>AP024995.1:0-1369150 GCA_020887355.1 Coccomyxa sp. Obi | reverse complement strand
CTGCATGTCCCACAGCGTCTGCTCCGCGTCGCGGTACATGATGGTGGCCGCCTGCCCCATCTCCGCGCGCAGCTGCTCCGGCAGCCGCGTCGGCACGCACGGCTCATACCCCATATCAACGTCCCACTCCCCCACCCGGAAGAACGACTGCGCGCCGTACATTTTTTGCTTTATTTTCACTTGTAGGGTTTAGGGGTTTTATTTTTTTGCTTTACCCATATCAAACCTCCCCAAAAATAAAAAAATACAAACCCTTGAAAAATATATAAATAAATAAATGATTGACATACAACTGCACTGCACACCTCTGATGTTTTGATGACTTGATTGCAGATGACGCCGATGAACACAAGTGGTCCTGGCAGATGTGCAGGTTGGCTGGAACTTGCATCTCACATCAACTGTGCAGATCTAAGGTGTCTTGCAATGGGAACCAGCTGCAGGTTTGACAGCATCAAGGCTAGGCAAATCGAGGGCAAGGGGCGCGCACCTGAGGGTAGGTGTGGAGGTGGAGGCCATCGTGGCCGAGCAGCATGGAGAGCGCCCAGATGCTGTACGTCTTGACGACCCTGGCGCGCGGCTCGGCGACCCTGCAGAAGGTGGACCCCCGCAGCAGCACGGGGGCCACGCCGTAGCACTGCTTGGGGGGGTCGCTCCCCGCGTGCAGGAGCCAGGTGGGGCTGGAAGGGAACGCGTGCTCGCCGCTTGGCAGCTCCACCCCGAATGTGAGCGCGCCAATGCGGCCCCCTCGGGCCTCCCCCACTGCCAGCAGCCCCGCCATCACCTGTGCGAAGAATAAAAATAAAAATTCACAGCATATTGGCGTCAGGAGGCTTCTGGAGTCTGCCACTGCCAGCAGCCCCGCCATCACCTGTGCAAAGAGAAATAAACAAAAGTCCACAGCATATCAGTTTCAGAAGGCTGCTTGGAGTCGATGGCGTCTGCAAGCAATGCATGACATGTGCTCTGTCCTCATGTAAAATGTCCGCCACGGCCTTGTCATGCTGCTGTGCTTCCCAGCATCGGAGCCTCTTGCATGCACTTAAAGGAGGTCTCATGCTCCGAGTGTGCGAGCAGGAGCATGTGTACGCATGTGCACCTGCAGAATCTCGTTGCCCGGCAGCAGAGAGAAGCCTTCAGGCAGCAGCAGCAGCGGTGCCGCCAGATCGGCCGCGCTCGTTCCACCGCAGGCCGACTGCCACACCTGCGCTAGCCCCTCGCCCCTTGGTACCTCCACCACAAGGTGCTATCGCACAAAATCACATCAAAGAATGCATCATTCTGCAACATGGATGACTACTCATCTAAGGGGGGCTTCCCGTGATTCATACCTGCGCCAGGCCCTCGCCCCTTGGCACGCCCACCACTTGCACCGTCGCAGGGACCCCGCTCTTCGCCAGTGAAGCCACCGCCCCGTCGGCCTGCCCAGCCAAAAGGCCAATGGACACATTTGAATGAATGAATGGATGACAGACGCGTTTCCAGCCGAGAAGGGTAGGTGCATTGGAGAGGTAAGCCTCACCCTCACACTGAAGACTAGGGCTTCTCGGCTATCCGGGAGGATAGGCACAATATGGGGCCCGTGCATTGGACACATTCGCCAAGGTGAATTATGCAATTCTGAGCATTACGACTGTCCACAAACCTGAGGCCTCAGGATAAGAAGGAACAGGCTGTGGATGGCAATTGTACAAAAACTTCACGGCAGGTGGACGGGCTATCACCTTCGCAAAGGACGCCTTCTCGGCCGCAAAGTTCCTGTGCCACTCCACCCACTGCTGTGCTCCAGTCAGCGCCTGCAGCGCACCACCACTCTTAGCCATGTTGGGCGGGGAACAGCACATGAATTCCTGGGGATATTCCTCAAGGCAATGGCGGTGACATCCACTCTATCCATGCATCGATTGTTTTATGCACACCTCAACAGGTTCTAATGGCCAAGCAAGCCTTAAAAGTGACAGCTGGCAGTGCAGGAGTGCACAGAAAACCAGCATGAAAGTCGATAAATGTCAAGCACGAATGCCCTTTATGTCTCATATGTCTCAATGTGACACATCTGCGAGATTTGGCTCCGCAACCAGAGGCAAATCTGTGAGTGTCCACTGCAGCACTTGCCTACGGAGAGAGCAGAAGCAAGAGCAACTTGGACGCGCAGCAGGGGCAAAGTGCCATGCCCAAGCAAGGTCTATTGATCACACATGAAGCCTTTCGGTGCAGCATTCCCTGGCAATGCTGACGACAGGTGGCTGGCAAGGGGGCGCAAGCACCTCTCGTCGGAGGGGCAGAAGGGGCAGGGTGCCATGCTCAGCAATGTCTATTGATCAACACATGAAGCCTTTGTGTAGCCCCATGTAAAGATGACAAGAGGCGGCCGGCAAGGGGGCCCAAGCACCTCTAGAACCTTTCGGCAGGATGTCTCCATGTATCTCCCTGAGTGTTTGCATGTGAAGCTGGGTGCTGACTCTGACAATCTGAGTCAGACATCTGATCAGCCCTAGCTGGCTGAAAAGGTTGTAACCGGCTGATTGACTGACTGACCTCTGGTCGCAGGGGCAGCAGGGGCAAGGTGCCATGCCCTAGCAATATCCCCTGATCACAGATGAACCTTTTCTGGAGCCTTTTCTGGAGCCCCTTGCAATGCTGACGACAGGTGGCTGGCAAAAGAGGCGGAAGCACCTGTGGTCGCAGGGGCAGAAGGGGCAGGGTGCCGCGCTCGAGCACGGTCTGCAGCTGTGCGGCCAGCCGCGGCGCGCTGGCCTCCGGCAGCACCGCCTCCGAGAATGCGCCCAGGTCCACCAGCTCCGACATGCCGCCCACATCCGCCACCATGTATGGCACCCCCATCGCCCCCACCTGTCACGCCGCCCAGGATAGTTCACACACCTGCCCCAGCTCGGGAGACGCTCCCCATGCACTTCCACTTTTGAGTGTCTGTAAGTTGAGTTTCTGCATTGCTACCATGAAACGGGATGCCACATTGCCCTCACATGACAGAGCACCATCTTTAAAGTTCAAGGCCCCTGCCCAATTATGACATGCTCACCTGCATTTGCAAGTATGTGGCAGATTGTTTGCAAAAAAGGGTGGATCACTGGGGTGGGGCGCGCCTCGGCAACAACGTAGGGCAGGTTCTCGACCAGGGAGCACAAGATGACAAGCATGCCCAGCTGGGCCAGCACAGCGAGCAAATAGGGTGGATCACAGGGGTGGGGCGCGCCTCGGCAACAACATAAGGCAGGTTCTCGACCAGCGAGCAGAAGACGACGAGCATGCCCGGCTGGGCCAGCATGGTTAGCGCCTCGGCGCGCGGTGCGTTCATGAGCAGGTGTGTCTTCCATGGCCACCTTGCCGACTGCTCCTCCAGCCATGTGCTGCTCGGCTGGCTCTGCACGTAGGTGTCCCCGCCCATGAAGTACACCTGTTGCATGGCACCAGCGCTTCATTGAAGCTCATCCATCTGTGCTGCTAGGAAGGCAATCAGGTGCTGAAGTACACCTGTTGCATGGCGGCAGCGCTTCATTGAAGCTCATCCATATGAGCTGCTTAGAAGGTGATGAGGTGTTGCACACAGTTGCATTTTGGAACTCCCTACTGCAGTCTTGGAAGCCTGAATGACAGCCACTGCTGGCCTTCGGTGCATGTGCTCTGTGATGCACTTGGTGCATGCATGCACCGCATGAGATTGGTCCGCTCAATTGGGTCACAGGTTCAAGTATGGGCCTTGGTTCCAAAATGGGTTGAATGATGGCCCGAGGGGCGGAAAGCGCCCACCTCAAACTCTTCCTTGGGGCCGACTGTGGCCAACAGGCTCCTCTGGCTCATATTCTTGCTCTGCTCGCCACTGCCAGCTGCAGCCCCCAGCGCTTCAGCTGTCCCTTCAGCAGACACCATCCCCCTCCACAACTTGCTGTTTGCCTCCTGTGCATTGTCCGACAAATGAGCACTTGTTGTCAAGTCAGACTGTCACAATGAGTGCAAGCGAGTGCAGCCAGTATAGATCTGACAATGAGACTCGGCCTCCATGCTCCCACAAACTCCGCATCACCCACTCCTGTTATGGACCTGCGATGTCTACGCCTTTTGTCACAAGCTACCTTGAGTGTGAGTGCCAGGGCATCTCAGGGACGGCGTTACCTGGCTCTGCTTCAGCCGTGCGGCGTCCAGCATGTGCAGTGCGTCCACAAAGATCTTGACGCCCTTGCGCTCCTCCATGCGGGAGAAGAACGCGAGCCGCCACACGCGCTTCACATGGCCCATATCCAGATCAGGCGCCTCCTGTTTTGGCTCGGCCTCGAATGCTGGCATGACGTTAGGGATGATGCGGGTGTCCGTGGGCAGCCGCCAGCCGCGCGCACGCAGATAGGCGCGCATGTGCTCCGTGGGGCTCACCAGCGTATCTGCCAGCATGTTCACCATGCGCTCCTGGCGCACGCGATCGACAACTTGTCGCATGCATAATCCGGGAAATGCTGCCGGTCTTTATGTGTGGATGTCATTGCCATCAGGCACGCCGCTTCAAGGCCACCTTCTTCAGCTGTTGAACAAATCATAAAGGACACCAAAAGGGCAGGACCCAATTGCTTGCAGGCTTCCACCATTCTAGCAGACTTGCCTTATTCTATGACTTCTCTGCGATCTCATGGGCATGTCCAAAAGCAAAAGTCTGTGGAGCCAACCCAAGACTCGAAATGCAGACCTGGTGGTCAATGCGGAGGGGCTCCACAGACAGGGAGCGCTGCGGCTTCCACTGCAGCGACCACATGTGGCCGCCATGGGGCACGATCACCGTGCGCGTGCCGGGCGGCAGCCGCCGGAAGTAGGCCACCGTGGCCGCATCCACCAGCACGCCACCCCACTCGTGCCCATGTATCACCTCGCACAGATCTGCGTGCTCCCGCAGCCACGCCACTACCGCGTGCTGCACGCATGTGCCCGCACATGTCGGCATCAGTGTTCCATGCTATCTCAGTGCCCGGTGAACCAGGTGATGTGAGCCACGCCACTACCGCGGGCTGCATGCATGTGGCTGCACATGGCGGCATCAATGTACCATGCAATCACGATGCCCTGTGAACTGGTTGATGTGAGGAGATGATCTGATGATGTATACTTGCAATTTGTTCCACAGCCCTTGATGCATGCATTGTAGCATCAAATAGAAGCACTGGTTTTCAGAGGGTGAAAGGGGGTAAGTGAGGAGTGTGCAAATTTGTGGCCACATACCGAGAGGGCCTCATAGGGATATGTCTCCACCACTCTTGGCTGCTCGAAGTGCCGCTCTTGGAGGCATTCGAAATTCAGTCCAGATGCCTTGTGCACCTGTCAAGCCCAACCCAAGATTGATATCATGCCTTCTTGGCTATGTAAGTAAACACTCACAGCAAAGAAAAGCAGAGCAGTCATCACTTCCCACACCAACAGCTGCACTAATCACCTTCTGGGCCTGTGTGCACACGTCAATCTCCTTTGTGACCCCCAGGAAAGTGACATCCACAAAGTCCTGCTCCTTCAAGGTGTTTGCCAGCAAGTGGGTGGCTGTTGCTGTTCCGCCACCCCCTTTCAGCATTGCACGAACGCCCCGTCCACTGTCAGATTCGATCATGCCCCAGAAGTCCGCTGTGATAATGCAGGTCTTGAGCTTAGTGCTGCTGGCTTGCAGAACTCGACTAGCATCGCTGGCAGTGTATAGCAGCCCATCCATCGGTGTGAAGGGATCGACAGCATCTTTTGATCGCTCAAGAGTCTTTAATGGTTGACTGAAAGAGTGCACAGCTAGACAGATCAGCCAGGCAGTCAGCCTGACAAGTCTCCGCTCCAGCGCCCCCATTTGTTCATAACTATCTTCTTAAAACAATGCAAGAATGTGTTATACACATCGGAATGGAAGTGGTTCCACTCAGGTGTCAAATAGCTAATGAGTGAACAAACGAGAACCAGACATACTCATCGAGAAGGGACAGTTTGGCGGAGAAACGAGCAGCACGATGCTGAATAGATCACAGTACACCTGGATTTCACTTGTACCGGAAAGCTAGTCTCTCCGTCGCCTAAAACCCGGAGACCTCTGTGCGGAAAACTCTCTGCGGGAAAGGAATTCCGAAACGGGGTTTCGAAAATCTGGCTTTTCGTACGGCGTTCCTGCAGTTGGGCAGTCTCTGGGCACCTTCTTGGGCAGGATCTGTCAGACATCTGATCAGCCCTGGAAAAGGTGCAATTGACTGACTGACTGACTGATCTGTGCACCTGGAGGTGCCCCATCAATTCGACTTCTTGCACCTGCTGCAAGATACAGTAGTGAGACATCTGATCAGCACTACTAGTTTTTCTTCGGCTTAGCCGTGCCACGTGGCTCTGAAAGCTGCAAGATACAGTGTAATCGACTGTCAGTGACTGAGACCACATCCTGGGTGAGCACCCCTTACTGGCAGTTTCTTCGCACGTCTCTCCATGCAATGCATCAATCATCCTGACACACCGTTCCACTTGGGGAAGTCTCTATGATATACATTATTGATCAATATCACATCATGACATACTAGTAGTAGTACCATCATCTAACATCACCTCAGTCATTCGGTAAATTATGAACTGAATCTCTGGAACATGCCAATCAAAGTGAGGCAGCATGCTCCACGGGCATTGCTACTACTACTAGAACTGCCATCAATGTCGTCATCAGGTTTCCACAACCCGTATGCCCTGCGAGAAGCACGGCAAGAGGTGACCTTCTGGCACACCAGTGTTCCCTGCAAAAATCTACACAGCAATCTAGGCATGGAGGCATGCAGGCAGCAAACTCGTGAAGGCACACAGAAACTTACCATTGGCCGGATCCGCAGCAACTCTTGCTGGCCCGCTTGTGATCTGCAATCCCAACGAGCACTCGATCATTTCTCAGCATCCTTTCCAGCACCCTTCAATTGTGAAAGCACCAACAACAATAACAGGATGTTGAAACAATGTGGCAGGAATTTGGGGCCTCACTGTCCGCCCTGCCGCTTCTGCCGATCCTGCTCTGCCCGAATCTGCGCCTCCTCCACCTGAACCATTCACAAAGCCGGTCAACTCCACTGGTAGCTGGTAATTGGTGATTGAGAAAACACCCAGCTGTGGCGATAGTACCACATATGATGACATGGCCAGCTTGGCGCTTCCAAGCCGTTCACAACCCTTGTTGCCCTCTTACCCACGCACCTCAGTAGATTTTCATCTTCTCAGCCGACCAGGGCTGATCACATGTCTGAGTCCTACTGTCAGATTTGAGCAGCCATGCATCACATTCAATCATTGAACTATCATAAACTGTGAAGAAGAGTAAAACCCCCGGAAGTCAGTGGAACGGTATGGAGTGCGCGCCTTGCGGCGGTTTTCCAGCAGGATCTGGTCGAGCTCCTCCTGCTTCCTGCGCCGCTCATCCTGCTCACGCCGCTTCTTCTCCAGCAGCGTTGCCTTCTCCAGCTCCAGCTGCCGCGCCACCTGCCGCGCCCCACCACCACCACTTCTGTCGGCCCTTTACACGATCCAAGTAAAGGTGAGTCAAGTGAGACAAGAAAGACACGGCAAGCGCCACGGCTGAGAGGAAGAGGTGCCCGGCGGCTCTGCATTACATCTGGCAACGCCGCAGATCGAGCCGCCCGGGAACTACTTTATGAGGAAACAGTGCAATGCGCCATGGTAGGCTACTTGACAATGACACTGATGACTGCACAACATCCAGGCCCAGGGCTGATCAGAGGATGGTGGGAATTGCCAAAGGTGGGGTATTCTGCTCCATGGAAGTGTGTCCAAGCAATTGGGGGCAGGTGGCGCATGCCTTTTGCTCCAGGGCAGCTCGCTCTTCGCGCAGGCGCGCCTCAATCTGGCGCTGCACGGCCTCTGACTGCATGGTGGCCTCCACACGCTCCCTCACCCGCTCCTCTATCCGCTGCGCCATCTCCTCCTCCTTTGCCAGCCGCGCTGCAGCATCCTCCTGCCTCCCATTGCTGCAACAAGGAACATATCTCTCAGTCCCCCGATTTGGACTGTTTCAGGACTGCATCAGTGCCCAGGCTGCAGCATGATGGCACTTGAGGGGCGTCATGGGGCACTACACAGCAGGGAGCACTGTGTGCGTGCACACCTTTGCGCTGGCTGGCTCTCTTTGTGACCTTCTCCTTTCCTCCGATAGTGCCTGCAACACAGGGCACCCTCAGCAGCTCTGCAGGGGGGGGGGGGTACATGCACAGCGGAACCCATGCATGCCTCTCAATGGCAAAGAGCATTGCCTTGTCCGTGCCACTGGTCTCCTGGGCTTTGCTGGTGGGGAGCGCGAGGAGGATGGTGCACTGCGAGGGGAGCTGCGGTCGCTGTCGCTCCCAGAATCTTTTCTGTTCCTCCTTCTTCCCCTGTGACACACATGACAATGTAGATCGGCCTGTCTCATTCAGAAACGAGGTTCTATGTTGTTGCAATAGTGGTGTGTTGGAGACTGCACCTCTGGTCGGGGGATGAGCTGTCCCTGCTTCGACTCCTCCTTCTCGCCATAAAGTTATAAGCAGTACAAGATCAAATGGGTTGCTTTCGTCTGGACGTCCTTGCGTTGTGAGGGGATTTTCCCGTTGGTTGATCTGATCTGGAAGTCTACGATAATTTACAATGTCAAATGATGCATCTACAAAGGTATCCTAAAGTGCAGAAAGAAATATGCAATGCTCAAGCGATGGAATGGCCTTCCGGAGAAAGGAGTCCGGACAAGGCAAAACCCTGGAAAGTTGTGGGGTTTTGAATGCTCCAGCCATCGGGCACCAGGTGGCCATTGTGAGACATGGAGAAGACTCAAAACTGCGATCAGACTGCGAGGGCCTTTTGGGAGATTGCTTGCGTTTCAGAAAGCAGTGCGGTAAGGGCGGCCTTGTACTGCAGCGAGTTTGTTACTGTTTAACGCCCATCGCAACAATTTTGTGTCTCAGTCGGGTATCGAGAGCCTCTGAGCGAGGCTACCACCTGAACCATGGCAGGCTGGACAAGGATAGTGTAATATGTGGCTAGAATAGAAAACTCGGCAGGGCCAACACTTGAGGTCGGGCGGCAGAGATCGGCGACCGGGCGGGAAGACCTGACAGCTGGGCAAACTGAAAGGGCAGACGGGAAGGATGGCTCCTGGCCACAATACCAGGCCATCGCTGTCCACCATGATGCTCACGTTTGTGAGCTGTCTGGCGTGTCTTTACGTCGCCGGCAGGTGAGCACAAGCTGCTCTCGAGGCGCTTTTGGTCGATGGTTGGATGGCACCTGCCTGCTGCTTCCTGGGCAAAAATGACAGTTTAAACCGCCCCAACAACGATACAAAGCCCTTCAATGAGGCCAAGCTTTCCTTTTGATTTTCATTGGAGGTAGTCAAGACAGCATGTGTCGAGGCACCAAGGGAAAGTGACTGATTGGTGGCTGGTTTTCAAGTAGTGCGCTTATTGGCATGTTGTTACGGTATTCGGACCATGATGGATCTGTCATCGTCAGATCTGCATATCGCTGGTGTTGCAGTCAACGTTGTGTCCATGATACCCAAGTGCCAGTTCCATTAAAGCACTTAAAGCGTGAGCTTTTTCACGTATGGTTTTTTGTTATGAGCTACGTCTCTACTGACCAGCCGTTGCGATTGCAAAAGGCTGCATGTGCAAAAGGCAGACTTGATTCACAGTTGCTTGACCTGCTCAGTTTCTTGTTTGCAGGCTCTGGAGCACAACCCGGGAGCTCCACTACTTGGTGAGAATAATCAGTTCACTTTGGTGACTAATCTGCTATTGCTCACCTGGACGTTTATGCTGTGCTGGTGACTGTGATCGCCACCCTTTGCTTACACCCCTGTGCTGTGCAGAAGAAGGAAATGAAAGGCACTCCCTATAGAAGAGCAGGGAGCGGCTTTCCATTCATGGAATCCGCGTCCGACGTGAGCCCAGGGTGCGCGCCCGAGTGCCATGCATTTCGTTTCTGGTGCAGTGCATGGTCCAGTGCTCATGTGGCTCCACAGCTGGAGACCGGGACACACCGAATTGTTGAGGTGTCCTGCAGGAGCGAAGGCGTTTTGTTCTACAGCATACGGCCGAGCGCAGGGCCTGCGACTCCCCTGACTGGCGCGGCAGTGGAGGATGATCTGCCAGTGCAGACAGGCGATGAGGAGCTTTTAGGGCAGATCGATGGGGTGGAGTCCGGGGAGGTGACCGGCTGGGCATGCCTCCGGGGCTACATGGCAAAACCCCTGGAGGTATATTCCCCCTCACACCCTGCAGCTCTAGGGATTTTTCAACTTCCAAGCCACAGTGGGAGTTGGATTTTCTTCCTTGTGTGCCCTACTGAGCGCCTGCAATGATGGTTGGCACTTGCAGCATTGTTGAAGCATGTTGCAAGCATCGCAACCCATTTGCTGCAGGAATTCCTCTCCCTGCCCGTGATGCGCACCACGATTCTGCCTGGCATGGGGGTAGCTCGCAATCGGAGTTTGTTTGGTTCTCGTGGGGAGGGGAACGGGAGTTAGGTGTCAGGCTTTGCAAATCGGTTGCTGATTGGCGTTTATTTTGGTTTGATGTATACTGTTTTACGATTTTTCCTGCTGTCGCTGATGGATAGATTTGCATGGATGTCCAGGTGGTGGTGTACATAGATGGCGTGCGAGTGGGGGAGGCACTGGCATTGGAGGAGACCCCCCATCACATCATTCACAGGCTGTGCGAACTGGATCTGGCGGTGTCCGAACTGGAGCAGCCACCGCGGCAAAAGGGCGTGGGCTTCAGGCTCAAGCTGCCCACCCTTGCAGAGGGCAAACACGAGGTGTGCCAGTGCTCTCTTCGTGTGCAAAAATGGCTGTCTCTGATCATACCAGCACCAGCAATATCCTTGGTCGCGCTGTCTGAGGTACACTGGCATGTGAAGGTGCTTGTCCACTACCTTGAAACTGTCGGACAGCGTTTGTTGCACAGCCCTATTCCACTATCTTTTCTGAAGGACAGCACGTCACATCTTCCTCTGCCAAAGCCCAGAGTCTTGCGCTGCTGCCGCAAACCACAAGTGAATGCATGGCCAACGTCAGTCTCGTGCGCAAATGCAAACGCAGGTGCGAGCGTTTGTGAAGAACAAGGAGGGCATGGCGAAGCAGGAGCTCAACCAGTCGCCGCTGCCCTTTGTCGAGTCTGCCGCGCAGCCAGGTGCGCACTACTGCCGAGCCCGTGTCATGCTGAGGGTCTTGTTTCCTTCGCTGCACACCTTGCTGCCCAGAATTGACAGTTCCTGCATGCCTTCAGCAGCTTTTCATGTATGGGAACGTTCATCCTCATTTCTAAGGACCCATGCATAGTGAGGTGTATCATGCTCATCAATGAAGTTTCAAGTCATGTTGGCGCGGTGAATTTTTCATATGAGAGATGCTCTGGCATGGTTGTTTGAGGCTGTGCTGAGGGTGCTATGGCATTTAGGGGGTATGGATTTAACCAAGCCCTCACGTTGGCAAGGTTGAGCAAGCCCAGGCTGGCTCCTGAATCATGCCCCAGGCATCATCAGGGCGTCTACATTTCAATTTCTTTTAATTTTGCTGATGGCATCGGGCAGGGCTGGAGGAGGCGTTGAAGCGGAAGGACGCCATCATTCGGGTGCGCAACGCGCAGATCAGCGCGCTGTGGGACGAACTGCACACGCGGCAGCCCTGGACCAACGCGCTCTCCGGCGATGCGCCCATCAACCTGGCCTCCGAGACGCCTGTCAATGCCTCCCGCAAGCTCCTCGTCATTGGCATCAACACCGTGCGCAACCCCACCCCTCCCAGTGCCCACCCACTCCATTAGACCACAAGATCTGCGGCAACCTAAGCCTGCTAAAAGGAATCCTGCAAGAGCCAGATGCCCTCTTTGGAGCATGCAGAATCGCATGCAGGCAGCAGTGAGGAACACAGCTCTGGTCAATAGCTTGAGCAGCATCGCGAGCGCATTGAAAGGCGCTGTCTAGGCCCCTGTTTCGGTCCCTTCTCACTTGCATGCGGCATGCAGTGCTTCCGCTGTGTAGCGCATGCTGCAGCTCATAAGGCAGCTTTCAAGAAGCTATATCTGTAGTCGAGGCTGCTGGCAGGATGATCTTGTGAATGTCTCCAGGTTTCTCTCAGAGCATTTGAACGCTGGGTGCTGACTCTGATGACCAGAGTCAGACATCTGATCAGCCCTAGATGGCTTGGAAGATGTAATTGACTGACTGATATGTGCGCAGGGGCTTGGGGCACGGTTGCGGAGGGATCTGCTGCGCAAGACGTGGGTGCCAACGGGCAAGGGCCTCAAGACGCTGGAGGACGAGAAGAGCGTCGTCATCCGCTTCGTTGTCGGCTACAGGTGCCTCTGCCCCCTCACCACCTGCTGCACAATGCCCATGCATTGCTCAGGCTGCATTGCCCTTGCAGCCGGTTGCAAATGCCTTACTCGACTATGGTGCTGTGTAGAGAATGCTGCAAAGAGTAACTCCACTGGTGCAAAGTGGGATGTGCCTTTGTTTACCGGCGGGATTGCTGCCATTGCCGACCAAATTCTATTAGGAGTTCATGCCTCATGTGACTGCCTGTCCTCAGGGGCAGGTGTTGAAGCTCACAACATCTTCTGCATGAACATCTTGTTCTGCAGAGGCCGAACAAGATGGTCTGCATGTTTTTCTGAAGCTCTGAGCAAGATATTACTGGCGAGCGCCGGTTGAGCTCCGGTGCGGTGGCTGGTGCAGTGAGCAGAAGGACGATCCGGACGAGCTGCGGATACAGGAGGAAATCAAGCTGTACGGCGACATCCTGCGCCTGGACATGGTGGACACCTATGCAGACCTCTCCCTCAAAACGCTCAAGATGTTCACGGTGCTGCCGGCCAAGTACGACGCCGACTTCTACTTCAAGATCGACGATGACGTGGCCGTCAACATCGACGCCATGGCCGCCTACCTGGCCGCCAAGCGCAACCAGGGCAACCTCTACCTGGTGCGATAGCCCCTCCCTGGCTCTCGTAGCAGTCTCCTGTTGTTGACTGGGGGTGTGTGCAAAAAGGCTGCATGTGGGGAATAGTCAGGTTGGGAGCTGCGAGGAGGACATCAAGTTGTTGCCGGTCGGGTCTGCTGGCATCAACAGCTGTTGCTGGTGGAAGCAACATGCAGCTCATCGTGGTCCGGGATGTCTGGTGCATGTGTGGGAGTGGCTGCAAGAGGTTGCACAGAGCGCCAGCTGAGGCAGGACGAATGAATGGCTAGGAGGCTATGACAAGCTCGTACAGGTTGGTGGAGTGCGGGCAGTGAAGGGGTGTGCGGTCGATGCGCAGGGCTGCATGAAGAGCGGACAGGTGCTGACGGACCGCCGCTACAAGTGGTTTGAGCCCGAGTACTGGCGCTTCGGCGACCCCGCTTCCGCCGAGGGCCAGATCAATTACATGCGCCACGCCTCCGGCCAGGCGCGTTCCCTGCTCTCCTCTCCCACTCTCCACCATGCCCCTTGCACCCTCCCAAAAATCTGTAATGATTCACGGTGTTCCTCGACCGGAGTGCTCCTCTCAAAGTAGTGTACCTAAGTCCTAGGTGGGCACAAACCTGATCAGCGGTGGCGGTTCTGGACTGTCATGGGATTTGCCCAGCCTTTGCAGCATTCCTCTCTCCTGCAGCGGGGACGAGTGTGCAGCAGCGGACCAACTGGTGTTCAGGCAGAGTCCGAGCAATGTGTGTGCAAGCAGGTGTATGGGCTGAGCGGGCCAGTGGCGCGGTACATAGGGCGCAACGGCCCCATCCTGCACCGCTTTGCCAACGAGGATGTGACGCTGGGCGCCTGGCTGGTCGGCCTGGAGGTGACCCATGTCGATGAGCGCCGCTTCTGCTGCGACTCCGCCGAGCGCTGCATGGCCCAGGTGTGGTGCATCTCATATATATGTGCATATTACATTTAGGGTCCAGGGTTATAGAATTTGTCTGTAATATTTAAGTTAACGAAAAGAAATGGTATAAAGGGCACTCCTTGCTGCTGCAGCAGTGGGCGTGTGGGTAGCTCTGTAGCCCGGCATGAGGTGAACCAAATAGCATTTATGTGTTGTCCATCGCGATGTTCATCCTCTTGCTGCACCACAATCATGCATCACACCCCATGCATCCCCTCACCTCATGCATGAGATGTGTTGCATGACTGTGGCGCGGCAAGAAGATGTTCATTGTGATGGCAAACACAAGATGTCTATTTGGTCTAAGCTCATGGCAATATAAGTACTCTTTCCCTGGCACAGATAACATGTTAATGATGCAGCTTTGCCGTGTTGTTGGGCCCCGGTCAAGGAGCTGGAAAGTGACAGCTTCAAGCAGGAGCTGAGGAGTGATCTTGTGTGCAGACGAACGAGAACAACGTGTGCCTGAGCTACTACGAGCACCAGTGCGCGGGCATCTGCAGCAGCGAGTCGCGCCTGGAGCCCATCTACGAGTCGTGCCTCAAGGACCCCCTCAACCGCCTCGCCGCCCTCCTCGCCGAGCAGGGCGAGACCCTCGGAGACCAGTGACCGCGCCACCCTCTGCCGCATATTACACAAATCTCTGCCGCTGCATCACCGAGACGCCACCTTTCCGTGCAGCCCGGTGCTGTTGTGCCATGCCATGGAGCGTGCGCTCTCTCAAATCAGGGGACAGCCCCAACTGGTGCGAAGGCGAGCCATCGTGCTCTGCATGCGACGGTTCTGCTCTTCGTTGGCACTCGTTGGCTGGGAAGGGCGGCCTCACAAGGGCAGGTCATGATGCCAGCAACTGCTAGGGGCATGAGCCAGTGTTGTCCCAGCAGCCCACGGCGGCGCTGTAGTGGAGGGTTCAGCTGCCCCCAACATCTAGGAGATTCCTTGTAAGGCAGTGTCACCCCTGCAGCTGCTCTGCTTCTTGAGGAGCGCCTGCTTTGGCGCTCCTGTCATGGGAGTAAGTGTGCCCAACAGGAGGTTGAGGGAATAAGTCATGATGCGTTGGGGTTGCTTTTCACTCTACATCCCACTCAGGTGAAGGGATGTCCATGGCCGAAGTTGGTTGTTCCTGGCTCCTAGGGGATAGATTGGGAGTCCACTGGCTTCTTCCAGTATTTGAAATGTGATGGGCTTCTTGAGTTGCAGTTCGTTTGTTTTTGAGTTGAGGTTGCACCATGTCCATCTTGCAAGGCGACTTGTCATGTGTCCGTCACATTTGATTTTCTGCCATGTAGTACTGACTCTGGCCCTGCTGTGCTGGTGCATCAAGACTGGAACTGGCACCAAAAAATTGCGGTAAATTTCCCTGCCATCTAACGCACTGCACAGCTGCTACATGTCCCCTGCAATCGCTTTGCCTTCTTTTTGCAATGCTCCTTTTGCCTGATGCCTGCACGCATGCGCAGTTGCTCTGTTGTGCTGCGGTACTTTCTGAGCATGAGGGTGGGTGAGGGATCAGTAGATAGGGACCAGATGTGGCGTGACCAGCTCATTCGCTGGCTCAAACGTGGAACGATCTGCATCAGATGCATCTGGCGTATTGCGTATGCCCCTGGCTACGGGGAACATAAGAACCCTTTCCCCGAGTTGCTTTGTGTGGGTTGAAGGTGTAGCAGAGACCTATTAGAAGTAGTGATCTGTGGCTCTACTATTATTTATATGATCTAGGATAAGGGATAAACCACATTGACACAATTTGTTGTTGTTAATGTACCAACATGATAATGTAACAGATGCTTCTGTTTGGAGGTGCATATCCCTTCAGTGAACTGATCTCATGACTCTGCAAAACACTCGAGTAATCTCTGCCATTTGCAAGCTGAGTCATCATCATGTCTTGACGTCCGACCCAAATGTCTCCATTCACCCCGATAAGTAGAACCCACTTCAAGAAAAGGAATCAACATGTTGACAGTCTTATCGCATATTTATGTCTGGTCAGACAAGCCAACCGGTTCTCAAATGTTTGGCTGTATAATGTACACAGGTGAACCCAGATTGAAGGGTCCCTTGCAGCCCCTCAGCTAGTAGTCATAGTCATCTTCTTCAAAGTAGCCAGCCTCCTTCATCTCCGAATAATACATCAAATCCATATCCAGCTCCTCATTTGACCCGAAGAACTCTGACAGGAATGTGAGGTACAACAACTGCCCCAGCACACGTCCACATGTTCAACAGCTGCCTCTTAAAGGGGGACCGTGGAGCTAAATCTGGCACACCGACATTCAACTTGACATGCACGAAAGTGGATGCGAATGCTCACCGGAGGATAGATTGCATAATAAAGGAAGGTTGCCAGGCCGTAGACACAATAACCACCAACAACTGCTGAGCCCAACAGGATGGACCCTGGAAAGAGGACATGCAGTGGTCAGCTCACTTCCTACCCTACACAGCTGAAATTAATGAACAGCGTCAGGTGTGAACAGTTCACAAGCACAGTGGTATACCTAAGCCAGCAAGGACGTTTAAGCCAAATAGGACCAGGATGTAGCGATAAAAGGAGGGCTTGGCAGGCAAGCGATCGCGCCACTTGGTGTTGGGCAGAATTAGTATGAGGGCATAGACCATTAGGAAGAGCACAGTATGCGCCTGTACCAGCAGAATTATAGACACATTAGGACCAGTCAAATTGTACGGGGTAACAGATGCAACTAGCTTTGCAGAGAACTCAGCACAGCGCAGCGATTATTGCACAGTGTCTCACCAACCAGAATCCCCATTTGCTCCAGTGCATATCATTCTCAGGTGCCTCTGGGCTGCCCCTGTCAACAGGCAAAGGAGTCTCAGCTGCTTAAGCTCACAGCATTGCAGGAGCGTTTGCTGCACATTTGCAAACGTAGCAGTGTTTGTTTCCTGGATGAACGCACCCATAGAGGAACAGAGGCACATGCGCTACAAAGATGTATATGGATGCCACCAAAGTTTCAAACGCCGCATATGCTCCAGAAATCCACAGAGTCCTGATCAGGGCCTGTGTGCACAATGCGGCCCATGAGACATACAGAAGGCACAAAGCGCTGGAGAATAATGTGCATTTCAACGCATGATGGGACAGATGTGCCGGCTGCTGGTGGAAATGTCCCACCTCCCTCCCGCTTGTCAAGTAGCCCTGCAGCAGGAACACTACCACAGACACCTCCAGCATCACCAGCCCTGAAGCAAGCATACACTCCATCAGTATCAATATTGCTTGCAGATTGATGTTCACAGGAAATAAGCTGCAGATCTGGGAAATCATACTGCAGCATACAGAAACGAGACTGAGAGACCTCCATTCCCCTGTTCACACGGGCCAGTGCATGCTAACATACGCAAAACAAAAAAATCGTATCGGCATCATACAAGGCCTCTCAAGAGCAGCCCCCAGCGGCAGTTTGGGAGAGACAAGACGATGAATGGGTGACGGAGAAGCGCACCAAACCGTGTGAGGAGCCAAAGGTGATTGAGGAGCAGCGGAGGGAAGTACTCGTCCCCTGATGGCTGCAGGTCTTGAGCTACAAGCGCAATGCAGCGCATCAGATTCAGCAGGCTCACACCCCAAAGGAAGCCATAGTATGTGGTCATGATGTGCGACTGCGACCGCTGCAGCTTGCGAATGGAGGGCAGCAGCCGCCATCCCAAAAATGTCAAGAACAGCACAGTTGGGAGCCCGATCACCTGCAGCTCAAGGAACGCTGTCAGGCTATCATAGACCTTTGTAGCACAGCACTTCAGATGCACACAGTGCAAACACGCATCAATGCTTCGATGCAGACCTTGTCTTGAAAGTAAACAAATAGCAGCATGCAAACGCACAGGCTCTACGGGCTATTGCAAAACAAGCTATGAAATGTAACCTGACTCACTGACACAAGCGCATCGGGTATACTTACGCACCACGGTGTATATGATTTTTGCACCATGGCTATGCGGGCTGACAAGGTCGATGCAGACGGAAGCACCCATGTTCTTGCTCACACCAGGACCTTCATCACAAAACGCTTCACACACACATGTAAACCTCCCTCTCTTACGTCAAGGGGACAGCGGGAATGAAGCCTCTCGAACAGATGTCTCAAGGCAGCTGTACGGAAATTAACGGTTCAATTGGACTTCTTGGGATGTTACAGGGCCTTGGAGTACTGGAGTAACTGGAGAGACACTGCAGCTTCACCTTCTCTGGAAGCTACCCACTCTAAGTCATCTCCGAATGAAAGGAGCGACCCCTTCCTTACACCGCGCAGATGAAATATTGTAGGGTGAAATTTTTGGTTACCCATGCATCATAGGGACAACGCTTGATTCCATTTCACACTTTTTCGGATGGCCAAACAGCAATTGTGGCATGGACTTGCCGCCCTGTCAGGAGCTGCGGCGGTGTCCCTGGGTGCATATGGCGCCCATGGTCTCAAGCCAAAGGATCCATACTTCCTGGAGGCACGGTCACTGTACATGCGCAGATACATCAGTTGTGGCATTGCCTCGTGGACATCCACAGCAGTGGAAGAACATTTTTACGGTTTTCCATGGTTGAAATAGCATCTGGTAGTGGTGATGGAGACTGAACATCATTTGCACATGTCCTCAGGTGTTTGATCGTGGCAACAAGTATCACCTGTTGCACAGCCTGCTGCTTGCAGTGACACCGCTGGCCAGAAAACCAAACGCGGTCGGGATCTGCACGACAGCCGGGATCCTGCTGTTCTCGGGCAGCTGCTATGCTGCAGCATTCACAGAAGACCGAGCAAATGCCAAGCTTGCACCCTTCGGGGGCATTGCCCTGATTGCAGCTTGGCTCTGTCTTGCAATCCCATGAGCACTTCCAATGATGTTGCCGCTCACTTTTTCAACGTCAAGTCTGCTGTCACTAGACATACGTCCGGGTGTCCTGCTAACAAGGTCTCCGAACAAGTACAAAGTCTCTGAGGAATTCTTTCTGTAAAAAAAGTTCAGGCAATACACGTCATCACTGAAACAACACTATCTCACTGACCAGCCTGTGCCTGCGGCTCTGTCTGTGGTCTGGCCTGCTCTCCTCCTTGCTGCTGCTGCTGCTGCTGTGGCTGCAACGGCGGAGGCGGCGGCCTCTGTTGCCCCTCTCCTGTCCGCGCCTGTCCCTGGGCAGCAGCGGGCACCCTCGCCTGCTGCTGTGCCGCCCCTGCCACTGGCCGTCCTGGCGCCCCCTGCTCACACCAGCATCCTTTGAACATGAACATGAGATTAGAGGAACATGTCCATCGACTTGTTCGTGGGGCCAAAGCATGCGAGATGAGGTACGCTTCCCATGGCATACACAGGCACACTGCCCACCTCCACTGCATGGTCATGCTGCCTCTAAGACACCGCTGAATCACAGGTGCCCAATTGTCAGAGGACAAGTGCTGCAATGGCAACTAGCTTTGCATGAGCCAAAGCGGCAGCCTCATAAAGCCGCAGGACCAACCGCAATCCACATGTCAACGACTGGATGAAGAATGTTAGAGCACAGCATTTGCAACGGATTGAATGGAGGGGTGCCATAGAGGTGCTGCTTGACGTACCTAGTCCATAAGGGCTGGAAAACGTGCAACAACAAATATAATACGGTAATAAATAGCATATGCAAGAGAGGAGGGTGAGCGCTGCTCCACCTGCTGCTGGTTTGCGCGGAGGTTGCGCCGCCGCCAGAGCACCAGCCACAGGCAGCCGCACAGCACCAGCAGCAGCACGCTCTCTGTCGTGTCGCCCATGGCACCCCCATCCATGCCATGCCATGTGCGGCCGACCGCGTCCACCGCCCGCTCCAGCCAGCCCAGCCCCAGACCCACACTGTCCCTCCGCGGAATCTCTCCCAACGCCAGAGCCTGCAACGTTGCTGGAAGTAAATCAATCAACATGGAAGCTAAGCGCAAAAGCATGGATTTCGCCGGCGAATGCTTACGCTCTCTGGCTTTGCAACAGGCTCTTGTTCGGATTTCCCATGCCTAATTATGTAAGAGGCAGATGAGATTTCTTGTGTGACGGTGCAGTAGATCCCAGCAAGGCATCAAGTCCCTCAACGCAGGTTTTCAACACTGCACATGTGCATTTGCCAAGTCACGCCCTGTCCATGCCATTCCGAGAACTCTTGTACACAGTACCTTTGGTCCAAGGGGTTTTCGGCTGGGCACATAACACGCAGGCACCCTGATGTCAACTGCGAATCCTTTGGGCGTTCATCAGAAGATTGCCACATGTGCATTTGTGGACTTGTTTGTCAAACCCACGGCTTGACAATTCAAAACACATGCTGCACCCTGATGTCAACTGCAAAACCCGCAGCTGACATCAGGGTGCATGCATGTCAAGTGCCCAGCCATAAACCCATTCGACCTAAGGTACAGTGTACTTGCACTTGTGGACTTGTTTGTCAATCCCACCTCTGAGCCAGGGCCTGGATCGCTGACATTGTAGATGCCGCTGCTCAGCCAGTGGAGAGCTCCTGGGATGTGCGGTCTCACCGTCTCCCACCTGCAAGCAAGCCAGCTGAATGGAATTCCTGCCTCGCCAAACAACAGTCACGGGAAAGGTGCTTTCACAGGCTGAATGGAGCAGACAGCGGCAGTAATGTGCAATACTCTGAGCTTCTCTGTGGCGACCAGCATTTGAACCCCTCACCAGGAATGTAGCGACAGGGACAGAAGGGCGAGCTGCACTGGCACTGTGGCATCAGGTTGCGCCTCCAGGGACTTGTCGTAGAATCTCTTTGCCAAATGCAGGTCCTGCAGTTGCAGCAGGAGTAATGTGTTCCATTCCTGACCATTTGATCTGCAGGCTGCATGCTTCAGCGGCAGTTAAGCATGTGATTCCACAAGCGCAAGCCATCGAGGAGAAGTTGCTGCGCTTGCGCTGGGCCTACCACTTCATGATACAAGCAAGCCATAAATTTTGGCATTTAGAATCTGTATGGAGCCTGTTCCCTGGAAAGTTGCTCACTCAGATTACCTGGGGCAGGCCGGCGCCGAACTCGTGCATGAAGCCGAGGTTGAAGAGGGCCTGTGCATTGCGGAACTTGCTGGCGGTCTGGTACAACACAGCCGCACGCGCCCAGTTGCGCTCCGCGCCGCGGCCGTACCAGTGGCTGTCTCCCAGCTGCAGCAGTGCGTCCACATTGCCCTGCCGCCCCAGCACAGGTTCTGCTGCTCAGTGAACCCCACATTGCTGAGACCTGGCTTCTCAAAGATTTCACTCCGTCCAAGACCCATGACATGCAGCAATGAGCACTGATGAACAGATGCCCTTCCCGCTCCATCCCTTCTCTGCCTTTGATATTAATAGTGGGAAAAATTGTCTGTAACTGTGCCCCTCGCTTTAAATGGTTGTAAGCGTGCAAATGCCTCCATCGACTGTTCATGGAGCGACGAACGCTCTGCAGTGGAAACACCAGTGATGCAGCAGCAAGTTTGCAGCAGACGAGGAGGGCTGCAGTCAAACCTGCCCTGCTGCGCGCTGATGCAGCTTCTGGGCGAGTGCAGACGCGGCGGGGCCAGCTGCGCCGTAGCCGCGCGCCAGCATCCACGCGGCGTTGCTCTGACCCACCTCCAAGCCCATCTCCGCTGCCTTCAGGTATGCCACCACTGCGCCCTCATAGTCCCCGCTCCGATACTGCACCAGCCACAATTTTGTCTCATGCACGCTGTTGCAGGGCACGCCTGGCCTATGAAGTGAGAAACTGGCCACACTAGAACAACTGCATTCCAATGTGTTCACGGACAACGATGCCTCTATGCCAGCAGCATGATCTCCGCTGAGAAAGGACGGATATGTTCTGGCACGTTTGCACCATTCTCCACAGAATGATGCAGGACATGGGGGGAACACCAGCTGGATGCACGAAGCAAGGCGAGGTGCTCACCCATTCAAATGCGTCTTGCAGCCCAGCCGCCCAAGGCCCCCTTTCTGCAACCTTCTTCAGAAGTTCCAGTGCTGCAGCGCAGCCGCCCCTACACAGCCAAGAGACAAGCCAGTCAGCCTTGGCACCCATCTTCTCCCTCAGCAAACTACATGGTGGCTCCACAGAGTATTCATTTTGACACAAGCGGGTGATTGCACTGCCTAGGGACAGGGAACCCACTTGTCAGCAGCAGCGCCCTGCAGGTGCAACATGGCGAGGTTGTACTGCGCCAGCACATGGCCTAGCTTGGAGGCCAGGGTGAAGTACTTGAGCGCCTGCCCCGCGTCCGCCTTCACGCCCCAGCCATTCAGATGCATCACCCCCAGATGGAACCATGACTCCACATGTCCCTGACATGACACTCTCGCTTCTCAGATCTGCAAACTGACGAGCAAATGTATTGGCACCACATCGTTGAGGCATTCTTCCATAGAGGTAGGAGTGCATGCTGCAACGAATGGCCTCCTGGTATGCTAGACATTGGCTCTTGGGTGGCATGAAACATGTCAAGTATGTCCAGGGTGCATCGAAGATAGCCTCAATGGAAGCACAGGGACCGCTCCTGAAGGAGCAGCAGCTGGCCGCACCTGCTCTGAGGCGGCGGAGAAATACTTGAAAGCCTTTTTGGCATCCTTGGGCACGCCATAGCCAGACAGGTGGAGGTAGCCCAGGCCGTATTGGCCGCTGGGGTGGTTCCTGCGAGCCGCTTGGTGGAACCATTCATGCGCAGACTCATTGCTGGCCGCCACCCCAACGCCGTTGGCATACATGTGTCCCAAATGCGCCATTGCATCCGCATCGCCAGCCTCTGCGGCTTGCCTGCATGGCACAAGGTGCTAGCGCTCGGTGGTGGCATAGTCCAAGACAGTCAGGAATGCTGGCACGTGCCTGAGCATGCCACTGCCAAACACAGGAATACAGGGGGCGTGACTTGCAGATCAATGGCCGCATGTGAGGGATGGCGAGGCAAGAAAGCAAGCATCCTGAACCACTGAGAGATTGAACGGGCTGTTCATTTTCTGGCATTGCAATGGTCTGTCCCAGACACATGAAGTGAGCAAAAGCAAAACATGAGCATCCACCATAATCATCCCTGGGGGAGCAGCAAATCAGTGGGGAGCAGGTCAGGAAGGTAGGGATGCGCACCTGAAGTAGCGGAAGGCCTGCTGTGGGTCGCGCTGCACGCCCTGAGTCAGCATCTGGCCGAGAGCACGCTGGGCCTCCGCGCTGCCAAGGTCAGCGAACCATTGGTAGTGCAGCACCTGCTGCTCGCGCGTGGGGTGGCCCCGCCAGGACGTCCCCGCGCTCAGCCGCATCCGCTCCACCTGCGCCCACGATGCATCACTGTGTCACTGCATGGGTGCCGACAGCACGAGGTCCCTTGCCTCAATGTCGTAGGCATGCAGAACGTAATCCAGGTGATACCTTTTGAAAGACAGGTACTTGTTGTCCAATTCAACAAATGAAATACACCCATACGTGGCTGACAGAGTTACATGTAAATGCCAAATGACAAGCATTTTCTTTGGGCCTAGCTGGTGGGGTGGGGGTGAGGACCAGGCATAAACGTTTTGGAGGTGCTTGACAGGGCAGGTGGGGCATGGTAGGGGTAGTATAAGGGGTGGCTCACATAAGGCAGGCTGCCAGGCTGGCGAGCAAGCTCCACAACATGCTCTGCCACAGGCTGGTAGTACAGCACGGCAGTCTGACAGGACTTGGGCACACCCAGGCCATGCATGTGGCGGTAGCCCAGCGCCACCTTTGCAAAGCTGTCGTTGCCAGCAGCCGCAAAGTAGTAGTGTGCCAGCGCCTCCGGCCACCTGGGCGGGCCTAGCTCGAAGAGGGGCAGCGGATCCGGTGCATCTGCACCGCACAGCTGTGATCAGCCCGCTTGCTTGGTGTTATTCATCACACATCACGCGTACCAGTGCTAGCTTTAATTTATGTTCAAGGACGGCATGGCGAGTTGTATCCCAGGAGGTGTATTAAATGTGGTGGTTCCAGTGGACAAGTGGATGGGGAAGTACTGTACCTGGTGGAGGTGGGTAGATGCCCAAGGCCAGGCGGAAGCCCAACTCCGCCTGTGCCTCGGGATCGCCACGTTCTGCAGCTGTCCGCAGCACCTCAAATGCAACTGCTGGATTGAACAATACCCCTTCCCCTGCACAAGAGCAGGACCTTTGAAAGAAGGGCGCGGCCCAACTTGCGACAAACCAGAAATAGCTCATGCTACTTCCAAGTTGCTAGATTTGGGGCATACCCAGCTCATAGCATGCCACCAGCTCCTTCAGCGCCCCAATGTGCCCATTCTCCATGATTTCAAGCCCAGAATAGTGTCTGGACATGAGATCGTCCTCTGACCCATTTGCCTTGCTACCTGTTGCATTCAGTGCTGCCTCTTCAACAGGGATGGACATGCCCAGACTGACACCTGCAGCAGACTTCAATAGGTCTGCCGCTTGTCTCAACTGCTTGGCAGATGCATCATCCTTTGACCTGCGGCCAGGATCTCACTTCAGTATACATTTCAGATCTTAAGGAAGGTAGCGATGCAAACATACTACCAACATTGCTGACAGAATCCACAGGTTGGGCAATGACAATTACCTGAGATCCATCGCTTTTTCATATTGCTGCTGGGCAAGGGAGACCTCCTCCTCCAGTCCCAGAGATGGAAGTATCAGATTTACGGCTACTGCGGCCCATATCGCTACCCATATTGGCCCCCTCCTCACCTAAATTTGCATATGTTGTTTTAATTCTCGAGGTTCCCGGAGGATGCAGAACTCTGCGCAGTTTCTTGCAGAATAAGTGAGCACTGGCAACTTGTTTGTGCATGGCGTTCTGAACATGCTGCGTTAAAATTTCCACACGTTAAGGAATTCACCTTTCGAGCCCACATTCTGGAGGTTGGCTTATGCATGAAATTCGGAGGAACAGTGCTACATCCAAAATGATGGAGAAAGACTGAGCTCCACTTTTAGAGATAAGGCCGACTGCCACTCCTTGTCAAGAAAGCATGACTGCTTGAACAACTACTCATGCAGCGAATTCACAGCAGGACGTCAATCAGAACAGGCAGGTCGATTGCATTGAAGAAGAGACCAACGTGTTTTTATACGGGAAAGCTTTATGGCTTCGATGGAGCTGGCAGGTACACATGAGGAAGATTGACAACTTTTTTGTTCAAAACGTCTACTTGTAGATAGAAGCAACGCCCAACAAAGAGGTGCATGCAAGCAAGCGTATCTTGGTCCCCTCAGATGCATTCGACGATCTTGATCAGAGCAGAGGCACTTTGATGGATTACAGATCAGAAGCAGCAGGTAGCCGTGTGCCTGAGAACCTTTGCTTCCTACTCATGTTTCATTCACCAGGTTGCAAAAACTAGCAAAAAGTTAATTGTGCCAGTTGGCCTTCAAGCTGCAGAATCGCAGGCGCAGAAACGTCGGTCTGACCTCAGCTCGCCCAAGACTTGAGAAGGTTATCATAGGGTTAGCTGTTCGAAATTCAGGGAGAGGGTTTATCAGAACATGTCTCGCGAGTGTCTGGCACCCGCACATTGCTTGTTTTGATGGTGCTGTGTAGCGTCTGTGCAATTCTAGAACAGGGACTCAATGCCACATGAGTGCCAGCCACTCCACAACATAAATGTCGGAGTCCTTGGTCATGTTGACAGTGGCAAGACCAGCCTTGGTAAGGTCCAATGATCTGCAGCATGTAGGGATCAATGTCTGCTCATCGATGCGCATAGATGCAATTGTATGCCCGGTGGAGAGCCGTACCCGCTGCACCTGAATCATGAGACGTGTACTGCGCAGTTGCGGCGCTGTCGACAAAGCTATCAACTGCTGCCTTGGACAAACATCCCCAGAGCAAGGAGAGGGGGATCACTCTGGACCTGGGATTCTCATCATTTACAGTGCCGATGCCAGCGCGATTGAGTGGAGCACTGCCATTCCGGGAGCTGCAGTTTACTCTCGTGGACTGCCCTGGGCATGCATCCCTCATACGCACCATCATTGGCGGAGCACAAATTATCGACATGATGCTGCTTGTCATAGACGTCACCAAGGGCATTCAGGTGTGAATAAGCTGTCGACCAGGTTATAAGCACCCATCTCTGATTCACACCCTACATCCTTTAACATTTCTGAATTACGTGCTGATTGCTGATGTAGGCACAGACAGCAGAGTGTCTAGTAGTTGGGGAGATAGCGACGCAGCACATGGTGGTGGTCATCAACAAGGTGGATTTGCTACCAGCAGAGCTGCGCCCAAAACTGGTGGCCAAGGCTCGCAAGCGCCTGGCGCAGACCTTTGCTGCCACCACATTTGCTGGCTGCCCCATGGTTGCTGTCTCGGCCAAGCCCGGTGCGCCATGACCAACCAGCCTCAAGGATCCTTCTGACTGCTTCCTTTTTTTGGGATAAGTTAGGCAGTGCATGGCATCACAACGTGTCAGTTGTCAGTGCTTTGAGAGTCACATACAGCCGCGGGCGTTTTATGATATGGTGGATTGGAGTGGGCAGGCGGGGGAGACGGGCCAGCACCGCCAGCAGTGGGTGTGCAGGAGCTGATAGAGGAGCTGGTGAAAATGGTGCCAGCGCAGCCACGACTTGTGAAAGGGCCGTTCCTGTTCTCGGCCGACCATTGCTTCCTGGTCAAGGGGCAGGGAACCGTGCTGACCGGCACGGTGCTCTCAGGCTCCGCTGAGGTGTGCTGCTACCGATTCAGATATCAACTTGCTGCTTTCCATCGTCCATATTGTGGAATACCAGGGCAGAGGATGCTGCAGTGGAGTGTGTGATTGATTAGACATCCATCCCATGGACAAGCAAGAAAGCCCGTCACTGCCAGTTGTATTGCTTCCCTGCAGCCTGTGCAAGGCACTTTGCTGTGGCGCCTATTTTAGTCGCTTCTTCCCAGAGTTCAGGCCAATTTCGATTGCTTGCAAGCAGTAGGGTGCCTGTCATGAGGACGTTGCTGGTGCTGCACCAAGGTGAGCTGAACTGCATGTGTTGTGGGCGCAGGTGGGCGGCATGGTGGAGCTACCAGAGCTGCGAGTGGTGAAGAAGGTGAAGAGCATGCAGGTGTTCCGGCAACCGGTCAGTGCATGCCGCCAGGGCGACCGCGCCGGCATATGTGTCACACAACTGGACGCCAGCTCACTGGAGCGCACGCTGCTGTGCACCCCCGGCACGGTGCCCACCTTCTCTTCTGCCATTGCAGCTGTGGAGAAGGTCCGCTTCTTCTCCGGGACCCTGCCAACCAAGGGCAAGGTGCGCGGACTCCTCCAATGCCCTGCCCTGAACTTGAGAACAGTGAGGGAGCAGGTCTCCTGCAACAGTATCTGGCAGAACACCTGCGGCATTACCCTCTGCCAATGAGAGAGTGCCTGGATTTGCCTTTCCCACTTCTTCTCTTAGGCTGTGCACGTTGTCCATCTTCAGGCAAACAGGCCAATTTTTGCGTAGGTGCCTTGGAATGGATGTTTGGTTGCTGTGCAGGTGCATGTATCACTGGGGCACTGCACAGTGATGGCCGAGGTTACCTACTTTGGCACCCCGGATGGCAGCGGCCATGAGCCCACTGCTGCTCTTCGCTTGGTCGTGGACCGCATTGGCCAGCTCGCGCTCAATGTGACCCTCTGCTTCCAGCTGCACCTGTCGCATTATATTCATCACTGCACCGTTCTGCTTGCCATGGCTCAAAGTCTTGAGACATGGGGTGTGTGTAATCAGCTCGTGGAATGCCTTCCGCAGGAGAATGTTGGGGAGTTTGACTTCAGTGCGGATTACGCATATCAGCACGAGCTGCATGGTTTGGAGGGGCGGCCAAGCGCTTCTGGAAAGCAATACGTGCATTATGGTCCGCAGTGGGCATTGCTGAAGTTCAGCCAGCCAGTCACTGCACCCAAGGTATGAAACCCTGGTAAATGTGCATGCATTGCACAGCGACCTCGTTACTAACAAATTCACTTGCATGCATGCAGATAGTGTAGTGGTATGCTGATGACGTTGTTTCAACCAGTGGGTGACCTCTATTATGACTCTGCCCGCTGGCCATCTTGGCTCTGCACCAATTTAATAAGGGGTGCCATCTCTGACGCACTTGTGGGTGTTTGCGGCAAGTGTTGCCACTGGGAGTTTGTCACCTGCTGGTAGCTGATCAGGCTCGAGGCTGAAAGTAGTGCCTGAACAGGACGCGCTGGTGATTGGATCGCGTTTTGACACGGATGTGTCCAAGGCGGCGTGCCGTCTGGCGTTCTACGGGCGCCTAGTCACGCTGCTACGGGCCGAGGAACCGTGCGATCTGGCGCGCCTGCGCATTTTCAAGACCAAGACGCGCGCTGGCAGCATCGACCGAGTCGCCAAGGACGGCTTCAGCGCCGTTTGCAAGGGCATGTTCAAGAAGGACACCGATATCTCCCTCTTTGCCGGCATGAAGGTGTGTGCCTGTTCTGGCGTGCTCAGCCCGTGTTACTCGTCTATATGTTGTTATTCTTGAAACATCAATGCTAGAGCAAGTGAAAACGATTGAACGACCGCTGACTAGCCGTAGGACCTGGGTAAATAACGCAATCTGCAGAGTCACCTGCTATACAGCAAACAGGAAATACACCTAAACCGTAGTGAACAACGGAGTGACCCACGTGTGCAGACAAACAAACACTACCTGGCTCGGTCAAGAGTATGACACCAAGATCAGAGCAGCATGACACGAGATAAATAGGGGGAAAAAGGCCAACCTGCACCCAGGAAGAAAAAACCCAGTCAACACCAGTAGAAAGTCCAGAGCTCGCCCACGCACGTGGATGCAGAAGGTCCCGAGCCAGGGAACAGGAGTGAGATGCAGGGCCAAACCCAAAAGGAATGGCACCCATCCCAGACAGAGCTGTGCTGATAAGACTGTGAGCAGGGCAGGCTACAAATCGTAATACATGAGGAAATTCCTCTACTGTGTTGAATATTGTAAGGCTTGCATTGGGCCAGTCACCACCTGTTCTGCAATGTATCAATTTGGCCTCCACAGGTGCCTTGAGAGAACACACCCATCCTCTGAAGAGGTTCTCCAGCCTCCTGCTGTCATGATCATGATAAGTAGGTGGCAAAATTTCAGTGACACAGATGTGGGAGATTGAGGGCTACTCTTGTTTGGACGGCAGGTGACCACTGAGAATGGCGCGACCGGCACCATTGAGGGCTCATTTGGCAAGTCTGGGAAATTTAAAGTGGCCTTCCCCGAAGGGATCGTGCCGGCAGCCCCAGGCCACAATTCCATTACGCTGACTTTCAAACGCTACATATATGACCAGAACAAGCGCAACATGGTCCAGTAGGTGCAGGATTCTGCACCGCTTGGGCTTCAGTGCCGGAAGGGGCTTCTATAAGATGCATAGATTGAGGTCATCTTTTGGTTCCCTTTGGGTTAAGGATCGGCCGTGCTGATGCCAGTTGTCAAAGGAGTGCCTTTTTATAAGTATCTGCAAGCTCTTTAAAGCTTTAAAGCTCTCAAATTTGAGACTCACTGCAGTCTCGGCGCTTTAAGCATTCCTTAAGGATTCCTTAATAAGGAGTCAATTCAATTTAAAAATTTGGATATCCTGAAGTGTACTTTGTGAAATGAGAACTGTTGCAGTTCATGTTCAGCACTGAGAACACGGGTGTACATTTCAAGTATGGTGTGTTGTAGGTTACTTTTTGTCTTCTTTTTGCCCCGGGCCCGGGCCACTGCCTGCTCTGTTTGACGTGAGCACGTGTTCATGATATCTTCAAAGCCTTAAGGTTGACATGGCGTCAAGCTTCAGAGTTCCATTGTGAGCAAATTTGTTTAAACAGACAATATCCATATGGAGGGTAGTATGTAGTAGTGTAGTATGTAGTAGATCTACTAGAGGCTGTTTGTAAGTCTCGTCAGAGTAATATCAAATATACTATATAGCTATTTTATCCCCAACGAAGCTGCACAAACTTGTGTGCACTCCGTTAAACAGTACTGTCGGCTGCGAAAGCCATCTTTGAAAACTATGATTTCCTTGCGCACAGAAATTGGTCCAAGTCCTGGCGCCCCTGCACCAAGGCAAGTTCTTATAGCTACATTGCCATCAGCACTGCACATGCACCCAATGCACTCCAGATGCACAACATCAAAAGCACTACTCAAAGAGCCACAGCTGCCATTCTAATGAGACAGGCAGGTGTCCTCGGCACAGCTCTCTTGTATTGGACTTTCCTGGGCAAGTGATGCACACTTCCAAGACCAAAAACTTGCAATGCTTGATGATGTCGTGCATCAGCAGCCAGTGTTCAACCATCAGTATGGCATTGACGCACCTCCACCACCGCGTATGCAAGTCGCCACGCATTTCCTTGCACAGTCTTGCACATCCTTGTTCTTGAGAAGCTTCCCAAGGTTTCCTCCTGTCTTCTCGCCTGCCAGACATGCAGTGCACCTCAGCGCCAGTCATTTGCATGACGACAGCTCAATATGACACAGTGGCACAATGTATACCTGTCGAAGATAGCTGAGACGGTATATTGTTCAGGTTGTCTTCAGAAGTGGACAGCGATCCAAAGGCTTGAACAGGGGCTGCTGCCAGAAGTACCTGCAGGAGACTCCAATTACTACCTTGATGAAGATGTATTGACAGCAACACTATGGTAGTTGCACAACGTATAAAAGAGAGTTCTGCAGAGCTGTACCAGAGCTATGCTGTTTGCTGCCAAGAGGGGCTTTATATTCCACCTGTTGGTGGCAAGCACTGCGTCCAAGGACATTCTCAAGGCGTCAACCACCACATTCTTAGGAGCTGCGGCTGTGCATGTTGGTCTGTGCCCCACTTTTGTGGGTGCAGCTACACGTGCTGACAGTAGGGAGAGCAGAGGAGATGTCCAAAGCATTGCCCGGTACTCTCGTGTGATGTTAGTTGTCTAGTACTTGGACGGCTCACATTGCAAATTGGATCAAGAATGGCACAATTGTCGAGGTGGATAGGGGCAGATCGGCTTGGATCAGGCTGCTATTTTCAGCCTGTGCGTGTGCACTCTTGGCACATCTTGTAATGAGGCGTTTTTACGTAGTGTACTACTGCCTTATCGTGCAGTAAGGATTGATGTCTGTGCAGATCGAACGCGACAGGTGCTTCCGTTGAGCATAATCACGCAGTGTCGGAAGAACTCCTGACTTTTGACCACCCAACTGCCTGTTCCTTGAACACTAACAGCACGATGTTTCGAAGTTTTACACAAAATAATAGTGCATTCTGTGTAAGCAAAGTTGGATAAAGAATAATTGCAAAACCCCTCAGAGGCTCATGGACCTATAATTAAGAGCAATGCATCGGCCGGCACCTGGGTATGCTTTCGGTATGGCATCTATCGGGATACACTTCTAAATGCTATTGCGCATTTGCAAGGGATTTCATACACGCTACACATAGGATGTATCATATTATGTACTGTGTGCACTACCAATGCTTCATTGCACTTCCACAGTACTGCGGCCACCGCTCGTGTGTTGGAAAAATCCAGCCTCCCTCTGGCGCTCCAAGTCCATCAGCTGCATGCGCTGACGGTGCTTGTGCAGATCAAAGTCGTCCTTCTTGTTCCTGCATGAACCCATCAATCCTCAGACATCCTGCACATGCCATCCTTGCTTGTTTGGCACTGCAGTACCCATTACTGTACTGCAGATTGCTGCCTTGCAGAGAGATGACCAGATGAGCCGAAAAGTCCAAGCACACACCCCCCCAAGTTTTCGTACAGGTGTGCCGGCTGGATGAGGGGCAGCAGCACATCTTGCAGCTCCTTGTCAGTGTACACCAGCGAGATCTTTGCACGCGTCTTCTCATCCAGGAAGGCCTGCATGCGTCACAGCGAGTCTCACAACAAGAAGTACGCAGGGCATTGTGTTGCAGCGAGCTGGTGTGTCCACGACTGCCCGCTCAAGATCAGCAGAGCCCTGCAAGAGTGAAGAGTAAGTAGCTTGCAGATACTTCTGTGCAACAGTGAAGTTCATTTGCGTCTTACCTGAGCTGCCGACCATGCCAGCCAGAAAAGGGTTGGTGGCCTGGACAGCACAGCAAATGCCAGGCGCTCTGGATAGTGGTTCTGAGCTAAATGAATGAAGTTGGCCAGCTGTGTGAGGCCCTCTGAGAAGTTTGCCAGATCCGCCGCAACGATGACTTGGCTGACACCTGAAAAGTGTCACATGCACAGGTGTGTCAGCAATAGTGCCAGCCCAAGAAGCTTCGCAAAGAATCGGCCCGGAGTGTCCCCGAGAAAATTTCCGGATATAACAGCAAAATGGGTTTTGATCCTCACCAGCATCGTCTGCCATCTTGCACGCTGTCTCCAAGTTGTATATTAGAAAGTTTGTTTGCTCCTCCAGACTGCAAGCCGTCATCGGACGCCTGCACAGGTAACTTCAATGTGGGTATCATGAACACAGCAAACTTTTACATTCGTTTCCATCGACCCGCATTAGCCTCGTCACAGTGCACTGTACTGCATACTGTTGGATGTTGTGTTTTGGACAACCTTGGCGCTACTCATAAGTGATGGAAAGTGCAAGTGCATGGTCAACCCACTTGAGCTGATAGAAGATGATGGGTCGTCCCGACCGGTCCCTTTCTGCTGCGACCTCAATGCGTCCATACTGGCCTGCCTTTTCCACATCCTGCCAGGTGATGGCTTCAGGCCTGCACTGCCTTCTCCATTCCAAGGTATTCCTGTTGGTGAAGCAACAGACCTAAGTGTCAGGCGTGACCTCGCTCTTAAAACAAGGGGCTTAGTCACACAACAGGCTTGGACTCTATCCTCATAACGCACGTGATGAAACATACGTCCCACGAGGGGCCTGGTGCTAGCGTCACAAACTGCTGGGTGATGACCTGGACCTTTCTTGATGGGTGTTCTCGGAGTTCAGGCGATGTGTACTAGGCAGCACAGACGACTTCGCACCTCAACATACTTATAGTGGCGTCAATATTGCCATTCCTTGCGACCACATACCGCTTTATCGTATTTGCGCTGCAAAAGGCCGCCAGCGCTTTATCTTCGGAAGTGAGGTCTCGGAGCGCTTTACTAATTGTCTCTATGGTTTCGATACTGTCCTCAGAAATCATTTGATGGCTAGAAGACGCCCCTCCAAGCATGACCAGTCTTCTCTCTCGTCTCTCTTCGCAATCGCAAGGAGAGAAGGATTGCGGTTGCCTGCTCACTAGAACTAGCGAACAGCCCCTCAGCAATGAAGCGTCTTGTGTGAACAAATCTGTGCGACCGGTGAGGACATGATTTAAAGGATTACGAGATGCCTCTTTTTGTCCGTCCGAGAATGCGTTGACTTCCGGTCAACAATCATCGTGAGCACTTTGTCAGTTTCAAGGTCCGTAGATTACGGGCGCGCATGCTGGCCATGCTGGCCCAATGAGGCAAATGTTGCAGTGCGATGCCACCGGATTAATTGAGATTTTTGATTGAGATTATATAGCACTCAATAAATGAAATATCATTGTTTGACAGATAGAGTTTCATGGCAATGCGTGCCTTTGTAATACTTTTAATTTACGTTGCAACTGCCCTTGGATGCTTCTCACAGTCCTAGCAATTCTGGTGGATCTTTTAGTCGGACAAGGAAGAACGTCTTAAAAAACTTGTTGTGAGATTAGTAGTTCGATTGCACAACGATGGCCTTCTGCGATGTTCTTGAAGATGAGGACGATGACCTGGTATGCTACATATCAAGATGTCAACAACATACATATTCATGCACTTTCATCACAATGAGAACAGCCTCAAGTTGCTGTGGCGTTTTCTAGAAAATAGGCAGAATCCATCTCAAGTACGCAATAGCACGAGGAGTTCTTGCAGCGGCACAGTGCAACCGCAGGACTTCTCAGTGCTGGAGGCTTTGGAGGCCCAGCACCTCGCGGCAAAACAAGATGGATGGACAGCTCAATCATTACAGGGGAGCAGGCTGCCCGTTTGGACAGGCCAGGATGCCCCAAGACCTGCTGCGCCACCAGGAGCTTCAGCCAGCAACAAAAGCATGGGATTTCATGCACATCTTTGTCAGTCACAGGTCCGAGCCAGTGTGAGGGGAATGCAGCAGTCGCATAGTGGCCCAAGCCAACTTGCAGCCTCAGGCTTGTCTGAGCGCTGCAAACCAGCTAATGTGTCATGGCAGCTGCATCGTCCTCATTGTGGGCAGCATCAGCAAGGCAGTGGCCATGCTATGGGTATACCTTCCAGCTCATCCCACAACCCAGATGTCCAGCCTGACAGGTCCTTCCAAACGAACTGCAGAGGAAGTGAGACTGCGGCTGGCAGTGGTAGTGGACAACACAGTAATGGATCAGCAGGCGTGGTCACTACAGCCCAACCACAAAGCTGTCATGTAAGGCCCTGGCAGCAGCCATGCAGGGAGCAGAGATCACCAGTGAGAACAGCATGGGAGCCTGGAGGAGCAGCAGGTCACAATCACCACCTTCAACAAACAGCACAACAACCAGATCCATCCAAACTCCTCCCCAAAACTGTGCCAGCCTGCACAGCAGCGTCCGCGGCGCTTGCCCAACATGCAAACCCAGGAGCTGCAGCAGGACACTTATTTGCAGGGCAGCCCAGCTACAGTGATTTAGGAGCGCCAATCTCCACCAGTGGATGGGATGACTGGCAGCCGGATGCAGGCGATGAGCACCCCTTCTGGGACCAGGATGAAGATCTTCATCCAGTACAATGGGAAGAGGCTCCAGAGCAGTGTCCTGAAAGCCTTGCGCAGCCTGGAGAGGGGCCGATCAATGATGGTGACAGGGAACCCACTCTAGATGACTTGGATGGAGCCAAGGAAACAGCAGCTGCAGCAGCAGATGACGCTCCCAGGCTGGTGCAATACAAGACCACCAACAAGGGTGTCCTGGTGGACAGGTCTGTCCAGGCACCTCCATCAGAGCACTCGTTCCCTTGAGATGCATGCCATGAAAGGCTTTTGGGGCAACACTACAGTCGGCAGATGACATGTCGCATGTGTTTGACAGGTATGCCGCAAAGACTTGGATCTACCCAGCAAGCATACCTGAGAGGGTGTACCAGGTGGCCATTGTGGAGCGCGCGCTGCTGCACAACACACTTGTCTGCCTGCCCACCGGCCTGGGCAAGACCTTCATTGCCGCCGTGGTCATGTACAACTTCTTCCGCTGGTTCCCGGAGGTACGCCAAGCAGTAAAGCTTCTCTGTGATCATGCTTTGCATCCCTTCTTACCTGGGTTGTCCATCCCCAAACAACAGCGTTTAATCAACTACTTGAGCATTATTATGGAAGATTCTGATCAAGGAAGTGTGGTCCAGGCGGCATGGGAAGAGTTAATGATGATCAGGTGCATTAGGACGCACTCTGTGCATTGCTTGACAAGGAAACATGGGTGTGCAGGGCAAAATCGTCTTTCTGGCTCCCACAAAGCCGCTCGTGCACCAGCAGATGGATGCCTGCCAGGCATTCATGGGCAGCTCCAAGGTGACTGCTCACAGCACAACCTTTAATAAGATGTGCACGGTGACAGCAGTATGTGCAATTCCCAGGTCTGCAAAAGCCCCCAAACTTATCACAGGCAGTCTGGTGCAGGCCAACAGCATCGTGCTGGATGGGGGCGTGAATAGGGAGAACCGCATAGTCCAGTGGGAGTCACCTCACAAGCGCATCATCTTCGCCACGCCACAGACCTTCAAGAACGACGTCTGCACAGGTGTGCAAAAGTACCCATACCTCTGCATGCATGCAATAAGACAAGATATATATTCGGAGGCCCGTGTAAGGTGGCATGCGGTTTGCAAACAGGGGTGTGCCCACTGGAGAAGGTCACATGCATCGTCGTGGACGAGTGTCACCGAGCGGTGGGCAAGAACGATGCGGTGGCGGCCATCGAGAAGCTGCGGACTGAAGGGTGTAAGTTCCGTGTGCTGGGACTCAGCGCAACGCCTGGCAGCAAAAGGGAGGCTATACAGGTACATTCTGCACTTTTTTCTTGGCCACCTCGGTCACGCCGCTTTGCTGAACAACAGAGATGAGCATAGCGTGTATGCATATGTTTCCAGCTGGTCTAGACATATTTTGACAGGTCCTGGCTGAGACTGCTGGCAACTGAAGAGGGTAGTGTGTTCGCAGGAGGTGCTGCAGAACCTGATGATCTCTGCAATAGAGTTCAGGGGCGAAGAGGACCCCGATGTGGCGCCCTACCGACACCTCACAGCCAGGGAAATAAAGGTAGTGGAGCCCAGCCGAGAGGTGGGCCATGCGCGCGCGCTGCTCATGAACACCTTCCGCCACATCATGGCTGAGCTCGGCCGCTCCAAGGTAATGCCCTTCACCACTTGTGCTCCACTGTTGGACCTGACATTGAGCGCGCAATCTCATGATTTAGCCTCCACCACTTATTATGGAACAATACCATGGCTGGACCTCACGTTCAGTGGGCAATCTCATGATTTGGCTTGTAACAGAACAGGGCTTGGACAAGGATTGAGGATTGGCGAGGTCAGTAATGAGGATTGATTGCCTGTTCAGGTGTACTTTGGCAATCTTGATGCTGAGACGGTTACCCGCTTTGGGCTCCAGCAGGCTCTGCATGATCAGGCTGGCAACAAGATTTTCTCAGCCTCGCTGCTCTTCAGGCAGGTGCGTGCCCTGCCCTCCAAATCCATCACAGAGCCTTTGGTCCGTGGCCAGAAAGGCTTATGCTTGATAGGCGGCACTAAGGGTCTCCGGGCAAGCTGCTCGGGCTGCAGGGGACTCGTGTTCCTTCTGATACATCCGCACAATTCGAGGGGTTTCTTCTGCATTTGGGCAAAATGCATGCAGATCAAAGGGCGCCACGTCAAGCCTGTGCATGCAAAGTACAGGTCCCCTCATTAAGGCGCTGAAGTGACATGTGGTGTTGGGACAGGCGATGGTGCTGGCTGACCTGCGCGACCAGCTGGATGTGCATGGCCTGGATCAGGCGCAGCAGTACCTCAGAGAGAAGCTCAACGGCGACGGCAACTCGCCTGCCCGGCGCTTGCTCGACACCATGCAGGAATTCCGCGAGGTGGGGCAATTCGTGGCTAAACATCTGCACGCGCAAATACCACTGCAAACCCCCTGAGCAGATGCATGCAGCTGTGTGCATGTGGTCTGCCGGCCATTTTTTGGTGAAAAACTGCACTGTTTGGTAGCTCCTCGAACAAAAAGCGCAACCCAAATAGAAGTCCTTTGTAGCTGGAGGGATGCGTGCCTGCAGAAAATTCATGTCCACATGCAGCACTGTTGCTTGATGTTGGGAGGACGGGAGGCGCAGGCTACATGATGAGATTGGTGTGTGCAATTGATTCCATCAATTTATGCTTGCATGCTGCGCGTTGTGCAGTTCCAGGCGCGGCTGGAGCACCTGGTGAGGAGCGCAGCTGCACATCCCAAGATGGCGGCGCTGCAGGAGGTCGTGATGCGCCACTTCAGCGACCATGCCGCGTCGGCCGACGGCGCACATGCCCCCTCGCGCGTGATTATCTTCACCAACCTGCGCGACAGCGTGCACCAGATCTGCAACGTCCTGCGCCAGCATGAGCCCCTTGTCCAAGCCAGGTGCGCCTGCATCACCATAAATGTGGAGCCCTGCACCACCGGCACGTCCACTCCCACCTCTGCCGCTCTTCAGCGAATTCCCGTGCATAGTGCCTGGACACACGAGAACCTACATGCTAAGGGCTATGTCTTGGTGATAGCTTGATGCCCTTTATCTACAGCGTTCATGGGTGACAAGGACATCTTCACTCCATGCCCAACAGCGCAGGGCATGAGGTGGCAACTTGGGCCATTGATGGCATCAGCAGGCTTACTGCTGAGGGCATGGGCATGCAGGATGTTCATAGGGCAGGGTGCGGGCAGCAAGAAGGGCGGTGGGGGCATGAAGCAGGCAGAGCAGAAGAAGGTGCTGGCAGACTTCAGGGCGGGGCTCTTCAACACCATGGTCGCCACCTGCATCGGCGAGGAGGGCTTGGACATCCCACAGGCACGCTCATTCTGATATGAAATTGTTACTCACTTTTCAGGAGCTCTTCTCTCAAGCCTATGACATAGAAATGCCAACTCGGCGCCACTGCTCTGCACAGACTGTCATTTTAATCCTTCCTGGTTCACACCATCTGCAAGGAGTGCCCAAGAGACATTTGGATTACGGCCCGCAGGTGGACCTGGTACTGTGCTACGATGCGAATGCGTCGCCCATTCGCGATATCCAGCGCAGCGGGCGCACTGGGCGGCACAAGGAGGGCCGCGTCATCCACATCATGGCTGCTGGCAAGGAGGAGCAGAACTTCAAGCGGCAGCAGCTGGTGCGGTGCATCTCCTTATGGGCAGCTGTGCATCTCACCTGCACATTGGGTCCCTCACACCACAAGACAGTCTTGTATGAAAAGTTTGCATTTGCTATGCAGTCTGTCCGTATTGAAAAGCTTGCACTTGCTGCTGCAGTCAGTCCTGTATGAGAAGCTTGCATCTGCTGCTGCAGGCCGCCCAAGCCTTGCACCAGCAGCTGCGGCGCCAGGACTTTGCGCTGTACGAGCCGAACCCGCGCATGCTGCCTCGCGAGTTCACTCCCCGAAAGCTACATGCTGATGTGACCTCGACCTCCCCGGCCAAGGACGCCGTCCCGGGCTTGGCCGGGGCCGGCCGGCCGCGCGCTCGTGCCGGCCGCCCTGGCAGCGGAAGTGCGGGCAGCCGCGGCCGCGGCCGGGGTGGCGTGCGCGCCGCCCGGGGCGCCAGTGCGCCGGCGGCCGCAGCAGTCGACGCCCCTCCAGAGGCTGATGCGGCAGCTCTGAGTCCCCGCAGCCGGTGGCGCGGCCCAGCAAAAGCCCGCGCACGCAGCGGCGCCGTACCTCGCGGCCGGCCTGCTGCTCCCAGATTGCCCCCAGGCAGTGCGGAGGAGATGGATGCAGCCGAGCAGGTTCCAGCAGCCAAGACAGGCCCCTTGAGTCTGAAGGAGCGCATTGCTGCTAACGCCAGCCGGATCGTGCCTGTGACTGCTGCCGCACCCGACATTGCGGCTGGTCCCTTGAGCGAGCAGGCTCTGCCTGGTGCGGACAGCGGCCCTGCTCTCAAGGATGGCGCAGTGCCCGATCCAGCTGACGATGTCGGTGTGCACGACATTGCGGCACCTGTGGAGGTTCCTGCTGCGGCAGAGGATGAGGACTATCTACTGGCTCCGACCTTGATTGACTCCGATCCAGCGCAGGCAAGCAGTTCCTGGCACTTCTTGCATAGCTCTGCTATTGAAAAGCGCATGCCACCAAGTTGTGGACAGCAGTAGTAGGTGCTCGGAGTATTACATCCATGGCAATACCAGCACAGGGAACGCAAGTCCTTTCTCCAGCAGTCTTTGAATCTGTTGATTTGAAGATGTGCTGGTCATCAGGCTGGGGAGATGGGAACAGTGGCCCATGGGCCTGAGCATGCTGATAGAGCGCAGCACATAAGCGCACATGCCACCTGTGCGGACACCACAGAGCATGCACCATGCAATTTCCTTTTCCACGAAAGCGCGGAATTCATCAGGTATGCACCACAGATATACAAAGGTCTACATTGTTATTTCCTCTCTTGTAAGGTATATGCACAACAGTGTGGGTTTTATTGCACTTGTTCATGTGAGAGGCAATTGCGGTTGACTGATGCTATGTGTTGTGGTGATGGCACAGTGTGCGGGCAGATGGGAGCATCCGCTTGAAGAGCCCGCCCCCGCATCTGCTCGCTGCAATCTCAGGACTCTCCTCGGCGCCAGAGTCGGCTGATTGCCAAGGGCAATCAGACAATGCGAGTCCTGTTCGGGACGCCATCGAGGACCAGACTGGCAGCTGCAGTGGAGCGGCATGGCTTGCAGACCTGCAGCGCATCCTCTGCGGGGATGCAACAGATCTCAGCGATGATGATGAAGACCAGCATGCAGCAGACCTGGCTGACCCAACAGCTGCAGCGGAACGCAAGGTTCAGGGGAAGAGCATCCGGAGACAGGAGGAAGTGTGCTCGGGTCCAGTGATTGGGAATGCAGTGGCAAAGGTGGGGAAGCAGCCAAAGAGAGGCAGCAAGGGGGAGAAAAGAGCCGATGCTGCGGCGCACCTTGGCCAGCCAAAGAGGCCCAAGAAGGCTTTGGTTGGTGCTATGGGGACGAATAAGAAGCCAGTCGCAGCAAATCCAGGCGCAGCAGCCCAGGAAGCTGCTGGCAAGCCGCCTCAGAAGAGCCTGAAGGAGAGGATGCAGCTGAATGGCCTGGCACAGCAGGAGAGGATGGCATGTGCCTCTGCTCACACTGAGTTGCCTGCTACCGACAGCACGGCTTCCTTCCAGCAGCATGGCAAGCCTCCTGCAGATGACATTGCCGGAGACGCTAGCCCCGGTACACACGCAGCAGCGCAGGAGGCAGATGAAGCTGCACCACAGGTGATCAGCAGTCCTGATGGCGAGAAGAGGCTGTCGCAGCAGCCGTTGTTGCAGAGGCTGCAGAGCAGGCTGCCTCCACACTTGCAACAGCATAGGGCCACTGCAGGGGCTGACTGCCAGCACAGCGCGGCAGCCGAGGCCGGCATGCATGCAGGCCACAGTGCTGCAGAGCCAGAGGAGTGCGACATGATGCTCTCGCAGCTGCCGTTGGCTGATCGCATCACCGGTGGAAGAGCCCAGATGGAAGCGCGCGACCAGCAGCACTCCAGCGGCCCAGCAGCCGCACAGAACCATTGTCCGGGCCTGGGCAAAGCAGCTGTGTTTCCAGATGCAGCCGGTCCGAACGCAGACCCAGAGGTGTGCGAGGTCCCTGAAAGCGATGGGGAAGGAGATGCAGAGGTCGTGGTGCTTTCCCAGATGCCCCTTGCATGTCGGTTGCCCCAGGCCAGGCGCAGAGCAGCTGCACCTGAACTTGCACAACGGCCACCTGGGTCCCAGTGCTTGCAAGCTGCGGCGCTGGCAGGCAGCTTGAAGGGCACTTCACCAGAGATGGGAGGAGATGGGAACTGCCCATCAAAGCCCCAGAGCGCTGGCGGCGACGCTCCATCAGACGGACGCATGCAGGAAGCACATGGGGTGGGGAAAGCAGCAGGCATGCAGGCATGTGCGGCCGAGCACAGTGCACCTGTGCAGACAACTCATTGCGCAGGGGAGCCTATGCGTTGTGCCAACAGCCCTGCAGTTGCGCAGCAACAGACCCGCCTCCCTGTGCTGCCTACATCGATGTTGCCCAAGCCTCCGACAGCCATCAATGATGGGGATACTGCAGCCCAGCGGAGCGCTCAGCAGGAGCAGCCGCAGCAGGAAAGTTGCGCGCGGCCCAGGAGAGCTGCTGTGGGGAACTGGGACCTGCTGGATGATCTGGGAGGCATGGACGACTTCATGGCGCCAACCCACGATCGGACAAGCTGCGGGGCTCTTCGGACGCCGTGCACGGCTCCCAAGGCGACGCCAGGTGGCGCCAGCCTGGAGGATCCCCCATCCAGCTCAGCAGCCGACTGGGGCAGGCATGCACCAAAGCACAGGAATGTCTTGTGGAGCCCCGACGAGTCACCCTCGGCCACCGCCACAGAGCGTCCGGCACAAGACACTGGCCTCGTTGACGCCAGTGACTCGACTGGTTGCTTCAGACGGCCGGTGGCCAGGCGCAAGCGTGCCCTCATTGACAGCTGCACTCCAGGTGCCCGACACCTTCCACCAGGCCCTGATGTATGTCTGACTGTCTCCTTGTAAGTTGCCAAAGCATTTTTGTCGGTGGACGGGGCCAGCTTAAGCTCAGTGATGTCTGGGAATTCGGTACCGAGTGCTTGGCAGAAACCATGCAGTGCATGCCAGCCATGTGCTGAGAGTGACAAGCATGCTGTGACAGCTGATGCCTCAGGAGGTTCTGCGCACTGGTGTGCAGGCGAAGGCGAGTCTGGGGAGCAGCGGAAGTTGAAGCGGCTAAGCAAGCACAGCGATGCTGCGGCTGCCTCTGGCCCTGTTGACAACCTGCCTGCCGCAACGCCTGCCCCTGTAAAGAAGGCTGGCAATGTTCAGAGGTAGGTTCCTAAGGGCCGTCTTGAATTCTCACAGAACGTTCACAGGATTGCATTCACCTGGAGTGCCCCACTTAGGAAAATAAACATGTGATACCAATCACCTCACAATCAGTTGTGCTGCATCCAGCACAGTGCTTTCGATTCTCTCAAGGTGTGCGCCTGTTGCAAACAACTGCACTGGTCCTCAGTCCTATGCTCTCGACAGGCGACTGATGGCAGCAGCGTTCATCGATGGCGAGGCGGAGGTGTCTGATGATGAGGAGCATTCTGCAGACGAGGAGGGCGATGACGATGACGTCCTCAGCGACCTCATCGATGATGCCACCCAGCCACTGGGATCTGTGCAACCAAGGAGGTAACCCTTCTATACATGCATGCTGCATGCATCTTTTCTTGTCTAGACATCAAGTATTTGTGAGGTTCTACACTTTGCATGCATATCGCCAAAAATGAAAAACTGCAATACTGCTGGTATGATCCAAGAGCAGCCAAAATGAGGTCAGTGAGCGCATTTCTGATCGCGGATTTATTGTTGAACACTGCTACCAGACTTAACAAATTAAAATGCAAAGTTGGCGCCATTGCTTGCTGTGCAGGCAGAGCGAGATGATGGCGTTGTACCGCGACTCGCTGCGGCTGCAAACTCCAACACCGCTGAAGCAGCGGCTTGCACGCTTTGCGCAGTCGGGCCCCGGTCGCACGCCGCTGCGCCCCGTGCCCGAGAATTGCACGCCTCTGCATGGGGACTCCTTTATCGACTCCCCATATGACCTCAGTGGCTCCTTCATTGCCACAGGTTCGTATGCACACTTGAATAGAATATTTGAATGCAAAACATAACTCAATACACACGCCCAGCTAATGCCTTCATCTCCAGCATCTGCATGCAGTTCTTTGGTGTAACCAAGACCTGGGCGCCGGTTGCAAGACGCAGGCACATGTTCCCAATCCTTTGACGTGCCCGCTCCACTGTGTCTTCAGCATCTTAGATGTCACTCTGCCCAGCCATTCAAGATCTGCTGGACATGTGTCATTCGCATGGCACTCGATGTACGCGTTTCTGACAGCTGTAGGGGATTTGTGCACAGAGAGGGATGCGAGCCAGCACGTGCAGACGCAGCACGAGATGTATCATAAATCTGTGATACGCGTTTCTGACAGCTGCTGGGGGTTTGTGCACAGAGGGAGATGCAAGCCAGCATGTGCAGACGCAGCACGAGGATGTTTGTGGCATGTGCCGCGGCGATGGGGAGTTGCTGTGCTGCGATGGCTGCCCCGCCGCCTTCCACCTGGCCTGCCTCGGCCTCTCCAGCGCACCCCCGGGCGACTGGTTCTGCGCCGTCTGCAGGGACGGCTGAGTTCTTGTTGCCTCTTTAAGCAACCAATGTTTAGTCTGGGCAGGATTGCTGCCACGTTGCCAGCGCGAGAACAAGCAGCTGCTGGAGGAGCTGACTAGGGAGGGCAGCCCCCTGCACGGCAGCCCCAGACCTGACGATACCATGTTCGGGGGTGAGCTGCCATTGGAGTGCCTTTTGGGTGACTGGCTCTGTGCACGCTGCAGCAATGGCTGGGTCTCTTAGGCCATGTGGTCGTGCCCATGGCTTTCATGAATTTTTGCAGTCCTGGGACTGAACTCTCTGCGGTCACAGCGGAGTTTGATTGTTTTCCCTTATTTGCCCCTTGCTTGTATATTGATGCATTTGAGTTGACCTGTGTTTATTGTAGTAGGAAGTATTTTTTTTCCTGAGTGAGTCAATGGTATGGAAGACTGCGAGGGTTTAATGACGAAATCATGAGGCTTACAGTATGCTGGTGCCATAGTACCACAGCTAACAATGTAAGAGGCTTCACTCATCAAAATCCACTCTGGCTGCAAGCAGAACAATCTTGGAAATGCCTGGCATGGTTTGCTTCATATCAGTGGAGATGTGCGATGGCCACACAGTAGGTGTTATTGCTTGAAATCACTAGAACTTGCACAATTGGTACATTGAGATGTAAATTGCAAGGCCAGCTTTGACGAGAACAACCAAATTTTTGGTGCACACGTCACGGTTTGTGGGTCATCATCAGTTTATTCAGTGGCACCTGAAATACTTCAAACATCATTCTACCATGAGCAAACAGGGTCAGGGTGCCAAAACTGCTAGTCTAAGGAGGGGACACCGGCCCATGCTGCACAGCTGCTGCACCATCAACATGAGGCTGCTGAGCGCCCTGCTGCGGCAGCACTTGCTCAGAGTACATGGGGTTATGCACAACGTTGGGAGAGATCAGCTGGCCTGCCGGGGGGCTTGTTACAGCTGGTGCTGCAAACACAGGCCTGAGCATAGCGCTGGCGGGCAACTGCTGACCCACGGGTGGATTAGTCACCGCTGGAGCCTGCGCCTGAGCTGCCGCCATCTGCTGCAGCAGCCGCGCAACAGCCGGGGAGGATTGCTGCTGTTGCGCCCCGTAGAACGCCTGCTGCTGCCCGTAAGGGTTGATGTTCTGCCCGTACCCGGGCGCCAGCATGGCGCCGGCTGCCAGCTGGGATGCCAGCATGGGGTTCTGGAACTGCGGCACCGTGCCGGGAAGGGCGACGGGCGCCTGCATCGACAGCTGCTGCTGCGCTGTTGTCGCCTGGCTCAGCAAATTGGACAGGGCTGCTGCCTGCAGCTGCAGTGCATTCTGCTGCTGCTGCTGCTGCGCCTGTTGCGCTGCCATGCGTTGGGCATTGGCCAGAGCCAGCTGCGCTTGCAGATCGGCCGCACCGGCCAGCGGCACCACCGAGTTGAGGGCAGCCGCAAAGCTGTAGTCTGCCGCGGAGGCCTGCGCACTCTGCTGGCTCTTCAGCGCCGCTGCCTGCGCCACAGGTACAAACATGTCCTCATTGCTTGATCTCTCAGCAAGACAAGACAGCTTAGAGATCAGACATTAATGAACAGTCTAACAGTCTCTAGACTGTGATGGAGTCTGATCGGTAGACTGATAGACATTAGACAACTAGACAGATAAGCATTACCCAGCGGCCGTCAACCTCATGCAGTCCTAATCGCAGTTTCGCTCGAGCTTCAGGACATTGCTGGGATGTACCTGTGAAAGCAGGCTTGCAAGGGCGGCCGAGCTAGTGCTGGCAGCTGCTGGTGCTGCAGCAGGTGGGGCAGTGGGCTCCGGCGCAACAGGCGCCACAGTCTGCGCTGTGTTCAGTGCGGGTGCCTTGCCAGTGCTCTTGGCCCCGCTCAAGCGCTTTGCCTTGTCGGCCAGTGCGCTGGCCACAGAAGCAAACATGCCCCTGCCCTCGCTCTTCCTGCCGCCGCTGGGCCCCTCCCCACTCCCCCTGCCATGAAGCCGCGCTCACCCATCAAACAACCTTTCCCACTCGTTGCATCCATCATTTGTGAGGTTTGTCATTTCTCCAGGAAAGCCCCCAGCCCGAATAGATGTGCAGAAGGAAGCGCCCGATTCAAGGCATCAAAAAATGACATGGTCCGGTACCACTGGTGCTTCTTCTTTTCGCTGAACACTGAGGGAAACACTCGGTCAGTTAGGCCAGTGTTGATACAAGAGCAGCTCACCCAGTCACAGGTGCGGAGCTGGCAGCGGCGCCTGCACCTCCGAGGAGGGCGCTAGTGGCGGGAACAGCCAGCGCGGCCAGTTTCGCCTCGTGTGCCTTCTCGGCCGCGGCCTCCTTCGCGCGTGCCTCCTCCTGTGCCGCCTTTTTCTTGGCTGCATCCTCCGCCCTCCGCTTCTCCTTCTGTGCCTCTCGCAGCTGCGCAGGTCTGCACCCGTCGGGACCTCACCAGAGATAAATGATTGGGTGAACAAAACATGACTCCACCACGCAAGGGTGATTGATTGGTTTTATGCCTGAGGAAGTAGGAGGTCACCCAGAGGCACTCTCACATGTGCTGTCAGGAGCAGAGACAGAAGCAGCAGGCAAATCACCACGGCCTGGCGTTTGAATGCTGCCAAAACACTCATAGGCGTGGGCAACCAGCACAAAGGAGAGCTTGGACAGAGTCTAACAATGCTTTGCATGGTGCAAACTTACGGGAACACATCCATTGTGGCAGTAGACATGGTAGGCCTGAGTGGTGGGAAGGCAGATTGCAAGGCAACAGTGGCGATGAGGTCACCTCTTGTCGCCGGATCGCTGCAGGGGAGTCCGAGCGCGGCAGGGCCTTGACCAGGCAGCAGCAGCAGCCAAAGAGGCATTTGAGGGCGCTCCAGACAAGGCGCGCGAGCGACTTGGACCAGCCCCAGCAGGGCAGGCAGCTTTTGAGCGCGTAGAACAGGAGCAGCGCGCCGGCAATGCAGCCCAGCGCGAGCGCCCATTTCTGCCACGCCAGCCCCAGCAGCGCCTGCACCTCGGAAGCTGTCTCCGAGGAAGGCGAGGTGCCGTTCGAAGACCCTGCGCCGACCCGAGCTATGTGTGGTTTTTCTTTTTTTCTGAATAGCAAGCAGATGTGAGGCAGCAAGACACCAACTCCAGCAGTCAAACAATATTTTGTTGCTTCAAGGCGGCAAGATTGCACGCGCGACGTTAGGGACTGCGAACAACTTATTTCTGGGGTTTTGTGCTTTTTCTCGAGGAGCCACCATGGCCCTGTGACAGCATGCAAAGCAGAATGGCAAGAGTTTCCGGCTGCCAATCTGCTATGGTGCATGCCTTAGTTGACTGTGTGCACCTCATATCCTCCATGGACGGACATTGGAAAATACTAGATTATTTCGATTAGCACCCCGACACTGTGGATTGCCCACAGCTTCTTTATTCACAAGGCTTGAGACAATCCTGTGACAATCTCAGCTGAGCAACAGAGGGGCGCACCTGGTGATGGGCTGACGCCGTTGGTGTTGGCGGTGACCGCTTGGCTGCAGTACACATAGTGGGCAAAGTCCTGGTTGGTGTTGGTGGTCCAGCCAGCATCGCAGGTGCAGCCGCATGTGCCCGCGTCGGGTGTGCCGTGGCCTCCACAGTTGACTGTTCCACAGCCCAGCCCCTGCGCGCAACCCAACCAAGCTGCTGTGTCAAGAAACAAATTGCATCACTGCGGAGGGTTTGCATTGGGTTGCACTGCCCTCGTTCTTGGCGGTGAACGTCATGAATTGCCGTGGGAACGATGCAGGGAAGTGTCTTGTGAGCACGCGCTGGTACTCATCAAGATATGGCAGTTCGATCGGTTTGTTGCAGTATATGTTTGCGCAGAGACCCAATGCTGTCAGAGGATGCCACTACAGGCTCAGCCCCTGCCTTTCCTGGCCATCGGAAGGTGCATGACTCTTGTCTGAGATTAGATCACCTTACATGCAGTACATCAGAAGTTTCTCAGCTTGTCAAGAGTTGAACCAGGTTTTGATATGCGCCTCTCCTTGACAGCTCTGATACCACCTTTCTTCCTTGATTTGCAATGAAACATCACTGGCCAAGTCAGCTCTTCAGATCAACGACCTGCACTATTGATCAGGAGCTTGAATATTAAATGGTGTCACACAAGCGCACTGCAGGAGGGGGCGGAGGGGAAGCTGCATGCCTCGTTGCGCGGCATGTGGCCTGTATATCCCCCCGGTACTACATTCTGGGGTTTAATGTTTAGGGTATAGGGTTGCAATATAATTATAATTTTGTGTTGGTGGGACTGGTGCGCACTGGAGGAGGGGGCGGAGGGGGAGCTGCGGGTGGCGGTGGCCTGAATGGAGGTGGGGGTGGCGATGGCGGTGGTGGAGAGGGGGGCGGCGGTGGCGGCACAAACACCAGCGTGGTTTCCATCCCAGAAAAGCTCGCTGTGCCCACGGATGCCTGCAATTGCCATGTCTTCGTTTACACTCTTCGAGGGCCACCTGAGCCCATTTTGGCCAGTGAAGCTCTTGCAAAACACCCCCTGTGACGACATGCACGAAGCCGGACCCCGGGAGCAGCTAACCCCCAGAAGCACACAAGCAAACTGACATGATGGCAACCCAACAGGCGAGCATGCACACTTTGTGAGGTTGCATGAAGGTCTCCTGTCCTTGCTCTGGCAATTGTCATATGCCCTTCTTAAGACACAGGCAGGACCATTGACGCGGGCTACCCACTACTCACAGTGTGATGGCTGGATCTTGGGACTGAGGGGCGCATCACCTGAAAGGATGGGTCAGACCCGAAGATTTTTGTCAGGTTCTGGGTTGCCAGAAGGGAGGCATACGCATCAGCCAGCTGCTGCAGATCAGTCACCCCAAAAGTCACCTGCACAGAGCAGCATGAGAGCTCTGAGTGCGAGGTTCAACATGTCATGCCAGGAGACGGGACATTTAGTCTTGCACAGATTGGACAGAACTTTAACAGCTTGAAAGCTATGGAGAAATTGCAAATATGTCGGCTCACAATGGTGTTGATCATGAGGCTGCTGCTCATGAGGCGCCTCCTGGACCCAGACACCACTCGCAGCGTGACTTGGCTGGAGGGCACGTTTGCTGATGTGGCTATGACAGCGCGATATCTGCGCAGAAGCATCCCTCAACTGAGCCCCTGTGGCCAGTCTCATGTGAATTTGCAGAGCCAGGACAGAGGCCAAGTAAGCACAGGAATCATAGGATGCAACACATTGCAGACCGGTCAGCAAGGCATGCATCAATTTCAAGGCGCTTACTTGAATCAACCTACTCTGTGGTGGGATGTGCATCCACTAGGGAACCTTCCTTGATTTGGTGTAACGATTGAGAAGGCATGCATTGACTTCCAATCAATTTAATGATTCAAATGCATGCAGTAAGTTTTGGCTTCTTATCATGCAATAAATCAGCAAGCACAAGGCGGCCAGCAGATTGCATTAGATTGTGTGAACGCACACACGAGTCCATTGAAATTGAGAAAGAAAGCACACCTACTCTGGAATGTGTTTGTTGCGTTAGCGGTGGTAAGGCTCGGGAAGGTAGTGGTGAAGTTGAGCCAGGGGGTGATGCCAATGGGAGGAGGTGGGGGACTGGGGGGTGGCGGTGGTGGGGAAGGAGGCGGCGGTGGGTGAGGGGGAGGCGAGGGCGGCGGTGGTGCAGCCGGTATCACGAAGCTCAGGAAAATGCCAGGTCCGTTCTGCATGCCAAAATAAATGAGCATTGAGGGTGGAATGTCTGCCTTGTATGCTGCCACAGTAAGGAGATATCCATATTGCTGTGATGCATGACCTCGCTGTATATAATGATGCACATGATTTCTATGGTAAGACTCATGCCTTGAGGGGGAGTGAGTGTCACATTTGGTGCTACCAAACAAGCAGAAAGCGCACTGCTGCATGCCTCCTCAAGGGACATGAATCATACAGCAGTAATTGACAAGCAACAAGGCAGGGGAACAATGCAGTTTTGGTTGTGAGCACGGTGATGAATGCTCACAGCAAAGTTGACGGTCATGTTGAAGGTGCACTGGCCGGAGGCGCCATAGCTGGCCTGGTTCAGGTCCAGGGGGAAGGAGAATGTGGCATTGTTGGTCGGCTGGATAACGTTCTGCTGGATGCTGGTGTTGGCGATGGTCACAGCGCTAGTGCTGCATGCGCCGCCACTCGCTGGAGTGATGCAGCAGCTTATTGGCTGGATATTGACCCGCCCTGCACAATCCCCATCCCCTCAATCAAGAAGATATCCAATCAATGTGAACATTATTACTATCATGCACATCTCCAGCCGTCCAGGGCTAGATGCATTGCAGCGACATCTCAGATAACTTCCTTCCATCCAAGCCTGCCTTGACAAAGCCTTCAGCATTGGCATATCAGTCCAATGCCACTGCGCTTCAATCAGCTGCACTGTCAGTACGGTAGCAGCTGCCAGCACAGACAATTCATCAAAAATCCAACAGATTGACGCTTAACATGGACAGTATGAGTGGGATCTTGTGCGGCTGCACCTTGTACAGTGTCATTGTTGAGGACTGGGAAGCTGAGGACTCCGTGGAGGCTGTTGAACGTCCAGACTTGGTAGCTGAGCAGAGGGACGAACTTCTGGGGGTTGGCTGCATTAGATGGCGGAGGAGTGTATCCCTGGGTGTAGGAAATGTTGAGCAGGCTGACGTCTATATTCACAGTCACCTGCATGCTTGGATTCAGGCTAGCCCCATAGGTGCAAGACACCTGCACGCACCACTTTGGACCTAAGCAACTGCATATCAGTTGGTCATGAATTGCAACTTTGTCAGTACCACTCTTGGGAGAACAGAAAGGATTTGCATGTCATCTTGTCAGTTGGGGATTTGAGGGATGAAGGTCCTACCTGCTGTGCATAGGCCTGTAAAGGGGTGTAGAAGCTGTTGAAAAGGAAGCTGCAGTTTGAATCACTTGATGGCTTCAGTAGAGGAGCCAACTGGGTTCCTGCACAGTGAACAACAAACAGAAAGTGTGCCTTGGCAGAAGATGCGATTCCTCTCTGCCTGATACGGATTCACAGACTGACATGTCACCCCTCTCCATGCAGTGAACATACTGTATGGATCAAGCCTCATACCTCGATACAAGCTGAACTGATCCGTGGCATTTGAGCTTCCCGCGACCTTGGTGCATTGATTGACCGCATTACTGCATGAAAAGCATGTGTTCCAGCTGCTCTGATTCACTCCCGGGTGGTTTGCTGATCCCCAATTTGCAAACTGTGCCTGAGGCACGGCAAAGCCTGCACATGCAGACCTTCCTCGAACACATGGCACTTGAATTGCAGCTGCTGAGCTACTGCTTGTCCACTCGCCAGTGGGCGCGCGCCGCGTGACTGCAGTATGTTTTAAAGTCCACGACATAACTGGTGAGTTTTTGCTCAAACTTACAATAAGCAGGCACAACAGTTGCTGCATGGTACTTGGAGGATGGGATATTTGGTCAGAGCCAGAAGCACAAGTAACACATGGCACCGTCCGATCCGATAGGCGAGTTACACATGCTGTGTACCAATACATCTGAAGTGTGATGAAGTGTGGCGAGCGTACCAGGGTCGGTGTACTGGACAGTGTTGTTGGCCTGGCACCAGCGTTGGCCATAAACACCATCAAAAATGGAATAATCATACGGGCTTGCGGGGCTGACAATGGCGGAGGTGGCTGTGATGTTTCCTGCAGGCGTGCTGGTAGCCGACCAGGGCTGCAGGTTCAGTGATGAAATGCCCAGATTGCTGTTGCCATCCTGTGAGACGTTGACCTGCGCAAGCACTTCCACGAGATGCTGAACAGCTCCTTCTGTATTTGCTGATCATAAGTGCAAGCTGTGAGACAAATTGGTGGTAGGAATGAACACCAAATCCTGAGGCATGCACCCTGAGTTACGCTGAGCATATTCCAGAGAATCCCCAGTCTCAAGTTTCCATTTCTTCCACACACAAAGTCATGTGGCCAAGGCACAAAGCCCAGCTTGGTACAGGAATTGTACGCATTCTAGATTCAGCTGAAAGTCTTCACCTGCAGCAGCATATCATTGGGCAAGGGCTGTGGGCTCCAGCAGTTGTAGGTGGTGCTGGTGTCCTGCACAAGCTTGGTGAGGGTGGTGCTGCTGCAGCAGCCCACAACGCTGTTGCTGCAGGCTTGAGACACACGCGTCTCATAGGCGTTGTAGACTTGATAGCGCAAGGGCCCACCATAGTTGGGACCAAGATCGCCCGTATTCAAGGTCATCACAACTGCAGCCACTCAAAGTGTCATTGTGCGAAGCTGGGCACATCCACCTATAGCCCGTCTGAGGGGGATCAAAATTGCACGCCACCCAAATTGTTTGCATCTGCGTCCTCCTCCTGGGAAGAGTGTGCGTGGGTAACAGACGCAGAGGATGGCTGTGCAGAGTGAACGTGCATTACATCTTATTTTGATGTTGCTCCCAGGCGACCTCGCTCACCTACTCTGTCGACGTCCATGGCTGTTGCCGGGGCGATGTTGAAGGTGAGGTTGCTGCCTATGTGCCATGTGACATTCCTGTCTGTGTCTAATGCTCCAGTGCCTGCACTCATAGCAGCCCTTGATGCCAACTTCTTGGACTCAAATGTTCAATGGCGGTATTTTAATAATGCTCGAAGTGGGTCAAGAGGGTGACCTGCAGGCAGTGTGAAGACATTTGCGAAGTAGCCCTGCCATTGATTATACTTTAATGTGATTGTAAATGTGTTATCGTGGACACCATAAATGGCTGCATAAGGACTGTACTGAGGGCGCCATTGTCCTCTGCAAGATGTGATGAGTACACCGAAGACAGCGATGATAGGTATTAAGACTCGAGCATTTTTCATATTATGACTGTGTTCGGAAGTACATCGATGACTATTTCAGAAGTGTTGAGGACTATAAGTTTTCGAAGCTCATTCTAGTGCCATGATGCTTGTCCAAGGCTGGCACTAAGGCCACGCGCAAGCGTTGAGTGAGTGCGCAAGATGCCAATTTCTTCGATCTCCCTACTATCACATGAATATGGAAGCCTCTAGGGGCACCCACCATCCAGATCTGCGTGAAGGTGCTGATCGCGGCCATGTGCAAAGTGCTAATTTTAGCACACCCCGGCACCTGCCTTCCTGCATCTCGGCCTTTGCCGCAACTGATCGGCACGTAATCTACATCAGTGGATTGCTGTACTTCCTATGAATCCATGCATCAATCATTACAGCGCACTTCCGTATAATTTCCAACTACCGTGCAAGAAAATAATGGGTTCGAGATGCTTAGCAGATAAACAGGCTGCTGCACAGCGCGTTTCCCATTCAAAACTGCATTTCAATTGATGCCGACTTAATAAAGCTATCCGCAGCTTTGATCAAACTTGGCCCTTGTCGTTGCCCAAACGCCATCATTTCCTGCTGGAGAATAAGCTAGGTCAGACCCTTGGCATTGTGGCACACAAGCCATAGAATTTCCAGGCAAGATCAGTGTCCAACGTGGCCAATTTAGCTTGAGTATTAGAGCATACCTGGAGTACTGCAGGATTTACAGCAGACGACCCGCATTTAAAGAGGCCACACAGTGCACCACTGCTGTTCACAGCCAGCTGTATCGCTGACTCCATGCATGTCTCTTCCTGGGAAGAAGCATCCAAGACGTACGCGCGGCCAGCCTGGACATTGCTGCACACATCAGCAACACGAAGTGCCAAACCCCACAATCCAAATGCACGTGTCAGTTGTGCAGGCAGTTGCTTGTGTCCGTGTGCGACGAGCAAGCAGGGTGACTCTGTACAACATAGATCATCAGAGAGTTCCAGACAAAGACAGGACAGATAACTTACCTGGGAAACAGTCATGATGACTGGAAGCTGGCTGGTGTCTATCTGTTTGGCGTGGGCAGGGTCATCATCCAGCTCCAGTTCAGGCTCCTCATCAGGATTTTCTGTGACCCCCACCTCCACCAGAGGTATCCTAGTGTCCTGCAGAGCTGCCTGCAACGCAAAGCACAGATGGAGGGAACAGAATAGAGTCACACAGCGGTACGGGCACGGTGTGATGTTTCTTACTCTAGTTCCAGGCACTGTGAAGTGGAACACAGTTGAGTGCTGGTCGCAGCTGTCTGCATGACAGGTGGAGCCAGAGGTACACCGCCGCATGTGTGGGAGAAGACTGAGAGCAGCACCTTGACAGCGATGCTGAGGGCATCCAGAACATTGCCGTCCACAGCCAGAATGAGCGCATCAATGCACAGGATCCAGCACCGCCTGCCGCTGACAATGGACAGTGCCCGTAGGTCCAAACATCCACCTATGCGGAATGGCATTACTTGCTTGGACAGATCATACTGCACGACCTGCTTAACAGTGTACCCCAGGCAGCTATCATTGCCAGCTGGGTTGCTATCAGGTGGGAAAAGCATCATGATCAGAGTGCTCGCCTCTGCCACTGGGACCAGGCTTGAGGTAGCGCTCGAGGCTCTTTGTCAGTTCGGCCCCCAGTTCCTCACCCGCTCTTCCCTGCACATCACAACAAGCACCTGATTTTATAGGTTGTTTTCCATACACCTGGAACTGACTCTCTGGCGGATGGACACGTCTGCTACAAAGAAAAGAGCCGCACCGCATAGCTGGGACCAGCGCATGGGCTGCACTCCACAGTCACTTGCAAGCCGCCGCAGTCGGGCGTTTCTTCCAGGGGAACCCCAATCTCAGCCTGCATTGATCCATGCTGTTAGGTTGCAAAATTTCCGTTGTTGGCAGCTGTCAAATGGATCAGGAGACGTGATGGCATCTGCGGGACAGAGAGCTGGTCAGCGTCACCTTGACACCAACCAAGACCTGGGTGTTGCCGATGTAGCAGCGAGCAGAGCCGCTGCATTGTTGGAGACCACTTACTGATAAGGTTATTGGACGAAACTCCCTACAGGAACGCCCATCTTCCCGCAGGTCTTCCTGGAATCCCTGTACGATGTAACTTTTCAAGTCCTCCCCTGCCATGCTTTTCAAAGGACCCAAAGCCCTCAAGCGTCCTGCCAGTGGTTACAAAAGCCTGGCTGCGATTGATGAAGCCTTGCAAGTACTACGAAGGCGATTTGAGGGCTTCCGTTCCCTTGCACTTCGAGAATTGCTGCACCTTGTGATCCTGGAATAGAAAACAGGGCACCTTTAAGATCTACAGTGCCTTCTCCCGTGCAAATACGCCCATTCATGTTGCAATTGTTGCACCCATCTTCCAGCCACCGCACGTGCAATCACATGTTCGTGGACTGCGGCATGCGGAAGGGGAACCTATAGGAAGCTGGGGCAAGAGAGGACGTTGAGGTCAACCTGCCGTAAAGTTGCCGTGGAAAAAAAATATAAATTAGATGAGACTGGGACAGAGAACGTCGAAATACTGAAAGAAGGAAGTAGTAGTGGCGATGTTGCTACGGCGGACACTTGTCGGACTCAACGCTTTTAGGTCTGAAAGCTTCGCAGAGTCTTGCAGAGCGAAAACTCCATGGAAGCACCCATATGATGAATTTAAAAGGTGCATTACAAGCACAGATGTGTTGTGGCAGCAGCAGCAGACGCGCGAACAGAAGGGGGTGCCTCGGCAGGCGAGTGAATTGCCTTTGGACACTGGGCGCGCGCGACTGGTTGTGCTTGGCACAGGGTGGGCCGCCGCACGCCTCATCCGAGACCTCAATGCAAATCTTTTTGACTTCACGGTAGGTGCTCGTTCCCGTCATCAGTTCCAAAATGTGTGAATTGGCATTCCCAAAGGACAGGAGGACCATCGGATCTGAGGAACACCTGAGGAGTGTTGCTGCGTTGCAAACATATCGCCTGAAAGTACTAGCAGAACAGACACGGAGTGGTCCATGTAGACTGCCTCATCAGTTTGCCTTCAAACTAAAACAGCAAGACTACTCAGATCCCTTCTCACCGCCTTTCAGGTGATTTCACCGCGCAACCACATGGTGTTTACACCTCTCCTTGCCAGCACTTGCGTCGGTACTCTGGAGCCTAGATCAGTTGCGCTACCTTTGACAGACATCCAGCCTCAACTTAAACAACCCCAGGTGTGAGCATGAATGGGCAATTGCCGAATTCCCATCAATGCAACATCGGAGACATTGTTTCAAACGCAGCATTCTGGCGCAGAACAAGTACTATGCAGCAGATGCTGTGGCCATCAACAAGGACACCCGCATTGTGACATGCATGGACGATGGGCAGAGGCAATTTGACGTGCGATTCGACATGCTGGCCATTGCCACAGGATCGCAGGTATACTCCTCAGTCAATGACTGTTGAAAACAGGAGCACCCCATCTTGTCAGTGCCACTTAAAATGACGGCATCATGCAGTCTTCAGTGGCCATGTTCAGGGCTCCACATTTGGCATTCCTGGAGTGGAGGAGCACGCCCACTTCCTGCGAGATGTCGCCAATGCCACACACATCAGGAACCACCTCATCGCCAATTGGAATAAAGCCAACCTTCCAAGTAGGTCTTGCAGCCACTACCATATACTCCGCTCATCAGTGCATGCTATCAAGGTTATACCAGAGCTCCCGAGCGACTTATCCATAGACTGCAAGAACGAGGTGCTGTTGCATAGCATCCTGCTGCTGCCCACAGCTCGCACCCAGGAGGAGAGGTCGCGGCTGCTACAGATTGTGGTCGTGGGCGGTGGTCCCACAGGTGTGGAATTTGCTGGCGAGCTCAGCAGCTTCATCTCATCGGTGCGTCCCTGCCATTGTCCTTGACACCCCTTTGATGACATTGCCCTTGGAAGGGCCTCGAGTCTAGAAACCATTTCTTGTGCGCAGGACCTGATGCGGATTGATGCCGAGCGGGCTCGGGATATTAGGATCACGCTGATTGAGGGCGCGCAGCTGCTGGGCAGCTTTGATGCGCGGCTACGTGAGTATGCGGCGCGGAAGCTGCACAACCAGGGTATCCACCTTGTGAAGGTGTGTTTCGGTATGATGCAGCCGTGCCAGTTATCCCATTGCTCAGTGTCCACAAGGGAGCCTTGCAGAGATGGCAGCAGAGGCCAAGCTTGAGTGATGTCCACGCAGAGCATGGTCAAGGAGGTCAAAGAGAAGGAGCTGGTCTTGCAAAACGGAGATGTCATGCCCTATGGCCTCTGTGTCTGGTGCGAACAAATCTGCTTGTAGAAACTCCTTGGGGCTTGCGATGAGCAATTTGGTTGGGTTTTCTTCCAGCAGTGTGAGAACTTTCATGTGTATGGTGGTTGTATCTATAAACATGGAATCTGCAGGAGCACTGGAGTGGGTCCCACAGACTTCACCACATCCCTGCCCTTTGCCAAGACAGCCAGAGGGCGCATTGCTGTGGATGACTGTTTGCATGTGCTGGTGCACCCGCACAAAGAGGACCATGGGCCCCAATCTCCAGCAGAGGTATGATGATGTATAATTCATGTACCCAAACTATTGTTGTGTGGTCCATGCTCTGGCATGCTTTCTTCTGAGCATTGGCAAGGGTCCCGCTCATGTGCAATGCACTCATGTGTGCAGGTCAAGCATAACACCGCAGAGTCACACGGCAACCCCAGCAATGATAATTTCAGGCCTCTAGACAACATATATGCGCTGGGGGACTGCTGCGCAAACATTGAGAACCCTTTGCCATCACTTGCACAGGCAAAGTGTTACTCTCTACATCAAACTTCCACCTGAAGTCATGCCAGACCTGAGAATTTCGTTCTTGTCTGTATCCTTGCTCTCCATGCCAACAGGTGCCAATCGATGAGTGCGGCCTCCGTTGTGACAGGTTGCAGAGCAGCAGGGCAAGTACCTGGCTAAACAGCTGAACACAGCAGCCAAGGCCCAGAAAGCTGGACAGGAGCCGCCAAAGTGTGAGCCCTTCAAGTACCATCACCTAGGCTCCATGGCACTTGTGGGTGAGTCACTCTCCCCAGCACCCCAGGCCTGCTCCAGCACATGCTGTCAGAGATGGGCAATTTCCTGCATGCATGTCTTCAGAAGCTCATATTCAAATAAAGCTGATATCTCACAGAAGCTCACACCGAAGGTGGTTGTCGATCGCACCCTGGCTGCTTGCAGGTAAGGGGTCTGCGGTGGTGGAACTGGGGGATCCAAAGGGCGGGAGGAGACTCTCACTGACTGGCTTCAAGAGCTGGGTGGCATGGCGGTCAGCGTACCTCACGCGTCTGGGCAATGTTCGCAACCGGCTGTACGTCATGCTCGACTGGACCATCGCGCTGCTCTTCGGCCGGGATGTGTCCGCTTGGTGATCCAGGAGCGCTCGGTGGAGTCCGCAGCTGAAACACTCTAGAAGTCGTTAGATGGTTGACCAGCAGTGCACAGCTGTCTCAACTTTGCTGGCAGTGAGGGGTATTGGATCTTCTGCTCAGTAACAAGCAAATGCATTTTTAATACAATTGAATACCAGGCGCCTCCGAGCACCTGGCTGTGTGATTAATTGGTGGGAACGATGTTAAGATGAAAGCTGCTAGGTTGTCAAGATTCACTGTCCGGTATGTGCACATGCGTGTCCATGTCTTTAAGATTTCTTTTCAGAGGGGTGGCCAAATTGCATGCCAAATCATGATCATGGAGGGTCAGTTAGATTTGAAGGTCTACAGTCGTTTTAGGTTGAAGAGCAGGCTCAAGCCAGCCGGGGCGGGCATCCTATGGTTTGGTTATTTATTCTTTTGCAGGGAAAGCCTTACCTGCTGTTGAGCTGACGACTTGACGTCGGGGTTCTAAGACACCCAGGGAGAAAAGGAGATGAATATCGAGATGTATAAACACGGGAGTATTTGTAGGCAGGTAAATAATCTGCAATGGGGACCCTTAGAAAGCACCTTCTCTGGAATTGTGTCCTGATGCCATGCAGGACGATTGTGACGACTGTGCGCTGTAAGCATGTGCCGCACTCGTTGGATCAAACTGATGCACAATATATTATCATTATGACTATGAGACTTCAAGAGAGCAGGCAGCGCTTCGCATGCTGTTGATGTTCACTGGAATGCAATGAGGCTGTTGTTACAGGGCAAACCATTCACACAGGGAGTTCAAGTAGAGGTCAAGCGTGGACTTGGCAGCAAAGTGCACAGTGCTATGCATCTCGATACTCTGGTTCTGGGCGTCCTGACTCAATTCTCGTAAAGTCGCAATTTCATCTGCGCCATTCCACCCAGAAAACTCCCCCATCTCCGGGAACCCTTTCCATCTTTCCTCAGAGCGAAGCATCCACTTGCAGGTACACTGATTCCGAGATGTATGGCACATCGGCATACTTGCCCCTGCACGGCAGGACAAAACAATTCAGACCGCCCTGAGGTACCAAATGCAGTGAGCAGTCATTGCCGAGACAGCAGAAGTGATGTCCGGTCCATAAAGAAAGTGCTGGCCTGGACAGAGCGCAGCACTTGTGAACTAGGTATCCAGCTTGCTTTTAGCCACACTAAAGGCCATTCCCTTGCATGTGGAGGCTAGAGATGGTGAGTGGGTGGCTGCATTATTGACGCCTATCAATGTAGACCTCTCTTATTACGCGCATTTGATGTCCCAATTACTGCAAGGCCCCCCCATCAGCTGCAAGGGTATCATGTCGGTTGCACTGACAAAAGAGAGGGACGCACGCTAGGGAGAAGAAGACGCAATAGAGGATGGTGCACATGCAGATGTTCCAGGAGAACATGTCGTAGATGTCCAGAATGAAGGACCACCGGACCTCAGCCGGCACATATGCACGCAGCAGCGTGAACAGCATGCTCACGATGTCCAGCATCACACCCTGCCAAGCAGCAACACATCCACTGTCAGAAAAGGTATACGGATGTCCCAGAAACATGACACAGCCATGACATCGTGAGCTGATAAAAGTGGGGACATGTCATGAAACTCCTGCACTGCAACATGGTCAATAGAGTTGTTGGTAGCACCTGCATGCAGTTGAACCGTACGAAGTGATGGAGCTTGTTGTTCTTGACGATGGCCAAGAACAATAGGAAGAAAACGATGAGGGGCACGAACTGGCCACTGTAGTACAAGGGAGCCAGTGGACCTGCGGCACCAACCTCAGGCAGTGACTTTCTGTGCAAGTTAGAAACAGTTCGAACTCGTCTGTAGAAAGTTTCTGCAGTAGTAGGCCATGCATGCTGCAGCGCAAGGCTGTACAAGCTCAAAGATGGACACACGTACCCGGCACCAGGTAAAGGAGCAGAGAGGTGGGGAAGAAATGGTAAATTTCTCTGCCAAGCGTCAGGATGTCAATCCAAGGGACGATGTATAGAAAAGCCGATGCAAGTCTAACAAGGAGGCTGGGCGGCCCTCGATTTCCAGTGGGCACAGATGCTGCATCTGCTGCTCTTACCGGTGTCACCGCCTGGAAAGCCAAGTCAAACCGTTCAATGACGAAATGATATTGCAAAGAAAGAAGAAACTAGCGTCTTTTTGATCGCCCGATGACACATGCAGCACCTGACGGGGAGGTTTTCTTCCTGCTCTTTGCTGCTGTATTGACCGCAGACCTACAACGAAAACAAGAACAAGTCAGGAAAACGTATGAAAAAAAGCGGATCTTGCTGTTATCTCATCTAAGAAGTCCAAACCACGATATCGCAGCAAACAAGCATTACCAGATACAGGACATCAAGAAGACGTCATTGAAACCCCGCTAAATACCACACTTTAGGCAGAAATCACCTGGACTGAGCGAATTATGCCTACAAATCGAGCTTCTGCTCAGATCTTCTCTGTGAAGGCTCGCAGATGTGGTAAGTTTTCTATTGATTCTAAGATTGCTTATGCGGGGGGAAATTGCTGCGCGATTTAGGCAGCTTATGGCCTCTCTCGCGCTACAAGATACCAACCCCTCCATATTGGATTTGGTGGCTGTCCAGCATTTAAATGCAGATGTACATGCAGGAGCCGGCAGGATAAGTCCTGGCTTAGTGCCTGAATTGGCTCGCATGGCACTCTCCCGGGGTGGATCAGAACCCGTCAAGGAACATAGATGGGGAACTGTCTGGCTGATACCCAATAATTTATCCTGGATGCATATTGAAGCTGCTGCATGATCAGTGCTAGAACAGCCGCGGCGCAGCCATCCCGCGGCCACAAATGGCTAATTCTAATAGAATTATTCTAGAGGCTGCATGCATCAACCGCTTCGAAGGTTGAATTCATCCGTCAAGGTTGCCGAGCGCTATTAGTGGTTTCCCCAGTCGCCAGCCACTGGTGTCACTCTGGCCGCTGGTGCTGCCTGTCAAGATGTCATTGATCAGTGGGCCAGCCATATCATATACATGATGAATGATGCATCATGATGGTTTAAATGTGGCTAATTCTTACTGAGGGATGCCCATCTGATGACACTAGGGGATTAAAATCTGGAAGATCCATGAGTTGCATTGTGGATTCATGACAACGGCTGCAGCTGCATGGCACAGATTGCTGGAAAGTACAAGTTCCTCCATAACCTCCCCGCATGGAAAGGTGTATCATCATGGCCTCATGCATGTGCATGTCTGTCCTATGACTGCCCCGCTGCCGCTGCTGAAGAGACTTCTGGAGAGATTGGCAGAGCGCATATAGATGTTCTGCAACACAAGAGCAGAGTGCTTCATCGCGTCAATGTGCATGAGAAGACTTGGAGAGCAGGAGCTTGCGGCAACAGCCTGCAAGTGTTGCCAGAAGCTCTGGGAGCTCGAGTGCAAATGTTTATCAGCAAGGCGAAATCATAAGCAGCCTTTTGTGAGTTGATCTTCCATCAGATCCTGACACAAGAACAGTGCCTGACAGACTATTACCTGTACTGGCTGGGAGACGGACGATCACCCTGTGCAGCCAGTCCACATAGCTTTGTCAAGAGCCGCTTCCTTCCAAGACTTGCCAGATGTGCAGGAGCATTTGTTGAATTCTGATGTTCAAAATGACATGTTCAAATAAGCTCAAATGATCGCACCGAGTTTGATAGCCGAGTGCTGTAAGCAATGTATGTCAGGGTGTTCCGCGCCTCATCGTACAGCCGCCTGACTCTGAGGGTCTTGTTTTGAAAGAAATTGAGTCCTTTGGACTCGCTGAAGACTTCCCCACCCCCTGAACCCTTCACTTTGTTCATGTCCTTGATCCGCACGGGTCCTGTGGCTGCACAGGTGACAGATGCCTGTGAGCAAACAGCGCTTCAGCTCCCCATGCTCCCCAGCTGCAATGGCGCAGTTCCCATTTTCAACCCGAGTGCATTTGCAAGAGTGCAAGTGCATGACAGGTCCAGCACTAGTTGGCCCAGTGGGCCACCTGTTAATGCCATTGCCGTACCACCCTGCTGATCATGTGCGCACCTGTGATGGCTCTGAAAAGAAGTCCTTGCTCAGCTTGTCAACCAGGGACCTCTTGAAGTCTGAGATGTACACAGTGACGCCCTCCACTGCACATCATGAAAACCTGCATCATGCTGCGAGTTGCATTGTCTCTTTGTTAAGACCTTTACTGCTCCCTTGGGTTCTAATACAAGGTGCAGAAACCTTGCCATCAGGATCCTCCACCGCTACAACCTCCACCGTGTCTTTGAAGATGAAGCCATTCCCTGTGAGTAGAAGAGATCCCTTAAATCACCCCATTGAGTCAAGCGTTTGCATTTGCAGAGTATATTGTTGCTTTTAATGGTGACATGCAAGGGCTATTCTTGAAAGGGGCCTGGCATCTGCTCTGGGAATACAGCAGTTACCTGTGAACTCCCCGACTTTGCTGGAGGCGTGCGCTGCGCATAGCAACAGAAACTTGAAGTGAGCCTTTTGACACACAAATTTTTCTGAAGATACATCCGACGCATGAGACACATCAAAGATACAACCATGAACGGTCGATGTCCGCTGAGGCACCTGTATGCGGCAAACAGACTGCGGCTGTGAGAGCTGCAGCTCCTATGAAACCAGTAGCAGCTCTGTGACCGAGGTTGGGTTTGCCATTTGTGCTGACATACTGGCTAGAACATATGACCTGTGGCCTCGTGTGATGAGGAGTCCGTAGAGGGACAGACGCACGCAGCAATTGCGTAGACGTCATTTGGTATGTAGAAACTGTGAAAATTTAGTTTGCTGCAGGGCATTGAGATGATATTTGCGCATTTTATCTGGATTGTAAAGTCAGTCGTGTCGAGTGGCAGCTTCCAACAGCTTCCGCATACGTCAAGAGGATAAGATGACGTCGTGCATTTTCTGGGACAAGAGGTAATTGTGAAAGCCGCTTCTCATCTGTATTTTCCATTACAATTCTCAGCAACAACGCCCCATGATCAACACCATCGTAATAGGCAATGTAATGCAGGCAAATGCATCAAAGGCCTTAGGGGTCCATGGCCATCGGATCCGACCAGTGGAATTCCGTTCGAACCTTATGAAGGTTACCTGAACATGCATGTGCGCTAAAGGGCTGCCCTGTCAACATGCCATACTAGGACTTTCAAGACCACCTTATGTTACTCAGCACCGCACTCTTCTCAACAAAGCCTGAAACTCCTGAAGACACTCCCATAAGACCTGAGCGTCGCTGTGGGCACTCAGTGAGCGATTAATGGCCTGAAGCAGAGACAACCCTTGAGTGCCGAATCACGCTGGCTAGACCCTATCATCTATAATGTCCAGAGACAGCATTCATTGTCTGAAACCAACAGCACAACCTGGGGCCAGAGAGCAAAAACATTCAATGCAGCACCTTGCAAAAAAAAAATACCAGGACCATCTTATCCACAGGCAACCCAAAGGTCAGCAGCAAAAATGCCCCAGCTCTCTTGATCTGGCTTCACGGTGTGAAGGTCAGTCAGATGTATATATGTGTCACAGAGGTGAATCCAGCTACTTTCCCCTTGCTCACAGGGACCTACACGTGCTGGGCCATCGCAACCATTCAGATGACGGTGCCATCAGGGAAAACAGTTCCCTTGATGACCACAATGATGCCATCCTTGATGACATAGCCATCCTCCTCCTTGTTGGCCTCCTGTACGTTGGCACTGTTGATGATCTTGCAGTTGCTGCCAATGCGGGCATTCTTGTCGATGATGCACCTCCTCACTGTCGAGTTTGCGCCTGCAAGCAACATCACTCCAGGTCAATCATGACCTGATCATGCGCAATCATACTCCCCATGCCACAGAACCGATAGTCCTCACTGCTCCAACCACATCCCACCAGTTGGGTCCAACACTTGCGCTTTCAACTTTTCCTATTTTCAACCCCCGCAAGAAACCAACAATCACCACTGACACATGCACAAGGGCAGGAAGAAAGGGATGCCTCGCATCCCTCGCACAAGTAATGCAACCGCAAAGAGACAATCTCAAAAGGCGAGAATGCAATGACCCAACCATGCGGCACAAATTGCTGCATCTGGATGCACTATGACAGCTGGGTACCCCAGAGAGAAACACAGAACAGACAGAAGCAATACACATAGGCAGCACTAAGAGGGATGGCCGAAACAAGGTACAAACGTGACGCTACAATGAGTGATATTCCGGGCAGCAAGCATTGCAGAACAGGAGCAGGAGCGCACCGAGGCCCATGGGAAGGCAGCCAGGCACGAGGGCGCACTCCTCCAGCGTCTCATAGTAGTCGGCGCCCATGATGAGGGCATCGTCCACGGTGCAGTTCTCGTTGATGAGGGCGCGAAGGCCAATGACAGAGTGGTTGATGCGCGAGCCGGCGCGGATGACGCAGCCGTCGCCCAGGATGCTGTTGTTCACCTCGCTGTCCTGCACCTTGCTGGGCGGCAGGAAGCGCGACATCGTGTAGATCGGCGCGTCGCGGTCGTAGAAGCTGCGGCCGCACAGAAGTGGGCTCAGCATTGGGGGGTTTTTTGATGGGCAATGCGAGCAGAGCTGAGAGGATTAATTGCTGAGAAAGTGTCCATGAAATGCTTAGCTTTCTCACACATCTGGTATCAGGGGCCATGTGATGCTCACAGCATGCAATGATTTTTGACTGCTAGGATAATGTGGATATGTGCTGATGCTGTGGCAGACTAACTCTTGACCAAGTCAGGCCAAACCTACTCTCCAAACTTGACTTGTAATCCTGCCATCTTCTTGCAGATGTTCAAGTTGCCTAGGTATGCCAGCTTGTAGGTTCCTCGAAGCATCAAATAGCTTCTGATGGGATCAATGGATAGCAGTACACAGGGTGGAATGGAGTGTGAGCGCATGATACCTGAACTTCGGAGTTGGATTGTCTGTGAGGGCCAGGTTGGCCTCATAGAAGGCCTCCACAGTTCCAATATCCTCCCAGTAGCCATCATAAAGGTAAGCCTGGATGTGCATGCCCATGTCCTTCGCACCGGGGATGACCTCGCTGCCAAAGTCATTCGCCTGTCACACAGTGAGCCAGTCATGGCCTTGTATGGTCACTGTTACAGGAAACCTGGTTTCCAGCGCCTCCCTACACGTTCTTCTTGGCACCCGATCAAAAAACACAATGAGAGAAAGTACCTCTGGGAAGTGATTGAGGAGAAGGTCCCTGATAGCTGATGCCTTGGCCACATAAATACCCATGCTGGCAATGTAGGGCTCCTCCTTTGCCCTGCACACAGCAGGGACAGCCATCAGTGCCCTCATGATTAAGTCTCTTAGACACTTTGCATGTCATCGTCCATCTGGCAAGTAGAGGCATTCTCCAGGGCACTCACCTCTCAGGGTCAAGCCCCAGGATGGTTGTGTCCACCCTCATGGCTTTGAGGGCGTCGCCCTTGGGCTTCTCCGCAAAGTCGATGATGCGTCCGCTGTCGTCGATCTTCATGAGCCCAAAAGCGGTCGCCTTTTTCTCGTCGGATGGAAGTGCGGCCACAGTGATATCAGCCCCGGTCTTCCGGTGCTTCAGCACAAAGTCCTGGTAGTTCATGCGGTAAAGGTGGTCGCCTGCAATGTAGCAGCACCCTCATGGCCCTTTTGAAAGCCGCTTGAGCTGCTGGAGGTTGTGTCCCAGGGAAGAAAGCCGGTCAACAGGCAAGCAAGCCGTATTCAATGCACATTAGTGTCATGAGGGGTGACTGCTGCACACCTGCCAGGATCAGGAAGTCCTCAACACCTTCCCTCATGGAGTTCTCGAAGAGCCAAAGATATTGCCTCACGGCATCTGCTGTGCCCTGGAACCACTTCTTCTGGATGGGGCTCTGGCTGGCCGCAAGCACCTGCCCAAAGTGGCACATGTCCATTATGGTGTTCACTGGATGGATGTTGCAGTTGTCCAGTTTGATTGCAAATGAGAAGCATGTGGCATATTCTGTGCATCGTCTCATGATTTCACTGGGAACATCTGTTGACATGTATTGATTAGACAACCATGACAAGCGTGTGCTCACCTCTACAAACCCTCTGCTGCTGTAGCCACCCACATTTGCGTTGTAGGCCTGTGAGAGATGCCTGTTGAGGGAGGCTGAGTTGAACTGCGTGAGGCAGTAAATTTTGTTGACGTTGGAGTTGATGCAGTTGGACACTGGGATGTCGATGAGCCTGTAGTTGGCGCCCAGAGGTACTGCAGGCTTTGCACGCTTCTTCGTGAGAGGGTACAGCCGTGAGCCAGCACCGCCTCCCAGAATGATGCCCAGCACCGTCTGAGTTCCCATGCACACCACTTCACTCAGTTCTGCAGGTGGTCAGTAGCCACTACTAACAGCTTGAATAGTGTCAGGCATTGCAGCTGCTCGAGGAATACTAGCAGTACTTGCAGCTAGTCAATGCTCTTCCCATCAGTGATCACAGAATTTGTGAGATTCATTGTCGTCAGTGCTATGGCTCAGGTGTTCCAGCAAATGTCCCCTGTGAACTGGACCTGACGCAATCCACACCTTGGACATGTCCTGTACTTGCAAGTCGAAGTCCAGGGCGCCAACGGCCTTGGTACTCTCGAGAGCTGCCTCATTGATGATGGCTGCTTCACGTTCCAGAGACACAGCTGATGACGCCAATGCAACCTGTGACGCAGATCATGCAAGTACTCAGGAACTCGAGCAGCACGATACATTATAAACAAGATTATTGCTACCAAAAATTGCAATGCTTTAGGGGCAGACCTTCGAGCAGCTCCTGCTTGGAGTAACTATTCTCTGCGTTGGTCTCCTCAAGGGCCGAATCTCCCCATAGAAAGTCCTCACACCTGACCAGCACAAGAATTGCACTCACTTGAGTATTAATACTACCAGTCTCATCCAGGTGGCGCTTCTCCTTAACGCTTACAGTTATGCCATCTGTACGCATATCCACAGTCAGCTCAGCAATTAGCATCTATCTGCTGAAAGTGAAGCAGACGGCCATCTTGTTAACATAGACAAGAAACAGCGGTGCAGCCCGTTGGGATTGAGGCCAAAGTACCTGCGAGCAGTGCGTCCGTTCCAGCCATCGACTGCATATTTCTAGCAGCCGACCGGGACGGCGTCACACTATGGTCGCAAGCCCCCTTCGCTCTAACAGAATGTTTTGAAATAGCACAAGCATTCAATATTCCGCCAGATACCTTCAAGATCGACGCTTTCTTGCCTCAGAATTGCGCTACCTCTATGCGGTGCCAAAACAGGAGATGCCACCCCATCCAGATATTTTGCATGCAAGGCCATGGGGCTGGTGCTCGTATCCATAAACTGCAACTGGCACTACTACTATAACAGCAGCATGCCTCGCAATGCACCTTCTCGGATTTTGAAATAAACTGTCAGGTGTTGAAGCAGAGTTTGGTACTGGAAAAGTCCCGCAAGTGTTTGAGTTTGCCACCTTCAACTTGAAGGGCCACCTAAGTTAGTGAAGGCCCGGCCCGTGTCGGGAAGCCATTGTGTCTGGTTTGTGCATGATGCTGATGAAACTCGACAGCCATCCAGGCTAATGAAGTTGTCTAAAACGGAGAATGGTCATCAAAAGTATGCTATACTACGTCTGCTGAGCACCCTCTTACACTTGTGAGGTGCACTGGTACTGATGTGATGGCTTCATTGTGAGACTGAACCAGACAGCCTGTCTATTTTTGAGGTATTTTGAGCCTTATGTTGCTAAAGGACAGCAGTCAACTACACGATTATTGCATCGATGCAAGTCCAAGGTAATTTAGCCCGGGGTCCTCCTCCTACATGCACAATTGTAGTGCACAAACCAGCTCATGCTGGGACATGGCATAGTGATCTGTGAAGCGTGCAGGTTAGGGAACACTTTGCTGCGCAGCGGTCAATAGCGGTGCGCCTTCATCCCACACATCACAGGTCAACGTGATCCCTCTCCATATTGTCTCTTGCACCAGCTGGGGCTTTGTGCCTGAGGTGTGGGGGTTTCAAGACATCCGGAAGGTGGTCCAATGGGTGTTTATACGTACCATCCTGTACAAACACGTTCATAAATGATTTCAGCTCAGCACTTGAAAGACCTGGTTTCATGTGTACATGGTTTGAAGGACTGTGTTGGAGTCGAGTCAACCTCTATCTGCGCCTTGATTGCTTCATACTTAGCCCACACAGGGTTATTGTCCATTTTCACCGAGTGGAAATCGGCCGAATGCTTTGCAGCCATGGCGTCCAGCCTTCGGTCAGCCTGCGCATCGGCACACTAGCTAGTGGAGGCCGTTCGCGTACAAAATAGCTCCAGCCGTGACCTCATCACAAAATTCGCCAAGTGGACACATCTTGTTGTCACAGATGAAATAGTCTCCGAGGTCTGACCTCTGCTTGCGAAGTAGCAGCGTCAGATGCTACCATCAAAATGAGAACGGAGAAAAAAACTGCATATTGGCGAGTCATGGAGGTCCTTATTGACGGATATTATACGAATCAACAGTCTCTGTCGGTCAGGACCTTATGATGTCTGGTCGTCGTCCTGCTCACAGTGGTAGGCAAGTCAACGGTCGTCAACGTCTACTGGATGCTACTGGCCGGAAGCTTCGCTCGGCAGTTCGAGGTCATGGCGTTCCCTTTTTCCAGAAAAGTCTTCATGTCCCGGTGTTTGCCTACCCTTTTGTTGATGGTCTGAGCTGAGTGGGCATCCCTTCTGTCTTGCAAGTGTTATTGGCTTTTTCTCAGCGAGAACTGCGTGCACTTCCAGGTTGACTCGATATATGCACCTCGTTTGGGATCCTTGCAAATCGTTGGGACGTGCATAGCTTTATATTGCACAAGTAAAGACGTTTCCTGATGTGGAAGAGTTGCGTACGGTGCATGGACTGCGAGGAATAGATCATGTGCACATAGGAACTTCCAAGGGACTCACAAGGTCACATCAACACAGCAACAGGTACACCTGTTGGATGTAGAGAGCTTCATTTTTGCATTAATGATTCTTTTGGAGTCCCACTACCTTCAAAAATTACCTAGGTGCCACATTTTTCACCCGAAATGTTGCTTCACGGCACTAGTTGACCAGTGTCCCGTCCCCTTCCCACTCTTACAAACGAGGCAATTTTAGTATAGTGTCGTTAAAACTGTCCTGTGTGAATAGGTGCTGTAATGGGAGTTCTGGAGGGGCTGCACTTTGACAATCTTGCACTGCGCACCCTGCCAGTGGACACCAGAGAAGGCAGTGAAAGGCGGCCAGTGCCCAGGGCTTGCTATGCCAGGGTGAAGCCGACGCCTGTGAAGAATCCCCGCCTTGTGGCTGCATCGCCCAGCGCACTAGCCCTCCTAGACCTGGACATGTCAGAGGTGCTGAAAACCCCCTTCTCTTCTGACTGCAACCGAGCACTTAATCAAGTTCTGTTGTTACATGGTCAATGGACCCTGAAAGGCACACAGCCCCAGACCCTGCCATGCAGGCAAATGACAAAGGTCCGCAATCTGCAGACAGATCGGAAGGAGTTTGTGGAAGTCATGTCTGGCAACATGCTGCTGCCGGGTATGGACCCGGCTGCCCACTGCTATTGTGGGCACCAATTCGGCAACTTTGCGGGTCAGCTTGGGGACGGCGCAGTGATCTACCTGGGTGAGGTGGGCCGCACAGGTTCCAGCTCCTGCTTGTCTGTTGATATGACACTCCTTGCAAGAGTAGAGGCACCTGATGTTACCCTCTTCTAAGGATGGCATGTCAGTAAGAAACTGGCATGCAGGTCATCAATAGTGCTGGAGCTCGGTGGGAGATTCAGCTGAAAGGCGCGGGGCTCACCCCCTTCTCTCGCCAGGCAGACGGCAGAAAAGTGCTTCGCAGCAGCATCCGGGAGTTTCTTGCCAGCGAAGCCCTCCACCACTTGGTATCTCTCTGCCGCCAAGGAGACTCCTTGGCGCTGCTTTAAGGTTCCCTAGACATAACAGAGAAACAACTGGTCATGAAGATGGCTGCAGTGCTGCTCTTGGCTATAATTTTGATGGTGCTCGTGCAGGGGATAGCCACCACAAGAGCCGGCTGCATCACAACATCAGACACAGATGTTGTGAGGGACGTGCTTTACAACGGCAACCCCATTTCTGAGCGCGCCAGTCTGGTGCTGCGCATTGCGCCCACCTTTTTCCGCTTTGGTTCTTTTGAGATCTTCAAGAAGCCTGACACTCAGACAGGTGCGTGAACTCCAACGTTTTCCATCATGATACTTGCTGTGAGTGCGCATCAGAATAATGTGGAGGATGAGGTCTGTTCAGTGCTCTGAGCTCTCGGAAAGGCCTCAGGTTTGCATGTTCAAGTGGGAGTGTTCATTACAGGGCGTGCAGGGCCTTCCTATGATGAATCAAGGGAAACTGAAAAGGAGATGCTGCCAGTGATGCTGAGTCACATCATCAAAACATACTTCCCGGATATCTGGGAGGAAATTCCTGTGCACCCAGATCAGGTCTGTCAGATCATGTCTGCCACATTTGCATCAGGACATGTCTCAGCACTCACTCAGCAATGTATAATGCATTGAGCTGCACGTTCACACCATCATCAATGCCTTGAAGCGCCTCAACTGTGGCATTTGTGCAGTCAATGGAGCAAAGAATCAAGGCGGAAGAGAAGAGAAGGAACATGTACTTGGAGTTTTATTTTGAAGTGGTCCGTCGAACGTTCCAGCTGGTGGCCGCATGGCAGTCTGTCGGGTTTTGCCATGGTAGGCAACAAGGTCATTCAAAACAATGCTTTTCCTTCTCAAGATATCCGCCCGGGCTGTCTGTACGGAGAGTTTTGAATGATACACGCATCGCAGGTGTCCTCAACACCGACAACATGAGCATCCTGGGGCTGACGATCGACTATGGCCCCTACGGATTCCTGGATCGGTGCAGACACCAACCCAGCACGCAGAATCTTGCATTCATAATGCAAACTATTTTGCCTGCCATCGTCACCTCAGCAGCAGAGTCCCGGGCACTGCGCAGCCTCTAGTACGAAGCAGGGGGGTGACAAAAGTAGTGCATGCTTGGGGTGGCAGATATGACCCGGAGCATGTGTGCAACCACTCGGACGACAGCGGCATGTACAGCTATGAGGCGCAGCCGGGCAGGTGCCTCTGGAACTGTGAGAAGCTGGCAGAAGCGCTGGCGCCTGTTCTGGACGCCGGCCGAGCGCGCGCCCAGCTCGATGTCCTGTACACCCAGGAATACCAGAGGTGACTAAACTTACGTCACCTTTCAGCCTGGCTGACCTCCACTCCATGCTGTGGATGCTTGAAAATTGCAAGCCAGAGAAGTGATGGATGTTTTTGAGGGCCCTCATGGTGAAGTCCTGGTCTGCCAATTGTTGCGCCTGCGTCACTGCTAGAGAAGAATGGTTGTGATCTCGCCTCTTCCGCATTTTGGTGTGTCTGCACTCCAGGCTCAGGGACATGTTCCATGTCGTGCCTTTGTTATCTCGCTGCATGTCCTCACTGGCAGAAAGTTGCTCTGCACCGCCATTCACGTAGATTGGCTGCTGCTGAAGGACGTACCAGCGCATCATGAGGCAGAAGCTGGGCCTATTGGAAGTGGTGGATGAGGAGAAGGATGCGAAGTTGGTTGAGGAGCTATTCAAGGTTTGGCCTCCCTGTAGGTTCTAGCGCGTGCATGGCAAGCTTGGTGAAAGATAATGCAAGCAATGCTGACGGCATGTGCCTACAGCAGAGCATTTTCTGCATCTCACTGTGTGGCTACGAGCTAGCGATGTGGCTGGTTATTCACAGGTGATGCACAAGACCGGGGCCGACTTCACCAACACCTTCCGATGGCTCGCCATGGTGGACATCCCGCATGCATCTTCGCACTCCGCTGGATCACATCACAATGGCGAGGCCAGTGCTTCAGCGCACGCAGAGGACAGGGCATCTGATGGTGCATCCACATCAGGTCTGCCTATTTAAAAGTTCTGCGCCTAGCTGCCCTCAGCCTTCTACATCAGTCAGCAAGCTGTATAGGCAGCCTTCTTTTTGTCTATGAGAGAAGGGCTGCCATGTTGGACGTTTCAGCTCAAGAGTGGTGCAAGTTTCTGACCGGACAGCTTGACGGCCTTGATGGCAGAGGCATCCAATGGCAAGGTGCAAAGTGGCAGGTTCAGGTTTCTGAACAAATCCACTGTCATTTTTGGGTGTGGCATGCAATCTACTATATTTAGTTTCATTTAGGTGAAGTACAAAGGGGCCGCGTTGTACTGTTCAGAGTGGCATAAGGGGATAAATGATGATGGCAGGGCGTGGGGAAGGGGCGTTCCTGGAGCGCATGCTGAGCAGCCTGGCGACGCCGCAGGAGATGGCAGAGGCGGCCCAGCCGCGCATGCACCCGCACAACCTCCGCGTGCTGCTCCAGTTCTCCCACAACGACCTCCTCCTGGCCTCCATGGGCGTCACCAAAGATGTGCGCACACATACCCTCTGGGTATTGAACATGAAAGTTTTCAAGCAGGAGCAACACCGATGCCAACTGAAAGCAATGCCACTGAGTAACTACGCTGCATTTTTTGCCTCCTAGGCATCACTCCACCTTCCCCCATTGATGTGCAAACCAACACCTATAAAATCTGACCTCTCCATATCCTTCAGGGAGCTCTGTCCATTTTCAGCAGGATTTGTTAGAACCGAGGACGTTGCAATTGTACCCACCGTGGAAGGGGCTGCCTCATGCAACCTCAGATGAGCAAATCTTTATTTGAACCACTGGACCCAGAGGTCATGGGTGAAGAAGGGAACTGAAATGGTTATCACATTGTTGCTGGCTGTGCAGATGCTGCAGCAGGAATCGGCGCGGCTGCAGCGCTCGGAGGAGCTCAGGAAGCTAGATCCGGCCGCAAAGGCGCGCGTGGACGCAGGTGTGTGCTCCCGCTGCCACACTTGACTGTGCGTATGCAATGTGATCTATAGTGAAACTGGGCCAGGAGGAGCCGTCATATCTAGTGTTTGTTGTGCTGAGGCAGCCCCTTCTTTTCCTGGCGCTCGTACGTCCTTTACCATTGCTCTGCATGTTTTGATCTGATGCAGAGGCGTGGCGCGGCTGGCTGCGGCGTTATCGTGCGCGCCTGCAGCAGGAGGCCGATGCCGGCGCAGATCCCCGCAGCCGCATTGACACCATGAATGGCATCAACCCCAGGTCCGGCAGACAGCCTCGTTTTGACGTGCAGTGAAGGCTCAATAGAGGACTGGAGATCTATAACTCTCGGTTTCCAGTTCATTGTTGGTATTGAGGAGTGGCTTCTCGATAATCATGTCGCTTGGGAAAGGAGAAAAATGCAAACTCTGCGGCACAGAATGCTCCACGTGTCAAGTCCCAGCAGTCAAGGCATTGACAGCGTGCAGGGGGATACTGGATGCAACCATTGTGTATATCATCCCCATGTGGTGTGCATGATAAGGGTGCATTCAAGAATATGGATCGAGATTAGTGCAGTGCCAGGACTGCTTCTCTTATGTTATTCCAATAGCTCCATGGCATGCAGGTATGTGCTGCGCAACTGGATAGCACAGGAGGCGATCGATGCTGCGGAGAAAGGTGACTACAGCCAGGTGCAGCGAGTGCTGCGCCTGCTGGAGAACCCCTACTCTGATGATGCAGCCGTCAACCTGGATGCAGATGGTGGCAGCAATGGCAAGGCTTTGTGCAAGCGTGAGATGCAGTATGATGGGCCGGTGCCTCAGTGGGCCAAGGGTCTGTGTGTGTCTTGCTCCTCCTGAACTGAGAAACATGACCCCTTGGGGAAGTTCTGTGCTTAACGGGATGGTCCATGTTTCTGCCATGCTTTTGTTGGGTGAGCTGTGCATCAAGAGCGGCATATACCTGCTCTGTCACATTGGTCATTTAGTCAATACTGGTCCAATCTTCTGCAAAAAGCACTAATCTTGCTGAACAGATTCACCATGATGCATTGAATTTCCTGCTTCTGAGGGAGGACATGGGAAAGCAGTGAACTTTAAGGGATGTTCTGACGACAAGCATGCTACCTGTAAGGCACATCTGTCACAGTTATTCTCATTAACACACGCTTTCCCAGCCGAAGAAGGCTAGGTGCGTTTCTGTCACAGTATCATATTATTATTATGATAATAAACTTACCATCATACGTATGATGTATACAAGAATTGTCTCTCCCCACGTAATCGCTCAAAATGCTAGAAATAAATATCGTCAGTATCAGTGAGCTAGTTCGAGGTAATACCACCGGAGGGTACGTCATGAGCTGCAAGAGAAGGAATAAGAAAATAATGTGATCTCGTGTCCTACAACTCAACTGATGCCTCCACATGATAATAAGCCCCCTTTGCCCGGCCCTGTAGAAAATAAAAGCAATTTGATTGAACAATCAGTAATCATGCCTTAGTACGCCAACATATCAGCATGATCAATCAGTGCACTGAATAAATGCACACTCACCCCCATTCGGCAAAGTTGCAACTCCGAGACAGTGACTGAGCCGCCATCAATCATAATCAAGTCGGAGTAAGCTTCCTGGCATGCACCAAACATGGGAGTCAGGAACTATTTGAGGCTGCAGCTGCACCATTTTGCATGCAGATTGACATTTAGCTCATCACCTCAGGTATGGTTCTGAGATGCTTTCCCCGTTTGCCTTTCATCAGGTTGCTGAGCTTTGCAACAGTGACATGAGCGGTGAAGGGCCGCCCATCGTCCCCATCAAGTAGGCCAGCACCCAGAAAGTGGCTACGGGTGGCTGCTGCCAGAGCCATCAGCTTATCATGGCCATCATCCTTGACCACGTCCAGATATAAGACCTGAACAACCACGTGCATTGAGTCCCAGCGACAACATGCCCAAGAAGTTAAGCATGACCACAGCACTGACAGCTTAGGTATGACTTTTCATACTGCTGTTCCTATACCTGCCTTCGGAAGTGACTGAGACCGGCAACATCTAGAGACACTGGGCCCATTAGCCCATGAGTTCCCAACTCAGTCTGCAGGGCCTCCATTGCCTGCTGTGCTGCCTGCAGCCGCTCTGCACCATCTAGTGGCATCACCTGGAAATGGCACTTACCAATGAAGACAGCTTTGTACAATATCAACTGCCGCATCCGCACAGGAGAGTGCGACAGATGCATTGTCAAGCAGGAATAGGCTGGACGACCCTCACCAGGAGTGTAAGGTGACTCGTCACAGGTTCAACAAAGGCGCCATGCAGAGCGGGGTTGTGCAGTCTGAGGGCTTCCTGGACTGTCTCGATTGCCTTGGTTACCGACGGTGAGTGGGAGACACGAGCAGCTACAAAATGCGTGGGCCTGCAAGAGGATGTTGTTCTCAGAAAACTGTTCCTGAACTGCACTAGGCAGAGTAACCTTGTACAGAGACATGACAGTGCAAACCAGGAAGGCGTAAACCTTTTCTTGGCAATCCTCTTGACGTCACTTGGGCTATGAAGAGGGGAAACGACAGGTACTTTGGGCAGCTCTGGTTCGATCTTAGGCTTCTTCCTTTCTGACTCATGAGGTTGATCGCTGGCTTGGAGTTTTCCCCTTGATATTGGCTCAGCTTCTGCATCGCATAGCTCTTCCACGCCACTGAATTCTCTCAGAACTCCTGTATCGGTCAGTACTACGTCGTCCATGCCACGCCCATGGGCTGACCTCTTAGAGTGCCACCCTGGCCTCAACTTAACGTGACACGAAAGTGTGGAGAAACGTCGGCGGATCTCAAAAGATTTTAGCACAGCCAACGCTGTCGATAGTCCGGCAACTGCAAGCATTCAGGGTTGCAGAGACCGGGTGTCCTCAATTTCGCCGACTATGTTCTTTCATTGTACAAATCAGATACATGCGGTACATGGATTATCTCAGAAAGGACAATCCAATCTTCTAAACACGCTTCGGATGGCGCAACGGCCGCGGATCTGTTCATTCTATGCTGAGTGAACTGCCCAACCTGCCCGAAGCGTGCTGCCCATTCCTGTCATTGGACCCCTTGGTTGCAACAGGCTGTGAGGGGAGAGCCCTAGCTTGTGTGAAATTCATGCCAATATAGGCCAGACGTCATCATTGCCTCCCGACGGCAACACCCAAAGGGGTGAACTTATGATCACTACTATCTATTTAACCATGGTACTATCTGACGGTCAGATTCTGACCGGTCAGATCTGCCTCTGTCATTCCTCATGCATGATGTAGACTCTAGACCCTCGGAGGCCAGCAGCAAAGTTCACATATATATGGTGCAGCCAGCAATACTAACCTATACAAGAAGCAACAATTATACACGAACCCCAGGTTCCCACAATCAAACGCTGACAACCAGCTGGTTGCTGCAGCATACTCAGACCGGGGAACTTAGCAGGGGACCGCCTCTATGTAGGCTGTGCTGGTGTCAGAGCTGCTGCTGCTCTGCAGCCCCAGATTTACCATCAGACCTGGGGTTGATGTCCATGGCAGCCCATGGGCATACTTGTCCGCCAGGTCTGAGTAGAAGGCCACACTCTCAGCATGCCAGCCCCGCTCTTCAAGATAAGGCTGTGGGTCCCTTGGAAATGAAGATTTGAAAGTGGCAGCGAGCTCCTTGAGCCACGCCACATCGGTCTGAGTGGCGCAATCGTTGTACGATTTCATCATCTCCTCTGTGGTGAAAGCCTGCCACAGGATGAAACAATCCATGGTTCACAACTTGCAATGCTGCATGGAAGGCACATGATGTTGTGAAGCAAGCAGGGTGACACTGTTGTGAAAGCCTGCCAGTGCAGCTGCTCATATGAGAAGAGAGGAAGTGTGGCTGTCATGTCTGTACCATGACAAGGAGACGGCTCCGCTTGGCTGAGACAGAGCGAGCCTCCTTGAACAGCGCGGTCACAACAGCTTCAGAGAGGTAAGGGAGGAGGCCTTCGGCAATCCACACAGTTGGGACACTTGGATCGAATCCTGCCGCTATGAGGCTTTTTGTCCAGCCGTCAACCGCAAAATCAGCATCGCAGGTGCTGTATTTGGCAGCACGCAGGGGATACTTCGCCCCTGCATCGCCCATGAGCACAGTCAAACATGACCCAACATAATTTTGCGCGGACACAGGTTTGGAGCAAATGCGACATGTATCAAGACCTCGAGTATTACCTTTGTTGGTGTCAACAGAAAATGATGCCTGCGCCTTTGTCAGCACCTTCCTCTTGGCATTCAGCACATCTGCCCTGTCAATCTCAAACCAGGATATGCCTGCACAGCACACAGCAGTGCTTCGGATTGCAGAGAGCCGTCCTATATTGTGGAAAATTTAGATCAAGGGGATTCACATCATGCCTCCTTTGACCAGCGGTTTGGCAACTTTATGGCCAAGAGGTGAGGTCAAAGTAGCCAGTACATTGGCACCTTCTGGGAGTTCCAGACGCCATGCCCTGGTGTCCATACCCGCGCCCAGAAGAACCACCTGGCCACCAAGGCAACTGTGAGTCATTATGGTTGTCTTTACCTTGGCTTCTTCCAGGTCAAATCCCTCTGAAAATCACCATGCACAACCTGTGAATCTATGGGCGTGGAGTGAAGCAGAATCACCTGTCTTGCTCCAGCTTTACAAGCTGCTAGCAAGTGATCATCATAGTATAGTGTGCGCAGGACCATGCGGCCAACCGGGAACTTCCGATCTGCCTTTGATGCCACTGCCTCCTCATTTGCGGCATCCTCATTGCGCTGCACATTTGCATTGATTAGAATGCATGGGTGGTCCTGATCTGTGAACATTTGTAGCACACAACAGATGTGTTAAGTGACAACGATTTGCTCACCTTCATAGTGGTCGATGCAGCCTGCATACCCTTCCGACCTGCCAGGACTTCTGCTGGGGGATCTGAGAATAAGGGTGCTTTTTCTTTACTTTCATACGCTCGCATTCCAGCAGCTATCCTGGAGCTAAAACTCACAACGCCTACATTATGAATAGCATCGTCAGAAAGGTGCGGGGGAGACAACTTTGTTTATTTGTGACACATGTGAGTCTTTGCACACGCGCATAACATCGAGCAAACTTGCTCCCAGAATTTGTGAGAACGTTGCTTGTATAGATGACAATGGTACTCACTGTCGAGATCATCATAGTCCCTGCTTTTCAAAAAGCGCTTGAGAGCCAACGCCAGCCCAGAGAGAGCTGCGATCCCGATGCCTCTGATGGTAGCAACCTTGCCGACGCCCATAGCCCCTTCCACAGTATCCCGATATTACCACAGCTTGAGTGATTGACGAATCTGACACGGAAAGCAGTCGTCCAGAAACGGTTCAAGATTCTCGACTCATTCGGCGTTTCGTTTACTTGAAGCCCAGAACTGGAAGCCACGCAGAAGGCGAGGAAGGTGCCTGGAAGGTGCGTCAAAGCCGCTGATGGTGCCTGAGAGTTGAGAAACCCTCTGAAAGTGTAACCTTCTTCTTCTTCTGATCAGCGCACAGATCAAGAGATGCAGAGCAAACAGCGCAGGTATGTCATTGGATCAAAAATACAGCAAAGAAGCAACAATGCCAGCATTGATAATGCCACAGCGCTGAGTGCTTTTGTCATGACCACGGATCACGGGGGCATATGCGCACATGTCCACATGGAAAAGAATAATACGTATGCCAGCATGATTCGAAGCCATGTGGCGTCACAATACCCAGGATGTTCTTCTGGCCCAACTACCAGCATGTTTGTCCCCAAACAGACAGCAAGAAATACCATCATCGCGATAGTATCACGGTGGCAACACCATCACCGTGACTATGCATGGTTCCGGTATGATACTTGTTGCATCCTATACTTGAGATATCACTCGCAGTTGATTGACTGACTCCCACAGAGAGCATGCAGCCATTTAACAGTTCAGCAAGCATTGCACGAGCTCATCCAGGTGAGGGCCGCACGAGGTGCTCAGCACCATCCACAATTCTGGAGCTGACAATCACATCGCCACTTTGTAACTGTGGCACCAGCTCCAAGCCCTGATAACCACAAGAACGCCTCATTATCTTCAGTCACCAATAATGGCATGTAAGATGCTCTTGCGCATGATCGATGAAGCTTTGGAAGCATCCCACTACCAGGCTTCGTAAACAGGGTTTGAAATTAAGTGCAAGTGTGTGCATGGCAGGAAACAGCCCAGAAAGCGCACCTCGGTCACATAGCCACAGACGCCAAAAATACCCTCATCAAATGCCAGTCCAGACAGGCCAGCCTGTTCTTTGGAAAACTTGTATATAAAGAATTCATCAGCGGCCGAGTAGCCATCGGGGATGGGCGCCTCATCTGATGATGCATGCGCCATTGCCACCTGACAGTGTGGCCAACAAGACTGTCATAACGCATCTTCTTTCAAACGAAGCAAAAAAATTCGGACGCAGAGGAGAATGTACAGTTCCTGCCAGGAATGTAAAAGGGCAGCGCACCGCGCCATAGATGGAAAGTGGCAGCACTGGCAGCTCTCCAGACTGGACATCTAGTGTTGACCGGTACACCGGGTCAAACTCACCCAGCGGTAGAATTTCCAGCGGAACAAGCTTGCCTACAAAAACACACACAGAGAGTCATGAGAACAGGTCAACTGCAAGAAACTTCCTTCGACGACTCAGACCTAAACATGGGCGCACTTGGGGCTGCACAGGGATGCCGCGTCACATTGAAGTTGTCACAATGCAAAATTGCAGAATGGAAGTGCAGTAAGATGGTCACATACCTGGAAGTTTGCCAGCCCCTGCCAGCACAGAGGCGTAGCTGGCATTCAGCTTGGTGCCATTGTAGATGCCATCCTGGACATTGGCCGCCATGTTGCCCGCGGTCAGAGGGGCAGAGTAGCCGTCCAAGGTGATGCCCAGCCTGGCCTGCCGCACAGGGCCGCCCCCTCTCTGGTCCACAAATGCTGAGTCATCCCCATTGCGCTCCACTATGAACTCTACTGTCGCTCTACCTGCAACACTCCAATCTTAGCTCAGGAGGCTGTGATAATCGCAAGCATGGCAGTCCTTTATTGCAGCACGCCCCTGCATACACAAGGAGCTGACTCTTTGTTGCAAAGTTGTGGACGCCAGTAGCATGTCGAGTGTAGACAGGAGCCTCACCAGTGAGACGGGGCTGACTCGCAAACATATCAGGGATGATGAAGGAGAGGCCTGGAGCCTGCAAGATTTCCAGGCTGGCCACATCCTTCAGGACATCTGCCACACGCCTGGACACCTTGTCTGCATCCCTGCAAGGACACACTTGTCACAACTCTCATCCCTTCCAAAATGAGAAGATGACCGACAGTGTACCTGCACATCTTCCCCAGCGCTTCCCTGCCAAGCAAGGAGAGGACCTCACTTGGCATCAATAGCCCCCAGCACTCCGCGCAGCCCAGAGCTGATGCTGGCATTGAGAGCCTGCGCAGTCTCCTCGCTGCCCTTGGGGACGCCGTACATGACCTTCTCCGGGCGCGCCATGACACCGGCGGCCGCGCCCACATCGTCGGCCATGGCCTGCCAGGGCTTGCGCTGGGGGATGCGCAGCTTGAACGCCACGTCCTCCAGCTTGGTCTGCACCTCGCGCACATCCGGGTTGAATGCTGGGATCGCTCGCCTCAGCGCTGCATCCGCACTGCATGCACACCACACAGCAAACGCTCGTGCCCCTCCTGCCGGTGACTGCAAGCTAGTAGAGCCTCTCAACGCAGCAATCTCCCGGGGCTGTCAGATTTTCAGATCATCATGCTGGGGCCTAAATGAGGATGCAACAACTGTTTACCTGCGAGCGATGCGGGCATTGGGCGAGTTGAGAACTGCGGCTGCAGGCAGTGGCAGGGCCACCTGAGCCGCCATTGGGGCAGTCGCCATTTGTAGCGTTGCAAGGAGCGCAGCAAGAGCTTGTCGCCCGACTGTGCAAACACTCAGATTTCTCGCCTCCAGTTGTGGGGCACTGCTCAGAGACAGTGATTCCTCCTGCTCAGCCTACACCCAGGAAAAGTAGATGTGTTGGCAAGTGAACAGTCCACTTTCAGATTACCACAAATATGCATGTCCTTGTTCCTGAGTCCATTTGCAAAAGTTTCCAGCCCATCTGTGCAAGTACAGACACTTCACCTGCAGGTGCTGGCCCTTCAACATGTTAGGCTCGCCTGCAGCACAGCAAGTGCCTCTTCTGGGTGCCCTCATCTGAGGCCATGGATGCTTTGCTGCTCGGAAAGGTGCAAACCTTCCCCTAGAGCCACAAGCACCGAGACTGTGGCAATGCAACCTGCTGCTGGCCATGTCAAGGTGCTTCAGCTTTCCTGTCCTGCAGCCAATAACAGGTTTGCGTGTTAGTGTCTAGATGCCACACCAGGCATGCCTGGAACATAGCTGGGCAACTGAAACCAGGGAACACCTGATTCAGACACGGCTTGTGTCAGGACCGATGTCCCTCGACCCACTGTTGATGTATGGGCCCCGGACTGCAGTCGATGGGGCCAGTGGCTTATTGGGATCGATCTGACAGACAAACAGCAGAATTGTCTCTCAAAAACATCAATGTTGTGTTGCCCAGTCGCATGTGTTAAGTATGATCTGTGGTCAAGGAAGGCTTTTGCTGCTCAACACTGGATCTCTGAATGGCAGGGTCAGAGGCCTATTACTTTTGTTGTCATCAGGATTAAGGAGAGAGCGTGGTCATAATGACTTACTCGTCTACCTCCTGATGGTTTTGCGAGGTAAAACGGGAACAGACCGGCTGCTCCGATAAGGATAACTAGCCCTCCAGCCAGCAAGCCGTTTCTAGCCTTGCTCATACCTGCAAAGCGATGCATTGTACATGGAAAATGTCTCAGATAGCCATCATTGCGTGAGCAATTATCAGAGGGGAGATGAAAGTATAGATGCAGGAAATACCTGAGCACACATGATGTATATGCAACGTGATCGTGTTGGTCCACAGCAGTCTGAAAGCAGAGCGTAGATTCTAATCGATACAGGACTTATGTAAACTGGATACAATCGAAGACCTTGGCGCTCGTGTAGCAGGATTCCGTGAAGAATGGGAGGAGACCCAGGTCTGACGTGTGCTGACATGGCACGCGAAAGGCATGCATGCAATTTTACCTGCTGCAGGGCAACATTTCTAGATCATGTAAATACCATAGAAGTAATGATTGAAGGAATGATAAAATTCTGTACCAAGGGAAAACACTGTGTGAATGTGTCAATACTGTTGAGATGAACATGTGAGGTTAATTAACCCATTATAATCCACGTTCCACGTATAATCCACGTGCAGCACCATGGCCATCATGATGGCCGTGGCCAGGATCAAAAATTGCGGGCGTGGACATATGGTCAAGCAACAACATTCTCAGTCTGTATGGATCAATATGTGCTACTAGATGGGCTACTTATCAGATTATTCTTATCTCACATAATTATTATTAATAATAGCACTTAATCGGCTCATGATCATGTTTAAACTTAAATTTAAGAAGATGCCGCATGCTAGCACCATGACATGCAGCAACACCCCAGCAGCAACTGTTGAATGCAGCATCATGTGTTGGCGCTGTTCTAAGTTTCAAGTGCTTTTACAAACCATTCTTCATACGTCTGCACACACCGGAAGGACATATTGTCTCACACTCAACACCAAGCTGACAACTTGAACATTTTCTGGATCAATCTCAAAATTCTCCGACAAGCACTCCCAGCTCTGACAGATCTGTGCTTAGTTCCATGGTGCCCACGATGTGAGGAAGGTGTTCATTGTGTGAACACCAACCACTGCATTGTTGACAATTTCAGCATTGATCTTGCCATGGGGCAAGCCCCAGAACTCGGGAATGTTTTTTCCAGAAAGTGCCTCTGTGACAAAGATTGCAGCAAATCCAATCATTGCCAACCTGCACGCAACAAACGTTACTACTCAGCATTTCTCAGCAATTCTAAGCTAGGAAGCGATGTCACCCCAACATCCCAACTGCTTTCCCCAGAGACAAAATGTCAGTCGTCTTCCCTATGTTGCACAAGGGGTTTCATGCATCCTCACAGGCATCAGTGTGATAAGCAAGGTCAAAATGTGAACAGGAATGTAAGCATACCGGCCATTCCAGTTCTCTGCCTTGGGACTCCAGAATGAGTTTGCAAATGGCTCCTTCCTGGTGAAGCCCCTGTGAGCGCAGAACATCCGTTTGCTACTTCTACATTTCTCAAAATACAACATGCTTCCCATTCTGAGATAGTGATAGACTTGACATGCACACTTGTCATGCAAAACTCAAGACGAGAGGGCCAGTTCTTGTGTGCTGGCCAAGGAAAACTTCAAGAAAACTTCCATAATCATAATTCATTTGACTGGCACAACTCACCTGACGATGGGAATGTATGACGCAAGGGAGATGAGGACGAAGGTGGCTGCGATGCTCAAAGGAGCAGTGGCAACCTGCTCCTTAATGCCAACGCCAGACACAAACTCTGCTGCCAGTGCGGCGGTTACGCCCAGCATTGCCAGACGGGAGTTGATGGTCTCGGGAGCTGCACACGAGACACACCCCTTTAAACACAGTAGGGTTCCATCGTTTTGTGGCTCTCAAACAATTACTTGCAAGAACCTTCAGTACTTTGCGTCAAAGTAAATCCCCAAGTTTACTGACTGTCTGTCAGTTGCAACAAGGTTATAACAAGGTGATTGCCCATCTGTAGTGCATGTAGGAGGATACTCACCGACGCCATCAAAGGCTTGGATAGAGCTGAAGGGCTGCTCAGCTCCTGCATCTGCGCGCCTTTCTGCATTCTCATTTGAGAGGTTGCCTGCCTCGATGTTCTGCACCTTGGTCCGGTCGACCGTGTCGGGCTTAGCAATCTTCTGGTCACCCTGGTTCTTCACCTGATTCACAGCATAGATTTTCATTGGCATGCGGCGTACAGCATAATCATACAGCATTCAGCATCATATATGGGACTGCTACCATTTATGGTTTGGCTGTTCTAGAAACGAGAACTTCACTTGACAGTAGCTAGCACTCGCAGCCGTGACCAACCCAACGCTGAGTGAATTGTACTGCAATAAATTGCATACGAACACGAATACTTCACTGATAACAGTTTCACGCATACCAGCAACTGCACACTGTTTCACTGACACAAACCATTTTATACATCCTTCTACACGGAACGTCCGAGCATGTCTGATTCATCAATGGGACGATAGCTTCTTTCAGCCTCAATAACATCCTATGTAGTTTGCTTAAGGGAAAGCATTCTGCTCTCGTGATAATTGCGCAAGTACAACCGAACATGTTGCAAAGGCCGCAACAGAGCAAGATCACGACGTGAAAGTTGTGCGCTTTACCTCGGCACGCACGACAATGCGACTCCTGCTGGATCCAGCAGAGATATTTGGTGACGACAGCCGTGTGGGCAAGCAACGCCTCGTCCTCAGGGTAGGGGTGCTGATAGCTGCGGCGGACATTGTGCTCAATGCAGTCGCCATTTTTAATTATCTGTATCTGTATGGACACAAGCTTGCTTCAAACAGAGTTCGTAGGGATATCGATATTTATAAAGAAATTCGTGGGCTGTATACACGCTGCGGGTTATGAGTGTAAGCATTTATAGCGAGCGACATTTTTGGAGAGGAGACGTGGATGGCTCTACGATGAGAATGCCAGAGAAGCTGGAAGCTGGGAACATGGGACAAGAAGCTGCATAGTCATATGGGCTGGTGGGAACTTGCAATTAAAAATGCTGTATTGTTGTCAAACTGGCAATGCAGCCTGTCCCTTAAACACCGCAGACCCATAATGCTGCACATGCATGCACATATGTCACACAAGCTCAAGAGAAGTGCAGCTGCACTGCCAGTGCGCAGGAAGCTCGAGCTCGAGGCTGCGGCCCCTAAAAGAATTAATTAAGGTCACATATGGTAGTGGCTGAGATAGTAGGCCTTTATGGGAGAACTTGCAGGTGGCAATCAGGCCTAGGCCTAGGAAGGTTAACAAACATGCATGCCAAGCAGTGCTGACAACAGAAAGTCAGTAGGCATTTCAAATTGTCCACATCACCCAAGCTTGATGCATGCGTTGAGGCTGTGCCTCTAATCAGTTTGCTAGACTGCTTCGATCCAATCATGCCGGAAGTTCCAGCCAATGGCTCGTAATGGCTACCAGGACGACAGCACTCTTGATTCAGTCACTCAGGCGGGCTGGTGGAAAATTATTATTATTATTATTATTACACGTTTTCCAGTCCTTATGGACTAGGTACGTCTAGCAGCACCTTTATGGCAGCCCTCCATTCATCTCGGTTTTTGCATTTTCTCCGCCAGTTATATGGCAATCCTATGGCTTCCAAATCATCCCTGACATAATCATTCCAACTCTTCATAGGTCTGCCCCTGGTCCCCGTTCCCGATATGGTACCAAACATGAATTGTAAGGGCAGTCTGGTGTCACCCATCCTAGCCACATGTCCAAGATACCTCAGCCGCCTGTATCTAATCAAATTTGCAACCTCTGGAATATCACATTGGTGGAAAATATCGCAGTCAAATGAGGTCAAAAGCAATGCTGCTCCTGATATCACTTGATCGATCCTGATATCACTTGATCGATCCTGATACCTCCTGATCGATCCATACCTTTACAAAGGCATCTGTTAACCCGCCATGGCCAGGGCGAGGCTCAACCATGGATGAGACAAATTTTTTGCCTCATCCATGGACCATGGTGCACAAAAGAAAGTCAAGCTTGCTCTACTCATGCTCAGAAAGGCTTCAGCAGAAGCAACATTGATGCCACCATCCAGTGCTAAAGCCAGTCCCAAGAACAAAAGGCGATCAAGCACAATCGTGGAGCTAACTCTTCGTGCATCAAGTACAGTCCTGCTGGGCCTCACTTGCCTGTGCCATCTCCAGGAACCATGCACAATATCTTTGCGCACTCACCCTCAGGCTGTATCCCTGACAGCATTCAGTCTATGGTACAGCACCACAATTGCAATGGAAAAGAGGAACACTTCAATGCAGTGAGCTAAATTATTGTTATTAGCTGCAACTCACCAAGCATGGGAACGTTAATAGAAGTGACAATATTCAACATTACTGCAATACATCAAAGCTACATTGATTGATGGTGTACAACTATCCAGCAACGTAGAAGTCCATTTTGTGGACCGGCAAGTTCAAGATAGAGTCGTGCAGATGGTCCCATGCCACGAAGGTGTATGGCGCCAGTCCTCGCTTATAATGCCTCACCCCCTCCTCATCCTCCTCATCACCGTTTGCATGATCTACAAGAAACGCCACCTTACTACTGAGTAGTCCAGACAGCGAGAGGTTGGCAAGAGCACACCCAAAAATCCCGTCTACAAAAAAATGCGCTGGGGCGAAACAGTTTTCAGCACCATGGCCATGAGAGAACGCACCTAGCATGGGGATTGCAGAATCGCTGCCTCTGTCGTAGGACATGATCTTGTCAACATCCAGGCGGTTGTTTGCGCCGCGGGTAGTCGATCGCAGCCGCAACCGCGTCCGAATTTCTGTCCCGGCGCTGTTCTGCAAGGGCAATGACGTGAAGAGGTTGTCTCGCTGCAGCACAAGCCAGAGCCTCAAGATCCACCAGGGCAGTACAACTGTACCAGCCACTCTGGGTCCAATCAGATTCTGCCTCCCAGTCGTCAGCAAGTCAACACAAGAGCACGTGTAAACTAGCAGCACACTCAACCAAGATTTCCTGAAAAGGTCAGAAGGATTTGTGTACCTTGAGCAAATATCTGCCTCTCGCTACCCCATCAGCCAGGCCGCCGCGCCCGATGGTGCGCATGGAGCGCTCAACCATGGATGGGACCTCTGGGGTTGTGCGGTACAGCAAGGTTCCGTCCGGGAAGAATCTGAAGTACCGGTAGTAGCACACAAGGTGCACTGGATTTTTCACGCGCCACTCCACCAACCCTGCAGATTGGACCTCGACATCTCAATCACTTGGGGGGTGTCCTAATATTGATGGAGCTTACGAAACTTGTGGGAGCAGGCAAATGCGCCTTGCTTTGTGTCAAGCAGCAGAGCATATGCTAGAAGGGCGTACCAGTTCGGATGTAGGTGTTGCGCGACACATACAGCCCATCAAAGCGGAGATGCGGCCGGTCCAGATACATCGAGCGCCAAGAGCCCCTGAGCAGTTTGCAATACCTTTGAAGATACTACTGCAAACGTGGGAGCCCGAAAGGCGACATGGCAAGCCTGCGCTGTGTGCTGAGTGACCAAAAATAGCAGGCACAGAAACCCTTACCTGTACTGAGAGCGAACCAGTGCATGTATGGCGGCCACAGGCGCCAACTCTCTGCTGAACTCGTGCCAGAAGGCTTCTACACTGGCGGGTCGCCAGAGAGTGTCTGTGTAGCCGAGGGCCCGCAGCTGCTTGCAGACACACTGCGCCACTGCTAGACTTGGTGCAGACAACTTGCTGAGAATCTGCGTCAATATCTCGTCTGGCAACCTTTTCTGCAGCAGTGACAGCTCCACCTCCTGTAGAAGGTGCAGTGCGTCACAAGTGATGGTTTCTTCTTGGGGGCAGGATGAGCAGGACCCTCCAGAAACGAGCAGAATGTCAAGACACAGGCAGCAGCAGACTGAGCACTGCAACACTACTGGAGATTGGGTGAAAACCAGTACCTCTTTGCTGCTCTGTCGCAGCCTGAGGCCGTACATGGTCATCCATGGTCTCCATGAAGTCAGGAAGGGGCTCTGAGAGTCAGCAGGTGACCAGCCAGCTGAGGAACCTTGTGGCACATGATTGCCTAGGAGGACAGTTGCTGTTGACATGTGGACAGATCGAAATTAAAACATGGTGTCTCAAGACACGAGTTCCCTAAGCATCGTGAAGCGTCTTCAATAACTAAACATTTTCGTGTGAAACAGTGAATTAGATATCAACCGGTAAACGTCGCGAAGTTACCATACCAATGGACAGTACCGCTTATAGTAGCAATATTATGACGCAACCAAGCTAAACATCCGAGAGATTTCCCTGCAAAGTGTGCAGAATACCTTGCGCGTGATTCTGACCCCACGTAAGCTTTAGGGTCGTTATTATGAATGGACGGTCATGGATGTATATAATATCGACTCTTGAATCTCAAGTTCTCAAGGTGAAACCTTGGAAGTGGCCGGAGCACGACGCATCACGCATTTCTCAGGCTGAATTAAGAAGAGTTTGTATCACAAAGCTGCCCATGTAAGCAGCGGCTGAGTACAGGACTCTGTTGAATGACGGCAAAAGTACGGCACATTGATGTGGACACCACGGCAGAGCTTTCGCTGATTTCACTCAGACGAAGGAGTCAATAGATAGATTTCTCTAAGAAAATTCTATGTTTTACCGATCCTGTACGATGGGACAAGCAAATAAGACTAGGAAGAAGGATACCCTTTTGTACGGCCAGGGTATGGAGTAAACCTGACAAGGACATTCCCAGCTGCCCTTCGAACATCACCAAAGGAACGTTGAACTTTCGAAACAGTAAAAAACTTCCACATGGCTTCTCACTTGAATGAGGACCTGGCCAATATCCTCCTGCGCGCCAAATTGTTGTGGTGTGCTGGCCCCTCAAGACCTCACCTGCATGGCAAATCGAAGATTTGAGCACTAATAAGTGATTACTGCGTGAATATAGCTTTACTCTCAGGAATATTGGATATTATATACAGCCGAGGTATTGTGCAACAACAAGTGGAGCCCCTGGCAGGTACAAGGAGCAATATGTCCATCTGCGGAGCGAGAAGGATGCATTTAAAAATGATGCTGTAGAACAGATCCAAACCCTTCAAGATGTGATAAGTCACTTGAGCACAGAGCTAAAAGCACGAGACCTGCAGATAAGGAACCTCAGTCAGTCACTGGCAGCAGCCGAGGCCACAGCAATGGAAACAAGGAAATCAGCAGAGGTGCCGCACATCCACCCTGCCTGGTCGCCCTACTATTGACAGCGTGGTTCTGCATATCACATCAATTGCATGTTCTTCCAACTGTAGAAATATGTGGAGGAAAGCCAGAAAGCTCGGGCCAAGGCTGAGGCGCGGGAACTTATGAGGGTGACGCTCCTGGAGAAAAGGCTACAAGACGCAAGCGACGCTTTTGAGCAAAATAAGCTATTAATTATTGAAACAAACGCCTTGAAAGCCGCGCTTTCGGAGGAGCAGATCCGGAACGAGAAAAGACTTAGGTGGGGTCCATTATGTTATTGCATGGACTGCATTTGCATGCCAGTTGACAGGCGCAACACACTGACCTGTGCAGCTCTGGATGTCAGATCTCACAAATCCGCTGTCTTATGGTGGTTTGAGAGTTGCGAGCTGGCTGCAGTGATCTAGAGAGGCTGCATGTGCACGAGCGCAATGAGTGGGAGCAAAAGGTTGATGCACAGATTCGAAGTGCTGTCTCTGCAGCGGAGCAGGCTGTAATGATAAATGGCATTTCCAAGGGGGATATCGACTTGGAGCTCCAGTACCAAGCCCAGCAGGTATGTGACGCACAGCATGAGCAGGGACGAGGCAAAATGGCTCTATGGGACCATGCGCACATGATGAACACCATGGCTCTCACAGGAGGGGTGCTTTTTGTTTTGCAGATAGACTTCATGTATGACAGCATGAAGGAGGCTAAGGCAAAGATGGCAGCAATGAGGAGGGAGCTTGAGGTGTCAAGGGAAGTTCAAGGGAAGCTGACAGTCCAAAACTGCGCCTTGCAGCGAGGGGTTAATGCACTGGCAAGGATCTGAGCTCGGGACATGAAGCACAGCCTGTTCTTCTTGTCCTCTGCAGAACTCAATGTCTATGTCTCAATATGATGTTTTGCAGCCAGTGAGTGCGCTGCATTCTGCAGGCGCAGCGGCTGAGGGAGGAGAGAGCTGCACAACCGGCAGATCATTCTGGTGTTCCTGTTGCAGTCAAGCACCGTCCTGCTGACATTGCAGCAAGTGCAGCATCCATGCAGAAAAATGTTAAGAGGATTGCACGCAGCATACACAGGAGTTCTCCTGGTGTCACACACATGGCCCTGAAGGTGTGAAGAGTGACCCGAGTATGTCAGAGTTTTGTGCTGATGGCATCCGGCAGGATCTTTTGTCGCACTTCTTCATTCTCGACAAATGCGAAGGGCAGCAAGTTGCCCATAAATATTTACATTATATTCTGGCTTGTGAAGTCGATTTCATTGATTTTTGCTGTAGGGTCCCAATCGATTGATTTGAGCCCATGCAAACCCAGGGCAGGTAGATCTAAAGACAGGCAACAGCACCTGATGAACAATTACATCCAGAAGTAGGCAGTATTTGGCAGGTCTCTTGCAAGCGGTTGCAGTGTCACTAACTCTTTCATGCTAAGACGTTATGGAGCGTTGCCCTAGTATGCATGAAAACTGCATCAGCCTTCTGAACAGCCGTCTATAAGGATGTCAAGGCCATGCTCACACGCAGCTACCATGATAGCATGAATGCATTCTGCTTTGGCCGGTCATCAGCTGTACAAGTGCATCGACCTGACTAGCAGTTCTGGAGGTGAAGATTTCAAAGAGACAGAGGCGCTTAGTCCATCCACACCTAATCTAATCTCAGAAAGTGCCCGTCATTTTTTGGCCTTGCTGATTGGTCATGATGGCTGAGGCTCCTTGGGACCCATCGGCAGAGGTGCAATGATAGCTCCCACTTGCTGCGCGAGGCCAGCATTACTGGTGGCTAGCACTCGCCTCCCCATGATGTCAAAGGGACCGCCTGCAGGGTCCGCCACATGTCCGCCAGCCTCCTCCACAATGAGGGACGCTGCTGCCACATCCCAGGGCCCCCCAAAGCCCACCTCATAGCTGACCTCTGCGCGACCCGACGCCACAAAGCACATATCCAACGCGCATGATCCCATGCACCTCGCTGATCGTGCCTGTCACCCACACAATGCCCATTGTGGAGCTGGGTTGATATGCACTCTGGACATGCATTATGGTTCACAGAATATTGATGCAACAAGAAACGCACAGGGTGTCGCTTAATGCAGCTGGATTCAATGTGCACTCTGACATCTGTGATGATGCGTCACACAATGGTGCGACAACACAATTGCAAGTGCAGGCATCACTGCTTGAAAGCAATGGCTCCATACCCCTTTCACTAGAGCAGATATGCGGCCAAAGAGCGCTCCAAGGGTGACGTCATCACGCGTCACTCCGATCTCAGTGATGATCAGTGCAGACCCAAGGTCTTTGCAGTCAGACACGTGAATGGGCTCGCCATTCAGGTAGGCTCCTTTTCCTCTCACAGCTGTGTACAGTTCATCAAGAATTGGGTTGTACACAACCCCCACCACAACCTGCACATGCGATTGTACTTGAATATTTTTAAACAATCAGAATGGAGGCTTTTTTTGAGATTGACACTCTTAGCTTATTTCAAAGCAGACTTGAGAACTAAATGGGAGCGCCACAGCAGCACTGAGAGAACCTGCACCTGCTTTTTAATAGCTAGCCCAATGCAGACGCACACAAATGGGAACCGATGCACAAAATTGGTCGTGCCATCAACAGGATCCACCATCCATGTGGGAGCGTCAGTCAACTCTGCTGTAAATCCCTGCATATTGACAGGCATCCAGCATTAGCAACTTGAGCATGGGCAGTCTTCACACTCCCAGGATGGAGAACGTAGTTTTGGAGGTTTCATGCTGTCCGGTAAACTGACGCGGGTAATATGCTTGACTCGGAGACATGTCCTGCAGAGGTGCCAGTCCATTACCTGAGCAGCACTGCCCTCCTCCCCAATGAACTTGTGTTCTGGGAATGCGTCTTGGATACTTGAGAAAACAATCTCTTCGCAGTTCTTGTCAGTCTCCGTAACAAGATCTACGGTGCCTTGTGCAGAAACAAGGTATCTGTTGGCTGACTTGTCACACAACACGTTGGCAACCCACTACCTAGAGAACATGGCATGCACCCTGTTGTCCTGACCCAAATCATAGGTGCAGTATGTAAGGAGCAACCCACCCTTGTGCTCGACGAGCTTCTCCTTATGAAAGTTTTCTTTGATCACAGCTCCTGCTCACATGAATGATCCCGTCAGTGTCGTCAACTGGTGCTGATGGACTTTGTCCGACTTATGCTATGGAACATCCTCGATCGTATGTTTGCTCAAGTGTTGCACATTCTGAATACATTTACTGCAGTATATCGAGAACCAAAACGGAAGCGACACCTGCTTTCTTAGCAGCCAGGAGAGCGACACGCAGATACTCGTCCATGCCGCTGTCCCAACCTGCAATGCCGTGGTCTTCGACACCTCTTGCAACTCCCAGTCGACTATTGCCAAAATTGTTTACGAGAAAAGGTGAAATGAGCCAGGATGGGATTTTATTTTCGTGAAATTTGTGGTTGAAAGTCCCTACTGTGCGAGTGTGCAGCAAAACGCATTGAGATAAGGGAGCTTTTCTTAGGAACCAAATGCTCCTATAAGTAAGATACATCCATCAGCTGGCCAAGTCGTGGATTAAGTTGAAATCTGTCGATACTAAGAGGCAGATTCCTCGAGGCAGGAAGTTCTGAAGGGGTGTATCGAAGCCTGGATCGGGTGGATTGCAGGGGTCCCCTACGTAGGTCGACACAGCACGTCTCCAATCTCAATGTCTAAATGTGAGAAGAGCAACTCTGCAGAAAGGAGGATATAAAACCTACCAAATTACAGCCGGGTCCTTCGTACATCTGGCAAGATGGCAATGTTGCTGCAGACTTCAGGTTAGGAAACGCATTGCTGCCTACAAAACGACTGTGCCATAATTGTCAGGAAATGATAAATGTACCCTAATTACATGCAAGTTGATTAGTTGCATGCAGACTCGCTCGCCAAGTCTCAGCCATGCTCCTCACTAAAAGCTTGATGTTGCTTACATGCCAGGCACCTCTAGTAGATTGCAAGGCATCAGCAACGCACGCCGTTGTTCCATTACAAATGTTGATCGACTGTACTCGTCACGGCGTATGCGGTCGCAGAGGCAGCGGACTGTAGCTGTCAGGTATGTTGCCCTTTCTCTTCAGGCGGTCTTGTCGATGGTTTGTGAGAACAATCAAGAAAGATGCAATCTTCTCATGATTCTGTACTCATCATAACTGCCTGCTCCCTGATGGGACATGATCTGTGCCAGAATGTCGTGATGGGGAGTATGACAGAGGCAACTCCTTGCAGGGCGGAGAGGAATGGCAGCGGGGGTGGCTTTTTAACTGGGTTCGTGGTTGGAGGAGCTATCTTTGGAGCACTGGGGTTCCTTTTTGCACCGCAAATTTCAGCAGCCTTGCTCTCAGAGGACCAGCGCCTCAAGCTGCCAAAGTTCCTGGATGAGGAAGAGAAGGACCCCGAAGCTACAAAGCAGGCATGCTCTGGCCTTTACTTGCAGACATGTCTGTCTGGTTTGTGATGTTGCTAAGGAGGCGCGCGACTCCTGATGTGTCTGGCAGGACATTTGTCTGCAGGACTGCCGTCATTGGCCCACAGTACTGCTGGTGGTCCTGCTGAGAGCTGGTGTGTCCCCGCAGGATCTGGCAGACAAGATTGCATCTCTGAATGCAGCGATTGATGATGTCTCTGCACAGCTTAAGGCGCAGGACTCTGTGACTGAACCCGCCCCTTCATCTGCCGTACCCTCCTGATTGATATTTAAGTAAAATCTCACAGCGTGAGCCTCAGGCAATACATTGTGTTGGAGTGCAGAGCACACTGCGCGAAAGCGGCACATTCTCTTTTCCAAGTGCTGAGTGCAGCACTAAGCATTTACTAAGGTCCTGGTAGTTTGAAAAAACATTTATTGGCCTTCACAACTTTTAAGATAACAAGGTATCAATGAGGCCTAGGCAATCCACCTCTTATGTGGACGATGTGCAAACAATACAGTTTCATGTCATCTGGTGACACATGTGTGGCTAGCTCTTGACAGTGCTGTCACTTAGTCGTACCACCATTGTGTCAACAATACTATAGCAAAGTTCAGCATGGAAAAATCGTCCTGTAATGTTGTGTACACCTATCGATATAAGGATATCCTTACTTCTCCACTTGGTTTTGGGCGTCTTCATTGCTATGTCTTCCCTTCTGGTTCATCCGAATTGCAGTAAAAAGTCCAAATGCCAGTGGACCCAGATAGTTGCCAATGATATTTGGGACTGCCACAAGCGCCAAGGATGAAAGGTAGACATTCGGTGCATTTCGCATGAGATAGCCCTGTATCCACAGAGGTACAGATCAATAGCTACAAGAATGGTTCTCTACACAGGGCCTGCCATTTGGCCTCATGCTGTCAGTCTGTGAACATGCTCAAAATGGCCTGAAAGGGCGATGAAAATAAACTTTGGGATCACACTTACTATTGTCAACTGAATGGGCATTGTTCCAAGTGCTCCAAGTGATGCTCCAGCAGCGAACTGTGCGGCTGGCACGCCGGTGAATCCGGATAGCAAGCACAGGGGTCCTCTAAACCCAAGAGAAAACCTCTGTACGGCTCCTGCAATCCAAGACAAGAAATGATTGCCCATGGTTCAGATCCTGTAATGATCCTGCAAATAGTCAGGATAGAAGGTGCTGGGTACATTGAACATGCAGAAGTTCTACCTACCAATATACTTGCTCCACTTTGTGACTTTCTCCTCTGCCTTGGTGATGCTGGCTGAGTTCTTGGGCAGCAACTTGTCCTTCAAGGGCTTCAGAAGGCCTTGACGAAGTGCCAAGCCAATGCAGAAAGTGAGCTGCGGTCACATAGCCACTCAGGTAAGTGCGCCAATCATGCATGACTCATTCCGATGGGAACATCCACCAACGAGATTGATAAGCCCAGAAGTAGGTGCTAACCATGTCGCTGACAACTACGCCAACATAGACGATGAAGAGGACATATGCTGCTTGTTGCCAGGCGCCATAAACTCCACGCCACAGCTTAGACCCAACCCAGATCACAAAAGCATCCTCGCTGCACTGGTGTACGAAGCAATGTCAGGTGCTGAACATATTTCAGCCAGCCCAATGCAAGCTCCATTTTGGAGGACCCACCGGCAACCCCAATCCTGCTGCAAACATGTAGACCAAGTAGTATAATGGATCTGCGTTCTCAATGAAGTTTACTATGCTCTCTGAGCCTCCCTGCAATGTGATTCACGGTTAGCTGTGCTGAGATGGTTGCAATGGCTGTTGTCCTTGTCTATCTGGGGTATGAAGGGCTGCATAGGAAATCCAAGAAGCTCGAGACAGCGCATGCAGCAGTTTCCAGTAGTCAGTATACATAGGAAACCTTGCCTTCAGTTGAGAAATGGCGGTCCAAATAGTAGATGCCTCGGCTTTGATTTCGATGCGTTGACGTCTTCCTCTCGACTGACATTGATGACTGGTGTGAATCTTGAGTGGCGTTCTAAATTTGCTCAAGTTTGTAAGAGATTTGCATGAATTCAATGGGTGCGCTAGTGTTCCGATCGACAGATTACTGGTGATGGCCATGGGGATACGATCCAATTTTCTAAAGCATCGACATAAAGTGTTCGGAAAATTCCAGAAGGAACAACCACCAAGACCGCCTTTGTGATCAACTCACCACAGTGATGACAGTCTTGATCAAGAAAACGACAGATATTCTCTGAGACAGACAGAGAAGCATATACTGGCATGCCATGTCGTGGCAAATTGACGTAGGTTTACAACCCTGAAGACCCCCACAATATTACATCTGTGGGGATCAAATGGCAGAATTTTCATTTCTTTTTGAAAGAACGTTAGCTGCAGAGCACTTTCTACAGTATGAGTCTTGGCACTGATATAAATTTCAAGCCAGCACAGCCATCTTCCTGTACTTGATCCGAGTTGGATCACCGCCAGTCCTCTTCCGCAGATCAGCGTCATACTCGCTGTAGCCCCCCTCAAAGAAGACCTACAGAGAAGGTGGCAGAAGTGGATCAACTTAGCACCTCATATTTACAGAGCAAGCAAGGGCTCGGGCACGCACTCTGCATGGGATCATGATTATGAACAGCCAGGTAAGTGAAGCTTCCTTCTTGATAAATCCCACTAGGTCCCCGGGTGGGCCATCATGCCATCTGGAGCAGTCCTCGTCTTCTAATATGCAAGTCATGGAGGTGTTGTGGGTTCCGCACCTGAGTTCCATCATCTTCAAAGGCGAGGATGTGGGTTGCCAAGCGGTCAAGGAACCATCGGTCATGGGAAATTATGATGGATGTGCCTGCAGTGAACATAAGAGGCCATCAGACACCAGCGTCCTGCAGAAAGCCATGCAGACAAAGGAAAAAAACAACACTGATCAAGTTTGCTAGAGCTTACCTGCAAAGCTGGTCAATGCATCCTCCAGAGCTCTCAGCGTCTCCACATCCAGATCATTTTCCGGTTCATCCTGGAGAAGCGGGAAAGTAGCATCAGCATCGAGTAACAACTATTTAAAAGCTGGAAAAGAGCCAGAAGGTTTGAAGCAAACACAAAAGTTCGTGCATGGTGCATGGCTCAGATCGTTAGGATCTATCAGGAGCATCTCACCAGGAGCAAAACATTGCCGGTCTTCTTCAGGACCTGCATAGCAAAGCCACGTGCTCAGAGCGCACTGATGACTGGAAATCCCAAGCATATGCAAAAGTAGACCATCAGGGATATTGCTCAGATTCCTGTACACTGGTTCGGATGTTTCTTGTGGCCTTACCTTTGCCAGCTGCAAGCGGTTCCGCTCGCCACCAGACAGGTTTGCCACCTTCTTCTGCTGATCGGCCCCGGTGAAGTTAAACCATGAGCAGTACGCCCGCATGTTGACAGTCCGCCCATTCAAGTCCAGCTCATCCTGACCTTCGCCAATCTCTTCATACACCTGCACCCAGCATTACTCTAGCATGAGCAGGCCAACAGCAAACCCCTGTATAGGAAATGTGACAGTTTTCAGGTGAAATTGTGCTGACACATTTTTTCACAAACTGTAGTGTGCACAGGTGTCAACATACCGTGCGGTCATTGTCCAGGTTCTCTCTGGACTGCTCAGCATACATGAGGGCTGCTGTCTGGCCAATAACCAGCTCCCCACCATCTGGCTTCTCCAGTCCCATGATCATTTTGAAGAGCGTAGACTTGCCTGATCCGTTCCCACCAATAACGCCTGTTCACACAGTCAAACTGCAGATGTGCCAACTTTGTGCTGAGACAGCACAGACCTTTGGGGTGTTCCTGCTCAGCCTGCCTTGTGCCGGCATCCTGACATCATCATATGGTAGAAGGGGACATGCTCTGCTGTGCTGCACACCTACAACGCTGCCAGGAGGTATGGAGAAGCTGAGGTTGTCCATGAGCACCCGATCGCCATAAGCCTTGCGCAGGTTCTTGGCCTCGATGACAATGTCGCCGAGCCTGGGGCCCACCGGGATGGTGATGGACTCCATGGTGGACTGCCGCGTGTACTCAGCTGCCTGTCCACACACAGCACAACCCTTCTACACCACTTCGGGACATTCTTCAGACATGTGCACAGTGAAAGCACCTGACGGACTTCGCAGCCTGACTTGCTGGCTGCTTGGCAAACATCCACACGTTTCAGAAAGCCCCGCAATGAATGGTAGCGACATTGGGAAGCTGTGTTATCTAGGTGAATTGGTTTTCCTGCCACTTCATGCATGACATGCTTTGGCACATGTCACCTGCGCTTAATCAACCAGTGCAGGACCATACTGAAAGATCACAGGCCATGCAGAGTGTGGAAGCTCACCTGCTGAACGAGCTCATCATAGCGGCGCATGCGGCTCTTGCCCTTCTTCTGCTGCCCCTTGGCCTGGGAGCGCACCCATTCCAGCTCCGCCTCAATCTGCTTCTGCAGCGCAACCTGCTTTCTGGCCTCACCCCCCAGGCGCTTGGCTTTGGCCTCCAGCCACTGCGAGTAATTGCCCTCAAAGGGAATGCCCTTGCCCCTGTCCAGCTCCAAGATCCACCCTGTCACAGCATCTCCACTCAACCATTTGTACTGAAACCGAAGTCTACGTCGCAAAAGGATCTTTATGTGCCCAGCAGCATCAGCTCTAAAGTATGGCAATGTCTCACTAGCCCAGATATGAAAGTTCCCTGCCTTTTGGGCACAGGTTTGTATGCACTTCCAGGGTCCCAGGGTGGCAGGCTGATGCAGTCGTTCCTTCTCACCTGCCACATTGTCCAGGAAGAAGCGGTCGTGTGTGACAGCAACCACGGTGCCCTTAAAGGCTGCCAGGGTGCGCTCCAGCCATGCCACAGACTGGGCGTCCAGGTTGTTGGTGGGCTCGTCCAGCAGCAGGATGTCTGGCTGGGCGAGCAGCACGCGTGCAATGGCCACTCGCCTCTGCTCACCACCTGAGAGATTGCCGACCATTGCATCTCCTGCGTACCCAAAACTCCCATCGATCTGCAAGGTACTGCGTTGCTTCAGGATTGGGAACTCTCCAAACGCTGCTCTCCCTTGGGCTTCCTCTTCAGACAAGCTGTCAAAAGCATGAGAAGAGCTCCTCGCCGGCAAGGAGCTTGCCAGTTCACCTGGTGGACATCTCAAAGCCTCTGTTGCCCTCTCAATCTGGCGCTCCAACTCCCAGCCATTTGCAGCATCAATCTCTGTTTGCAGCCTGTCCATGCGTGCCATCAATGCATCCACGTCCGCTCCAGGCTCTGCCATCTTCTGAGAGACCTGCACTTGCAAAAGGGTATCATTTGCCAATCATCTGGGTCACTGCGTGTGACTTGAGCTTGTCATCACCTGCAATGCTTAGCAGAAAGACAAAGTGCAATGGTGACGTTGGCTTGTTCGAAGAGAAACTGTTGTGGGTACCTCTTCAAACTCCGTCATCAGAGCCTGGATGTGCGCTAAGGCCGGCCGGATGTTTTCCTCCACAGTGGGGCCGGAATCAAGTTGGGGCTCCTGCTCCAAGTAGCCTACTCTGATGCCGTCCACCAGCTGCAACTGGCCATCAAACTCTTTGTCTGCTCCCGCCAATATGCGCAGCAGAGATGATTTGCCGCTGCCATTCATGCCCAAAATCCCTGCAGAAGAGAAATTCTGTCGGCAGATGTTACGGTTACAAACTGCCCCTTGTGATACATGCCTTCATGTGAGCAAGTTTGTGGGCGTGGAAACTCACCTATCTTTGCTCCCTTGTACATGCCCAGGCCAATGTCCTTGAGTATCTGCTTGCCGCTGGGCACTGTCTTGGACACTCTGTCCATTGTCAGGATCATGGTCCGTGTCTCCTCCTTGTAAGCTGATCTGCAGCAATTAGAATCTTGTTCACTGCATACGTTCCTGAAACTGTCCTGTCGCCCAAAGCCACTCCTATGATGAGGCTAGGTGCATGCGAAAAGCGCACCCCTCCTTGACCTGCCCTGGAGACTTGAATGATTGCCCTCCTCCGCTTTTGCCACCACTCGGTGCGGTTTTGGGGCCTTTCACTCTTTTTGCAGCCCTGATGGCAACACACGTTGAAGTGAGCCGGCTACTGTGTTGTGGGTGGAGTTTTGGGCACTGAACTTCTGGACAGGTTATCCAATGCTTGCATGCATTGACGGAATTGATGGATTTCTCTGCTAGGTTATGTCTTTCTTTTGAGAGGGTATACCTTACGCATCTATCGAGGTTCTTGCGATGACTCGGCCTGGATAAGTAACTCAGCCGACTTCTAGCAATAGAAGGCAACTTACTCCCACCAGTCAGGAAGGGAGAAGCATGCATACTGCAGCTGAACGACTTCATTCGAAGTTTTTCTAAGCAAACTCGTACTAAATATCTGTCCTAGATCACTCTAAAACATTTTTCAGATGCGAAAAACCTCATGATCAGCCGGCAGTATCCAACGCTTTAAAATCAAGTTAAATAAAGTAAGTCCATACTGCAAGCAATTTGCTCTTCAGTCTTTCCCCACGCCCAATGCATCATCCAGATAGAGCTGTCGCCTTTGCCAGCTCAGCTCATGACTAAGGCTCAGACAAATTTGAATGCGAACCTGCTGTCTGCACCGATGTCTTCATCTCAGCATTTCAAAAGCAGTGAAAGATTCCAATAGAACAAAGTTTCTAAGTAATTTACGATCCGTTTTTAGTTGGAGTTCTGATGTTGGTACCTACGTGATGCACTGATTGCTAATCAGCAAATGACGAGTTTTGGTTTAAGCTACTTTGACAAGGCACTGGACAGCGTGATCGATGGTCTTGAAAACTCTGTCGTCGATCGAACTAGAGCAATCGCTTCAGATCTGCTGTCAGAAGAATACAAGGCGCCTGTCCAGCAGCCAGTCCTCCAAACAGATGCACCTGGGGTGCTGAACAACTTGAATGATGTCACTGGGTATTGGAGATTGTTTAACATCCAGGTGTGCTGATCAGTAAATATATGCACCGCTCGTCAACTTTGCAGGAAGGCACCCGGCTGAGAATTGGCGCTTGTCACCGTCGCAGGAGAAGAAAGCAGAATTAGCGAGGAGAAGAGCGGAGTTCCAAGCTCCTCATGATGACAGGGGCGCTGCTGCTCTCCAGCGGTGGGTCCTCTGCAGCACCGTTAGGTCGCAAGGCATCCATCTGGTACAGATCAGCACAGAGCATTCGTCAGATATCCTTTGCTCATTCTGTGCAGGCGAGCCGAGCAGGCTGAGAAGGCGTACTGCGAGCTGGCAGGCATGCTATCACAAGCACCTGACCCTCTGCCATTCCTAAATTCCCTTCTCCCCCTCCAGAAGAGCCTATCAGAATTGCAGAAGGAAAACAAGAGGCTGCAGCTGTACAGTAAGGCAGCTGAGAGCGAGGCAAGCAGCGCGAGTGGGGTCGTGCTAAGGAACCGGGACCTTGAAAAACGAGTCGCTGAACTTGAAGCAGAATTGAAAGAGAAGGTGTGTGCGCACACCGATATGCAGTGTAGATATGCAGCAAGACACACTCCTCATAAGTTCTGCTATGTTGACTCTGCAGGATGCTGAGCAAACACAACTTCGTTGTGCATGATCAGGTTGAGAAAGAGAGCCAGGTGCATGAGGATCTCACGAATGTAGAAGAGGTCAAGCGAGAGGCAGAGCAACAGCAGCAACAGTACGTGCACCAGATCAAGAGGCTGCAAGATGATCTGGCATCACTTCAGGTGAGCTGATAAAGATAATGAGGAAAGGACGACTGGGATATTGCTGTTGAGCTTACCTCAATCCATGTTGCTGCAGGCAGAGCATGAGAGGGCGCAGAGTCAGTTGTTTGATCTGAGAGAGCAGAAAGAGGCAGCCAGCAACGTTGTTGCTTCAGCAGCTGACCTGGCAGCTGAAGAACATGAAGCTCTTGGTCTCCGCGTAAGGCATGACACCCCGAAACTTCGTGGAAGGCAACATGTCGGGCAAGCAAAGAACATACTGGGGGATACCAATGTGCCTCAGAGAGCCTTCTGGTCACACAATGCTGTGCCTCTCAGGTCGCTAGAACTCGAGAAGTGCCTCTTGGAGAAGCGCATTGAGGGCCTCTTGACAGACACCCGGGATCATGGATTCCTTTCAGCAGCCGCTGAAGACTCTGTCACACCAAGGGCTGCTGATGCTATCCGCTTGCTGAGGCAGAGAGTAGAGCAGACGGGCCAGCAGCTGCAGGCAAGCACAGTCCCATCTGCACACACCACACAACATGGTTGTTCCACACCAACCCCAGGAATGCCACCCCTGTATGCTGGGAGATGTGCTTTGCAGGTTTCATGCATGCAGGACCCTTCATACCTTTCAAACTCCAGCAAACCATGCTTCAGAATTCAGGACAATTGGGACTTTCCAGTGGTGTTTTCTGCACACTGACATAGCTTATCCACCATCGCCAAGGCCGCAAGTCTTCCGGCCGGGAGCAAAATGCCGATGGCAAAAGGGTCCATCTGCCCATCACCTATGATATGAATGCTTGCAGGATGCAGAAGCGCGCCATGCCGAGGAGATTGCCGCCGCACATGCAGACCTTCAGAGAGCGGCAACTCGCTGCACAGAACTGCAGGTAAGACTTTTTAATTTGTGTCAATGTCTTCATGCTCTAGTGGGCGCTCAACCTGTCTGTATACACAGAATCTGCCCAAATCAAAAATGTGTCACTGCCACTGCCTCTTGCCGCACGAAATGGCATGTATGTAATGTGATCTGTTGTGGGAACCTGGGCCAGAAAGACTTGCAGAAATTGTAGTGTTTATCATGCTGAAGTAGCCCCTTCTCTTCCTGGCGCTTGCAGATCCTTGACTGTTTGCTCTGCATCTCTTGATTTTATGCGAGAATTTGCTGAAGGGGGTGTGTGCCACCTGATTAGGCAGAGCTGGACTCTCGAGCTGGGCCTGAGGAGGTGGCGGCCTTACGCGCGCGCATCGAGGCGCTGCGTCACCTTGTCGACGCACAGGAGGAAGCCGAGGGTGCAGGTGCGCCACCACAGCTCTGCAAAGCATATGGGATGTCAAATGGTATCGAGCATCTCATGATGGGGTCTCTCTTCCGGGCTCTACCTGCCATAAGCACTATGGAGGTGCGCCATTGTCCAGCTCATGCTGCAGATGCTCAATTGTTGCGATGGCCAATGCATCTTTGTGAAGATTGTGGGGTGCAGGAGAGGAGTCTGCGACTGGTGCAGCCTCATCGTCCTCAGCCGCCTCCTTGCATGCAGTTCTGCAGGTCCGCCTCACCCATTCTGGCCGAATACTTGAGCCCACCATGATGCATGACGATGTCATGGCACACTTTGATCCCTGCTTTGGCTCAGTGTGATGCTTGCAGGGCCGTCTGACAGAGGTGGCTTTTTGAGTGGGGTGCTGTAGGACACCATATTGGCTGTCATCATGGGCATGACAATCAGTGATATTTTGATGGCTGGTGGCAGGCGCGCAACAGGCGGCTGGCATCAGATGCGCAGTCGCTGCAGCAGCAGCTGAGAGCCAAGGACGATGCCATGGCACAGATGCAGGATCGGCTGGCAGGCCTAGAGCAGGAGGTTAGGCAGAAGGCCGCTCTGGTCCAAAGCCTGGAAGCAGACCTCCTGAACGCCTCCCAAAATGCTGGAGGAATGCAAGGGCCGGTCGGGCCGGCCGCAAACGCGCCATCAGAAGGTGGCACGTCAAAGGAACCGCATACTTCCGGCGGAGCGTCGGCATCACTGCTGGGCATCGTCACCAGCCAGCGGGACCGCTTCAGGGGCAGGTATGCCACTGCTCTGAAAGTTTCACAGGTGGCCAGCAGTGTGTACGCAGCGCTGTGGCTGTTGCATCGTGCTGCATCATGCTGTGGGGCTTCTTCTAGCTTTGGATCATTAAATTGTAGATTGCAGTGGAGTGTGCCCTTAGCAGCAGACACATGTCCTTTTTTCCTCTTGGTTTAGGGGAGACATGACAGAGCCCCTGTAATGAGAACGAGCTCCCGTGTTGCGACGCGCCGGGGTCGATTATAAATCACGCATCAAATTTAGCCCCTGGCGCTGGACGCACAATTTATTTATTCCCCGGCGCGAGCTCGTTCTCATTACCGGTCCTCTGACAATCGGCTGAGTTCTGCATCAAGCACGAGGGCTCATGCAGGGTGGAGCAGCTCGAAGGGGAGATGGGGGCGGTGAGGGGTGAGCTGGCGGCGGCACGGAACGACCTGGCAGCAGCGCGCGCCGATAATGTAAAGCTGTATGAGAAGATCCGGTACCTGCAGCGCTTCTCGGGCAAGCAGGCCTCGTCAGACGGGTTCCAGGTGGTGCAGGTCGACAGCGAGGGCATCTCACACCCCAAGGTGACCCCACCAGCAGCAGGAAATCCATGATGTCTCCAACATGGGAAGGGCGGCAGGGTCCTGGCTCAATGGCATGCTTTACACTCATGATGCACTGCTGAAAGAAGTCGTGAAGGATGACTGGGTAGTGAGGGCTACTCAACACCAGTCCGTAAAGTCTGGCAACTGTAGAATAGCAGGGTCGATTTCAGATGCTCCACAAAGAAGTGCTACATGCACGGACATGACGGAGGTGAAGTTAATGTTTTTGGTGATGTTCCATGGTGCAGGCAATTGTGAGAAAAAATGGTTTTGGTGGCTAGGACATCTTTTGGTGATGCAGGCATCGCAGCAGCATCGGTTGCAGTGCGGCCCGGTGCACATCAATCTGGGCGGCGGGAGTGCGTCGCCGGAGCGGGACGCTCGGCCAGCAACAGGCCCCTCGGCTTCGCCTGCGCAGCTGCGCGCTCGGATTGGCCGCCGCCGCAGCGCCTGTTTTGGCCTTGTGGAGGCTGACGATGAGGAGGCTGCGCACTCCGCCGTTGAGCAGCGCTACTTGAAGGTACGTACAGATGCCCGCATGTGTGCATAATCTGCACCTGTGCTCGTTGGGCGTTCATGCTGTCACTTTGGCACCCTCTGTCATAGAGATGCGCTGTTTGATGTTCTGCACTGGTCTGCACAGGTGTGTGCAGCTATTCTGCACCTGCACTGACTGACTCTTCATGCTTTCAGTTGCTACCCTACAACAGTCTGTGAAAAGCTGAAACTTAAAAGTTGAGGCCAGGAAAGTGGATTGTGATAGGTACAGTATGTCTTTGATGGGTTTGAGGCATGAGCGTACAACATCTGCGTCGTGTTTGTTTGTGCAGGCTTATGAGGCTCGCTTCAATCCCTTTGCAGAATTCCAGCAGAATGAGGAGGTCAGCCGGACGAAATCGTTGCCTGTGCATGACAGAGCCATCCTGACAGGATCAAGGTGCGTTTCCAGCAGTGCTGCGTATGCATGAGATCGGAGCTTGCTGTGTCCTTGTCCTCCAACAGGATGTTTCTGGCATGAGGACCTGAGGTGCTGTGACAAGGAACTCAACAAGTGTGATGTGCTGCAGGTTGCTGCTGCAAAACAAGGTCGGGCGCATCTTTGCGGCGGTGTACCTGACATTGATCCATGTCTTTGTGTCTGTGTTAATTTTTTATGCTGCCCTGTCGAGCCAGCCCATAACTTCATCGTCGGTGAGCGAGATTGGTCCTGTGGGCTCCTCTTCTTGACAAACGCTCTATATGCTGTTTGCTCTGTACTTTGTTCCCGATTGAATACTTGTAGTATCACGAATATCGCAATTAGTGGATTCTAATCTGTAATATTGGCGTCATCGATGTATAATCTTGCGTTCACCCTAGACATGCCAGGAAAACATGCATGCACCGAAACATCTGCACCAAGCATCATTGTACAAGTTTTTCCAGCGGTGGAAGTTCCAAGGCTAGAGGCTCTGTGTTGCAAGCAATATTGTGCACGGGCCAGAAGTTATGCTTTTGACACAGAGACCAGCGGAAACAAATCATGATGGTACAGTACAGCATGGCCATATGACCATCGGATACATTAAACGTATTCGAAGTGAATGGTCAGGATTCTGCAGCTGCTATCACAATCGCAGCCGCATAGCTGACACTGGAATCCCGAAATGTAAGTACTCTGCTGGACTGGTCATAATTCTCGAAACTGATCTGGAACTTTGTTCTGCAATAGCTGATCACCTGCACCGTCGCACATTCCCTTATCAAGCTTGTCAGATCCCAGAAAATGAATCTATGATGATGGAGGTCTGAGGTGAAGAAGGGTGAGCATAGAAGGGTGAGCATGAGTCACCACAATTACTCACATTCAGGAAGACGCCTATAGGGTGCCGGCCACAGATGGTGTTCCCGTATCTCCTCAAATACTCTGTGAATGCTTTGGGATCTCCCTGCAAGACATTTCGTTGATCAAGCACCCTCAGGGTGGCTGTGGAAGTCATGATTGCAGCATGCACGGCACCCATAAGATGTGCAGTGAGTGTATCATAGCATGCCCAAGATGTTACCTGCTCAATTATGTCCATACCCTGCGTGTCTAGCCATTCTATTGCTTTGTAGATGGGCCCCTGCGCACCAGTTAGTTTTAAAACAGTCCACATGCCTGTGCCAGTTGTGAGATTCTCCTTGCCAAATAAGTCATTCAGAAGGTGGGGACTGGACGAGGGACACATGCAAGGTGTCCACCTTGGAGGAGTCGTTGAAGGTGTAGCTGAAGCGAGATCCCCAGTGGCAAAAGTCTGAGGAAATGATGAAGACATTGGATTCGTCATCCATGTACTTTGCCAGTAACCTCCCATAAGCGGCTTCTCTGCACATTGCACTGCCATCAAGTATGGACTGTAAAGACTAACTCTCCAATTACACATGGCCTCACCAAAAAGCTGAACCGTCACTGCCATATTCGAGTCTCACCTCTCTGGTGTGAGAGAACCCACCATAATGGGTACCAGCTGGAAACGCTTTCCCCTGCACCACATCCTCAGTATGAGCTAAAAAATACATACTTTGTCAATTGAGAGTTTGTGGAATGCCTGTCTGCAAGCGAAAGGCAATGAGCACCTCATGATGTATGCAAGGTACGCCATCTGCAGCTCCAGACTGTGCTCTGCCTGCATGCACCCGTTCTCTGGCTGAATTGCGAGTTGAGGAAGGCTACCCCATGGATGTACAGAAAGAGCCCGGCTTAGCCCACCTCATCAACATCGATGTCCATAATGTCGAATTCTCCTGTGTCTTTGAGCTCCTGATAGACATCCTGAGCAATCTCGATGGGGCCTGCTCCAGGAGAGTTCTGTCAATAGGCAGGACCCCACCACATGTGCAACCATGCATGACTCTCCTTTTAGCACAGTCGCACCTAGTGGGGTGTTGTAGCTGCTTGCTGGGGAAATGCAGCACCTCCTCGTATAATGGTGGTGCGATGGGCCAAGCACAAACACACGGGACCTGCATCATAAAAAAGCATTAATCGTCCTGACCATATAGATCACTATTGCATGACAGGGTCAAAGCAGAGAAGACACATGTGCATAGGGTTTGAGGAAGCTTACACTTGATCTGAGCCGATCTGCTTGTATGCGTGAGCCATGACGTGGCCACAATAGCTGTATCCTGCATGCCTGAAATTGCAGCACAACAGGTAAGTACATCGAGCAGTGTGAATAGAAGGACGTCCGCCAGCAAGAAGGGATATAGCGTGCTCACGGGCTTATGATGGCACGAGCATGAGATCCCTTTGGTGTGGGAACAGCGTCAATCCACTGTTGAATTTGAGACGCCAGTCTACTTCCTGCAAGTTAGCGTCTTTTTATACAATAAAGACTAGATACTGCCATCCTATCTCACCCGTTGATGTTTCTGGCTCCATGCTTTTGTGATCTTGTTAGCAGGTTGAATGCTTGCTCACACGATCGAAGCAGGAGGAATACATTTGCATCGATCCATACAGAACTCACCGTCATCCTCATACCAAGAGCCTGCATGAGTAGGTCTTCGGCTACTTCGGGGCATGAAGGTAACAATATGCAATCTGCTGTCCACGCTTGCTGTGCGTGGACTACAGTATCAAATGTCAAGCAATTCTGTTTTATACTCTGTACACTTCCCTCCAGACATGCATCCCGATCTGGTTCTGGTTCTGGATCTTGAGACCTCTCAAGATCTAATTGGACTCTACTCGGGCGAATGCCAGTCAACCCTAATCATGAAAGCGACTTTACCCGGAGAATAAGATTTGTGAAAACGAGTGAATAACCTGCTCTGACTAAGTGGAGAATAAGATTTGTGCATTGTCGGGCTATATATAGCCAGCTAGCTAGCAGACTTGGGGGATGATAGGACATTTGATCAGCCCTAGATGGCTGGAATAGATGTACTTGCTTCTTCTTCTACTTCTAGTCTGAGCTGAAGCCCGACTCAGCCCTGTTCAAAGACAACGTGGGAAGGACTGGAATTCCAAAGCTTTCGAAAGCTGACCAGGGCACAGCAGCAGCCAATACGGTAGCTGCAGCATCCTGTGCCACCAGTCACTATGCCTGAGTAGCATCTTTTCCAAACAAGGACTTCATTATCATATTCACACCTTTCATGCTGACGGAATTGTCAGTACATGAATCAGGGGTGAACTTGCTGCTCTATGCTTACTAGATATGAAGAGAGCCAGTCATGGATCCTAAGCAACCTCCCTCAAGAGTGGCTGTTCACTGTGCATCATGCCAAACCCCAGCGGCCGGATTGGAGACAGGTAATCCACCATCTCCCCGGCGTTCTTTGCGCCATTTGTCCAGCTGGCAAAGCGGGAACACACAGCTTTCTGCAGCTTGGGGTTTGTCAGCACAGCTGTAGGCCCAAACATTCGCTGCAAGCCCTCGGTCATTATTGCAACGACACGCTCGCTGTCCTCTTCCACTCGCCCCCTCCCTGGGAAGTACTCCTCATCAAAGCGATGGGATAGCCACACCCACAGAGACATCACCTGCACGTGCACATGAAAGACTTTCAGCGAGGAAAGACTGGGCTCCATATTTGAGGCGCTCTCATGCGATGCATGCTCGTGCAATTCGCTCCTTTCTGCCCTTTGAAACTGTTAGATCCATTGCACAGCATGCTTACCTGATGTGCTGCCTCAAGCTCACATAGGTCTTCAGAAGTCTGTGGAATTCTGTCCTTCCAGGAGATGTCAGCGGCCACCGTCTCTTTTGCAGCATACTTCTGTGCGAATCGCAGCAGGGCAGCCGATAGCACTGGGTTCCGCAGGTTTGCAGGGGCCATACAAAACCAGAAACGCTCCTGAGCAACCACGCATTATCAATAGAGGCCTTCCACGATGGCAGGCAGCAAGGGAGGAGCAGTATGCATGGTCATTTGCAGATCACATTATGTGTTTGTTATTGCAGAGCATGTTTCATGGACAGCACGGTTGGCGTTCCATACCTGCAGTGAAAGCCCGTCCACCTTGGCAAGAAGCCGGGCTGCCTGGATGACAGACTCCTGTTTGCAGAACATGTACGTGCCATCCACACGCGCCTCCGCCCCAAACCTGCCAGAGACATCATGCATGCCTAAGTGTTGCAGCTCAGCAGGTGAAATGAAAATATGTGCGAAGATGTTGAGGACGTCAGAGGAGAGGCCTGCAGCGTGGAGTGGCAACAAGAAGGAACAGGAAAGCAAGATGCATGCTTGCAAAGAGGGGCATGCCTTGTGAGGATGGTGTGGAAGTCCTGCTCGAGCTGGTTGCCAGCAAACGCCTCAAGCTGCTCAAACTCTGGGAAGAGGCCAGCAGTGGGAGTGGACAAGGCTTCCAGGGGAGTGGCTATGGCCTCCTGCAGCCGCGCAATGTCTGACTTGTTCAGACATGTCACCAGCCCCTGGCCGTACACGCTATTGCGGCGCCCGGCACGACCTGCACACACCGTACCATGTCATTAACCTGGCGTCACAAGTGAAGATGAGCAGGCCACATGTCACACTACAGTGCTGCAAACAAAGCGGGCTTGCATGTGCCCTCAACACAGGCTTCAGTGACCTTCATGTCACCATTGCCACCCCTCACATGAGAGATGCATGGAAACTTGGTGGCGAAAGAGTTAGCTCTCACACTTTGCTATGTGTGTTCACGACACGGGGCATGCATGCAGGTCCTGAGTGACAAGCGGCGCGCATGACACATCCGAAGGAGCTGGGAACAAATCAGTGCATGCGCACTCACCTGCGATTTGTTTGACCTGGGAGATGGAGATGGGGACGCGGGCAAAGTTGCCGTCGGTCTTCTCCATGGTGTGGAAGATGATGCGGCGGATGTTGAGGTTGAGGCCCATGCCGACTGCATCGCTGGCCACCAGCACATCGTAGCCGCTGTCAGGGTCGTTGAACAGGCGCGCCTGTGTGCGCCGCATCTCTGGAGGCAGCGCACCATACACCACGCACACCCTGCAGGCCACAGGGCATGCTTCAGAGGCCAGAACATTTAGCAAATTTCCAGGTGTCAAGCAGCTGAAGCTGACATCCTTTCAACACGTCCAGAGTTCACAGCAGATACAACAATATTGATGTAAGACCAGCCCAAACATGAGAACCATGGGAGGAGGTCTTGGGGGTACATAGGCTGAACGCAGGGAACAGCACAAACATGTAGATTGCAAAGGCGAGGTGGCAGCATTAGCGGCATTTGGCATTACCTCTGGCCTGTGCTGGCCTCGATGAGCTGCTTAATGTCATAAATGTCGCGTCGAGAAAAGGCAACCACACAGTCGCCCGGCTGCACATCCAGATAGCCGCGCTTCAGGCCCTCTGTCTCTATCGACAGTGGCGTAAATCGCTCGTAGCTGTTCACCTGAGGTACAGCAATAACTGATCAGCACAGATGACGACAGTATGAGTGCTTAATTACATCACGTGCATGAATGATCTTCTGGTTTTGTGCCTGCAAAAGTCTCTACATGTCGCACCCAAGCTGTCTCTCACCCAACGAACAATCTCCAGGCTGAAAAACAGCTGTTTCTTGATCTGGCAAAATGCACTGCGAATGATGCAGATCAGCATTTGGAGCAGTCTTGATATATTTATGTGGTCTTCATGGAAAGCGCAGGAAAATACACCCACCTCCAGCTCCTCGCCCATGTGCTGTGCCAGCGATCTCACCAGCGGCAAGGCTGAGCCGTCCCCGCACATGTGGATCTCGTTTGCTGATAAGCCCTGGAGCGCTCGTGTCCATGCCCAGCCGCGCGCGTCATCCCCAATTTGCTGCACAGCAGCCACATCAGTTTAAACGCAGATCACTGCAACCCCCATGGATGCAACCTGAACTTTCCTGGTCAATGACACCTATTATAATGGGACACCATTGAGCTCAGCATGTTCTGAGATTTTTAGAGAGGACATATCCCAAACTATGTCTCATGATGCCGCCACGATGGTCCACCATCTCTCTTCAACTCAGTGGTCTCAAGAGTAATGTGCAAAACTTTCCAAAATTTCACCTGAATTTCATCAATGACCGCCACATCTACTCGCTTTGCGAGATTAGTCATCTCGATGGTGCAGGCTGTGTGCTGTGCGAAGGGCAACTCCTTGCGCTCCTGACCTGCACAAGCATTACAGAAGCCGCTGGGTTTTGATTCAAGCAGCCCAATGAAAGCATCTTCATGCATGCAAGAAAATTCTGGGTCACATACGACAAGAGGTGCATGAAGAGACGCATGACAGAACTGTCTTGTTGGCACTTCAATCAAGCGTCGGAGCTGCACTACTTATTGCAGAGTCCACCATGGTAACTCACCAGTGATGAGGTTGCAGAAGGTGCCAGACGCATTGAGCTCATCGTACACCTCCATGGCAAGCAGACGCAGCGGGCCGCAGTACAGGCCGGACTCTGCGGCGCACATGGCGCGCAGGGCATTGTAGGTCTTCCCAGAATTGGTGGGGCCCATGTGATAGACCAGACGCCGCTGCAGCGCACGCGCCATGGGGTACCAGAGGTGCGGCTTGCGCAGGTCCAGCATCTTGATGGCCTCGCTGCAATGCACAAGTCAAGGTCATAACCTCCGCAGTGATGGACCAAGCAGAAAGCACAAATAGAACAGAGATTGTAACATGCATGGCAAGGATGGGAATGACGATTGTGTTGGAAAACATGAGGAGACTGCCAGGAGCAAGCACAAGGGTATGATGTGCACCTGTACTTCTTGATCTGTTCGCTGAAAGTGGTGAGGGCAAAGGCGGCAAAGAGCCCAAAGAGGGCGTCCTCTGCCTGGCCCGGCTCCACTTCCATCAGAGTGTCCTTCAGTTCTGCTGACATGCCGCGTCCAAACCACTTGGAGAACTCAGCTGCCGCCGTAGGAAAAAGCTGTTGCATGCGGAACACAGAGTGTCGACATGCATCATTTGCTTCTAGACTTTTAGCATTAGATTAGCAAGACTAAAACACGTCAAACACATATAAACAAAGCCAAACTTTGCAGACAGATAAATCAGGCAAGTAGGCACAAACCTGGTTGTTAATATAAAGCGCACGAGCCGAATCACGCATCTTGGCGCTTTTGGAGAAGGCCACCAGGTGGGCTGCAATCCGGGGCCCCTCCTCTGTTGTGAGGTCCATGTGGGGCAGTTTCCCTGCCTTTCGCTGCTTGGCCAGGCTGTCCAGTTCCTGGAAACTGGGCAGCCGCACTTTCTTTCCGGGCTCGGTGCTCTTAGTGCCAACCCCATCTCCCTGTTCCTGCTCCAGCATACCTGCTGCTATCGCCTCTAGCTGCCTCTGCTTCCTGCCACCTGCCCTTCGATGTATGACATTGCTGGTCCCACTGCTTTGGCCCTCTGATTGTGCAATAGAGGCCTCAGCACTTGAGCTCCTGCGACGTCTTCTCGGAACCTCGATGTTCGTCCCTGACCTATCGTCCAGTGCAGAGGCAGATTTTCGTCTCCTCCTCAATGAAGGAGCTTCTGCAGGGGCTGCGGCAATTTCCTCCGGGGACTTCACCACCCGCCTTGGGGATCTGCCTCTCCTCTTTGGTTCAAGTGCATCAAGTTTGCCGGCTGCAGCGCTCTTTATTGCCTTCTCTAAGATTCTCCTCTGAGCTGCTGAGGCAGGCTTGTTCCCTGAGCTGCTGGCCTCTTTGTGAGATGCTCGCCTGGCACGCTTTCCCCCTGTGTCTTTTGTTATCTGACTGGCCCTTTCCTGCCCATCTGCAGCTCCTTGCGCCTGCCGAAGCCAATGAAGGGCCCACCCTTAGGTTGCAAGTGCCCCGTGCAGACCGCAGCATCTTTCAAATGCCAGAGATCAGTCAGTGGGTGACAACTATAGTGATGGTTGCAGCATTCGTTACCTGATCCGTTTGGCCTGCAAGAAATGGCTGGTGTGAAGTGTGAAAACAAGAGCCCAGGCTCAGAAGCTGGTCCTGCAGGCCCAGGCTTGACAGCAGGCAATTGACGGGTGCAGCGTCGACTCTTGAAAGCACTTCATGAGTAGAACATTGATGACTACTGCAAAGGATTCTGCGGAGTAGTGTGGCCCCAGTTCTAAAAGCCATGATACTAGATTCTCAGTTCAGTGTTCAATCGCCAATGAACTCATGGAAAAAACCAACAAGTGCACATTAAATTCATTCAACTACTTATTCAAATCCCATGTAACAAATCAACTCAAAACTATAAACAGATTCTGGCTAGTTAGTGTCACACTAGCCAAGGAAAGGGGTGGTCAGAATCTTCATCCTATTTCTCGTGAGGTGTCGCACTAGTGTTAACATTATCCTCGGCCTTGTTACGAGTAGCATAGACAGTTTCTACATCTTACAGGAAGGCAGCTGCAGCTCGGCTAGGGCATCGGAGAGAGTTCTCAATCCCCTGTAAACTCCTCTGCTTCAGATACCCTATTCTATCCTGAGCCTCTAAACCAGCAGCCTCAGCAGTCTGCCTCTGAGAGTAACATCTCGAGCTTGCTCGCCGAGATGGCAAACACTTTGGCTGCACAGATGTCTCAGCTGCACATTTCTCAGAGCGTCAGCACGGTGAGCCCTCGTACACTGCCAGTGCGAGCTTCTGTTTATTGGCATCTTCTGGAAAGGTTTACAGTATGGAGTTCGCTTATCTTCAGCTCCACTTAGCCGAGCGTCCAGAATTTTCCATCTTTACTGATGTTTGCTGTCTCATGTTGCGCAGTCCTTGAGGAGCTTTGAGGGATTCAGAGCAGGCCACGTTTGCAGACCTGCCCAGGTTCTGGCACAGAAAAGTCGTCAGGTGCGATGATCCACGTAGTAAGTGGCATGTATGGAAGTAATCATGGTGGCAGGCATCTTTGGGAAATTGAACGTGCCACCAGTGGCTGGAGTGTTCTGCACCAGGCAGTCTTCAAAAACTTGCTGACCAGACGATCTACAGGTACTGTGGCTGGCTGATGTCATTATCAACCTTCTTTTGCTGCGCAATGCAGGTCGCAGGACACCGTTTGGCCCTCAGGATACAGGCAGCTCGTGTTGGTGGTGTGGAGATCCCAAACCAGAAGCGCATTGAGTTCTCCTTGCAGTATGTGTTTGGCATTGGCCACACAACAGCGAAGGCCATCCTATCAGAAACGGTACTTGTCAATGCAGCCCACAGCACGTTGTGAGGACTCAACTAGTGCAGATTCCAGCAGGCGTTCCAAAATGGAGGCGACATGTATGAATCCTTGCCCCCTGTTTGCAGGGAATAGAGAACAAAAGGACAAGGGAGCTGTCAGAGGACGAGCTCACCAGGCTACGTGACGAGGTTGACAAGTACACCATTGAGGGAGACTTGAGGCGTTTCAATGCCCTCAACATCAAGCGCTTGAAAGAGATCCAGTGCTATCGGGGACGCCGCCACATTGCGGTGGGGGATTCTGTTCAGCTGCCATCTCAGTTGTTAAAACCGAGAAGTGCAATGTGCAACTGTACCCTTCAAAGATGCTATCTGCAACCTATTTCCCTTCAGCTGTTCCCTTCAGTGGCTCTTTTCATGTCAAAGTATGTCGGTCAACCAGGCTGACGACTAAAATTTGCCACTCTGCAGGGCCTTCCTGTGCGCGGACAGCAGACAAAGAACAACGCACGCACACGTAAGGGCAAGGCAAAGCCAATCGCTGGAAAGAAGAAGTAGATCTATGGGTCTCTTGATCACTTCTGTTGTATTTCTATTTTGGTAGCTTTTTGGGTGTGCCCACGTCAAAACATTCTCAACAGATGACAGCAGGAATACATACAGTGCTTCATGATCGTGCACCAGAGCATTGATGTTCTTTGCAGCCAGACTTGCTTCATGATCGTGCACCACAGCATTGATGTTCTTTGCAGCCATGTAACCTCATTGCACTGCCAACGAAAGGATCGGCTCCCTTATGCACATGTGGGGGCCGATTGTCGCATCTATCATACTCCCTCATCTGCTGCAGTAAATTGGCATTCTCAGGCAGTGTTGTTTTAATCTGCCAGCTGCCAGCAGAGGCACCTACTAGGCACTTAGTAAGGCACTTCTGCAGGACGGTATCAGGTCACGGCATGCCAATTACTCATGATGCTTCCCAGCCCAGACATATCCGACCCTGTCTTCTGTGCTCCTTGATGGGCATTCTTTCCCGGACAGATGCTGCATACTGCAAGTCTATCTCTGCAACAGCAATGCCTGTCGCGAGAGGGTCATCGAGCTGGGCGATGACCTTTCCCCAGGGGTCGATTATGAGAGAGTGGCCATAGCTCTCCCTCTTCTCGTTGTGCTTGCCTGCCTGTGCTGCAGCAACGACATAGCACTGAGTTTCCACAGCGCGGGCTCGCAGCAGCAACTCCCAATGCGCTTCACCTGGAACAGCAGCATAACATCTGCCATTCAGAACCTGCCTGTCTCCAGAAACTTGTGTCAGCTGGGAATTGCATACTGCTGTCTCACAAACACAAGGTATCATGCACTACCTGTCAACTTTGTGAAGGCCGAGGGGACCAGCAAAACATCAGCTCCGTAGTCAAATGCCAGGCGCTGGTAAACCTCAGGAAACCGTAGATCATAGCAAACTGTTAGGCCGAGCCTGCCGGCAGGACTGTCACACGCCACCAGCTGCAGCCACATCACGCTCACCACCAGGAGGCATTGAATTCAGAGGAGACTTGACAACTACAAGAAATTCATCGAGTCTTCTGTATGTTGCAGGCACACATGATGGTCTCGCCTGGTTTCCTGGTGCAGTGCTGCGGCTCTCCATCAGTACAGGTCCATTGTGCACCTCCACATTGAACAAGTGCACCTATAACAGGAACCCCAGGAAAATCTGAAAAATCTAAAAGGGCAGGGGGGTGATCGAGAAAAGCCCAGCGACTCATCGCCAGATATTGGCAAGAAGGCCATGTTGAGTAGCCGTCACCTTTCTGTATGATGCCACTATGGTACCGTCAGAATTGACGATCACATGAGTGTTGTATATGTGATCCGGATCTGGGCCGACTTCTTGGAAGCCTCCTAGAGACAGCCAGATGCCAGCCTCGCTAGCCAGGCGCCTGAACTTGGACATGAGGGGCCCGTCAAGCTTCTCACCGACTGCCACTGTCTGCGCAGACCATGCAACAACAAGTGTCGGCTCTGTGAATGTAATAAAGCTGCGAGAAGGTCCTCAGCACAGTGATTCGTGCATGTACTTGCAGGGTATGGGCAAACCTCCTTTTGGGCACGGCCTATGAAGGAACAGCACTCCGGCAAGAAGAGCATGCTGCAGCCTTTTTGAGCTGCATCCCGTGCTAGCTGACTGCAGACATTGAAATTGGCCGTCTGGTCTCCTGTTGATGTCATTTGCGCCACTGCTATCCGAGCGCAGGTGGGTTCCAGCCCCTCTTTCTGTGTGTCGTCTGAGCTTCGCATGCCGGGATGGAGTGGTGGAGCAGCAGCCGTAGCAGTTGAACTTGTGTACCTGGACAGCTGTAGCCGGATGCCAGGGTCTTGCTCTGGGCGGGTTCTTTCCCTTGCCCAGTGGTCCTTAAACACAGATCTATGACTGCTTAAGCAAACATCAGGGGCGCTATGCTGAGAGTAGACATGTCGTGTCGAAACAGCTTCGCTGCTCAATGCAAATCTGCGTATAAGATCCAGAGGTTTACAGGCTCTGAGGATCATCACTCAACATGGCAAGTCTCAAATATGTCCAGCAGACTATCAAATCAACAGTATGAACCTAACAAGCTGTTTAAACTCTCCCCGTCATTCAAACAAGAGGTGGTGAACGTTGGGGAAAAATTGACTTCAAAGTACTGCACTTTCCGACATTGTCCGACAGCACGCTATCACGTGCCTCAAATCTCATGCATGGAAGGCCAAGACATCAATCCCAGTCACGCACTCTTGCCGTGGGGCAGACTTTTCCCTTATTCAGATTTGGAATCTGCGAATACTGCAAAGATCCAGCGCCAGAGGTCCAAGTTGGGCAGTGTTGTGATCTGCACAGCATTGCCTCTATAGAAACATCCATTTGGTCGATCTCCGGTGAAGTGAGCTTTCTGGCAGGAGTTGTACTTCAAGCAGCGTCAGCACAATAATAGAGAGTTACCGACATGCAAAGCTGGGACATCAGTTGATGGGTTATGTCAACAGATGGATGTTTGCAGAAGCACACTGAAAGCCAAGATCTGGCGACTTCATCCGCAAAGAGATCAGCTTTCTTGCGCTTTCAGCACGTTTGAGACACATAAGCAGACGAGGCTCTGCAGACAGCATAGACCACGGTGCACACTTGTCGTGTCTGCACTGGCCTGGAATGACTTTCCACGCATAGTGCAGGATCTTCCTTACAGAAGGTGTGAAACGAGGTCGATCTCATCATGCAAGCAGGCCAAGGTAGGACTCCAGTCAGTTAAGCAGCGGTAATGCTTCCTCACAGGTCTATCCCGCCTCCCTTTTCCAGAGGTCTGGACATCAATGGGACAGAGGTTTTCCACTTTCTCTTTCCCGATGGAAACATCCTTTCAGCCCACTGGACTTCCTATGCGATCCTCGCTATCTTTCTGGCTTTGGCAGTGGAGCTGTCGACACGTCTCTTGATGCTGCTGTCCCGGGTGCGCTGACTGGTTTTTTCTATCTCTGCTGTGTCCAAACTTTTGGTGTCCCCTGCGAATCTGACACTAGAGCCATATAAGGTTGGCGCTACAATGGTTCATCAAGTCAGTATTAAATTGCAGGAGCCACCAACTGCAGAGGAGCTGAGCAAACTTGAGATGAAGGCCATGAGAGCTGAAGCTCAGGAGGCAGCGGAGGACCGAAGAGTTCAGGCACAGTTGGAGGCGAAGAGGCAGCTGAGACTGCTGGAACGCATTGCAGAGATCAGGCAGAAGAGGCTGCAGGATGTAAGGGCCGCCAAGAGAAGATCATCTACTCCGACTCGGTGAGGATCATCTCAAACAATTTTCATCTGAGCAGATTTGCCATCTAACCACATTGCACGTCGAGCTTGTGATTACCCTCTAATGGGCATATGGCGACACAACTGGAATCCATTCGGACTGTACAGGAGTTCGAGCTCTATTGGCAAGGGCACAGTGCCTTCACAAGAGGAGCTTGAAGTGGAGAATTACATATTTCGAGACTACATTGTCGAGGAAAGGTATCGTGGCTTGAAGTGGTTATTTTTAGCAACCCTGGGAGCCATCTGGGTGACGGGAGTGCTTAACAAAGAAAGCCCCCTTGCCCCATAACATGGTGTGATTCTGTGTCATGACTGTGTCCCGATTGCGGAAAGTCATGAATGGATGGATCAGAACAGTCCTTCATGAACCTGTAACGCCCAATAACAATCAAGACTTAAACATGAAGGAGGTGTTGAACCTGCTAGTGCATGAACACACAGCATATGTTCCTCTTTCTTATACAGCAGGACTGTCGAATTGCAATCTAAAAGTTACCTGTCTACACAACAAGACAACTCTAGATCTATGAAATATCTCTGAACAACATGACTGTCTATCACTAGCTTACCTCAAAGTGCGATCCAACAGCAAGAAAGGTTCTGGCAAGCATGCCTATTCCTCAGCTGGCATTTCGCAGCAGCTCATCCTTGAGGGTGTGCTCAGACTGCGGCACTGTGCTCAGCCTCTGGAAGTTAAGCAAGGCAGACGGCAGGAGCTGGGCCTTGCGAATGGTGCCCATCGCTGCTGTGATGGGCTTGCGGTCGGGGCCAATCAGCTCATATGTGGCTCCAGGATCGCGCATGCAGTCTGTCATCCACTCAAATACCGCCGCCACTGGCTCACCTGAGAGGGACAGAAGGGCATCAGTCAGGTCGTCCAGCAACAGAGGAAAGAGCCTCTCATCACAAAAGGAGGATCTTCATGCAGAAACAAAGGGGCGTCCAAGGAGAGCTTTGCACAACAAAGACAGTGGGTATGAACTAGGCAGATACACCAGTGCATTGACTTAAGAAGGAAGATGCACCTGCATTGAACTCTCCCTGGAGGATGAGGCCCTCAGGGAGGCGTATGCGGACAACAGCATAGGTGGAGTTGCTCTGCTCCTTCTGGCCACCTGCTAGCTTCTCCCTGTAGGCCCTCGTCATGAGCGTCTGCATTGCACAGAGGCAGCAGAAGGGTGTCAGATCGGAGCAGCACCACACAGAGAATGAGAAGCTTGCAAATGATCATGCAGCGCAAGTCACAACAGTGAACCAACCTGATCAAGTTCTCGCTTCTTCTGCTTGGCCACAAATGCAGCCTTCAGCTCCGCAGGGGATCGGGAGAAGAACCAGCTCGGCAGCGGCTGGTCATCCACACCAGTGGGCAGGACAACCTGCAGAAGCAGAGAGCCACGTAACTCTCTTTTCTAAGTCAGAGCGCTTGCTGGAGCCTAGCAAATAAGAGGCCTATCCAAGTCCCCCGGACGTGCGGGGGACGGGGCATTTTTCCAACCCTCCTTCTCGTACCTCCTGACTCTCTCGACCAGTCCCTAATCTAAATATCTGCCCAGTGTGAATGGTTTCCAGAATCAAACCGATTCTGCACGAACCCTGCAGCAGTCACTGACCTGTGTGTTGCGCTGACGAGGTCCAGCGCTGGGAGGAGCAGGCGCAGATGAGGTGGATGCTGGACTGGAAGCCGCCCGTCCAACTCCTGCATGCACTGCTCCTACATCATCCCTCTCAATCACACTCACGTCTTTCAAAGTGGTGCTTTTCTTCAGCAGAGGTCTTGTTTCCTGGTACAGATCTCTCGTGTGGAGAGTTTCTTCAGCGGAGGCTTTGGTTCCTAGTGCAGATCTTGCACGTGCGATGCCTGCAAATCTGAACAGACAGGCTACCACACTTTGTGAGGGCAATCTGCCCACCTTGCTGATGTGAGCTAGGGGAGGGCTGGGGCTGGCCCAGCAACTGGAGGGCTGCCTGCACAAGCGCCAGGTCGCAGTCGTCTGGCAGCACTGCAAAGCCCTCCTCAGATCCGCCCTCGGCGGCCGCCTCAAAAACGAGCTCAAAGCCGCAAGCCTGCGCACCATATCCATTTCTGCTCGAGTTGTGCACATCCAAGTTCCTCATTGTGAGGCCGGATCGAGAACAGGTCTTCAGCTATTAACACTGATGCTGACTGAGTACCTGCAGCAGTGCAATGCCGCCACTGACGTCGACAATGGTCTCCTGAATGCGCTTGTTGCCCAGGCGTAGCCGCCTGTACTTGGCTTCAGTGGGGTGCTCCAGTATGTTCCTCAACACCTTGCCGAGCACCTCGGAAGCAGCGGGCGCCTGAAGGGTTCACCAATCACTACTTCTGAGGTAGCTTTCAGCATTTTAGGGGCTCTCCAATGCACATCTGTCTTGACGGGGTTATTGTAAGCCTGCAGCCTTGACAGACAATTACCTTATCAGATGACAGTAGCAGGGCAGCAGCGATCTGCACTTCATCGACACCCTCAACATCAGGCAAGGGCTGGCTTGATGCTGCACCATTGTAAGACTCTGTGACAGATGCTGTTGTTATTGGTGCCGGTGTGCTGGTGCTCCGGCGATCATCTTGCCTTCCAGATAGGCCTGGCCATCACCATGAATATTGTCAATGAGTCCCTCATCTATATGAAGCAGCAGGATCAACATCCTCAACTTCAAGGAAGGGTAATCGCAGACCTGCTTGCTGTCGTTCAGGGACTACATTTGATTCTGCTGTTCCCAAGCGTCTTCCAGGTGGTATGGGCTGTTTAGGAGACTCTGCGGTACTGTAGGTCGGACGTGAGCGCGGAGCAGCTGTGGATGAGATTTTCTTGGGCTCTGGCGCCTGTAAAACAATCATTTCTGAACAGACAAACCTTATATTTCCAATGTTCAACACATCACGATGGGGTCCTCGCTACTCAAAACCACGTGGAAACAGATTTAACCTGTTCATTGCGTCCAAGTACATTTCCCTTGCCTTTGAAAGCTTTGGGCTGTGGCTTGAACAGCTTTTTCAGCTTGGAACTCAAGTCATCCATCAAGAGCCCTGGTCTGTGAAAATGATCCGCAGGGTTAACACACTATGAAGAGCGGGGACTGACAAATGACGACCGGGAAGAAAGGTAATTAAATATTTTAAGGCTGCAAATCGTTTATAGAAACCGCAAGATCGTGCATGCACAACATTTTGCACTTGGTCAGAACCGGCACGTGCGCTTCTTCCATCATGTCTTGCACAAACATTTGGCCCTTCACTATCGCCAATCTCTTACATGCTATCCCATTTACATTTATGTCAATGGTGATAGGCAAGTGCACTCATCCTCTTGATACTGACTGACTACTTATTACCTGTATGGCAGCAGTACAGCAAGCTGCATAAGTGGAGGATTAGGACAATCCTACGTTGCATTGTAGATTGAAATTGAATATACATAACTGTTCGATCCCTTAGCGGGCATGGCATACGTGACTCAAACCTTCATATGTCATAGACCGTTGACATGCCGGCAGCATCGGATAGTCAGACAAATCGGCTCGGAGAGGACATTCTTTGACTGCAAGCCATTAAAAGCATGTTTGAGACACAAACGCACTTCTTTTTCGGTGAAGGTGGCAAAACAGACATTGATGCCCTGCTCATGGCACATTAATCTTGAGTGATGGCCCAACAATTTCACCTTTTTGACACACAAGTAAGTTCTCCACGTTTCGATGCTCAGATCAAAGCACAGGCAGAAGGAGATCATGCAAAGCCTCTTGTGGTGGTGGGATCCATCAACGCTGACCTGGTACTTGAAGTGGAGAGACTCCCAAAAGATGGTGAGACACTGGGGGCCAGCAGCCTAAATACCTTCCCTGGTGGTAAGGTACGGTGATCGCATCTACATGTAGTCCAGGGTGGTCAGCATTCTTGCTTTCCATGCTCTTCAGGTGATTTGATTCTTACTAATGCGTGCCTGTGTGTAGGGAGCCAATCAGGCTGCTGCAGCAGCCCGTCTGGAGCACCCAACCTACATGATTGGACAGGTAAGGTGGTTTCAGCTGGTGTGATCCATCGCCCGCATACCTGAACCAGGAATATGCCTGACTGAGCTGTTCTTCATCGTCAAGGTGGGCACAGATGCCAATGCAGCGCTGTTGCGGGATGCACTGTCTGATGCCGGGGTGCGCCTGGACCACCTCAGAGAAGTACATGGGCCGACCGGGACAGCCGTCATCCTTCTACAACCATCAGGTGCCTTGCCGATCTCTCACATACTACACATCACTGTCACTTCTGTTCTCACCAAGCTACTCTCACAAGGTACATGTGCATCGGTATCGAGTCAGGGATGTGCTGACCAGGTGAGAACAGCATCATCATTGTCGGGGGCGCCAACACAGCAGCATGGGATTTTGATGATGCTGCGCTTGAGGTATGTCCAGATCCATCCACTTTCGCTGTACTCACGCTGCTCATGCACACATTGTCAGCTCTGCTGTGCCAATGCATCTGCCGCAAATCGTGGAGCTGTATTCGCTGCAGCTTCTGCGCAGCGCTGGGGCGGTGCTGCTGCAGAGGGAGATCCCAGAGGAGGTGAATGTGCACGTGGCTGGCATCGCTGCCTCAGCTGGCGTGCCCGTGCTGCTGGATTGTGGCGGTGTGGAGGGGCCCATCTCATCAGAGCTGCTGAAAAACATCAGCATCCTCTCTCCCAACGAGACTGAACTGGCCAGGCTGACAGGTGGGCGTTTGCATCTCTTGCATGCCTCGCACTGTGCTGTGTGTACATGTTGCTCTCTCATGCAATTGATCGCTACCCCAGGTGGACAAGCCATGCATTGACAGGTGCTGAAAACTGACGTAATATGAGGAAGCAAAGGTTTGATGTCTGCTACGCAGGCAGGAACACTGAGTCACAGGAGGAAGCGGAAGCTGCAGCGCAAGTGATGCTCGGACAGGGGGTTGACATTGTGCTTGTGAAGCGAGGCACCAGCGGCTCTTTGCAAGTTAGCAAAGATGCTGGGCCCTTAACACAAGCCATATTTCCAGTGGAGAAGGTGTGTCCTTCCAAAATCACCACTCTCCCCTTGCTTCGTCATGACTGAATTATTGCCAGCACAAGATACTGTGAGAGTGGTCCAGTCTAGAGCCATCCTGGATTCCTATGGTGCAAAGGTGGTTGACACAACTGGAGCGGGTGATTGTTTTACTGGAGCCTATGCTGTGGCAATCGTGGAAGGAAAGGGAGCATCCGAAGCGATGAAGTTTGCAGGTGCTAATCCCTGCCTAGCACCCACCCTTGCACTTGTATGGCTTTTCTTGCACAGCCTAAACGCGTGTCATCAAGCTCGACACCATGCTAAGTGTGATTGTTTGTCCAAGATGTTGGCTGGGCTAATGCCTGAATTGGCCTTGTTTGTGCAGCTGCAGCAAGCGCACTATGCGTGCAGAAGGCAGGAGCCATGCCAAGCCTTCCACACCGTGATGAAGTTGTGCAATTGATAGAAAATCACAATGCATGATGTAATGTCGCAATCCATAGAGGGCAAATAACCAGGACCCTTCTCCTCTGCCTGTCACTTGTGCTGTCCAGTTGTTAGGTCCCTTGGTAATGTATGTAGTAGATGTGGCTTACAAGCCTCTGAGGAGGATGAGGAAATGCCATGTCCTGCTACTTCAGTGTACTAGAAGATAAATTTGTTCAAAGGCAATAGCGATAGCATGCATCCATATGGTGACCTGCATGACTTTGCCATTCTTTGGAGATTTTTCAATTACAATCTATCCCATCTCACTGCCATTTATAGTTTCAACAAAACAGCCAATGAACTCAAGCAATTGTTCTCAGCCGACGTATTTACCGACAGGCATCTCGTTGGCACTCAAAGAAACACATTCAAAAGATGATGCATGCAAGACTTACCTTGTGCAGCTCCACATACACCGGCCGGGACTGTATGCAACGCTCATAACACAGGCAATGGCAGGCATCACTTTTTGGGGGGCCCGGGCAGTGAGGCTGCATCTCTCTTGGCCTTTTCTGCAACCTGCTCCTCGGTCAGGGGCAGCCAGTAGAGCCAGGGCTTTGTGGTGGTCTTGCGGAAGAGATCCTCCAGCGTTTTCGGCTGATCCTCCTCCTGTAGACAAAATGCACACTCAGATGCTGTTTCAAAATAAGATTCAACAATTGAGCCAGTCAGCAACTGGAAAGCAGTACCATGTTCAGTAGAGCAAGCCTGCATATCCCCCCATAACACCACGTCTACTGACACATTTCTCCTAACTAGCCTTGAGGGGATGAAGGTAGCATAAAACACGCACCATTGGATCTGTGGCGGGAGGGTCAGGCTGAACATCTGGCTGCAGAGCAGGTGCGCTTTTGGCCTCGCGAGCTTTTCTTCTCTCCTCCAGGATGGCGCGCGCATCCAGAGACTGCATCAATGCCGCATGCAGCAAAGCCATCAGTCAATCATTCAAACTCGTGCAGCATACTTAGCTCAAATTCCCTCGACCAAACACACAGACCGGGTAAAAAATCTGCCAAACAAGTACTCTGAGCGAGCTTCCAATCCCCTGTCAAGGAAGCATGATACACATTGTCCACACCTTGGTCTTAATGGGGTCATCGACAGGCTTTGAATTGGGCGCGCGGCTGGCAGGCTCAGCTGCAGCCGCGGCTGCAGCAGCCACTTGGGCTGTGGCCGCAGAAGGCTTCCCCGCTGCAGGCGCCGCTGGCCGCCGCGTCTCCTGGGGCACACCTGTCTTTATGGTATCCTCTGCATCCTCCACAGGCACAAACCTGCCCATCACATCCCCAAAACATTAAGGCTCCAGCAGGGAAGCCAAGAAATGCAAGCTCATGGACATAATTGCCAAAAAGGGGAGACTGCATGCAGGCATTTGGCATGGGAGTTGCGCAGGGACATGAAGGAGTAGGCAATCTCACTTTGGGCGCAGGGAGTTGCCGTTGCCGAGGGGCCACTCGATACCCGTGACAGCATGCCGGGTCGCCTCTGCCTGCTCCTCTGTGGCGTACACCACATACGCCCTGTCCTTGATTTTGGTCATCCAGAACCCAGTGATCTCTCCTGCGGTCATGAACAGAAATAGACTTCCATGAATGTATTACACACACTGTGCTGCAACGTTTTCAAATGTGGATTACATTAAGGCAACATGCCCCAGCAATAGATCACATCTAGGCCTGCAAGTTTGGACGCACCAGTCTCAGATAGCATCTGGCGGGCCTGCTTCTCAGTGAAGGGGCGAATGAAGCCGGTAATGAGCAGCGCGCGAGACGTTGCCTCCCTTGAAGGCGGTGCCCTCCTGGCCGGTGCGTCTGACGCCTTGTCCGCCGCCCGGGGTGTTCCCTCCTGAAGTCAAGTAGTGGTGCACATGAGTCACAGTGACATCTTCTTTGGGTAATGTGACAGCTGATTCACCATGAGCTCCTGCCAGTGGAGGTGCAGATCCAAGAATGTGTCAAATGAAGAGGTAAGGGCGTGATACGGCAGGATAGGACAAACCTCGCCAGAGCCGCTCTTGAGCCTTTCGAAGACCGAGCGCTTGTCATTGCTCCCCATGCGCGCCAGCTTGGCTTCGCGCTCCGGCACGTCAGGAGCAGCAGTGACCGCGCCGTTGTCGCCATTGGCAGCTTGCTCCGCCCTCTTCCCGCGCGGCACAAACACTGGGATGGGCGCCCGTTTGCGCTTGCCATCTGTCACCCACAGAAACCAGGCGTTCAGCACCACTGTGCTTTGAAAGGCGCAAGTATGCAGTGAGAACTCCAAGAATATCAAGCTTACAAACTATGACTTCTTCTCACCCTTTGCAGCAGCTTCCTCTTTTCCAGCCGGCTTCTCTTCTGCATCACGAGTTCTTTTCTGGTCACCAGCGCCTCTTTCCCGACTCGCTGCCGCTTTCCGTGCAGCCGTCTTCACCTACACACAGTACGGTCCTTCTGCATGTCAAGCATGCAGGCGGGATTTACAATCCAAGAGCCCAGAGGACATGGACATGCTGCTGGAATGGGCACACAGGTGCATGCCTGCACCTCAGCTGCAGATTTGGACTCCGAATTGGCGCGCGGCCGGCGCGCCTCGTGCGGGGCGGGCTCTTCAGGGGCGGCAGCCACGTCATCCACCTCATCTGCCTCGTAGTCCACCTCCTCCTCGACCGCATCCGGCACTGGCGCCGGTGCAGGCGCCTCCGGCCTCTCTGCTGCCAGTTCGCGGTGCCGCGGCTGTGGGCTGCACCATTCCAAAACGAGCATCAGCGGGATGCGAGAAAAAACCCTTCAAACTTTGACTGCTAGGTACCAACTTCCAGGACTACAGTCAGAAGTGAAAACAGTTCACAGGCTTGAGGGGGTGTCTGCAAGAGGATGCCATGCACCCTGTAGTGTGGCTCACCTTGCGGACCCTTCAGGCATATCCTCCTTGTCGTCGTCGGGCTTCGCGTCCTCTTCTGGTGCCGCCCCATCCTCCTTCTGATCAGCACCTGAAGGCTGTGCTGGAGCCTCACCATCAGCAACTGCTGCTGCTTCTACAGCCTTATCTTCTGCTCCGCCCTGGGCTTCCTCCATGACAGTATCTTTCGCTGTTGCCTCCTCCAGGACTGCTTCTGCTTCTCCAGCAGCCTCACCTTGCGGTGTGGCCTGGGCTTTCTCCATGACAGTGTCTTTCACTGCAGCATCATCAGGAACAGCTGCTGCGCATACAGCCTCATCCTCAGGCGAACGCTGTTGGCCTTCCTCTGTGACGGCAGCAGCTCTGACTGCGACTTCCGAAGAACCATTTTCTTTCTCACTGGGTGCCTGCTCAGCCTTGGCATCCTTGCCTGCTGTGCTGTCAGTAATGGCTTCTGGAAGCTCTGAGTCCTGGCCTGCAGGTGCTGGCTTATCAACTGATGTGCCTCCCTCAGCTGCCATTGCTTGTTGATCCTCTGGTGCATCCTTGCCATCGTCAACGGTGCCATCTCCCTTCTGCAGCATATGAAAACCTTTCAGACTGCCCTGGTCTGCCTCTAACAGTGATCAACTTCTCTGTAGAGCCGCTAAAGCACTACAGACACTCACACATTTGCGGGACACGACACAGAAAACAGGACATGGTCAATACAAGATATCAGGATGAGGTATGACCTGGACAAACAGCCGAACGTACCTCCTGTTTTATCGACTCTAACAAGCGCTCTGCCAAGGCTGCTTTCAGACCGGAGGTGGCAAGCCCTCGCTTCTTCAATTCTTCTTTCAGATCTGCAACACGCAAACCAGCTACATCTTCTTCCTTCATATTCAGAACACCAGAGCGTGTAAACGCTACTTCTGATGGTGATGCAGACGAGAGATTCAACTGACAAACTCTTGCTCCACTCGAGGTAAGAATGCAATGCTATCAAGTGCCAGAATGCCGAGTTCAGCGTGATCTTCACATACGCCAGATTGAGATAGGCTCGAAGGCCATGTCAACAACAGGAGACTGCTCAGGTGGTAACGTGGTAACCTTGTCCTCCAGCTGCTGCTGAGCTGCTGGAGTCCAAACAATCCTCCTGCACTCTCTTCATAAAAGGGAAAGCAAGCAGACTTGCGCATCCAATACTCGCTGGTAGAATAATCGTCAGATACGGTTGCAAATTCTCAGAGGTTCAAGTGTGAGAATCTGATCCCATCCAGGGCTTTGTAGTGGGTAAACAAAAGGAGGAGCCAAGATGAGGATCATGATCAAAGGAGGTGTTTGGAAGAACACCGAGGTGTGCTACTGGGGCTACTCTTGACCATATTCGCCAAACGATTCACCTCTTTGTGGGGTTTGTTGGCGAACTGGAATTGTTAGCCTGACATTTCCGTCAGTTGCTTGTTGCTCTTGCTCGTTATGTACATTTGATATTATGATCTTGTTCAGTGCATGGACATGGCTCATTTTATCTGCGCCATATTTGTTCCTGTTCTGAAGTCTGTTCTTGCTTCTTGTTCCAGGATGAAATCCTCAAAGCAGCGGTCATGAAATATGGATTGAATCAATGGGCCCGCATTTCATCACTGCTGGTGCGAAAGTCCGCCAAGCAGTGCAAAGCCCGCTGGTACGAGTGGCTGGATCCAGCCATCAAGAAGACGGAGTGGACGCGTGAGGAGGATGAGAAGCTGCTGCATCTTGCAAAGCTCATGCCCACGCAATGGCGCACCATTGCACCCATTGTCGGCCGAACGCCTGCGCAGTGCCTTGAACGCTATGAAAAGCTCCTGTAAGCTCCTACTCCTGCTTCAGCTTGTCGACAACCCATTACTTATACCGAGTGCTTGATACCAGAACATGGCTTGCAGCACGTTCACCAGCAACACATGGTTTTGGTTGTGGTACTGAAAGGGCCTAGTGATCTCCAGGGATGCTGCTGCGGCGAAGGATGACAACTATGATCCTGCAGATGACCCGCGGCGACTGCGGCCGGGTGAAATCGACCCCAATCCAGAGGCTAAGCCAGCTCGGCCAGATCCCATTGACATGGATGAGGACGAGAAGGAGATGCTGTCGGAAGCGCGAGCTCGCCTTGCAAACACCAGGTGTGGCATCCAGGCCATGACTCGCACCTTTGCACTCTTTGAGTGCATGTGGCAGTCATTTGGGCTACTATATTCTGTAGCAACGTAGGTATTTCCCCTTCAGATCGGCACGCAATGACCCTTAGCTTTGCATGCCGATCTTCAAGGGAAATACAGACGTTGCTACAAAATTTGAGTCAGAATGGAGTCTGGTATGGACATGTCATTTTAAGAGGATTCTCTGCGTTTCAATCCCTCGTTCGCACGGCCTCTTGCAGGAACAACATTTACGCACAAAAATTCTGGATTCAGCAGGGAAATGAGAGGCCCAGGCATTCGTGCTGCATGCATGCAGTGCCCCTTAGGAGAAATCCTAAGCCTGGGTTGCGCGCAGGGGAAAGAAGGCAAAGCGCAAGGCGAGGGAGCGGCAGCTGGAGGAGGCGCGGCGGCTGGCCTCGCTGCAGAAGAAACGCGAGCTGCGGGCGGCCGGCATCGAGATGAAGGAGAAGGCCCGGCGTAGGCGGGGAATTGACTACAATCGCGAGGTGGCCTTCGAGAAGGCGCCCGCCGCTGGCTTCTTCGACACGGGCTCTGAGAAGGACCGCACTCGCGAAATTGGCAAGGAGTTTCGGCCGGCCACCCTCGAGGAGATGGAGGGCAGAAGGCGCAAGGTGTGTGTTACAAGCATTCTGGCACATCTGTGCGTCAGCAATGGGGCCCGACCCCCAGACTGTGCACCTGGCATGTTTTTCCAGCTGTTCCACGCTGGAAAGATGATCTGTGATGAAGCTGCTGACAACAGTCTTTCTTGAGCACTCTGTATTTACTGGTCCTGAAGTGAATTTTTGGGTGGTCAACATCCAGGATATTGAGGCCAACCTGATGAAGAGCGATGAGCAAAAGGCGAAGCTCAAGGAGGCTCACAATCAGCCCGCAGCTGTGGCAAAGGCTATGGAGCTGAATGATGCTAGCGCCATGCGCCGCCGCGGCCGCATGATGCTTCCCGCTCCCCAAGTGCGTTTCATTGGTCCCTGCTGCCTTGCCTAGTGCACACTGCAAGAAAAGTTTGTGTTGCTGCCCTGTTAGTATGTCCAGGCACTTCACAGACATGGACCTCACATCTGTGTCCTTGCAGATTAGCGAGGAGGAGCTGGAGGCCATTGCAAAAGGTGGCGGAGAGGTGGCCATGGATGTTGACATGGACGGTGCTGGTGGTGAGGCCACCCGGCGCCTCCTTGGCAACTACCAGACACCCGCAAGGTAAATCTTGCTGCCACATCATATTTATAGATTCTCAAGCATCCAGGAACATTAAATTTGCGTTCCCATGCAAGAATGAAGGTTTCCGGTGAAGTGACAGCAGCATCTGGTTCAAGGTGCCCACTGAAGGGGCCACCCATGACGAGCAGCTAATCACCTTAGTAAGGCCAGGGAGGGGACAGATGTGATGTATCATGGGTGTGTAATGCAGGATGGCGACTCCAATGCGGACGCCGCGGGCTGTGACCGCAAGCGGGCAGGACAGGGTCATGATGGAGGCGCAGAATCTGAGCCGGCTGCAGCAGGGGCAGACTCCACTGTATGGCGGCGAGAACCCCCAGCTGTTTGACTCCGACTTCAGCGGCATCACGCCGAAGCCCTTCACGGCCGCCACGCCCAACCCGCTCGCGGCCGGCCTTACACCGCGCGCTGGTGCCACACCCGCGCTGCCTCACCCAGGCGCCACCCCCAGTGCTGGCCGCGCAATTGCAGGTGACGCCGGGTCCTGCTGAAGTTAGTGTGTCAGTTGGTTTCCTTGTGACCCCACTTGCCTGTGAGTCGGCATGAGTCAACATGCTGACAATGGGCGCTCCAATACTGGTGTGAATCCGTGCTGGAGACCGAACATCAGTGTCACAGGTTGTTGGTAGAATGCAAAGGACACAGGGATGGAGCATGAAATGTTGTTGCGCATGTCACATCAAGCATTAAATGGGGATCTGGTCATCTGTTGCTCTGTTCACTGAAGTTTCTGCATTAGTGGTGGATCACGGATGAAACCCCAATAATGATAAGACTTCTGATCTGTGCTTCACCTTTTGTGTGCAGGTGTATCTGCGACGCCTTCGGTGGCAGGAACCCCCCTGCGTGGCGGCCAACCGGGTGGCGGCCCAGGCATGACGCCAATGCGGACACCAATCCGTGACGAGCTGGGCCTGAACGACCCTGACATGCTGCTGCCGGCCGAGGCCAGCCGCCGGGAAGCGCGCGCGCGAGAGGCCATGGAGAAGAACAGTCTGCGCGCAGGGTTGGCTGGGCTGCCCGCCCCCACAAATGAGTACCAGATTGTGGTGCCCGAGGTGCGGAAGAGCCGTCCTCTGTTTGTGTGTAACTGCCTAGGCGTGTAAACATCTTCTGTTAATGTTCAGGCATAGCAAGCGCACTCATTGTTTTCTATTGCTTGAATCTCTGAGCCCGACTGTGGTAGCAATCCTAACGGGTATGTTGCCAGCACATTTTTGTTGCCTCGCAAATATTGTCTCAGTTGCTCATAGTAGATGTGTTGCTGCATGGGCAGTTGCCAGAGGACAAAGACGACGGCGATGTGGCAATGGAGGAGGACGCAGCGGATGTGGCAGCGCGCCGAAAGGCAGCTGCCAAGGCGAAGGAGGAAGCAGAGCTTCGCAAGCGAAGCCAGGTGCTCAGCCCAACACTCAGCAAAACATCTGCCGGACCCTCATCCCAAGACCCGTCTTAGCACGTGCAAGAAAGGCCGAGCCTAAGGACTTGGACAACGCTGGTTGCTAGCCATGCGCTCCTGTGATATACTAGTTAAAGATGGCTGTGGTCTTGTCTCATGGATTGCAGTGTTGTAAGGCAGGAGACATTCTGATTGATTGAATGGCATCACTTGGCAGGTGCTCCAGAGGGGCCTGCCGCGGCCACTCTCCCTGGACCATGGGCCGGAGGTGCGCAGCTCAGAGGAAGCAGGCAAACTCTCCCAGAGAGAGGCCGCAGAGGCGTTACTGTTCAGCGAGATGAAGGCTCTGTTGCAGCATGATGCGGCCAAGCACCCTGTCAAGGAAAGCAAGAAGGACAAAAAGGTGGGACCACACTGCATGCCGTGTGCTTAAATCTCCACATGCCTGCAGTGATTGCGTCACTCTGCTCATGTTTCGAAGTGGCTCGTTAGGGAAACTCTTCTTCTTCCTTACCCTGTCGTCTATATTGCTGGCGGGTGCATCTGCCGCCTACGGTAGCAGTACCTTTTTCTAGGTGACGTGATGTTCAAAAGCATAAAATAGCCAACGCAATCGAGAAGTCTCTGAGCCCATGGTGTTCTTGCTGCCACAGAAGCGGCCACGGCCGGAGCCACAGCCGGCAGAGCCCTTGGAGGAGGTGGCGGAGGAGGACATGGCGGCTGCCCTGCAGCTGCTGCAGTCAGAGACCGCACATGTGCGGCGGGCAATGGGTCACGAAAAGGTACACATGCTGCACAAGACTGTTGAGATGAGAACCAGGGCTTGGTGCTTGCAAGGTTAATTGATGTAACATCATTTTATTGATGAATAATGAATATCAAACACCGACGGAATGACCGCGTTGAGCACCAGCAAGTTCCTGACTGGTGACAGGTGTCAGAAGAGGACTACATGGACACGTGGGCGTCCATCACGCGAGAATTCATCTACCTGCCCTCCCGCCAGCGCTATGACCGTAGCATTTCCGCCACCAACTCTGACCGCCTCGCATCCATGCAGGCGAGCAGCTGCTTGCACATTATTAACAATAGTCTCCTGCCAGACAGCTACAATTTAGGGTCTAGAGCCCCTGATTCATGGGTGGATTGTACCGTGCTAGGGCGCAATTTTAAGCTAGGGATGCTCTGCAGGGAAGGGAACAGGAGTGGCTGTTTGTCTGGGATGAACTCAGGCTCATTTGGCTGGGCACAGGGGGAGCATGAGGCAGTGCGGTCCGAGATGGAGAAGGAGGCGATGCGTGCAGCCAAGCTGGAGCAGAGGCTGGCCGTGCTGACCAAGGGCTACGTCATGCGAGAGGCCGCGCTGCGCAAGGATATTGAGGGAACCTGGCAGGCCGTCCAGACAGCTGAGCAGGTGGGCTCAAGTGTCTTTAGCAGGGATCTCAATAGTTGTCCTCATGCCTTGCATTCATGCGCCCGCATCAGGAGCACAAGCATCTGTGTGCTATGCCCAGCATTGGTCTTCAGACACCTTCTGGACGCTCCGTGGTCGGATTCCTGTACTTGGTGGAGATTTATAGTGTACTGGAGCTGGATGTGCACACGCAGATATCTGCAGGCATGCAGACATTTTGCAGACACATCGTGTTCATGCTCGCGGGGTGCCGCTGACTTATCGGCTGGCCACCTGCGCGGCGCGGCCCGGGGCGCCGGTGAGGATTCGTCTGTGTGCTGAGGCTGGGGTGGTGTCCTTGCAGGAGCTGGCTTGCTTCCGAGCGCTGGCGCAGAGGGAGGCAGTGGCCATGCCGGAGCGCAAGGCGGCTGTGAAGGCGCGCCTGGCCGCGCAGGAGGCACGCGAGCAGCAGCTGCAGAAACGCTTCAAGGTGCTGCACAGCGATCTCGCTGATGCCAGCAAAGCTGTGGCTGCGGCGTGACCTTGTCTGAGAGTGTACATCCGTCGATGATTGTCTGCCATGGTGTCCTCACAGTACACCCTGCTAGAGGTGCTAAGGTCAGGCCACCTGGTGACATGGGCCTGTAGGTAGCCAGTTCAAATTGAGCATCTTACTGATGGCATCAACTGGGAGAATTGTGCACATTGTTTGTGCCCCTGCCCCTGTGATTAAAGTGCTCGACAAGGCTGTTTCGATCAAAGTTTTTTAAAGGAACTGTCGCAATCATGTCAGCAGAATGCTGTGCAAATGATAAGATAGGATTGATGATGATGATGATGATGATGATGATGATGATGATGATGATGATGATGATGATGCTTCTAAGTAGGCCTACTGATCGGCAGTAACTATTGTGGATGTGGATTCCATGCATGCAGACCGGCTACATAGGTACTCAACTAGCCGTTTATATCCTATGGGCCAACAGACCTACTGGTAGTAGGCTGAAGGGCTAGCCGGCCGTTAGGGTTTAGGAGCGCTCCTAGGCCTAGGGGAATACCTAAGGGGTTGGAGATCAGGGAACAATCGTACACCCGGTCATCAGCAAACAATGCACATCCTCAGCGCATAGAGAGCACGTCCTTACATCAAGTGATCTCTTCAATTGACATCTCTGCAAGTTGCAGACTGCAACAGCAGCAGGCCTGCTGGGCTATGTCCAACTTAGGCAGGCAGAGTGGGGCGAGAGTCAATTTCAAGGGTGAAAATGAGAAACCTATTATCAGCCGGCACACTTGTATTGCGGGTACAGAGAGGTCATTTCGGTGTCCCATTCCGCACACATCATGGCTGCGAGGTCTCGAAGAGGGGCTGGCAGCTCCGCAGAGACACAGAAGGAAAATGGAAAGGGGGAGAGTCTCAACAGGAAGACGATTGAGACCATCAAAGATGCAACAGGTCAGCATAGGCAGTATCAAGGACATGGTACCTTGCATGGTAGCTGCTTTGTTACAAACATGTGTATTATCCCTTCTTCGGTGGGTTTGGAGCCCGTGTCATCCTTGCTTCAAGGGGCCTTTCTGTATGCAGGGGCCAGTGAGGAGGACATAATGGTGATGCTCCTCGAGTGCAATAACGACATCAACGAGACAACGAGTCGGCTCATCGACAGTGAGTATGATTTGCTCATTGCTGATTGTGGGCTGGTTCTTATGTCGGGCGTTAAGCAGGAAATAATCATTCTTGCTGTGTTTGCAGACCCGTTCAGCCAGGTCTTCAACAAAAAGCAGAAAAAGAAGCAGGTGCGTGTGCATGTTGGTCGTATAAGTGATATCATGCTCCAATTATCGGTGTCGTCTTTACTCATGCTTGTTGATAGCAGAGGGAGGAGGAAAGAAAGAAGGATGGCTCCAAGGTGATTGAGGTGAGGCGGCAGCCAAGCACAGGACAGGGAGACAGACGGAATCGGGACAGGGGGCCGCGGGGCAGCCTTGATCGCAATGGTCCTGACCGGAACGGCAGTAGAGGTGCACACCCCTCGGCTCTTGGCAAGTGTTCTGTTCGGGTGTGCCCGACGCTGGCGTCGGTACACACGGTGCTGAAGAACTGCTGTGGGCTCTGCAGCGGCCAGAACGGGGTCTGCGAGAGCGGCTGAAGACGGATCACAAGTGGAAGAAGCAGGATCAGGGCCCGCGGAGGAACAACGGCCGGCACCGTTGCCTGAGCCCACGCCTGCAAAGTGCGTTACCTTGCTCCAATTTGTGTCGCATATATGCATTTACTTCCGTCCTCGTTTTAGAATACTTTCCTTAACGCATCACGCACTGCAGGCCGACTTATTCGAGAGCACCTGGGCCGCCACAACCAGCTGCTGCACCAATTCCCCAGTCCTCATGGCAACCTGAGATTGGAAGGCCAACAGGGCGCAAGACGATGGCAGACTTATTCAAACAGCCACCCGCCCCTGCTGCACCCTTGCCAACTCCAGCAGCTGCCCACAGTGTGCAAGAGGACTTTTCACAGAAAGAGACAGCCCCCACATCTGAGCTGGTATCTTTCTTGTTCCTCCTACTCGGCAATCCATTGTTTCTACTAATGATTCCTGCATACAGTACATGCAGTGCCGTCTCCGAAAAGTACTTTTGAAGATTCTGTGTCCTCATATTTGTGCCCGCCACAGGCTGATCTATCTCTTGGAGACCCTGCAGTAAGTGCACCGCAGAGGATATCTAGCAGTCCTGCGGCCGGCGTCCCTCTTCAATCAAACCAGGTCACACAGGACGTGCAGGTGTGCAACCGCTTATGAGACACATCCACTATATCTCAGCAGTTGCCATCAACACCTCCAAAGTTGGATGCAGACCTTCTAAGCAGCAGTTTTTGTTGTGGTTCCAGGTGCAAGGGCCATCACCAAGGCATGCGCCCATCTCATCCGCTCTGGGCATTGCGCCTGTCGTGGTGCCGCCGCCTAGATACCCCAGCTCGGAGAACATTGGAGCAGCGCCCAATGCGTGGGGCAAGCCCAAGCCTCAGTCAGCTGCGCCAGTCGGGGCATTGGGGGCGTCCCTGTTGGGCACGTCACAGGCCATGCCAGGCAGCATGGGCCTGGCCAGCATGCCAGTGGCTGCACAGGCTGCTCCCATGCCCATCAGCAACAATGACGTGCTGTCCGTGGCCGACCCGCAAATAACATCATCGGGTCTGCTCAGCTCATCTGCAGGCACCCAGCTATCGAGCAGCTACCAGCAGCAGGCCGACATGAAGGCTGCGGAGCGCGTGATCCTCCCACAGCAGGCAAGAATTATACCGTTATCCTTCCCAGGTCGCGTGTGAGCGCTCTCTGATTCATTGCAGGGCCGAGACAGGCTTCTGTAAATATTTCTGCACCACAAGGGGCTCCGCATGTTCATTATATATGTACAGTCATGCTCCTCAGAACAAAGAAAACTTGCACCTTTGGGGTGGAAGTGAATCTGTTCCTCACCTAAACTTGCTGCACATTCAAGAGCATCGTTTGCATTTGTTTGAGCCGGGATATGTGCACGGGGTCCAGGTGCGGGACGTGACAAACCTTGGCCTGCAGTTCGGCAACATTGGATTTGACCCCAGCCGCAAGTTTGGAGGCTCCAGCACTGTCAATGCCACCAGTGACGACGTCCCCACCCAGCAGCACAATGCGCCACAGGCAATTCCTGAGCGCAGCAATGCCGCAGCATCAAGTACAGCTCCTTCGGCTCCTGGTGTGGATGCCTTCAGTGCTGGAGGTGCGCCCATCATGTCCTCAAGGTCAGAGGTGGCTCAAAGTGCGCAAGCTGCATGCAAGCTATGATGCTCAGTGTATCAGGCATGGTGCAGGAATGGCCTCCAGCTTGGGAAGCTACCAGTCTTCTGCGAACACTGGGTACTCGACATTCTCCGTACAAGCACCCATTGCCAGCCAGCCTGGTGCAGCTGCTCCAGCACCCACAAGACTGCAGGTGAGCCCTCTAACAGCTGCTGCGGTCCTTGGGTGTGTGTGATAAATTTTTCAGATACCATCGTGCTCTGGTGCCATTGCTTGGTGTGCTTTCGGGAGGCGGCTTCTGGTGAGTCCTTTGCATTCTTTGACTGGTTGCAATCTGTCTCGCACAGGAGTCGTCGACGACCACAAGCCAGCCTGCAAGCCACCTCTTCGCGGGTGCCAGCTACCAGACAAACGCTGCCACGCCCAGTTACAATAACTATCAGGCGCCGGCGGCAGCGCAGCAGCAGCCGGCCGGCTATGTGTCCGGCCTGGGCGGCTACCAGTCAACGCAGCAGCAGGTGCCAAGCAGCCAGCCTGCCTACTCCTACCAGACATCCACTGTGTCCACTAGCCAGCCTGCATACGGAGCGCAGCAGCAGCAGCAGCAGCATACGAGCAGCTACCAGGCTGCTGCACCGGCGCAGAGTGCACAGTCCTCGTACAGCCAGTACGGGCAGTACGGCCAGCAGCAGCAGCCGCAGCCGCAGCCACAGCCGCAGCAACACCAGCAGCCAGCCGCGCAGTACGGCCAGCAGTATGATGCGCCTGCCACCACAAGCGCTCCTGCGGCCGCTGCAAAGCCTGCTGTGAGCCACTCCTTACTGTTGGTCCCTTGCATGTTTTCGGTGCTGTCCTCGTTTCTGGGGCTCCCAACATTTGGCTGTCTATCGGACACAGTCTTCCCGTGTTGGCCTCGCTTCTCCAGAGTCAACCCATGCAACCTGCAGATGCCGATAGTTCTTTCGGTTGCTGGGGCACAGGTGAGTTCATATGACAACAGCCAGTACGGGAGCTACAACCAGCACTCCACCTTGAAGGACTTCCAGCCGGCGCCCAAGTACAATGCTGGCAGTGCTCACAGCACGGCTGCGCACACAAACTATGGCACACAGTCACACGCCACAGGCCAGACGTTTGGTGCGAACGCCGCTGCAGCCAGTACCTCCGCTCCCCTTGCAGCTGCGCCGGCAGCACAGCAGCAGGTAGGCCCCCATCCTTGAATGTCGCAGTGCAAAATTGCCTCTCCGGTGCTGATAGGCTTTCTGAAGGCAGACATGTCTGAAGACAGCGTTACTACTTTCTGTGAAGCAGCTGCCAAGCTTATTGAGAGGCCTCAATCTGGTACAAGAGGACTGACTGGTTCTCTTGGGGGTTGGACAGGCGGCATTTGCAGCCCCTGGAATGCAGCAGCAGGTGCCGCAGTATGCTGCAATGGGCTACGGTCAGCAGTACCCCTACATGAACACCATGCCGCACTATGGCATGCAGAGCGGCTACTTCCCGCAGCACCCAGGTGGCTATGGAGGCTACCCTGCACAGGTGAATCTTTCACTCCCGTCCCTGGCGGCTACAAAGCACATCTGGTCGCCATTGCCATGGTCATTGCGTGTCAGTTGTGCTGATTCTTCTGGGTAGGAATGTGTTGTGTTCAGGGTGAAGTGCATACAGGAGACTGAAGATTAGAGATGCGTTCTGCAGGCTTCGGGCTATGGTGCTGCAGCCAATCAGCCAAACGTTGGGTTTCAGCAGGGGGGAGGGAACTACTCGCACGCTCAGTCCAGCAAATATCAAGGTGGCGGTGGGTACAGCGGGCAGGGAGGGTTGTACGGCAATCAGCGCATGCGAGGTGACTTTCTCGCCATCGGACAATTCTATCTTACACAGCACTTCTTTCACCCCTGCTGATCAGCAAGGGGACATGTGCACTGTCCTGAGCAAGCTGTTTAAGGCACCCTCCATTTGAAGACTGATTGTGAGTTCTGACATCATTGGGTTCTCTGGGTGACAAATGACTGAGGCAGCTGCGCATGTGCAGGCAAGGACAAGGACAGCTATGCACCACATGCCGCATCGTCCCTGTATGGTCCTGATGGCTCCCAGCTCCATGGAGCAGGGCCCGCTGGCCAGTACCAGGTGAGCCCAGGCTACCATCTTTTCTGGCTTTCTGCATGCCTCCGCACCCATAATCTGTCCAGTCTCTTGTATCTTTGCAGTCCCATGTATGAGTGTTTGGATGATCCCTGCTACCATCCTGTACGTCTTCCTTCTGCATCTGTCGTCGCCTTGCAGTTTGTTTTCGTCATTATTAGCATCATCATCATCTCTGCAGACTCGTACAATCACACAGTAGCCAGGTGAAATGGAAGGCTCTGGTTAATGCCCCACACCTGTCTTGCATGCATGGAGCGGAGCGTTGCAATTCAGATCCTGTGTTGCTGGGGGATGTGCAGCATGGAGGCGTTGGGCGTGACCAGTACAGCTATGGGGCTCAGGGCCAGTCCGGGACACAGGGCTACGGCAATTACAGCGCGGGCGCTGGCCAGGGGAGCTACTCTGGATACATTCAATATGGCTATGGCGGAGGCCAGAATGCGCCCAATGGCCAGTCCAGCGGCTTCGGCAAGCTCAGTTGAGCTACAGGCTCAATGAAGTTGCCGGTACAAGATGCTCAAGGAGGGGTGCCATCTGAACGGCCTCGCCCCCCATCATGGTGCAGGCTCACTGCTGAGCTGCAATTACAAGCTGTGGGGTGGGTGCTGGTGATGGGATCAGGAAAGCTACATATATTTATGTACAGTGTTGTCGATGAAATGGCGGTTGGTTTACAGCCTGGAATTGACAACTCTGAAGCGCAAAGGCTGATCACGAACTCTTCTCCGTAGCAATCCCAATCATGGGAGTCGTGCAGGCGAACCCGAAGTTGGACCTTCGATCCCTAGTGAGAGGAGATGTGGAGAGTGTCAGCCGGACAACTGTCATCATACATGCCAAAGCAATGAAGGATGCAAACTGTATTCTGTCACCTTCGGCCTGGCTCCTGCTGAGAGCGCGCGCAGTAGGGGAAGTGCCATGTGGTTTCTTCTCTTTTCTTCTTCTTGAGTTGTGGCAGCTGCATGAAAGCCCCCTGTTTTTTCTGATTTTGTTGCGCCCCACTCTGAAGGGATTGGCTGGGAGGGACAAGAAAGATTATAGATGAGGATGTGTCAGACGGTTTGGCTGTTACGCCACTTCTGGTAGCGTAGGACAGGGGGATACACTTCTACAGGTGTCCGCCCACAATGACAATGAAAGGGTGGAATGCCCGGGGTTTTGACGAGAGAACAATATGCCATCCAATTGAAGCACTGTCATGAGTGGAAGATGCTGCCTGTATTTTTGCAAAGCAAAGCTGTTAGTAAACAGGCATCCTGCGCGCAGGATGTGTCCTCTGGCACCTTGAGTGTAAGCATGCCCAGCTGTTCAGATGCTGTTTTTAGGAATTGATGTCTGCCACATGTCCAGTCCACTGTGTCCAGCCACGGTGGGGCTCTTATTATTGTGATCTGAAGCTTCATTTTCTGCAGTGAGATAGATATTATGCATGTGTGCTGTCTTGCTGTGAAGCACGCCAAATTGCTCAGCATCTTACCTGCACTTCCCCGAAGAAAACTAGGAGGAAACACTTCCTTCCACCGCCGGCTCCGGTGCCAGCTCAGAAGGGGATCACGTAAAGCGAATCTGCGTCCAAGGTTTTCGTTGCCTCGTACAAAACCAGAAGCCGCTGGTTGGGCAGCTGGCTCATTTCTCCAGTCCTCCCTGAACGAACGCAACAGACACGAGGTTGACAAGCTTGCTTTCACCAGTACTTGAATGCGACACAGTTACGAGTGCGCAGCTTTGCAACATACGTGAGCAAAGCTCATAGTGACCTGGGGCGAACCACGGAGGAAATTGTGAAGGTAACCCAGTTATTGGCGTATGAGCCCCTCAAATTTCTTGTATACTTCATAGTAGCGATCAAGCCACTCTGGCGACTACGAAAGTGCAGTTTGTAAGAGAAAATGGATCGTGAAACCAGTGATAGCCAGAACCAGACTTTGCCTTGGACGCAACGATGGACAACGTAATGTGCTTAAGGACCCAGAGTCATGGTTGAAGGGCGTTTTCATATTGAACTCATACTTGGATTTCCTCTAGGTGACGAACTGCGTATCCGCAAGCCTTGAAGCACCGTCCCATCGAGCCCAGTGATTATCACCTCCTTGTGAGGGGTGAGTGCTACATCGTCGGGTAAATGAGAACGGACTCGTCACAATAACATAGATTTCAATATTTTCCTATGTCGCTGTGAAGGCGCAAGCTGTCGAGTGCCAGACATTTTCACCTTGGGCAGTGCATCCTGATGCACAGCAAGTAATGCTCCTACTGCGGAGCTGAAGGACATGCTCTGAGGTTTTGGATGTGATCAACATTTGCTTTGTGCAGGTGTCTTCTCATCGCTGTCAAGGACCCATCATCTGCTACGCACAGCTTTACAAGGACAGGAGACCAGTGTTGAAAGGTGTGTTGTGCACTTTCATCGCAGCTGCTCATTTAGTGTCCAATCTAACTTAAGTGTCCAATCTAACTTAAGGATTGTCCCCAAACTTCATAGAGTCACACATAATAACGATGGCGCAAAGGATCTGTTGAAGAATTTTTAAAGCAGCGAGCAGCCTTTGAAGACAAACATGCCCACCACCTCCGCACGATCCACCACCTTGAAAACTCATCAAGAGAGCGAGATTCTTTCAATGCCTGTTGACATCAGAAAAGTGATCGAAGGAGGAAATGAGCATTCCAAAATTGGTTCAAAGGAGGAAAATGCCAGTGCAAAAACCACATTTGAAGACCATCATACTGGGCGCTTCTTGGACGAAGCAGACAACCAACTCTTTTGAGACGCGAACGCCAACGGCTTCTCTTGTTTTGCTGCAGGGTCACTCTTATGCCACGTTCAGGATGAATGGATCTATACACACTGGTGGCTCTGGTCCCACTCAACCCATGGATCCCTCCCAAGGGCGTGATATGCAACCTTTGCCGCAACGCTCTCGCCACGACAGTATGGAGAAGGTTGACGGCGGCCATGATGTCCCGACTGGTCTGCAGTCCATTACTGAGTACCACAGCATTCCTGGCACGTCCCAAGCAATCGACAATGCGCAGGCTGCGGCTGTGAAAGCAGCTCCACCTGAAGGGGTCAATACAAGTGTTGTATCCCCAGGAACTCCAGGTGCGATGGTTTCCTCGTGTATTTCCATGTTCTGTTATGCTGTGCAAAGTCTGCTCTTGCATTTGGCAAACTGGTTGACCCTGAGAACCTGCAATTGTACAGCCAGTCCTGGATTGCATCAGTTGGAATTACAAGAGTGCATGCATGTGATCAGGAGCAGCAAGGATGGTGCATCTGCCCTCGCAAGAGGATGCCTTTGCAGCCAGTGCTGTGAACGGACAGACACCATCAGCCCTGAATGGAGCTCAAAACACCAGAGTAGGTGTTAAACGCGAGCGTGATGAGGTTGAGACAGTTGCGAGGCCTTTTCAAGGGTAAGTTCTGGCCAAGTAGAGTGCTTGAATGCCATTAATACGACTCGATACATGTACTGCTTTATATTGTATATTCAGCAGCAGGGCACAGTTGCCAGCAAACAACAATGAATGTATGAGTGCCTGTGATTTTACATATCATGCATATCATCCGGTTGATTTCCATCATGCCTGAGCATGTGCATTGCAACATGTGCACCATGGCTGAAGATGTCCAGACTGCCTCCGCCTTGACTGCATGTTTCCTTCTGTAGTATCCGGTGACCGACTAACATTGACATCAACGTGTGTAGGGGTGCTTTGGAGAATCCCTCATCACAGCCACTGGCGGGCTATGGGCAGTTGACAACGGCGTACCATTCTTCCCTGCCTACCACTGGTGAGTATTCTGCACTTCTCATGTCGTTTGCCAACTTTACAGTCGAATTCCGGTGCAGTCCAACCTGCATGTCAGGACGCGCTCAAGGACCATGACCGGGCCATTTGAAGGGGTTTGATGTACACTTCTTTTTGCAGGATGACCTCATGAATGTCTCCAAGTTTCTTTGTGAATGTTTGGATGTGATGCTGGGTGCTGACTCTGACAGTCAGAGTCAGGCATGGATCGGCCCCTAGCTGGCTGGAAAAGGTGTACTTGACTGACTGACTCATTTGAGCAGGCATGGATGATGGAGCCCAGTGGCAGGCATACAATGCGCAGTGGGCTGCATATGGATGGCAAGCTCAGGCTGGTATGTATGGTCCTTGTGCAACTCCCCCAGCCATGGTGCAAGCCCTTCCCCCTCAGCTGCCCGGAGGCCAAGTCTCTCCATTTGCGCCGCCAACCCCTCAAGCACAGGTGAAACCATCATTTTGCGGCTCCTGCTTTCTCTTGCTTGCAGACTTCGTTTCTAGTGTCAATGACTGAGCCACTAAAATACTCCAAAGTAGCTCTGGATGGCTGGCTGCAGGTCATGCCATATGTGGCGGTTGTGAATCCTTATAGCCCCCAATTTCCCCAGTTCTATGCCAGTGCGCCTGTTGCCTATTCCTGGCCGGCAGGGTACCCTCCAGCTCCGGTGATGCTCTTATCTTGCCTTTCAAGAAAAGTTTGCAAGGCAGCCATGCCTTTTGTGGACTCGGATTCATCCATCTGGGTTCTCCATGTGGAGCATTGCTGGATCATGAGAACTGTCATGGTCATGCCATTACTGCTGCATGCTGCAAGCTAAAGCTGAACCTTCACAGGTGTATATGACTACTGTGCAGGGTCCATATGGGCCATATCATCAAGGCGTGCCCCCTCCAAGACCCCCTCCAGGGCCTGCTTCACCTTGGCCTCCTCATGACCCGCACATGCAGCTGACCCAGGATCCCTACAGCCAAACAGGTACCTTACATTTGCCATTCTAAGTTGCGACAATCCTCTCTTCAATGAGGAGTAGTTTGCATGTCGATAAACTCTCGTGTGGGATAGCAAAGTGGCCATGATGACTTGCTGTGTGCAGGCAGGAGGCATCTGATGGGCTCGCCCCCAGGCAGGCCTGTCAAGCGGCCCCGCACCAACTTTGCAGGTCCTGTTCCAGAATGTGTGCACATCAACAAACGTATCACTGCCGCTCAGTCTGCAGAGGTGCTTTGCTTTCTCTCCGCCCACTTTTTCAAGTTTCCAAGGACGCATATAAAAAACCGGCCATATGCTGCAGAACCACCATTTTCCTGAGCAGCAGGACGTGAACACCGTGTTGGACGGACAGGTGATGGTGCTGTGCAATGCAGGCCGTGATGAGCGTTGTGCAGCAAGACCTTGACAAGTTTGATGCTGTCTGCATGGCTACTGCGCTCCACACGCTGGCCTCCATGCGTGCCAGTGCCCAGCAGTACTCAGCCCTCTTCGAGCGCCAGGAAGTACTGCGCCTCATGCATGTCATTGGTACGTGCTTTCATCAAATGCATTGTTCTGGAATCGTATTGATGCAGTAAGCGTAGATTGCCACATGTGTACAGTGCCCATGGCGTGATCGGTCCTGCTGTTTGACTACACGTTCTGTATATGCATTTTTTATCCTTGTAGATATACTTTTTGTATCTATGTATACAGGGACGCGGCTGAGCGAGTTCACTGCCCGTAACCTGTCCAACAGTTTGTGGGCTCTGGCCAAGATGGGTCACAACCCCGGTGAGGCCATGCTCAATGCCATGGCAGCAGAAGTTGCCAAGAAGTTTGGCGGATGCAATGCGCAGAACTTGGTGAGGTCCAGCCGCCCGCTTCATGTCTGGATCATGCAGACAAATATTCAGGTTGTACCCCCTTCTGCATACCTCCGAATCTGAGCAGTTTGATGTTGTCTTCAGGCCAACATCGCGTGGTCATATGCGACCTTGAGTCACAATCCCGGAGAAGAGCTGCTGGAGGCCATTGCAGTGCAGGCCGAAAAAAAGCTGGCAGAGTTCTCTCCACAGAACATCAGCAATCTCCTCTATGCCTTTGCCAAGCTGGAATACAAGCCCAACGCGTTCCTGGAGCAGGCATCCCAGGCTGCTGTGCCCATCCTCACAAACTTCACGCCCCAGGTATTCATTGGAGAATTCCTTTCAGGTGTCATGTGCTCACCTGGTTTGCATGAATCTGCTGTTGCAGCATTCACAACAGCATCTGCTGATGCGCACACATCATGTGAGCACATGATCAGATGAGGTCACATGATCAGATGAGCATCTCATGCCACAGCTGAAAAGATGAGTGCATGGTGCTGATCAGAAAGATTGATGATTGATTGATGCTCTGGTGATGTGGCAGGCTCTCTCCAACACAGTCTGGGCCCTGTCCAAGCTGGACACGCTGGATGAGACACTCTTCACTGCCATCGTGCAGCAAGTCCTTGAAAAGCTGACGCGCTTCAATGCTCAAAATGTTGCAAATACAGTGAGCACATCAGGCCTCGGTACCTTTTGTTATTGAGCATTTGATCCCAGAAGACTCAAGAACTGTCAAGAAAAATTTGAAGTGTTGTGCAGCGGCTCTCAAAGTTTGTTTAGGGTTAAGGTTCAAACATCAGAGAGTTTATATTAGGATTTGTCTGCAGGTGTGGGGATTTGCCAACCTGGGCTTTGACCCCGGGCAGCAGCTCTGGGATGCAGTCGCTCAGAACAGCAATTACACCATGCATGATTACAGCCCACAAAACATTGCAAATGGTGAGTATCTCTTCTCGCCTGAGCAATATGTTGAGTTCACAATGCTCAGCGTCCCTCTACACAGTGGCTGATGCTGACCGGAAAATCTTGATGAACAGTTTTGTGGAGTTACGCTAAGATGGGCAAGCGCTATGAGGACCTGCTGTCATCTGCCTCAGCCCATGCAGCACATACCATGTCAGCCTTCCAGCCTCAGTCCGTGGTATGCATCCTCTTTGTGGCACCTTTATGTGGCATCAATGACATACTCTGACTGTCACTGCCTTAAATTCGGTTTCATTTTGAGACCTTGAACTCTTTGGTGTCGGGATGGAGATAACATGCATGGTATTTTCACCATTTCTTTGTAGGACATCTGGGAGAATCGATATCTGCAGATGTACTCCAAAACATATTGCAGAGAACAGAGCCAGTTTTATCGTGCAACTCATCCTGATTCTTTCCCCAATGCAGGCAAACTTCTGCTGGGCATTTGCGACACTGAATGTGGCTCCATCGAACCAATGTCTGACGGCCCTGGCAGAGCATGCAAATCACACCCTCAAGCAGTTCTCTCCTCAGAACATCTCCAACACCGCATGGGCAGTGGCCACGCTCCAGTTCAAGCACCTGGTGGGTAATATGGTCATCTTGTGTCCTGGCTTCCACTTATCAACAATTGCATGACGCAAATTCTTAAATTGCTGTGTGTGGAAAGGCCAGAGTCGGTCTCTGAAAGCTGACACGTTCTGTGGGGCAGACGCTCATGACCAATGTGGCGAGCGAGGTCACTGCCAGGCTGTCCAGCGCTGAGTCATCCGCCTTCAGCCGCCAGCACCTGGCCAACCTCATTTGGTCCTTTGCCACTCTGGAGGTGCTGCACACCCTACCATCATCTAAGTGCATCCACTCCTGCCGTCTCTTCAGCCATGCTGACATGCTGGAACATGGCACCCTTCAGTTTGCTGCTTCCCATGTGTAGTAGTAAAAGAGGTTGAGCTGGGTGTGTCTGCAGCTGGATCCTGGGCCTGCGTTTCTGCGAGCAGTTGCCAATGCCATGGCTGAGAGGGCATCCAACTGCAACCCCCAGGAGATCAGTAACACAGTCTGGGCATATGCCAAGCTCCGTAAGTTCATAACATTCATTGCTTCAAGAGGCAAAATAGTAATGGGGTTTGGGATGACTGTGATTGTGCATGTACTTGTGCTCACATGCTAGTGATCCGTCTAATGACATGTGCGTGTGCAGGCTTCTACGATGCTGCTGTCATGGACACCTTTGCCAATGAAGCTATGCGCCGGATTGAGGAATTCAGTCAACAAAACCTGGTGAGAAACTGGCTGCATTGCTGATGCCAATTGTTCTGTGCTGCACAAATCACACCACACACCTGACATCTCATGTGTCCCTATGAACACCGTCACATGACTCTTCTTTTGCTGCTGCAAAGGCAAACTTGGCATGGGCAATGGGGAAGCTGTCCCACTTTCACGAGGGACTGCTTGATGCAATCGCTGAGCACGCCACCGCAATGGTCCAGGTATGCTGCCATCAGTTCCTCTGACAAACTGAGTCGTTACAATGGAGGGAAGAATGATCAGGCCGCCTGCAGCCATTGTTTATGATGAAGTGAGGATGGGACAAGCAATAACAAACCTGCAATGTGCACAGGAGCTGTCCTTGCAGCATGTCAGCAATATCTTGTGGACCTATGCATCCTTCCTGCACCTGAAACCGGCCATGACATCAGCATTTGTCAGTGAGATTGAGCGACGACTGACCAGAGAACCCTTCAATCCCCAGCAGCTGTCTAATCTGCTCTGGAGCTTGTGCATTGCTGAGGCAAGGAGTCTGTCCCATGATGATTTTGCCATAAGGTTCAGTGTCAATTTAAATCTGTTCTAAGATGACTGGCATTACATTTTCCCTGAATGGCTGAGTGCCGGTGATGCAGCTGTGCTCAGAAGAGATATGGAAAGGAATCATGAGTCAGATCGACACTCTGGGAATTGCTCCTGAAGATCTGCCAGAGGAAGCTCTCACACAGATTTATCAGGTGTGCCTTCCCTGGTCTTTAGACTATGGCTGCAGCATTTCTTCACTCATTCACCTTGTGTGACACGAGAAATTCCAACAGCACTGACATGAGTATTGCCCACACCTTTGCATGATGAATCTCGCACCTTAACATGATATTGACGGACACATTTACTTGGCATTGCAGGCTTACCTACTCATGCGGGTGGATCAACCGGATGTGCAGTTAATTATGCCACCCAAGCTACTGCCTGCAGCGCACCACACCTGGCTGGAGAGCTGCAAAAACGTGCGCATCTCCGCGCTGCACCGCGATGTGGCGCGTGTGCTCACAGAGTACAGCATTTCACACAACATCGAGCATGTCACGGAGGACGAGCTCTTCTCTGTGGACATTGCCCTGCCTGGTACGAGCTTCTTCCATCATGTCTACTTTTGTTGGGCATTTTAGAATTTTCACTTAATAAAATTACTTGAAGAAGCCGTGCTTCTCTATCTGCATACTCGTCGCATGGTTTGCTGACTGAGTGCTCTGATCTGAATGTTCAGATGAGAAGATTGCCATTGAGGTGGATGGGCCCCACCACTTCACAGCAAACACACTGGCAGTAACGGGCGAGATGCTGGCGCGCCAGAAGCTGCTGAAAGCGCGCGGCTGGGCCGTCATCTCCGTGCCTTTCTTCCGCTGGTCCGGCCTCACCGACACAGCGCGAGTGGAGTGGTTCTTCCCAGTGCGTACTTCCCCGCCCATCTCGCTCAACATCTCAAGTGGATGATCCCAATCGTACTTTCATCATTCTGTGCATCATACATGATGACTTTCTGGTTGCCATGGCATCCTCGACACAAAAGTGTTCTAGAGGGACTGGATGGGTAGATCTGCTGTGAAAACAATGTCTGATGCATGATGTGCAGGAGCTGGCACAAGCGAGGGCAGCACAAGCGCAGCGGCACATGTGGTTGGTGGGCAGTCCACCCATACCTTCACCGAGACCGCCCCCGCCGCGCCCCCCACCGGGGGAACCTTCTGCCCACCTGCGCCCTCCTGCTCCGCCAGCAGCCTACCCTGTGCCTCGGCTGCCGCCCAGTCAGCCTTCTCCGCCACCATGGCCACCTTCAGCCTACCAGCATGGCGGCCCAGCAGCAACTGCACTTATCAAGACTGAGGCAGCCCCTGAGCCCCCTGTCCGGCCGCCAGATCATCTGCATGCACTGGCACCTGCCTCAGCTTCAGGGTACCAAGTCACTGGATCATTGCTCCAGGCAGTCGACACATCTGCAGCACACCTGCACACAGTGCCAGCTCCAAAGCAGGGCCCAAGCGAGCCTCATTCAGTGCCAGAGGACGGCTGCAAGACAGCGGTCAGTGAGGAGGCGCTCTGCAGTCCGCAGTTGCCAACCATTGTGCAGCAATCCAGCAATGTGCCAGGCCATGTGGTGGTAACCCCGGAGTGTGCCGAGCGAGCTGTGGTAATTGGCACACCACAGAGCAACCTGAAGCTTGAGGACAACCAGCTGCAGCCTGCCGGAATTGCAGCACATGGTTACAGCCTGCAAAATGATAGCACTGCCAGGGAGGGAGGGCAACCTGAGGCAGCGCCATGCATTCTGCCCCGCACCTTGGAGCCAATTCTCGATGCAGCGGCTGAGCAGGCGCCACAACCTGAGGCCTGAAATCTGCACATTTGCAGCTTTGTTTCCAGACCTTTGGGATCAGAAAAAGATTTGCTATTGGAGGGCAAACTTCGATATCTCTTGTTGTTAAAAGCTTGAACTTTCTGAGAAACTCATGCTGCATCAAGCATGCATTGTCTATAGCCATTGACAGTTCAAAAGCTGTTTAGCTTGAGGAGGGCTCAACAGCTCAAGAAGCTATGAATGTTGGAGGGCACCTGCAAGTACATACGACAAGGTTGGAACTTGAGCATGATGTTCAGGGTACAGATGCTTTCTGTTGTTGAACTCTGCATGATAGAATCAATCTTCTGATTGAGTTTTCTACATTCTGGTCATGTCACATCAACTTGGGCATGGCGCTTTACTGCTTGCTGCTTGCCATTATATGTAATTTGAACATCAGACATGTGATCTCCTGTCTGCACCAACGTGCAGAATGAGGAGCTGTGGTCCAGAAGCATCTCTTTTCTGTCTCGTTCCACAAATCGGCACCTTCAGATGCTCACATTGATGCAGGTTTAATGAAGTTGCATTTTGTATACATTTGAAGCATATGACCAGGAACGTGGAGATACTGTCCGATCAGCAGCCACCGGCACCACATGTCTTTGATTTCATTTCTCCTGGTCGTCCTGTGCAGAGCACCGGTTTTGAACATGAAAGGGTGAAAAGAGAAAAGAGTGCATGCGGTGTCTTGAAGCGCTGCCTAATTGGGATGCCACTTGGCAGCCCATCATCTCATTCCTTCTGCATAAAGGGAAGCTTGCAACCCATTTTCGTTCAGTAGGTAGTGGATCCATTCCGGATCCGAAGGTGCATCTGCCGTGATCAGACAACAGACGAGGAGTGACACTGACCGACGATCGCGATGCGTTGGGGGAGCCTTCTCACGCTTGCCTTGGCGCTGGCGCTTGCCGACAGCACTGCAGCCGCACCACCAGGACTGCAGGGCTTCATCCGCGTCTCGAATGGCTCCTTCGTGGACGAGCAGTGCCACGAATACCTCCCCTTCGGCTGGAACAGGCAAGAGACACCTTGGAGTACTCCTTGGACCGTGTAGGGCTCGCTTTCAGTCTTCCCTCCATTTCTGAACGTCGTTTGAGGAGACCATCAGATCGGCTGTGTGACTCCCCTTCCTTTCTCCTGAGAAAGATATTATGTCGCAGCTGGGTCAATTTGAACGAAGAGGCAGCCAACGCTGCATCTTCGTTGACAGACGGCGAGTCAGCTCTCGACCCCAGCGTCCAGAACAATGTTGTCAGTCTGTTCCAGGAAGCGAATACCTGTGGATTCAATGTCATCAGGCTCTTTGCTCTCGGGCAGGATGTGAACCACCAGCTGCAGCTGGCTCCAGGTGCACCTGGGCCTCCTTCTGATCAGAGAAGCACTGCACTGCAGTGCTCAGCTGAGCTCTTCATTATATTGCAGTTGCCACCTGGCATTGGTGGTCCTTTCCCAGCAAAATTTTCTTGCTTGTGCAGGAAGATACAATGAATCCTATTTTAGGGGCATCGACTTTTTGCTGGCGGTGGCTGGAATGCACTCTGTGAAGGTGAGCCTGCTTGAGAATTTTGATCGCCTTCACATCTTTGCCAGGGGTCAGTGGTACCTGCTCATGCAAAGCCTGATCCAGAGTGCATGCATGTGTGAGGCCTGCTGATGCTTGCAGGCCATTGTGAATACTCTAGACAACTGGTTGGACCCTGAAGTTGGGGGTGGCAAGAACCAGGTAAGTAGCGGCTGATTTATGTACGATTGGCCTTCATGCTGGCGGTGATCCATTGGGAAGACATACACGCCAGGAAGAATCCTCATCTTGCCATGGCGTTGTGAAGCTAACAGAGTGTCATGCATGAATTTGATGCAGTACCTGGCGTGGGCGGGCATTGACCCCGAGTATGAGGATACATTTTGGACCAGCAAGAAGGTCCGTGACATGATCAAAGACCACTACACCGTCCTTGTCAACCGGCGCAATGTCTTCACTGGGAAGCTGTACAAGGATGACGACACCATCCTTGCATGGGACATTTACAATGTGAGGTCTCTGCATGCAAAGCCGCACATTTGCATACATGCATATGTGTCTTCATTTTGGATCCTCAGTGGCTCACTTTGTGGTGTTCAATGGATTTAAGGGATGGGTACAAGTTGGATCTCAGCAGGAATGTGTTCATCTGACATGCTCGCATGGCTGCAGGAGCCTCGCTGTCCAGCATCCCAGATTGGCACAGGCTGCCCATCTGCAATCACAGCGTTCTACCGTGACTTGTCTGCTTATATGAAACATGTGGATCCTAATCACTTGGTGCGCTTGCCTCTTGACTTCCCTCATCAAAAGCATGCCGGGCAAATTTTGTGCATCCGGATACTGGCCCTTACCATAAATAGTTTTCACAGGTTACCACAGGCGAGGAAGGGTTCTTTGAGCTGAGCAGTGGCGAGGCAGACGCTGATCCCTCAGGGATTCCAGAAAATGTATGCCCAACCATTGATGATGCACTGCCTGCACCCAGTTTGTGGCATGCATGTGCAGATCAAATGAATATTGTCATGAAGGTGTGAAGGGCTCCTCATTTCAAACGCAGGTGCTGTCAGCAGGAAGGTGCGCTGGTAGCCCCTTTTAAAATGCAACATGAGATGCCGCTTGTTTTTCAAGTTTGGAAGTTAGCAGTAGGTATACCTTTGCCTGCGCAGGTACTGGTCAGCAAAGATTGGCCAGGACTTCCAGGCCCAGTGTGACTTGCCGAGCATTGATTATTGCACAATTCATATGTGGCCAGGTGATCTCCTACCTTCTCCTACTTCCATAATAGTTATTTTGTAGGTGATCACCAATTCAACTGCATGATCTCCTGCTTTGTGCCACGACATGTGGCCCTGTGCTTCAGACAACTGGGAATCAACGGACCCCATGTTCCCTCATACATGGATTGAGGCGCATGAAGCAGTCTCTGCAGCCATGGGCAAACCCCTGGTGCTTGAAGAGGTCCGCAAGCCTTCCAAACAACGCCACAGCGCAGTTGCAAAGTCCTTGTTTCAGGCTCGGTATGCTGCACATCACATCATGTCCCAGTTCTGAGAGTCTGAATTGTTCTTTTCGGCTGCAGTTCGGCAAGGGAAAGGGGAAGAACGTCACCTATGCAGCCGTCTATGACACGCTGCAGGACAGCTCGCTGCACAACGGCTCCTTCAAAGGCGTCCTGTTCTGGCGCTGGGGCCAGGATAGTGTCGAGGGTGGTGGCACAGACTTCAACATTGTCCAAACTGGCGACCCCACATTCCAGTGCGTTTTCTCCTGGCGAGATGTCAGTCAGTGCCTCCACATAGTTGTCCACTGCCGCTCAATGCTTTGCACTGTGAGGGAATTTTTATAGCTCAGGTACCTCTGTTGCTGCCTCGGCCTGCCTAGAATGCAGCAATGTCAGGTTGGATACATGTATGAATTTGAGACTCGCACAGACAGTCCTTGTGTATGTCACAGGTTAATCCTGAATGCATCTGCCCACATAAAGCCCTTCCTTGGTCGCTCAGTCCCCGGCTGCAACCCCAAGCCACCTGTGACGGCTTTTGGGTGACTCAGCCAATGGCAGACCAGGTGACTGGTCAATTTTACTCTCCCCAAACAGCTCATTCTGGGGGTAAGTGGATGTCACACACATTATGTGAGTGTCGTACTAGTGTATCAGTTATATTCAACAAATGCCAACCAAACAAAGGACGACCTACAGAACAGGGTCGTCAGCATGTTTATGCGAGAAGCAAATGAGCATGGAAAGGAATGCTGCATCTTTCGACTTCTTAGGTTGGTGGAGCTCACACTCGAGTAATTTGACGTAAAAGCATTGCATTGAAGGAATAATGGCAAGAAACGAATGCTGCATCTTGAGCTTCAATGTACAGCTGTGCAGAAGGCGTTCTTGTGCCATACTAGTACTGTGGTATTCTATTTGATCTTGCAACGTTGCAAGACCATGGATGCGGTTGCAACTGAACTAGTAGTCGTACACATTAGATATGCTTTCTGAGTGAGATGTGGGGCAGCCACCACAGCGCTAACACAGTAGACTCATCGGAAGTGGCTTGTAACAAAATTATTCACTGCAATGCAGCATGGGCTCAACACATGCCTTGACCTCGTCACTAAACTTGCAAATGCTTGTTAGGTGGTCAAAGTAAAGAGCAACTATTGTCTGATCAGGAAGATTGATAAACAGAACCCACATGATGGGACACAACAGTTCAGTCAGTGTTACAACAAGGCAGCATTCCAATAACCTCATCAGCACAACAACATCACACGTGCATTCCTTTATATATATGTGCTGCTGGGAATACTATCGCGGAGGATGCTTTTCCCTGTTCTCTGCTGTCACCTCAGCACGTTTCTCTACAAGCAAATCCATTATTCTCCTCTGTGCCTCTGTGGGGTTCTTCCGCCTCTCCTCTATTTCCTTGTGGATGTTGTAAGTGTACCTATACCCATCATGCATTGCTTTCGATCATCGGTACTTGCACAAAAGGTGAACGCCAAGATCTCATGTGCTTGAAATGGTGCAGGAACCTTAAGACTAAGTTGACAGCATTCCAAAAATTGAGGTACCGCATGAGAGGAGTGACTTACAGGTCCTGATGTACATGCAAAGCTCCTGCAAATATGAGACATCCTCCTACCAAACAGGCTGCGGAGAACCACATTGCAAAGCTGGGTTGCCTGCAAGCCAGATCACATGTTCTTTCACTGGGACTTGAAGCCTGCATGCTCCCTGGAACACGAGATAGCTTGGTTGTGCAACCTTTGCTACTGCAACCTTTCAGCAAAAACTTTTGCTGGTTAGATTCACCTCGATATGCGCTCCCATCTCCTGCTCATTGCTGAGGCTCCAGCCGCTGCTGCAGAAACACTCTGGGGCGTCGCTCGCGACTGCACGCAACACTTCTAGTATTTAAAGAATGGCTTCTGGTCGGTCATGTATGAGGCAATTTAACCATTATACGAGCTAATGCTTTGCATCAGCCCGACCGCTCACCCTGTTCAAGATCTGATCTGCTGCTTTTCTCACTTGTTCGAACTTCTCAGCTGCATCTGGGGCAGTGCTGACATCCTGCGTGCTCTGAGAATGTCAACGCAGCAGAATGAAGGACGCATATCCCATGAAATGGCAGTGCTAGACACATAAAGTAGACTAAAACGTTTGACTAGATACCAGGCTCACCGGGTGATAACGCATCGCCAGCTCTCGAAATGCTCTCTTAACTTCTGCTGTATCTGATGTTGCTTCTAGGCCGAGGATTGCATATGGATCCGACCCCATCTACCAGTCGTTGTAAGAAATGCCCAGTGCGCCGTGTTGCACCTTTACAATGAAGAATAACGGTACTCTTTTAGGGTGTAGTTCGATATTAAGTTGCGAAAAAAGGGGAGGAAATGAATGGAGAGTGTCGCTATCGGATAAATGTCGCAATAATGTGGGAAGCGTGTTACAGTTTTGCGCGGTCCAGCTTCCACGTTGCCGGAAGCGAGTGACGTGTGGTGACATCATCGCACCATGGGAACATGAGAGGAAAGCCCAGAAAAAGAAAAGAATCATGTGATCAAATGGTACTCACCAAACTTGTGAGCTTGTGAACAGTGTTCGTTGAGACTTTTCTGGTGCGTACAGAACACATGACGACACAATTGACAGAACTTCTGTTTGATCAGATACCTGAACTGATCTACAAATCACAAAGGGAATATTCAGGTATGAAAAGTTGTTTAATGCCTTCATATAAGTTGCCTTTGGCCCACTTTATGCGCAGTCCGCTCAGAACATTACACACGTCGTGCAGGAGGTGGACCGACCGCACGAACCTGCCCCAACTCTAATTTCCTGAAGGGTGCGGCCTGCATGCAATCAGCCCTTGACTGTGACCGCAGCCTCACGTTGTTTGTCGGAGGTTTGCGTGGCTGGAAGGCTGTTAAATCTCCTCTGAGTGCAGCCTGTGCTGTGCAGGGGTCAAATGGTCTCCAGATGGGGCATGTTTGCTGACAGCCAGCGAGGACAATTGGTGTGTCATATTGTGACCAATACTGATGTTGATATCATGTCAAAGTCACTAGGTTCAGAAAGGTTGTCCCACATCCCATGCACATCTGCAACACACCTCATGGTTGTCCAGGTTGCGGGTGTACGATCTGCCAGCAGAGGCCTTGGAGCAGGGTCCATTGGAGAGTGCGGATGGCGGCGATGCAGCTGCCGCACCTGACAACCTGCCAGCTGTTCTGTACTTGGACGAAGGGGAATCCATCTATGACTATGCATGGTACCCGGGCATGCTCGCCTCGGACCCCGCATCTTGCGTCTTTGCCTCCACTGTGAGGGTGGGCCTCCACCCGAGCATTAACTCCACAGCTATTCAAACACAAAATGCATTCATATCCTGCAGGGTCGTCCATGACCTTATTGCACACCAAGATGTCATGCGCTGAGCTGCATGCTTCCTGTGCATCCATTGCCCCCCATAATAAGCATGATTACGCCCCACTATAATGCAGACTTACAAAGTGTTTGCGTGACTTACCGGTTCATCAATGTGACACATGCATGGTTGTCATACCAGGATAAGGTTGCCACTTCTCTTTGGGGCAGTAAGGTTAGGAAAGCTGTCAGCCAGGATCAGGACACAGCCACTCAGATGTTGAGGGTGTCCTTACAGGCGCACCCGCTGCACTTGTGGGATGCAGTCAGCGGCCAATTGCGCGCGACATACAGAGCATACGATGCGGTGGACGAGGTGACGGCAGCGTACAGCGTAGCGTTCAGCAGCGACGGCACGCGCCTTCTGGGCGGCTACAACAAGATGATCCGCATCTTTGACACCTCGCGCCCCGGCCGCTTCTACACCGAGATAGTCACCCACTCCAAAAGGTCCCCCGGCCTGCAAGGTGCGTCTTACTGGGGCCGCATCTCACTGCACCTGATCTCTGGTTCCCCTGTTATATTCAACAGTGTGCGCCCACGCCGCTCAGATCCATGTTGTTAGACTCGCATGATGGGTTGATGGATCAATAGTCAAGTATGAAAGTGTGTGTGTCTTGTTGCAGGCATCGTGTCATGCATGGCGAGCAATGAGGATGGCTCAGGCATGCTGGCAGCGGGTGCCTATTCAGGCGATGCTGCAGTGTTGGATGAGCGCACGGGCGAGCTGCTGTATGTGCTGCAGGGCCAGAAGGGTGGCATCACACAGGTTCATCTCTTAGCCTCCCTCTGAAACATGGAAATGGAGGTGTGTTTCCTGGATACCAAAGGACAGTATGAGCTCTGAAGGCTTGCAGGAAGAGACACTTCAACCCTGTCAGGAATGAACGGTGTCTAGGGCTTGAGACATGGCTCTAGGGCTTTGGCAGCTGAGGGGAATGTTGCGGGTCTGTGAGCAGGTGCAGTTTTCCAGGGATGGGAACTTTCTGTACACGGGTGCGCGGAGGGACCCGGACATCTTCTGCTGGGATGTGCGCTTCACATCAGACGTGGTCTATCGCATGCAGCGGCAGACAGCCTCCACCAACCAGCGCATCCAGTTTGACATCGAACCCAGCGGGCACCATCTGGCCACAGGCATGCCCTATTGCTTCCCAAGTACCAGTTGCATTTGCTGCTCTGCTGTGTGAGCAGGTCAAGAGTGTAAGTAAGGATCGGCGCTGGGGTGCAGGCGGCACAGATGGCAACCTGCTTGTGTTTGACTTGCGGACTGGCGAACCAGTTGCGAGTCACAATGCAGCCGCGGACACTTTGAATGGCGTCCAGTTCCACCCCTTCTTGCCACTGGCTGCCACTGCATCCGGTGCGCGGAGCCTCAATAAGCTGCATTCCGCTGTCATGCCACCTGATATGTTTCCAGTAGGGAGCACACGCAGCGCAACCAACAAGCTGCCAAATATTAGTTCAGGATATTTTGATCTTGACTGTGGTGTGCTCGTTATGGACAGGGCACCGGCGGTTTCCCCTGGAGCCTGAGACAGACTCTGATTCCGACGCTGACATGGAAGGAGTGGAGGGGAATGGAGAGGTTCAGACCTCCAGGGAGGACAGCAAAGCATGCAGCAATGCCCTGCTGGTCTGGCGCTTTAGTGCATGCACGGTTGAAGTCCAGCTTGAGAGCTATGGTGCGGAGACGGATGGTGACAGAGGGCCAGAGGTTGCCAGTACTGCAGCGGCCCAAGAACTGCCCGGTGCAGATCTGCCAGCTAGGCATGAAAACGGACCTCAGCATGTGGTTGAAGCAGGTCTGCGTGATCAGAGCGGAGTGCTAGAACAAGATTTGCAGACTCCGCATGTGACCGAGAAAGAGCCCAATGGATGATCTTTGTGACTGTGTGCGTGATTAGAGTCACCAGTGAGTTGGCCTGAATCCGTTGGGAATCCTAACACGAATTCCTGCAGATTCATAAAGGTGGCTGAGTAGGAACCGCACATGATCATCCGCATGAGGTGGAGGGGTCCCCCCGGGCATGACGCGGATTGGTCTCACAGCTCTCTTCTAGACCAAGAAACGAGGAGAGAACAAACTTTGTTGTTGAGTCGTTGGGGCAGCGATAGGAATGTTCTGAATAGAATGAACACAAGTGCATTCGAGGGAGCCAGTTTTGGGGGCGGAGGGCGACTGTGCAACTTCCATTCCAGGAACGCTGCGTCGTGGACTCGGCCTCACAGTCAACGAACTGATTGCGTTCTCGCCCCGATTGAAGCGCCCAGTAGAGTGACAATCATTTCAAAACCTTCAGTGACAGAACCAGCTTCTGGAAATAAGAACCGCCTCCAGGATGGTGTCTCCCGAACAGTCTCGTCAGGTAAGGCGTTGGTGGGACAGCTCTGGGGCATCTGGCAGCGGGACAGCGCAGCACCGTTAGCACCGATCCGACAAAACGAGCGTGACTTGCAGAAACTGGGCGAGGCAGCGACGGAAAGAGGGCTGCAGGTATGCGTGATCCTTGTCAAGGTCCTCACACTTTATGCTGGGTCAGCAACACAATAAGTGGTTTGTGAGTCAGCCGAAACTGGATGCAATATCGCTTGAGAGGTTTTGCCAGCAGCACGGAGATGTAGCATCAGGGAATAGGGAGTTGTCAATCTGGGAAACCATGTAGAAGCTCCCCAGACAGCAAAGCAGACTTAGGGTCTTCAGCGTGAGGAGGCTTTTGGGAAGCGTATTGCCTATTGTGTATCAAGTCGTAAGCACTGTCCTTGTCTGGTTTTCCTGTGTGGTTCCCGAGGATCGCTCTCAAACCTTGAGATTTGAGCGACTTTTGGTCCCTGCAAGAGCTGGGAGGTTCCTATTATCGAAATCAATCTGTGAAGAGATACTGTTTACATATTTTTTGTTTCATAGACATGCTGGCTGTCTTCCCAGCTGCTTGTTTTTCTAATCGATTGTCAGCAGCCTTGACCTGTGTCAACACCATCAGGTAAAATTTTGACCATCGTTGTGCAGGTTGACACAGCCGTTAAGAGGAGGGAGGCCGTCAAAGCTCCTCCAGCAGACATTGGAAGGTATCTGAAAGCGACCGGACTGATGGAGACGCGCTACATAAGGATGCTATCCAGTCTATGTGCCGAGACATATTATCTCAACAAGCTGAACGTGAGCCCAGCATTGACGCCAGAGACTCTAATCATCTGCTACCACATCTGCTGAGCTTCACTGTCAAAGCTGACCTGAAGAGAAATTGAATGAGTCTGTTGGGGCCGCAGAAACGAACGCTCTATCTTCGCCACCGCTTGCATTTGGTGACGACGTCCCACGAGTGCAGTCATGTTGCTAAGGAGGTCCCACGCTCAGCCCAGCAGACAATGGATGAGGGAGATGCCATGGCAGCCAGCCCTTCCCAGGCTGAGGCAGTGCAGCAGGACCTGATGGCCAGCTCGCAACGCTCTGTGCCTGCAATGGAGGTGGGTTATCATATCTGCCCTAGCATCAGCACGTATCGTTTGCAGAATCTCAAATGCTCATGATTTGGAAAGTACCTCAATTATATCGAGGGCCTCACTTCGCAGGCGTTGGAAAAGCTGAAGGCAGCGGATGCGAAGAAGGAGAAGGCGCTTTCTCCCACAGAGGTGGTAGCACAGCGGCTGTCCATGGCGGCCGCAGCAGCAGCCAATGCAGCCTCTTCTGCGGCTGGTCCATTGGCCAACAACATCACCTCCTTCACCTCTGCTGCCTCCAGCGCTGCGGCCGTGCAAGCTGTCACATCCCAGCTGCAGGTAAGCTTGCATGGTTGCTCCTTAGGAGCTCTCTTGCGAACAGAAGGAGCTTGCTGCGAACAATACCCTTCTTGTTTTGGGCAGGCGAAGCTGGGCCGGTTGCATGGCTTGGGTTGGGGATCTTGATGGCTTGCCCGTAGCTGCAAGCAACTGTCTTGTCTCACCATCTGCTGTCTTGTGTTCCTGAGATATACGTCTGCTTTTCCTGGGCTGAGGAAAGCGCATTGTAATGCAGGTGGCAGCTGCGGCAGGCCACTCGACAGCTGTGGCAACAATTGCAACGGTGACAGCAGCGGTGCAGGCAACATGGGGCAGCGACAAGGACAAACTAGGCAACCCCACAGAGTGGTATGTGGCGGATGACAACGTGTCGCACACGCGCTACTTTGTGATCCAGGGCAGCGACTCCATCGACCACTGGAAGGTCAACCTCACCTTCGACCCCGTCATCTTTGAGGATCCCTCCCTAGGCGTCAAGGTAAGCTTCCTCCTGTTGCCTGTGCATCTGGGGGACTCTACGTGGCCAGTCCTTGCTCACGCCTGTTTTCCTGACCTTTCCATCATGCATTTGTGATATGCTTGATGAAGAGGCAACGGAAGTGTTGCTCATCAAGATTTGTACCCTCTGAACAGGTGCACCGTGGCGTGTACGATGCGGCCAAGCGCCTGTACAAGCGGTTCAAGCCGATGCTGGAGGAGCACCTGGCCTCATCGCCCTTCGCCAAGGTGGCGTTTGTGGGCCACTCCCTGGGCGGCTCCCTGGGCTCGCTGCTCATGCTCATGTTCCTGCACCGCGGCGTGCTGCCCCACTCTGCGGTGTCCCCCACCTACACCTTTGGCGCTCCTGCCATCTTCTGCGAAGCCTGCGGCCCCGGCGGCACCTGCGCCCTCAACACTGGCCCCCCTCTCGCGCAGCCCAACCAGCGGGCGTCTGCTTCTGCCTCCAGCGAGGTAAGGATGCCATCTCAACACCTGCCTTGGTATTTCTAGACCCACATGTTCAGCTGGTGCATGGCTGTGTAAGATTGAGTAACCGTTGTGCCCTTGATGAGGGTCCATCGGAGAGCAGTGCAGATGGTCACTGGAACTGACCAGGTTGTGTCCTGCAGTGTGATGATGGCACATGCCTGCACATGGGGCATGCAACCGCGGAGCAGCGCGCCCTGCTGGACTCGCCAGAAGTGGCCAGTCGGTCGCTGCTGGAGCGTATGGGCCTGCCCACAGGCGCCATCCGCAACATCATCATGCACCGTGACATCGTCCCTCGCGCCTTCGCCTGTGACTACTCCCTTGTCGCCGACCTCCTTGCACGCGTCGGTGATGGCTTCCGGGAGCATGGCTGCCTCCAAAACCCCCATGGCCGCCAGGTGAGCTTGCTGTGTACATTCTGACGATCAGGAGAAGGATCCTTGATATGTGTCCTGCACACAAGTACTACATGTACATCAGCATGCTCATGATGGAACAGTGGTTTGTAGTACTGCAGTGGGGATCCTGCTGCTCTGTCACTTGGGTGATCTTTCAGCCATGGTGTGCTGGGTGCAGGTGATGTACTACTTTCTGGGCAAGATGCTTGTGCTGCAGCCGGACCAAGACCACACATTCGTGAAGGGCGAGCCGGACCACCCGATGCTGCCTATGGGCCCAGGCCTGTACACGCTGCGCGAGCCGTCCCTGCTCTCCACTGTTGCCAGTGGGGCCCGTGCCAAAGCCACAAAGCTCGGCAGTGAGGGGGCTGCTCAGGCTGCAAAGGTGATTGATGCGCACTGTGTTCAAGAAAGTATCCCAGTAAGATAGTGCGTCGCCACGTTTGCCTTCTGAAGCCAGATTTCTGCGGCAGAAGGTCGAGGCAAACCTTTTGCGAGTGGTGTTTCGGTGTGCAGGTTGCAAAGTCTGCGGCCAGTCTTGCCAGGATGGGACGCAGAGGTGCGACGCACCTGGGCAACATCGCGCCCAAGCCTGCCAGCGTGGGCAAGGCCAAGCTGGGCGGCCTGGTCGCCCTCGCAGGCAAAGCCGAGAGGAAAATCGCTGAGAGCCAGGTATGGGCCATGCCTGTTCTTCAGTGCACACCAGACCAGTTGAGCCGACCCGCTGCTTTTTGTTATTTTCCGCGTAGTAAGGCAGAGCATTTGACAACAGGCTTTTTGTGAGACAGTATTCTGCATCTTTTCGCAGGCACCCCAGCTGGGTCCGCCAGCACCGACGCTGTTTGACGCGGTCATGGAGCTTCTGGACTGCCCTCACCCGCTGGACACACTCAGCGAGGTGACCGCGTACGGCCCCGACGGCGCCATCAGCCGCTTCCACAACCCTGACAACTACACGCGCGCTCTCGGCGGAGTGCTGCGCTCGCGTGCCCGCTCCTGGCGCCCTCTCCTGGGGGACGCCAAAAACAGCAGCAGCGGCAATGCCAAGAAAGCTGGCAAGAGCCAGGGGGATGCGGAGGAGTTCCGTGTCGGCCAGGGACCCGCGCCAACTGGGGGCCTATGGTTCCTACCGCCCAAAGGCACCACCAAGGTGTGGGGTGCACCCGTGCTCAACAGCAGTCCTTTTCTTGCCAAAGGATGGCCTTCTTCCCAGTTTTTGTGCTCATCAAGGAGATGCTTGGATGCGAATTCTCGTGGGCACTCCCGTGGTTGCGTATTGTGGCTTGTTGTGTGCGGCATTTGCTTGGGCTGCTTTGCAAGGCTGTGAAGGAAGCAGGTGCCCTTTCCTTCAAGGGAGTCTCTTTGCATCGTTTCTGAGGCGCACTGCTGTGCAGGTTCAGGTGCACCCCAAGAAGGCATCTGGAGGGGCAGAGCGCAGGCAGGTATCGGATGCAGTCTTGGCTAAGAACACCACCGGCAGCTGCCACTCCTGAATTGCTGCCAGGGATGCCCTGCAGGAAGGCGCTCATGCGCCTCCAGAATGGTTCTCACCGAGTCGTTAGGTAGCGAGAGGGTGTGCTTGTGTGTAGATTGTAGCGAGGTGTGTTCGTCATGAGTGCTGTACAACGCATGTATGAGAGAAGAGACTCAAGAAACGGTGTGCCTCTTGTTCATTTGCTATGAAATCTTTGGGCAGTAGTTCTGATAAGCTTCTGCACACAAATCCTGTAGAATTGCCTGCCTGTCAGCTGCAGGCACCTGCAGCTGCCAGGTGACGCATCTAGGAATTATTCCCTCTGCAGTTTTGCAGGGTCGATGGACAAATTGTTGGCTAGAGAGGTGCTGCGGCGCAAATGGCTAGGTTTATGGATGCAGCCGGAAGGCTGTGATTGTGATGTTCATATTGTGTGAGTGCTGACCATGTGCGGTTTAGTGCCATTTGTATTCGCTTGTGGATTGTCCGAGCCAACTGGGCGCTTATCGCAATTGGGTCCTTGAGACACTGTCCCTCCTGGGCTGCCGGCATCAAGCTGGGTCATTACGATGTATAGTTGGAAGATTCCTATGCACACTTGGGAGTGTCCCCTTTCAGTTGACTAGGACAGGCATGATGTGCTGATTGAAACGTGACCTTGACACCGCTATGTAGCATGCAGGACTCAATAGCCTGAGGTTCTTTTATTGTTCATTTGCTCAGAATGCATGGTATGTGTTGCATAAGAAGTGAATGTTGATTTCTGATTTCATTTGCAAATGTCACATGCTAGATGAGAACTATCGATGGCTAGCTGGAGCTCCTGTTGGGCCCGCATTGTAAAAAATCATTGTGGGCAGGTTTTGAAGGGTCTGAAGAAGAAGAAGAAGGTTACACATCATTCCAGGCCTCTATGGCTAGCCGGCTAGTGGCCATATGCATAGATCTCTGGCGCCAGCGCTGAGTACTAGTAGATGACCCACAACCACCCGCAGAAACAGTCAATGCAGCACAACAAGCCTGTATGAAACAAGCAACCTCAGGAACATCCTCCTGCCACATCAAAGCCTGCATAGTCATAGCATTTGAAATCATGGTGGTGTAAAACTGTGCCTCACTGACCCACTGCTCATCACCCACCCGTGAATCCACCCAAGGGTCCTCCCAATATTGACAGGAGAAGAAAGCAAACGCGAATCTTGATGCTTCACAAAACGCAGTGTAATCAAATAAATATGTGGAGCAATCGTCGAGGTTAAATTGCTCCTTCAGCGTAATCAGCATCAGTGGGGGCATTCAGTCGGTCAGAAACACAGATCCCATGTACGAGATTAGGCTGCAAGGAGTCTTTTCGTTGATCCAGCATCGCTTATGAGATTGCAATGTCGGCCTTTCAGCTTGTACTTGGTGACAACGAGCCCATACAGTGTGATTGGCAGCCCCAACCGGGCTGGAGCCAGACCTTGACATCGAAGCTTCCTCCTCAAGTTGCTGTTCGTGATTACTGGTAAAGCCCCGGCGCTGCGCGCATTATTGTCATTACAATTTGCCTGAACACCTATATGATAAGTATTAGACCTCTAGTATGATCCTGGCTGAAAACGGCACTTGCCAGTGTACTGGTGCAATGGTGCAATATGAAAAGAAACTCCGAATATTTAGCTGGCATTCAGCGCCAAAATTGTAGCCACAAGAGTTTTCTACGCTCGTGCAACATCGTGCGAGGGCCGTTAGGCGGGGCCAACGTCCTCACACACTAGGTAGTTTCTTTTAGTTTCTAGAGAGACCCAGCGAAGCTTTACCATCACTATATTGCATGCTAAGGCTATCCTAGGAGTACTGCTCTGTGTGAAATCCTTCAGCAACAGGCATACATCAATCAGCAACGTTCTCAGCAAGATTCTGCCCAGGAGTAGCGTTTTATGGTAGATACACGTGCCCAGACCGTTTTCCCAGACCACACCACATAAGACCGCAGAGCAGAAGAAAAAGGAAAACTGTCATCTTGTCTATCTATGCTGTGTTGCCCAAATATAGGGGAGGCCGCCGTCATCCATGTCGTTATTTTCTCTGCTCAGTCTTGATGCAGACAGTGTGGTGTTGCAGGACCTGCAAGAGGCAATTGTTGGTGCTGCATGTGCTGACAGGGGGTGCGCTTGCTCCTCCTTATTGTATACTGTTCAACTGTAGTATTCGTCAGCCTGCGTATCATGTCCCTGATGAAATGATGTCTCTGACCTGGCATGTCCTGTGTGCAATGCTAGGTCCCTGCCTGGCCCTCTTTCCATCATCACAGACATCCGCAAGGTGCGCCTGTTAACTTCCTTGCATTCACTGCCTGCTTGTGTAGCTTGTGTCATCGGTTTAGAACAGGGCAACATGACTGATCTGCCGTTGTGGTTGCGTGCAGCGGCAGGAAGGCTCTGGAGGACCAGCATGCGCAGTGCCTCGCAGATGGCACAGCAGGAATGGGCTCTGTTGACGACACTGTGGACTTGCTTCTTGTGGCTCAGACAGCCCTAGATGGTGCGCGACCATCTCATGTCGTGCTGAAATCATGCATGCATCATTCAGCAAAGCCAGGGATCTGTACCATACCGCACCAAGTAGATATCATGGGGCTGGGGTGCTGTGCAGGCGTGTCGCCAAGTCCTCTCTTTCTTGGGTACCTTGTGGCACGTGGTGCTGCAGAGATGGCAACAGCTCTGATTGACAATTCGCGGCTGCCACTTTTGTTTGATTTGGACGAGACCCTGCTGTCAGCCTTCACAGCAAACAACCTGCGAGTCAGGATCAAGAACCTTCGAGAACGACTGGCAGTACTGAAGCAGCAAAAGGATGACAGGTGCTTCTGCTGTACTTATGTCTCATTTGTCCTTGTACACTTCCACTGCGTCTGCCCTGCCTGACTTCTACTCTTGTTGAACCTCTGTGTATGCATGCAGCGCACAAGAGGAGGTTTGCCAGATAGAGAGGGAGATCGTCTTTAAGCAGGAAGACAATGCGCTTCTTGATCAATTCATGAGCAACGATACTGTCACCGTCGGTGACAAGACCTACTCTGCAAGGTGAGATTCGACCTCATTTCCCAGTGCTCTGAATGAGTGCAGTCAAACAACCTCTCATTGTATCACCTCTGTGGTGCATGCATGGATCGCACGTCCTATCAAAACATGTGCCAGGTTGTAATGCCTTTGCTGGTGTGCAGTGTGGAGGAAGCCAAGCCGGAGGCTGGCATGCGTCCTGTTCCCCGGCCCGTAATTCGCCTGGACAATGGGGTGGTCCTGACGCGCATCGATCCAGACCGGAAGGAGACTTCCATGCTGTTCCGCACGCGGCCCGGCTGGCACAAGCTGCGCCTCTGGCTGGAAGGCCAAGACGGCGACAGCCACAGGTCAGTCTTTCACTGGCAGGAATACCCAGCACCCCAGCATGATGTCCATTTGCCCAAGCATGTTTCCGAAATGCTTGTATCTGCATCCAGAAAATTGCCGGTATACCAAGGAGTTTCTCCTCAGTTTTGCTGTCGTTGCCAAGCCCTGCTTGAGGCTGGGGGATGGGTGCAGCTGTTGGGGTATCGAATAGATTCTTTTCAAATGTCCAAGGCCTGCTGGCTGATCTGGCTTTTGAAGTTTTGCGGCCTGTCGAGAGTGTGCATGATGAAAGACCCACAGGTGGCATCAGCCTGTAGGCCGGCAGAGGTGCAGAAAAAAAAAATGCATGTGTCGTGCGCACAGGCCGGGCCGGCAGCGTTTCGAGGTGTATGTGTGCACGGCGGCAGAGCGGTCGTACGCGCTGGAGGCGTGGAGGCACCTGGACCCCAGCGCGCTGCTCATCCCCATGGCGCAGCGCCAGCAGCGGTTTGTGTGTGTGCCCAGCGGCCGCCTCAAGGACATCGCTGATGTCATCGGCCTCCCCGGTCATCCATGGCTCCCCGGCCCCAACACTCCCAATTGCCCGAATTCGGCCATGCCCCTCGCCATCATCCTCGATGACCGCGTTGATGTGCGCCCCAGCAAGCCTTTGCGCTACCCATGCACGCCCCCTTTCAGGCTGTTTTTGAATCTGGAGCAACAGCCGTTTGGGCACTGCATGTGTGCCAGCAGTGCTGCTCTGTCTTGAGATGATTGCACACTTGTCTTGGGACTTGCGGCTCGTCATTACAGTAGAACTGGCTGCATGGCATTCTTGCAAATGATTGCATCCGCCACCTCATTGGCAGAGCCACTGTGCTGCATGGAGAGCTACAGAAATGTGCATGGAAGTGGAATGACATTGCTTTGTGTCATTGTCAGGTTTGGCACGATTTGTCGCGGGGACAAATATTCCAGGTGAAGGCCTTCCATCCGCACCAGCATGCAGCGCTGAAGGATGGCGTAGCGATGCACGATGAGAAGCATGTGCGCATGCTGTCTGAGGAGATGTCTGCGGTAAAGGAGGCGCTGTGCAACACGCGCGCATGGATGTACTACTGCATGACCAATGAGCTGGAGCCAATCCTTGCAGAGACCAAACCCCTCAACATCAGCGACCTCCGCGCAGGAATGCCGTTTTTAAAGCCGAAATGTCCGCGGATCAGCAACCTAATCAAGGTGCCCCACATTCGCAGCCTTAGGGCTTCTCCATGCCTCATTGCTGCTCCCAGGAGTGTTGGCGTGCTATTCACACTTTATCAGGGCTAAATTCCAATGCTGATCGCCGGATGATGTTGATTGTGCAGAAAGCGCGAGAGGGCAACTTGGAAGCACCAGCCCCTGCGGCTGCAAACCATTTTCCTGCAAAGATTGGAGCTACCGGTCTTTCTGCCAGTGTGGTTGCAGCGCTTGCTCCTGAGCCCCTGCGCCAAGTGTTCTTTCCCGGTGTCCAGCCAGCTGTTGCGGCTGCTCCGGCTGCCGCGGCCGCCCCGGCTCCAGTGGGGCCTGCCGACCAGCAGAGACCTGTGCATGCAGCGCCCAATGCACCACAGAATCAACGGGTCGGTGCGCAGCAGCAGCAAACTGCTGCTACTGCATCGGCAGCAGAGCCAGACCAGGCGCGGCAAGCCAGCAACGTCGCGGCCGGGCCGTCTGGCGCAGCCCCTAAGGGAGCCGCACGACTTCGGGTGCGTCCCGGCATTGTCCCCAAACAATCTGTCAGGTCTGCACAAAGGGTGGTTCGTGCGCCACGCATGCAGTGTGTCTCCATCTTGGGCAACTGACCACATGCACCCAGCAATCCGAGACGCTATGTTTGCAACAAGGCCCTGATATAACTGGTGCATTGTCACAGGGGGCTGTGAATCCGCGGGATATGGCGATGGCACCAGGGGCACCGGGCGGAGCGCCGGCAAAAGTGAAGGCTCCGGGCGCAGGCAGAGGACTCCCTCCACAGGGGAAACCTCAGGGGAGAGCTCGGGGAGGGCCCCTTGCTGCCCTTGGCCGGCCCAATACGCTGGGCGGAGGGCCCGGTAAAAATATGCCAGATAAGCACGCAGCAGCACCACCACCACGTCCCGTACAGGGGAGAGCTCGACCGCCAGCTGTCCCCAGACTGCCCCACCTGCCCGGCCATCAGGTGCAGGGGAGGCAAGCAGTGCCAGCAGCAGCAGCAGCAGCTGTTGGGAGAGGGACGCAGCAGCAGATTGTAGCAACAGGGAGCAGCATCGGTCAGCTGGCCAGAAAACGAAGCCTCAATGGCAATAACGATGCACCGCCAGACAGAGCCAAGCAGCCGGCCATGCCCGCAGCAGCCAACGGCAAGCGCAGGGCGGAGCTCAGCGCATCGCAGCAGAAAGCCTGGCTTGATTTTGCCAAGCCTTCCAGCAGCAGTGCTGCCGCACCAAATACTGCTGGAACTGGTGCTACCGGCTCTGACAACGGAGGGAGTGCAGCACAGGGCAGCTCCGCAGCAGCAGACAACGCTGTGAACGCCGAGAGGCCAGAACAGCAGGCTTTGTCAGCGCAAGCAAATGGCACTCAATTGGGGCCTGATGAAGTGGCTCCCGGCCAGAAGGCGGCCAGGCCCCCATCAGCGTGCAGTCAAGAGCAGAGCAGCCAGGGGACTTCCAAGCTTGGCCTGGGGGGCTCTTTCCTGCCAGCCAGGTCGCCTAGGACCACCAGAGGTAGCACTTTGTTGGCACCATCTGCCGTCCCTTCTGTCTCCAGCCCGCCCAAGAAGCGAGCCAGAACAGCAGAGGAGGATGCTCTTGACTCGGACAGGCATGCCAGCGCACAGGCACACTCGCCCAAAGGTAATTATCCTTTCGGGTCTCTACTTCGGCAGCATGTTGCTCGTACGAGCTCACATTCAAACCTCACATCTCCCGCTGCCACAGTCCATGCTTCCCCTGATGGAGAGACATGCGCTCGCAGGGACATGAGCTGTGCAGTGCTGGCAGTGAAGTGTGATGGATTGCTCAGGGGCGGTGGGGCCAGACTCACCGAGCACCCGCATGACAGCCGACCTGGTCATACCCTCGAACAGCACTAGCGCCAACCTGGACGAGCTGCCTGCAGAGCTGCACAGGAAAGCAGGCGCCACAGGAGCCAAACTGGAGTTCCTTCTGTGGGAAAAGAAAGGGTACCAGTGTGCGGGCTTACGCGTGGATGGCAAGGTGGGTCGGGGAAATTGGTCTTTCCTGGGGGTGTTTCCTTGGGGTGTATCTTGCCATCCTGCATGCTGTGGGCATAGAGATGTGGCATGCGCGGGTCAGTCTTTGCAGTGTGGAATGGGCTCTTGCCAGCACGCTGTTCCTGCAAGAATCGTCTGGCACATGACGCGGCAGCTGGCATGAGGAGCCTTACATGCTGTGATATGTCGGCTCAGGTGATAGCATGGAGCCCAGACAACGATGTAGAGTCCGCAAAGAAGAAGGCAATCCAGGGTGCCTGTGAGAAGATGGGGGTTCCCACCACAGGTGTGCTGCCTTCCTCCGGCAAGAAAACCCAGCTGTGCACCCACTGATTCTGTTGCTCACAACAGCCACCGCAGGCGGGCAGCGTCCTGCTTCGAGCGCTTGACGATTGTGCTTCTCAGAAGTAATGCTGATGTTGATTCAGTTGGGGTTTCTTCACTGCGGATGTTGTGTTTGCAGGGTTGTTGGCAGCAGTCAGGAGAAAGGCAGGGAACGGGGGTTCAGCATAGGAAAGCGATGCTAAGGTGTCCACTGCTTCCATCCTGGACAGTTGGCTGCCGCATCAGAACCGTGCGCATGCCTTAGCCTTGGCATGTGCAGTGTACTTGTCAAGCAGTCATGCAATTCATGCGTGACAGGTCTTCACGGCCGGCATTAGTCTGTCAGAGGTAGAGCACTTACAAGCTAGTGTCAGAGTGTTGGGATCAAGATCCTTGCTAGTGTTTTTGTTGCGACTGTTGCGACAATTGGATTGTACAGCGGGTAGACTAGCTAGTCAGATAGATCCTTTTTTACCCAGCGCAGTCATGGCACTAAACCATTATGCACTAAATGTTGAGTTGCAGAAGTGTATGATATCATCGATGTGTAACTGCAAGCTTTGTAGACCGTTTGACAACAGATGTTTATAGGACTAGCATAGCAGTGATATGTACATGTGAGACTATGGTGGGCTTGAAAGCGACATCCCTCGCGATTGTAAAGAAAGGAAGGGCTCAGGTGGCAAATTTTAGTTTTCTGCATTCGATCCTTTTGCTATAAATAGCTGTAGCAGTGATCAGCGACGTAACGTGTTGCTTCCTCATTGCACTCTCGAATAAGTTGAAATGTTCCTTACGGGTTACAGGCAGAACATTTTTACCACGCTACATTTTCCTCTGGCTTTGCTTGTGTTTACCTTGCGTTTGAGGTTCCTTGGACGACCCGCTACATTATGACGCAGATCCTGGTGTATTTAAAGGCCAATGCTGAATGAGGCATCCTACTAAATAAAGCTTAAACGAATCCAGTGATAGTGACGTTTTGCCATTATGTGCGATCCTCATGGGGCGCCCAGACTGACTGCTTTACAGTGGCGAATACCTGGAATGGCCATTCCTGAGCGAGCTCCACACTCACACATACCAAGGTAGTCACTCCACACTACAGAAGTTACAACCAGTGGATTTTCCAAAACTGACCAATGCAAATCCCCCCGACATTGTGCGAAATGCAGGTCTTTGAACCTGCAAGAACCAGCTGTTGCTCTGCATCATGATCAGACCTGTCAGTCTGAAGGGGAATATTCAGATCCACGGTATTTGTGGCCTAGCACTGCCGGATTCACAGCATGTGGAGTGGAAGCTACTGTAACCAGCCGACTGGCACCGCATCATTGCACCGGCACTCGTGTGCCACAGAGACATCTGCCCATCAGCCTGGGCCGCCGGCAAAGCAGCTGGAAAGCCAGCAATGCACATCAAAAGCCAAGAGACAGTAAATGGCCACGAGCTGAAAGGGGCCATATGTGCCTCAGCCCCACCAGCTCCAACTCAAAGCAGGCCAGCACCAGCACAGCCTACAAGCATCACCTGGATGGACTTTTGGAGGGGGTGAAGCAGTCAAAGCTGAAGCAGCCCACGTCCGTCAGTCCCTTGCTGATGCATGCTCGCCCCAAGGTGTACATGCCTCCGGAGAGGGCAGAGGCTCTGCTGCGCGGCTTGAGCGGACCGCCAGGCAAGTTGGCATTGAGGCAGGTCACGGACAAGGCAGCCATGCTGGAAAGCTACCTGCAGGACGCACACAACCTCAGCAGGGAAGCCAGCAGATGCGCCGCAATGGGTGCCAGCCAGCACATCTTCCAGGACACACCAAGTGCTAGCACATCCGGATCCATCTCTCCTGTGCATCGTGCAACAGCCTTGAATTGCACTGCGGCTCTTCCACTGCAAAATGACCCAGCAAAACAAGGCAGCCATTCCCCCAGCAGATCTGTGAGAGCGAGGTTCTCGGGGCCACGATGGGCATCAGGGAGAGCAGTGCTACATGATGGTGATCATGATGCAGCAGCTTCTGAGTGGGGAGGGGCGCCCAGCATTGCCAGCACGATGAAGTCACGGGCCACAGCCATGTACACGAAGAAAATCAGCTATGCGGAGATGCACTTGGAACGCATAGCTGAGCGGTAATTTGCTATTTACACTCACAGTCCTTTCATGTGTTGTTGACACAGTGAAGATCTGCGTCGTCAGCTATTATTGCAGTGCATTGAAGTTGCAATGGAAAAACCAGATGCACCCTGCAGGCAGAACACCGACAGACATGCTCCCCACTATGCCTCTCCCGTGAGGCAAATTCAGCACCAGTTCCAGGGCAGTCAGATAGGTGAGTCGCTTTGTACTGCCGGTCCTTCTATGCATGGCAAAGATATGGTGCTTTCGGATCCTTATACTGTACATTGCTGCCTGCAAACCTAATTAAGTGATCTTGCCAGTGCCACTCTTGTGAGTTGAACACACCCACGTGCGGAGGAATGAGTGTCTAGAGATGTGCACAGATATGGCTGGAAGCGCATGTGCACGGTGGGGAGACCATGGTCGACGTCAGAAGCAGTTCAGCCATGGCGCACAGAGGAGATCACATCCAGCGAAGCAGGAGAACAACGGATAGAAATTATTACAATCCACCGCTTAAATCAGTCTGCATTGAATAATGCAGATCCTTCGTAAGCTTCAGCATGGCATCTGGCTAGCTTGCAAGCAATTGACGATGCCGTACTTATAGAAACATGGCAAACGTTTGCTTGACAAATGTGCAATGCTGTCAGTACTTGTAGGCATAGATGCCCATGAACCACAGAGTGCGCATGGACACTGCAGTGGCCAACAGGGGAAGTTTCAGAACAACCTTGGAGAAGGTCTACCTCACCGGGGACATCAATTGCATTGCTGCACTGTCCTATCGAATCAGCTGCCAGCTTATGAATCAAGAGACTTGCTACATCCTGCGACCTACTGCATCACATTCTCCCACACGGGCACACTGCTGCTACACTGCTGATTGTCTGTCCTGTCATACTGCTACCTTCCGATAAAACATATTCACTTTGCACGATGGGCAGACCCTCGGCCTATTGCAGTCTGCCCATGGCGGAATGGAGGCAAACGCCAAGAAGATACCATGTCATCAACAAGGTTTTAATCTGTGGAATGAATTCCAGCCAGGGACGACATAGCCCAGTTGATGCAAGGCCGGTAGTTTCCTGCTGGTGAGCGAAAGGCTAGAGCAGCACAGGAATGGGTGCGCGCTTCTAGTTTGAGTCTTTCTTGCTCCTGAAGCTCTCGCGCAGCTCCTTGAAGCGGCGCATGCATTCTGTCTTGCCCTGGCCGGGCACTTCCTGGGCCACGTGCTCCCAGCGCTCCTTGTCGTCCTTACCAAACTTCTTCAGGGCCTGTGCCGCAGGGCACACGCACAGTCAACACAGATTTCTCACGGGCCAAACCCATATCTGGCGCCATTGCAACTGCACTCAACATGCACATGGCAGCCACTTTACCCATTCCCGGCAAACTGCAGAACCTGCACATTCTTGTGGTACAGGCCTGACACAGTGCTAAGAAACAGGAGGCCAATGGAATGCAAGGTGACTAGATCATTGCAAGAAGCAGCTTCTTCAGGGGCAGCACCTGCACGAGGGCAAGTTCCTGTGCCTCGGACCAAGCGCCGCTGTCGGCCGCCTTCTTGTCAGACGGCTTCGCGGGAGAGGCCTTGCCGTTGGCGGGCCGGGGCCGGGGACGGCTGCCGCCGTTCTCTGTCAGCGCCTCCTTGGCTGCCGCTGGCATCGGCGCAGGTGCACGCCTGGATGCCGACCGCGGCGTCCCACTGCCGTTTGCCTGCCACCCCACAATCTTGATCTCAGTCCACTGCAGTGCGTGAGCACCAACAGATCTCAACACCATAGATATTGATGCCCTGTTTTGTGGGTTCGGAACAAGACTGCACTACAGTGTTCAAGATGTTGAGATATCAGACAGGCAAAAACACCAGAAAGATATCCGGGGTCACACCAATATCTCATTCATCTCCCTGCATGAGTGACAAATGCTGTTGCTGAGCAAGTCATTCAAAATTCGGAGCAAAAGACAACTTCCATCAGGGCGTCTATCCACCTGAGGAGCAGCATGGCCATTGGCAATTGTAGTGGCCTCGGCTATCCCCCCAAGCACAGCAGCCGCCTTGCCCGACAGGTTAACGTCCACGTCTGTGAAGGCCTCCACTCTCTGTGTTGCATCCGATGCAATGGTAGTGTTTGCCTGCGCTCGCACATGCCATCCTGAGCATGGTCTTGGGGGTCCTCTCTGTCTGTCAACAGCACATGATGCAACAGAGCCTCGAGGAACCAGACAGCAACCAGCACGAACCACTTCTCCCCTTCCCTGCTGCTGTAAAAAGATGTCGTCATCAGTCCTGCAGCACCGTCACCTTGCACAGCATTTAGCAGGCAGTGCTCGCACTGACCTGGCGCTTCTTGGCGACGGAAAAGGTGTCCTGTTTGGGTGCGAAGCGGCCAGCTTTGAGGCCGTGCTTGACCATGTCCAGCACCTCATCCACTGCGCGCGTGCGCACATAGGCCGACACCTGCTCCCACCTCTTCACCGTGCCCTACTTGCACACACCAGTCCCAGCACTCAACACCCGTTGCAGAATGGACAACAGGCACGCAGATAAACACTGTGCGCAGTCAAGCAACTGTCCTTGTAAGAAAATTTCCTGTGGAAGTTGATACGACGGGCATAAGGCAGGTGCATACAATCATCGACTGTCTTGATCTCACTTCGGCAGACGAAGCACCAAAACTGTGGCACTTGGGACAACAGGGTTAATAGCCCTGTCGATGAAGTTGAGAGGGGTGCATTGAGAGGGGTTCCTACCTGCGGGAACTTGTCAAGGGCCTTCTCCAGCAGGCGCACTTCCTCGTCGGACCACTCCTTGGCCTTTTCTACCTTGTTGCGCTCGGCCGCGCGCTTGGCCGCACGCTCTTCCGCGGCCGCCCGCTTGGCCGCCTCCTCCTTTGCCCTCTGCTCGCCGTACAGCGCGCGCTCCACCTCACCCACACGCTCCTGTGAACCCATTTGAACAGCTGTGATCAGATGCAGTGCTTAACAGCCACATTGGGCAAGAGGTTCATCAACACTCAGTACCTGCATGCATGCACACTCATCCCCGACTGCTTGCATGGAAAGGATGAAGAACCCTGATGCTCAGGGGAGACTACCAGTCGATCTAAACCTCTGCAAATGCAGAGGCCATGCAAGCGCGTGGTGTTCATGTCAACTATCGGATGGCAGAGCATCAGTCTTGGGTGATGATGTGAGAGCAGGTCCTTCAGCGAGACCCGTTTGCGAAGTCGAGCATCTGACCTTGAGCAGGGCCTCCTTTGCGGCGGCAGTGGTGTCATCGGCGGACAGGCTGGCATTGATGGCGGCCAGGTCATCCTTCTGCAGGTTGGCGCACAGCAGCTCCACCATGTCATCCACAATCGTGCCTGCACAAACCCAATCATAACATCTCAACAATTTGCTTTCTTCGGAACAGTCCAACAATCTGCCGTCAAAAGTGGTATTGTTAAAGTGACCTAGCAGCATCAAGCATCAGGCACTGCTATCAGAAGTACAAGGATCACAGGTTGAAAAAGGTCAGGCGCCCACCCATGCTGGCGCAGAGGCCGCGCAGGCGCGAGCGCTCTTTCTGGGTGGCCTTCTTCTCTATCTGCCGCGCCTTGCGCGCTTCGGCGGCCGCCTCAGCAGCTGCCGCCTCCTCAGCTGCCTTCTTGGCTGCCTCCTCTGCTCGCGCGCGCTCCTCTGCCTCTGCCTTTCGCTGCCTCTCTGCCTCCTTCTCCCTCTTCTTCCGATCTCTGCAACACCAGTAACACCATATTTAGCACATTTTCACCACCTCAATAGAAGCCACACTTGTCATGTCTGGACTGCTTTTCTTAGGAGTGCCCCTGCATGAATAAAATGGGGGATTGAGGGCATGTGCAGTGATCGGGACAGCACTGTGCTATGGTAGCGGCGCCCAGTGCATCACCTCTCTGCTCGCTGTGCCTCCTTGTGCGCTATGACGCGGGGGTCACATCTGTATGCGTTCTCCACAAACTCCTTCAACCGCCTCTTCTCTTCCTTCTTCCCTGCCTCTCTCAATTTTGCGTTCATGCGTTCAAGCCACCTGCCATGCACCCAATCTTCATCAAAGAACTGCCACCAGACCACAAGGCTCTGTCAGACAGAGAGTCCTCACATGCAGATGGCCTACAATAGCGCCCTTCATCAAGCTGCAGGCCTGCAAGTGCAGCTCATATGCATGCGCACCTCTTCTCCTCTCTGCACTCTGCCTGCTCCACGTCTTCCTCATCGGGGTGTGGGAACTCGCGCCAGGACTTGAAGCTGAACCAGAAGTCATAGAACTTGTCCACATCCTCCCAAGGCGTGTCGTCCTCGCCCACCTCTGGCACTGGCGTGGCCACTGACCACCGGCTGTTGCGCCTGAAAGCCGGCCCAAACACCTGCCGCATACCACGCACTGGTTGGCTCCAGTTCAGGCAGTTGTAGAAGGCCACGGTACTTTAATTAAGGTACACCAGACCAGATCCTGCACCGTCCCGCAGCTCTGCCAGCCAGTCAGCTCCTAACACCCGCTGCAGGCACCTCACTCTCTAAGCCTGTTTGAGAACCCGCTGCTCTGTCTGTTTTAGCAGAAGCCACACACGACAGGCATCCTATCACTTCACAGCTATGTAACCCGAGATCAAGACAGGCCTCACAACCGCTAATACGGCAGTCCTGTATTTTCAGGCTGAAAGTCCAACAGGCTTGGTTGCCGGAGTTACAGCTCTGAAGTGAGCCGCAATATTAGATGAAGGCCCGGCACCTTGATGAAATCTTCCGGCGCACAGTCAGCAGGCAGCGTGTCATCAAAGTCATCTGTTGAATCGAACTCCCTGCGTTTCGCGGGATCGGACAGCGTCTCATAGGCCTCCTGGATGGCCTTAAATTTCTCCTCGATGGCCAGCTTTGTGGTTTCATCCGCTGTTGCCGCACCGGCCTTGTCTGGATGATGCTCCAGGGCTGCTTTGCGGTAGGCTGCACAGACAGTGGCAATCCCCCTTCAACCCATGCTGCCAGCAAATAAATTTGCAAGCTGGCTTCCTTTTGTTAAAGGTTTGGAAGAACAGTATAGTCGATCTGTGTGACACTGGGCCAATTGCAGTTCTCCCCACAATCCAGATTGCACAGGGCGCGTACCAAGTTTGATCTGTGCATCTGTGGCCGTCCACCGCTCATTCTGCAGCCCAAGCAGAGCATACAAATCCTCCTTCTCTGACTTCTTTTTCTTCTTCTTCTTCCCCTTCCAACTTACCCTGCCACAGGAGGAAGGTAGCTTTGACAGTCAGAAAACAGTGTGGCAGCAGAAAGTCCCCTTGAAATTTAAATGGGCTTGATCATATGATTTAAATGTAGTTGCAGATTACCCTGGAGGCGGTTGATCGTCATTAGCGAACGAGCCTTGTGAAGGGCTAGCCTTTACAGTAGAGTCCTGCTGCACATCCACAGCAGCCTCCTCCTCCTTGTTGGCTGCAATGATATATCGACGAAGTCAAAGGTCAATTCTGAAATGTACAAAACAAAATACCGTACCAATAAGGTCCTCGACAAGGAAAGATTGCGCTTTCTGATTGCAGTCGTGGAGTTTGGGTACCGTTTCCAAAGAGCTTCTGAGTGCAGTATCTTGGACAATTTGAGACGCACAACCAGGGTTCTTCAGCTTACCAAAGTCAAGGATATTGCAACTTAACCATAATTTTCTAGCGGCCTGATGGCTCACCAACTAGATTCTTACCACGCACACCTTTCTCGTGACCACGTGCGTCTAGACAACTGCTTATCTTCGAATTGCAAGATGCTAAGCAGAGATATGTAAGGTTGCTACATAGAAGTCTCACCATAGAACCCGGATTGCCTTAGAGCATACTCATGGAATATGTGACCAGCAGCATCCTTGTTTTTATGCTTCACTGGCGCCGCCAAACTCCCAAGCACAGCGCTTCCTCCTGCTGGAACGTCATCAATATTATATTCTATAGCCAGCAGCAGGCTGTGCTGGGCCATACTGCGAGTCATCGTGCACGCATCGCAATGATCGTTCGAGTCTTGCCAAAGGCTCAACGGAGAGGCGACCGCATATTGCTTTTCCACGCTCGTCGATGGCGTTGCCTTCTCGACATGCGAGGGGACGCCGTTCCCCGCAGGTGCAGCATCCTTGCATGCGGGTTCCAAGATTGATGAGCTCCGAATTTCCCAATCTTTCGTGCAATCATCACTGCAACGAGTGTGTGGAAACTGCTGGCTTGACGAATCGGAGGCAGCAAGTGCCCCCCGCGTCATTTCGCGGCCACTTCACGGGTCTTTTGCAACGTTGTACAACTTATATTGTTGGAACATCCATGAAAAGGGGCATATTGAGCTGATGCCATCATCAACCTGATCTGAAACATTGTTGACACATCATCAAGGTGTTGCCGCCAAGAGTTGTAACGTTGGGAAGCTGATCCTAGACAGGAAGCATCTGCAACGTCGCTCCCAGGGTGTTCACTCTGGGTTGCTCCAATGATATTTTATTGGGGTGGACCGACTTTAGCTCGCTAGTATTCTGCAAGGAGCCGAGGTTCAAAGTCGCAACACAGCTGCGAGTTTCCGGGCTGGAGGGAGATGATCAAGAGTCAGACTGTCTTCCTGTTGATATATTTGATATACCAACTTCACAGCACGGGAAGTTTGGCACAACTTAGCAATCCCATTGCAAGCAACAAGCAGGTTGACGCGAGGAACAACAAATACTTACAGCGCAATGCAGAGGAGGATGACCACAGCAGCCTATTGTGCGACACCCTCCTTCACTCTGGAACACACACATCAGCAATACTCCAATCATAGTAAAGGGCAACTTGATGCGTCAATTCTCGTCTAAGCCCTGTGCGTGTTCCACAGACGAGCCAATGATGATGAGGCGGTCCCTCAAGGCCTTTGCGGTACCGACATCAGATTGAAATGGATGACAGAGGTCAGCTCGAGCGTGTATGCCACTCCCATCATCCATGACCTCCTCAGCGATGGCCACAAGGACATCATAGTCCCATCATTTGTTCACTATGTGGAGGTGAGCTGCTGACATAGAGAACTAAAATAGATGAGCAAACTGTGGGGAATCTTGGGAAGCAGCAATGTCTTTTGTTGCTAAATATCTGTCTCGGGGATAACAGGTGCTGGATGGGATAGATGGGGCAAAGGCATCAGATGACTCGTGGCCAGCATTCCATAAGAGCTTTGTCCATACCTCGCCACTCTTATTCGACTTTGATGAGGATGGCGTCCTTGATATCCTGATAGCAACATACAATGGAGAGGTCCTTGTCATCAAGGATACGGTGCGTATGCTCAACAATGATGTGGGAGTGTCATCGGCACCATGCCGGAGCATGCCACAGGCAACCACATGTTATACATGCTGAGTGTGATTGTGCTGAACCAGGGAGAGGTATTGGCAGAGAAGCTGGTGGTGCCTCGATTGAGAGTGAGGAAGGATTGGTACAAAGGCTTGGATCCTGATCCCATAGATCACAGCCACCCCGATGTTGGCATCAGACCAGATGCCCAAGATGGCTCCACAGGTCTGTCTTCCCGTGCCATCCCATGGCTTGGGCTTGCCAATACTCCAGATTATCTTCAGGAAGTATGCAATTCTCGTGCACGGCCTGCTGAGATTACCGATGGGTTTGCTGATGGTCCTGCATTGTAGTGGCAGCAAATGTTACGGCGGGGATGAGGCGGCGGCTCTTGGATGTAGATGATGTTAGCAGCGAGTCAGGCAAGCGCTTGGGGGTTGGAGCAGGGCGACGCAGGTTGTTGCAGGTGAGTCAGAGCAGAAGTGACTCCCACCACGCCATTTCCTTTTGCTGACAAGCTTGTGAGATGTAGTTCAAATTTATTTCACTCCGAAGATGTTGGGCATTTAAACCCTGGAACGTGTTTTGAGCCCTCTTGACAGAAATGAATTTGGTGTGAGTTGTGCAGGCTGGGGAGGATGGTCTGCTGTCAGAGGAGGCTAGGCAATCATACAAGGAGCTGTTCCAGAATCCCGACAATGAGTGGAATGCAGAGTTGGAGAGTGATACAGATTCTGCATCCTACATGAATGACATGGACAATCCTGGTATCCGCGGCCTCATTGATGGTGATGGTTTTGACTCTGGCGATGTGGACGATTGGCGTAGCAAGTAAGCCCATCAGCACCTCTTTGCCTGAAGATTTACTTCGGCATGTTCCAGATCTTAGTTGTGGCTTGAAGGTATATGCACAGCATGCTCAGGTGCTGTGAGTGTTGCAGGTATGTGCAACACTATGATGACCACTATGCGGATGATTGGAGGCCGCCTCCGGACATAGACACAGATGCGGCTTGGGGCGATGAGTGGTTCTTTGAGGCTCCTCACGAGCGCGAGAAGGGATACGTGCGGTTGGATGCGCACATCATGAGCACCCCAGCCATTGCAGATATTGATGGGGACGGCCAGGATGAGATAGTGATTGCGGCTTCATACTTCTTTGACCCAGAGTATTACAATGATCCGGTGAGGGTAGTGTTTTCCCAGGCGAAGCAGCCTTGGCAGGTTGAAGATGCTGATTGTCCTGTAGGTTTGCATGGGCCCAAAAATGGCGACAAATTCTGCTGTCCAGCAACCTGCATCATCCTAGCTGTGCTTCCGCCATGCTCAGGAACGTAAGAAGGAGCTCGGTGAGGACGTCGACGTAAGCAACTATGTCGCCGGAGGCATTGTGGTGTTCAACTCTCGGACGCGCACTGTCAAGTGGCAGCAGCACCTGGACCTCTCCACGGACAGGACAGCCTTCAAGGCCTATGTGCAAGCCTCACCCACGCTCGCCGACATCAATGGTGATGGCAAGCTGGAAGTCATCATCGGCACAAACATGGTGGGCTCACTCTCATTCCATTACACATGCCTTGCTTTTTATCATCTGACAATGCATTAGGAAAGTACCTGAAGGGTTTATGCATCTTTGGGCCTATAGAAAGTGCAAAGAAAGCACTGTGGGGTGACTGCCAGTTGGTTGCTTGAAGTGGACGTGTCGGGCTTGAAGATGCCGAGCCACAAGCAATGTGCTCTGCATCACTCTTGTACAAGAGACCTGACGCTACGAGCACTCCATGCCTTTGTTTGACGTCTTCCCTGAGTTGCAAGTACTGCACGGTGTTCCACCTCTCAGATTTGACGCTCAGTGCTGGCCTGGACACTCCTTGCTCGCAGGGGTTCGTGTATGTGCTGGACTGCGAGGGGCGCACAGTGGAGGGTTGGCCGCTGCAGATGGGCGCCGTGCAGGGACAGGTGGCCGTGGCCGACATCAACGGCGACGGCGCGCTCGAGCTGGTGGCCGCCGATGCGCGCGGCAATGTGGCCGCCTTCTCTGCCGACGGCACTGAGCTCTGGGAGCGCCACGTCAAGAGTCTCGTTGCACAGGTTGCGCCACACATGCACCTCCCTTTTCTGGCGCTGCTCTAGAAACCAGTGAAAGCCTGATGTGAGTAGGCAGGCAGTGGAATGCAGACAATCTGGCAAGTACCAAGCCTTGTCAGGCGCCATGGACTCAGAGAAAGCGCAGTCCGAACAATGGCACTTCTGTGCAACTAAACAGATGAGCAAACAGGAGATGATGGGTCTCAGACCGCATCACCACACCTCAATACATCTCTCCACTGGGCAGTTGGTCCTGAATGCAGGAGAATTGACATGTTGCAGCTTACCTTAGTGGATGCAGTGCAGCAAAATTGTCTGGTATGTTTTCAGGCATGCTCCAGGAGAGCTGAGCATTTCCTGGTTCATGCAGTCGCCCACTGGTTTCAGCTCATGCATGGGGAATGCAGAGCAGCCAGTTGACTGAGAGGAACTTCAGGCACGCTTTGGGAGGGCTGAGGAGACTTTCCGCGCATGCAGGCGCCAACGCTGGGGGACATAAACGGGGACGGCGTGCTGGAGGTGGTGTTTGCGACGGCGTCCGGTGCGGTGCACGCGCTGTCAGGCATCAGCGGCCGCGACGTCGCGCCGTTCCCGTTCCGCACGCGCGGCCGCATCACGGCCCCCGTGCTGCTCGCGCGCCTGCGTGATGCCAGCCCCGCTCTGCACGCTGTGGTGCAGTCCTACGATGGCCACCTCTACGCCATCGACGGCATCACTGGTACGGCCGCACTCTGGAACACCTGTTCTATCTTCAAATTATCAATGTCTCTAACTCCCTGACCATGTCGCAGCACCTCCCTCTCCTGCCTGGAGCCTAACTAGGCGGCACATATATTCACATTCAAATATGAATGTCCTACGATGGGCACCTCTATGCCATCGACGGCATCACTGGTACAGCCGCTCTCTGCAACTCTTGCTTTACCGGGTGGGCCGTGCATTCCACAGCCGGCTCTGTCTCCGGCGGGACGGATCCTGCCAAATCTGGCTGTGTGCAGTGGGCTGCATTCTGCAGCTCTTGCTGTGCCCAGTGGGTGGCATGCAGGGCAGCTGAGGGGAGTACCAAGAGTTGGTCCGTCGCAGAAGCTTGCAACCCTGCATCATTGAAGCCGCCGTCCAAAACATGAACCCTCCTGTTTCCATGCTGCATGGTTGGCATTTCCAAAGACATAGGGCATAGACATGGCAAGTTCTTGAAGGCAGGAGTGTGGCGGGTGTTGAGCAGGCTGCGCAGACACCGTGGACATAGGGGAGACGGCGTACGGGATGGTGCTGGCGGATGACATGGACGGCAATGGCCGCATGGACCTCGTCCTGGCGACCATGAACGGCAACGTGTACTGCTTTGAGACTGGAGCCAGCTACCATCCCCTGAAGGCTTGGCCCTCACAGGTCAGCCTCTCAACCTCCTGCACTTTTTCCTGGGATGCATGTGGAATCCGGTGGCCAGCTTTGATCGATACAGGCAGCAAGTCCCAAGCAGCTATTGATGCAATGAAAGCAGATGCAAGATATCTGCTATGCATGTGCATGTGGTGCAGCCCGCTCCAATGCTGGTGATGAAGAGACTTTGTGGGCAGGTTCTGGAGCACAGTGGGCTGGTGGCGAGGTATGACTGGGAAGGCGTGTATGCAGTGGCCTCCAGCAGGATGCCGCGCGATGTGCGGGGGCAGACGCTGGCTGTCCGCTTTGAGATCATCGACAAGCGTCCGCGCACTGCCCTTGGCGGCAGCCCATCTAGAGACATCACCAAGGGACCCTACAGCGTGGCAGTCAGACTGCAGGTGCACCTTTGCACGCATTACAGTGGTGTTCTGTATGCGGCTCTGCTGACCTGAGAGTGTCGATGCTGTTGGAGCTTTGAACTGGAGTCGGGTGATCACCTGCTCACAGATTGGGTGTGTGCAGGGCGTCGGTGTTGAGGAGATGAAGGCCGGGGATCAGCCTGTCATCGGCACTGTGTCTGTATACCAGGAACCGGGCGTCTACACCCTAGAGGCAAGCCTCCTGTTTCTTTCGTTCCTGCATGGTACTTCAACAGTGCACAGCTAAGCAACCAATCGTATTCAGAGCTGTTTGAGGTTTGGGGAACCATATTGATGTTGGACAGCTTCCCATGGGCAGTTGAGGTTTGTGTCACAAAGCACAGCATATCACTAATATTGTATGACGCACTTTTCCAGCCCTCCAGGGCTAGGTGCCTCGCAGCAGCTTCTCATTTTGTTCCTTCAGGTGCATAAGGTCAAGGTATTGCGGCTGGCTCACAGGTGCCCTGTCCGAGGACACGGTCAACAGCCACAGTGCGTGTTGAGATGGTGGACGAGAGCAAGCAGATATTTGCAGACTTCTTTGCACTGTCTTTTCATATGCACTTCCACCGCCTCCTTAAGTGGCTCCTGGTAGCCCCATTTCTGGCCTGTGCTGCTGCTGTTCTCAGCCTGCAATTTGACATTGACTTGCACGATGCTCTGCCGTCCTTCAATAGAAGGGTGCCCATGGCTGCCCCTTGAATTGAAGTCTATGAATTTATAGGTCTGAACAGCATGCACTTTATTCAGGGTGATGCCATTTAGCCCAGGCCTATTGCAGCAATCTGGCTGTAACGTAGCAAACACGAGCAAGGCTGAGCTCCGCTGGCTCTGGGGTTCCGCCATACAATTCTTTTTGGATACATTCTATCGCATTTTTGTTCCAAGGTTCTGTATGCATGAATTGGTGCATGAAAAGAGCGTATCAGGCTACTAGCGCTGCCTGAGCAGAAAGAGCATCTCCATCGACCGTTATAGACATGTCCAACATTTTCAAGCACTCTCCAGCACTCTCTGAACGTTTGGACTTTCAGCGGAAATCGAAAATACGAATTGTTATTCAGGCATCTTGAAAGTGGTCTTCTTTGTACTGGAGATCGCTTGGACAATGCTTTAGGGTTGGTCAGAAGCTTCATCACTGCATTCATTTTCGTTCAGATGAGACCGTCTTTAATATTCAGACATGCCAGGCACATAAATCGGTGCATCGTGTCAATATGCGATGGATCCTGCAGACATCTGTCAACAATAGATTCGTTGCAGGCATCTCGTTTTAGGTGAGAAGCCTGGGTTTCTGTGACAGGGATGTGTGAATTGAATTTGATTCAGAAAATATGGAGAGTTTCTTCCCTCTGAGAATTCTCGGTGCTGTGTATTTGTTTCTCACGAAGCCGATAGTTCAGGAGATCTAGGTTGCAGTACCAGTGATTGATCGATTCCATTAATGCATCCGATGACTGTGACTTCATTCAAATGAAATGTGTGAGTGTTGGAACCTGCAGGAGCGTTAGTGTTGAAGGACTCTCTCATTTGAGGAGCTCAGCTTATGGAGTGTTTGGTCAGCACCGCTTCTTCAGTGACCTTCCACCCCATACAGTGGGTTTTCTCGCCTCTGTCACGACCTACGTCAACTACATATATGCTGCGTCATTGATTCCTCCAGGGCTTGTTGAAATCGTCAGGCTCCATGGGTCGGGAAAATGCATTCCGACTCAGGGAAGGTCGTTGCTGATGATTACAGGAACTGCAAATGCCAGCTTTGTCTCCAACAATGTCACAAGGGAACATTGCCAGCTGGAAAGTGAAGGTGGGGCAGGAAATTGCTGCTGGAGATGTTCTGGCTGAGGTGGAGACAGACAAAGCAACAATGGACTGGGAGAACCAGGCAAATCTTCGCTGCTCAGTCGCTTGTTTTGCAGGACATCTCCCCTCACATTCCACAGTATGAGAACGATACAACCAACAGCGCGAATGCTTGGCTTAAAACCTCATATGTCCCACAGGATGACGGCTTTGTTGCTAAGATCCTGGTGCCCGATGGCGAGAAGGACATCTCAGTGGGCACGCCCCTGATCATTCTTGTGGACGACGAGAGCGCCGTGGACAAATTCAAGGACTACAAATCTTCTGGTGCCTCAGCTGCATCCAAACCAAGTGCAGCTCCCAAGCAAGAGGAATCTGCTTCAGAATCTGCTGGCCCAGGTACCGTACTTGCACCTTCCTGCACTTCAATGGCATGTAGAATAGCTGCTTTGCCTGGAAAAGACACATGCTTTTCAGAACCCCACATTTCAGCAATCCAGCATACACTGCTTTAATATGTGCAGTTGCCGTTGCATTGCAAACTTCATTTTTGGTCGTCCGCAGGGCCTAGCGCAGAGGCACAGGCTCCAAAGGGCAGCCAGCAGCACTATGAGGTGGACCACCGCATCGGCCCCGCGGCAGCCAAGCTGCTCCGCGAGAGCGGCCTGCACCCAGATGCCATCAAACCGACAGGGCCGCACAACATGGTCACCAAGGGCGATGTCCTGGCCGCCATTGAGTCTGGCCTGACCGCGCCCAAGCCTCAGGTACCACCCCTGCTGTAAAACAATTTCACATTACTCCGACCCTGCACAGTACGGACCCAAACGGCGCGATCAGAGAGGTTCTTCTATAGGGATTGGGCCTGTCAGAGTAGCTGGGACCTGCGCCTTTGCGTAGGAGTGGGAAAGTTCGGAGAGGCAGGCGCTTTTGTCCGGTGGTGTGATGGGTCCTTGAAGGGCAGCTGTGGGGCAGGAATACGGCACCCACCCATGAATGAAATCCTGATTCCACTCATGCAGGAACAGACGGAAGCACCCAGAAAAGAAGAAGCGCCAAAGAAGGCACAAGGTCCAGTGGCGGCGACAGCACCGGCACAGCCGAGCGCATCGGCCGCGCCGAAACAGGAAGCGGACGAGGCGGCGGCGCCAGCGCAGAGGCCGGGCCGCAGGCGGGGCCAGGCGCCCAGCTACACGGACGTTCCCAACTCGCAGATCCGCAAGATCATCGCCAAGCGGCTGCTGGAGTCCAAGCTGAGCGTGCCCCACTACTATGTGCGCGGCCATGCCGACCTTGCCACGGTCTCAGCGCTGCGCCAGACATTCAAGGAGCAGGGCGCAAAGGTGTGTGAGCATGCCATCTGCTGGTCTGTGACAGGTTGCCATTTCAGTCCTGTGCCTGGACTGAAGTGCAACCAGTCATAGTCCTGTTCCTGGCTGTTTTCATCATGACCCAGAAAGACAGGAGGAGGTGAAGATATGGTGTGCTCAGGAATGCACTGGAAAATACATCCATGCCAGCGCTTCTGAGGTCATGTAGTGAATGGCTCCCAGTTGTGGGTCTCTCCGTGTGCGGCCACATGATTCTTGATAGAGTACTTCAATGCAGCCATCAGTACAAGTAGCCCAGTGCTTCAAGCACACACATGTCCTGTGCAACGCAAATGTCAGTGTTACAGAGGTGTTGATATTTAGTGATTCTATTCCTTCTCAGGTCTCCGTGAATGACTTCATAATCCGAGCAGTGGCGCTGGCGCTGGTGGATGTGCCGCGCGCAAACTCACAGTGGGATGAGAGCCGAGGCGAAATTGTGCCCTGCCCTGGCGTGGACATCTCCATTGCAGTGGCCACAGATAAGGGCCTCATCACGCCCATTGTCAAGGACGCTGACAAAAAGTCCCTGACACAGATCTCTGCAGAGGTGCGCTCTGTGCCGAGTTTGCAGGACAGGCATGCTGTGCACGTCCTACTTGGTCTGTGTTGCCTCTGTCATGGGGAGATTGGAGTTCCAATGAACTTGTGATAAGGAGATAGTCTATGGAGCTAGATAAGGGTGGAAGAAGAGAGTCTAAGGAGCTTCACAGTCATGAAAAGTGTTGTACTGCGGCAGGTGCGGGAGCTGGCTGGCAAGGCGCGGGCGAACAAGCTGCAGCCGCATGAGTTCACTGGCGGGTCCTTCACCATTTCAAATCTGGGCATGTTCAATGTGGACCGATTCTGTGCCATCATCAACCCTCCTCAGGTAGCATCCCCTGCCCCCATGGCCACAGAATCCTATGAGGTGTTTTTTTTGTCCAGTGCTGAGCAAGTGATCTGGGGTTCTCAGTTCTGCACTTGCCTCCATGTGTTTGTTGCTCAGACACCCTCTTATGGACGTGGGTGGTGTTTCTGCAGTCGGGCATTCTTGCCATAGGAGGGACCCAACATAATGTGAGCCTGAAGGGAGGAGAGCCTGTGGCTGATGCTGGGATGACAGTCACACTCAGTGCAGACAACAGAGTGATTGATGGCGACATTGCTGGAGATTTCCTGGATGCATTTGCCAAAGCGATGTCAAATCCTGTGAGACTGCTCAGTGTGTGAAAGGGTGATAGAGGATGTTTTGGGAGAGAAGCTTGACTGGTTAATGTGGGAGAAGATATGTGACGACGTGTAATGAGCATGAGGGTTCATTGTCGTCAAGCAGGAGAATGGCGAGTTGCCGTGAAGATGCAGTCGTGCATTATGAAACAAGTGCTATTAGGAATGCAGGGAAAGCGGCTGCCTTGTAATGGAGTCTAAAATCTTACATGCATCCTGTGCGGTGCAACAAGTACACTAGTGCTGATTAATGCAGATGCACGTGCCGTCGCTCTTTACTAAAACAGCCCAATTGCTTACAAGTCTTCAAGCCGCAGAAGTGCATCTAAATCCTGTGCGCAACAATCACTTTGCACCAGTTGACACTTCAAACAACATATTGAAGTACGAAACCATGACACAAAAAAATCCATGATCTTTTAAGCGATACAAACAGTGTTTCAAGGTCAGAGCCTGTCTAACTCTAGGTCATACCCAGATGTTGGAGGTGAGCTCAGCCTCGAGGGAGGCCTCCTCCCCAGATATATACAAGTTCCACAGCATGGACTACATCCTGCAGGGAATGTGCAGCAAACCAACCCAGGCAACACTATCCTGGATAGTTTCTACTTGATGGAAAAGCAACAGACAGGTAATAACACGGGAGGGAGCAAAAGGGGGCCAGGCAACTTACGAACAAGGCTGCCCCCAGCTCATTAGTGGTGGATATTTCAAATCTCTCAACCTGCTCACGCTTTCTAGATACAGACCAGAGAAATCTGCAGAGTGACAATGAGAGAAAACACTGCGAACTAATTGGCATGGCAGAGAAACATTTACAAGGACAATTTGCTGCAAACCTGTCTCTGAATGGTCTGCTGTTTCCACCTAACATGCGCCTTTCCCTACACGTCCTGTTGACTCCCACACAGACCCAGGTGTGCAAGTAAGAATGAAAGCAAACACTGCATGACACTTGTGGGAAAAGCAGCAGGAATGAACCAACCTGCCGCTCATACCACGAGGCCTCAAGCCAGCGCTGCCTGGAGTAAAGTCCTGCACATCTGCCACACAGGCGGCCGATGGCCAAAAATGTGTGCAAGGGAGACAATGGATCTCACATTCAGGCACACCTTCGTTATGGAGGCTGCCTCTAGTGACCCAAATACTACTTGAATGGTGTCCTCCAGCCTCCTGCTGTCTGTCAAGTCTTTGGAGGGAAATGTAGAAATTTACACCAACCTTACAGCAGTACTATTGATTTGGAGCGCATCAGTACCCGAAAATGAAAGTCGTTACCTCCCTTCAGAAAGTTGCCGCAGCAGTGCTCTCGCAGCAGCACCACAACCACAATCTGTGACACAAGGACAAACAGCATGAAATCTGCTTCCATATTTGCCCATGTGCCGCTTCCTTCAGGGCAGTATGGTGCATGGATGCAAACTCGTCAGAACAAGCTTATGCAGTCAGGCAGTCCCTGAAAAGCATTACCGTGTAGCTTGCTTGGCCAGCATGATGACCGCACTCCAGATGGTCACGTCCATGCCCATGATGGGAGGTCGCCCTGTGCCAGCAACAGACCCCAAAGCACAAGAAGCGTGCCCCACATGTTCGTGGGGTGCCTCAAGCACATGATGGCCATGATGATGCATGACAGCAGGGTTGATGCACAGTCAGGATACCGCATTGTGGCAATGATAGCGGGCCAGCCTAGATATCTCGGACGACTTCAGCAGCCGCCAATCGTCCTGAATCTTCTTCATCACAGCTTTCCATTTCCAGCGCCTCGCTTGCATCTTCGCGTCCGTTGCGCAATTGCTCTTGTAGTATGAAGAGTTTCTGCACAACGAAGTATGCCATCAGTAATGCAGCAACATCAACACCAATCACAACCGCAGTTGTGTGGACATTCAGAGTGCGCTATTGCCGCGACGTCGACAGAATGTGGGACACCCGACTTTGAGATCCATTGGGAGTTGCAGCGAACGAGCACCTCTTGCAAGTCCAAATTCTCCTGCCTTAAGTACATGTTCTCCTGCTCCAATGTCATGATGTAAGCTGTCTGATCTTCGCGAGGCCTCAACGCTGCATACGGTTGATCCTGTACCACAGGCAAAGGTTGTCAGCATACTGACGAGTCCTTATTTGAGACCAATACAGCGCAAGCAAGTGCGAGACACAACGCATCAGCAATCACTGCATTGTGAACTCACCTCTGCTCCTGCATGGGCAGCCTCCGATTCACTGTCACCGCTTTCTGAGGCATCGTCTGAAGCGCTTACTTCTTGCATCAGCAAGGTGTCATTGGTCCCATAGTAGTCCACGTTTTCATCTCCATGTCCATTCGCTCCCGCAGATGATGCCAGGCCCACTCCATCAACTGCAAATAAAAAAAGAAACATACGTCAAAACACCAAAGTCAACTCCTTTCCTGGTCGAGCCATAAACAGCCTCGAGACAGTTGCTTTTCAACACTCGCATCTCAACAGCATGGCAAGCAATCAAGGTACGGATCCGGAAACAGCTAGTCACACTCGCAAACTTGTCAAAAAGCCACTGGAACAAACAGCAAGCACTGTCGAGCTTCTGCAAACTTCACAGTGAGCGGAGTCGGGTTTCACAAGAAACAGAGACGAACATATACCTTGCTGTCGTCGCATCAAGTCGGCTGAAGAGTTGAACGGGGCGCGGGGAACAGTCATTGGCGTACGAGCAGGAGTATCCTGACCTGCGGGGAAGCGGACCCGGAAGTTGGTTCGGGACCCGAAGACAGCACCGCGCTTGCGAGCATAACTTGGCTTCAGAAAGTGCTTCTTACCCTGAGGGTAATGGCGCTTCGTCCTCTGCCTGTTCTTGCTGGCCAACGCAGAGAGCTGACTGGGATGGTGAGGTTGACTTCCTGGCTGCTGCTTGCGCTTCTTGGTCCAGTGCCGCTTGCGCTTCTCCACCACGCGTCCCTGCGAAGATGATACAAGCCCCTGCGCGGGAGGTTGAGGCTGGATCGGGCGCTGAAGCTGCTGGAAATAATACTGAGGAGGATGTGAGGCAACACCTGCTAGGCCGCCTTGCGACAGCATAACCGGTCCCGCTCCTGCTTCCATGACGTTGCAAGGCAAATTCTGCACTGCTACAGCGGCCATGAAGACAAGATTGAGAAACTTTTTGACAAAACTTTGTCCGCTGGCGAAGTTTTGATGCTGTTCGATAGTAACATGCCCCTGGATATTACTGCGTTTGCCCTTGACTCAAGGGCGTTAACCTCAGTCCATCCCATGCCCCCCTCACCTCGGAAGAGGTCCGAGCGATCTTCTTCTTCGTGAAAGTGAACACAGTCAGGAATACAGTGTTCTGGATAGTGGTGGACAATGTGAGCTCTGGGATAGGTAGTATAGATCTGAATCTTGTAGGACGAAGGAACCCGGGAGGATCTAGATCGGGTGGCACGAACGCTCCCGTGAGTAATTGACAATAAGGGGAAGAAATGTGGCGAAGTCTGCAATGCCGATGTGCACACATTTAATTTTACGGTGAGAAGAGCAATTCCTGTTTGGTGATGAAGACGTTTGAAGGCCGTGAAACCCCGATGACGCGATCGAGACTTACACTGCCTTGCACGCTTTCCTTAAAGATGTTCATTTGATACATTGGTTGAGTACACCGCAATAAAGGGAGTGCATTCAGCGCACGTTTCCATCTTGTATCACAAGACCAACAGTTAGTCGGATGTTGTTAGGTGCCACTTTCCTCGGCTCCAAGCTGTTAGCTGGGATGCCTCCCTGAAATGGCATGTTACTTCTAGCATTATGTGTGTAGACTGCTGATTGTGGAGAGTGCTCATCATGACGTCACCACGCTGAGCAGGTGTGAATAACAATAAGGAGAGAAGACAGTGGGTTGATTCGATGGCAAGCGCATTAAGACGCCAGCATGTCGCGCACGCCACCCAAGGAGAAGACTTGTTGAAGGCAAACACAGCTTTGGCCAACCCAGCGCGCAGAGCGCAGCTGGAAGAGAGCCCATCCACAATTCACCGCCACCTGGAGAATGTCTCGGGCATCATCGGGGCTCATGATCTGGTTCATTGGCAGCGAACTCTAACGGTGACTTCCACTTTGCTCGTGGCATGGGCTCGATTGCGCTTGCGTACCATGTACGTGCATCGCATGCGATTGTTGGCAGGGCTTTTCTGAGGGTGCGCCCATGATGTGACCAGGTGAGATCGGTGGTGATGGCGTTGATTTTCGGGAGCGTGTTTTCCATTATCATCCACAAGCTCAACTTGACCAGCGGTGTCATCCCCTCCATGGGCATGGCCATAGCCCTCATCAATTTCTTCTCAGTGCAAAGCTGGAACGCGCTGCTCAAGCGCTTCAACATCAACACCCTGCCCTTCACCCCACAGGTGAATGTGCTGCATCTAATCCACTCGTGTCAATGATCTTTACTTGTTGTTTGCACCCCTTGAGTCTGGGAGTACTGTGTCTGACAGGTCTGCATGTGCATATTGTGCAGGAGAATGCAGTGATGCAGACATGCGTGGGTGCGACAGCCGGTCTGGCCTTCACAGGCGGTTTCGGCTCCTATTTGATTGCCATGGACCAGCAGAGCTACCTCAATCTTGGTTCCACCAAAGGCAACTATGAATCGGTGAGTGCGCTGCATCTGCATTCCTTTTCGTTCTCTTTGCATCCTCCAGCAGCAGTCTTGCATCCTGCCTAATGGCTGATAACCTTTGACTGTGTGGCACAGGATGTGTATAATCCAGAGCTATGGCGAGTCATCCCCTACTTGCTGTGCATCTCCCTCATTGGCATATTCATCCTGCTGCAGCTGCGCAAGCGATTCATTGTGGATTATGCCCTGCCCTACCCCTCGGGTACTGCCTCAGGGGTCCTCATCAATTCGCTACACAAGATTGGCGACAAGACTGCTGGACGCCAGGTATTAACAAAACATTGTACTTGCAATATCTGGCTACACAGAAGTGTCTGCCATGGTCATATGTAGAGGTGCTGTTGTGCAGCGTCCCCAACTGCAAGTTAAAGCACACAGGTACTTTCTGCACAGCGCATCCTAATGAGATGCATGCATGTTGTGCTGCAGATGCAAACACTGGCTACATGGGGGTTCTCCTCTTTTGGCTTCTCCTTCTTCAAGTGGTTCTTCAGCGCCAAGGGGGACAACTGCGGCGGCTTTGATGCCTTTCCCACCTTTGGCCTGAAGGCGCTCAAGTGGACATGGAGCTATGACTTCTCTCTCACATACATTGGCGTTGGTAACTGTCCCTCACAGCTCTCTTTCCTCTTTGCCTTGAATCTTGTCAATCATAGCTCACCAGCGCCAGCGTGAACCCAGCTCACAGGGTGACTCGAGTGTGCCATTTGCTTGCATCCTGAACCACAGGTGCATGTAGCAGTAGGAACTGTGCAGTATCCGAGTGCTGAGGATTGGTTGGTGCCCGGGCAGGTATGATTTGCCCACACATTGTGAATGTGTCCATGATGCTGGGAGCCATTGTGTCGTGGGGCATCATGTGGCCCATGCTGACCACCAAAGCTGGCGACTGGTACCCGGCTGGCCTCAACGAGCATGACTTCAAGGGTCTGTTTGGCTACAAGGCACGTGCACTCACCAGTGTATGACAAACCAGGCTTGGCAGAAGTGATGGCGACATGACTTGTTGAAGTTCGCTCGATTGTGCCAGCCCTGGACAGATAATTGCGAATGGGAATGGTCATCAGCGAGGGGTGGAAACACGTGCTGCAGGTGTTCATTGCCATGGCGGTGTTCCTGGGCGATGGCTTGTACAACTTCACAAAGATCGCAGTCGTTTCCCTGCTGGCCATCAACAAGACGGTGCGAGCCAAGAAGGAGCAGCTGCCGGTCCGCAACCCAGGCCCAGACCCCAAGACAGCTGCAGCACCCGGCCAGCAGGCTGACAGCGACAACATCCCCATCTCCGCCGCCGAAGCTGCCAAGCTGACCGAGCTGCGCAACCGCATCTTCCTGTCAGACCCTGTGCCCTGGTAAGCCTGCCGCACCCTGTCTCTACCTGTCACCTCTGCACGCAATGCATGTGTGGTGGAGCAGCTGTTTGCTGCAAATTGCTGCATCGCTACATTGGTGGACATGCGGACTGCAAGTCTCGTATTCAAGGGCTTGCAGCCATGCAGATTGAGTGTGACACTGCTGCGAGCAGTGCCAGGAGTCTACTGGTAGTCTCGTGAGCTGCAGTGCTCAAAAGGGGCGACCCCTACTACACATACAGGGAGAGTCGGCTTCATGTGCAGCTGACATGTGCAAGGAGCAAGCGGCTGCAGTGGCAACTGCAGAGAGGATTGCCCCAGCCTCAACTCGTTTTGTATGTTGAGCACACTGCGGTGTCTAAATTGCACTGGTCCCGTAATCGCAGGTGGATAGGGGTGGTGGGTTATGTGATATTTGGGATCATTGGTGCGGGCGTCATCCCCCAGCTGTACCCCGCCGTCAAGTGGTACATGGTCGCTATCGCATTCGTCAGCGCCCCCGTCTTCTCAGTGAGCCCTCCACCCAATACTAGCATGCATGCACACCTCCTGCCAAGAGCTCCTCATGCCACTGCTGCATCCCCTGCCGTTTGGAATGCCTTCCCCAGCCTTGACGATTGGATCAACCTGTTCACAAGCGGTTCGCGGCGGGCAGGTGTGCAATGCGTACGGCGCTGGGCTGACGGACTGGGACATGTCTTCGCTGTATGGCAAGCTGTGCATCTTTGCGTTTGCTGCCTGGGCAGGCCACAACGGCGGCGTCACTGCCGGCCTCGCCATCTGCGGAGTCATGCTCTCCGTCACATCGGCTGCCTGCTGTGAGCATGCCCACCCATGAGTCCTGTTTTGAAGCCCTTGCAAGAGTCCTGTAGCTGCCTGTCTGTTACGCCCTACTGCCGTAACCTCATGCACTGGATGCATCGCACAAAAGTGGGCTCAGTACATACCCCCATCCCCGTTTCCAATGATAGCTGTGTGCATCACTGGAATGCAGTCCTTCCGGCATGTGAGAGGGGCGGAGTTTGGGGGCCGTTTGCAGTGTTTTGAACATCACATGTGTCAAGAATGTGCATGCTCCCCAATAGGTGCTGCATGATGTGACAAGAATGAGTTGCTGAGTGGGGTTGGTGTGACTGGGGCTGCAGCGCTGATGGGGGACTTCAAGACGGGGTGGATGACGCTGTGCAGCCCGCGCTCCATGTTTGTGGCGCAGATGATCGGTTCCGGCCTTGGCTGTGTCGTTGCGCCCGCAACCTTCCTCCTCTTCTACAAGGCCTTTGACATCGGCGTGCCTGGCTCTGCATACCCGGCCCCCTACGCCACCATCTACCGCGCCATGGCCGTGCTCGGTGTGGAGGTGGGCTGCATAACCGCGCAATGTCACTGAGGCTCGCTGCCAGACCTTAGTTAGCATGCACTGAGGGTTCAGTGCCTAATCAGGAAACTCCGGTGTCAGGTGCTGCCCACTGGATGCCATGCACGCATGGGCAGGATTCTTTGCGTCGGGGCAGAACAGCTGACTTGAGGGGGTTGTTAACTGGGCTCGTGCTCATCGGTCGGCTTGGGAAGTAATTCCTATGTCCGCTCTGCAATGTTGTTGCCAGCAGATTCAGATGCCAACAAGAACTGCTGAGACTGGTACCCAAGCGTGTGTCATGCTCAGCCTCTGGTGCCCTCTGCCAATGTGCCACCGACCCTACCGGCCGCCGCATGTGCAGAGCCAGTGGGCGTGGCCAGTGCTGATCAATCTCAGCAGTCCTTGCTGGCGCATGAATCTGCAGGCGACAGCACTGTAGAGTAGACGGAGGAAGCGCTGCCGAACGCGGCCGATGCGCATGAGCCCAGTTAACAACCAGCCCAGCCCGGTGCATATTGGATTGTGTTGCTTTCCCCGCCAAGCTCTCTGTGCGTGGGACAGCACGTGAGATCGGCAATCTCTTGGCACCACATCTCTCTGCATTATCACCCTCTGAGTGGCCACCCTCTGAGTGGCCATGCTGACAGTACCCACCCGGTGCATGCATGCAGGGCGTCGCAGCGCTGCCGCAGCACTGCATGACACTCTGCGCAGGATTCTTTGCGGCTGCTATCGCAATCAGCGGCCTGCGCGACGCGCTGCCGGAGCGCTATGGGCGCTTTGTGCCCATCCCCATGGCCGCCGCCATCCCCTTCTACATCGGTGCAAACCTTGCGGTGCGCGTTCCCTTCCACCATCCTACTCTAGTCGGTTTTTGGCGATGTTGTGGGCAGATCTGACAGGGCTTTTCCACGCATCTGCCGTACAAAGGCTATCTGCTCCACAAAGGTGTTTGAAGGTGATTTTCGTGCTCGCGGCGGTGCTCGCAGTAGCAATATTCCGCAGCTGTACAGGGCCAGGCCGTGCATAGCTGTCCAATTGTGGCTTATTCCGGCACTGATGCCCCTTGGGCTATGACAAAAGCACTCTTGGCTGTGTCTGAGAAGTGACTGATTAAAAGCTGACTTTGAAGGTGCTCAGCTCATGCACATCTTGCTGCTGCCACCTGATGCACACCTTGCCAGAACAGATCCAAAAGGGAATCAGTCGACCCAAGAGTGGGCCCACAATTGCACATTTTTCAGGCGCAATTCGAGGGACATCCGCACAAAGGGACTGGATCCATGCTATGGCCCACAGTTGAACCAGAAATGAGATCATGATATTAAAGAAAGTCTTGAAGCATATCCTGATGCACGCACCACTTTTTTTTAGCTGTTCTGCTGTTGGGTGGGCCCTGTGCACAGAGCATCCATGTGCATCCGCCCTTAGGTGCCATGGTCAAAAGCTCTGGGCATTTAGTTGGCCTCCTCCCCGGAAGGCTGCCAGATGAGGCGCGGGTGGGAGCCCTGGGATACTTGTGCTGCCCACCTGTCCAGAGCTGCTTCTTATCTGGCAGCTGACATGTCAAGTGACTCACATGCTGAGCTGGCTGACTGCAGGTGGACATGTGCATCGGCTCGGTGGTGAAGCTGGTGTGGCAGCGCCGCAAGCCGGCAGAGGCGGACTTGTTCGTGCCTGTGGCGGCTTCAGGCTTCATTGCTGGTGACGGCCTGTGGTCGGTGCCCGCCGCCATCCTTGCCATGGCCAAGCTGCGGCCGCCCATCTGCATGTCCTTCACGCCCGGCTCCTGAAGCTGGCATCGATGAGGCCATGAGCTCTGCAGAAGTCATGCGGCAGGTCCGCAATCATGCACAGATGTCTGACCATGTCCATTCGGAAGTCATGAAATGATGTCTCAGCCACGCATGTGTTGCCTCTCCCCTGTGCAGCCTCTGCCAAGATCCTGAACCATCTGGCCACTGGACAGGGCAAGCGCTGCATAGACTGCACACTTGGAGCGAGCTCATATGAGCGACGGGGGATGCAGGATGTCAGTGCTTTGCCGCTATCGTGCCTTGGCCGAGCCGTGTGGATGTCTTTCGCACGCGACACCCTCAGTGCTGAGATAGGGAAACATTGCACATTTGTATAAATGTTCATGGGAGTGTTCTTGAAAAGAGCAATGGGGGAAAGACAATTTCTTCATAATGGTCATATGGTCACATGAGTTTTGGTTGTCCTTCATGACAAGACCCGCCCAAGTATCTCAGCCCAGCTGGCTGTACTGGGTGAAGTCTGACTGGAGGAGGAAAAAGTTGGATTGCACATCGGTGCAATTGCAATGATTAGCAGGTGATGCTGTCATGTGCTTGCTACCGATGGTGTCAACGCTTTCATTGTACACCATCTACACTGGCGGCCTCTCAACGGGCAACATTTCTACCTGTGCTGTGTGCAGCCTGGGAAATATTGTCACTAGTGCAGGTTTTACGCCATATTTTTGCTTTGTGACACAGCTTGTCTGTGGGCACACTGCACACTTTCTGAGAGTCCAGGCTCTTGTCAGGGTCTGCATGGATTTGCTTTTGTGCAAAGTTGCAGATAATAGTGCCTTCAGGTTCCCTTTTGTGAATGACCTTTTGTGAATGATAATGTACAGATACTTCTGCTGTGAATGGCACTTTGGAATTCTTAGGCTGTTGCATGCAATGTTGCTGCCTCCAGGTTAAAATAATTCTGTGTACTTGTGTGACTCCTGGTTGCCAGAGGACACATTGTCCAGAACATCCCTGTGTATGGATCGCAATGTTTGGACAAACGAAAATGAACTGCGTGTGCAATCAACCAATGAAGCAATTTTCTCAGTATGCTAGGCATCATGTCTGGTGTATGTTAACATAATAAAGCATGATAACGTTATCAATGTTATGTATTGATTGGCTTGAATGCTGTTAACAACGTTGGCAGTAAGTACGTGACATTCTTTCAATCCAGATGCATAATATAAGGGTTGTACAATTCTTGTGTTGCACTGGTGTCAGTAAGGTGATGCCCTCAAGGCACACATGAAATGTGTAACCTATTGCTAATGGTCTCTGAAGATATTTTCCTGAGTCTGTGCCGTTACAGCGTCATCATGATCAATGCCATGGCATGGCGTTCTGCATCACAAGACTTGTCTTCTGCCATCTCATGTCCGTGGTGCCTCACGGATGCACTGATACAGAAATTATACACAAAATAGACAGCAGATGAAAGCAAATTATAAATTACACACAAAAATCAACAGCAGATGAAAGTAAACCCTCATGTTCTATCATATTGCCTTCGCTTTGTGGGATCTCTGAGGACGCTGTAGGCTTCATTCAAGCGCTGAAACCTCCTCGATGCAGCCGCCTTGTCCCTCTCGTCCACTTTGTCTGGGTGCCACTGCATTGCCAGCCCTCTGAAAGCTGCCTGCAACAACATGCTCACATCTTGAGAAGTCACATCCAGCAAAAAGTCTCTTGTCGCCTCCCATTTCTGGTGCATCAACCTCAGCAGACCAGACATTCAAGAGGACTGTACAAATTCCAGCAGGCATATCTGCATCTCCAGCTTGCTACAACAGTCCACATGACATTTGAGGAGGGTGTGGTCAGGTGCAGTGGACAGTCTCCAGTGGGCATACCTGCATCTCCGGCTTGCTATAACAGTCCGCCGAACAACTCAAGAGGCCAAGTGTGGTCAGGTGCAGTGGACAGTCTCCCTGTGGCACACCTGGATCTCCTGCTTGCTACAGCCAGGCTCCAGGCCCATGAGCTGGTAGTAGCCGAGAGGGTCGCGTGCGCTGCCCCGGCCGCTGTAGCCGCCGCCAAAGAACTCGGCGTTCTCGCGCTCGTCCATGCGCCGCCGCTGCTCCTCATACTGCGTGTACATGTGCACCCACTCCGCGTCCCACGCCCCTGTCGTGTTGCCCTCTGCATCCCTGCACCGCACATGCTCCCTTCATATCTTCAGGGTACCTATCAAGATTTTTTGATCCAGGGTTGTAAACCCTCAATTTAACTCCCAAAAAATCCAAAAGGAAAATACAATAGAGTGGGCTCCCGTTGGGCCCACAGTGCTGCCGTCAGCATCCCTGCATAACACACGCCACTTCTTTCAGCAATATCCACTTGGACAATCCACCAGAGAGCACCGCAGCCACACTGGGAAAGCAACTCCTTGACCAGGCACAGACATGTGACATGACTGTGCCACAGTATGTGAGGCTCACTCTCAACTCCAATGTTCTTACGATGTTGTGGAATTCAAACGAATTCCGCAACAGAGTGTCCAGGGACGAAGGATGAAGCTGATCCAGCAAAGGGGTCGTGAGGGAGCACGGTCACAGCTGGAAAAGTCTCCTTGTCATGTCTGTTGTCCTCTGGTTGTCCTGCATTCAACCTCCCCAGACATGGTATATTGTGAACACAGGGGCAGACCTTTGCTGCTCCGTCTGCTGCCAGAAGGCGGCCCAGCGTGCGCGCATCCATGTGAGGTAGTGCGTCGCGATACCGGCGATCGTCATGGGCAGCGCGATGCCCCAGACCCAGTTGGTTCCAACCGCCAGGGCGCCCAGCCCCTGCGACATGACCATGCCCACGCCCGCTGCCAAGCCCGCCAGCACTGCGACTTTGCCCTCATCATATGCTCGCTGCCCTGCCACCTGCCTTGCGTTCACCCCTGCGCACAATCATCCTCGGGGATCATATGGCCCCATTGACTTTTAATTCTGGGTTTGGAAGGTGCTGTCCCTGCGTACATCACACTTCACATAATACCTATTCCTCAAGAGCTTCGTGAGCTGCCATCTCTCTTGGAAAGTGATGTATGCTACAGATGAAGACTCTGAGTCTCCGGGGAGGTCAGCCTATTGTGACACTCCAAGGCTGCGGCAGCTCGCGCATTTGCAGAGCTGTCTAAGAGAGGCATCACTTGACAAATGCCGCGACAGTTGCCTGCTCTTTTGGAAAGCTGTGCAAAATGCGCAAGCCGCCGGAGCCCAGAACTGTTCGATGCGCTGACCTCCCAGGAGAGTCCCCCTCACTCGTGACAGCATACATCACATGCCATACCCACGTTATTAAGCTTGAGAGCTCCACATTTCTTACTTTCACCAAGCCTGGTTGGAAGAGGGCGAGGGCAGCCATTGGTCTTCGCTGCCAAGAAGGAAGTTGCGGTTGAAATTGTATCATACGTGTGGGTCTTTGTCTAGATTGCCTTGAACCTCTTTTTCATGAGGCCACTGACAGCACTTGCGCATGATGAGCCTTGCTGGGGTGTAGATACTTCAAGAAGCATACGCCACGTGAAGGTAAAGCTGTTGTACACCCGGTTAGAAGTGTACAACTGCCAGACTGGAGCATCACCTGACACAAAGGTGCGCATTTTGGTGCCAAAGTGCTGGGAACGGAAGATGTACGCGGGGACGTAGACTGGGGAGGAGCGCATGGACACTATCGAGAAGTCCACATTAACGGACCCCACCCTGTCGCATCTGAATTGGCTGCGCACCAAATCTTCCGCCGCCTTGGTCTCCTGCTGCCGCATCCATTCTGTCACAAATCTGCAGCAGTGCTACTCAGTGAGCATGCTGCAAACATGCACACCCGCACCGTTCCAGATGACTCATTGAAGAATGCTCGCAACACAGACAAAGCTGCACCTACCCGCAGCACGATCACCGGAACTTCGTGGGCAATCAAGGCCACTAAGGACATAGCTGTTGGCATGATACATCTCCAAAAACACAACGCCCACAGGTGGCACCTGAGGGCGATGTTGGGCTTCATGTCAAAGGGCCCCACGCGCCGCGTCTCGCCGGTGGAAGCGGACGTGAGCATGCGTGGTGTGAACTCCGTGGCCTGTGTCACGATGCGCCCCGGGCGCAGCTGTTGCACCTCCGAGCGCGGGTACTTGTAGCTGGCATATACCTGCATGTCCACAAGGGCGGTGTCTGGCCGCAATCCTATGCCATCATGAGGTGAGATCTGCTGACGCATCTCAACAGGTGACTTTGGTGACATTTTGTGTGTCACATCATCTCAACACACTGCTTGCACCGACAAGCATCAACCAAGTGGCATGAGGGGTCTGCACAGCAGCTGTCCAAGAGTTGCTGAGTGAGAGGACAGGATACACAAAGTCCGATTGCCAAAAAAACATGCTGAGATGAGTGGTGAGAGCAATGGGTCACCTGCATGCCCTCTTCTGTGGCGCTGTAGGAGCGCTGCCAGGTCTGGTGCAGGCTGACCTGGCGCCAGGTCGTGCTCAGCTGCTGCTCATATCGCCTGGTTTGTGGGTTGTACACGGACACCCAGGCATCATAACCCACCCGAGCGCCCCTCAACACCACCTCCACAGTTGCCGTGGTCACCCAAAACGGCAGAAAGCTCTCCTTCACCTTCTTGAGCCCTGCGGTGTGCAATGAATGAGTGTCATGTCCCCATTGCACGCTCAACATTGTACTTGAAGCATGCGTTAGCAGCATGAGCCTCTGTTTTTGTGGGTCAGGGGTGTCTCGCTACCACCTCCATAGATGGTCAATGCTATGGTGGGCTCCCATTTCTTCCAATTCTGAGATTTTGTTGGGGAATTTCCTCATTTGTGCAAGTTGTGTACAGTACACTCGAAATGAGTCTGAGAACCGAGTGCGATTAGTCGTGAGGTGCACCTGCTTCCGGCCGCATCAAGAAGAAGTTCTGATTGTGATACTGCTCAAAGGCTTGTGCAGCTTCCTCTTCTGTCTCCTGTTCAAACATCTTGTGTGCATGAGAACAACCTGTCAATTAATTGAGCAAGATTTTAAATGCTTGTAGCGCAGGCAGCCCGGTACCCGGAATGGCAAAGCACTGAGCTTTCTCTCTGGTGGCCCTTCAGGATCTGCAGCTGCCTCTGCTCTAGCTGATGCCGAAAAGCTCCTGTGTGCGGGCTTTCGTCCAGCAGCTTGTCGTGAAAATGTGCTTTCCCTTGTACGCATGTAATGCCCATGCTCCCAGCATCGATCATTTTGCTGGACCACAGCTGCAAATTGCGCTCCTCTTCCTCTAACCAAATCAAATAATTGCCATGGTTGAGCATCGAGAGCATATCTGGTAAGTAGCAACCGCAGGGCGCACGCCTCCCTGAGCATGGATCAGTGAACCAACACAGAATTTTTGAAAAGCGGCCTGACAAAAAGAAGACAGAATTTGAATCGCTGTGACACAGTTCTCAGACCAGTTCCATGGCATACATTCGCCATGCACCGAAAGACTCCAAGTGTTAAATGAAGACTCCGGTCAGCTTCTCAGGTCTGCAACAAAATCATTCCTGCTCTTATGCCATTATAGATCGCGTCTTCTGATCGTATCGGCTTCACTTCGCTCCGAGTCTCGGAATTCCCTGGCACGCCATCGAATTGTGTGCCACTGTTTCTATTCTTGGCCGGGGATGTAGCGACACACCTTGTTTGCCGAGCACGGTATGAACATCAAGCCAGAGTGCATTGAGGTCATTGCTTCAGCGGGATGGCGGCAGAAACGCCTCATGCACAGACCACCAGTACACCGTTGGTAGATCGGTTGAAGCAGATCAGCAGGAGCAGTCACAAGTATGACGCTTGCTAATACACAAAATGTCCATTAGAATGACATCTTGTGAGGGTACAAGTTCTACGAGTGTCATTGCGCTAGTGTGTCATGATGAGCCATAATTTGCCAGGAGCATGGTAGGGTGCACGTTAAGCCTCCTTGTCCCATGTGCTGTGCAGTGTGTCGAATGGTCTTGTCATGGCAAGATTAGCCGTGGCGTGCACAGATGAGAAGCTATACGCCAGAGCTCTTGAGGCATTCTGGTACATCCACACTAGCATCACAGAGGCAGTAGAGAAGCACAAGAACCATCCGGGTGCGGCGCAAGTTGTGCGCGTCTAATTTTCCGACGAATGATTCTGAAATTAAGCCCGGCCTGAAGTGATCCTTTGGTTGCATGCAGCACTGAAGAGCATCGCCCAGTTGTCTGCAAGGGCTGACAGAAAGGCAGCGTTTGAGGCTGATCTTCGCTTCTTCCGCGGGTAAGTCATCTCGTAAACGGCGGAGCTGCTGGAACTTCCTGGAAAGTTACGTCTAAGGGTGGGATTGCTGTGGGGCAGAGAGAGATGGATCGGTGCTCCATCAGCCCCAGTCAAGGCTTATATGGATCACATTTCAGAGATCTCTGAGAAGGATCCAGTGCTGCTGGTGGCGCATGCATATACACAGCAAATGGCGCTGCTTGCTGGAGGCCAGCGGATCAGCAAGTTGATCAGCTCTACTCTGCCCAAAGTAGATGGGAATGAGGGCGTCTCTGTCTTTGCTTTCAGGGTGTGTTCCCCTTCCCTGATGCTCAGAAAAAGTTGTACTGATCCTTCTGCAGCTACAAATAGTGCGTATGCTCAAGGTGGGTTCTTGGGCAAGTGAAATCAACAGAGCTGCCTGAGATTTTATCGTGGGTGGGTAATGGTGTCATTTTTTCTTTCTTCAACAGGAACCAGTCTGGCAGCTGAAGAACGACTACTCCGATGCTGTGAATGCCCTGACAACTGTTCTTGATGAGGAGACCGTGGAGAGGGTAAATTGCCGCACAACATTTGAAAATTCAACATTTTTCTCCGCCCTTCATATGTACATGTATGGCGCATTACTGAGTCCAATGTGCATGTATGCAGATCCTGCAGGAACATGTGCAAGTGTTCGAGTTGAACAACAGAGTGATTGGCAGCTTCCCTGTCAGGGCACGCCATAGCCTGCAGGCATTCAAACGGCTGCTGCCACCAGAGCTGCTGATGTGCATGGTTGCCGCTGTCTTCGCGGGCTTCATGATGTTCTTGGTGCCCCACTTCAATAGATTTGCAGCCTGGCTTGATGGCCCGCCGGGCGCGGATGTCCCCGCTTCTCTGACTGGCAGTCCTGCCGGTGCTGAAAAAGCAGAGCTGTGAGTTAGCATGCACTACGCGATCTGAGGCAACGGCAAGCAATCTTGCCATGAGCACGGAATTAGTGAGAAGTACTATCATCTCAGGTTGGGCAAGCTTGAATTACTTGATTAGGTAGATGGCATGGACATATTAATTTTACAAAGCTGAAGCGGAACTGTGGGAAAGTCCTCAGTGTACAAACGCTCCACAATCATGCACATAATTACAGCACTTCAGCACACGAGCTTGTAACATACATGAAGCACAATTTGGCACATGGGATCCGCATACATCCATTGTATGGCCACAAACAGTAACCTTATGACACAAAAATCTGCATAGCTCATTCTGCACATATGGTACAGTACTGTACCTATCACTATTGATGGCGAGATCGCAACATCGCAACTCCTCATCTGAACACTCTGCACAGCAGTTACATCCTGCAAAAGAATGCCAATCTGACACCTGCCTGACCTCACAACAACTGGCCACATTCACCTGTGGCTCCAAAAACTCTCACAGAACACAACAGCACTTCATCTGCGATCAAATTTCCTGGAGCCCCGCCGCATCTCCTCAAAGCCTGGGCGATCATCGGGCTCCTCATGCGTGGCTGCCGCCAGCTCGCGCTGCTGCTGCCGGGAGAGCGCCTCTCTCTGCTGGAAGCGCGGCAGCGCGGCCATCAGGAAGCGTGCCACCTCGCTGTACGGCACGTCCTCCTCTGTCCGCCGCTCCAAGTTCTTCACCTGCGAACACCATCGAGTCTTTAGTCATTCGCCATAAGGCAAATGCCCTTAATGGTCGCCCAACCTCGTACAATTTATCTCTATATTCTGGATTTTTCTAGAGCAAATTGACCTATTCAGCTTCACTTGCATGAGCATTTAGTACGGCAGGATTGTGTCTCCCTTCCTGGAGCGTGTTTGTTTGCAAGCCTGCAAGGTTTGCTTTCATGATCTGGGAACTGTTTGGACATGCGCAGGCCTTTCCCTAAGCATCTCATGCTCATAGACATGCAGTCACTGCCACCACTGTGGACTTTGCCAGATCCATTGTCCACTTCATCACACTGCAGCTGAGTAGCACAAGGAGAGGCCATGATGCCTCGATAAACCAGCGCAGACTGTACTGAGCAGCTGTTGATGGAGGTTTGCGGCATATCGTGCATTGAGAAGAGAACTCGAGCTCACCTTTGGCATCACCTGAATTCCAGTTAGCAGCTAGCCACAGAACATACGCTGTCTGAATCCAGGGTCAACTGATATTGACGCTCTCTTGACAAGATCTCCAAGGTGTTGCCAAGGATGCTGAAGGAGAGACATCAGGAGGAGGAGGGAACGCACTCTGACGGTGTCAGTGGTGGAGAAGGTGGCGGCGTTGATGGTGACGAGCCAGTGGATTGCGCGCGCGCCCGCATACTCGTACTGCGCGGTCTGCGACGGCGACGCGCTGTGGACCAGCTCTGCGCGGATGCCGGCCTCCCACAGGCGCGCCGCCAGCGCCATGCGCTCGCGCAGCAGGCCGCCGCCGCCCTTTGCGCACACCAACACCTCCGCCTGCGCCCCAGTCACAGACTCTTCGGTGCTACTGCATCAGCACACTGTACTATCATAACAGATAGTGCAAACCCAAAAACTTGAGATATTCCTCAAGTTGCTGCTCTGCCATAGAATCCTCTGCCTGGTTCTTTGCCTTCCATGTGCATCTCATGCCACTACAACAGCACCTTCGCCTGCGACCCCAGTCACAGACTCTGCACTGCCACTGCATCAGCTAGCACGACTGGGCAAGCACAAGCCTCCACAAGCACATGTGCCCTGACCAACCCTCCTCGACAGGCTACCATCAGGTCTGAGAAAGGCCCGGCTGCGCCATGTGTGCTTGCGTGCAGTGACTTATGGCTGTAACAGAACTCAAGTGAGGGAGTCCAGGCGTCCAGCAGATGCAGGTGAGGCACACTTCCCAGCCGTCCTGTATCTTGCCAGTCACAGCTGTTCTTTCAGCGTAGCACCCAGCACATCGATGCAATATCCGGTGCTCTCACAGGCATTGAAAGGTGTTTTACTTAACTGCCATAGAGACGACAATGCACCGGCATCAGTGGTGTGTTTTGATCGCAGTGGCTGCAGGCAACCGGTGTGGTCACCTGGGAGGCTTGCAGGGTCGCAGGGCGGCCGCGCTTGCCCTGGGGAGCAGCTAGCGCAAACAGACGCTCCACATTCAGTGTGACGCCGACTGCGCCCATCGCCGCGCCCATGGCTGGCGGCCAAAGCGATTTCAGCAGCCAGTCATAGCGCCCGCCTGCAAGACAGCCATGTTCACGCTGAGTAGTTGACCTCTTGTGACCATGCTTGAACATGGAGAACTTCACACTTGGGTTGGCAAAGTAGTGGCTCGACAGCGTGGAGCTGATCCTGCATGTCTCAAAGCAGAACAGTGGGAGACAGGCACTCACCCACTGCAAGCAGGGAAGAGCAGCCTGTGTCTTGCTGGACCAGATGAACCTGCAGCAGCATTTGTTTATTCAGACGTCCTCCATTGTTAATCCTGTTCCACTCCCGGCACCAAGCACCAGTTGCAGGGCCAAATTCTTCAACTTCCAGGGGAAGCAGCCCACCGAGGACATGTCAGCTGGCCTCTGGAAGGCTGACAACACAGTGATGAGCCGCAGCCGAGGTGATCTGACTGCCACAGGCAGATATACAACCCTGTCCCAACAGCGCTGCAACAGCACGGCCTTGGCTGGAAGCTGACCTGGAAGACAACGCCGGAGTAGTAGTCGGCATGTGGTCGCAGCAGCGGGTCCACCACCACCTGGGCGCCCGGCAGGCCCCAGGCGTGCAGGTGCGCGGTGACCACACGCACGGCCTCCAGCGCGGCCTGCACCTGCAACGAAGGCCGCCGCGCGCCTGTGGGCGCGTCCACGAGCTTGGCCTGCAGCCGGTGCAGCGCCGCCTCCGCCTCCCCCGGCACCTGCCCAGCCGCCCAAGTTGGATGTTTTAGACAAGTCTCCCTTTATACTATCCAACTTCTCACGGATGAAAACCCCAAAAAGGACGGCCATAGATCAGTCATACAGTTTGTCTGCAGCCACATTGAGAAGTACAAATGTCATTCGCACCTTGTTCTCTGTCTGTCTACTTACCTGTTGCATGCACACCTTTACCATGCTTTCCGGCTTTAGCTCATGCCGCAGCAACCACTCTAACACTGAACAGTCCCATCAGCCGAGGCGGAGAACACGATTGCTCTCTGTGATACCAGTTCAATGTGTAGGGAGGTCACCAAATCTGCGGTGCTTGCATCGACATGCGCAACCAGTGACTTGTCCAGGGAAGCATTGATGCAGAGTGATGCTGGCGGACCTGCAGCAGGAACTGTTTGCAGCCGGCGACGGCGTTGCCAGAGAGGCCGAGGCCCTCCAGGGCGACACGGATGGACGGCCAGTGCTTTGAGCGCGCCCCCGCACACCGTGGCGAAGGCGCCAGCCCTGTCGCCAGCAGCCGCAGCGCGCTTCCTCGCAGCTCCTGACACCACAGCACAGATGAGGTCACATCACTGCGATGCCGTGAAGCTTGCTTGGCCAGTGTGATTACCGCACTCCCGATGGTCATGTCCATGCCCATGATGGGAGGTCGCTCTGTGCCAGCAACAGACCCCAAAGCACAAGAAGGATGCCCCACATGTTCGTGGGGTGCCTCAAGCACATGATGGCCATCCTGAATAGCAAAGCAGAGCTCAGTTGGGTTTTGTGTGCGGGGCACGTCATCTTGCCATAGTGCGCTCAAGGCCGATCTGAAGCCTCCCAGCCCTTACTGTGCTCACATGTCTGGGGACCTCGCATGTCCACCAGCATGGCAGGTTGCTAATTGACTTGCTTGTTGTTTATTTGGCACTGGTGCAATGCGAGGCCCATCTCATGCAGCAGGTGTAGGGGGCGCCATTGATTGTTGGTGGCAGGGGCGGCTCACCTTGGGCACATGGGCATGTGTGAGGGACGCGTCCAGGAGGGAGCGGTGGCCCAAGCGCACCTCCAGCTCACCAGACCATTCAGGCAGTGCATCCATCACCTGTGCACCCAACCTGAATATCATCGGGTTCGCCACGTCTCTCATGTGATCCTGTTCTTTGAATGCACAGGGGAAGTAATAATGTGCTTGAGTCTCACGAGGCACTTGGCAATACTCTGCAAGTTAGAAAGTGAAAGCAGCTGACCTCAGACACAGTGCGGATGACCTCAGCGTCGGCCAGCAGCGTTTCCGAGGGTGTGGAGCCCGGCAGGGTGACAATATCGAGGTCTGCCTGCAGATATGCACGAGGCAAGGCCCGCCCGACGCCCCGCCTCCGCACCCATGCCACCTGTGCCGACCATATACCAAACCAAGCTGTTCCCAGCAAATCCCACAGGTAAGCAGCAGTGAAGTGTCCCCAGCTGGTGATAAGCAGATCTAAGACAACTTAGAGCAACATGCATCCACATGTCCTACAATCACTGACCAGCCAGAGACAACCAAAAAACATTCCAGGAGACTGGATGTGTTGGCCCCTCCTGATGATGCAGCCTCCACATGGTCCAGCGCATGAAGTTTGCACCACTAGAAAACGTTCAATTGGGCAGATTTGGAAGAAAAGTGTGCTGCACGCACCTCGTATCTGCGCATGGCTTCTAGGAATGCAGCGCTGCGCACGCCGGCGGCCGCCTGCCTCGCCAGCCAGGCTGCAAAAGGCGCCCGAAGCTCATACCTGCGCCAGGCAGGCACCATGATTGAAAAATTTCCAGCCCTGAGGACCAAAAAAAAAATGTGTTCCGTAGTCTCGAGAAAGTAAGTCTTGCATCAACGCACAAACGAGCATGGACTCAACCCTTCCAAACCCAGTGGTGCCAGTTTTTACAAGCAGTCTCAAAAATAAGTAACTTTTGCAAGCGTGGTTTGCATTCAAGACACAGGGTCAGGAAGGCCCGAAGAAAAGCAGAAGAGACTGGCCTCATGGCGAGGCGGGCTCCGGTGGTGGACAGCATGGCAGCGATGTCAGCAGGAGCATCGATTGGGCAGAAGCCGATGTCGGTGCTGTCCATGGGCACAGCACCGTGCACCTCAAACACCCTTTGAATGACATCCACCACAGCATTGCGTGCTGACACCTGCACACAGACTGGCCATGAGGAGGTCTGAGAGCGACCAGGAATATCCAGGGGTACATACCACTGTCAGGCATTGCTATCAGGCATAAGAAGAAGATCCAGCGCCGCCCAGTTATTCTGCATGGAGACCGGCCATGCTAAGGTCCACCAGTGGGCACGAAGCTGTTGTATCCAGGAGCTTTGGGTACTGTCACATGATGATTATTTTGTTTGAAGTGAAGAAGATGCAGAGGGGGACCTGCAGGGAGTTCGGTGTGCCAGGAACCTCGTCCTGGTTGAGCAAATCGCTGGGCATGCTGAAGATGGCATCCACCACTCGCTCATACGCATCCAGGCTGCATGCAGGCACTCCCATCAGCAACCTCATTGCAAATGCTCCAGCTTTGACACACCCTCAAGGTGATTGCACCACCGACATGAGCAGCTGGGCAACATGTAGCCAAAAAAACTGTAGAGTCAGAGGGGGCTCACTTGTCTGGGAGGGAACGCAGCAGATCCGTGAGCTGCTCATCGCCGACTGTGGGTGGCAGCAGTTCACTGCGCAGCACTTCGCGCGCTGTTGGCCGGTCCGCTGGGTTGGCCGCTGTCAGCCACCTGATCAGCCGCGCCACCTGCGTGCCAGCCGCACCAGGGATTACTAATTTAGGGTTTATTATTCAATTATATTAGATTTAGTACCCCTGGCTGCCCATCACAAGGGCAAACACCCCGGCCGCAGATCTGCTGCGGCTTGAACTGACAGCGGCCATGCTTGCAGGGAGGGAAGCGACTGCAAAGCAATGCAACTTGGTGATGTCCTCACCCTCATTCTACTAATAACATGACTTTTTATGCAGTAGCTCTGCCTTGTCAGCTACTACCTGGCACAGCCAAAGCAGCTGTGTTAGATTGATGCGTCAATAAGGGTTGTGTTCACGCTAGGAGAAGAGGAGGAGGGGGCAGACTTGGGGATGGGCGGCCTCCCACTCGGCAGGCATGACACCATGGCTCTGCAGGTCCCGCAGCAGCGCAGCGCGCTCCATGCCCGTCGCAAAGGGGTGCCACAGCTCGAATGCCACTATGCCCAGGCTGAAGATGTCCACCTTGTCATCATAGCGCGCCCACCCGTTCGCCACCTCTGTGATGCGGCAGTGTGTGTGAGGAAGTGCAAGCATGCCATGGCGATGTGGTTTGACCGGAAAATCATCCATGCATGCAATGTGCAAAGACCATAAGCAGAACGGTTTGTCACCTCTGCGATGCAGCAGTATATCAAGGAAGTGCAAGCATAAAATGGCGATGTGGCTTCATAGGACAATCATCCATGCATGCAATGCACAGAGACCACATGCAGAACATGTCTGCAGGCCCTTCTTATATTCATTGATCAATGCATAGATGAGACAATGCCCTACAGCTGTGTGCTTGGTACAGCACGCATGACCGTTCATCCTCTGTGAAGCTGGTCACCTGGGCTGATGTAGAACGAAGTGCCCACGCGGCCGGTGGTCTCTGCCAGTGCGCTTCCATGTTGGGAGTCCGTTTGGGCCCCTGTCCTGGTTCCACTGGCGCGCTGAGCATCAATCTCTCCTGACTCCCCCTCGGTGTCTGGCACAGAGGCAAACTTTGCCAGGCCAAAATCTCCCAGCTTAATGTCACCACGGGCGTCGTAGAATATATTCGCCGGCTTCAGGTCCTTTTCGATGCACACGAGCATTTTCAGCAGAGGATACAGTGCTCATCTGAGGCAATGAGGGAATGAGGGCTGAGCTTCAGGTCATTAAGGGCTCAAACCCAAGAATAGGGGACAGCGGTGACCAAGGGCACTCACCCTGTGGATGATGCCTTGGCTGTGGATGTTTGCCAGACCAGCCAGTAGTTGCCTCACTACCTGCAGAGCCGGGTGGCTATGCTCAGTGGAAAAATGACACACTTTCTACGGTGCACAACTAGCGTTTTGCCATGGCGTGGTGCTCCGTTTGAGAGAACAGAGGCCTGCCTGCCAGCAGTCGTCGGGGTCCATTCCATGAGGACTCTCGTCGAGAACCTGTCGCAAGGTCCTTGGGCAGAACTCCATCTGTATGTACAGCATCTGCAGTGGAGCAGCCCGCCTGCTGTGTGTTGTCTGTGTCTCGGATTGCGCCCCTGCTACAGAACTCAATCTCAATGCCTGCCTGTGACACTCTGAAAATTTACAGAAGAACATGCTGGGGTAAGAACCATGTGGGCAGGATCATTCAGTGTGTCCACCTGCAGTGTTCAATTCCCCTGACGCCGTAGTGCTGGTCTGTGCAGTGTCACTCTGTTCCCTCTTCTTCTGCCAGAAACCCACTCCACTGGAACTGTCATCAGTGTCCTCCACTGCAGTGCTCGTTGCCCCATTGCTGCCCGTCTGCAAGCAGCAGCCCACTTGCGACATGCAGAGGACGCAACAGTACAGATGCCATAAACAGTGGAGAGGGAGTTTCCTTTGCTGGATGGACAGTTGCAAAGGCAAAATGTCTGATAATGTTGATCAAGACGCCGTCCTGAAGTGAAAATAATGCATGACCTCCACTGATGGAGTTGGACAGGACTCACTGCGCGATGCTGGGATGGTGCTGATGTGGGGGTCCCTTCGGAGGAGGCCTCTTGCACAGTGTCCAGTCCGATGAAGGACACTTGGCGCATGGGGGTCGGCACAGCATGGGACTGGCTCTCTGACGTCTCTGCCAGCCAGTCGCCCACATCAGTGTCTGTGTCTGTGTCCACGGGCATGGCGCCAACCCCCGCCTCACACCATGCCTGCACATGACAGAGCGTGTCTATCGTGCCTGGAAAGCATGCTGTTCCGATGCACGACCACCTCGAACAGCAATCCAGGAGCGCACGTAGAGGCAAGCCAACTCATGTGTGCACGCGTGAATGTGTAATGCAAGCTGCACTTCTGCCCATGACTGTAGCTGAGGCAGAACAGTCAATCCTAACATTTGGTGCATGGTTCAGATCAAGGGTACGGCCGCAAAAAAGGCTGGAAAGCTCAGGTGACATGCCCTGAAGTCACCACTCACAGGAGAAAAGGGTGGGGTCACCTGGAAGTAGCGGACGATGTAGGGGTGCTGCAGACGCGCGAGTGTGGCAACTTCGCGCATGAGGCGGGAGTAGACTGCAGGGGCGGATGAGGGCATCTTGATCTTCTTGATCGCATACTGGCGCCCATCCAGCCGATTCACTGCCGCCACCACCAGACCATAACCGCCCTTGCCCAGCACTCGTAGCTCCTGCGGACATCTTTCTGGTCAGCGCAGTGCTTCAGTTGTTGTAGAGGTTGGCGCTGAAAGTCTTAAAGAGCCCCCCATCTCAAGCAGCAAGCTGTGCAAAAAAGCCTTGTGACGACTTGGCGCTCAGACAAGTGTTTGCGAACAGATCATTCAGGAGTTGTAGAAGGCAGCATGACAGTGGTTTGGCGGGAAGTCCGTGAAGGGCTACCTGGAAATCACTGAGGTATCTGGACGCTTCTTCACCAGCGCGAGGGACTGCTGGCCGCCGCGGCAGGGGTGCCTTAGTGGAGGGGCGCTGCCAGAAGCGGTCCAGCGACCATGAGGTGGCCGGGTCTCGGCCCACGCTGCTGCCGCCGCCGGGGCCCCCAGCCGAGGTCTCAGCCGCCACCCTGGCCAGCTCCTTGCTGAACAGCCTCTGGAAGGCGCGATCGAACAGCGCCGGCTGCTGCACCAAGGACACCTGCCACAGCCCACAACGGTCGGCAGGAGCAACTCAAACATTGCTCAGGAAAATCCTGAGGAGAACCGTAGCGCAACCATCTCATTACATCATCCTCTTACCATGAAAGCAAGAAGAAGGTGATATTCCAAGAAGTGAGTGTCATTGAGGCCGGCCTGACAGTACCTGCACCCAGCGCGGCAGCACGCCACTGTCTGCAAGGCTGGCCGCAAGGGCAGGAAGAGCATGTGCCGGCATGCCCTCCCCGCCCTCAGTCAGCAGGCCCAGCAGGTGACCCAGCAGCAAGTCCTTTTTTATGTCCTCGCGCGAGCGCTCGGCCATATCCTCATCTCCTTCCTCGCTGCCTGCAACGCTGCTCCCCGCTGAGCTGTCCCGGAGGGAACGCCGCAGCGCAGGCGGCAGCGCTGCCATGACACGGCCTATGCCGCTGCGCACGGTGCTGATGAGGTTGCCCACCATACTGCCTGAAGGCTCACTGCGATCCCTACAACACAAGATACAATGTGACTGTGCCCTTCACCCAATAGAGTACCTTGACCACAAGCGCGCATGCACGGAAGTCAGGTTCCCTTTGCTCAGCATGGCACAGCATAATGTTTGTACGCTAAGCCACGCTGAGAGATTACATGCGATTGGGAGAATCAGAGGTTAAGCAGCTCACCCGCTGCCGCTCAACCACTTCTGGCTGCCAGAATGCTGCGGCCCATGCATGAGGCCCCCAATCGCTGGCTCTCCTACCCCTGCCTTTCTGCGAGCTTTCTCTTCCTGTTCTCGGTATGCACTTCCATGCCCCTGCTGCGTATCGGCAACGCCAAGATCGGAAGCCAATTGGGCACCGCTGTCTTTTCTAGCTGCTAAATCAGCTGCTGGGCCCACCGGCTGCCCCTGTGAGCTCACACCTACACCATGTCCTATCCTTGGCGCAGCAGTAGCAGGCGAACACTGCACAGGCTTGGTAGCAGCCCAGGCAGCGCTGGGGGACTTGGCTGCTGCTGTGGGGTCGTCAGTATCGAACAGGCCTCCAGCGCTCGCAGAGCCCCAAGCAGCCTGGTCCCCATACAAGTCATCGGTGTCACTGCTGGCTCCGCTGCTGGGGGCATCCCTGCGCTGCATGTCGTGCCACAGAGATACCGATGCGGCCTCCTCTGCCTCGTCCTTGGATGGCTTGTTCCTTTGCCGCAAGAACTCCTGGAAGCATGATAACACTGTGGACTCACATAACAGTGTCGCTGGCCTGAGAGGCATTTCTGGAAAGACGCGGAGTTGTAAGCATGCAACCGCTGATGCATGGGGGTTGAGGGATTGAGCAGGGGCTGACCTGGCATGCTTCAACGAGGTTGAAGGCGCAGACCTCTTCCTGCTGTGCATGCTGGGCCACAGCACGGTGCAGAGCCTTCGACAGCGCCCGTTTTTCAGTCAACGACAGCCCCTTTGTGCCCTTGACCCGCACTGTGCATGGCTTCTCGGGATACCCGCCATTAAGCCTGAAGCGTCCAGACCATGTCGCAAGAATGATCAGAGGAAACTGCATAATATCGTTCCTGTTCCTGGTTCTGCAGATTAGACCCGTAGCAGACATGCAGGTTTGGTCCAAGGAGAGGCACACCTGATGCCTAGTTCTGCCCATACAAAGTTCGCCTCAGCATCTCCTGGATGGGGAACAACTTTAATCGATAATCCTTGCTCATCTTCATCGATCCTGAATGGTTCCTCCTCGTCACCCTCTCCATCGGGGTTGGAAAATATGGCTTGAAGGGCAACCTGCACAGCAAAATACCCTGACACCATGTGTAACTTTTCGGAGCAATAGGATTACACGTTCTGGAGGTATTAACATTGCATACCAGTTCTTCCTCCGCTGCTCTGGTCAGGGGTGCATCTTTCATTGCATTTTGTTTTGCTCCTCTCTTCTTTTTCCTGGCCATGGCTATGCCCCACACATACTACTAGCAAGCAAAATCTACATTGAAAAGTGATCGTGGGACATAATAATCGATGTGTTCCACTGACGCGTGAGTCAGCAGGGTTCAGATCGGGCTGCCCAGACTGCAAGCAGTGCTGCCCAATTGCGCAGCACCCAACCCCTTCCAGGCTGGAGCAGTCGACTATCTGAGGCGAGCTTAATGACTACTTTCCATCTGGTAAGGACTGACTGACTGGCGAGTGTGAACAAAGCCCATCGGGGAGCTGTGCAGCTGGCTGCTAGGGTCCAGACATACCCATGGCCAGCTGGCCAGCTGCAGCCTGAGTGCCGCATGCACAGCTGCCAGCGCAGTGCGGCGGCTGTGTGTACACACTGTGGACATTTTTGCAGAATTACTGACCATCGCGGTGCGCAGCACTTGTGCAGCAGTGTGCTGCGCAGGCATACCCCTCACAACAGCCAGAGTGCAAACCCCTATAGGTAGATGATATTACATAATTCATGCATGCTACTGTAGCAGTGCTATAAAATCTATTTTTACTACTCATTACAAGCACAGCAAATTTGTAGGCTCAATCTTTTGCAACACAAGCTCAGTTTATTATGTAGAAGGTTAGACAGACACAATGATCAGTATGCAACGTCCAACACATACTATGTAAATCCAGATCCGTTTGCAACGGCAAACTTCGTTCACTGCAACAAGAGCACAGCAAGGAAAACCCAAGCAAATGCAATCACATGCACACACACTCTTTAAATTATTGGCTGCAACTTAAAAAAAATGGGGTCCATCACAGGTCCCTGGCAATATCACAGGTGCCTACATCAGTTTCATTAATCTACAGCATACACGAATCTTCATCCATTCGGAGGGTGGCAATCTAGTTGGCCTGGGCAATGGAAGCATCCTCTTCTTCACCCTTGCCCACGAAGAAGGCGCCCAGGGACTTGCCCTTGCAGAACTTGCCTGTTGCAAACTTGCCCTCCTTCTTCTTGGCCTTGGCAAACATGCCAAACTTGCCGGTGCAGATGTTGAGCTTGTCGTAGTACTCGGCATCCACGAAGCCGGTGGCCTGTCCCTTGCACTGCAAGCCAGCAACACAGGTTGGTCACCAACCAGTATTACCTTATCACCGCAATTTAGCGATGCAGAATTACCGCTGTTCCCCTATACCGGCCTCAACACACACAACGGGCATGACAATGAAAGACATCGTGACTTGGGAGGGCTGCTGATGAATAACATGAGCTACGGTACTTTCCAAATGCACAAAGTGTGTTTCTTCACGTTAAGTAAAGGACAAGAACGGTGCACCTCCCAGACCACGGAACAAGCTTCCAAAGGAGCTTTGCCATGCAATGACTGGAAGGATGCAAGATGGTGCTTGCGAACGCACCGTGCGACCAAAGATGCCGCTCCAGAAGCCCTTGCAGGAGGCGGCGATGAAGTTGGGCGCCCAGTCGGGGGAGTCCTCTCCAGACTCGCACTTCAGAGTGAGCTTGCCCAGGCAGGGGAAGTTGCCCTTAAACCAGGCCGGCTTGTCGTTGCACAGAATCTCGCAGCGGGGACCGCGGGACTCCATGTTGGCAAAGGCCGGGGTCATGTCCAGGGACAGCCCAGCAGGCATAGCATGCACCGGCATGGGCACTCCCATGTCCTCCATGGTCTTCGTCACGGTGCCTGCACCGCCCAAGAAACTTCCTAATAACACTCCCATAAAGCTCCTGAAATTTTTGATATACCTACCATGACCCAGGAAAATCTATACATTATAGATATCATTCTATTCATGTACATAGGTCTTATAATTTATTAAGACCTTCATGGTCTGCACAACAGCCTGCAGCATCCCTGATTTCAAGCAAATTTGCACGATCCACCACTTTGCCGGGTAAACACTAGAGGCAACAATCTCAGACATAGGTTCATGCCCATGACTGACCAGAGCATTGTCATTGGCGGGAAAGTAAAGTGTAATGCAACTTCAGACGCACTCTCGAGGGAGTCAAAGTCGTTGGCCTTGCGCTCCAGCTTGCTGGCGGCCTTGTCGGCGTGTTTCTGGTCGCAGTCCTCGCCATCGCAGCGGCTCCTCTTGACCTTGACAGCCTTGATGCCGCCGCCAAAGCCGGTGCAGCGCCCCTGGCCCAGGGGCTCCTTGGACTCGGCCAACATGCTCTTCAGAACTTCTGCGCCCTCAAAGTCGTCATCCCACTCCTGCACGCATGCACCCCAAATGCTTGAAGTGTGTCCTCCTCCACCTCCACGGCTGCTAATGGGTCATCCAGATATGGTCCACCTCAGTGCAAAGAAGACAAGATGTGCTGGCATCACCAGTACAGCCAAGCCAGAAGGCACTCCAAATTATGAATGACTAGTAGGGAGTGAAACTGCTCCTGCATGCAGGATGTTGAGGGAATAAATTAGAGGTGGGCGAGTAGGCAGAATCCCTGTAAGCCAGAGGGGTAAACTTGCCTGGGGCATCTGGGCAGGCCATGGAAGTCCGTAACTGGAGTCCTCGGAGGACTTGTTCTTGATGACCATGGAGCTGGTGCCGAGGCAGCCGCCTGCCTTGAACTTGGCCACTTTGACGCTGTCCTTCTTGAAGAACTTGGCAGCAAAGCCGTGGCTGTCACCCTCGCACACGGCCGCGCGGCCCCAGGTGCCCTGCAGTCAGAGGGAATAGCCTGCTGAACATGTCTAGCCTTCCAGGATAATGCCTCACAAGCTTATCTTCCTGTGGCCCATGATACGTTACATTGCAAGCCTTGCCTGTTAGGAAAGTTGCAAAAAGGGAATGAAAAACAGAAGGAAAAGGGAAAGGTTGAATACCTTGAAGCCAACCCAGTGGCCCTTGCACTTGAAGCCAGCAGCTCCGCAGCCCTTCTCACCGTGGCCCTTGCAGAAAGCCTTGAAGAGTCCCCAGCAGCTGTATGGCTTCGTGCCATTGTCGTCAGCACTAGTCACATTCTGCGCCAACATGAGTTTGATCAGCATTCCTCACTCTGTCATGACTAAGAAGCAAGGGGCAGGACTACCTAGACAGCGAAGAACTGACAGAGCTCACGGCATGGAACATACTCCTCCATTGCAGGTGACCGTGCAGTTAGGGTGTCCCTCCACGCCGTCCCAAAGAGTCGGTTCCTCCAGCACAGCGGCGAGGTCCATTGCGGCTGCCTTAGAAGCATATTCTGAAGTCTCTCCAGCACCAGCAGTGACCGTGTACTCAACATTACCTAGCTGGTACAGATCCAAAGCTCCATCATTCAGGACACTGCGAGCCTGACCTGCGAGGCAAAGTAAGTACACTAAGAAACGCATACAGTTACCAAGAGCACGGAACCCACAGACTATGAACATGAGTCCCTTGACACAATGAGACGCGAAAGGCCTGCCACAATACTAGAATTTCTTGGAGACAGATACTGCGACACTCTATTGCCCACAGCAGTAAGTACACGGTCAGCAGTGACCGGCATCGGCCCGATGTACACATTGTCAGCTCGAGTTGCCGCAACGAGAAGCAAAAGCTGCTGATCATAGTATCTTGCGACAAGTCACATATGTATCTTTCTGACGACGGACCTCCACTTATGCACGCATCGACATAACCTCAAACTGGCAGGGCGTCTCATGACCTCCATGATGCCCGCAAGCAGGTCTTTTTATGTGAAGATCGTTTCCCGCAGACCATCACCAGTGAACATCGACTAGTAGACATAGCAATAAAAAAATACGACAGAAGCCTAAACTCCCCGTGAACGAGAGGGTCGCGTGGCCGATCACCAGACACGTCGATCAAGGACCTTGAAACCGCCCGGATTTCAACCAAACGTGCCAAAATCACAATCTGAATTTAGAGCTGTTGAAGCACTCAACTCGGAAAAGATTACACAGATCCTGCGAGACTTTCGGTGCAGCTTATGACTTGATAACGTTACCAAGGCATGGGAACCGATCAATTGCGGGGAAGGTGCGGCACGAGCGGTACCTGATGCAACGAGAGAGACGCAAGCGATGAGTAGAAGCATGTTGACGTTGGAACCCGCCATGTTGAATGTTCTGGCCGTTCAGCGTTCGTTGACAAACACAGCTGTGTCCCTACCCAGATGCTCGCTGGGTGCCGTACTGATCACGTGGACCCACCATGTGCGCACGTGATGAGAACCACCCCTGCTTCTTTTCCCAACCGAAGATCCCAGCAAAGGCATCCACATGCTCAGACATTTTCCTGTAGCTTGATCACTGCAAAACAGGAGGTTCACTTGTCTTTCTCACGTTGCCAGAGAGGCTTACAGGCAGCCGCTGTACAGTCAACTTGAAATTTGAAATGCAGAAGCTTCCCGCAACATTTTCAAGTTCTACTTCTAACGATGTGATTACTGCGCCACAAATTACATCAACAACTTTCAATGTGCTCTACCATGCCATACAGGGAGTGCACTACCCCAGCATTGCACCAAATGTAAAACCTGAATCTCACTCAGACATGACAGAATGACCCGATCAGGACATTGACGCTTCTTCTGTTGTTGAGACTGCAGCTGGCGCTTGGTCTGAGGCCGCTATTGGTAGTGTCACAAAGTTACCATCAGACTGGGGCACCTCTGCTGTACCTTCCCCCTTCCTTGCTGCTCGGGACTCATTCACGATTGTCCTGGATTTCTTCGTTCGCTTCTCCAATATTGTTGCCACCTGTGCTTGGAAAACCAAGATAATTAAAAAGCAGGGAACGTGCAAGATGAAAAGCAAAATACTCATCTGCAAAAGATGAATTCCTCAACTGAATCTCACATGAACTGTGCATATGAGCAGCACATAACCTCATGACGCAGACCCCATCTCTGAACAAGGACTAGCAAAGACTGTGCACTAATGTGGGAACGGTGCTTCCTTTCCCTCATGCTTAACATAGGATTTCAAGGCACCATGATTGATACAATACTGATGGAGCTCAACATGCATGCGGTGCATTGCGGAACGTCCAACCTCAAATTTCATGGCACCATCACTATCCATGCGTCAGCCTTGAGACACCCAGGCACCATGGTGTGACAAATCACTCATGAGAGCCACGAGCCACCACATGCATGCACTGCATTGCTGAATTCCCCCTTTCATGTTCAAAGTACCATCACGATTGATGTAGACGCGTCTATCTAGGGACACCCAAAGGGGATCAGGGGCGCGCACCGTGTTGCGGAAGTTGCCGACCCCCATGAAAATGAGCAGCGCCCCGGCCAGGGCCACGCCGCGGCTGCCACGCAGGTCGCTCTCGTGCGCCTCAGGATCCAGCCAACCCTCCGGTGATATCACCGCCAGAAATGTTCCACTCAGCATGCACGCTCCTGCCACCGCATGCATCAGATGTTGAATCTCACCACATGCACCTCATATGTGTTCTTGTCCAGTTTTATACCGGATAATCGAGAATGATGCTTTTAACAAGTCGCAGCAGTGCCTCCTGGGCAGTACCTCTGCGCCACAGAGTTCTCAGTCGAAGCTGCAGAAAATGCTTGGAGTATGTCCAAGGCGGTGCAGTGATCCAAATATGAATGTCCATACGAGGACACATGGCTTGTTTGCTAGCTTGAGGTGGGACACTGTGGAAGAGTGTTGGGGTGGATTGCATAGCAGGGGTCCAGCGCGCACCAATCCAGCACTGGAGCAGCTGCAGGGAGAAGAGGAGCGGGTAGAGTATGAGGAGCTGGCCGGAGCCGCCGCTGGACTCGCCCGACACCACGTCCATGGCGCGGTTCTTGCCCAGCGCGATGCGCGTGTACATGCGCCGCCTCTGGTACCGGTTCTGCACCATCATCACAAGCCCCTGCACCCAGGCCCTGCCTGCTCAGTCCCCAAACATCACGCATGCAAGAACTGCATTCTTGCCTCTCAACATGCCTTCAGTGGCTGCGTGATGTCTTTCACATGTCCTTGTTGGGTTACAATGCGCTCAGTGGCTCCCACGGTGTGAAACCCCTTGCAAATGGACACCCAAACTGATGCGAGGTATCCGCTGCTGACATTGAACTCAATGAGAGTGATAGGAGATGCGCGCCTGAAAGGTGGACCACCAGAGGAACTTCCTGACGAAGGCCTGCACCGCGCTGGAGTCCACAGGCAGTGTGAGCAGCAGTGCCATGGTGATGGCTGCCCAGTAGTGATGGTGAATCCACCAGGGCCGGATGCTGCTCCCATTCAGCTAGACACCCAAAACACACACCCACTCAGGGAGGGTACATGCCACAAGACAGCTGTTATCGGATGATTCATAAACAAAAGGGAGTACGCTGCGGCCCCTCGCTTGCTTCTCTGTATAGGACGACACAGGGGGGCCCTCTCACTACGCCTCAGCAAGGTACTGCGCATGCCGATTGGAGTAGATCGTCGACGCACCTTCAGCACGTTTTCTCTGAGGGCCATGGCGGTGTAGAAGTAGAGGAGCCAGGTGAGGAAGCACTGCACACCGACCATGAAGGGCGGTGTCAGGGAGAAGGGCTCTCCAGCCTGGCGCTTGGCATCCGCGCGCAGCAGGCCCACCAGTAAGACCAGTGCAAATGTGAAGAGAATGACACCACAACGATCTCTGAATGCATGGTATTCCTCTTTCAGCTTGATGGCCTCTTTCCTCTGCAGCAGTCCAACAGGACAACCCTTGGTTCATGTAAATGTATTGCAGGACGTGACTCAAGTATGAAGTTCAAACACCCCTCCAAGAGCAATCTAGACAGGGAGGATGCACAGATACATCAAAGAAGAAACACACCCTGCAGTAGCTCGTGCACTGGAAGGTCCTGCTCTTTGCGAAGCTTGACAGGCACAAGCCAGTGTACTTGTATGGTATCAGAAAGGATGCTGCACCTGTAAGGTAACCAGGTTGCAATGCCGGCCCAGCAGCAATGTCAGCAGAGCTGGGGTTGGCTGCTTGAGTAGCTTACGCATGTCACCTCCAGGGCCATGGCCTTCCAGGACTGCCTTGGCCCTGCCGAGCTCTTCCAAAGTGTCATCGTCTGCCGCAAGTTTCAAGGCCCGGGAAATATCACTCTTCACCAGCTTAACCTTCGCCACACATGCAAGAAGTTCTCAGGGCAAAGCAACTTTGGGACGTGTGCGTGGAAGCTGATAGGGTTCGCAAGAGCTGAAGGTGGGACACGCGCATACAAGAAGATCTAAAACAGATGATCACCTCCTCTGCCAGTGACTCGCCCTCTCCAACGATGCGGGAGTTGTATGAGGCCACACGTGAGCTCAAATTTCGGCTGTACCAGCAGGTGCAACGTCAGTCCTAATGAAACAGTGGCGTCATAGCAGGCGCATGAAGCAAACAAAGCAGAGCAGTGCGACGCACCATCTGGTCACTAGCTTTTCCGCGTCTTGGACTGTAAAGGCAGCCTGTAACGTGCAAATGAAAGATCATGCCTGGTGTAGATGTGATGATCAAGACTGAAACCTAGAAGGACTGATGGTGGCAAGGAAGTCAAAATAGATCATTTATCGTGTAACCGCGAATCACAACAAAGATCGTTGAATTAACACACCTGCACCTCGTCTTCATCCATCGGTAATCAGGTCTGGAATTCCACGACAAACTCAGCGACTTTGAGCTTTGGACGACAGAATTTGAATACGATGAGAATCAGGGGTCCAAAAGTTCCTCTATAACATTTCAGAATCAGAGCCTTTACTCCATGATGTGTATTGAAGTCCGAGATTCCTGGGGTTCCCCCGCTGCAGGCCCGGAGTCGGGGGCACCGAATCCGCCAGTATTCCCATTATTGTCTGCCCGGTTCCTTTGTGAGGCGGCTCCTATCGAACCTTTCTTCATCTTCCTGAGGACAGCACCGGCGAGCCGTTGCTGAGGGACGATTCATAATGCAGCTGTTCGTGCGCACAGGTGACTTGTGTAGCCCATGAAAAAGTATGAGCAAGCTCTAGAGAGCATCCTGCTTCTAATTATTTTTTGCCAAGTGGTGGTTCTTGCCGTGTGGGAACAATGCTTTTATTTTCCAACATATTGGTTATGAGATCTGTCCTACTGTTTGTGCTATCCGACCAGATGCCATAATGTCGGACTCTCTTGATCTTGGTACTTTTTGGCTGCAGACAAAACTCACACGCTCCAGGTGAGCGCTGATGCAACCGTCTCCGATGTGAAGTCGGCGATTGAGGCTCGCCAGGGTACGTATTACCGAGATCTCCTCGACTGTGAACCTCCCTGCTTGGTTTCACTTTTCTGAGAAGGCATCATCTGAGAAGGCACCTCAGAGGGTTATTTTCCTATCTGAGGTTCATTGTAATGTCTGCAGGCCTCGCCGTGGATGCACAGCGGCTGCTGTTCGCTGGGCGCCAGCTGGAGGACAGCGTTGTGCTGTCCCAGGCAGGCGTGTCTGATGAGGACACCCTGTATATCCTGGCACGCCTGCTGGGTGGTGGCAAGAAGCGCAAGAAGAAGACCTACACCAAGCCCAAGAAGCAGAAGCACAAGCACAAGAAGATCAAGATGCGCGTGCTCAAGTTTTTCAAGGTAGGGGTTGTTCACCCGCACCAGTCGAGTTGCACTGTTCTTCCCGCGTCATTGCTTGGGCTTTTAAAGAAAAGCCAGGATGTCTGATTTGCCATCTGTCGCTCAGGTCGATGACTCCGGCAAGGTCCAGCGTCTGCGCAAGTCTTGCCCCACCTGCGGCCCTGGCATCTTCATGGCCACTCACTTCAACCGCGTGTACTGGTATGCTTCAGTCACTGCCTTGGACATGTTTTGAGTTTGTACAGACCACACCCTGTTGAGAGTGAGATTATGAAACGGTGGGGGTATCTTGATGTCCTGTGTGCCAAGCTGAGGTAATACGACAAGATGAAAATGCTGAGGGCTGTTCTTTGTTGGTTGCAGCGGCAAGTGCCACATGACCTACATGTATGAGAAGGCGGAAGCTTGAGGGGATTTGGGGTCTTCTTCGTGACATGACACACATAATCTTATCATGTGCAGGATTCTGATTTGAATGCCGTGAAATTAAAGCTTGCAGCAGCTCACAGCCATGTAACGTGGAAAATAGAACAGTAGTTTTCACACATCGAAAGGACATCATAGGAGACATCAGGCTGAATTCGTACTAGTACCCTCTTTCAACATATGATGTCTATCCTGTGTATCTTGGGGCTTCTGATGAGCATCACCAGATCACATCACATAATCTTGCCGATTAAATTATAACACAGCCCTCTATGTACCTACGTAGGTATACTTCGTTTTATAACTGCGTAAAGAAGAGAAACAGACTGAGAAGAACACACAAGTTTTCTGATGCACTGGCATATTAATCTCCAGCATTCATTGGGTGCTGCTCTTGAGAGACAGGTAGAAACAGAACTCTTGTGCATATAGAAGTCCGGCCCGCAACTCCACATGGTTGCTTCGGTGCACATGATGCCGGTCTGGCTGCTGCCAGATAGACAGCCGGCCAAACTCTATCATGCTCGGCCTGCAAACTCTAGTACACTTCTGCAGCGTAAAAAAGTCTGGAGCTTGGGAGTACGCCCACCTTTGCAATCAGGCTCATTTCATACGTATATAAAAGAAGGTGTATACACCTCCTGTCCACCTCCACTTGTGGAGCATCGCTCCCCAACTGTCGCATCAGACAGCTGTCGTGGACAGCACACCATTGCAGTTACACAATGTATTGCGAGGAACCTCGGACTGGCGTGCCTTGGGGCGTCCTCACTGACCCAGCCTGGGCGAGAGGCACGTTGTTGTTCTCTCCTGCCCTTGCACGGCGCATGATCAGCCTGCAGCAGCAAAGCCTCGCATCAGCATCAGCCTCGCATCAGCATCTGAGCCCACAGGAAATCTTTACTGGCATGGAGTCACAACAAGCGTCTAGCTGTGTCATCATGATGTGGTAGGATGCCGCTAGCTGAGGAAAGCCATCTTGGAAAGGAGAGGTCAAGCTTTACCCTGAGAAATCTCTGAGCTGACACGTTCTTAACATGACTGTGTGGTTGTGGTCTCTTCCAATGCCATCGAAAAGATATCTGTGAGCGGAGAAGCGACTGCACCTGTCAAACTTGTTGGTCCAGAGGAGGTTGACGTCGTAGCGGATCTTGGCGGCCTCAGCTGACAAGCGAGACAGCAGCAGAAGGGCGCCCAGGAACACCAGAGCCAGACCTGCAAGCACACACAGGGTGCCCGGGTCAGACAAGCTCGACATGCTGGGAAAAAATGTACAGTGGCTTGCTCACTGCATAGCCATTACAAGTTCCGTGATGCACTCAGCCCTCTTTGCGAACACCCCTTGCAACACCACTGAGAAAGGCGTCTGCAATGGTATGTGATTTTCTACCACAGCATTCAGGCTCTCATTACAGCCACAGTTTGTGCATCAACTGCACTTGCCACGGGCTCAAGTGAACTCTCAAGGGGAGCCATCACGAACAACTCACCAACAAGGGCTGCCAGGAAGTGTCTGCGCGCGTCCCCAGCCTCGGTGGCCAGGGTGACCAGGATGGGCGAGTTGCAGATGCAGGCGTTGTTGTTCATGAAAGTGTACTGCTGCAGGTCGATGCAGGTGGTTGCTGGGCAGTACCGCGCGCCATTAGGTCCCACGGCTGCAGCACACACATATTGCCATGTCAGCCTACCCTCATGCTGCTATCAGGATTGGCCTCAAATGGACCTGGACATGGGAGCCCAACCCTCAGAACCCTCATAGCCCCTTGCTGGCGTGTTGCATTGTCAACAAGATCATATTGTGCTGTGACAGACTATTCATGACATTTATTATGAACTCCAAAATATTAAAGGAGAGCGACGGAACATTGTGTTGGAAGATCAGAAGCCACTCCAGTTCAACTGGCAACTACTGCACACAGATGAAGTGATGTGAAGGATGTCCTGCCTGGTGAGCCAGCGAGGAGGGTGTTGACGAGGTAGCTCAGCTTGTTGCCAGTCTGCTGGTTGATGAACGCTCCAATAGCATTGATGTCGGGGATCAGCGAGTTGAAGGCAGTCTCAACGAAAGATGGAGCTGCATTGCCTGCGAAACCAAGTGCATGCATGAGCTTCCAACTGAGATATGCTCGAGATACAACTCGTGTCAGTTGACACAGATCTCATGAGGTGAAGCATGTTAGTTCTGGAGGCAAGAAATTCCAAAATGAAGGGTGTCAGGTGTGTGTCTGCTAGGTAGAGGCGCACCGATGGCAGGATTGCCGGCCAGCAGCTGGCCCAGAGCGTCATGGGACGCAGCGGCATCGTCCAGCCATCCGCGCAGGATGGGGAGTACAGTTGTGAACAGCCTGGTGCCGGCTGCAGACACTTGCTCCGCCACCATCACCACAGCAAAAACTGCACACACAGCACCACATCCCCACCCATCAGCACGCCTGGTGCTGCTCTCAATATGCCATGCATGGACAGGTCAGCAGCCATCCCCATCCATCAGCATGTCTGGTGCTGGCTTTAACATGCCATACATGGACAGGTCAGCAACCATCCCCAACCCATCAGCAGCATGTCTGGTGCTGCTTTAAATATGCCATGCATGGACAGGTCAGCAACCCTGTCATTGAGCTCTACATGACATACATGGATAGCTGAGCACAGACAGCTGTAGAGATGGCAGAAATGGAACATCCAGGATCGATGCGGTTCCACTTCTCATTCAGAAGGACCACTGAGTGCACGGGCATAGAGGTGCTGGGCAACAGCAAGGCCACAGAGCGGCAGCAGGGAAGGAGGGTTGCTTACTAAGCAGGTTGATGGCCCACCACACCGCAGTCCACACGCAGACAGCATACACTATCACCGAGACGATGACTGTGATGTACTCTAGCACCACATATCGGCGTTCCGTGCTGAAGCCTGCATTCATTTCAAAATCCTGTGAGTCATGCACTGCCAGGTGTAGATGATGTGTCATCCGTATCCACCAAAAAGAGGGAACACTGACGCTCCACCACACAATGTCAGTCCCATGCCACTCATGATGAAAGCCGCATGCCTTCCAGCGAAATGTGTAAGAACGACGCAGCAGAAGCAGATATTAACCTGTTCCAACTCGGCCATCTGCCCTCAGACGCTGCTCGATTCTCCAAAGCTGAATGATGATGGTGAAGACAGCGATGAATACAGCTACCACAATGGTGGTCACCCAGGCAGCATAATAGGCATGGTTGAGCTTCCCGTAGTCCCCATTGGGGCCGGTGGCCGCTGCTAACAGCCGCTGCACGGCATCCCCTGCCTCATTTGCCTGGCAAACACCCCCCCAGAAAAGCTTACAAACTGCCACGGGCTGAGGCCTGAACACAATGCTGGTGCGCCAAACACCATGCAACTTGTTGAAACAACCAAAAATATGGAATGACACAGTGGAGGAAAGCTGCCAGGGCTCACCTCATGGCCATACAGAATTGTTCCCACAACTACCAGAAGAACGCCCAGGATTGACAAGAACGGTGTGTAAGAGCAGCAGCATCTCACACTGCTGGTGGGCCTGGAAATAGTCCCACAACTTCACGCTTAGCCACATGTTCATGCATGCACTGCATCATTCCCGCACAGGTCAATTGTCGGCCCATCTCAATGAAACCATGCATTTGAACAATCAGAAGATGGTGGTTCATAGTATGAGGACCTCCTGGAACCCCCAGAAGGTTTCTTGACTCACCCACAGAACGCCCTGTCCCCCTTGTGGGGGCTCGACACCTTGGTATCCAGCGGAGGAGGTCTGACTGTTAGAAGGGCGTCTTTGCCCTCAGCTGGCTTCCTCTTGCTGGCTGTAGTTGCACCGGACGAAACACGTGGTTCTGTCAGCTGGATGCCCTCTGACATATCCTGCACCTACACTGGCCACTACATACCCGTCAGGCACTGTGCAGTCTCTTGCCACTTGAGGAACAAAATTTTCATAAGACGTCAAAATAGGCTGATGAAATGGATGCAGTAAGTCTCATCGTAAGGCTGAAGCCCTTGATAAGTAAGGATAGCCATCAATAAATGCACTGCCCAAGACCCACATCTTCCAACAACAATCCAGTGATCAGTACACACAGAGATTATAGGCTGTCAACTAACATGTCCAGAGAAACAAGAACAAACGAACACTTGACTTCAACTCGCAAATGGCCTGGAATATCGAGCGCTGCACTACAAACGGAACCCAGCCGGCAAGGTGGCCGCCAGAGCTAGAGAACCTAATCTTACGATCCGACAAAACGAACCTCAAAACAAAGAACCTTCTCTTATGTCCTCGATCTTGCAAAAAATCATCTGTTCTGCCTCGTCTACAGTTGGATCAAAAGGTAAGCCGAGAACACTGCACGGTATTTGCTAGAGCGAATGCCTGCCTGGACACATTCTGCAAAGCCTTCTGAGTCTATTCTGCGTATGTAATAGGCGAGGTCGACTGTACCTAGTCTTGGCCGTCTTCCGCAGCCAAGCTGTTACGAGAAGTCGATGACAGATTGGCCGGAGCAGGCGACAAATACTTTTCGATCTGCTTGGGCACTTTCTTGGCGCCCTGGATCACCTCCTCCACCGACTGTGGTGCAATTGAATTGCACCTGTCGAATCACTGGCGTGGACCCGTTCCCTCGCACTTGCAAGGCCTGATGTTGGGGCTTGCCAGGTGTTCGGGGCTCAGTCATATTTTAGGGTTTACCGGCATTTATAATTTTTAGGGTCCGTCAGCATTTCACATTGGGCAGCCCAGTCTGGGCAGCTTCATGTCGGCCCCCTATTCCATCCCTGCGTTTCTTCCCTCTCCAAGACAGACTCTTCTTAAAATTTTTCGCCTCTGAGATGCTCGCGTCTGTGTCCATCCTCACAGGACGACATCATGCGTCAACCATTCTACTGCCTTCCTCCTCATTTTAAACTTGCGGAACAGCGATGTCGGGAAAGCCCCAACTCAATGCAATTAAAACAACTGCTTTCATGAAAGTTTTGTCATTCAACATTAGCATCTCGTTGTCAATACTGTGATGTGAAAGGGAATAGCGTGCTGCAATACCTAGCTGGATGCTACAGTGCGTGCCCAGCAGCCATCCTTTTCACAAGGCAAAGCACATTGTGCTGAGAACGAGCAGAACATTAGTGCTGCCGAGATTAAAGCAGATGGCTGTCAAAGCAAGCAGCTGCATTGTAGAGCAAGTCTCAGCCCGCATGTACCTGCATGCTGTTGCGGTTCCACCCACACAATATTCTGCCTCTCTGGGACCCCGTGTTGAGCACATCCTGGTCAGCGACCCCGGGAGACTCTCAGAAGTCATTGCGACCGCCCTCAACCTCCCACAGGTCCGCAGCAATAAAATTGCGCATAGTATTGGTACGGCCCTCCTTGCGATTGTGCATCAAGGATCCACAAGGCTGTCTTGGCTGGTCCTTGGGACGGCATCAAGCTCCAGCTAATACATGTGCAGTTGTGCGCTGGTCGTGCAGGACTTCACAAAGGAGCTGATCCGCTTCGGTGCTATTCATTGGTGCCCAGTACCGCCAGTCAGGGCAGGGGCAGCTGCCCATGGGCAGGTTCCAGAGAAAGAAGAGTCGATGAGGAGGAATGCTATTGCAACAATCGGTAAAAATGTGCGTCCCTCAATCCACCCTCGATCCACCCCCGTCTTGTCCATGTGCGATTCCGCCTACATTTGTTTGTTGAGCATGCGGACAAGATCACATCGAGATAGGCAAAATGATGATAGACATTCGTACAAGGCTGAGCTCATGTGATTTGCGCGCACAGCCGGGTCACAGCCAGCCTCAACGTGCAAGTACTGATATACATGTGGACATGAATGCCTATGTGCGCGTGCATGTGCACCCCAAGCGTTTTCCCAATGCTTACAAGGTCGACTGGAAGGTGGGCGGTCCAGGAAAGTCTCCTGCTGCTCTTACTGCTGCTGACTGGTTTGCCTTTCATGGAACTTTTCCAGCCTTTCATAGCGCTGCCAGTGAAAGACTAAGCCACAATGACTGTCTGTGTGTGCCAGGCTCGCATTGTGCATGCAGCTCAGGACTTTGTCGTCATAAACAAACCGGCTGGCGTGCCGGTAGTGCCCACGGTGGACAATATCCTCGAATCATGCCTGGCCTGCACCGCACAGGTACGTTCGTTGCATAGTTGAGCTCAGGCATTCCCTGGGGTCTCAAGGATTATCAGGCAAGTGACGAGATGAGATTGCAGCATCCACAGCCGATGATGTCTTCGAGTACCTTGGTGACAGGCATTGGGCGAGTCTTCCCCGCTGCTGAGCACGCATCGCCTGGACACCTGCACAGAGGGCCTCGTGGTGCTGGGACGCAAGCGCGACTTTGTGGCAGCCTTCAATGAGCTGCTGCGCCTGCCCGGGGCTGTCCAGAAGTTCTACAGGGCTCTCACCAAGTCTCCGCCTCCAACAGGTGCACATCTCTTGTAAAAAGTACATACAAGTAGAGGGTCAGCGGCATGGGTGTCCGTTGTCTTGCATGACCCATTGTCACATCTTAACTGCATTGTGCTGTCCCTAATCTGAAGCACAGAGGCGTGCAGGGGCATCAGTGCACTACGTGACAGTGGGCAAGAGGGAGAAGGGCTTGCCAGCGCACACGGAGGTGCACAAAAGCGCGGTGGAGGGCAGCCAGCGCTGTGAGTTGGAGGTTTTGAGTGTGCAGTGCGTGCAGCTGGCACCATGTGCCATGGCTCTGGGGTGGCCCAGCTCTGCTTTTGAGAGCCTCATCCTCCTGAAGACTGGCCGCACCCACCAGGTGACCAAGTTTGCTGCAGCATGTGCGTTGATCTGAGCTTCTGTTCTAGCAGTGCCAGCTGGCATCGATTTCTGAGGATATCTTTCTGGGGGCGCTGCAGATCAGAGCGCAGTTGGCAGCTGAGGGCCACCCACTTCTAGGGGACACAATGTATGAGCCCCTGGCGCCACAAGCATACAGCAGCACAAGGGCCAGTCAGAGCGCTGAGGAGATGAATGGACAGGGTTCCCAAAGTGAAGAACAACTACATTTTGACAATGTTGATAGAACAGGAACAATACAAGGCGGCACTGGTGTGCCATGCGGCTACACAACAGTCGATGATAGCCGAACAGACTGTGATTTAGATGGAGGGGTAACAGAAGTGCTTGCTGAAGAGGTGGGACCCGAAGTCTGTAGGCCTGTGCGGCTGCTAAATGAGCCACTGGCATCAGGAATTGGATTGCAAGCATGCCGCCTTGAAGTGCATGCACCCAACAATCTCATGGGGCCAAGCCCAGCAGTCTTTGATGCTTGTGTACCATGGTGGCGTGAGCCAGTCTGACTGCCATGATGCTGTGACGATACCATGCATGCCTTTTAACCCCAACAGCTGCTCGTGTAGAGTGCAGTTGTGCCTGACCAAAGCACCGTGCTTCTTACTTCAAGATCTTTCACAAGTACTAAAACGTACATGTTACAGCTGTGAGGTGTCTCCGCTTGAGCCAGACTGAAGATACTTTGTCAGGCTTTCTCATCACCCAGATGCTGTGTGCAACTTTGCCACGGCCATCCCAAACGATTTTGGGTTAGTACACAGCAGAAGAACAAAATCCCAGCATCTACTGGCGTTCCAAGGTGAGAAAGTTGAAGCTACTCTACAGGGCTGACTGCTGCATCATGCTGCTGCTAAGCTTAAGCCACCAGCTGCACGGCACCGCCAGCCTCCTTGATCTTCTTCTCTGCCAGCTTGGAGAAGAACTTGGCTCGTACGAGCACGGGCTGCTCTGGGAGGGTGCCCTTGCCCAGCACCTTGAAGATGCCGTACTTTGTGACGTCGATCACAAGAGCCTCCGCGGTGTTCTTTGCTGCCTCTTCCCGGGCCTGCACCACACCCCAGTACATGAGGCCTCTGAACATTTGTGGTTTACCACAACTTTGTACAAATACTGTCATAAGAAACTATTGAGGGACACTATTGAGGGAATTAATGTCACAGATACAAGCATCACAATGGCAATGACATTGCGGATCACACATGAATGACATGCTATCTCACCTCATTGCCAACCAGCGACCACAACTTGTCCAGGTTGATGATGGGCTGGAAGTACTGGTTCTTCCTGATGTTGAAGTGTCTCATACCAACCTGCATCGAAATATGCCAATCTTGAGCGAGTTGTTGAGGCCAGCAGCCAATGGAAAACCATCAGCAAACGACTGAGGCAGCACTTGCCTTTCCAAAGTAACCAGGATGGTACTTGTCGAACATGATCCTGTGGTGATGCTGCCCTCCAGCATTACCCCGACCTCCAGGATGCTTTCTGTGCTTTCCAATACGGCCATGGCCCGCGCTGACGTGACCACGCTTTTTCCTGTTCTTCCTCAAGCCTGCACCAGAGAGACTCTTGAACAAGCTGTGCAGCAACTCTTGAAACAAGATAAAGATCAGTAATATGTAGTGCTAGGATGTCTAGTATCCAAATTGTCCCACGAGCTGCTTGATCTGGCTTATTTCATAAAACATGCACCACCAATCGTGGCCTCTGTCCCCGATCCCTTCCCTGTGTATGATGTGAACAAAGCATAACCCACGAAATGTGAGGCAAAGGTAAGGACACTCACGGGTCGTCATGGTTGCTCCCTCTTTCTCTTTCAACAGGACCAGGCAGAAAACAGCTCGGCGGCTCAAGCAAACAAAGGAGTAGGGAGTCCATAATTGTTGCGTCTGAGCGGGGGGAATTCCCCCCGGTCTTGTATGAAATGCTCTCCAGTATCTGTTGCAATCCCAACTACACCATTGGCTTCATAGAAAAACAGGCAGTTCCTTGACGTCTTGCAGTGTTCTCAGCGTCATGTAGAAGCACCCTAGTGTTGTGGTTTGTGCCGGTTGACGACCTGAGCCAAACCATTTTTGTGGCATGCTACGCCCCAGTGGCAACCGTTGAACGCACACAACACTGTCGCGACTTTATTCCACTATTGTTGTCGTCTTATTCTGCAAATTTGAGGCGTTGAGCACACAGTCAACGAACGTGGTTGAATTTTGGAACATCAACGGTTAACTAGAACGCTTGCTGCGTCTGTGAGTGAAGCGATATTCCGTAAAGGCAACGGAAAATACAGCAGGACATTACTATACTTTCTAGTGGCGCAATCACTAGCGAAAGGGGGCTGACAGGTTCTGCAAAAGTCCTGGTGAGATGGAGCTGGATTTTAGAGCCACGCAGTTTATTGGCTCACAAGCGGATGCAGAGGTCCTGCTAGAGCAGCCACGCGCTGAGATTGTGGCGAAGCAGTCAATGAGGCGCGGTCGCCGACATGAGAACGAGTACTATGTCAGATTTCCAGGGTGAGCTACTTTCTCACACACCACAGCATTTGTCCACTAAAAGTGTTGACGCTGCTATGCACTTGTTTTCATTGTGCATAAAATACTCCTGCGAGGTTGGTACGTCTGGCTATGCAGGTATTCAGACAGCGAGAGCCGTTGGTTTACAGAGCAGCAAATGAGAAGGGACCCAAACGGACCGCAGCTCATTGCACAATACGAAGCAGAATACGAAGCAGCAATTCGGCAGGAGGAGGCAGAAGACGCTGCGGCAGCCAACAGCTCCGACGAGGACATGACATCTGTGGATATCCAAAACAACACGGTGCAGCAGCGGTCGCCTGTACCGCCAGCAGTGGCCATCGTGCATCAGCTCTGGACGCAGCAGCCATCCGAGCCACAGCTGCCACAGACACAGCCGCCCTCACAATTGGCAGGGGGACCTGCATTGCATGTGCCACCAGGACCTGCCACACAGGATCCTGAGACAACATGGGAGGAAGAACAGCGCAGGCATGTGGAGGCAGCCTACAGGAGGGAGGTCCAGGCACACCACAGCCGACCGGCAGTGCAGCAGCCGGCACAGCCGCGCACAGGTGTCCTGAATGGGCTGCCAAGGAGCATGTGGGAGAACAGTCCGCTCGTCACCGGGCGTTCACCTGCGCAGGGCTCGTTTCCAGAAGGCGCAGCTGCCGCTGCAGCTGGACATCGCGATCCTGTACGACCGCCCGGCAGCCACCGGTCTTGGCAAGCCCGCCCTGCTGGGCCATTCAACGCTGCAGATGCCTGGGGGACCAACGACATGGGTGTGCATTGTGCAACTACACTGGTCTTCATGTCATCTGAAGGGCTGCTGGGCTCTGCTCCATGTTGAGACATGACATAGCTTCCGCCTGCTGGAAGTGTTGACGCAGGAACTCTGCTGTGCAGATGAGCCATCGCAAGAGGACCTCGCGGCTGCCGACTGGGCCGCGCAACATGCTGTCCCAAGGCCGATAATCGCACCGCCACCCGCTCGTCAAAGTCAGCCCGTCGGTCCTGACCAGATTGGCAGCCTGGCAGCGGACCCTTTCCGGCAACAGAGCCCTGCAGGCGCGGCCCAGCCGGCCCGGCCCGGTCCTCAGCACAGCGCACAGCCTGCAGCCGGGCGCTTGGCTGGCGTGGCCGCTCAGCAGGCTCGACAGATGCCGTCGTCCTTTCACAGGAACAGCAATCACTGGCTGGGTCCCTCGCGCGGCGTGCAGGTGCTCCCACTGTTGGCAGCAAGCACGGCTGGCCCGGCGCCCCGCCACGACTTCACTGGTGCTTCCCAGCCTGCGGAGCCAGCCGCATGGCCGCGCCAACCTGCAGTATCTCGTCGCTCCTCCCCACAGTCTGCAGCGCCTCCAGGCTACTACCCTGGGCATGCGGCTCCCGAGGTGCCGCGCATGCCAGGGCCCGCCGCTCCCGGTGTCGCGCCTCGCATGCAGAGCAGCGCAGGTGCGGAGCCGCTGCCCAGGCAGCCGCTGGGCCCTCTCCCAGTGGAAGCCCGGCATGCGCACGCATCGCGGCCCCTTCAGCCTGATCAGGCTGCTCCGAGTGAGCTGCCATATCTCGGAAGCCCGGCGGCGCAGGCTGCGGCAGGCAGCCCTGAGCGGCCGGAGCCGACACACACCAGCTGGTTCGACAGCATTACCATGCAGCTGGCCCCCAGCAGGAATCAGGTCCGTCAACTGTAGTTTTCCTCATCCTTGCTATGCGTCATGCTCAACGCATGGACCTTTGTGTCACGAGGACTATTGCTCCCTGTTCAGGGATCTCCATGCAGGGTCGGCGGCCCTTGCTGTGCCTTGAACAGCACGAGTTCTCGATTGGCTCATCGTTTCGTGTCCCCAACTGTATGCACGCATCAACTTAACCCTACGTACATCCTCACATTTTATGACATAGCGCTGCAACCGTTTAATGTAACCCTGCAGGGGGTCCAAGCGCAAGCACGCTCGCCGGAGCAGCCGCCACGGCCAGCCGCTACCTTCGCACCGCCAGCGCCTGCACAAACCACCGCGGCGCAATCCCCAGATGGCCTGCCTCCTCCCAGGCAGTGGCCAAACAGATGGCAGCCTGAGCCGCCCCAGCGCCTTCAAAGCCCTGTGCGACCTGCACAGCCCGCCGCTGCCGCTGCCGCTCCTGGTCAGATTGTTTCCTCCGCATTCCAGCCATCTGAGATCCTGTACTGTGAATTCAATAGCTTCCTGGGGTCTGTTCTTCATTGTTCATTTTCTGAGGATGCTGGTGATGAAGAGCATGAACCACTGGAGCGCTGAATTGATGCTCATTGTTGGAGATTGTGTCGCAGTATCTGAGGGAAATCATCAGGTCCTCATGGCTGCGCTGGGCCAACGCGCCGCGCAATTGATACGTCAAGCGCCGCTAACTCCTGAAGGTGCTCAGATCAGTCTGAGTCATTTCAAAGCCTTATGCCTCTTACATGCCAGTGGAGTTAAGTGAAATGAAGAAGCTGTCCATGATGGTCTGCCACCGTGCTGTGATGCCTAACGAGACTGGCCTGCCAGGGAGATATTGAATGCTTAGAGTGTGCAGGTGCGGCACGGAGTGCTGCAGAGCGTCCTCCACAGATGGAGCCAGTCCTGCACAAAACCTGGGATGCCTGGGGTGCACGCCTTCGTGAGCTGGTGCAAATCCGATTCCAATGGGCTTTAATTGACAATGTCAAAACCAAACCTGTAATGTCTGGTGCATATTGTAGCGCATGATTGACATCCCAATGGACATCAGGCGGCGTCACTTGTACTGCACGTGACAACCCGATGATGTCAGCATGCTCAGCACACAATTCAGAGCGGCAGTGTCTGGCGCATGTCTGCAGGGCGGGGCTGTGGCCGCAGCGCAGGTGCTTCCTGCCAGCCTTGCTGCTCGCAGTGCAGCACCATGTGCCGCAGCCCTGGTGGACCTTACTGCCGCTCCTGTGGCACGGGCAGAACCTGATGTAAGTCCCATCAATGCCCCACATTTTCCCGCCAGGTTCATGCTGGTGAAACAGAAGGCTGTGCTTGCAACCTGTTGCATCTGTTGGTAAACGAAGTGCACTGCTGCAGGTTGCCGAGGAGCCCATTGAGGATGTCATTGATGTCCCTAGCCTGCCGGCTGATGGAGGTCCTCAGGGGAGTGGAAAGGGCCCACAGGCCAGGGAGACACACAGGAGAGACAGCAGGCGCTTCAAGCGCCTCAAGAGGATCTACCATCCTGACACAGGTGCCGCTTTTCCGGTTAGATTCTGTGTCAGAGGTCATGGAAACTGGCAACAAAGAGTTCCCATCAGCAAAGTGTCAAGGTGTAGGTGCTTCAAGCGTCTGTGTCTGTCCAGGTGAAGAGCTGCCAGCGCCCGGTCTGGAGACACAATCCCAGCTTATCCCAGACAGCAGCGAAGATGGCCCTCCATTTGCAGGTTGGCTGCTCCCTTCTCACTCTCCATACCACCTACAATCCTGGCTCACTTTCCCTTTTACTTCGGCTGCTCAGCCTTTCAAAGAGGGGTATAGGAATCACACAGCGTTCTCCGTTCCAGCTCACCAATTAAGCAAGGAATCTGTGAAGGAACTGATTTTGCCAAGCAGTGCCAAGTGGTAATCTTCCTTTTGGCCCCTTTACTGACTTTCTTGTTAGCAGAAGGGAACAGAACAGAAGAGTGCGCCATCTTTTGGAGAGAGAGAGTGCAATGATGTGACCCCAAGATTTTCTGCCTTTATTTTATATGTTTAATTTGTGTAACAGCTGCATTTCTCTGACAGACCAATTTTGGTGCTCAGGCGGCCGCCGCAGCTTGCCTAGGCGTCCCACAAGGTTTGCGCATGTCATAGACGATGAGGAGGATGGTGGGGATGGGGAAGAGGTGGTTGACATGGAGTCAGAGCAGCCCCATGCCAACTCGCCAGTGGCTGACAGTGATGAGGAGGAAGAAAGCTTCGTCGATGAGTATGGTCTGCATGCAATCGACCGGCAACATCTGAACGAGGATGAATGGGAAGACGCGGTCATCAGCAGTGCGTCCTATTCCTGCCTGAGGAACCAACCCGTTTGATGTGCATTGCGCGTACAGCACAAGCTGCCACGTGAATCAAGTGTGCTGCCTACAATACATTCGCCTCTTCTTCTTCTTTAATGCAGACATGAAAGGATGTTTCCCATGGCCATGTCTGCATGCTGTTTTCTTCTGAGGAGACCGTGCACTGTACACATTTGCTAGGTAGTTTTCTGCCGTCATTCTCTTACTGAGGCTCACGCTTCCTGTGGTGTACAGGAGCACGGCATGAGGAGGAGGATGTGCTGCTGTTGCGCATACATTGGCCTGATGGTCACTGCGCCTGGATTAACAGATATGCCCTGCATGTGCGCCCACACTGCCACCTAAAGCTGATCGACTTCTACGAGTCTAAGGCGAAGCCAAAGCGCTAGATAATGTCCCTTTGCGAAAGTGCGATGAGGAATGGTATGAAGAAGCCCTGGGCAAAGCAAAACGTGCCCTCATGGTCATCATCGGATGATGCAAATTCTGATCTAGTAGTACTTCTGCGTGTGGTACCAGTATGCTTGTAAATCATTCCCTGTTGCACGTCAGCATCTGCACAGGTTGAAATTTGTTCATTGTGAACAATCCGCACATGCATGCAGTCAAGGAGGATGACTGATATTCTCTGTATACACCGTTGCAAATGACCAGAGCGCCAAGCTGTAGATCTGTGTTAAACATGTCTGGATTGACTGCATTGTTTAAAATGACCTGCTTTGAGTCACAGTCTTGTCAAGAGGTACAGCCAAGTGTTCGCCATCCATCACAGCAGCAAACAGACAGATGTATTTGGATTGTTGCTTCTGATCATGTGCCTTGTAAGAAAACACATTTGGATCTCTTAGTAGTGAGAATACCAAAGACATTCTCCTCTGTTTGTCTCAATCTGCGCTTGCCGCAGTACTGTCTGATTGCTTTCGTTCTGTTGAAAGCGCTGGCTTTCTTAGACTCACCCACTCCAGTGGTTGATTGTCCATGCATCTCCAAACCTTTTTTAGAGTGCCATTCATCCTTTTTGGTTCTTCATTCTCTGTCCTGCCTGTATCAAAAAAGGGCAGCAGTGTGACAACACAGAGACAAAGCTTGTTTTGCAAGCATATCTTTCAACGATCCATCAGAAGGGACAGATCTGTGTCAGCATTTGTGATCACGCACCTCTCCATGTGAGAATCCCAAACGCTTTTCCATGCTTGCCATCCTGAAAACACATCAGCCCTTCATGCAATATCGGTCACGTTGTGCCATGTTGGTCAAACATGCATGCAGGCACACATTTGGTGCAGCACCGAGGCCCAAAAGAAGGCAAAGAAGCGGTACCAAAGATGGCTTTATTCCTGTTATTGTCCAGAAAGAGTCTTCCTTCCAGGTTGTTCGCTGAACTTTATGGCCAATGCCATGCCTTTCGAGCTTGGTGACCACCTCATACACTGCAATAACGACGCATAGAAAAGACTTTTGAATTCGTTCAGATTGCTTGTGCAAGTGTATGGGCTTTGTCATATATTAAGTAATATCCTGTTACTACGGTCTGATGCGTGTCAAGATGAGTAAACTCACGATTCTTTGCGCGCAAAATAGCTGACGCACGCATGCACGCTAAGCGATCGCCAGATCAGTTGCCCTTGCTCCGAGGTGGACACTGTGGCAGAGACAGTGCAGCCAATGTGAGCCACGTGTAAGCCCCACAACTTGATATTGACTGAATTTGACCTTACTTTGAGCATGAACGGAAAAACTTGTCTGAACAGGGTCCCAGCATGGCAGCATTTGAGAGTGGGCTGAGTGCAAGGCAGGATACAACATGTCCAAATCTGCTTCGTCACTTGCACACAAAATTCGCAGGCAGACACAACGACCTTCCGTTGGTACGCACATAACTGTTTCTAGAGACTGTATGGCAAATTTGTATTTACTTGGGAGCTCGCAGTAACTGTTGCAAAAGAAACACTAGGGAGGGATTCTTGGACCAGCGGCATCGAATGAGGGTTGTGGGGCTAACAGGCGGAATAGCAACAGGAAAGTCCACGGTTACAAACATTGTCAGACGAAGTGGTGTACCAATTATCGACTGTGATGAAATTGCACACTTGGTATCTAGGAAGGTGAGCTTGCTGTGGGCCCCAACATGGATGATATGCAATCTTCTGGATTTGCGTAGCAAACGTTTGTCCCAACCCTTCAAGAAATGCGAGATGATAGTGTGTTCTGATTGTGTGTTCTGACAGCTAACAGGGTCGATGGGGCTATAAAAGGGTCCTTCGAGCCTTTGGGTCTGGTTTCTTGAAAGAAGATGGTCAGTACTTCCCTTCAATGTGCCAAAGGGATGTGTCTGCATGCCAAAAGGAAGCAGCTGTTCCCACCTTGGAAGCCCTGCTCTGACAGACACTGCTGTGACATGGTCATGCATGTTCCAGGAGAGCTAGACAGGGAGCGACTGGGTGAGCTGGTGTTCAATGATGCCAAGTCCAGGCGAAAGCTGAACAAAGCGACACACCCAGCTGTCACTGTGGAAATTGCTAAGCAGCTGCTGAGACACCTGCTGAGGGGTCACCGGCTTGTGGTGGGCGCTGACCCAGCGACACATGTGAGGATGTGTTGGTGTCATGACTGGCTCTGAAAGAAGGCTGAAGGTCTGAGGGCTTTTCCTTGGTGAACAGGCCATTGACATGCCACTGCTGTTTGAAACCGGCGCATATTTGCTGACATGGCCACGAGTTCTCGTTAAGTGTGATCCAGAGACGCAGGTGTGCTTCCCCATCCTTCAGCAGCGCACCAAGTCCAAAAGGATCTGAAGTGTAGAATTTTGAGGCTGTTTGCCGGAGCTCAGTGTGCAGTGTATTTGCAGGAGGTGCAATCTCGAGGTAACTGCTGTGATCTGTTTAGCCCTAGGTGGCTGGAAAAGGTGTATTCGACTGACTGACTGACTGACTGTGTCTCAGGTGAAGCGTCTGGTGGACAGGGATGGGTGCAGCCTAGAGCTGGCACAGTCGAAGGTGGCTGCTCAGATGCCGCTGGAGGTCAAGCAGCAGAAGTCTCAGTACATCATTGATAACTCTAGCACGCGACAGGAGACTGAAGAGCAGGTACGATGCACATCCTGCAGACCGTGCTCAAATTTGTCAGATATGAGAAACATGGACACAAATTGGAAGTATCCAAGTTGCTGTGGCTGGAATTCAAAAATTGACGAGGTGTTGGGCCATTGTGCAGGTGGTAGATACATTCGGCAGGCTGAAGAAAGGGTTGTGGTGGAAGAGCACTCTTCAAATACCAGTCAATGTCGTGGTCATTGTGATTTTTGCCTTGAATGCACTCGTGTAGTTTACAAGATTGTCTACAGTGAAAACCAAAAGTGGTAAGCAGAACTGTTTATACACAGTTGTAAGCATTGAGCTAGATCAGATGTGGGATTCTAAGTTGCACAAGTAAGTATACAACCTCGCTCACCATTGCAGGGTTGTTAATTTATCTTTAAAGACCTTGCAAGTTCAATTGAAATGGCATCATGTTCGCGCGCATCATGTTCGAACAGTAAGATAAGTTACCAATGTTTTTACAACACTAGTGCTGCTACAAAAAACAACCCACTTCAAATATGATGCCTAACTCACATGGTCAAACTGCAACATAATGGACAGTAATTCAACAGAGTCAATGGCAATTGCAAGCCAAGATCTTCTAGAACATCACACACAATGTGTGAGCGAATAATGGTTGGGCAAGTGTACAATGATGCATGCGCAGCGCTTTTCAGCAACTGCAGTGGAAAATGGACAGAGACATAACAACACCATTAAGTATCAGTAGCATAAAATCCAAATATAATTACTCTTGACTCTTCACGTCCCACCAGCCCTAGTCCCAGTACTGTTTGCAGAACTTGAAGTTGCTGAGTACTGACATTCTTGTGCAGCTGCTGCTGCTCTGTCATGGTCCATGACTCTCAGCAGCAACAGCTGCACAATTGATGTTGCGCAAATAACCACGAGGTGGACCACTCGCACGGCTTCCACACACAATGCCCCGTCACATCATTTGAGAACTTTGCTTCCTGCGGACGTGCATGACCTTTTGCAGAGGAAGTAGCTCGTGTCACATTCATTGGCACTCGATGGATCATATTTCTTTTCACACACTTTGACACTTGAGGAGAGCCAGCCTCAGACAACATCCCAGGCGCCCTTCGGCTGCGCCACAGGGGCGGCTTCAGGCGCGGTGTGGGCCGGGGCAGCAGAGGCGGGTGCAGCCGGCCTCTCTGAGTGTGGGATGGCAGCTGGGGTCGCAGGGTGGGGCGTGCCCGGTGCACTGGCGCCAAGAGGCTCAGCAACAGGCTCTGCCTTGGGCTTCCTGGAGAACCAGCCCCGCTTTGGTGCTGCGGCCGGTGGCGCCTGCACCCACACAACAGCCCACCCTCAGCTGTGTTCCAGATCTTCTCTCCAGTATGCACATCATCTCTTCCCCTCAACGTATGGGACAGCCATGTGACTCTAATGCCCTCTATTCAGTGTCTCCCGACATTTTGACAGCCCTTCTGTCTTAGGAAACATGTGACGGTATGAGTGGGAGAGGTAACTCCTGTTATCTACCAGGGTGAAACATTTTCCACAAGTAACTGAACACGGAAAAAGGAGACGCACCTGGCTGTGTGGGGTAGTAGCAACAGGGGCAGGGGCGTGTGTGACAGGGGCAGCAATTTTGCCCTCCTTCTCTTCCCTCACAAATACATTGCGCATGACGAGGATGAGGACAGAGTAGCCCAGGTAGATGCCCACCAGAATAAAGGCCAGCACATAAGTGGCGTAGTAAGCGGCTGCGCAGCACAGCAGTCTAGATTGCTCCATATGTAATCTTGAGAGCATCCACATTCTACTTTGCTGATTGCTGATTCTGAAGCTGACAGCTTTAGCCAACCTGAAAGACCTTTGATGGTGGTGGGCGGAGCAGTATCACGCAACACTGGAAGCAGCATGACAAAGGAGGCAGAAGGATGTCGTGCTCACCTGTCTGAGAAGAATTCCAGGCCAAGTTGGGGTTGCGCTGCCAGTTCCTTGTCTGCAGGAAAAAATACAGAGGGATGCCCTCAGATTTGGTATTGCTGAAGTGCATCAAAGATTATGTGTGATGTGTTGTGTGCAACTTCATATAGAATATGCATATCAGGCTGGATCACTTTGTTGGTTTCAGGACTTCAGCCCAATTGGGTCCAACATGCATCGGGTCATCCGCGCTCGTACCAGGTTTTTGGCAGCATACACAGTGAGAGCCGTAAGAAGCAAGAAGATAGACGTGTGGAAGCTGGACGCCAAAAGAATGCCATTCCTGCACAGTCAACCACCACATCAGAATGCTGTTCTGGTGAGACATGTGTAATTAAATATGCAACATGACCTTGAGGGCTCGAAGGTGCAAAATGGACAACATACCCGTATCCAGAAAGAGGCTCATGATTGACCGCGTTCCTGCATATGAGGACATGCCTTACTTAGCTCTTTGCGTACAAGGTTAACAGTTCAGAAACACAAATCAATCGCCATTGGTGGTATCACTTATGGATGTGACGGGATCGCTCACTTGAGCAACAGTATGAGGCTGACAACGAAGAATAGAATCAGGATCAAGACGCCCAAGAAAAGTGCAGCGAGGACAGCATTGAGATCGTAGGTGTCGTCATTTGTCACGTAGGGTTTTGCCTGCAGATCATGTGAACGCATTAGCATCAGCAGCAAGTGCTGGTGACAGCCCTCCCTCAACAGCTCAGCTTTACACAATACCAACCACCTCGTTCAGCAAAGTTGAGTAAGAGGATGCAGATTGCCTACCTGCTGAACGTTCCTGAAGCTTATCAATGCAACCACAATATACGCTGCTGAAATTGCCTGCACCACAAGAAATAAAGCTTATTTATTGAGGACAACCGTTGAACGAGAGAACTGCCAGTATGTGCAGAAGGAGCTTGCCAGTCACGTCAGCCACAGGCCTCAGTTACCTCCTGTATGAACCAAAATATCCAGATGAAAAGCCAAGCCGCCATCTCTTCAGATCGACAGCTTCTGCACAACGTGAACACACACGCAAAACTTCACAGGACGATTGTGCAAAAAGCTTGACCCCGACAACGTGCGCGAGGCAGTTTACGATTGTATACAGGGAATCGAACGCCCGAACCACAGTGATAGTTAGAGAGAAGGCCGGAAGACAAGCTTCTTCGGCCACGAAGCGTTCGAATTGCGCAGTTGCTGGGAAGCTTCGAAGCTGGCACTGAACCTATCGATGCGGCGTTCCTGCCGTTCTCGTGAGCTCGGGCACTTCGTTGAGCCCCTACGTTGTCCGAAGAACGTTGTAGGTCATAGGATACACAAGGAGGCGGTGAACGCTTCAATTGAAGCGCACCTCTTGTTTTAGTGAAGGTACTGCAAGCTGTCGCGGGGATACAGTTGTTCTAGATGGCCTGGTTGGAGAATGTCGCTAACTTGTTTATCACCGGAGCAATCTGCACGTATGCTGTGTATGACTTTTTCAGGGAACGGGACGGACAGCGGCAGGGACAGGTGAGACAATTCTCCCACGGGAGGTAGCACTTTTCGTTTAAGGTGCCTGTGCAACCACTCTTCGATCTGTTGCAAGGATCTTCTTCATCCAAAAGATCGGTTGTTTATCACTTCATCTGTCTTGTGGGCACTTGCTGAATCCACGGCGTTTCTCCCAGGAAGTAGAAGGCACCAGAAGCAGCAACCGCAGTCAAACCACTGTGAGCAATAACGGATGGACAACAGTGCAGCATAGTGGCCCTGGATGGCAGTCCACAGTGTACACATTTGGAGACAGCAGCGATCCAGGAGTGCTGACCCTGCACAACTTGCTGGGCCACAGCGGTGATCGCAGAGAGCAGCTGCCTTTTGAAAACAACATGGGCGGCCCTCCATCAGATGTGATGCGACTGCTGCAACAACTTCAGCAGGATTTCAGCTCACCACAACTGCAGCTGGCGGGAGCAGGAGCACGTGACTTCACTGAGGTGGGCCCCTTCTGGCTTTGCTCCTGTGCCTGTACTGCATTGTCCTCATACAGTAGCGAGTATGATCCCATCACTTATCGGACAATGCCCTCCATGAAGACTTTGGATGGTCTCACCCACAGCCTGGTATGCTGCAGGCGGACTATGAGATGCTGTCTGCGCTGGATAATGGGAGCTTGAGGAGGCGGACGCCTGTGACGGAGGCAGATGTGGCGGCGCTGCCCACACACATTCACTGCGCTCATGGAAAGGTGCGCGATCTGTCTGGCTGCCACATTGGTTATCAATGACTTCTAAACGTAATTGAATGTCAGCAGATGTTGTGGAGAAGGGTCTCCGTGGTGTGTTTTGACAGAGGGCCGCCCAGGGAACTCATCCCAAGGCATTGTAGTGGCTGAGGTCATCCACGGAAGGGCCTTCAAGTAAAGCATGCAATCCCTCCTCTCTGCAACCACGTTGAGGACGCCAGGCGCTGCCGTCCCCAAATTCTACAGATCATCAGTTTGCCGGAATCAGAGTTTTGGTGTTTTGCAGAGGGCAGCGAAGGGTGCAGAGGAGGAAGAGTTGGAGACGTGCAGCATCTGCCTGGATGATTTCGCGCCGAGACAGGAGGTCAAAACGCTGCCATGCCTGCATCATTTCCACACAGGGTGTATTGAGGAGTGGCTCCGGCAGCAGGGGCGGTCTGTGTGCTGCCCTGTGTGCAAGACGCCTGTCTTTGAGGGACAATATGTTCCTTGGTAGAGCAGCGCCCTCCCTATCAGAAAAAGGGTGAGCTGACGGCACATTAGCTCTTTGTAGTAGGAGCCTGCAAGGAAAATAAAGGACAGTGTGGAGGTCTCTCCACCCGTCATCCTGGAACAACAGAACTTGCTGCTTGGCCGCAGGCCAAGGACATGCTTTGCATGTTGGAACAGGCTGAAAGGAATCGCAATTGTTGACCATGCCCGAGGACAATGCATTGCACGGTGCTTTTAGCATGTACAAAATGTACGTGAGTGAGTGAGAGTGAAGAGTTCTTGAGTGGGTTTTCCCAGGAGATCTAGGGAGGATTCCTTGTTTTTTACTGATCATGTCATCGTGTATTTATGAAGCAAGGGATGAAGCTCGCCTCATGCTGTTTGGCGGGCAAGCTAACAGTAGACATTAGCTGTGCAAATGGGACTGCAGAGCTCTGATGCCCACCATGTCATGTGCTACAGTACTAATCCTGGGCTGTCCCTGAGGTGCTGGAGCCCATTTTTGGCCTATGACATCTCTTTATATCAACACAGTTGGCACCGCTCTGTTTTTGTAATGCTCTGGCATCAGAGGTGATTCTCCGGTATCAGAGGTATTTTTCTGATGCAAGGAAAGTCTTGTATCTGTAAATTCATGTAGCATTGCCAGCTGTTACTTTGTGCTATTCATGTGCGTCAAAGTGCAAGCATTAAGTGTGTTGTTCGGTACCTCATCTGATACGATGCATGTGGAGTAGTACTTGCTGCACGAGTTTGAATTGCAAAGGAGGCCTCTATTGCACATGTAACAGCAACTTAAAATTGTTGAACCTGGAGTGATACAAGAAAAAGTCTTATGACAGTAAGCATGGCACATGGCTCATATGAGCCCAAAAGATCACAGGCATGTCCCTAATGTCTAACACTCAATCTGTGGCTGGATACAGGCCCGTGTCACAAACTCCAAAGTGTGACACAGATTTCTCAAACCGAGGACAACCTCAGTGAAAACCCCTCATCATCCTGATCCAGGAGATATCAATTGACATGCTGCAACAATCCACTGGAAGAAAGGAACAACCCGGAAAGACGCGTCTGGCGGCAATGGTACAAACATGTGGAACACTCACCAAGCAGTGCGTTTCAGTCCCGAGTGCACAACAGCTTGTGTGTCTTCTGCAAATTTACCGCACTGCGGCAGGCCTGCACCACCAAAGAATCTTGCCAACACACCATGCCATACAATGGCTTGGATCCTCCTTTTTGACAGCAACAAGGAGGATCGCAATAGCCCAACGTATGGCTTGGATGTGCTGATGCTACATAGGTCTCTGCTCCAATTCTGGGCTCACCCAACAAGCCTGCACTCTGCGCTCTGCTCGATGCAGGGAATCAAGCCAGAACAGCCCCCCATGACTTCCTCTCGTAAGCTCGGTCCTGCCATTTGCAACTAGCCGGCACTGTGGAAAACCTCACCCATGGGGGGCCACTCTGAACACCTCCCTCATCGACCGACCAGGTTCTGAAGGGCAAATGAGCAGATCAGCACCGACCCCTGCGCACCACCTCACCTGCCGTGCCCAGTCCGAGGACTCTACAACCTCTACAATAGCTATTGCATACTGAAAGAGGCACAAAATTCTCTCCGTAAACAAAACCCGATAACAACACCGTATATTTTTCTCGCCCCACCGTTGATAGCATCCTCAGACTTGCAAGATCGCCAGGACCCATGTCATTGGCCACACAGCACCCCCTGACACAAAGCCTGCTTCTAAGTTGCAGAGATACGGGTGACAGCATGCCTGACACTGAAATCATGTCGAGAGAAGTTCCCTGGACAGAGAATTGTACCTCCAAATGGTCGGGCCCTTCGCAACACAAAACCTTTGATGGGGGCCAACTCTTGATACTGACAGTGCAATCCTGATCCTACCTGCATCTTAGAAAGTTTGAGGCAGGAAGCGCGTCAATGCTGTTGCCTCTCTCAAATCCGGCAAAGTAGAAACGCCCTGTCATTGCCGCAGGGTGCTGGCAAGAGGTACCCATACCCCTGTCAGCCATGTGTCAGCACCTAAACAATGCTTCTCTGCTGTGGTTGCATGCTCATCCCTCAGCTTTCAACTGCTCTGCATCTGCAGTTAGGGAGCCGCCCATCTGTATAGCATCTTCTTGCAAAGAGATCCGTCCTATTCTCACCAGTCCTGAACCTGACACCACATAAATAAATTCTGCCTCCGGGGAATCTGGGTCCCAGGGGCCCTATATCCCTGTGCTCTTACCCGAGTAGGCGTGCATTCGGTCTTCAATCGCACCCAAAGCCCTCCTCTCTCTCCTTCGTCTCATTCGTCTCTCCACAACTCTTTTGTTGGAACCAGAGAGACAGACAGCTCCGCATGGGGCCCTCAGCCATCGGCCCAGGTATGCAAAATGCAGCACAGCGGTGGACATGTAACTTAACCTATCGTGTCACCCATTGAGCAGACTTTTGAGTGCTGCTCGCCCAGCATTCTGTGCTGATGCCCGCAAGAATGGCATGACTGCTTCACATCATCGGTGGCCGACCGCCCTGGCGCTCCTCCAAACACAGACCCACCGCGTGGTAGAACTGCGGCAGCGCCTCTGCTGGCACGATGATTGCAATGCGGTCCTGCCCAGCCACCTGCATCAATGCACTGCTGATATCGGGCCTGGCAAATAATTCAACACCTCCGTGTTTGGAATGCCATCTTACTGCTCCTGTCATTCACATGATCTAATGATGGATTGGTCTTCGTGATGCATGCTGCCGGGGTTGTGCAGCAGGGCAGCTGGCAGCAAAGCAGACAGGGTGACGAGCACTGGCATGAGTGTGTGGCCAGACCTCAGTGATGCGCAAGTACTGGCCCTTGTTGTTGCTGCCGAGGTCGAAGAAGTAGCGCTTGTGGCCTGCGCGCACGATGCGGCTGCCGGAGTCCGTGGATACGAGCGTGGGTGGTGAGGGCCCCGGCCCCACCACTGTCTCCTGCCCCAGCGCCGGTACCTGCGCACACCCCAGCACCACTCAGCCCCACTCTGCTGCACACCTGCCTCCCCAGCACCGCTCAACCACACTCTGTTGCACAGCTCTCTCCCCAGCACCGCTCAGCCACACTCTGTTGCACAGCTCCCTCATACAGTACCCGTGCTCGCTCTGAACAATAAGACATGCCGCTTGCCCAAGGCAGCACTGTGACATGGATGTTATCGGGATTTCCCACAAAGCAGAAAGGGCAAATGAGACACTGTGAAGCCTCTTCTGGATGGCCGGCACTTGTGCCGAAAGGAGTCACTCGATCAAGGAACTCTCATGAACAGTCCAGCAGTCTGTGCATTGCCGTTTGGCTGGAAACAGTCAGATGGGTGGGTCAGTCTGATCAGAACTGCTCCACGTGCACTCTACCTGCATCGGTCTAGTAGAAGAGATGGCAAGTGCATCGAAGTAGGAAGTGGTCTGAGCAAGATCCGGAATGTGGGCGCCCAGAGATGCCAAATGAGACTCCAATTCTGTTAATCGGTCCAGTTGAAGCTGTGCAAGCAGAACAATCAAGCGCTGTCAGTTTTGACATCCTTGTCACTGACAGTATCTCAACACATGGATAGACACGCAGCCACCAATATAGGCTCATTCTCCAAGCGATGAAGTTCCCAGCATGCCAATTGAAGCAACAGATTGCACAGGCTACTAATTTTCATTTACAGTGCACAATGCATGGCGTCAGTGTGTGCATGGCGTCAACTTAAGCTGTCAAAGTATGTTGTGATGAAGCAGTGCGGCTACCTGCACAGGGGCCACCTCTGTTGTCTGGGCCTCTATCCGCGCCAAGACACTGCGGAACGCTAGCCATGCCGAGCAGTCGGCACCCCCAGAAGGCACAATGATGGAGCTCCTTCCCCTCGGTCTGCAGCACAACCCATCCAGTATTGAGACATACACAACAAGCCACTGAGTGCTCCAAAGACTGTTATGAGCCCATGGGGCGTCCCACAGTGTCTCCAGGTGTCCGGCTCCACTTTGAATGCAAGAGCAACGTACCCTGCTCCGCTCTCTGAAATTCTGAGGTATCTGCCTCGGGGATTGTCGCCCACTGACCAGTAGAACACCTTGCTCTCCACAGGGAACTCCTTTGCAGTTGCGAGCCTGCACAAACAAGGCTCCTTCTTCAATTCTGTGCAAGAGTGACACAACTGTGCAAGGTTTGTATTCATTACTTAGGAAACCCACATTCTCGGTACAACTAGTCTATTGAGATGCAGTACTATGTCAGTTGAGGGAGGGACGAGGGCGTACGAGGGCTCTGTTGTGGCATAGTAGTTAAACAACTCTCGGAACCAAGGCAACGACTGGCCGGGGACGATGATCGTTGAGCGCTCCCTATTCGTGCCCTTCTCCGATATTTTCAAGTACAACCCTCTAGAATTCGCCTTGGCGTCGCAGAAAAAGATTTTGCTCTCAATCTGCGCCCAAAACCGGGAAAACGCTCATCGAGGAGACCTCCCAACGAAACTGACCAGGAGCGTGCCCACGTCGACAACTCCAGACACGTAATAGTTGACTGCAGGATCGGAGAAGCTCCGCAAGCTCCCATGCTGAGTGCAGGCTTGGCGCTCAAGGTCGTGGTACGGCTCCAGTACGTGCAGTAGTGCCTCTTACGCGGTCTCGGGGTCCCCTCCAACCCAGAAGACGCACTCTCGAATGCGTAAAATAGGACACATGCAGTTGTCTGGACTCGAGTAATATAGCGTTGAAGGAATGGCGGTTACAGACCGCTAGCACACTGATCGGTCTCACAGCTGCACGCGGTAGAACAAAGAAAAGCAGGTCCAAAGGCTGCTGTCCCAGCTTCAAGTGCTGACACGAGCTCCAGTCCTCTCAATGCTCTGAAATAATCCCGAGGAACTCACCCGCAACGTCTCACTGCAAACCTCTTCGTCCTCTGCCACCCTCGCCCCTGGGCCTTGTTGCATCTCCGCTGCATGGCCAGCGCCTAGAGGCGCACTTATTGGTATTCGCGCCGCTTCCTCACGAGAGAAGTAGGTGGGACCAAGAGGATCTAATGCATTCGACATTGCATTTGAAACCTTCTTGTCCTTGCTCTGCGCGGTTGCTGAGGTCACAGCATTGATCTTTGTGACCTCAGCACTACGCCGTCGTGCCCGTCGTCACATGTTTTCAATTCTGTCACTCAGGGGACAAGAAAGGGTTGAAAACCTGAACCGCGTAGGGCTCGGTCCAGTCAGTAGTGAAAACGAGTGAATGACCTGCTGACTAGGGTATACCTACGTAGGGCCTGGAAGATGTTACAATCGGAGGCGTCACATGCTGCAGAGTGCAAACTAATAAAGCAGTCCCAAGTGGCAGGCTACACGTAAAAAACAAATGCTGAAGCAGCTAAAACTACCTGGCTCGGTCAAATAGGAGATCACTAGAGTCAGAGCAGCAGGACATGAGATTAAACAGGGAGAGAAGGCCAACCTGCACCCAGGAAGAAAACCACAGTCAACACCAGTAGAAAGTCCAGAGCTCGCCCACGCACGTGGATGCAGAAGATCCCGAGCCAGGGAACAGGAGTGAGATGCAGGGCCGAACCCAAAAGGAAAGGCACCCATCCCAGACAAAGCTGTGCTGATAAGACTGCGAGCAGGGCAAGCTACAAATCGTAATACATGAGGAAAACCCTCTGTAGTGTTGAGTTGGATTTGAGTGAATGCCGGAGATAGAAGGATAAAGCTGTCCACTCTTATCTCATCGCCTCTTCTTCTTCTGACTTAGGTCATTTATAATATATTAATGATGTATTATATAAATGATGTATTAGGTCTGTGAACACTTGCATGTGCAATATATTGGTGCATTGATGGAGCAGCTGCTGCCTGAGGCTGCGCTGCCGCTGGCGTACACATAAAAGTGCCGGGACTCCGGGCCACTGCCACGGGGTACTAGCATAGCTCGCACGCCCTTGATTGTTGTATATTTCTTGATCTTAGCGCTAACGTAGTATACGTATGGCATAACATGGGCCATACTACTAGTAGGCCTAGTAAGCCAAGCTACGTACTACCTGGCAGGTAGTACCTGCTAGTAGCTTGAATCTTGTTCAACTACTTGATCAAGGGCCCGCTGATATTAAGCTGTGACACCTCTGCTCATGCGCCATCCGGCCATGATCGTCATGGCATGCTGGCCTACACCCTTGCAAAGCCCCAAACTTGCTTGCAAATACCCAGTAGAGGGCCTCTAGAATGCGAATGACTCCCAGTGCGTCCAACTGCAAAAGCGCCGCGGGAATCCACGGTATGAAACATATGGCTGGAACCTGGCCTGTCAAGCTCTTCGAAGAGCTCTGCGAATTCGGATGGGCCCTGCCTTGGGCAAAGCCATTGCATTCCACCGCGTAACACTGCAGAAATTGGACATGCACGCTGCTCTGCCTGGCACTTCTCCTACAATCGGGAATATCAGACCAAGCAAACGAACTTGCCGACTTCTGTTGTAGTCAGGAATGCTCTCACAGGACTGTCTGCTAGGGGCGCACATGCAGACCGTCCTGTCCCACTGGGCTCTGGGTACTGAGCTTGCATTGCCAGTCGGCTTGCCGGACAAGACTGTTGGCAGATGCACTGAAGTGTTCAGCAGCAGCAGCAGCACTTGCAAAGTTTTATAGACCTACTATGTCGCGTGCACAGCATGAGCATGGGGTTTTACACAGGCATGTTCTCGTCAAAATGATTGATACAGTCCTTAGATCCAGCTCACAGGGCTCATGAGCCTGATCAGCGATAGCTGCTTGCGAGGCACTGATTGACCATGTCCACCAGATTTGGGTTCTCCAGGGCTGCTGCAACTCGCTCTTTGTCATTCAGCTGCTTATTAACTGCTGCTTCTGTTGAGTGGGTGCCAGGTGTTACAAAGATGTCCACCTGCCATCAGGACGCAACACCAGAGCCCTTCAAGCTGCTCTCAAGGAAAGAGATCAACCCCAGCAAAGGCTTGCATGTCCAATCTCTTTGAGTGCTAGTCTGAATAAGTTGAGGACAGATGGCCAGCATTGACTCAGGATGAGCAACACATGCAGAGTGGCATACCTTGAATCTGCTTGGAAGTGTTTGCATGAGCTTGACCCTCAGTGACAACCCAATAAGGGTAGCCATGCTGCAATGCTGCACTGTAGGAGTAAATTGCACCCTGTGTTGTCAAACAGCAGCAGTAAGCACGCTCGGCAAATTTTTCCAGCTTGCAACACGTTACTGCACTGTGTTGATACAAGAGATTGGGGTTAGGCTGCGCATGCCTGACTCTGCCTGCCGGGTCCTCCACTGTGATCAAATCCTCGCTGACAACGTTCAGCTGCTCCAAGGTGTACGGATGTTCAGGGTCTGTCACATCTCGCAGGTGCTGCAGACACAAGTGAATATTCGAGCCAAACTTATGGAAACGCAGCCAGCTAACGCTTTGTGTAGTTAGGAACAGCATGTACCTCGAAAATCTCCAGGGCGTCAATGGGTTCCCTTTGCCCTTCATCTTGTGAGTCTCGAGTACTCTGCACAAAACGTCCAATAAGCAAACTTGTATAGAGAGGACCAAGAAAGAAGTACAACCCGTTAGAAGCACTTTTAGCACTATCAATGAGTCGAATGAATCTCCATCGTACCGCTGCTCTGTGTGTCTCCTTGCGTTCGTGCAGTACTGGAGAAGGGTTAATGAAGTCCATTGCTTGGTACTCCTCGACACGCCGGATGTGACAACAACAATTAATAACAGGATCAAAATATTGTGACGTCTCTCGCTGTTTGATCAAACTCGGTGCACAAAAATGTCTTTTGGCTTGATCGCACGTGATGGCACCTGCGCGGTTCTGCAGAAGTTCTGCTGCAGAAGTTCTGCAACGGACCTGATGCCTCCCCGTACAAACTTACAAAAGTATATTGTTGTCCGTAAGGTCTGGGCGCCAACGTGATTGGAATTAGCTGCCAAAGCTTGTCAAGGAAAATGAGTTTTTCCTCATTCAAGTCAACTCGCTATGCACACTCGCAGCAAACGTCCCCATCATTATATTTTCGATACATTACATTTACATCTAGCAGAGGATGCTGGCATGGTCGGGCATTGCGAAACTCCCAGCCATTCCAATACAAGAGAAGTAGATGTTGCCCCAAAGTGAGAGCTCTCGATGCGCCGATGCCATTCGATTTCGAGCACAAGGCAACAAGAATACTGGCTAAACGGAAACAGCTCAAAATAGGCATTGTCGGATTTGGAAAATTCGGCCAGTTCCTGGCACAGAGGCTAGTACAGGCGGGCCACCAGGTTGGCAACCATTCTCACTTGCAGAACGAGAAATGCAGGATATGGTGACACCCAGCATGAGTTGAAGCGTAATAGAATTGATGCGCAACAGGTCCTGGCCACATCGAGGACTGATTACAGGGAGGTAGCAGCAGGCATGGGGGTTGCATACTTTGCAGACGCCAATGACTTCTGCGAGGAGCATCCTGAAGTGGTCATATTTGCGTCCTCTATCCTCTCAATGGAATCTGTACTGGCAGCTTTGCCAGTGCAGAGGCTGAAACGCAATACACTGTTCGTGGATGTCTTGTCAGTGAAGGAGTTTCCCAAGCGGCTGATGCTATCCATCCTGCCTCCTGAGGTGCGTACAATGTGCCAGTCAAACGGTGTGGCTCATTGCACTTATCTCGCATGGTTGGTTTTTCACCAGCAGTGAACTGTAATGGCCCTGACATGTGTTACTTGAGGCAATCCATATGTATTCTCAACAGGTGGACATCTTGTGTACACATCCCATGTTTGGACCAGACAGTGGCAAGGCTAGCTGGCAGGGTCTTAATTTCATGTACGAGAGGGTCAGGATAGCATCATCACCCAGTAGGCAACAGCGAGCTGCAAATTTATTGAAGGTGCCGTAATCTGCTTAATCTCTTGTTGATGGTGGTCCTGGCAAGCTCCATGCATACAGGGGGGCCAGCATACACGTTCTGCCATGATGCAACACTCTGCTTCATCTTGCTGCTAGTGGGTATTTCCGACAGCCATTTGTATGCCAATACTGCCCCTTGAGTAAGTTTGGGTAGTGTAGTTGTACGTTGTGCCAGGTGGGCTCTCAAATCCAGAGCTTAAGAGCACCTGTATCTGTTCACGCAGTTCTTTGAGTCAGAGGGATGCCGAATGGTGGAGATGAGCTGTGAGGAGCATGACCGGATAGCAGCAAGCACGCAGTTCATAACACACACAGTGGGCCGCATCTTGGGCAGCATGGACCTTGCGCCGACGCCCATCGACACACGCGGTTTCCAGTCGCTGCTCAACCTGGTGGACAACACCACCCACGATTCCTTCGACCTGTACTATGGCCTCTTCATGTACAACGCGGTCAGTCCTCCCCATTGCCTCCATGCTCTTCTCACCCGATGGCCATCGGTGCTCTTTCATTTGGAAGGCTTACTTAGGCATGCTTGACTTGTGCAGGCTCTCAAGCCATCTCTTCGTTTGTTTTGCTGTTGCAAGCAGGGGTGCCACCATGCTCCGAGGGGATGCATACGAACGATGCTGTAGTGCTGGAATGTATGTGGTGCAGAATGCGACGGAGGAAGTGGAGCGGCTGGAGCATGCGTTTGACAGCGTGAAGAAGCAGCTGTTCAGGCGGTTGCATGATGTGGCCAGGGACCAGCTGTTCCAGCAGGCGCCTGCAGCCCCGCCCAAGCGCCTGATGCTGGGGGCAGGCAGTCATGTCAGCCCAGACGAGAGCAGCAATGGAGCGTCCGCAAGCCAAAGAGAACAGTCGGAAGGCGTTCGTTTGTGACAATTTTGTGTTGGGTCCGTCTAGTCCACGTGTCTGTGGTGAAGCAGCTTCAAGCCAAGTTAGGATGCTATGATCTAGTAGTCACGGTGCTCGTGTACTACAGTTTGTCAGTCAGTGTGTCTGTCAGTCAGTCAAGTACAGCTTTTCTAGCTCCCTAGGGCTGATTATATGTCTGACTCTGATCGTCACATATGTTTAGAGTCTGAAAGAGTTTGTCAGGAGTCCGAGAAAGTATTGCATGTACATGTGGTCTGCAGCCAATGAGCAGCCACGAGCCAGTTCAGGCGGCATGGTCATGCAACCTCATTCCAATGAAGCAATTTCAGTCAGAATGCAACGATGTTGGGACTGCGGACAACGGGTGCTTGTTGCAAAACGCAGTTTTCTCGGTTTACGGAAACAACTACGTGGTCTGGGCATGGTATAGAAGCACCAAACTCATGTAGATCATCAGCACATGTGGCATCCAAGCTTCTCAAACTTCTCGCAGGGAAGGCCCACCAAGTGCCTCATCATGGTATGAAGCTCATCTATGTTGCTGCACACCGGTTCGGACATGTGGGTGCTCAGGATTGTTTTCGTTGAGTGAGAAGACCGAGCACCAATGTGCCCAATGGGAATGCAGGAGCCGACATCGATGTCCTCTCATCCCCGGCAGAATTTCATGAGAGCCTCTTGGTGCCTTTCTTACATTTGAATTGCGGAAGCGATAAAAATATACATTTATGATATGAAGAAGGGAAGCAAACATGAGTAATGAAGCACTTGTTCTCTTCAACAGGATCGGATCAAAAGAGCAAAAGAAAATGTAACCATTGCGTCTTTGTATGCTGGGACTTCTGGAGGTTTGGAGTCGCAGTTTGTGGATGCTCTTCAATATGCTGCAACTAAGACTGCACATGAAAGACCAGGAATCACGATCCTATTGGATGCCCTCCGGTCAACCAGGCCCTCATTTGGGCCCCAAGGTGTAGCTTTTCTGTCCATTGGTGGATATTCATTGCAGCATCACTCAGCATACAGCCAGGCATTGCACCACATGATGAATGCATGCATGCATCTCACAATGGAAAGGACTTGTTGGTAGTACAGGTGAGGAGACCAGCACAGCAGAGATGCTGGACAAAGCTCTTCTGTCAGACCAGAACGTGGAGACTGATGTATCTATCCACCTCTTTCACACTCCGGCCCTGCGAGGCGTCTTGAAAAGGTCTGATTACTCATTAGATTTAAAAGCATGTTTGACTGTTTCATCCCAACCCGACAGAATGTATTGGACTTTATATGGCAGCCCAGACGAGGATTGTTTTCAGGTTTGTTGAGAGGATCTTATGGTGAAATCTTGCAGGCTGCTGCCACCCCGTGTTAGCGAGGTGGTTGGGGTGAGCCACCTCAAGTGCTACATGTTCGATGATGACATCATGATCTCAGGCGCCAACATCAGCAACACGTACTTTTCAAACCGCCAGGATCGCTACTTCGTTGTCCGTAACGCTCGGCTGCTGGCCAATCACATCCGCTCGCTGGTCCAGGTGGCGCCCTGGCCATGTACTTGAGGTATAATCACAATAGTATGGTATGGCAGTGCATCTGAAGATGCCTCTTTTAGCACATGTATGAGTCTCCCGCTGTAGCATGCAGGAATGAGATGGGCCCACCTTGCATGTCTGTCTGAAGGCCTGTTGTGTCGGTGACAGGTGGTGGGCAGGTACTCCTACAGGCTGCAGCCTGGAGCAAGGCTGGCTCCCAACCTAGCTAGGCTGGATCCTCTCACTGCACCATCTGCCTTCAACCGCGGCCTCCGGCAGGAACTTGAGGCACTCTTTGTGCCTGGAAAAGGGCCCAGAGGCCCCTCAGCCCTGGACAGCGCCAGCAGCATGACTGCTAGCACTGCTGGAGCCAGTGACAAGGAAGCAGCAGCATCAAGTTGGGAGGCAGCACCCACACATGGCACAGCATCATCCGATGTCAGCAGGGACATGCCCGCCACAGCACTGTCAGACCGCATCACATCTTCGCTGGACCTCCTTCACAGGCACACGATAGGGAACGCTGTCCCAGACCTGCGTTCCATCTACAAGAGGATGCCCAGCCTGGGAGGCACAGACCACAGCACAGCTGATCCCAGCAAAGAGACTGACCCGCCGTTTCCCAAGTGAATATTCTCTGTCGGGATCCCTGCATGCCTGCAGCTTCTCACCTAGATTTCCCTGAGAGTACGGTGTCATGCATGCATTTGACAGCTTTCAGGGTGTTGCACTTATCATAGATGGTGAGAATTTAGTGGTCTTGTGCCAGCGCCAGTGATGAGCGTCAGGGGGAGTGCTCCACTAGCGGCCGAGAAGTGGACACATGGATCATCCCAATGGTCCAGCTGGGAAGTGCCGGGCTGCGGCAGGTGCTGTCCCTGCCTAATCCTACTTCATACAGTTGCTCTAGCTGCTGCCCTACCAAAACAGCAATTGATTGCATCACTGCTGGTGCAAAATGCTGCCCTGAGCAGCAACATGATATTAAGGTTGCCAAGTTTTTGACTCAATCCAAGAACATGTGATAGTGTATGGTAGCAGAAGAGTGCCAGAAGATCATTGAGCCTTGGGTGGCTCCCAAGGGTCTCTAAAATGTAATAATGACATCGACCCTTGGCGCTGTCATGCGCAGGACGAAGCATTGACGACGCTGTTCCTGAGAGCCGCCGAGCCTGGCAGCAGCCTGGCCGTCTCCACCGCATACCTCAACCTGACCAGGTCTTATGAGGCAATCCTGGCTGCCAAGCCTCAGGTGACTGCTTCTCGCCTTTCCTTCTGCTCTGTCCTCCACCGTGAGTGATCCGCTTGAAGAGAGCTAGGCGATTACGCCTAGCTCTCTTCAGCACTGCACCCTGTCTCGGCACAGGGTACAGTGCCGCAGAAAGAGCACTGCACCTTCTCTGACCAGTGCTGCATGTGCAAAGCTCGCAGTGCCATTCCAACTGCCTCTGCCAATCTGGCGTGGCATACATTGGCATGAGTAGCAGTCTCAACTGACAGATGTTTGCTCCAGGTGCATCTGCGGCTGCTGACGGCCTCGCCGGCTGCAAACGGCTTCTATGGGGCCAAGGGGGTGTCAGGCATGATCTTCAGCGCTCAACTTGCAGAATATAAACCTAAAATATGCTGATTCCTGCAGCTTCTTACACCACAGTAAGTGTTTTGTTGCTGAAACTTGCTAGTAGGCATGTGCTACTTATGACACTTCCGAACCAAGGCATCCTCGTGGGACATTTCCAAACTGTTTCAAGCAGCCAGGGAGCTGCTCAGAAGCATGACTGTGGGTCAGGCATGATACCCACCGCGTACTCTCTGCTGGAGCAGCACACCTGGCGTCGTCTGCAGCGCGCATGGGCGCGCGGGGGCGGAGCGACCACTGCACAACGCAGCCTGCTGGAGTACAACCGCGCCGGCTGGGAGTTCCACGCCAAGGGCATCTGGTGCGTCACGTTCCCTGCTCATGTGATTGCCTGCATGTGATCGCTTCTCTCTGTTATGAAGACTCCTCAGGGTATAGCAGACACCGTTCAGCCTGGGGCCATTCGTCTCTCACCCTGCATGATGTCTGCATCAGTAAAACTCGAAGAGGTTATGAGAAGGAGAACCTTGCTCCGACGCTCTGGCATTGATATGCAGTGTGCCTGATGTCAAGAGTGTGCATGTCCTGGTTCAGTCCCAATGGGGTATTTAGGGATTCGAGGGACAGAGCAGCAGAGGTATTTGCATCAGCTCAATTGCAGGTATGGTCATTGCAGGTATACTCCTCCAGGGGAGGCGCTGCCCATTGCCACAGCAGTTGGGAGCCCCAATTATGGCTACCGCTCTGTGGTGCGCGACCTGGAGGCCCAGTTCCTCATCATTACCACCAATCCCGCGCTTCGGCAGGTGCGCGCCCTCGTGCATCCAAATGTGCCATGCCAAAATCCTTTCCTGTCCGCTGCTAACTATTCAGCAGTTACTGCTGAGGCTCTGGTGTTACGGAGGGGTGCATCATGGGCATTTTGGATGGTACTCTTGCGATCTCATGTGCAAGAGCAGGATGGTTTGCATCACCGTACTGCTGGGCCCCATCGCGCAATTGCATGCATTAAGGTAAATTCCTATCTGCTAGATACTGTTAAGTTGTTTTGTGATGGGCAATATCCATGTGCAGGCCATGGCTGACGAGCTGGAGGCGCTGTGCGCACATGCTGAGGTGGTAACCAACGCACATTTCTTGAGGGCAGATCGCAGGGGCACGCCAACTGTGCGACTTGCTGCGCACCTATTGCGAGGTTTTCTGTGAGCAGAGAGCGCTCTGATTGTACTGCCATCTAGTTCCCAATCTGATTTTGCAAAACCTACCGATGTTATTGCAAACTTATGACCACTGCGCAGTGCACAGGGAGATCCCAGTGAGCTTTTGAAGGCACTAATGCGTCCACCATATTGATATAGAATGTTGCTCAGGCACAAATGAGGCTTTGAAACATGACTTCCCATGCCCCTGGTGTTGTCACCCTCAAGCCGTCGACCGTGGTCCTTCCTGCTCTGTTTGCACCGCTTCGAACTGGAGCTTGCGGGGATGATGGTGCGCTCGTTGGTGTTGCGATTGCGCGAGTTGTAATCCTGCACTTTCACACGATACCGTCATTTTCTTCTGACACCATCAAGGTCGATTTATGATAACTTTTCCTTTCGGTCGTCGTCCCGCTTCACGAGCCATTCGAACAACCTTGGAACAAAATGCCCTGTTTTGCATTGTTTGAATGCAACTAACTCGAAATATACACCTTATACTCTTCTTGAGTGGCAGAGTGCTCGTCGGAGTCAGCCGAAACGGAGGGGTGGAAGGAGTTGCTCCTTTGACGCGGCTTCCCAAAGCGGATGAGGGCATTTGAGCAGCAGTTGCCATGTTCATAGGGCCCGTAACCTTGATTGGAACGTTGTTGACATCAGGGTCCTAGCATTCCCCGAGTCGCTGCCATCGCAAGGAATCCGACACTTGTGACAGACGAAGAGTGCGGCATGCCGGCACATTTAGACACGTGCCTCAGTGCCCGTGCATTGCTCCCCTCTCACCAGCTGCTCGTCCATTTTTCTGGCATGGACATATTTTCACGCATTCAAGCATCTTTCAGATCCTCGCTGACTAAGTGTTAAATCGCACTCTAGCACCAATCTTTGACCAAACTCTTTGCAAGTTGTGCGGTCCTTTGGGAAGCTGATTTAAAAACTTTGAGCCCCATTCGCCCATTTCGTGCACCAATCATTGCTATAACAGTAAAAAGTCAGGCTCGTCTGTATTATAATTAAAATCCAGCACCCTTGCTCTTGCTCTTGCTGTACAAACTGCCGGTGTAGCGACAGCGTCTTCTGTGGGAGCTATACATAAGTGTAGCTCAGCAAATGGCATCCCAAGGAGAATTGACGGTGCACAGCGAGCCAGTCATCTCATATCTCGGGAAGCATGCCGCCAGAGTGGCAGAACTCGCAGATGTAACTTCCTGTGCTGTGCATGCTTTGGCTGTTCATGGTGATGTCCCTGGCGATACAGACCTTGAACTCCTCACGATATCCCTAATTGTTTCTATGTATGACAGAATGTGGATCCTCTGTGTGACTATGTCACCGAGTTCGCAGAACATTTTGAGAGGGCCCAGACCTCAGACAAGGTGCAGACCAGGAAATTGCTTTTGCATACCGTTCCCTCCTCCAATATTGCTATGGTATTACTAGCATCCCAAGATTACATGAAGCACCGTCTATGTACGCATTTAGATACATTGTGCTTGTGTAGGTTGACAGCTGTCGGACAGCCCTGGCACAGATCATCATGCTGGAGGCCCGGATCAAAGCCCAGGCAGAAGCCTTCAAACGGGCGTCTCAGGGTTACACAGCAGCGATTGACTCATCCACAGATTTCCTGGCTCGCCTGGAAGAATGCAGTGCTCAAATTCCTGTCAAGCGAGTACTTGTATCTGCTGAGCCCATCACAGAAAGAATAACACTTGCATTTTGCCTCTACTGTGCCTGCTCAAGACATTGTATGTAAATATACACGCTTATACATGCCCATTTAGACATGCTTAACAGGCCAATGAGCCAATTTTATGAGCCGGTGGAATGTCTGCACCGAATTGCAGTTGCAATCCAGAGGAGGAGGAGCGCTTCAAGGAGATGCAGGAGAAGATTTGGAGGGTGAATCACCCCAACGAGCCCATGCCCAATGCAGCTGCTGCGGACGAAGATGAGGACGTCGTTGTCGCAGACTCAGGCAACGATCTTGCGCGCAACACCAAGTGCCCCATCACTGCAAAGGAGGTGAGACCACAACCGATGCCCCTGTCAGCACACATGCATCATGTCCCTGTATGAGCTGGCCATATCATTTTGTAACTGATCATGCTGATATAGCAAAACATCTCTACTCCCACTCGGAACTTTTTTGCTGCACCATGGGGATGTCATTGAGTGATGTCCTCTGACGGTGTGCACATCTGAGCAGGTGCTGGATCTCACAGAGCCTGTGGTGGATGAAGTCGGCTTTGTCTATGAGAGGGAGGCCATAGAGGACTACCTCAGGCGACAACCTGGGCAGGGCAACCGTCCTGTGAACGCACCAATCGCTGGTGGGAAATTCTCCCTGAAAGGGTGCATACGTTGGCGTTCATTCTGCTGCAACTGCTAAGAGGGTGTCTTTCAGGCAGCTTTTTTGAACTGTGACATGACTATCTGTTTGAAGGTGTTCCTTGTAGTAAGGGAGTTGTCACATCAATTGCAGGCACAAGCCACAAGATCACCATTGCGGGGCTCAAGAAGGCTTCGAAGGTGATCAGGGAACAGCGTAGGAGACAGAGGCGGCCGCAGCCAGAAGCAGAGACACAGGCAGATGTTGTCCTTGATGTTTGAATTTTACAAACCCGTTATTGCTTTGCAAGCAAGTGCAGCAGTACTTAGGACACATGCATTGCTACAGTGTCTGTGTACATCCTGACGTCACTTGGCATCTTGACCTGTTCCTATGTTCCTTTGTAAAATGGGTGTTGCAGTTTTGGCTGCTTGCTTTGCAGATATCCTCAGAACAAATGTAAAGCTACTCTAATCACTCTTGTCTCCTGAAATACCCACATTTTGCACTTACGTCGCACAAGCATGCTCGACTTGGCTGCACTGTGCAGGAAGAACTACCAATGACTTTGAAGTGAATTCACACCTAGACGTTCTGCATGCAGTAGCAACAGGTGTTCCAAAAAAATCGTTTGCAATACGACACATGACAATCTGGGACCCACAAAGTGCTGATTAGGATGCCAAGGCTGCCACTGGTAGTACCTGCTGCGTAGGTAACCGGGGCGACAAAGAATGTGGAGGCCAGTTTTCCCTTGACAGTTCAGCCAGTTCATTGCGGAAGCAGACAATCTCTCGACGGACAGGGGAAAGTGTGAACACAAGCGACCACCCTCTATTCTTATGTTTTGCAGTGCTCCAGAGTACAAAGAGCACCTCTGCAGGCTTGTCACATCATACTTTGCTCGCCAACTCTACCACCAAAACACCATTTTTCCAGCACACCAGCATGCCATGGAGGTGACGACCCTGATTACAAACAGCAAGGCACTCTGCAGTGCTGCCAAGAACTGCTTCTGGAGGACAGCTCCATGCACTTTACCATACTCAGGCAATTCCCACCTGGACACTGCCATTTCGTTCCCCATTCTAGAGTCATTGCCCAGCATTATATTTCTGCAGGTGGTCATCTGGGTCATCTAATCAGCCCTAGACGGCTGGAATGATATGTAAACTTCTTCTCCTTTTCCCCAGTAAGAGCTGCAGGCGCGGCCTACTGCTTCTGCAGGAATGGTTCCAGGGGCTTTCCCAGGGCGTAAACGATAAACCCGATGGAGCGCAGGCGCTCGTGGTCCAGGATGTTGCGGCCGTCAAACACAAACGCTGGCTTGCTCATCGACGCAAAGATGCGCTCAAAGTCGAGCGCTGCAAACTCGTCCCACTCTGTCATCACACACAGCGCATGCGAGCCCGCGCACGCCTGCATGCATGACAAGCTCTGTTCAGCCATTGGCACACATCTGCAGACTGCAGCAGTGTGAGGCTATCTTGCCCAACCCTTCCCCTGCACTGCTGCCTCAGAAGTCCGTTCCATCATAAAGTCTGACTCTTACTGTCTGAACATGCAGCTACCAGTCCCTGAAGTCTGCCTTAATCTGTGCGGAGGTGTACAGTGGGCGGCAAAATTGCGCTCAAGCTTGTCCCAGATATAATCTTAAAATGCCCTCTGGCCATTCCATGAGAGCTCATTGTAGAGTGGGTGTGTACCTTGTAGGGGTCGGAGCTGACGCTGACGGTGCGGTCGATCTCCCTGGACGAGAAGGGCACCTGTGCGCCGTTGGACAGCATCGGGTGGTCCCACTGGAACTTGGGCATCGCCAGATCCCTGCACCGACCATGCCACCTGATCTTCAACATCTTGCATGAGGCAAGGCCGCAAGGAGTCATGCATAATCAGTGGCAAGGTTCATGTTGTGCTACTTGGGCAGATAGGTTGGAGAACACGATCAGCATGATCTGGATAGTGGTGTGTGCGGATGTATTTGGACACATTGTGTCCAGAAGGGACTTTTGACACAGGTCAAGTGCACGTTTGCCATCTCATTTCCTGTATGCCAGGTTGGGGTGCCTGACCTGAAGATCTGGTCCTGCTGGACTTGTGGGTCGTAGATGCACAGGCGAGCATCGTCTGCGATGAGGCCATGGCACACATCAATCGCTGGCGTCTCGCGAGTGTCCCCGGTGTCCTGTACCACCAAAAGTTCATGTCACCTCTGCATCATGGACATCTCTTGAGAGTTGTGCGCTCTGCCTTGTCAGGTCAATATCGAAATGTCCATCTCCGAAGTTGTGCAGCACACCTTGTTGCAGGTGCACACACAAGCAGCAATGGGAGTGAGTGGAAGCCATCAGTGGAAGATACCATGACCCAGTGAGTGTGTGTCTGGCGAGGTGCTTGCAGAAGGGGCAGCACATGAGCGGCGAGCGCCAGGAATTGACAGAGTTGCCGGCACTGCAGGAACAGAGAGCCAGGGTGCACCTTCTTGAAGGCGAAGCCGAGGATGGCAATCCTCTTGCCGGACACGGTGTTGAACATGCTGGAGATGACCATCTCCACAAAGCGGTGCTTCTGGTAGTCGTTGATCTGGATCACCGAGTGCCAGTAGTCCGCCACCCTCTTCAGGCCCACGCTCTCACTGCCGCGCAGCAGCTAACACTTCAGCAATTCCAACATGTGACCTCTCATAGTCAAAGTGAACTATAGACTTTGGATAGTTCAAAGGCTATCCAGCTGTGCAGGATATGTTGTCATTCTGACCTATACATACAGAAGTGTGTATCAAAATTACAATAATAAGAAATTTGCCCATTGTGCACTGTGTTTTTGCAAGTCATACGGCATTGGTGGAGCAAAAGGCGAGTACAGGGCCTCACCAGATGTAGACCAGGTTGAGGATGTCCTTCTGGAAGCAGGAGCCGCCGAAGCCCACCGATGCGTTCAGGAACTTGGGGCCGATGCGGGAGTCTGTGCCTGCGATCACCATGCTTTCAGGGCTCTCCTACTTCTGAATATTTGTCCAATGTCTGCCATGTGTGTGTCTGATCCTACCATACCTAGGCTTCCCAGCTCCGCAGAGCTCAGACATTAGGGCCACCTCTCTAACGCACTCAGCCACCCAGATGGAGATGCATTTCAGTCACATGTACATGAAAACCGCGCCGATGCACTGGCCCCTTGTCATGCCTATCCTTCCGGATAGTTGAGAAGCCTTGGCCATCAATGAGGGGGTGAGGCTTAACTCTACAACGCACCCAGCCTTCCCGGCTGAAAACGTGTCTTTCATTCACTCATTCACTCATGCATGCATGCATGCTATCACTCATTCATGTTGGCATGAAGCAGAGAGGCGGCTGACCGAGGGCGTGCGCGACTTGCTGCACATCAGCGCCGGTGGCCTCGCAGAGCGCGGAGATGGAGTTGACGGAGGAGATGCGCTGCGCCAGCATCGCGTTGGCCGTCAGCTTGGACAGCTCGGCCGACCACAGGTTGGCGCACAGGATGCGCTCCTGCGGCACCCAGTGCGCGTACACGCTCGCCAGCGCCGCCACCGCCGCGCGGCCGCTCTCCGTCTCCTTTCCTCCGATCAGCACCTGCGCCAGATGGTTCCCACTAGTCAACAACAATGATGCTTGGAGTAAAAATTTGATCGGCATGGGAAACTATCGCCTTGCCTCCAATGACCACTTGCGCGAGATACATGGAAAACGATGGTGATTGCACAGAGTGAAGGTCTGGCCAGAATGGAGACATCACTGTAGGGGCTGTGAGGCTGATGTTTGGCGCACCCTGTCGGGATTGGAGAGGTCTGCGATGGCGGTGCCCTCTGCCAGAAATTCTGGGTTGGACAGGATCTCAAAGTGGACATCAGCGTGGGGGCAATTTCTCCTTAGCACCTGCGGCAGCATTGATGTCTCAATGGTGAATCATTGCTTGCCAGTGTCAGGGGACAACCTTGAAGTCACAAGTGACATGTGCCTGGACAGGTTTGTGACTGTATAGCAGGTAGCATACCTTCCCGATGGCCTCTGCGGTTTTCACAGGCACGGTGCTCTTCTCCACAATGATCTTGGAGGATGTTGACACGGAGGCAATCATGCGCGCAGCACCCTCCCAGTACGCAAGGTCTGCTGCCTTCCCCGCTCCAACTCCAGACATCTTTGTGGGCGTGTTGACACTGCAGCACACCAAAGGCTGGGATTATGTTCAAGAGGTGAGCAGGACGGCCTTACGTACCTACAGGATGCCTCACCTATCAGGCCAAGCACTTGTCCCGGGTTTTTCCTGTGATGTGCAGAAACGCGCGCCACAAGATCTTTCAATTGATGCAATGATACAAAACATAGTACATCATGCAAGGCCACAATCGAATTAAATTCACAATTTCTGTAACATATCTGAAGAACTCTCTTCTAAGTCTCGAGAGCATGACGACAGTTGCTCCGACGACTCCAGCGCGTTTATGGTACTTGACTAAAAGCCCGTACGTAGACAGGAGATATGAAGGGACCAATAGAGAAGTACTGAGTTATTAGTGGGCTCCTGTGCGGAATGTTGAGGAGCAAGCTCCAAGTTCTGGCTGGCCCACTGGGTCACGTCATGCATGTCCGAGGGCCAGCGCACCTAACAAATACGATGTCTGCCTGCGCAACATGGTAGCGGCAGTCCGTCGAAAAGAAGAGGTTCTTGCCCCGGCAGGCCTTCACAACCTCGAAGAGTCCAGGCTCGTAGATAGGCAGCGTCTCGCTGTTCCAGGCCTTGATGCGGCTCTCGTTAAGGTCAACCACGGTGACGATGATTTCGGGACACTTGAGGGCGATCATCGCCATCGTGGGACCTGCAAGCAGGTTCAATTCGATCAGGCTTCAAATTATTTCTTGGGTCGGCCGGACAGACCCACACAGTTCAAGATGTCCAAGCACACCCTGCACCCGAGAGAGACTAGGATTCACCTCCGACATAACCAGCACCAATGCAGCAGATTCTCGTAGCCTTTGCCATCTTGCTGGAGTGCTGTACTGTGCTCGGAGAAGTGTGAGTCCACAAGATTGCAGGAGGATAGCAGAGGGGACGTTCGGCCCCGCCTCGTGCAGGGAAATATTGTAAGTGCATGCAAGTAGATTCGCCTAACTTAGAAAGAAGCAGATGAACAGGAGCGAGTTGCGTTAACTACCACCATTCCCATAAACAGTGAAGCGTTGTATGCTGTTGCCATCTGGGACTGTGAACGAGATTATCTATACGCGTCCCTGATTCTGCCTGATTCGTGGTTCCTAAAATTGCAAAATACAGTCCACTCATGCGCATATAGCGGAAAGTTGTATGGGGAACACAAGTATTGTATTTTTATGTGCCATGTGAGTGATTTCCATGCTCATCCTAGCATTGGAACGACAGCTTCATTCTTGTATGCGACAGTGATGAGCGATTCCAGAGTACCACTCGTAGACCAAGATGTTTTAGTCCTTGATGGAGTTTGGTAAACTATATTACTTTGAAAAGAAGGGGATTAAGAGATTGACTGCACCTATCAGCCATGTTGGACGACAGAAGAAGTGAGTTTCTTGAGCCCACCATCAACGACGCTGAGCAGCAAGCAGCTACTGCATTTTGCCAAAACCATCATTGATGGTTATGGTCATTTATTCTGGTTGTGTATTTCCGGTTGTGTGTTGACATCCTTGTGCTGCAGAAATTGGAATCGGCCTCACTGGGCTTGGGTTCCTCTTCTTGCTCCTCGGAGTGCTGTTCTTCTTTGACAAAGGGCTGATTGCCCTTGGCAATGTGAGCTTCTTATACCCACCAATTCCAGTAACCTGAGTTTCAGTGCTTCATGCGCTCAGCACTGCTCTTGCTGGCAGTCAGTGCACAATCAAGGCCTCACGTTTGTGAGCTTGTGATGCAGCTTATGTTCCTGTGTGGTGTCGCGCTCACTATCGGACCACAGGCAACAGTGAAATTCTTCCTGCGAAAGAAGAACCTGAAGGTGAGTTGTCATGCTGTCCGATAAGGTGGTGGGAAGGGCTCTTCCTGTGAGGCCAGATGCCTGTAAGATTTGTGCAATATGCATGCAGGGCACCATGTTCTTCATGGCAGGCGTGGGGCTTGTAGTGTGGGGATGGGCCATTGTTGGCATGCTGGTGGAGACCTATGGATTCTGGCTGCTATTTGCTGGCTTTGTACCCACAGCATTGTCATTTCTTAGGAGAATACCAATCTTCGGGCGCATTCTGGATCTGCCCCTGTTCAAAAAGGTAATTCCTGTTGTCCTTGCAAGAACACTTGCCTGCTCCCTCCCAGAAGAGACACACCCTGTGGCTGTGGACACACCATGTGACTGTGCAAAGCCCTGTTTGCAAACACGAGGAATCTTAGGTGCATGTGTCGATCTGGAGTCTGACATCTTCACTCTTTTTGGCAGGTGCTCAACAAGATCGCTCCTGCTCAGACGCTGCCCATTTGAGAAGGCTAGCGGATTCCACATCGAGGTGCATGTACATGTGCTGTAATGAAGGCACCTGGTGGCATGTTATGGAGCTGTGATGCAGAGTGTCCAATGGAGATATAAAAAACAGGATGGATCACGACTTTGCGGGCATTAGTATGATATGTTGTCTGGAACATCATTGAATCTACAGATGTGCCTGGATTATTTCCAGTAGCGTTTTTGTGTCATGTCATGCCAAGGTTTGTGCAGCAAAGCACCCTAGCGTGCATCACATCAATGCACGTAAATCAACCAATGGTGGCACTGGCATATCATCATATGTGAGGCAAAGGCACGAGCTAAAGAGATGAGTTCTCTGGTCTCATCGCTTTCTAAGTCACACCTTCTAAGCAAATTTAAATGCAAATGACAGCTATATTCCCAGGTCTCAATCTATTAGATATAAGTATATACTAGATAGTATCATCTGCCCTTTTTGAACATTTCTTGTGCACACGTGATCAAATGCGTCTCTTCTACAATGCCATTGTGGCCTTCTCAGTGAGAGTTTTTGGCTCACCTGCTGCGCACATTCACTGCATTTCTCAAGAAACACTGCCATGAAGTTTGGCATGTGCATGCAACACATGAATGGCAGCTGAGGCAGCCTTTCCTCTTTGTGGCGCTCGCACACCCTTGATTGCCCTGTATCTCTTGGTCTTATGAATAGCAGCTGCTTGCCCGACTTATTGATTGCCAGTAACCTTAGCAGGTTGCATATTTGGCTGTTGTTTTCAGTGCATTAATCATACTGTTGGAGGTTTGAATAGAGGCGGTGGTGCTGCTCGCTTCCCCGTGCCTGCCATGCACAAGAGTCCAGGGCCCTGTTGAACAAGCACATGCATGGTGAGACCCTCACATTCGTTGGACTTCAGTCCTGAGTTGAGAGGAAGCCACGTGCAAACATTTCCAAGGCCAGGGCATAAGCTCCTTACCTGGTTGGTGGCTGGCATGCGGCTGTGCAAATCTGCATTGTGGGTACCTGGAGGCCCAGTGTCTGTCTTCTTGTGCTGCTGGAATTGCGTCATTCCCCTCTCCTCGGCTGAGTTCTCCTTCTCAAAGCTCTGCTTATGTCCACCGCACTGTGTCGCACTTGAAGACTGCGCTTGTTCCCAAATTGGGGAGCCGTTGCCAGGATCCTGAACAGTGTTCTGGCTGAGAGGTATGCGGCAGTTGCGCTCTGACTGGAATGCACTGCAGGTCTCAGCTGCACTTGGACTGCCAGAATGCCATGGCGTCCCAGCCAGCGGCATGATGTGCTGAGCGACAGGAATCATCTGCTTCTGCTGACAGGCTGACTTGGTACCCTGAACATGCGAGATTGGCTGCTTGTAAGAGCTGACAGGGTATGCAGGCCGGAAGTGCCACATCTTGCTGTTGCTGTCTGATAGCATTGAGTTCTGGGAGCTGTGCGAAGCCGGTTCCTCCTCTGGGTGGCTCTTGTCTCCCTTGTCTGCCTTGCATGATGGAGCTGCAGCTGTAGTGCCCTGGTATTCCTTTCGGCATGCATTAAGAGCCCGGGTGAAGGTGAAGCGGCCAGGTCCAGTGCTCCCTTCTGACAGGGCAGGAATGTTAAGCGGCAAACAAGCGGCGCTGCATGCATAGCTGCCATTGTGCGCTCGTTCGTCTGTGTCCATGAGCTCCAGCTTTGAAGTTCCTCGGCCAAACTTGGTTCTGTGATACTTGCTGGGCCGTCCCTGGTCTGTGTTCAGGCTGCTGGGCGAGAGTGGAGGTGACATGGCGGCCTGCTCACCCTCTGAGACAGAACCTGCTGCTGTGTCTAAGCTGCAGGCTAATATGTGCTGATCCGGCTCTGGCGTTGCCTGAACCTCCTTTTGGGCTGCTCCTGTGGTTGTTGGCACCTGTCCATGGAGGCATCACTGCCATGTTCGCGGCTTGGATTGGATTGAAGGCATGCATTCAGCATGCCATTTACCAGGGTCTGCGTGACATTTACCAGGGCAACTGACACGCCATGCAGATAGATTCTCCGATAGAGAAATTGACAGGCTGTGCTGGAGTTCCTTGCAAACATGTCATGTGCACCTGCTGTGTGTGGCTGAAGTGCACCAGCTGTGCTGATGGGTGCGCCATCTCTGATATCTCGTCCAGTACACCTTGCGGGATCTCATACGTGAACGGATCACTGCGTCCGCCCCGGCCAGTTCGGTTGATCTTGCGAGCGTGCACTAACATGCGCAGAGCTTTGGATGTGTCAGGGGTATTTCCAACGTCGCGCCTGAGCATTATCAGCATATGGCAACGGCTTAAATGCAGACATGAAGGAATCATGTGCCAAGGCAGCTAGAATGCATGCAATGCCCTGCAGCAGACTCTCCATGTTCCAGCAGCCAATGTGCAATATTAATGGTGTGTCAGTGGACCAGCAAATTTACCTGACTGTAGATTCTAGGGTGTTTCCTTGACCCTTTTGGTGCTGGTCAAAAAGGTACTGGAGGACGATGCGCCCTCGCTTGACAACGCGGGGCTCCACCTTTGAACCTTTGAATTCCATCTGCAAGCTTCACTCATCACAAGGTTATTCCTCATGAATGCTGCAATGCGCTACTGCACCTGAATTCCAAACATGAGAGGATGCGCCAGACCTGTGCAATGGACTGCTTCACCCCTCCCTGTATGTTCCTGGGCAAAATCTTCAGCTCACCCTCTCCATCCACTGCCTGAGCAGCATACAGCCTGACCATCAATCGTAGTGCTCCTCAAGAGTCCTCAGGGCGCCGCAAAGGATACATGCATGCCATGCTTGGAGGAACAGTGTGCATGTTACCTCATCCTCAGGATTTGCAAAGCCCCATGCTCCGCGCTTGACAGTGGCAACCTGGGGCCAACATGTTCTTCATCAGGGCTGCTTGATGTGAAGCCGCACAGGTTTGCAAACAGTTCTCATGACGCTTTCACTCCAAGGGCTGAATGGTGAACAGCCATTCAGGGAGGTCACCTGATAATCTCTGCGCATTACTCTCGAATTGCTCTTGTGGAGAGGCAAGGCATGCGACTGGCTGCGAAGTGTGTGGCCCTGTGTGCTCTGAAGGGCGCGCTCCTGCAGTGTACAGTAGACACACCTGTGCCTTTGCAAATGATTGGTTGTGTCTGTCATTAAAATCATACGCAATGCATATTGGGTTCTAATTGTGAAGTTTCCAAAGCACTGGCAGTGGAATACCAAACGGACCAGGTCTTTGGACTCGTGGTCCTTGCTAGCTTCACATGCTGCCTGAAGAAGGCAGCAGAACTTGTCGACCATTCCAGCTCAAATCCTGCAAAGAATAGTGAGAATGAGTGCAAGCAAACAATAATCATGGTTTCATCAAGTCAAGAAGAACGCCACCGAGTCTGCTCTGCAGACTGCTTGGAGCTCAACTTCGTTGCCCGGCGAGCAAAAGAGTCAGACAGCATGGCAAAATGTACCTCGGTAACTCTCAGATGTGGTCCTAAGTGAGTGCATCCGCAGACGTGTGAGTCCGCCTGGGCTCTTCGGACGTGACGGCTTCGCTGCCGACGACAGCACACTACTCTCGAAGAGGGGCACCTCCCCGGTGCAATCAGTATGGGTTGCCGAGAAGTTAGCTGCCGTCCTGTCTCCTGCAGTCAACGTTGGTGTCGAATGCTTCTCGTGTGGCTCACTTCGAATTTGTAGGCTCTTGCATGCATGGGACTTGCATGCATACCTGTCTAGTGTGGCGTTCCAACAACTTTCGTCAAAATGTCTTCTCGAGACTCGTTGATCTCAAAGTCACGCTGCTGCCCAGGTTTGAAATCCGTTCGAGCAATGGAGATGTCAATACCGTCCATTTTCATTGTCGGCAGCTCTAGTGTGGGCAAGAAGACCTTGACTTTGCGCATCACTGGATCTGCACCTGATCAGGAAGCATCGGGTTCATGGAGGATCGACACAAAGTATTATACAGCACATGCGAGAATAGAATTTATCAAGTGCACCTCTGACACCATTCAGAACAGCACGTGTCCTGACTGTGAGGCCCTGATTCTGCTTGTGGACGCTCAACGTGAGGAGACATACAGAGATGTAAAGGAGTGGCTGGCTCATCAAGCCATCAGCCCAGAAGTAACGCTTTTTGTATCAAATAAATCGGAGCTGCTGAGGTCTGCAGATGGCTCTGTGCAGCGACAGTCCTGGCACGAGGAAGCCCAAGACTGGTGTTGTCAACAGCTGTTCGAGTATATCGAGGTGAGACTGGACGTGTCTGGGATGCATAGAGAGCTTGTATTCGAGTCATGACGTCATGCACGGTGAGATGCGTAACGCATGTATGTTCACTGATTAGAGCATCGGAGTTTGACAATAATTGTTCAGTATGTTGTTCAATGTGCAGGTGAGTGCGGCTGATGAGGCAGCTGATCAGTCATTGCTCCTAGATGGCGATCCTCAAGGTGTGAAGCGAGTGCTTGAGGCTTTGGAGGCACACACATGGCCAGGACTACAGCTGAAGGCCACCCAGGATGGCGCTAGCAGCAATGGTGGACCCCATGTCCATGCCGCCAGAGGGGAAGATCCTTCCACGTCTGGGGAGGGAAGTTCAGTCGCTGCAGAAAACAGCACTTACAGGCAGTACTGGGCAAGAGCTGGTGAGGATGACCGTACACTGGGCAGCGATCAGGAGCCAGGAGAACCACTGAGAGCACAGCAAGAAGAGCCCCTCGACAGACCGGCTTTGTCGGCCTCTCCCGAGGAAATGAATGGAGCACATGGCAACCAGAATGGCCACAATGGGGTAGCTGAGCCGGGGGATGGTGCTTCAGAGGATGAGGATGAGGATGAGCTTGACAACTTTGAGAGGATGCTAGGCAGGATGTCAGCAGTGCGGCAGCAACTGCAAGGCATCCCGGACGATGAGCGTCGTGCTAGAGCGGCTGCGATGGCAATGCAGATGATGCACTCCCTAGGGCTGGATGATGACGACCATAATGATACATCTGATAGTGAGTAGGTCGTGCGAGCATCAATCAGGAGACAGCAAATGCGTTCCCAGTGATTCTGCTACGCCTCTGCACGGCAAGTTGCGTGGCAGGAATACGGAGTGCATGTCAGCAGGCAACTTTGAGAGAACACCATGTGGGAACTGGATAATGCGCAAGCGATGGTCTGCATCAATCAGCTTTTATTGAGCATTGTGGAATGATTCAAGCACAAGCCTTCATACCTCATAAGCGATGCATGAGTCACAAGTTGTCGACATTCAAGTTGAATGCAGTGCACCCGGTGGGCCTCTAGTATTGTCGCATGCTGCTGCGGCCATATTTGATTACATGTCTTGCCATTTTTTTGGCCCAGGCAATTGCACACTGCTGTGGCAGCCAAGACTTTGTATGGATGACTACACTGTAGTACAAAACACCGTGCACGTGTGACCCACAATGCATTCAATTCATATGAATGTCGACGCTCGAGCTCCTCACTGAGCAGGCAAGCTTGAGGCGAGAACAAGTGAACAATAAGATGGATGTGCATAACAGGGCGATCTGGAACTCGTTGCACACAATCAAAGCTGTTGACATCACGATCACCATTGACGCACACGGAAATACCGATGCAAGACCCTTGAGGGGTGAGGTCACCCCTGCGAACGTGATCACCTTACTACTAATGCGTTAGTAAGCTTACTTGAGTGTTGACATCAGTGTCGGAACAGGGCCGCCTCCGAGAAGCGACTAAGATCTCCTTAAATAAACACCAAGTATTCCAGAGACTGTCGATGTTTTCGGAATGGTGTGTGTTGCTTATGTAATGCTGAAAGTCTAGTTTACGAAGAGACATAAACTGTCTTTGTAAGAGGTTCATACGTCGATACAGTATGGACGAGGCCGATGAAATTGGTTTGCCGCAAGATGGACCAAGAGACAGTGTTGCAACAGAGCTTTTGGCAAAGCATCGACGATCCAACCAGCCGGAATCTCAGCAGATCTGTGTAGTGCTTGGAGCCATCCTGGAAGTCCTGGACGGGGAAGGAATGGAGGCAACGCCTACTGCGTTATTTGCTGCAATAATGTCATCGCTACAGGGTGCAAGGGGATCATCTGGCCAATCGCAGCAGCCATCGCAGGCAAGCCCCTTGTTTATATCTCTTACTAGCCTCCCCAAGCTTGCTATCGTTTCTAATTTACTTATACACGACAGTGAGCAAGTCAACACCGTAAATTTTGAGCAAGGCACGTCCCATGTACTAGAGTACGCATCCCCAGCAAGGACCACCTGCAGATTTCTGTTGCACTGTGTCGATCTCTGTGGCTGGACTGTCTCCATCTCTACGGAAACATGTCTTGGCAATGTTTTGCAGGTGTGCGCGGCCATGACAACAATTCTTGCCGCCACTCTGAGCAGGGTGCCAGAGGCTGTGCTGCGGTCTAAATTTGCTGCATCGTCTGAGATACTTTGCTGCCTTGCTGAGGAGCATGCTGAGCAGGTGTGCTGTGCACAGACTAGACTTTTCTTATCCTCATTGCCGTATGTGCAAATCCACCTTCCCGTCCCTATGCGCAAGTGGCTGTTATTGATTGGTCCCATTGAAGGCTCTGTGGTGGTTTGCAGGCTTCCACCCTGAAGCCGGTGCTGTCCTGCTTGGCAACTGTGACGGCTGCAGTGGATCCTCGCGAATGGGCCAGCGCTGTGCGACCTTTTGGCCTGCTCCTGGGGCTTTCCCTTGATGAGCGACCCAAAGTGCGGAAGCGCGCTCAGGAGGGCATCATTGATGTGCTCGCTGCTGTTCAAGGCACACCTGCTGCTGACTCTGCTGCTGCCTCCGTTCTCAGAGGTACCTGTCCACACCATCATCGCCTTGGGCACTGCTGTATTCTTGGGTATGCTTACAACAGGTACTGGCTTCATGCCTGCTGTGTGTGCACAGTTTGCCAGCAAGTGCTTACAACAGGTACTGGCTGCTGTGGGCGGACAGTGTGTCAGCAAGTGATTACAACAGGTGCTGGCTTCATTCCTGCTATGTGTGCACAGTGTGCCAGCAAGTGCTTCCAGGCCCCGAGGTGGCTGCGCGAGCCGCAGCAGCAGCGTCCAGCAAGAAGCGTGCAGAGGCTGAGGCAGCCATCACCAAGGCAGTGACAGATGCTCTGCGGCTCTTGGGCTGGCTCAAGCTCGCTTTGCCACTCATGCCAGGTACGCTTCACCTCTTAACAGTCACAGCGTGACAGTAGAGAAGCATAACCGATTGATGAGGGATGGTGCAGATGACGAGATATGCAAGAGGGCCATGTAGTGATGCGATGCCGTCTGTCTGTGCAGGAGCAAAAGCGCAGGAAGCAGTGGGGTTGATGCTCAAGCTGTATGTGCTGCGGCAGCCAATGTTGTCCCGCTCTGCAACGGAGTGCTTGACAGCATTGTGCATGGGCTCCAGCACCCTCAGTGCAGCTGCTTTGGTGGAGCTGCTGAGGAATGTGGTGCACATGGAGAGCGCATGGGATGCCAAGGATCCTGCAAGCCTGATCCCATTGATTGGCTTAGTGGAGGCTGGATATGTTCGGTAAGAAGTTCATCATCCTTGCCATTGCATTCCTGTCCTTGAAATTGTATTCTGTTTGTGTTTCTTGTTTGGAGGGAAGTATCCTTATTATTTGGAAATCTTGCAAGGAGGCTGTTTCAGATTTTGGCTGCTCCATTCGATAGTTTCATAGCGGTGGGAGAACAGAAGCTTTCAGGATTCTTACTTCCCATGCAATACGTTGTAACATGGACGTCCCATATTGCATCAGGCTGCATGAGCTGGACGCAACAGCTGGCACCGAGCGGCTGCCACATGCCTTCCACGCAATCGTGCCCCAGCTGACGGCCGCTCTGGAGGGCGTGCGATTTGCGGCGGAGCAGGCTCTCAAGCGCCTCGTCGCGGACTGCTTAGACGATGCGGCTGTGGCCGCTGCTGTCAACCTGGCCGGCGCTGGCATGGGCGCGTCGGCCGGGCCGCCCTCTGCCGCGGCCGCGGTGGTGGCATCTGTTGCAGGAGCACTCGATCTGCGCAGCCAGGACGCCTGGCCAAGTGCCCTGTCAGGTGCGGGCAACTGTCTTTCTGCAGGTCACAGCGAGTCGTTGCACCTGAGCTTTTGCTGACGCGTCAGTAACTCGCCACACTATAAGTAATTGTAGAGGGGCCATCAGATTGCAGCCGCTTGAGAATGGTTCCAGGAGGTGACGCCATGTCTGCATACCTCCATGCTCTGCAGCATTGCTCTGGGAAGCTCAGCTAGAGGGGGCCACATTTGCAGGCATCTTCACAAAGAGATATTGTAAAGAGGTTAACGCTTGTCTGTGCACTGATGCAGTGTCTGCAGTGTTGTTTGAGCGGCTGGGTCACCGCGGAGCTGCGTTGGCAGAGCCGCTGTTGGAGAGGGTGGGCGAGCTGTGTGCCGCTGCGGCTGAAGCAGCCGAGGCAGCTGATCAGGATGATGATGAGGGGGGTGCAGTCGGTGTGGAGTATGCAGGGGCAGCTGCTGCAGCAATGAGCGCTGCTCTGCGTCACCTGGGGCCTGAGAATGTGCTTCGAGCCCTGCCCCTCAACCTTGAGGAGGTGCGAGGCGTCATGATGGCTCTTTCTCATGGTCGCGTGCCTCTTCTCCACGAAAGGAAGCGGCACTGCTCTCAAATGACCCAATTGAATCGGCCATTGCTTTTACCTTCTCCTTCGTTGGAACGGGGAGGTAGTGTACATGGCTGGGCTTGACTGTGCTTGAATGTGTCATTTCCATGATGTCGTGCTTCGGCACCCGGAAAATAATTCTCAAACACTTCAGATAGGGTTGCAGCATCTGGGGTTAAGGGTCAGGGTTAGGGTAAGTGACCTTTATGATATTATACTTTTTCTTCCTGAGAATGCAATGCTGGATTTAGGGTTTTATGCAAAAAAGGTTTAGTTGGGGGGTATAGAGCAAAGTGTTTGAGAAATGATCTTTGTGCTTTGGCAGGGGCTGGAGGGGAGGGGCGAGGCACGCACATGGCTGCTGCCGATGCTGCGCCAGCATGTGTCCAATGCGCGTTTGGGCTTCTGGGGCTCTGTGCTCCTGCCGCTGGCTCGCAGGATGGGTTCCACTGCTGCAAATCCTGCGCATCCCCATGCACTGGCATGCCGCGCTCTGGAAGCCCAGCTGTGGAATTGCCTGCCATCATTCGCTTCCTGGCCTGAAGATACTGCCACAGCATTTCAGTGCGCTCGGGACCCTTTGCACCCCTGAGACCTTACTGTGATGATGCCTCGGGAGTCTTCAATGGTAAAATTGAAAGCACCAACAATGAATATGTATAGGCATTGGTGCATAAGGCAGGGTGTCTGTGATGAGGACGCAATTTCATGATCGAAGCTCCATCTGAGTGCCTTGTGCACGTGAGGATGCTTGCATTTTCCCTGAGACATCCATTTGCATTGATTGTGAAACATTGCTGAGGAGGGAATTGCCGATGATGAAAAAACATTGTTGTTGAGATCCCAGAATGCTCTTCAGAGCATGTGAGGACAACTCTTTGTCACTACCCCTGAGGCATACTTCCCTGCTTTTTTTTTTCAGTTGACACCAGCTTAGAAATCAAGTGTGTTTCTGCATCGTGTCCTGTTAAGGTTGTCTCTGTTTTGTGTCTGCTCAGGGCGCATGCAAAGGAGATGGCCATGGCTTTTATCAGCCGGGAAGACTTGCGCACTCCCATCTGCACAGCTCTGTATCGCTTGTGTACCCAGAACCGGGATGTCCTCAAGGTGCGACAACTTGATTGTTCCCAACCAATTATAGGACGAAAGAGATGTAGCACGTTGCTCTGCTGTTATGTGTAACAGGACGCCAGTGGCTGCAGACCGGGATAGGTGAACAGGGAAATGCTTTGTGGAGAGTCTGAGCATCTGCATGGTGTTGTTGGGGCGCAGACTGCAGGCCAGGCAGAGGGGCTGGGCTTCTCAGAGCAGCCGTCTGCACCTACACAAGGAGATGACTCCGATGCAGAGGAGGAGGGCCCGGGTGTTTCATCAGAAGCGCCTGCCAGCTACACACCGGAAGTGGCAAGGCAGTAAGCACCATCCCTGCCATGACACAATATGAGTACAACTAAATTAAGTTGCATCTTGCATCTACCTGCAATGCAGCAAGACTCTACAACATTTTGCATGTTGACCTCCAGTGTTCAATTCCTACGATGGGTTACATTTGTTCTAAAATGCTCTTCTTTGCCTGTTCCAGGAATGTGATGGTGCTGCGTGGCTTCTCCAAGAACTGGCTAAAAGTGCTAGCTGATGCATTTGTTGCCACGCCATCCGGCATGAGGGGGCCTATCGTGAGCGCAATATCAGCCTACGCTGCCATCAGTGACCCTGCAGTTCTGACCTCCTTCCTGAAGGATGCGCTTGGGAAGTATGTGGAGGTGCGCCTTCCCCTCTTCTTGTCATGTTGTGTGTATACCCAAGTATTTAAAAAATGTGGCATCTTATTTATCTGATGTCCTGTATTTGATTTGATGCAGTGCTGATGCACTCTCAGCTCCTCTTGATGCTGAGAAACTTCACATTGCACACATGCAGTGTAGGCTGTCTGTCCTCATTTGGTGATTTAATATGTCATTGTGTGCACTGCTGCAGTTGACACAAGCAGCTCATGCGGATGTGCCTCCTGCATCGGCGGTGCAAGGGGGAGGCAGCACGCTCAGTGAGCAGCGCTGCACTTTTCTGGAACTCGCGCTGGCGCTGGCCGGCGGCCTGAAGACAGACTGCATCAAGCTGCTGTTCACCACAGCCAAGGGAGCCATGCAGGTGTGCTGCCATGCTTGCCCCTACAAAGCCACCTCAAAATTTGAATTCAAATTCGTGCCTTCAAAGGGCATGGTGCTGGTACGATGTGGACTAGGCCCCTGAAAGGCTTGAAATGAAGGGTGTACAAGAGGTTTGCCACTGGAGTGGACCTGGAAACCAGATTATACTGGCTTTCAATTGAGTTGAGTGCTGCGAGTTTGTCAAAAGCAGAGCCGGTTATGGCTTTGAAGCTGCCAAGTGGAACAGGACTAAACTGCAGTGTGCATGCGTCAGAGCTGAGAGGGATAACAAGGTTGCAACATGCAGGAGCGCGACCAGGCGGTGCAGAAGCGCGCATACAAGCTGCTGGCATACATAACAGCGAGGCGGCGCGACTTCACGCTACCGAACCTGCGCGATGTGCTGGAGACCCTGCTGACAGGCAGGAATCATTCCTCAAACACTTGGCTCCATACCCCCCAAGTGGGATTTTTTGTATAGAACCCCTAGATCCACCACTGCATCCAGGAAATATTACTACTATAATGGCCCCTTTACCCTACATCCTAGACCCTAAACCCTGAACCCCCAAAACTCCACAACCCTGACTCCAAGGTGTTTGAGAAGTTTTTTCCGGGTGCTGGCAGGCGTTACATCATCGTTGTCGGCGGCCAAGCGCTACCGGCTGGCGTGCCTGCAGGCAGCTGTGCTGCTGCTGCTGTCACCGGACGCCCCTGCCGTGGACCTGCGCAGTGAAGACGACGCCGGCATGAGCGAGGAAGAGCAGCGCAAACAGGTGAATATGATCATTGTCTGGATTATTTCTGTGCCATGTGCAATGGTGTCGGCTTATTAACCCCCTTCGCCAGTGCTGGGTGCAAATGGATTGCCCTTCCTCAGGCATCATGGTGCACTTCTCAAGCATTACAGTGATCCACAAGTAGGAATTATCATTTGCCCTGCTCCTCACGGCAGAAGATACAGAACACAAGCAAGGGGCGGTGACAAGCACCAAGCATGCGTGTGATGGTCGTGCAGGTGGTGGCTACTTTGGTGAGCGAGATAGTCCTGTGCGTCAAGGAAGTGAACCAGAAGACTCGGGCAGCTGCCTATGGCCTGCTGGTGGACCTGGGGCAGGCCATGCACGAGGCCGACCCGCCCTCCCTACCCAGCCTGGACACTCACATGGGCGGCCTTGACCTGAAAGGTTCGCCTGCCCAGCACCTTTCACTCCCTCTGCTGGCCGCAGCATGCCCATGCGATATGCAATTCATGATACAGTTAATTGTCGCGTGTGGTTTTTAAGCACCATATATGGTGACGGTTGGGATGCAAGGATACTGTCCACAGTTTCCCGCAAGTCTTCCTGTAACTTTTCTTTTGCAAACCATTCCTGCACATTGTGATCTAGCCATCCGTAATACAAAGTAGCAACTCCCACAGCTGTCCTTCTGGCATTCTCAGCACAAGAAATGTTCTATGGTGTTTGCTAGCGTATTGACATTCACCTAGCCGATTCAAATTATTACTTCCATGCTTGTCCTTGCTGGCATCCTGAGGCACTGAGACCCAGCTTTGGCGTGTGTGTTTGTTCAGGCGGCAGCGCATCGGGCTCGGGCGGCGGGGGCCTGGCGACGCTGTTCGACATGGTGCTGGGGGGCCTGGTGGGGACATCCCCCCACATGATCAGTGCGAGCGTCATGGCACTGGCGCGGCTGCTGCACCAGTTCTCCACGCAGCTGGGCGGCGTTGCGCCCACACTGCTGCCTGCCGTGCTCATGCTGCTGCGCACTAAGAGCCGCGAGGTCGTCAAGTCAGTGCTCGGATTTGTCAAGGTGCGCTGCGCCGCGCTGCACAGTTCTGTCTGAAGTGCATGTGCCCAATGGTCAGTGCGCATTACAAGAGATGGCGAGTCGTGAGAAGTTCTGGCATGGTTGTCATGCTGCATGCTGATGGTGCCATTGATATTTTCTCCATGGAGCAAATGTATAAATCTCATCAAAGTGTATCGCTTTGCTTGTGAGCTTTCTCAAAAGGTGGTTTCACTGGCATCACTTCAAAATGTTGTCTGTATGAATCTCATCAGTAATGGTGTGGTCAGGTGTGTGCAATGCGCCTGCCGGTGGATGTGCTGGAGCAGCACATGGCGCAGATTCTTGAAGGACTGCTCCTGTGGAGTGAAGACTCCAAGAACAAGTTCCGCCTGAAGGTGCAGCGCCCTCATGAATGCATTGGATAATTATCCAATGCATTCTACTCATGCTTACCTGTAGCACAGGCCTTGAGGGGGTGGTATACTTGCTGGTCCGGTTATGGCAGCTGTCTCCTTATGTCATTCAGTTCTTGGCGATGCCCTTCCTGCAGCATGCCTGCATCCATTGGAACATTTGCAAAGCAGTAGCCATTCGGGCATGTGCAGTTCATGTCACCCTCATCACACCTGTGCTTGCTTTAAAGAAGCATCTCTGCTGGCTGACGCGGCGTGAAGTGCATAGAAGGCATTGAAGTGTGTGGCGTGGGATGCAGGTACGGGTGATAGTGGAGCGGCTGGCACGGCGCTGCGGCTACGACGCGGTGGCAGGTGCAATGCCACCCGGCGACAAGCGGCTCCTCATACACATCCGGCGGGAGAACTTGCGCAAGCAGCGCCTCCGCGCTGATGAGACTGGCTCCCAGGTCTGTGGCACAGTAACCTACGTGTGCACGACACCTCTACTCTGGCTTGTGACACATTGCAAATATCTTTTCTGCTGCTGCAACTCATGTTCCATGGTATGAGGGCATGTCATCCTGACAGTGGGCGGGTTCCAGGTATGTAATCTGGGAGCTGAAAGAGTCCAAGCCCATTTAATGACCTGACTGAATGAAACATGTTGAGAGGCCGTTGTGTTCTGTGGGCAGATGGATGCAGATGAGGAGGACGATGTGCGGTCGAGGATGAAGGGCGCGCGCACGGCTCGCGGCAGCACTTGGAACCACACAAAGGTGTTCTCGGAGGCCGGCTCAGAGGGAGCCCCCACCAAGGCCGGCCGCGCCCTCAGCAAACGCAGCGGCCCCGCAGCAGGACCGCGCGGCCAAATGCGTTCTGGACAAAGCACCAAGCAGGTACTGATCACCCCACAACCCAAGAACAAAACACACATTGTGTCTTGTGGATGCAGATGCTGGGCGCGCCCACCACCCACCTCCGTACGGTATTGTGGGATGGTTCGTTTGGAATTGCCTATGTTTGCATGAGCAGCAGAGAGGCATCAAGTGTTGGGGCAGTGTCGAGAATTGCCACAAAATTGAGATGCGGTGGTTGCATGCACACAGGGCGAGTCCCGGGCCATGCTTGCCAGCTCGGCGAATGGCGACCCGATGGACTTGCTGGACGCGGGCGCCTCCCGACAGCTGCAGCGCGCGGCGGCCGCAAAGCCTCGCCGGTCGGCGGACGACTTTGCGCGCGGCAATGACGGGAAAATGATCATCCGGGATGATGACGCCCCTCCAGGTCAGCATGTTCCCTGTTGTTCCTACACTGCTCGGTAAATTTGGAATGTTTTGTTGGAGCTCAAGCCTTTAGTGCAAGTTGGCCGGCCTTTCTCGCGCATCCTTCCCATAAAAGGTCTTCTGCTGTGCACAGGCGGCAAGCGCAAGAGGAGAGCGGGTGGAGGCTTTGATGACCGGCTGAGCGACGACAGCGATTTTGATGACCTGCGTCACATCGGCGGTCTGGCTGCCGGCATGCGCAGCGCCAGCGCCAAATCTGTGCGCCTCATGCTCCGCTATTCTTGATTCCAGCCTAGGTTTTGACATGTACAATCCTGGCAGTGAGTGTCCCAGATCCTGGGTGTGACGTTGCATTACCATTCACTGGAAATTGTGCCCCACTGTGTCTCACTACATTGCACCGTTCTGCATCTGTCCTGAGTTCCAAAACAGCTGCTGCCCAGGGTCAAGTCATCAGTAATGCAGGCGAAGGAAGATCTTAGCGTCATAGTGAGCAATCGGGGTGTTTGTGTCCTCCAGGTGGCTCTGGCGCAAACGGTGGCGACAAACACAAAAACCGCGCGCACATCGCGCCCCGGCGGCGGCAGCGCACGCAGCGTGGGTGGCCGCAGCGTTGGCGGCCGCACCTCTGCGACAGCAAAGGGCCGGCAGCACTCTGGCGACAGGCAAGCACCCCACATCCTGCAACACCCTGATGAAAACGGTCTGCTTCTTTTCTCGAGAGTGTGGACCAGAAGAGGCCTTTGTCCGGCTGGTCACCAGACTTCAACACAGCTGTGACCATGTCCCCGATACTGCACTGTAATAGCTGGCAAGCTTATAATGCCATTTTACCAAACCATATTATAGCACGTCAGCTTGTAGTGGTTCTCTGTACCAACAAAGGGCTGTTCTGTCAATCAGTGGGTGCGTTGAAGTGGCATTGCTGATGCACCTGTTGGGGTATTACAGGTTCAAGAGCAAGGGCAAGGCAGGTGGCGATCAGAAGGGAAGCAGTCGCGTGGAGCCGTATGCATACTGGCCCCTGGACCGCAAGATGCTCAACAGGCGACCATCCAAGAAGAAGGAGGCCCAGGAGGGCCTCGATCAGATGGTCAGGGCTGCTAAGTCAGGCGCAGCCAGAGGAAACAAGGCCAAGAGGCAGCGAGCAAAGTGAGCAGTTGCTCTCGGCCACCTTTTGGTGCTTACAACCAGGACGCCTGCAAGTTTACCATGCATTATTTGCATTTTAAACTGAGGTTGTTGATGAAGAGGCTGTGCACCCTTCACTTTGAGTTATGTTTGTGCCAGGCACTGATTAGCGGTGGACTGGTTACTGATAGTTGCGTCACACTCCAGTGTAGTGTCTTTCAGGCGGCAAGCCAAGTTTGTACATCAGGGTGATGAGATGGTCACTGCATGCCTGCCTGGCGAGGCATACCTGGATGAACACATGCCTATTGGTGTATGGTGCATGAATGTGTTCAAGTTGAGAATTGGCCCAATACTCAACTTGAACTCATGGTGAACTCATCAAAGAGCCCCGGGGCTCTTAACGAACTCTATTAACGAAAACGATGGCGGCAATATATTTAAGGCATCCTGATCATGGTAATACTCGATTGGTGTCTCAGCGACAAGGAATGCATCTCTCAGCAAGCATGCATACAGTGCATGACTATGGTCTTTCTCAATGTGATGCCACATGCCTTTCCTCCCCCAGCAAGCAGTATAGCCAATTTTCGCCAGTCACTTCCTCTGGTTTTGCCAGCAATTTAATGCTTTGGTTGCTAAGATGAAGTCATTCCTGAAACCAGCGGGTTAAGCAGAAATCCTGCATTGCAGATCTACTTGTGTTACTTTCAGGGTTATTTGTTAAACATTGAGGATTTCACCAGCTTCCTTTTGCAGTTCGAGACCTCTCGCTCTGTCAATTAAGTGCAAGCGGAGGTCAGGAACCAGAACAGACTTATCGGGCCTCTTTTGCTGTTCACGATGGACGAGAAGGCTATCGTAGCGCAAAATGCCGTGCAGATCGATGCTCATGTGGCATCACCGAAGCACAGGGAGGAGTCCCCTGAAAGCTCTGCGTTTGAGTGCAACATCTGTTATGACCTTGCTCAGTCACCTGTTGTGACGATGTGTGGCCACCTGTATTGCTGGCCTTGTCTCTACAGGTAGGTTCTTGAACGCTGTCCTGCCTGAAAGCGGGAGTAGGTCTTTCTCTGCTGAGGTTTTGGTGGGCAACTTCTAAGGCAGCAGGATCCCGTTCCAAACTTACCTCGTGGATTTGTGCCTCTGCAGATGGATGCAGGTGCAGAACCATTGTCGAGTTTGTCCAGTGTGCAAAGCCGGTATTGAGCAAGACAAGGTGGGAACCCTCTTGGACAAGCCTTGGCGTGCTCTTGCGCTTCTTTGTGCTCATGGGGTGCATGACTTTGTGTGTTGAAGAAGGCTCGTCTATTTGTGTCACGCTCTTCTGCAGGTCATACCTATCTATGGCCGAGGCGGCGACAACACAGATCCGCGGCAAAAGGCACAAACAACTGGCAGCAAAGAGGAGGACAAGGATGGCCCTGTACCACGCAGGCCACCAGGACAGCGCCTTGCGCCCATTCCGGTCAGCATGCCCCTATTTCTTCACATTCTTTGAGGGGCAGGAATTTATGCGGCTGCCCTCGCCCGATGTCTTGGGATTCCTTGAGTGACTTCTGTGCAGCTGTGTGCTGATGAAGTGTCTGGTGCGCAGAGGGCGGGCATCAGTCAGCAGTCAGGGAACGTCAACTTGCAGCCTGGACTGGGCATTCTCCCTACCCTGTTCGGCATGCAGCAGGCTCCAGGTATATCCCTGCCTGTAAAAGCTGCGTGCGCTCATGAAGAGCTCCCCCTCCCTACAGAGACAATTGTTGTTGCGGCGTGACTCACTGCATGATTAATGTCCTGCTGATTGCTGTCACACAGGTCAAGGAGGCTTTGCGGAACCTTTGACAGCAGAGCAGCAACATCAGGTATTTTTTGCTTCCACCTGCCACCCACCATGGCACAAAGTTTGACTGCATTTCACATGTGGCTATTGATTCCTAATCTTACTGTTGCTGTGATTGTCTGCAGGCATTCCTCTCAAGGCTGCTGCTCATGCTGGGATCTTTTGTGATCATGTGCCTCCTGCTCTTTTGAGCACGATGCTCCCCTTCACCCACCGTGCGGCAATTGTCCCAAGGAGAGTACAGAAGTTGAGAGTATCATGCAGATTGCCCAGTCTCTGACAACTGGGTGGGGAGAAGGTCAAGGAAAAGCCAAGTCTTGCAAAGGCAAGTGACACGGAGCTAAAGTTTATCAAGACATGTCCGTGTGAATATGAGAGGATTGTACAAGTTTACAGACTGCGCTTTGTTAAACAGCGCTCGCTAGAAAGCGCTGCTCTCCTGATGATCCTGCAAACGTGTGCTTGTCATGCACGTCTCAGCATCTTATTTTTGCATCGACTTGGGTGCGTCAGACGAGCAGAGCCAGGTCAAAGATAGAGGGACTGGAGCCTGGCCGCACTTGTGCACCTTGTTTTTTGCCATTCGAGATCTGAGAAAGACGGGCTCAAAGTGTTCCTGCTGCGTTTAGTTCTATATGTGCTTGTATTGGAGAGCCATTAATGCTGGGCTTTGCCACAGTAGCTTTGCCTCTGCTTCCTCCCACAGGGTGGTGAACTGTGTTGTGCCCTTGCTTAACTGTACCTGTAAGTCTGCTAGGTGTCTTCCTTCTGAAGTGTTGGTAGGTGCGTACTGCGCTGTATGTATGCGCACGTGGTTTGTGACTTCGAAGCCCTACAGCCTGCTGAGCATGCAGGTATATTCAAGGTTGTGGATGCACAACAACATTGTGTAGTGATGAGTAGTATCTCTGCGAAATTGAACCATGTTTCTGACTGAGTCTCTGCGACTCTGCTGCTCTACATGATCATGATGCAGAAATGTAACATATCTGTAAGAATTAATTCTGCCAGAAGTCACCCCGAAGAAAAAAGTGGCATTGTATCTTTCAGCGCTGAAACGCTGAAAGAAAGCTAGATCACACTCCTGATCAGATTTATGAATGATATATTGTGTATCATGCATTCCATCATATGATCCGCGAGAGCAATGCTAGGCGCATGCATCACATTCGAATGGACGTGGCAACCAAGGCCTGGCAAATGGTTTGCGGATCTAAACACAGATGCAGTTGCTTTGACATGGTCAATACTCTGTAACTACCCTGTCGAAAGCATTTGCATCTCAAGACAATAATCACCTCCCGACTGTAGTCAGCCAGATGGCTCATTAAGGTATGGAAGCAATATTCATCACTCTTTCAGGATCTGCAGAAAGAGATTGACACTGCACGCCTTGATGGGGTGACCATTTCAACTCCCACAACTCCAAATGTTTGCTCCGAAGGTACTCAAACCGCTGAGGGATAGCACTGGTATCCAATTTGCGGCCCTGCAACCCTCCTCCAACCTCGCCTTCTACACTGAACAGGTCCCGGAAGAACAGATACGCATGTGGCTGTGGAGCTAGATCATAATTTGTGATGTTGAACCGTTTCTCTGTAGTCAACAGCAGTGTTCTTTGCAACCCTGCAAAATGGCAGTATGACCGTACACATCAGCAGTATTTACTGCACATGAAATGGACATGAGATTGCAGGTGTGCACCAGGAGAGAAAGTCACACTTGATGCAAGTTGGCAACTGTACACAGGACGTCAAAGCAGGATGGGAGCCTTACCTGGCCTGCTTGGGTCAGGCGTGAGGAAACTTTCCATGCATCTCATGAATGCCTCCGTGAGGTCGTCATCATAGATGATGTCTGCCGCTAGAATCACCTGCAGATCAGCCAAGTCTGCCAGGTCCTCTGGACACCACTGGAAAGTCTCTTGCGCCTCATCGTCTGTCAGCAACACAAAGTTCCCAATCAATTACAATCACACTCACAACAACCTTGTGAAGACACGAGCAAAACTTTCCCCAGGATGTCAAGTTTTCCAACATGGTGATGCCACGACGGAAGGCAGTGGGCCAGACCTGCGTCAGCACAGGAGTTGCTTGAGTGCCTTTTTGCACATGGATTGTTGCCTGGATCAGATGGCACCGCGTGGAAGAGGTCCAAATGGCGCACTAGGGCCACACCAGGGCCATGTCTGAACACGGACGCATTAGCCTCCACATTCCTTTGGCAGTTGCACAGGACACCGGCGTCATGGTCTGTCAGGAAAACTCGCCGCGCCGTTTGCGCCAGGACCAAACCTGCAAAGCCTGTGCCCGCTCCAACCTCCATGCCGACACAGCCAGCAAAGTGCTTCTCGTGCTCCAATATATAGTCTGCCAAAAGCAGTGCACCTGGCCATACCTGCACTTGCCATGAGGTCTGAAAATCCAGCCATCTTGGCAAACCATGAACACAGCCATAGAATTCGGTGACTATGGGATATCTGAATTAGCTGAAGAAGCTACCAGCAGTCCCACTCGGCTCAGGTCTGTGGAGCAAGCATGATGGATGGCAACTGCTTTGCCAACTTGGTGGCAACGGTCCAGAACCAGATCACCATCTTGGTCTACATCAGGAGATAGAGATCTCGGCCTCCATGTCTTTCCTGCAAGGTTCAAATTCAGTTGATTACATTGCCAACTCAATGACCGAGACTTTGCATGGTGCACACTCAGGACGCAAGATTATGGGACGAAACTCGAAAGCATGAACCTTCCGGTTCAGGATGAAATGCTGGCAGTATTGTAAAGGTTGAAAAGTTGGTGTTAGCGGCAACTTTGCTTGGATCCTGGTGCACATCGCTACGAATGCTGTCCATAACACATCTCGTTCTACTCCTTGTATTACACGATAGATGTGATTTCTCAACACAAGACTCTTCTGGAGATATCCATAGTACGTTCCCGCTTATCTGCGAGAAGCTGTTAAAATTTTGTGAACCGACCTCTCAACATCAGGAAGCTGCTCCTGCCAGCTGCAGCTTCTCCTCCCTCGGAAGCTGATGAGAGCTATGAGGACACATTTCTTGAGAGATTTGCGCATATTTTACCATTAAATGCAGGATACAGTCTGCAGGCTGCATCATGCAATGATGATGGAGAAATACGCATTCCGCGCGCGATTGCCGGCCATCACATTGTGCACTGTACACTTATGTGCCACACTGGCAGCCTGCTGAGTCACTGGCACGGTGCCAGTGGCTAGTAAGCATCTGCATCGATGCAGCCAAAAATCCCCCAGATCGATCGATCTCGGATCTGGAACTCAAGATGCGACCACAGTTGTAGATCCGTCATGATTGGCTACAGAACCACAAGCTTGTCCTTCAGGAGACAACATCATGATGAACATCGTTGCATTGTTTGATCGATCAATGGTGGCACCACATTCTGCATGATGGCATGCTCTGTAAACCACAATGGGTGTCGTACTCTCCAACAGACGCACAGAAATGGTCATTTCTATGAGCATTTAGATTTCTCGGTTACTTCCAAGTTCCATGCCTCCCAACAGCATGCCCTCCACAATTCACTCTCGTTTGATGGCCCTCTCGCCTACCAGATCATGCTGGCTCTTCCAACATTATTCACTCACACAATCATGGCCTCATTTCTTTTCTTAAAGACTTCGTCATTCCAGCATCAGCAACAGCAACAAACAATATAATCTCGCATATCTGCGCAACGCCAGCACGCCTGTTCAAACATTGATGAATGTCTACTAACTTTGAACACTCTAAACAAAATGCCTGACAGGTCTCAGAGTGGCACCAGCCTGCATGAGCTGCCCATCACTGTTAAGAGCTACATGCAGCAGTCACCAACCTTCAAACAAAATTGCAGCATCACAGCACTAAAACAGCCGTGATGCACATCAGGAGATTTTGCTGCACCATCTATTGAAATGTTAAATACTATGAACACTGACACCCAAAAAATACACATCCTAAGGAGAGACCTAGGCCACCAAAAGAACGGCATGTGAGAAGCACATGTATGTCGCCACCTAGTTGCAAGGGTCAATACTCCGCGTACAGCTGCAGCCGGAATGCGCCAGAGCCGGCCTGGCAGGACTTGATGGGCACTATGCTCGGCAAGTCCTCATTGTTGGACACGGGAGATGCAGGCTCCCCCTCAACCCACGTCTCTTGTGGCACACAGTTGCGGTTGACCGTGTACGCCACAACCTCAAATGTGCAGCCTGCGTCCACTCAACACCTTCAGGCCAGCCACAAGTTCCAAGGGGAGTCGGTTTGCGCCAAGAGCTCGAATGGCCGTGGAAGGGCATGGGAAGGAATGCCAGTGCTCGTCTTGTTATGGGAAAAGCCAGATAAGTCACCATCTTTCAAGGGCCCCAGTGATGCATTGGCATACTGCAGCTTCAGCAAGCAGCTGCGCAGTGCAATCTCAACATCCTCCAAGTCCACTGACTGGAGGATTTCGGGTTGCACCTGCACCATGCCGTACGCTTCAACAATCCCACCTTTTCTCAATGCACGACTGGGCGACATGGGCAAGGGTACACCAAGTCTGCTCTTCTAACCCATGATTCCAAACCCTCCCTGAAGACTCACCCTCAGACTGATGATGTACCTCTCCACCACGCATCCACAGCTGTCGAGTATCAAAATGGCCACTTTTTCGATGACTCCTTGCATCAGTGGTTCCTGGCAATACAACTTCAAGCCTTGATTGATGTTCCCGATCACTGAAACTGTTGACAGGAGCTTCAGGAATGGCCATTCTTCAACGTGTGATCACGGGTAGTTAAGAAAATGCACTTTCACCATCCATGTGCCGGTGGGTTTCACTCAGGAGCATCCCAACCTATCACCGAGAACCACAGAGCGGATGTGTGAAAGGAAACGGGCCTCACCCGTATACTCTGCACGACACCATGAATATAGTCGGTCAGCTTAGGATGACGAGACTTCCTGACTGCGATGTTGAAGAGCCTCTGTCGCTGAAATAACTCGGCACTATAGATGCCACGCAGATGCAACACCTCATGCACGGTCGCCTCTATGAAGTCGCACAGACAGCTTTCGATGTCTTGAAGGCTCATGAAGGCAGTCTTGTCCTAAAACACTTTGTCTGAGACGGAAGACTGCCCAGGTATGCTCTGCCGGAAGCAGGACCAGGGATAGAGAGCTGAGCGCGGTGCACTCGCTAGGACTGCTGTCGAAACCCGGGAAGCCGATGGAAAACTGAATCAGCAATGCTAAGGGCGGCCTGTATGGGTTCTGGACTGAAGCCTGGCCGTTATTGCGGCGGAGATACCTTCTGACTCGTCACTCGTCTCGCTGACGGGGAAACCTGTGCCAATCTCTTCGGCACAGGTCAGCATGCTGTGCTGGGGCCTGCGGCCAGACTAGGCAACACGTTCGGGCTGACGCTTGGTGAACCCTGCTCAGCTCCGGCTGTGCCCGTACGCAGGTGCCATTTGGGGGGATTGGATGCGTTCCCTTCTTCTCCTTCTTCATGTTGTTTTGGTTTGAAGTTTTGCAGCTTTCAGGTCATTATGACATCCCTAGGGCCTAGGCGCCTGATAGTCACCTCCCGTGACTCACTGCCAGTGAGTCACTGGTATACCCGGGCCGGGTACTACCGTCACGGTACTATAGTCACCGGTGTATACTACTGTAGTACATGCATATGCATGCATGGGCCGTATGCGGCATACATATGGGCCGTGCTAGATTGTGACTATTGGACATTGTACAAATTAGTAGTAGCTACATGACCACGGCGCCGATTCTGCATCCCTTGGAACAGTGTCACGGTTCCTGGGAAACTGCATCCCTGGCAGGTGGATCCGGACCCTTCAGCTGCATGAACTTACCGGAGGTTTTCTCGGAGAAAATTTCTCCCAACCAAAACAGCATAATCAACCATGGTCTGCCCAGCTGCACGGCATGGCGAGGTCCAACTTGGAGAGGGGACCAGCAATCCTATGGGTGCCACCCAGTGGGACCCATCTGTGAATTGCAGTCTCATCACACCGGCGCCACTTGCTTGTGGCTCATTGATGACATGTAGATGTTCCAGGCCAGGGCCATCACATTTGAGGCCAGCACCTGCCAGTCACAACAAGTGCTTTCAGTCTTTGCAATGACAGAGCATCCCCGGAAGGCAAGCGCCTGCACAGCTGTGAGGACACCGCACCTGCAGCTTCTGGGGCACGAAGTTGAAGTTGAAGAACTGGAAAGGAATCCAGACTTTCCAGTTGGTCATCAGAATTTCCTTCATATCCTGCTTCAGCTTGGGCACCACCTCATTAGACTTGCCCTGCGGCAGCGCATCTTGATGTCAGACAGACGCAGGCATTGCAGTATAGGGCACTACAGCCAAACGGCAGGACTTTAAACTGACAGAATGGGTCCAGGAAGATTGCAGCTACCTCGAGAGTGAATTGCGCGGCAACAATGGTGCTGAGGAAGATGGGCGCCCACACAAGCTGGTCCAGAGCCATCCTCAGGAATGTGCCTGCAGACACAATATTATTCAACTTTCTGGATCATATGCCTGCAAGTCGTCATTAAATTGCGCCAGCAGACTTAGGAACTATTGCCCTGGGTGCTCGGCTGTGTATGCAGCAAGAAGAATATGTACCCGGTAAGCCAGACACTGCCACCTTGCTGAGGAGCAGATACCAGTAGTGGAGCGGCGGGCCAATGATGGTCAGACCCTGCACATGGAGATATGTTCTTTCAATATCATGAGTGTGGTGGCAACAGGGTGAAAGCAGGGTCAAACAGAGCTGAAGGACTGTCATTCAGCAGAGGGCAGTGAACAACAGACCAGGATTGTGAAGATGCCGAGGCGCTTGTAATCTAGCTTGTCATTCTTGTCCACAACCAGCTGGGCCAGGACATCTCCTAAGGCATTCAGGAGGGCAGCACTCCAGGCTTTGGTCCAGACCTGCTTGCCCATGCACATGAGTCAGAGGCAGGATGGTTTGCAAGCTAATGGCAATGCTGACGAGCTGCTGTTTTGATCCGGCTGGCCACCCAGACATGCATACACTGTCTTTGGTGCATGAGGCAGCCCTGATCCCCTGCTCTGCTCTGCTCTGATGCTTGCATGTCCGTGATAGGAATATTTGCACAAGTTCCTTGCACTGAAGAGGGAAAATATTGATTGCTTGCCGGCTGGGTCTCGAGCAGTCGCAGGTAGGTAGCCCAGAGGCTTCCACTAGAGCCGGAGTCTCCACCTCCACCGCCCCCACCGCCGCCCCTACCTGAGCTGCCACCGCCGCTGCCTCCTCCTCCGCTGGAACAGCGGACAGAAGGCTGGGACCGCACAACCTTTGCTCCTATGGCCTGACCTGCATCCCATGCAGTGACATCCCTAGAGGGGCGTTCCATGTGGAAGGGGACTGTAAGAGCCACCATGGACAGACTGGGTATCTGTTATACCGTTAACGAGGCTGGATCGGGCGCCAAAAGGAGTAGCTGAGGGCTGCAGTCTTCCACCTGCACCACAGACTCCTTGCTCAGGACATGGCCAGCACGGTGCCGTCGCTGCACGATATACTGACCAGGAAATGTTGATATGAAACGCCATTTTCGATAAGAACCTACCGATAGGGGTACCAGACGTTCTAGGATGAGATGCAGCCGCAGTATTGAGGCATGATGGTCTAGAAACAGCGGAACATTTTGCTCTGAATGAAGCACTCATCGACTTCTGAATCATAGCTGGAAGGTGATATCGCTGGATGCCTGTAAACGCAGAGCGGAACATCCAACACCGAGCAGCAGATGCTATTGGCGTTGCAGGTAACGCCCGCGATTATAACCTGTTATCGAAGCTGGTACACCAGATGGTCTCAACTTGGTATCTGAGTTTGTGATTGGGGTATCGAACAGTCTCATCAAGATGCAGGTTCCATCTGAATGCTCCAAATATGAGTCAGCCATCAGTCACCATTATCATGAGGCACATGCCCGTCCTATGCTCCCAGGTACGAGCTTAGACACCCTCGTGATTGCAGAAGAGTCATTTGGCATGATACGGGATTGGCTGAGTTTGCGTAGGTCGTGCACAGGATCCTTCCGAACGGGATTTGGGGGACAGCTGATTAGAGGTAAGAACATGAAGAAATAAAAACATATCACTGGGCTAGTACGAATATCAAAGTTGTAAACTTTGAAACGAAGCTGCTGACCGTAATCGTCGACCTACAATGAGCGGCAAACGCAAAGCAGAAACAGATGGAGCTTCGATGGACACCGACAAGATTGTCCAGGAGGCTCTGCGTGAAGTGGAGGAAAGGAAGAAGGCCAAGAAACAAGCTCAGACAGGTGACCAGGCGTAATCTGCCACATTGGCGAGCACCTGTGTCATTGCTACCCTACAGCATATCCACTGAAACATCGTATCAGTTGTTGTGAAAAGAAGCACAGAAGGGGACATGCCACCCGCAGGCATACCCGCCAAAGATCCTTCCAAGAAAGGGAAAACGCTTGAAGAGCTAGAACAGGAGGAGGGTGGAATCATAAAGGAATCCCAAGTGCCCATGGCTCAGCTCAAGCGCGCCCAAAAACGCAAGGGCAAAGGACAGATGGGAGGTATGTATCGTTTCTGCTTTTATTGCTTCGTACTTGAATTCTCGGGTGGTCCATCATGCTAATGCTGAAGACGTCCATGGTTGGCTGCTTCTCACGCATGTACAACCGGCAAGCGCAACGTCTGAGAACAGCGGGTTTGTGCTCATTGCAGAGACGGAGCTTGTGGGGGACGAAGAGATACAGGAGGTAGAAGAGGCTCTGGAAGTTGAGGAAGAAGATGGGATCACGCTGGAGCCGTTCAACCTGGCACAGGAGCGCAGGGATGGATACTTCGATGAGGGAGGCCACTATGTTGAGCATAAAAACAAGGACGAGGAAGAGGTGGAGAAAGATGCGTGGTTTGCTGACTCCAAAGGTGCGTAACATGTGACAATGCAGTCTGCTGACCATCCCTGAAGCTGGGGCATGTACCAACGGACAAAAATTAATAAGAGAATGGCTAGATTGGTGTGGCTGGGAGAAGCGCTGCTAGTTCTGGTGCCTGTTACCAGCGCTACTGTTGCAGCCCGATGCTTTTTCTGCATCCTTCATGGTCGCTTGGTCTTACCTAATGAGCGTCATCTCATGATGTCTGCCCACTTGATGGGTGAAGAACCTGATGGTGGGCATCAGGGCGGCTGCACCATGAGTCCGTGCAGCTTGCAACCCCACCCGCTCAAGTCGAGCCTGTTGTATTGCGAGACTGTTGTATTGACAAAGACTGCTGCATTGCATGTGGCAACCTGATCTTGTCGGTGGCTGGGTCTACGGTAAGGTGTTAAGGATGGATTTTACGCTCGGAAATGTGGGCTGCAACAGGACATGTCATTGAGATCTGTATCGGTGTACCTCAAACTAGTATTTTTGTGTGGTACCGCAGATAAGGTGGTGAGCGCAGAGGTGCGGAGGAAGATTGAGGAGCAGCAGGCGCGCGAGGCGGCGGCAGAGGCAGCGCCGGCCATGTCGGGGGCGCAGGCGGCCGCGCTGAAGCGCCAGATTGCTGACCTGCTGCAGCCGGGAGAGACCGTCACTGAAGCCCTCAAGCGCCTGCGCCCGCCCGCCCCCAAGCCCGTTAGGAAAAGTGCGCGCTGCTCCTCGCTGCGGCACTGCTGGGAGTGATACTGATTATTGATTTGTCACAGAGTGCATCATGCGCCTGACGTGGCACAGGCACAGCTGCCTCAGCCCATTTTAAACGTCCTTCGAGGAACACATGCACTTAATGTTCCTGCTACTAACGGTGCCCCACTTGAAATTGCAAGCAGTGCTTTAGGCATGTTCCTGCCATGACATCTCAGCCCTTAGTCGGTATGATTTTTGCTCTTCACGCAGCTTGACAGTTTCTCGTGGTGTCTCGGCAGGCAAAAAGAACAAGCAGCAGCCAGGTGAGAAGGCCGAGAAGCCACAGAGGGCTGAGAAGACACCGGAGGAGGTGGCAGCGCTGGCAGCGTTCAACACAATAACGGAGGCGGCCAGCGCGCTCATGGACAGCGGTGAGCTGGACGTTTACAGCACGTGCCGCGAGGAGTTCCAGCGCGCCGCCGCGCTCTTCGCGCCCGCTGCCGACATCTTTGCCGATGCCGACGGTGACGAGGACATGTTCGGCGACGACTTTGCCGCCGCAAAGCAGGTGTCAGGCACACCCCGAATGTGGCCCTGTTTCACTGCTGTGATGTTCCAACGCGCATGAATCGTGACAGTAAGGAACTAAAGTTCCTCTCGGGACCTCCCTGCCTCAGGTGCCCACACCACTATAGTCTCAACAGCAGAAACCTTCACTTCCTGTCTTCTTTGTGCATCCCACTTGTTTCTGACTAGATCTGTAAGCGACACTTTCGCTCTTAGACCTGCAGCATGTGTAGTACGACCCTTGGTAGGCTGGACTGTGGATCTCAGTGTGATTGATGCAATGCAGGAGGGAGCAGGGCCATCAACAGGTGGGCCCAGTGGTGTCAACGGGCACACTGCAGCCAGCACAGCAGAAGCGGCGGCGGCGGCTCCAAGCGCCGCAGCTCCTGCAACGACAGCAACGCAGGCAGCAGGAACAGGGCTTGATGAAGGCACTGGGCCTGTGCAGGTCTGTGCACACTTGGACATAGCCTTGCTGCTTCTGTTCACTTGCTGAAGAGCATCTGTGCTCTGAGTAGCTTGAAGTAGTTGCTGGAGTCGCATCAACAACTTGTCAGGAGTCAGTGCAGCAGACATCACCGGAGTATGAAGCCAGATCAACATAATCAAATATCTGAGTTGCAGAGTGGCGCTGTGTGAGCAATGCCCCATGAGTAGGCGTGTGCATGGACTCTGCAGGCGGCTAATACCTACAAGCAGATGCAGTTGATTGGCATGAACTGCACCGTCTCTGTTTTGTTGCAGGACCTGAGTGCCGTCCCGCCTGCTTCAACTCAGCAGAAGGCAGTTGAGGAGGTGGACTATGGGAGCTGGCCGATAAAGGAGCTGCGGCGTTTCCTGACCGAAAGGGGCCAGGACCCCACTGGCATTGTAGAGAAGAATGATCTCGTTGCAAAGGTGGGCTGGATGGGAGAAAAGCATGCTCGTGCAATTTTGTGTAAGTTCTGAGATGCCTATGAAATAACATGGGTGGTGCTTGCTGAAGCTTGCAACAGCCACATGCTAAGCTGCTGCTGTGCTTCAGGTGAAGGAGCTTGCAGAGAGGGGCCCAGATGGCGAGCTGCCAGCAGAGGCGCCTGCCGGTTACACCTTTGATCCCAGCAGCGGGTACTTTTACAATGCAGAGTCTGGCCTGTACTATGACGCGAGCAGCGGAGGATACTATTCCGGCAGCACCAGCAAATGGTACAACTATGATGCAGCATCTGGGCAATACCATGAATGGGCAGGCGCTGGTAGCTGAGCTGAGAAGGATGAGATTTCATCTGACGCCAGGCCACGATGTGTGAATCATCAGACGCGTTCATGCTGCTGCAAGGGTCTAGAAGGCAAATTGCCCATAGTGGCCATGCTTGCAAATTGAATGTTCATACTGCAAGCTTGTAGCAATCTCGCCTCTCCTGATCACTTAACAGGTGCAAAACATGCAGGCGTTTGAAAGTTCAAGGCAATTTGCCACATCTCTTCTGCAACAGTCCCTTACTCTCAAAGCAGTCTCATCATAATGGAAATTACAATTTATTCACCTCATATCATTATTTCACGAAGGAGGAGCCGTTGCAGTATCATCTTCCACAGCATCTAAAAGCTCAAGCCACTGCCACACCTCTGACAACCCATGTGAGCTTGTATTCTGTGTATCCAGATCACCCAAGGAGACGGACGAGACAAATTCGGTTGGCTTTATCGCCTTTGCGCCAGACCCAGCAATTGAGAAACTCTTCATATTCTCTGCGCAGGTTTGCGTTGACCCTCATAGCCCCCAGCCACTTCTTAAAGTCTGCGATGCTGCATGGACCCTGCGTCTCACCCTGAACCCAAGACACCCACACCACATCAGCCCAGTAGGTCACAAAACCAATCCAAGATGGACAATAGGAAGCACTACAGTAAGGTTGCTTGGCTGCACACAAATGTACCTCCTGGCCGTCCACCAAACCATGCACAATTTGTTAGCTCTGTGGAGGTTTTTACAGGTGGAGGTGAGGAAACCGCAGATGTGTGGATTTGACATGGCCACACCTTTGGGTCCAGGTAAAACCACTCCATGCATCCCTCATCAACTGCAGATGGCTTAAGGACGGTGGAGCCGGCAGAATGAGCCAGCGTGCTCCCAGGCAGAGGCGGCGGTCCAGGCAGTGCAGTGCCACCGTTTGACTTGACATCCCTGCTTTTGTGAAATTGAACCCTTCAGACTTCTACACCTTGCCACACTGATGAGGCCAGAACGTTCCATGTCCTTGCACAACTTGTGAAATAGCCATTCAAGTGCACAAACCAGTTGACGAGGCATGTCACGCCAAAGAAGGGTAGCAATTACGCCAATGACCAGAGTAGGACCACCATGTTGCAGTGCCTACCTGTCAGCTGCATGACCATGGCCATTTGTTGACTTTTGGGCACTCTCCTTGGCCACGTGCGAGGCCTTGCGGTCAATGGCTGCGGCAGAGTCTGCACTATGCCTCTTATTGGCCCTGGAAGGCCCTCTGTCTTCACGCAACTCCTCACGCACCCGTTTGCTGCTCTCTCTCTCGTGCTTATCTCTGTCATTTGAGCCTGCATGTTGCAGAAATCAAGTTAGCAAGACAGCAACCTTCAAGCACCATGTCCTGCTTGTCTTCCTCGACTGTAAAAGAAATCAAACGATGGCGTAGGACAGCACCTCTATCAGCCGACGGCTTGCCTTGGTTCCTGTTATCCCCTTCTTGCCCCTTTCTCGTGCTTGCTGCGCCATCCTTTGGCTTATTGTCGCGAGGGGATTGTATGGAAGGGTTGCGACCCCTTTCCTTTCCGCCCGCATCAGGAACCTTCTCTTCTGGGGGCTTGATTTGCACATCATGAGGAGCAGCACTGCCAGGGGCGGCAGAGGCAGAGCCCACCACTGTGGCAGAGTACCGACCCCACGTCCCTGCTTGGCTTACTGGCTCTACATTGCCTGACTGTCCTGCGGCTGGAATTCGCTGAGCCTTGCGCCTGCTCGCTTCCCTGTCCTCCCGGGGCGCAGCAGCACTCGATGCAGCTTTGCAGGCATCGTGAGAGCGGTGTTCATCCTCCTGTGAAGGGTGCTGCTGGGAGGGTGTTGCAGCGCTCTCTTTGCCGGGCCGCCGGTCTGCAACTGCATCTGAGGCTCTCCCTGAAGGGGCCGTGCTGATGCGCGGCTTCTTGTCATCCTGCGCTGCTGTGCCTGTGTCGGCCTCCCGGTGTCTTTTCCTGCCAGAGCTTTCCTGACCAGAGTCCCTCCTTGAAGCAGCCTCCCTGTCAGCCTTTACATTGGCGCTTGGGCTCCGCTGTGCTGCATGCTGTCCTCCCCTGTTTCTTCTGTGCTCTGACTTAGAATCATCTGCACGGGCTGGATCAGCCCTGCTTGGAACCCCTGCCTGCTCAGCTCCTCCCTCTCTGCTTGCTGACTTGCCTCTACTGGCATCCGGTGCTTTATCAGCTGTGCCAGCTGCAGCCTTGTGCTCTGACAATCCCAGTCCAGCCCGGCTGCTGCCATCTTTGTCCGCAATTTTTGGGTCACCATGCGCGTCTTCCTTGGGACGGCATGCCACTTCTGGCGCCTTGCTGCTGCTGACTGGCCGGGAGGATGGCTGGGCTGCTGCAGCTCTGGGCTCCGGCTTTCTCTCAGCCGCTTCTCTCCTAGGTGCCAGCCTGCTGGGGCTGTCTCTGGGCTCTGGCTTTCTTTCGGCCGGTTCTCTCCTGCTTGCCAGCCTGCTGGGGCTGTCTCGCCTGCTGCGCTCATGCCACTCTGCATCGCGTTCCGGCGTGCGCCTGCGCTCAGCGGCACTCCTCTGTGGCCTCAAGCTCAGGCGCGAGTCGAGGAACGCGGGCGAAGCGCTGCGTGGGCTGGCCGCTCGGGGTCGACGCCGCGGGCTGTCACGGCGCCTTGGGCTGGACCGTGCCGGCGGAAGTTCCCGAGGATAATATCGGGGTGGCGGCGGCGACAGGCGGCGTTCCCTGGCTGATGTGCCATAGGGCGCGCGCTCCACATAGTGGGGTGGATGCAGACGGGGCTCGAGCGAACTGGGGCGGTGCCGCATGTCTGCTGTGCGTTCCCAGTCCGTCTCGCGGCCAGGAGGCGGGGGAAGGTCCCGGGAGTCGCGCCTGAACAGGCCGTGGTTGGGGTGCGGTTCCCGAAAATCGCGCGGTAGCGACGGCCAGCCGCGCGGGGGGACCTGCCGCGGTCACAGAGGGGGTAGTAGTATGGTGGGGACCTCGGCGGTGGCCCCCGTGGTGCTGGATAATAGTCCAGGTGCACATACCGGCGCGGTGGTGGGCTCATGCTCTCTCTGCTCCTCCTCATCGAACTGCAGAAGCACCAGTGTCCACAAGGTCAACGGTGCAGTGCTTCAGGCAGTACCAGTGCCCACCACTTAATTGGTGGTATGGAAATGAAATAGCCATTGGTTTGCCTTCACGGATTTGTGCACCTGTGATGGTCCTCAAAGGCAGGAGGTAGCGGCAAAGGGACTTGGGGTGGACCAGGAGGAGTCCAAGAGCGCTGGCGAGGCACTCTAGCATCCAGAGGCTTAGTCCTGCCAGACGTAGATGACTGACGTCAGAAACTTGGGGCGCTCACATGCAATATCCCGACAAACATCCAATCACGCAGAGTTGAGATGCAAAATCACAATGGCGCATTACACAGTAACCTGACAGGACATAAGCCAGCGCACTGCCCGCACACCTGGGGCCATTGTCGATTGGCGTGGGTGTGTCCACATCCCACATGCTCTTCTTCTTCCTTGCCCTGTACAGTGGAGAGTCAGTCAGCTGAAATGCATGCCTTGCATTCTGCGCCTCATACGAATGCACCAGACACAATCAGAGGTGTGTTGCAAGCGGCAAATGGACACCGCATTTGTTGTTTCCAGCACTAAGAGCATCAGTTTCACGGACAATGCCGTGATCATCACTAGAACCTTGCATGGAGAATATCTGTTGAGTATATGGTGATGGGCTGCACCTGCGCAGCTGAGCCTCTTCTTCTGTTTCCTCCAGCTCCCGGGGCCCAGCTGGGCCTATCCTTGGATTCATCACCTCGCCCCTCCTGCCCCCTGTCTTAGCAGCACCTTCAGGGTCCGCGTCCCTTGACTGAGACTTAGAAGACCTGCCCATGCGCGGGTTGTCAGCTGAGCGGTGCCTGTCCTCTGAGCGCGGCTCTGGCTGACGCTCAGATCTCCCTCTACTGCGCTCCCTGGAGCTGCGCCTCCCACCGGTCTCTGCTGCAGCGTCGCCTCCCCTTTCCGCCGCAGCTTCCCTCAGGATGCGCTGTCTCCACTCCCTGGAGCTCTCAACCCCTCCGCTCTTCCCAGGGCTGCGCCTGCTCGACCGCTGTTCTCTGCCATCCCTGTCGCTGTGCTTGCCTCCATCGGCTGAGTCTCGCCGCCTTCGCCGCTCTGAGCCGTTTTCGCGGGTGGCCCGCTCGGCCCTGCTGCCTGCTGTGGTGTCATGCTCCCCAGGGCCCTGCCACTCGTGCCAGGAGATGGGCGCGTGCTTCTTCTGCGCGGGCCCCTGGTCCGCTCCGGGCGGTGACCTGACATACATGTGGTGGCACCTGTCTCTGAGGCGCCGACCGGAAAAGACATTCCATGGCAACCCCCTGCACGGGACTGCCCTACAAGCATGTATGCCGCAGGCAAGTGGCGACTGGGCAGGTTCAAGACAGGTGTGTCCATGTTGGTGAGCTGCTGGGCTAGCGCCATTGAGAAGCTTCCACCATGAGCAGCTGATACCGGACGGCTCCAATAGTCCAGGATGTCCAAATAAGAGCAAACTCCAGCGAGAGGCACACGCATGAGCATGTCTCGGCAACAGTCCTGCAACTGCCACACTGGAAGGCAGCAGGACACTGCGCGTGCTCTGGTATGCCAGCTGTTGCAGATTGGCGGCTTTGCTGATGCTGACCTTTTTGAGAAGCTCGGCAGAGAGCCACAGGATCTCTTGTCTCCCGGTCACCTGTCAACCTGGCCCAGTAGTACACTTGTGCAGTCCTTCTGGCTGACTCCTCCTATCCCTGCTCTGTTGGCACCCTACCGCCTGCTGCTGCTGATAAATCGCCAGGCATTGGGACTGCTGCATTGCCAGGAGTGCCCACCTTACTTCCTGAGCTTGTCCACTCTGTGAGGGCTCCCTGCGGCGCCTGCCTGGCGGGTCATCAGGCTGGAGGTCCTCGTCCGTGTCGCTGTACTTCACCTCTTCCTCATCCTCCTCAACGAAGCCTTGGGAACTCACAGCACCAGCGGTCACAGGCAGGAGCTGTGCAAGGATGTTGTCTTCATCCCCCCTACTGTCTGCTTCTGCCATGCAGGGCCGGCACTGCAGCACGATGTTGAAGGTCCACCTGCATAGCGACTCAGATTTTACCCTGCTCAGCTATGTAGCAGCAGCATAGAGCGCATTTTTTTATCAAACGTGGCAGGCAGCACGTATCATACAGCAACCACCTAAGAAACCGAGAAGACAGCAACAGTGTGAGAGATCACAGCGAAGTATGAGGCACCACAAATATGTTTGTAACGCAGAGAAATTTTCCTAACGATGAACGTGCGCCTCACCTTCCCAAATTACTTCTTTTTGGATAAAAATATTTGCTTGCAAGCTCGGCGATGCAATTTCGTTAGACAATACAGACTTTGGAGTACAGAGTCAACTCAGGCGCCAGAGAGCAGACAAGCCTTGAAGGATGCTGTGGGCGACGGCGCACCCTCACACCTGTAGGATCTGGGAAGTATTAGGCACTCAAGAATTAGTGCGATCCATTCAAAGGCGACACAAATTCGCCCCTCATCAATGTCGGGTCAACGGTGCGGCGGCACGCAGACGGTTCCGGGGGGCCAGGTGGGGGGACCCAAGTGCTTCTGCCGATATCAAAGGCTTGATTTCTCTGACTTCAAAGTACTGGTTGGACGGTGGGGCCAGCGTCTCTTTGTTTCTTGGAACCTGGTGGATCCTGTGCGGCGGGCTGGGTGGGTCGTGTACCTGTGCGTGCTAAGGGCCATAGATCGCTTTTACGAGGGCAGCCTCTTCACACAGCCTCAAGCGTGGATCGCTGGCCAATCTTCAAACCCTGAAAGCTGGTAAGTTTGCGCATTATTCAATATCCTTGCTACGTTTTGCATGCGGACGCCGCTGTGTATGGTGCTAGTCTAAGCACTGGCCAGCCAGATCGAAGAATGTCCCAGCCCTTCAACGTGGTTAACGATGGAGTTTGTGCCCTTGTCGGGTCTCATAGAATAGAACTGGTTTGTCAGACTATTTTCGCAATCTACGGTAGCCCGGGAAGGCTTTTGTCTTAAACTGGGCACCTTCTAGAGGCTGCTGTGTTCTGTGACTAGTAGCACAGCAGTTCCCAGCCTGCGCAAAAGAGGATTCTTCTTCATACAGAGATACACTATTCTTCTTCGTGATGCACGGCTTAACCGTGGATCTCCTCAGGAAGAACTGGATCCCAGAGCTTCTTGCTGCTTGCGGGTGTGAACACAGGTGTACTGTCCTGCAGTTTTTTTTTCTCATTGCCATCATCATGTGTTGCAGGAGAAATGCTTGAGCACCAAGTCAGCGGCGACTTAGAGAGATCTGCAGCCAGGGCTGAGGGATGCGAAAATGCAGTGAACGTGGCAGTGCAGCAGCAGTTCGCAAATGGACACACAGGCCTGAAAGCGGCTAATGCAACTGCCCTTCCAAATGGGCATGCAGCGGCTTTCCCGGAGGAGAATGGGGTGCAGAACGACACCCTTGGTGCGGCCCAGAATGTTGATATGGAGAGAACTGGACCGGGTCACAGTGGTGCTGATGAGGCCAGTCCAGCAGTTGAGGCAGCGGCGCACATTATAGACAGTGGGCAAGCGGAGTTTGGTTGTGCTCCGTCTGTTGGCGATGCTGATCAGGCAGGCGGCAAGGATGCAGAGCAGATACCAGGAGTTGGCATAGATGGGAGCAAGCAGGGCAGCATGGACTCCAGCAAGGATCCAAAGGGCAGGGAAGGGGACAAGGAAGGGGACAAGGGGGAGCGCACGAAGAGCAGGAGCTCCAAAGACAGCAGGAGGGACAGCCGGCGTGACAGGAGCAAAAGCAAGGCCAGCAAGGACAAGGACAAAGAGAAGAAGAGGAGCAGGCGGGGCACGCACAGTCGCAGCCGCAGTCATAGCCGGCGGCGCAAGCACCGGTCGCCCAGCAAGCCGTCGCCGCCGCGCAAGAGGCGCACGCACGGCAGCAGGAGCTCCTCGCGCTCCTCCTCCCCCAGCCCCCGGCCGCGCTTCTCCCGGGGCATCAGCCCGGGCGCCATGCCGCCCCGGGCGCGTCACTTCGGCGGCATGCGGCGCAGTCCCCCCTTCAGCCGGGGCGCACCTCCCATGGCAGGTGGTCCGTGGGGTTACGGGGGCCCGCCCCCGTATGATCCGCACGGTTACGGGCCGCCGCGAGGAGGCTACTCGCCGCCGAGGCGGTGGCCCGGCCCCGGCCGCTCCCCGCCGCCGTACGGGTACGAGCGCCCGTACGGCCCGTACGGGGGCCCCCCGCCGCCGCGCGGCAGCCGCTCCCCTCCGCCCGGCCAGATATACGGGCGCAACCCGACAACGGGCTCACCCCTGTACGGGCCGCCCCCTGCAGCCCAGGGCGGCCCATGGGAGCGCGCTCTGCCCATGGAGCCGCGACCGGCCGCGCAGGGCAAGGTGTGGGGCGCTCGCAGCGGCTGGGACTCCGTGGCTCCGGAGGCGCCTGCGCCAGATGCGCTTGGGGTGCGTGACGCATGTCATCTCGTGCCAATTTCTCACTCCTGACGATTCTGTTCCAAGTGAAGTCAGGGCATGGGTCGGCCCAGGGGAGGCTAATGGGGCACTGACGTCGTTGCGTTTTGTGTGCAGGCGGCTAGGCAGGTTGGCAGGCAAAGCCCAGTGGTGCCCACCAGCTCAGCAGGGGCAGAGGTGTCGGGCAGCCGGGACTTCGGCGCGCCAAGGCAGGGAGCAGAGGAGGCGGCTGTTCCTGCCACATCCCGGTCCAGCAGGGGTCCCCAACTGGGCGACAGCAGCTGGCAGAACGGCCCCGAGACCACCAGTAAACCGAGGCTGAGTGAGTGGTCCTCTGCCGCAGATGGCGCCGCATTTGCCAAGCCCTCTTCAGGTATGTTGCTGTCTCTTCTATGGTATTTGATGTTACAAAAACTGGCATTCATTTGCCCGCGGCTTATGTGTGAGCAAGTGAAGGTGCACATGTATGCTCAAGAGCATGCACTTACACTTTCTACTATAATGATATAAAAATGCTTGGTAAAGGCATATTGCTGCAGACAGTATCTGTACTCGACCAAGGTCTGCGCAAGCAGCAAATATGCATATTGAGGCATGGAGAAAAAGCATGCAAGCGCTGATGGTACTGAAGATGCATTGGGGTGCCTGCAGAAACATTACCGGGGCCAACGGGCACACAGCAGTACCGGCCTTCAGTGAATGCGGCTGAGGAGCTGAGGGCCATGGTGTACAGCGTGGACCATGGCGATGCCAGCTGGTACTACATCGATCCACAGGTCAGCACCAAATGCACATCCTAGCCACCCAACATGTGCTTCTTATTATCTCATAATTCTTGGCCAGACTGGTTTGCGACCTGACAGAAGTTGCAGTCTCCTCGAGGTGTTCTACTGCACAAATGGGTTTTGCCTATGGTACTCCTGTGGCATATGTAGATTGTGTTTGGTTGCTCCTGGTGCCGACCACAGTTGCCTTGGACTGCTGGCAGGTGTTATACAATCCTTCCTTAGCCCAAAAGCTAGCAGGGCTCCTCAAATGCAATGACTACTGATGACTCACAAGCTTGCATGGGAGGCAGCTAGATATGCTGCACTCATGCTTCCCACCCACGAAATATTGTGTGTTGCCATTTTGAGAACATTGGGTGTGAAGTGTGGGGGCGGTTACGTACAATGCACTCAATGGTTCTCACCAACGAAGTCTTGCCTGTTGCCATTTTGGGAATATTGTGTGAAAGTGTTGGGGCGGCTGGTGGTGCAGGGCAAGACTCAGGGCCCCTGCACAATTCGGCAGTTCCGGGAGTGGCTGCGCCACATGCGCGGCGACCCAAACCTGTGCGAGGAGCTCAAACGCTTCAGCGATGTGTCGGTATGGCGGGTGAGTTTTCCTGCGGCCCAAAGTGCCTGCCTGACTGGCAGACTGGAGATGCCTCCAGCAACCAATCTCCCTCTCTCTCTGAGCTCCACCTTTACTCTCACAACGATGCTCTTTGGGAGTCCTTAGTATTGGACACTCTGTGTATTTCTCTGACCACCAGGAGTTTGATGTGGTATCACTCCTCCCTTTAGACACTCTGAGAGTATGGTTCTGCAAAGGGTGGTTGATGGTGTGACTGGGGTGTTTGCAAATGCAGGTGGGCATGCCCTTCCGAGTCAAGCTAACCGTGCTGATGGCCATTGTGGTGCAAACATCGCCTTCCCCACCCCAGAGCCCCAGCCCACATGATGGCAAAACTTTTGCCCAGCAAATTTCAGCCCGTTGATGCAGTTCGACGCGTGAAGGCTTCTGGGTGGCTCCTGTGATTTCAAATGAGAGGGACATGCAAGGAAAAGAGGCCCTTATGAGGAGTTATGTTCAACCTCCATAGCATGGTCTTTTCTGTTGTGGGATTTGCGTTGACTGGTATTGGGTAACTCTGGTGATGGGCATCCGTGTGGCTCTTTCAAAGACACATGATCGCCTGCGCCAGCTGTCTTTTGGATTTCTGACAAGTCCTTGAATGTTCATGTCAGTTGGTATCTATCCCAAATGGGTTTCTCAACGAGCGCTTCTTTGTTGTGTTCAGACTTCTTTTCGGTTCTTGATTGTGAAGCGTCAGTTGGGTGCCTGGGTGCCCTTGCAGAGACTGAGGCAGTTATTAAGGGACGAAATATAAGCAGTGCTTCTGGAAAATTGAGAGCTGCCAACTTAGAAAAGAGTAACACCTTGACCACTTCAGCTGATCAGAAGTGCTCAGCAAAATTGGGGCTTTCATGCTTCATGATTAGGGCTGTCATGCTGATCAGCATGAGCAGAGGTACGGATGTTCTAATGTTTATGTGGCGGCTTTGGCCAGCGCACACAAGCAATTTCTGACATTATATGGGGTTGACAGCTGTGTAGGCTACCAAGCGCATCATGTAGATCGTTGTATTAATAGCGTGTTGCAGGCTCTTCATTGAAAAGCCCTTATGCAGCATCAAGCTGCTGCAGTGTTATTGTGTGGAGAGGAAGTTGTGATGGTATCTCAGAACTTTCTTGCTGAGCGATGTCTTTGTTCTATTTGAGCAGGATAGCAGTGCTATAAATTCACACCTGTGCTGAATGGGCCAGTATAATACTGGCAGTATTGTCCCCGAGACTTTTGTGTTTGACAAGAGGGTGGATCTGGTCAATTTCTGATTTTTTAAGGCTTTAAATGCTTCATTTCAATTGCGTGCTGCAGGATCTCACTTTTATCTCAGACCTTAGTCTTATAGTTGGTGCTTGTAAACTGCTTCTGGGCAAGCTCCATTAGGCATGCATGCATCCGACAGGAGTGTGTTGACGTCACATTACTAGAGATGTATACATCTCTAACAATACAGACATATGATATGCAAAATACTTCAAGGGGGGGCGCTCCACATTCCCATATACATCCTGATCTCCAGGTTTCTTAAGGCTAAAGGTTTGGCCTGCCTCCGGCATATTTATATAGTAGCATGGACTCCTCTGCAAGATTTGAGCTGAGGTGAGTCCGGTATTTGAGACGGGACATGTTCGAGATTGTCAGACACGACGAAGTTCACACGGACAAAATTCCTGGACGCAAACGTCCAATCGTGTTCACTTTCTATACCAGGGCAAAGTTTATGACGCGACGAACGTAAGCAAAGCTCTGGCGGAAGCTCCTCTCATAGTCTGCCAGCTGTAGGGCATGTAGCACCAGGACGGTGGCAAACGCGGCTGTCCCAAGACGAAGAGCCCAAGTGTGCAGCAGAGCCTTCCACCGACCTCCGCGTGTTCTTTGAGGAGGCAACGCCATGCCTCCTGCCAGACCAAATCACATGAGCAAGCAGCTTGCACAACATGCAGAAGACACACATCGAGACTGGCACCCCCTTCCGTGATGCAACAGTGCTGGCTGTGTTGATAGCAAGACTTCTGAATCTTGGAGAGCAGGAGCAACTAGCGCAGGCCGCTGATCGAGTCACACACCTTGCAAGCCAAGCAGAGCATCGAGGGCGGCCTGGCCGTCAAAGTAGAACACGGGTGCCATGTTGATGAGTGCCAGCGCTGCTGACACATTGAAAAGGTACGCCAGCATCTGCTCTATAATATGCGGCAGACCCGTTGAAATCCAGTCTGCCTTTGGAGAGAAGTCTGTCACCTGACATACACAGAATAATAGATGACTTCTCCAGGCCTTGTCACTCAATCATTCCAGTTGCTTGCACCAGAACCTGGGTTGATCTTTGCCAAAATCGGGACGCAGGCAGTTGGGCATGATGCAGTTTCTTTGGCGCACATCAGGTCACTGTACCCCCACTTGATTGGCTGAAAGCCAATGCCGCTGCAGCACTGCGCATATGAAGTGCAGTTGTCTGGACACTTGCCATTGCCACAAGATGCATCCATCAGGGAATGAGTACCTCTACTGCTCGTAGCAGAGCCCCAGGGCTGCCCACAAATATCAGCGTCTCCGGGCATTTTGCCTCCCCTGTCATCAAATCGGCCTGCTTCGTGCCTGTTTGGCCTAATCCCTGCAGGCCTTGGCCTCGCTTCCTCTCCAATCCTCCTGCTGCTGCTGCTGCCAACCCTCTGCGCTCACTGCTGTAGCACACCTGCATTTACATCCAGCGGGATGACCTCAAAAATCCATTGGCACCATCCACTGCCTTTGTATGGACTTGATAGAGCAAACAGGTGGAGCTGACTACCTTGAACATTTGGTCGCCTTCAAGGAGGACTGGCACCATGCATGCAGCATTCCGCGCGCAGCCACTGCCCTCCTGGGGCGTTCCCTGTGTGCTGACACATGCCCTGTGAGCCGCGGCCATCCGCGCCGGCAGACATACCCCGTTCTCCGCAGTGTCAGCAATGGGCAGGTGCTGACCATCTGATCCACCTCCATGCTGCGCATCCAAACTACCAGCAGCCACCTCATGTCTCTCCATCAGTGAGCCTTGCCCCTGCTCCTCTTGCCCTTCATACACCCCACATCCGACAACCTGTCAGAGAGGAAGGCAAGAGCCCCGCTTGTGACACATCTTCAGTCTTCTGAAGATTTCCCCTCCCCCAGTTGGGAGGGGCAATCTTCAGAAAGATTGCCCCTCCCAAACTTATAAGGACAGAGGAGCCATCAACAGTGAGGATCACCTTGCAAATGCCGAGGATGGTCAGAATGGGCACGCTCCACAAAGCAGAGCTCATTGTCGGCACACAAGTCCATTTCCTTGCCGGCCGAGCACTCTGGCGCACCCCTCTGCTGCTCTTCTGGTATGCAGTATCCGATGCCTGCAGCCCCAGACACCTACTGACTGGCAACTTCAAAAGGCCAGAGAATGTGGAAACATGGATGACTGTCAGTGTTTCATAAGTATGCCCGACATGCCTCTGTAGGGTTCCTGTCTCGCCAGCTGATCTACCACGTCCTTTACTGACACAGGGGATTTGGAGCCTGCTGAGCGTGCTGCATGTGATGGCAATGCTGGCACACTTGTGAGGCATGTCAGCCAATCATGAGACCCCTTGACTGGGCACAGGTTGACTGACAGGATGATGTCCCCCGGAAAAAGATGTGCAGCCACAGGACTCGCCTCACTCAGCCTCCTGGATCAAGAAAAACCACAGATTGAAGCACATGCCTCCCAGAATGAGAATGATGACTGCATTCCATTCTTAAAGAGCAAATATTGCACACCTGACAACAGCCCCATTCCCAATGGAATATCCAGGCAGGAGGATCCACGGTAGAGACACAGCAATTATCCAGCATATGCAGCACAATACAGCATTGTGCCATACTCCCGCACAGACTACCTGCAATTGAAGCACTCTTTCTTTTCTCTCTCAATTCACGCTGGTTTGCCTGCACATCTACAAAGAAAGATTCTGATGGATCAAACAGGACACATGTATACTCCATGCATCAGTCAACAGCATGGGTGCACTACCCTCAGCATTCTCAGGCGGCTCAAGATGCTGAGCGTGTCTGTATCCAATGCCACGTATGCCCCTGGCAGCAGTAAAATCACAAAGAACGCCATGTGCTGGATGCCTATGCCCTCTGCTGCAGCCGCCAGGGCATGACCAGCCTGCATGCCATCAAATGCCAGCTGCTCAACCTCTAGCTCTGTCATGTACGATATACTGTGAGTACTTGAAGCCCGCTGGCAGATCTCCGTTTCTATCTTACATGCGTTTGAATAGATTGGTCTTGAGGAGGTCACCTCATGTACTCCAAGTGATATGGCGGTGGCTATCCATAGGTACATAGCATGGCTCCAAGGTACTGTGAGCCCTGGCAGTACAATGCCCAGGGACCATGCCTGCGTGGGAAGGCCAGGGTCCGGACTGGCATCTGTGACAACCTGCCAGCCATGCACCACAATTCTATCGATAGTGACAGCTTGTTGACAATGAGATTTGCTGGATGTCAAATTTAGTTGAAAAAGCAGCAGGCAGACCTGTCTGAACCAAGTCATGGCCTGCCAGATTTCCTGCATCAAAATGAAGGTAACGGACATGCCCAGCATGCCTGCACAAATGGTCCCCAGTCCAAACCATTGCCTAAGGAAGCTGCTGTGCTTGCTTCCAAATGTGTAAAAGATCCTGCAAGAGCCACCTTATACTGCTCAATCACTTTTCGCAATAGGCGGTTGAAATGAGGTTGAAACATGAACCTTGGACAGGTGGACAGAAACCACCAAGAGCATTCACGTGAACCGTGTTGGCCATTATGGTCGTTTTGAACGGCATTTGTCTGAAAATGAGGTTGTCCTGCAGAAATTGGTACCTGTTTAGCTTGCTTGTGCACACTGTTATGCTGCACCACCCAAGAGAAACGTCCCTCAAGCCGCAGGTGCGCTTCAAAAGCCATGAAGCTGCATAGATGCTCAGCCAAAGCAACGTAGCAACCAATAGAGGTCCATGCATTAGCTGGTCGTGTGTAAAGCGATCAGACTCCTCTTTAGTAAGCTACACTAGACATCATGGTCTGCTTGTTACATGCTCATTGCAGGCTGGTGATCGCTGTTACATATCATTTTTAGATCAAGTTCTTCACCGCATTGCCAGAAGGTGCCGACTTGATCACAATTTAACAGCTCAATTTGGGATTCTGTATGATGGCAACCTGGAGGAGACTATCAAAGGGCAACCGGCAAGTTGACGGCATGATCACCAAAATGTTTTCAAAAGTTTTCCTTCTTTTTACCAACATGTACCGTTCTGAGCAGATCGCAGAGCTTGCAACTCCGTTCCATGCCACTGCCAAGATAGGCACGAAAAATTCTTATTTTAGAACCCTGTTAGAACTAGCGTTCCGACACCCAGAAGGCTCGTGAGAGGAATCGTTTTAGTGCTCAACAATCTCAAATGGCTGTCAGGTATTGCAATCGCTAGCTGTCGCGCCTATTTTGATTACGACATCGTCGCAGCTCCCTAAACCACGAGGGGGCACCGTGTCCTTGGACACACCTAAACATCAAAGACAACTAAGAGACAGCTTGGATCTTGTTGAATTAAGAGTTGTATCATAGCACTTCTTACGTTCCTTGACTTCCCGACCATCCGTGACACTCTGACATGACGAGCTACAAAACTCAGGGAAACTAGAAATATGGAAAATTCAATGCTGAGGAGGGATTATCAGGTACTTGTGCAAGCAATTCACTAAGTTACTCAAGTTGTTAGTGTGCACGTCGTATGTACTTCCCTTGAAGTCGTCATCATGATCAGGAGCCCCATTGACAGCTGAGCGTGGTTGATAGGCAATGGCAAAGCTGCAGAGTTCCATGCATGCCAAGTTGGAGGAGTCACAGCAAAAGAGCAGAGTATTGCGGAAAGATCTCACGGTCAAGGAACGTGAGCTCGAGCTGGCAAGGAAGACTATCGGGCGCCTCAGCAATGAACGCACCCTAATTCAGGTACACAGCGGGGTCAGCATGTCAAGGTTCCGTGGTTCAAATGAACCTGCATATTCACACTTGATGATGACGGGAGGCCTCTTGAACGTTTTGCAGGGAGAATTGGAAGCAGACAGGGCAAGACTGAAAAGGATGGAGGGAACCCTCTCTGATATGAGGCGCTTGTCAGACACCAAAGCCAACACTCAAGAGTACAAAGCCAAGGTTTGCTTTGATGCCCAGTGATTGTCATGATGTCAGCTGCATCAGCCTCCTGGAAGTTCCTCCTGAAGTAGGCACTCAAGTTTTCTGCTCAACTATGCCCTCCATGCCCTGTTTTGACAGCTGTGGTCTGCATGTGGACCCAGATCCAGCACTTGAAGGAGGAGCTGGAGGTCGCAGAAGAGCGTGCCAATGCTGAGCATCAGCTGGCCGAAATACGCAGACAGGAGGTGAATATACTGAAGCGTGCACTACACCTCAGAGATGAGGAAATGGCAGCTGGCTGCCACAGCAAGTCGCACGATCAACTGGCAGACTGTCCGTTACAGAGCATTGCCCAGATTAAGCTACTACTCCTGCGACAAACGATGTTACCATGCCTTCTGAAGATTGCTCAAGGTATGCCGGCAGGAAGCCTGGGAAAGTGTGAAATGATACCTCACCGGATGTGCAGGCCCTCTGGAAATCTTTGGTGAGCCAGGAAAGTCATGACACCATCAATGTGACACCAGCAAGCAAGGCAAGCACCATAGTACTGGCTGAACAAATCCGAGCAATTGACAAAGATCTGCAAAGAAGTTGGGAACCACAGAGACAGGTCTTTTGGCAGCTGCACCTACCTGACTTGTCATTGTTTAGCTCTAGAGATCTGCTTCATTCTTGACTGCACAAAAGGGGGAGGTCTCAATATGTGGGGAAAGAAATATGAGCTCCATTTAAATAACTTAATGAAACAAATAACAAATTTGTTGACATGCAGGTCCAGCAATTGCAGTTCAGGAATGATGAGCTTCAGCTCGGATCCAAGGTCACGGATGAAATACTTCTCCCCAACAAGGGCACCCCAGTTGCCAAGAATGAAGGGGACGCTTGCAGATGTGAAGCGCTCCAATGCCAGATATCATCCTTGACCAAGGTATACGTCATCTGCAAATCGTTGCACCTTCGATGTATCCTCATTGCATACTATTTGAACATGGCTTTGTACAACTGCTAAAGAACTTCTTCAGAAGCGCAGGAATGTGACAGACTAAAGGAGCACCTTGCCACCTGCACACAGACTCTTGATAGCAGCAAACAGGCATATGATACTTTACTTTCAGAGAACTCCCAATTACAGGAGGTTTTGTCTGACCTGCTGCAGGAAAAGGAAGAAATTTCAAGAGCTATGGTGGGTTGCCTTGAAATTACTTGCATGTGCATGCAGCCTCCATTTGTCCCCATGAAGCTGATATTGGGGTCTTGCATCAGGCTGAAAGGATTCAGAGGTACGTGGAGAAGATGGATGCTGCAGGAACGGCAATTCAGCATGAGCTTCAGGAGCATGCATCAAAATCGCAGGTTTAGAACTCTACCTCTGCTTGATGTGCTCTGGGTGCCAGATGCACATGAGCCAATTTTGGACACATGTCTTTCGTACTCACTGCAGTGCATTCACCAAAGTCCAGTTGACTGACATTCAGCCAACATGCAGGTTCATGTCAGGGAAATGACGCAGAAGTACAGCAGTGGGTTGCAAGAGATCATGTCTCTTGCATTGGGGGAAGCAGACACCCAGGCTTCACAAGCCGTCCTGCAGACATCTTCTCTGCATCCAGCAGAGCTCACTCAGCTTGCTACTCAGTCAGCAACAAGAGTTCAGCAATCCTTGTTAGACATAGCAAGAGAACCCCAAGAGCAGCTCGACGTTCCAGCACAGGACCAGTGCAGTGAACGCTTGTTGGAGCAAGCATCTCTTGGTGAAGACTGTCAGGCTCATGCATATGAGAAACTCCTCACCTCAATGGAGCAATCCATTGATGCCCCCACGGCATGCGACATTGTGAAAAGCTCAAGCAGCTCAATGCGGTTGGACATAGCTGAGAGCAATGTGGTAGATTTGCCGGTTCCGGAGCCTAGTGGCAGTAAGCAGCATGCCAATGAATTGAGCTCATGCATTTGGGCCATGGCCAGGAAGAGATCCGATTCCACGGCAGAATTTTACAGCAATGAGATGGAGCTTTACTAGAAGATAGTGAAGGTTGCACTGCAAATACTCATGCAGGACCAATCGTGGATTACAATTTGCCTGTAGGGACCCATGAACATGTTGCCATCAAGCTCTGGAGAAAATTTACAGCTATTGTATACTGCATTCAATTGGCCACTCGCAAGTCTACTAGACTTAGTAAGCACCTCAATCGCTCATCTGTATAGCAGACAAAATGCAGTCACTGCTGGCAAACATGAAATATACAGAGCAGCTACACATTGAGTTTCACCAATTCCAGTATGTCTAATTGATCCAGCCAAGATGTTTACAGGATGACAATGCACCCATTACAGCACTTCAGTGCTGCAATGTCCGTTCTTGAACAGACTTGGGACTCAGTTCTCAGAGTCTTATCAGCATTTCTACGTATTCAATCCTATGCTAAAATGATTTACTGTCTTGTGTTCTTGTTTGGCTAGTGGCAAAAAACAAGTTCCCTGCTGATCAGTCTCACCGCTGTACAATTGTTGCTTGCAAGCAAATCACCAGGAGTGCATCCAGTAGGTGATGGCGTATGCATTAGGGAACTTGGCCTTGCATGCCAGCTCACTGAAGCCTGATTGCCTGGGGTCACAAACTTCGTGCTGTCCAGGCCTCTTTGTCAGCACAACCCCTTTTGCAAGCACGCTCCCAGACTTTTTCCAGTCCCTAGAGGTCAGGCGCCAGTCGATGGGGTATATAATGCCTGGTGGAAGGATTTTGGGGGGACCCAGCGCCGAGGCATTGTACGAGTCGATGGCTTTCAGCAACATTGGTGGTCCTGTCACCTCTTCCACCCAATCCCACTTCCTCTTCTCCTCCAGGCCAAACCACCTGGAATCCACCCAAAATCTGTTCAGAAAAGGTGATGACATCTAAGTTTGTTGGTCTGACCGAGAGGACAATGGGAACCTTCAGAACTACATCCTGCAAAATTTAAAAGATCCACCGAGCCGAGCAGATCGCCAAAAGAAGAATTTCAGAGCCGTACAGGTACAGGTACAGGAATGTTTGCAGCTCACTTCTTCTTGGGTTGCCAAGCACACGGCGTGGCCGCAGCAATGATATGCCGAATGCAGAACTGCCAGAAGGGATGCTCTGCAACTGACGCCATCCACGCGTTGGGTATTCGATGATTGAAGCTAGTGTCATCAGTCATGGCTGCCAGGACTAATGTTTCTTTATCTATAAGCTTGTCGAAGGGCTGCAACACCTCAAAGTCCAGGTCTGCATACAGGCCTGCAAGGCAAAACATACTACCACTGTCAGTTTCTATCCAGAACATCCATCCAGGCCATGCAATAGCAAACAAGATTGTGATTGGGCGCACCTGTGTGAATCAATGGACAGTTCTAACGCTTCCTAAGGTCGAAGCACAGCAACACGGCACACAGCAGCCAGGGCATACGATTGCTTCTCACCCCCATACTTGTGCAGGTAGAGGACCCGCGCAGTGTCAGCACGCATGATGTTTTCGGGGAACGAGTCATATGTCTCCAGCAACCAGGGATAATGCTCCCTGACAAGCTCTCTATTGGCTTCATCTGTCCACAGTCTGTACTCCCAGGTCGGATGCATGTCTCTGTAGGCAACAAACTTACTTGTTCCACATGCTATACTTGAATTTGCCCACAGTCTTCCTTTCGTTCAAATCTTAAGGCACTGCAAGCAGCGCGGAACTCTAACGGATCAAGCAGGTTGCACCTCAAGGAGCACGGTTTTGCTTACGAACCCCTGTGCCATTTCAAGCGCCAACGACGAACCTCATGGTCTGTTGCCATTTCAGAAGCTTGGTTGGGAGCTTTTCCACCTTCCAAGACTGATGAATTATTTTCGGGATGCCGCTGCGTTGATTGACGGGAAACCCGAGAGCCCCAAGGCTAAAGTCGGTACTTAATAGCACCAGAATTGTATATATAGTAAAAGGAGCTGCCGATCGAACTTGCATCGCTGCTCGTTGTCCTTAGAGAGCCGAGCTGCACAAGCATGTTGCACTATAAAGCTACGTAAGGGAGTTCATCCGGAGCTGTGATCCATCACTGTCATAAATGAGATCCAGAACCATTGTGCAGGTGGTCTCACTGGAACCACCGCCCTCAATCTCTGAACCAGGTAGTTTCAGGACCGTCTGCAGCTGTCTTCCTGGCAACGGAAGCACATGACATGACAAATCGGTTACTAATTCCCTACTGCACTGCAGCTGCCTGCACTAGACTTGCTGCAGGCAGACTCATCAAACAACTCAAATTCCCCAAAATCAGAATGGATCCTGAAGCACAGGAGGCTGAACAGATCAATCGAAAGCTACAAGCCCACGGTAAGCGATTCTGGATCGAAGCACATTGTTTTTCAGAGATCCACTTATTTGTGGCGTGTCGAATTCAGTGATCGGACGTCGCACAGTCATATCAAGTTCTGGTAGTTGTGACTAAGTCGAAAAGCCATAGTTAATTACCAGGGAATGACTTATCTACAGACCACAATTCTCCTTCCGGTTTTACAGGCGAGGCCTTCATGAGCATGTTCGATGACTCTGAGGACGAAGCAGCAGCACAACACGACCCGGAAATAGTCCAGCAAGCAGTCAGCGCTAAGGCTGATCACGCCGAAGTGAACGTAATGGCCACCTCCAGTGGCAGGGAAGAGGAAGGTAGCAGCGGGGAGCTCGACTTTCTAACCAGCAAAGCTTCAAAACAGCGCAACACAGCAATATCTGGGTGGGGATCTGTCCCAGTACTACTTCTGATATTGCTTTTGGGCTCGTATCTTGCCTTCGACGCACAGCAGGCTACTCTCGGATAGAAAGTTCCAATGAACCCAAGGAAGACTGTGTTGTGAACTTTGGTTCTGAATTTGGAAAGTTGCATTGCCTGCAGCGGAGATGCAGATGAGAGCATATTGTCATTGAGAAAGCAGAAACGGTTGATCTTGTCAGGGAAATCACTTCTTCAGCAGCCTGCAGACAGCAGATTGCCCAGGCAGAAACAGGGCGGAAGAACAGATCATGAAAGAGACATTACAAGGGCTGATTTTGAGAAGATGCGCAAGGAAGTGGACATTCTGGGTATTTTTCCTTGTCGCCTTCATTAAAAATGCTCACAAATGCCAGGTCTGACAAGGGCTTGTTGTCGAAACAGTCCACAGTGTAGTGATCATCATCTGATCTTACTGATGACACCAGATGTCTGCCAGGGGCATCGGCACTGGGAAAGCGGCAGAGGAAAGAATTTGAAGACTCGATGCTGAGGAGCGTGAATGCGAAACTTCAAAAGTCTCCACGCATACCTGCTTCGATTGGCCAAGGCAAGCTACTGCTGGGCCAGGACTGTGCAGAGCATTACAGTCATGTTGACTGCAAATACATGCAGCGTGCTCTTCTGTTTTGTGCCCGCTACTTATTGACCTCCCAATATGGGAAGCGCTTAGCTGAGTATGTGTGGTGTTTGATGATAATGATGAGGGGTTCTGGAGGCATCTGTGGAGAGGTCCTATGTGTGAACTATGCCTGTAGGCCTGGCGAGAAAGCGGAAGCAAAGAGAGGAGATGGCCAAAGAGCTTGCAATAGAGGCAGGAATGTTGCAGCGGAAGGGACTTGGCAAGAAACGCAAGCAGGCAGAGAAGGTGCAGAAAAAGGTATCTAAGAACAGGAGATAAAGCCTTGATGCAGTGACATTTTCAGGCAAAATTTGTTCCTTGGCGCATGGCCAGAATCCAATCATCTGGGCGTATGGCTTTACTGGGCCTTTTGATCACAGATGTTATTTTTCTAAAATGTGTGCATGCAGATGTCTGAAGTTGCTCGCATCTAGATCTGTTTTGCAACACCATACTGCTTAATTCAAAAGAGCTTTAAATTGCCTGCTTTAGGCCTCTCTATGTCCTGCTGCTATTGTCTGCCTAGATCTATGTACACAAAGCAGTTCTAAAAAAAGCGCAATCCCATTGTATGCCTCTTTCGGCAATTTAACATGTCACCAATGCATCAAAGCCTTTTACGACACACTTGACCTCAAAACTACTTTTAAGCAAAGAATCCAATTTTCCTGGACAAAAAAATCAATCAAATGGGTGAAGCGATAACAGACAACAAACCTCTTCCTTTGTGTTCATTCTCATAAAGTCTGAAGAGGGGAAAACTTATGGAGGATATCCAGCTCTTGGAGAGCACAATACCCAGCACCGAAGCACTACTGTTTAGACAGCTCTTGAGAAGCGATCTACTTTACCCTTGCTCACAGCACCCATGTGTCCATGCCTGACTACTACAAACCAGGAGCATATCAAAAGGCAACCTCAGCACACGCGCACATCGCCATGGCACATCAAGCTCAGCGGCAGTCCGGAGGGAGTGCAACTGCACTGCAAAGTGGCGCAATTAGTGGCCATGGACAGCTTCAGCTAATGTCAATCCTGCCCAGTAGACTCGACCAACAGTTCCTCAGCAGGTCCGCAGATGGCGCTCACACTCTCTCTGCAATCCTCTCAATTGTGGTGGCACTCTCTCCCCTACTTAGCCCTCCTGAGCCCGAGGGACCACTTAGATGTTTGAGTCACAAGAGAGCCAGTCATCTTGCCATTCAAGCATAACAATGCCTCTATGCAACTCATGTGAGGCTTCCCTTTCGCCCACTCAGCTTGAGGTACACAGGCTCAGAGGTACATGGGTGACTGCAGATTTTGGACAGCTATCCTTGGCGCCCACTCTATGCCATGGCCGACACTAAATCGGACCACTTCTGCCCCAGACTTTGACCGGCACCGGACTTTGGTTGTACTTGATCTTGTGGAATAAAGAAGCCGGCTCTGTCTAGGAAAAGTTGACGAGAGTGCCAGTGAATGCCAAGCACATCATCTTCTTCCTCTTGTAATTCATGCTGATCTGCTCCCACGTGCATGACAACAGTCAACATCAAAATCCTCTCCATACAGAGCCTAAATGTCATTCCCAGCCAGCTTTCTGTTCTCCTCACAGCAACCATGCTACAGGCAGGAATGTAGTGGGATGCCTCAGAGCAGCACAGCACACAAAATAAAACTGATAGCACCCCGGACATAGCCACTCAACTGCTGAGAACAAATCAACCCTGGGCTCACCACTCTCAGCCTGCGAAGCCTTCCTCTCATCCGCTCTCGGCCCCTCGGGGACTGGTGGGGCACGCATCTGCTCATGCATAACCAGTGTTCTCCCGGTCAGGGGGTGCTAGTGCAGCTACAGAAGCCATTGAGCCTCTCCTTGCTGCAAGGGTGGCAACCCTGGAGAGCCCAATTGGGGCTGTGTCCTAAGCCTTCCAACCCCTCAGGCTCGCACCCGAAAGCACCGCAACTTTCGCATTTCTTGCAGGCCTCTTGCAGACACAGCCTTGGACGTTCTCCAGGGTCCCTGGGGCCAGAATTTTGTGCGACCCAGTCAGGGGACCCAATACATACATCCCAGGACACACCCACCTCACAAGCATGAAACTACCCAAAGAAAACCACTCCACGCCCAATCTGCTGTGGGGATGCACGCACTCCGCTCACTAAGCGCATGGACACATCTTGCACTCCTCCGATGAGAGGCTATCAATAGGAAGTCTGCTATGGGACGCATCCCTTGCATGCACATACAAAAGCCCAGGCCGGAGGAGCAGTCGGACCAGTACAGATGCAGGCGACAACCATATGGATGCCGCCAATGCAGATGCCTCCCTTGCGCGCACAATTAAAACCCCAGGCTGGTCAGACCAACACAGATGCTGGCCAGCACCACTGGGAGAAGACCTCCAACTAACACGCATCCCTTGGACGCCTGTTTAGGACCCTGGGCCGGAGGGGCGGTTGGACCAGTGCGGGTGCTGGCGGGTGGGGGAGGAGGGAACGCCGTCGCGGTAGGCCATGTGGCCGCCAATCAGCGCCTCCTGCGCCTGCTGCAGCTCAGCCGGCGCCGAGGCGCGCTTCATGTCCTCCTCCGATATTCTGCCGCTTGACGACCTGCATTCCAAAGTCTTCACCATGATGCCTGCCACGACCTCTTCCCTGTGGTGCTCAATTCTGTGTGCAGTGGCAGGCAGAGCGCCAGAGCTGCCTGGGACAGCAGAGCGGTCATACAGGACAGCAGTCATAGTGGCCTCTGATGGACTGCAAGAAATGCATGGAGCCATCCCTCAAAGGCTTGAGGCATTGTTGAGGCATTAAAGAGAACCTTCCACCCCACCAACAGCCCGACCGCGCAAATGAGCAAAAGCACATGGCTCTCTAATACCCCCCACATGCCCTTCGAGGTAAGGATGCAGTTAGTCAGTCCACACTAGGGCTGATCAGATGTCTAAATCTGACTGTCAGAGTCGGCATCCAGCACCCAAAAACTCACTGAGAAACTTTGAAACCTTTACAACATCATTCTGCCAAAGGAATGGGCATGTCACCTGGCAAACTGCATGCTGCGCGGGCTGGCTTGCCCGTAACTGGCCCGCTGCTGCTGCAGGCCGGGCTGCGCATAGCCGCCGCTTGCCTCAGCGGCCGGGACCCCAAAACTGCCCCTGCTCTCCAGGCGGCCCTGCTGCCCAAAAGCCGACACCAGCGCGGGGCTGTCACCCTGCAGGCGGCTCCGCTGCTGGTACAGGTCCGTGGCCCCCTGGCTCAAGTTGGGCGCCGAAAAGTGGCGAGGGGACATGAGCGAGGAGGAGCCGGCTTCCCGGCCGCTGCGCGGGTGCGGCGGCCGCTGCTGCTGCAGGTCCGGCGTTATGGTGTACGGTGAGGAACGCAAGTGCAGGCTGTATTGGCTGCCCGCCTGCATGGTGAAGCAGGTCAACAGTCAGCCTTTAGTACGTCGGTCTTGCAAGATTAGTGGCAGTGGCCACTGGGGCACAGAATATTGGCAACTGGTCAACCAGACCCGGAAGCATGCCAATTCGGTGACGGGGAGTCCTAAGCTTCACAATCTTGCCAAGATCGACTCATGGTAGCTATTGCAGCCTGGGAGCACACCTGGTAATGTCTCTGAGCTACAGCTCCACTTGACATACAACCTCACATTGCAGACAAATCGCTTCAGGGCTCATGATGACTCAAACTTTCGATGTCTTTGATTTAAGGCTTCAATTCCGAGTGCTGAAAATTCAAACTACGCGCCTGACGAAAGGATCGTGTCAAGGTGGCTGCCAGGAGACTGCTGGCAGGGGGGAAAGGGTGTGCACCTGGCTGCTGCGCAGCTGCTCATGCTCTGGCGTGGACTGCAGCTCGCCAGGGCTTGCACCCGTCTGCAGGCCAGACAGGCCAGCATAGAACGCCATGCCGGCCTGCGAGACCTGGCCGCTACCGGACAGCTGCGTGCTGAGGCCACCCTCAAAGGACTGCAGCGACAGCGGCGCGTGCTGTGAGTCCCTCGCCTGCTGGTGGCGGCTGAAGAGGGGAGTCTGCTGCGACTGCGGGCTCAGCATGTGCAGCGAGGGGTACTCTGCTGTCAGCGTGAATGTGTCGAAGCCGCCGGGGCTCATGCTGCGCTGCTGCAGCTCCTGGCCGACAGGCTGCGGCACCGGCAGTGACTGTGCCTGCAGCACATGCTGTTTTTCTGAGTGCCCTCATCTTCAGTCTATTAGAGACAAATTGCCGGGATTGCTTGGGGTTCCAACCATGGTACAGTTCTTCTGGCAGGATGATCTTGTGAGTGAATCCAAAGTTCTCTGTGAATGTATGGATGTGATGCTGGGTGCTGACTGTGAAGATCAGACGTCTGATCAGCCCTAGGTGGCCGGAAAAGATGTAATCGACTGACTGACTGACATGATGCTGAGGTCAGTGGCACCTCCCTTTACTCAAGGCATCCCCACACACGGGCCACAAAAGTCAAACTTACTGTAAACACCATCTGGGATACATATTAGCCATGAGGTATTCAAAAGATGATCAGGAGAGTCAAGTGGCCCTCAGTGATGTTGCCCACACTCTCTCATGCATGAACGCTGTTTCACTGGTGCAGTCCCAGCTGTGCTTCGAGATTGTGGGCAGCGCATGCCTGCCAGAAGTAGCGGACGCAGAATGACAGATCGGAAGTAGTAACACCTCCAGGAAGGCGCGCATACATGAGCATGTTGAGTATACACTGTGCCCATGATCTTCCAAACACCAAAACCGCCCATGCACAGAGCACGATACAGGGGCACACAAGGGCATTTGCACGTACCCGTTTCTCAGCCGTGGGAGTGGGGGTGGGGAAGGGGCTCTGCAAGCGCAGCTGTGCGCCCGGCTGTGCCTGCTGCTGGGAGGGCCCCACCAGCTGCTCGTAGCGGGTGCGCCAGCCGTACGCCTCCCTGGCCAGGCTCCTGTTGGCGCCCTCCAGCTCCGCCATGCGCGTCTTCAGCGCCGTGTTCTCCTGCTGCAGTTTTGCCGTCTGCACACACCAGCTTGGATCAGTGCTTGTCAATGTTGGTGATCCAGGGGGACTATGCCACCCATCTCCGGCCATTCAGATCTTCTTGTTAGTTCAGCAGATACTCAAGTGGTATTGACTCCAGCAAGAGACTTCTGTCACTGCACTGCAAATTTTCCAGGATATCAGCTGCACATAGGAGCATGGTAACACAGCAAAGCCTGTATGAAAGGACTGAACCCATGCGCATGCAGCACGGCAGGGACTCTCATGGCAATGAGGAGGGTTGAGGGGGCTGCACCTCTGCAGCGATTGTCTCCCGCTCTTCGGCACGCTTTTGCCGCATCCGCCTTGCAGAAAGCCTGTTTGTCACTCGCCTGCACAACAACAAATGACTTGCAACCAGTGGGGATCCGGCATGATGTCACAAAGCATGACCTGAAGAACAACATGGTGTCATGCAGATGGCCTGAACCCAGCAGCAGGGTGCGCCAGTCTCACCTTCTCAGCCGGCGGTACACCTGGGGGGACACCTCCTCCTTGGTGCCATCCTCCTTCTCTACCAGGATGGGTTCGGTGCGCCGTTTGCGGCCCCTCTGCGATTTCTTGGGCTCGGCTGGATCCTGCTTCTTATCCTCACCAGACTTAGGAGCTGATGAAGCATCAGTGTCTGACTCACCTGAAGCCCATGCCAGCAACACCCAATATCATCACATCACCCATCGGAACCATCATGAGCCTCCCTCTAACATGCATGGGTGTTCAGAGCCACACAAGGTGGAGGGGTGCATGCCTGCTGCTTGTGCGTAGTTGAGCTGGGGTCTCCTGCGCAGGGACCTAAAGACTCCAGGGCTCTCGGGCGCTACTTGCGAAGCGTCTTGCATCTCTTCGTCTTTCACTGCAAATCATGAAGAAACACATGAAACCCCATCCTTCCTTGCTTGCGGCCTTACATTATCAGCACACACCAAGCATGCATAAAACCAACATAGCTGGAAGTACCACTTGCTGTCACATTGCACACTATGCCAAGCCAATTGTCTCAGAATCCTGCCAGCGGAGCAGCTGTCTTGGGACGGCGGGCAGCGGTGAGTACCTGAGGCTGTGCCAGATCTGGAGCGCAGCATTCGACCATGGCTACGAGGTGACATGGAGTCGGGGGCAGTGCCCTGCCCTGTGCCTGTTGTGCTGTCCCCGGCGCCCCGCGATCTGAGGGACCTTGGTGGATCCTGCACGTAGCACCAGATCTATACATCAGTACATGCCATTCGCATGCACGGCAACTTGTGCAGTCAAGCTGACTGTCTGCAATAAAGGCTTCCACGTAATGGTGAAGTATAATCAGACTAACCTGTCCAGGTGGTGGAGGTTCTGCAGGAGTGGAGGAGGTCCTTAGACCGGTGGTGATGAGGCGCATGGATCCAGGTTTGGAGGGGTTTGGCTGTCCTGAAGGACCGACCTGCGCACCAAGTACACACATATGTGTGCCTGATATGAAACCCCAAAAAAGCATGGCTATTCCATGCCATGCCGGACGCAATGAGGAAATTTGCAGGTGGATAGACATTTGAGCAATCAGCACACTGTCGCAAGGACTGTCCTGCCATGAGGAAGGCAGTACCTGTGTCATGTATGTGCTTGGGGAGGAGGCGGCTGCGGAGAAATTGCTCTCTGCACTGACTGGGCGAGGTAGGGAATGTTGTTGGTAGGCTGGTGGAATGTCTGGGAAGGATGGCATATGGCGGATGGCCTGGCACAAAGTTCAAACCGTGCTCAGTGTTGCCAAACCGGAAAGATTAGAGTGTAACCCAAAGAGCCACTGGCCTTCATATGCTGCCATCAGGAACCGCCTCCTGTATGTACGAGCCAACAGAACGCCCTGGTTGCTGTACATGTCGATAGAACACTCATCCCACACAGATTTACAGATATATGTAGGTGTCCTGAACAGTAGCGGAGGTGATGAGGTTGGTTCTTTGCACACGTCTGAGATGTTTTGTTAGAAAGCATGCACTGTCTGCTGGGAGGGTGCATAACAGATGCTCAGTCTGTGTGCAAATCCACATAATGCGACATGTGCTGCGAGAGGCTCACTCTGTCTGATGGGAGGGGTGGGTCTGAGGTGGCGGCTGAGGTGGCGGGGTCGTCTCCGGGGACGTCCTGCGCCTCGACCAGCCAGCCGAGGTCCACAGGCTCCTCGTCTTCGGGGCCCGGCAGAGGCGCGCCGCCGCCGGTGCCGCCACGCGGAGCCATGAGGCAGCTGCTAGCGCTGCCTGATCTGGACGCCGCAGCTATGGAAGGGGGCTGGTGCGCCGCTGAGTCTCCACAGGAGAGCACCGACATGTGGCCCGCTGGCACCTGCCGCCGCATGCGCCCATTGCTGTGTGGCCTGTTATCACAGCACACACCCGTATCAAGCGGCCAATCTTATCGCCCATGCAAATCGCATGGCTGAATGTTGCGCCTCTAATCGGCCACACCCGCTCTCTGCATCCCCTCGCAAACTCCTTTCTGGCTTGGATCTGTCTGTAGTGTTCATTGCAGCACGATGCAAATCAGGCTGCGTGTGATTGACTGTTAGGAGCTGACAGTTCTTTGCAGCAGCTTTGCCACAAGCTTCTGCAGCCAAGCCCTTCTGTCCGCGCATTGACCAAACCAATCCAGGATTCTCCAGCTTGTCTTGTACTACTTATACATGTACAATAAAGATTGTCTCTGCTCGTGTTGGTCTGGAAAAACAAACCCAATACGTGACCCTGCTGGTGCTTTTACTATTGAGCCGATCTGCATATCCTGCGCCCTTTCACTGAATCGGACATGCAGAATTCCATACGATTCATCCTTCAATAATCATCCCCCCTCGCTGGCCTTGCACTGATTGAATTTAGACCGAAGCAGGCATTCAGAAGACTGACAGTGATGACGATCGCGAGTCTTGGTGCACCTTTTTGCTGACAATGCCGCCGCTGCGCCTAACTATCTGGTAATGCTGCTGCAACTGTTGATCTCACAAGGTCTCCTCTGCCTTCCTGCACAATGGCAGGCACAGCGCTTTTCAGGAGCGTCACAGCGCCTGCTTGACGGACGTTGGCGCGCAAGAAGCAAGTATCAAGATTATTGAACCATATTGGCTTCTCGATCAACTGAGCAGCAAGGAATTTGCTGCAATTGCCGTCCGTGTGCCAGCAGTCACGATCGTCCGAGACTTGTCGCCAGTACTGATGTCACGGTGGCTGGGTTATAGAGAGGCACCTGCTCGCAAAAGTCAAGCAAGTGACGGTATTCTGACGCCTTCAGCTATTCGGTGGTCTATTCCATCATCTTGACGGTGACTGATCCATTCCAGCTTGCAACCTATATCACTTCAGCCACGTTAAGGAGGCCGCATCAGGCTTTTTAGTAACAGTTCGGAGCTGTTCGTCAGTGTGTGGATAGCGACACCCTATCATAAGAATTTGGCAAGTCCGGGAACAGTTATTGAACGCCAGAAGCCATGAACGGAGGGAGACGGATGACTCCTCGAATCGATTCCAGCAGGCCAGCTACAGCATTCAAGCCAGACGTGACAGATGGCGCGGTCGCAGCTGCCCAAACAACTTCCTCATTTGACCAGCTCACATCATCATCACACATGCAAACTGGAACTGTTCTTCATGCCTGACAACCGCCAGAATCAACCTCATCATTCCAGGCATGTAGTTTCAGGTATAAATATATTGTTGGCCGTGCATGCACACTTGAAGCAGGACACATGTTGATAAGTATTCAATGACGTTTAATTAAATTTACCGCCCCCGGGGTCACTGGCGTCACCCCGGGGCCCTTCACACCCACTGCTGTGCAGCACACTCCCACCATCAAAGTGTTATGCAAGACAATCGACTGCTGCAACACACTTCATGTGTAAGGCAGACATGCTGACATCCCCCCGCGTCACAAATGATCATTTTCTCATGAGTCTATTCAATAAGTTAGTAAGTTGGCAGAGCTGTGGGACTCCCTGTATGCTCTCGGAGAGCGTACAGGCGGCTGCCGCGTCGGAGCCCAGAGGCGCGACAGCACGCGCGGAGCTCCAGTATTAATTTAGCATGCAATTGCACAACGGGCATGACGCTTTTATTTCCAGCCATTCTGACAGGCAGTGTGCGTGATGGAAGTGACCACACTGCACAGAAGAAACGAACTGAGCAACCCGACAAGTTGCATTCTGCAATTTGTGAAAAGCAGTACCAATATGTAAAGTAGGTTGCATTGACATCTTTTCTGGGGAGTGCATACAGGAGCAGAAACCACACACCTGGAGAGCATGCAGCTTTTCATCTACGGAAAATGGGTCAAGGCAAATGGGGCAACTCTCCAGGAGAAGCTTGGAGCCAGTTGGAACACTGAAACTGCACAGCTGGCTGAGTTGTTGCTCTGTGGCGCCGGCTGACAAGCTTCCCAATGTTGAGGCTGGCCCTGCATTTGCTGTGGTGAGGAGCAATAAGAGGTGCCTATAGCCATGGCAATACACATTGTCACCAAAAGAGATCATCTGTGCAACATCCAGCTCGGTATCCGCGTATAAGTTACACAACTTTGTTGCAATTCAAGCGAGTCTGCCATTGTGAAAACGGAAAGAAGATCGTGCAATATGCACCTGGCAAGTACTGAGACTTCCTGGGCGCGCCGATCGGCCTCAGCACACAGGCAAGACACTCTGGGTGCATGCTCCAGATCAAGTGCCAGGGAACTGGCACAAGCTTGAGACGCTAGTTGCACATCCAACACGCATTGCTCCAGCAGCAGTGTTGCCTGGTTCCTAGCTCTCTCCTGCAAACGAAGATGTACCGACCAATCTCAATGTTCTTTACCAAACCTCAAGCAAAGGGTGCGCACACAAGATCCGACTCAGCTAGCTGCACCAGGACAACCATAACAAAGGACAGACCTGTGATGGAGAAAAAGGGCCACCATGCACGCATGCAAAGCTGCTCAGAAGGGCTTGCAAGGCAGACAGTTGCTGACGGCGCAGCTTGAGCTGTTCTTCTCTGAGCCGGAGCAGATCTCGGGTGGCGTCTAGCTGTTGCTGCTGCAGCAATGCCAGCCTGTTTGGACATTGACACGTTTCAGTTGCTAGGCCCATGTACAAGTTGCAACAGGCACTCCAGAATGCCGAGGTCGACACCAAAAGCAGGCAAGCACTACCTGCGCTGGGTCACTGCAACCTGGTGCAGGGCCTCTTCAGCTGGTGCTAATGCCTCGTGCAAACTGCTCAGGGGTATCATGTGTGGCAGGTGCTCTGCACCAGTCCTGCCAGAACACTGGGCTTGCCTTGGAGGATAACAAAGTGCACTGCCACCTCTACCAGTCAGTTCCTGTGGAGACGCATTGCTCTCAAGTGTTTGCGGCAGATCTGAGGGGCGATGCTGGTATCGAGTAGATCGTGACGAGGCTGCCGTCTCCAAACCTCCCCTTTCTACTGCAGGATCAGGGTCCAGTGGTTCATTACTGCTTTTGTGCAAATGAGGTCCACCACTATGAAGCCGCGCAGGCAACAAAAGACTCGGTGTACTTGTTTCAGGAGATCCTACAGGTCGTTGCATGCTACTTCGGTCACTGCACAATGCCTGGCTGACCTCCACAGACAGTGCCCTGGCCCGGGAAACTGCGAGCTGTGCCCTCGCCAGCAAATCCTGCATGTGATTTTACAATCTTCCCACTGAGTAATGCTATACCATATAACCTTGAAGGAAAAACCCAGAACGACTCCATCAAGAGAAGTCCAAGGAAAAAGCTCGGCTCCACCTCGGCGTAGGATACGCCTTTCGAAGAGTTCCGGAACCACTTCCGGAAGGACTCCGTCTAATATTCAAAGGAGAAACATAGATTGAAACGTATTGAAACATACAGGTCTTGCAAAAGAACAGTGAACACCAGTCATGATGATCTGACATTCCTGGCAAGGGCGCTGGAACTGCTAGCAGGTTAAAGCGATGCCCTCTCACCAGAGGCTGCCCATGAAGACATCAACTATTGTTGGACAGCAACCGGCTCGACATGTAATAACATCTGCTTTGACGCTCCGCCTGAGGCGTGGCGCTGGTGGTGTCCCTTTGCTCAAGACTCAGCCGTCCAGGGTGAGAGCAGCCCCCCAAGTGGCAGCCAGAAGCAAGCATTGGGATCCAGAAAATCCAAACATCGATGAAATCGACATTGAAAACACTTCAAGAGAGGAGCTGGGCTTGGACGATGACGAGGAGCCCACCGACTTCGAGCCTGATGACCTGGACCCAGAGGGCCGTGAGCTCAACCTGGAGGATTTTTACTCGGTCAAAGAAGGCACACCACAGTCTTTAGTCCAGGAGCTATATTCAAATAACGTGTACGGGCCTCCGGTGAGCTCTCGAGGCCCCTCTTCCTGTTAGACTGTCCAGCAAGTCTGGGTGAACCGAACGCATGGATGGAAGAATTGATGATCGGATGGGTGCATGGAACAACGACTTGCTGCTGCACTTCAGGCCGTTGTCCTGGCGGGATTCAGGGCGGAAGAACTTGCTATGGTGCGGTCTAGCTGTTGCTTCTCCCGGGAATTGGGTCGCTTTGGGACCCTGCCCCTGCTATGGTCAGGAACCCTGCTGCTGCTTGTCCAAGCTTTTTGCAAACGATCTGGGTTGAAAGGAGAACATGTGCAGGTCCGGGCAATTCTGGACAGTGCAGGCGGTCAAGCCGTGAAGGTCATTCCAGTGAAAGAGGAACTCCTGTATGAAAAGATGTCCACGGCCATCCATCTACCAGAGCCAGATTGGGAGAAGGCTCGGCCTGTGGACTGGACTAGGGGTGGAGCATGGGGCTCTCAACGGACTATCCTCTTCTCTGGCATGAAGTAAGTGCCAACCTGACTCCTAGAAGCATTTCACCACCACAGGAATGACTTCTCTGAGACATTCCGATGCAAGACTGCATTGTTAAACGCTGCCACTGTGTACGTACAATGTCACAAAACAGCTTGTTTTTCTGTAATGCGACCCACAAAAATGCATGCTGGTGATCTGATGTGTTTAGAAGGTTGAGAATGCTCTGTCACAACAGGCTTGCAGCACAGGCTGCCCTGGTGGAGCTTTTGGAGGAGGCAGGGCTTCCCCCTGTCTGCGCAGCTCTTGCAGTGGAGGATGATGCTGACAAGCAGCTTGGCAAAGTGCTTGCGGAGGCTGTTCAGGTGGGCACCCTGGAAGCAACCTGGCAGTGGATCAAAGGAAGGGAGAATAGATGTCAAGCTCCAGCGACACCTCAACAACTTCTACCAATGAAAATACTGAGGTGTTGTGGTAGCAATGCATTCTATTGGTATGATTGCTGAAAGCCAGGTGATGTGAATGGTCTCAGGCACAGCGAACCAGGCGGAATCCTCACAAGGACATCTGGGAGGACCTTGACAGGAGTGCAAAGGAGCTTCCAGATGTCGAGGAGTATCTGAAGCGGAGAGTGCAGGTCCGGACTACCCTTCAAAACAGGGCATGTGTGCCTACCAGTGCCTTGCAATTTTAGGAGTTTAGGAACAGGGTAGTGGAAACCATCCGGGCACTCAATCCATGCAATGCAGTTGAAGTCAATTTTCCTGAATTAAACGTTGATGTCTGATTGGCATCTGCATGTTGTGCAGGAAATCCAGCAGGATGTGGAGGCAGGAAACTTGGAAAATGTCATTGTGAGGGACAACATGGACGATGAAGGTGGAGAGATGACTCTTGCAGATGTGCACAACTTGGAACTTGAGGAAGAAGAGGAAATTGAGGATGGGGAGGAGGAGCAGAGCGAAGCCACAAATGGGCCAGCGATAGAGATCAGCCAGGATCCTAGCCCCCAGAAAGCAGAAGCACCAGGTGCAGGGCAGCCAGATGTGCCGTTTCCTCAAGGAGCAGAGCGGCAGGGGTTCAATACTGGAGCTAGAAAGGACGCTGGAAAGGACGTCGGAGACCTCTTGACAGGACAGGAGCCTGGACCAGTCATGACACGAGAATCTCAGGCCAAAGCTGAGCCATCAACGCCTCCTAGGACAAAACACAGTGATGACCGAGTGGAGCTGAGCCACTCTGCACTGAATGATCCCATGACACAAGCAGAAGGGGAGGCTCTGCTGCAGTCCCTCGGGAGCAGCGGTGTGGCCAAGGATGAGGAGAAGGAGCAGAAGATGCAGCAGATGCGGCAGCAGGCACAGTCTGCCGGCAAGTTCTTCATGGACAGCCTGGCGCAGAATGCAGGCCTGGCAGCCAATCCAGACGTGCAGCAAAGCCAGTCACCAGACATCCAACAGAACCTTGACATGATCGATGCAATCGCTGAGGGCCGGCAGGTAGATCTGTCCGAGTCCATCAGCGAGGAAGCATCAGCAGTGCAGGCAAATTCCTTGAGTCCTGCAGACCTCGCATCAGCAGAGCGGCCAAGCTCCACTCAGACGCCCAGGGGAGATTTGGATGAACAGCGCCCACCATCCATCAAACTGGTCGCCAACCCAGAGGTCTCTTTCCAGCACTTCAGAAGTCTGAAAAGCTGTAATTGGTTCTTTCTTCCCTTCTGGATGATGCAAGCCGCAGATGGTACTGTGTATGGCGCTAGCATTGTGGTGAGGGGTGACTCTGTGCAGGATGGCGACAAGGAAGCGTATAGAATCATGGCGGACCTCGACAAGAAGTTTGAGAAACTGAGGAAGGAAACTGACAAGGACAAGGTCACAGAGGCTCTGCGCAAGGAGGCCTGGGACCCCACGAAGGATGCGATCAAGGTATCTTGTCTGCTGAGCCATGTGTCAGCAGTCTCTGTGCAGAAATGTCTGCAACATCAGCAACATTGAAGATCTGCAGAATGAGTCGCATGCAATTGCACCTGCAAGTGCGGCGAGACCCACAGCAAGAGCAATATAGATACTGTGGATGACAGGCTGCGCTGGCGTGTGGCATCCCCGCGGAGGACCTGAAACGCATGATCGATGAGGAGGCAAAGGAAAGGGAGAAGGACGAGGCAAGCTGGGCGACATCCTGGAGCAATGTGCCACCTGTCATGCCAACAGATGAGGAGAAAGCCGCAACACGCAGTGGCGCCGCAGAATATGATATCTTCTCGCCCATGCCAATTGACCGGCGCACAGAGCAGCCGGTTCCTGTTGGCTCCATACAGCAGGGCGATCAGGAGTCACCCAAGCAGGAGAAGGGCTCTGTCAGCGGAGACTTGGGATCTGGGAAGAAAGGGATGTCAGGCCCTGGTGCGGCCTCAAGCAGCGCGGCCGGGACTATGACTAAGAAGGAACTGAAGGAAATCGCCCTGCGGCGAAATCTTGATTATGCACGGCTCCTGGCAGACGCTGAGGCCCAGGGCCTGGCGTTGCCGGATGAGTGACATGGCAAACACCTGTGCTAGATGTTGCTTGACTTGGCAAAGCTTGTTCCTGTGTGTACTGCAGCTGCTGTGTCTGCATTCAGTGCAATTAGTATGTTGTCCTGGCTCTGGGATGGATGCGGTATGGACTGCATGTGCCAAGTGTAATTCCATTTGACTTGCATGAGTATGGTTTGTGCCCCGATGTGTTCCATTCACTTCAAAGTCCCAGGGCGTGTGGTACTCCATGTGAACCCACAGGGCCTGTTGCTCCCGTCACTCAAACAAGTTGACCGGATTCATCCCTCTTTCAAGTGTTATTTGCTCGTGCCATCACTGTCTGACACTCTTGATCTGTCTGACACTCTTGTTTTGAGAACACAAAGCAGAGCCTGCACTCCATCCTCGTGGCTCATTCCTCGTTCTCAAAAAGCTTTGCCAAGTTCTTCTTGGCTGCGTCCTTGCGCTGGCCTGTCCAGGCCTCCACTGTGGCCTGCTTTTTGCATGGCCTTGGCTTCTGGAGAGCATCTGCTGTGGCTGCTGCTGTACCACCTCTCTTGCTGGCCTTCTTTGACTTTGCCTGGGTAGCACCTGCTGCAGCTGTTGATGCCCTGGCACCCTTGGTGAATGATGCGCATGAGCCCACCCCGCTCACTGGCATGAATGTGCACACATGGTGGAGGCTATTGTCTCTCTGGTGTACCTCTGATGCACTTCGCAGGCGGTAGAGTCCCTGGCCCGCTGCACCTTCTGAGTTGCACTTGTTAGAGGAGCTGATACTGCACGTTGAGCTGCTTGCCACGCAGCTTTCCAGCTGCCCTGGAGGGTCAAAGAGAGCACAGACCACATTGTTGCTGACATGGATAGCCCTGGATAGTCTGTCGTGCTTGGCAGCGAGGTAGGTAGCTTTCTGATTGGGCACTTCACCTGGTTTGGATCCACATGATGACTGTCAGCAGTTGCATGTCCATGCGGTCATCAGGCTTACACAACTCAACACATGAAGTGCCACGGTAGCGCGCACTGGCAGGAGAAGTGTGCATGCCTTGTATTCAGGGAGGGCATGCCGGAAAGAAAGGAGCAACGTTAATGCCTCAGCAGTGAGTACTAATGCAATGCATTTGCTGCAGGAGCTGGGCAGGAGCATCACCCCTGCTCGGTTTGTAAGGAGACGGAGTCTTCACCAACATCATGCCAATTGGATCTGGAGGAGAGTCCGTGAAGTCCATGGATCGGATGCTGTGTTATGTTGCTCAAGAGATCTGCAGTCTCATGAGTCGAAAGTTGACTTCACCTGCACAAGCGGTTTGGACAGATAGGTCAGCGGAGGTTGGCACTAGCAGGGACCTGTTGGATCCACTGGTGAAAGGCGGCCCATCAGTAAACTGAGAGGAATGGATGTTCTAAAGATCAAGGTGTTTACCTTTCGAGACGTCAACTTGAACGCGTGCGCACGAGTCGGCACATATATATGCATACACACTTGTTCGCTATTAGAGGCAGACCTGATTGCAGAAGCTGGATGACACGCTGAAATGGATCTCTGCTGATCGAACATCCTTTCATTTCAATTCCTGCATCTGAACTCCTCCCGATGTTTCGATGGTGTATATATACCTCACTACCCCAGGATGCATGCGTCAGGATCTCTTGTAGATCTACGAGCTCAAAAAGAATGGCAGGCAGCACTTCTCAGAGATTGCAGCCAAAATGCGTTCGTCGACCACTTAAAGAAGCTCAATGAGTGCTGCAATCTTGACGGCAGCCTTCAAGATGTGCTTTGGAGTCGTCCTCCTGTGTATCGCAAGGTGCTCGGTGAGGAGCTAGCGAGCCTGTAGTGATCGCGAACGGATGCAGAGGTAAGCCAATCTGCACATCTGCGGGCTGTTTCTCGGTTGTGAAGCAATCGTTGTTCAGGTTACTGTGGGTCTTCTTTGGCCCCTGGCTCCCAAGTTTTGCTGCAGCCTTTTCCTGAATGCAACCTCCACGCCGCAGGCAGCAAAATGTCCTCAGGCTGGAGCCTCAGTATTCCGTCCAGAGCGCGCCTGAGAGGCGCTTTGCAGGCCATCATGCTGGTCCAGGCAGCTTCATGAGTGCTTCTCAACCACACCCAGCTGCAATGCAGGACACATTCCAGGTCCCGCAGCAGTACGGTCGCGTGAACCAGTTCCAGCGGCCTTCAACCTCACCTCTCAGGTTAGCTAAATGATATGACAAGCAGATTCACCAATGCCTGTGCCTAGCTTCATGCGTCCAGCATTGCTCTCAATGTTGCTGGCATGATGTTCATCTCTGGAATACTGAGCTGCAGGTTCAGGAGTGCATTTGCGAAGCAGCAAGTGGCTCGATCCCAATCTCCACTGGGGCGCTTGGCTCAGAGCACCTTTTCACAGCCGAATCCTGCTGTCTGCTCACCATCAGAAGATGAGAATATGTCACAGGTACCTGGACCTTTCCCAAGCATCCAAAGTGATGGCGCAGCTCGCTTGTTGATTGCAACATGATGGAATGTAATGCATGCCGTGCCATGCACTGCAATGCAGTGAGAGTTTCAGGTCAATCTTAAACAATTCAGCCATTGCTGATGTGGGCTGACACATGTGCATAACATTACTTTGTCTCAGTCAATGTCACTGAGCCAGCAACCAATGCAGCAATCAATACTCCCTTCCGTGCGCCAAGGCAGCCTGTTGCCTCCAGTTTATCAAGCATCCCAGCAGAGATTCACAGTCCCGGTATATCCCTTTTCTAAATTCACAACACCCTTTGTTCTACGGTGCAATAGCTGGACAGTCTGGTTAACAAGCATCAGGTGTGATGCAGGACAGCCAAGTAGCCATGCCTCTAGTCTCGTTGTCTCAAGATGAGCAGTACACCCTGACAACAGCTGCCATTCATTCGCCTAACCCCAAGCGTGGAGGCCTTGACACAGCCTCGATGACTGCGGCAAAGCTGCTGGATCAAATTGGCCAAATGTCTTCACTCGAGGGGCAGGTTTGCGCCCATGCACGCATCTTTTCATTAAGATCTTCAGATACACCGTCCAAAATGGCTTGTATGTTATACATTGTCGGGGCTTTGTGAGTCTGAGTCGGAGACTGAAGCTGGGTCATATGGCAGGTTAAGGACGTAGCACAAGCAATTGAAGAGATCAAAAAGACCTGCAACAGCTTTGGAGGGATGCAAGAAGGTGTCCAAGCAAATGCAGAAAGACTGGAAAAGCTGGAGACTGCTGTGAGCCAGATTGCATGCTGCGCTGCAGAAGCAAGCCGCCGGAACTTGGCTGAGCTTACTGCTGTCAAGGAAGCATGCAATGAGATTTTGGCGGCGGTGAAAGCAATGGCTGATCAGCTTGTGGCACAAATGACTCCAGCTGTGGCCCCCGGCACAAATGAGACTAATCCAGTCACGCCGGCCAATGGCAATGCAGTGGCAGCAACAGCAGCGGGAACGCCTGGCAGTCATAATGAAGACATGCAGCCTGCTAGGTGTGCTGCAGTGTTGCAGCCAGCAGAGCAGGTGCACAGGTCGCCAAGCTTTCAGAGTGGCGGGAGCGCCAGGGCTGCAACAGGGACCGGCAAACGGGGCCGCCTCACCCAGTACTTCCAGAGCAGAAGGCAGGCGAGGACACCGGCGGCCGCAGACAAACGTCTCAACCAGAGTGTGCCCTCACACTGCGCCAAGGACAGCCCTGCCAGAGTCAATGGCATGCAGGCCGCTGATGTCAGGCAAACAGAGGAGGTTGCACAAGTCAAAGCCGCCAAGAAGACCACGCCTCCCGACCACCAGGGCATCAAGACAAGATCCATGGCTGCAAAGTTCACCAGCCCCAAGGACAACCCAACGCAGGCAGCGCAGCAACACGCAGGCCGCAACAGGACAGGGACTGTGAGAGCACCCAGCAATGCTGACAGAGTGGCCGACAACCCTGTGCCTGGCCAATGGAGGCGCAAGCATAGCACAGCTCCTAAAGATGGCATGGGCATCGGTGATGATGCAGATGAAGGACCGCGCAAGACATTCTCGCGGAAGCGCAACAGCAGCAAGCAGAGGCTCGGGATGCAGACACCGAAGCAGCAGTTGCATGCGGCCAGCGTGGCAGAAAGCGGAGGTTCTGCACCCTCACACAATCTCTCAGGCAAGGCACCAGATGATGCCATGGGCTCAGGAGATGGTCACATCTCAACAAATGGCAGCAGGGCACCAGACAAAGTAGGAGAGAGGCCCCTGCAACTGACCCTGCCCAGGAGGACACCAGGCACCTTGCCGCCTCCCAGTCCATCCCTGCATTATGGCCATCCTCTGGCAGCCAGCACGGAAGAAGACGCGGGATATGCGGCAGCATTCAAGCATGCAGCCCCCTCCAGAGAGCCTGCACAGACAGTGAGAGGGCCTCTTGCAGACAAGGTCAGTGGCGCTAAGCAGCAGGCGCCTGAGAAGCGCAGCAGTGGGACTTCAAAGAGGCAGAGGGGCCAGGCTGCAAAGCCCGGGGTTGCTTCTCTGGACCCGTTTGCGGCCCTCTTTGCAAGGGCTGCAGATGGCAATGCTGGCCCTTCGGAAGATGCAGAGCCGCCTGCAATTGACGAGCAGGAGATCAAGCGTGAGGTGAAGCGGCGCATGCTCATACAGAGGATGAGGCGCGGGCCGTCGTAGTACTGCCTCACTAGCCACAAGTACTGTCCATTGCATCAAGGCATATATTTATAGGAGAGCACCCAATGGTCCATTCCTCAACCTTCCGAGGGGGTTGAAAGCTGGGCCTGTCTGACAAATAGGGTTACACATGCCTCAAAATTGTCAAGTGCAAACTGCACATGCAAAACGCATCTCACTTGAACATCTCGCAGTGGCATGAGAGGAGTCGGAACGTCAAGTAGTATTATTACAGCACGACTGGGGACCGTTAGTCAAGTTTTATGAGACTTCCACGCTACTTCTGAGTTTGATGTCCACAGCAGGCAGTACAGTGTTCCAACATTGGCGTACAGATCATAGAGCAGCAAACATGAACCTTTCAATGTCGCACTAATATTGACATCAATCGAAGTTCTACTGTACAAAGGAATATGCACACAAGAGCTGCTGCTCCGGATGAACAAGCTGTCTTTTGACTTGAATGTTTGCATCCAAGTGCTTACTTCAACTCTGTTGGCGACACCAAAACGCCATCCTTGTCAGCATACAGGAAATCACCAGGCCTGATGTTCACTCCAGCGAAGGTCAGCGGCACATCTGAAAGGCCATGGTCTCGCTTGGAGCTCTTCAGGGGATATGTGTTCAGCGCTTTGACGCCTAAAGGCATCTTTCCAATGTCTTCAGAATCCCTTATGCACCCATTGATGAGGATGCCCTGCACAAGCATGACAAGCTTTGCTGAATTTGCTTCTAGTACACATGGCAAAGTTCTTCAAGACTCCCCTGTGTTTCCAGGCATGCTCCATGTGCGCACAAGATTGCAGACATGTGATGATGCCTCTCTGGACAGCATGGGGCAGAAAAGAGAGTTGGAAAGTCAGGACACTTACGCTCCAGCCATTTTTGTATGCCATTTCAGCAATGTTGTCCCCCAACAGGGCACAGCGCACAGAGCCACCGCCGTCCACCACCAGCACCCGCCCTTCCCCATTCTCCTCAAGAGCCTTCACAGCAGAGATGCTGTAGAAGGTCCGGTATTGTACAGCTTGCATGACAGTGACCTCTCAAAGCACGAGTGCCCTTCTCAAGTAAGTTCATGGCTGCTCACCTTTCGAACAAGTGGGTTGTTTTCAAAGCATTTCACTGTGGTGACCTTCCCGTTAAATCTGACGTTCCCACCATAATCCCTGCATCCAGAGGGTTCCTTTGGGAGATATTGATTTGCCAAATAACAGCCAACCTAGACGATGAAGACATTTCTCATAGCATCCAAGCAATCCCGACATCAGTCATGGTCTGAGAAGCAATCATGATATGGGATCTTATTCGCTTCCAACCTGAAGAGTGGCTCCATGATCTGGACTTCCCTAGCTGTGACAACATCTACTGGGTCTGTAATGTAGATATCACATAGGTCCGCAGTGGCTCCTCTCGCAGTATTGGGTGGAGGTGTAGCAGTTTTTGGTCCTGAATACATGCTAGAGCTGGTACAGAAGGAACTATCTAGGGTTGGAACGCATGCGCTCACTGGTCTAATTCCTATTGACTGTCGGAGGGCATACAGAGACGACCGCAAGAACCGTCCTCCGTGGAGCATCATCGTGAAGCTGCGTAGTGTAAGGGGATCGTATTGGATGCTGATCATTCTGCTTCGTCCTTCAGAATTTGGCGGGTGGTCCAGGTGGCAGTCACGTGAGACGATACGATCGTCGAACAAGGTCAGCCGGTCGTGTTCAACCTCCAGTTCCCAGCCCAAAATGGATCCTCAGCGGAAATGGCTGGCCTTCTCGGGAGTTTCGGGGGTATCCAGTACAGCTGGAGGAAGCAAGGTTGCTCGGGACATTTTTGCTGGAACGTGCGGTACGTTTCAGTGGTGTGCGATGGTGATGGCCGTAGATAGTGTTGGAGTGGATTTATGAGGCTCACTGTGTTTCTGGGAATAGAGTGATGGTTGTGAAAATGTCTTCATGATTTTTGTTGGTGCAATGGATTCCTGTGGGTCTTGCCAAAGAACAGCTGGCTCAACAAATTATGGCGCTCTACTCTGTGCAGGTGGCATTGCTGTCACGCTCGTTGGACACCCCTTTGACACAGCGAAAGTCAGGCTGCAGAGCCAGTCGTCTGTCAACCCAGTCTACTGTAAGCCCAGCCCCCTTGCTCCAGTTAAGACAACCAGAGCGCAAAGTAGCGTTGCTGGTATGTTGCAAACTTTTTATTACTGGTGAATAGATGTCAATATGTGCCATCTGCAGCGGGAGCGCTTGATGTGGTGAGGAAGACCATCAAGTGGGAGGGCCCACAAGGTCTGTACAAGGTGAGCAGTGGGCGTGTCAGTTTATGCGTTCTTCCCACTGTTGCTAGCAAGTCTTGGTGCCTCACACGTGTGGTGCCTTGCTGTAGGGAGTCTCATCCCCGCTGGCTGGTCAGATTGTCTTCAGATCTGTGCTTTTCGGCGCATTTGGGGCTGCCAAGAGGTGGCTGTCCACCAATCCAGATGGCACAGCCCGTGCGCTGACCACCTTGGACTTCTACAAGGTACACAGCAAGTCCTCATGAACTTATGCCCAGCCCTTTTCACAACACCAGCTTGTCCATAATTGAGTCCGGTGATGCCATGCAAACCTGCCCAGCCTTTTCGCCTGCCCACCTCTGTTTCCTTTTGTGGAGTCCTCAGCACTGTGCATATGGGTGCTTGCAGGCAGGAGCAATCACGGGCTTTGTGTCAGCATTTGTGGAGGGGCCGATCGATTTCTTCAAGTCACAGATCCAAGTGCAGATCATTCGGGCAAAGGCAGATCCAAACTACAAACGTGTGCTGTCCAGACACCTGGGGCCCTGGACAATTTTCTTTCTTAATGTGCAGGAATTCGTGGTATAATTATCCCATGTGAAGCAGTGCTGGTGGGCTGACGTGTGGTATGTGTGGCTGCAGCGGCATTTACCAGTGTTTCTGGCTGTGTGAGGAATGTACTCAGAACCAATGGGATGATGGGCCCCTTCCAGGGCCTGACCGCAACGATCATCAGGAACACACCTGCAAACTCCATCTACCTGGGATCCTTCGAAGTTCTCAAGCAGCAGTTTGCCAAGTACTACGGGTGCACGTAAGGCCCTCACTTGCGCCCACTTGCTTGTCTGGCCCCTCTCTGGTCTGTATACACAAATGTTTTCAGCATTTGCATACTGTCTCTATATCATAGTGCACATTTTAGAGCCCTTCTTCTGAGCCTGGCGCTTTATTGCCACTCATGTGATGCGAGAAATTTTGTGGTCAGGGCTCTCGCCTCGGCCCGCAATGGTGCCTGTACCAAGCATCCCCAGGGTATTCACCCCGCTTTTGCTCAGAACCCTTCAACCTAAGAGGTGTGCGCGCAGGCCAAAAGAGCTGCCCGGCGTGTTGACCGTGACAGCAGCTGGGACTGGGGGGCTCATGTACTGGCTGGCCATCTACCCAATTGACCAGATCAAATCGGCCATGATGACAGACAGCATTGTGAAGTCTGAGCGCAAATTTCCCACTATGGCCTCTGCTGTTCGGGTGAGTACTGCTCCAAGTTTCCTCAACAGCCAATCCTCCACTGCCACACTGAAGACTCGCTGAGCATGGTAGTAAAAGTGTAGTGCTTGCTTGCTGTCCTGAGCGTCTTCAACTAGAGTTAGATCATTTTAACACATCCCGGCACCTTCTGAAGACTTGCAGTATGGAAGCCCTGACCTGTTTGTGTGTGCTCCAGCAACTGTATGCAGAAGGAGGAGTGCCGCGCTTTTTCAAGGGCTTCACACCTTGCCTGCTGCGCGCTTTCCCTGCCAACGGCATCATGCTGCTGACTGTGGACAAGGTCACCACCATGCTGTCCTGAAGTGCTGACAGGTCCTGTTCGAACAGGTCTGAATTCATCGTAGCCTTCTGTTCTCTGAGAGATGCACCCGTCAACGATTGTGCTCAAGGGAGTTGGTACTTGAATACCAAAATTGATTAATACTCTTTACATCAATCCTTGTAAGTTTGCGGAGCGCGCCCAGCGTACCTGCTGCATGTGAGAGTGAGAGGCGTATTTTTTTCTGTAGCTTTAGGTAGGCATGGTTGATGTGGCCACACAGTCTCGGGCAACTTCCTTTAGCATTTGCCCAGATCTCATGAGCGCGACAATTTAATGTACATAGCACTGATCTGGCAAACAGCTGCAGATCATCAATCTGTGTTGTGCAGTGAGTATTTCAGTGTGAGGGACTTTTGCCCTTCTAATTGCAGTATCTGGGTAACATATTAAGAATGGTCCTGAAGTTTTCACGGATGCATCAGCCCTTGTTTCAGTACAAAAATATCCTCTCTTCTCTCCCACCATCAGATGCGTCAAATCCTCCGCAGATGTCTTTGGACCGCAAGGAAAGAATCAAAACACTGCCTCTCACCAGTCGAGGTCGAGCTGTGCTGTATGCCAAAGCATCACACCCGTAGACACACATCAAGATAATATACTCTCTTTGACATTTCCTGAAGTGAAACTGCACGCTCTCTCAACAGCCTCGCAGGAGCAGTCAATGCAGAAACGCGCAAGATTCACGTTGCATGTAAGACAATGTGTAGGAATGGTCGTGACTACCTAGACTGGTAAAAACAATTGCCTGGTACCTCTCAGAGCTGGCCCACTTGCAGGCCTGCCTGCCGCCACAAAAGCTATGGCGCAATGGTGTTGAAGGAATAACAATTTGAATGTGCCTCTTCACACAGCCCTTCAGAAACCTGTGCTTTCTGTTGACAGAAACGTACACAGGGGCCCTCATAACCTTGTACCATTGAGAATGAGCGAGGGCTATGGAGCTCTCATGGCAGGCGCCCCTGCTTGCGGAGGCCATCCCGGAAGGCCGCCAGCACCAGTTCAATGTTCTGGGGCTGCGCATTGTATCCCTGCATGCAAAAAACACTTTCAATGCTCATGCTCATACATGCTCATGCTCGAGCATGGTCATGAACGCGTGCTCAAGAAGGAAGAAAATTTGGAGCACAGTTGAAGTTGTTGTTTCATGTCCAGGGGTATGAATGCAAGCTGTATACACTGTGCTGGAGGAGGATCGCACCATGATGCCCACGCGCCATACGCGACCTACAGTGGGCCCCAGACCACCAGCAATCTCCACTGAATATGTGTCCATAGCGTTCTTCACCAGCGCGGCCCAGTCAACACCCTCAGGCACCTGTGGATGTTCGAAGAATTGGTTTTAACTTCACCCCAGATAGTGTATGCCCGTTAGGTGGAGCTCTGACTGGTCACTTCCTGTATCAGGCAAAACATCAGTCAATCTCATCAGAACGGTATTTGGTAGCTCTGCGCTGCCCTGCCACCTGCTCCACACCTTGTGAGATGTGGCAATCCCACGGCTCTGCTAGCATGATCTCCCCATTTTACTTCCAAGACTGAAAGATGATCTGGACTCTCTGATGCATGTACATACTCCCCTCATGAGGAGGCAAGCTTCCCCTGGCAAAAGAGCATGGAGATGGGCATGCATGCAATTGTGATAAAATAGTTTGCCCTGGCACATAAAGACCATCTCCAGACGAGCAGTAATAAGAGGGCACCTTGATGGTGTTGACGGTGATGAGACGCTCGTCAGGATTCTCCACGAAGGGCTCCAGGCCCATCTCGGAGAGGCCGGCCCACAGGTGCTCATGCTCGCGCTGGTGTCGCGCCCACATCGCGTCCAGGCCCTCCTCTCCAACCAGCGCCAGGGCCTCCCTCATTGCATACCTGCACCATCATGTGAAGCAAGTCAGTCAGTCAACCAGTTGATTGCCATTTCCAGCCACCTAGGGCTGATCTGATGTCTGCCTCCAATCGACAGAGTCAGCACCCAGCATCACATCCAAACCTTCACAGAGAAACTTGGAGACACCCACACGATCATCCTGCCTAAAGAACAAGTGATAACTTGACCACGCATTGGATGTGTTGACTCAGCTGTGCAGTGGTTAAGTGGCCCTGCCAGACATTTCAAGACTCTGTTGTGGACATCATGGATGTGGTGAGCTCACCACATGCTGACCATGCCGGTGTGGTGGTAGCTGCGGCTGCCGAACCAGCCCCAGTAGTCCCCGATGAGGTTGAGGTCCAGGTTGTACGAGCCCGGCTTGGTCTTCCGCGCCCTGACCTTGTCCAGTGCTCTCTGGCTCAGGAACAGTGGCGCACCGCCTGCCACATGCCAGTAGCAGAAATAAATAAAAAGCTTATTATGTAAAACATAGATTAAATATCATCTGTGTAATATCCACAAGAAGAGCCAATCACCAGGTACTGCTTTACTAGAACACCTTCATGTCATACCTGGAGGAGCGGCAAGCACTTTCTGGGAGCCAGAGTAGATGGCATCAACGCCCCAGGCATCCGCAAACATGGGGACACCGCCCAGAGAGCAGACTGTGTCCACCAGCAGCAGTGTGCCGTTATCTTTGCACAGCTTGCCCAGCCCCGCCAAGTTCTGGTGCACTCCAGAACTGCTCTCGCCCTAGCACCGCACATCATTTCAAAATCATGCGCCTCTATTACCATGAGCCACTCGGGTTGCAGGAAGTGTGTCGACTGCCAAGATGAATTCAATAAGCCTTCATGCAGTTTGTACAGAGCATTTGGGCAGTACCTGGCACAGGAAGAGCACAGCAGGTTTGTGCTGTGTCACTGCCTGGGAGAGCTCCTCAAAGCTGAAGGCTTTGCCTGCCTCTTTCTCCAGATTAACCACATTCGCTGCAAAAACACCGGCCCAGCATTTATAATATGCGCAGAAAACTACACATTTGCAGGAACACATGCACATGGCAAAAGTAAAAACATGAAAATGGGCACACCTCCATATCTCGCCGCCATGTCACACACCCTCGAGCCCCAGATACCATTGTTCCCCACAACAATCGTCTCACCAGGCTCCACAAGATTCGTGATTGTAGCCTCCATGCCTGATCAGCCACCCTCTTCAGTAAAGGACAGAGGCTAAGATATTGCAAAATATCACACAAGCACTCCCAGATAAGGGCTGCCTGTAGCATACCTGCGTGCCCTGTGCCGCTGATCAAGAGGGTGTACTTGCTGCTAGTCTGGAAGACGTACTGCAAGCCCTCCTGGATCTCATTCATGATCTTGAAGAACGGAGGATGCATATGGCCTGGACACCACAACAAACAATCCAGTTCATATCTCGGCACTTACCTTCATACATCATTCAACATCACGTAGACCTGGCAGAGAGATAAAATAACCATAAAAATTTGAAGCACCTAGAAGAGGCAGTGTCTGTGCTGCGAGCACTCTTGGATGCGAGTTTGCTGGACCAGGCCCCATGAGAAGCCTGCTTGGCACCTGTGCGCGCACATACACCAAATTCGGATTGGAACTGCAACATGTCTTGCTTTTCAGAACACTTGGCACCAACTCATATTGAATCTGCTAGCTTTTCACGGCCACCAATGAACTAGTGGCTTTGTTGTGCTCGGGGTCAATGCAAATGGCGTCATTTGTGAAGACCTTTGATACCAAGACACTTACGTCAATGACTGTGCTCGGTCCAGCATAGGGAAGAATCTCTGGAAGGACCTCTCCTGGCCGAGCGGCATTTGCAGCCAGGGCCGGCGCTGTGCTAGAAAAATTCTTTGTTTGCAGCCTCAAGGACGTCTGCAGCGTCCGCAAAAGCGCAGACCTGCCCATAGCTGCGACTTGTAGTGGACAAACGGCGTTTGGAAACCTCGGAAGCCTCCCAATCCACTCAAATACTGCATGGCCGCTCAGATCAAATCAGGAGGTACGCCGCCTAGAACCAGGAACTTGCAAACGTGGGATCTTCCTTTCTCGTCCATAAAATTTCTCGATAAAACAGCAGGAAACCTCCTCCAAATTAGTTGTTCCGCCATCGAGCTTCTCAAATGGGGAGGTCGGCAGCGAAGCGTCTCGCAACACGGCTGGTACGCAGCGCGCTGCCCTCCCAGCGCCCGTTCTCGACCAGCATCACGTTTCAACAGCCAGCAGGCCAAGGCGTTCGGCAAACAGATATCCAGGCGCGCCACAACTGTAGACTATACCTTCATATGCGCGATAGCCCCGTGTACGATATGATCGGGCCGTGCCGTACTCGGCCTTATCTGTGCACCCTCTTCCTCAGATACAATAAAGTTCTGTATTATATCAGTACGCATGTAAGTCCTGGCAGGTACCATAGGCTCATCCCAAGGCAGTGTGATACTTTACCAGGTTTTGTGGCTTGTAGCTGGAGAGCATACGGTCTGTCCCAGCAGTTCTGGTACATGGGACTTACTGGGGGTGAAGGTCGTCTTTCCCCGGGGCTGTTGCAGTAATTATTGCATATATGAGCAGTATTACGTTTGGTGTCCCTGCAGGCTGGAGGCACAGCAGCCAGGCAGCTTGCAGGTGCCCAGGCAGGTGCATCACACCAGCAGCGGCGCAACCTGGTGCAGCCAGCAGAGCAGGAGGCGTCAGTGCCGCACATTACTGTTGACAAGGTTGGAGCTATTTCAGTGATCGGGGAGAATGACCCTCCTTTTCAGCCTGGCGTGTACCGCAACATTGATGGGTACCGTGAGGAGGACGGCCGCTATGCGCGCTTCACACAGGAGATATCCTCCTTCATCCCCAATGAGCGCCAGTTCACGGACCCTGTGCGCACGTTTGCATACGGCACGGATGCCTCCTTCTACCGCCTGAACCCCAAAATGGTGGTCAAGGTATGGCCCGCTGGATTAGTAATGCTTATTTCACTTTTGCCTTTTGACATGCAGGACGTTATTGCCCTGAGCGTCGCTGTAACAGAGGCTTGTGGTGAACAGGTGCACAGTGAGGAGGAAATCAAGAAGATCCTGCCCATTGCCAGGAAGCATGGCGTGCCGGTCACCTTCAGGGCTGCAGGCACTTCTCTGTCTGGTCAGGCCATCACAGACTCTGTGCTCCTGAAGCTCAGCCACACCGGCAAGAACTTCAGGAAGTACACAATCCATGTGAGCTGCTTCTTCCCAACAGCGTTATGCTATTTCTTGTATTCCTGGCTTACAGTCGTTTTGGCCCAAAATTTCTGCAGCACTGTGACCATTGGATTGGGGCGATATTGATGCTGAACTGAGTGCATCCGCAGGGTGATGGAAGCAGCATCACAGTGGAGCCTGGTCTGATTGGAGGCGAGATCAATGCCCTGCTGGCACGCCACAAGCAGAAGCATGGTCACCCAATCCAGTACAAGATCGGGCCAGACCCCTCATCCATCGACTCCTGCATGGTTGGAGGCATGGTGGCCAACAACTCCTCCGGCATGTGCTGCGGTGTCAGCCAGAACGTGAGACCCTTGTCATCTCCCTTAACTGCTGACAGGAATCTCGGAACTGCTGGCTCGAATCTCGGAACTGCTGGCTTGGCGGCCGTTGTTGCTGGAAGTACACGTCCTTGGCAGCAATGGGTTTAAACAATGTCTTTGGCTGGTGCAGACGTACCACACACTGCAGGACATGAGAATTGTCTTCGTTGATGGCACGACTCTGGACACTGCAGACCCTGCCAGCAGGGAAGCTTTCCTGAAGGTGAGGTCCCGTCCTGCTGAAAATATCTTACCTCCATCTGGAGCACGGTCCCCGAGCTGTGAGCACATTTCTGCATCAGACGCGCTTGCATCTGCTGCATTCTGGATGAGGTGGATGTTCCAAGTGAGCTCATTTGCCCGCAGAGCCATGCAAGCCTGGTGGAGGGCGTGAGGAACTTGGCAATGAGGGTACAGTCCGACCCAACCCTGGTCTCGCTCATCCGCCGCAAGTTCGCCATCAAGTGCACGACTGGGTACTCCCTCAATGCGCTGGTGGACTTCCCCATTGACGACCCCATCGAGATCATCAAGCGCCTCATGATCGGCAGCGAGGGCACTCTCGGCTTTGTGTCCCAGGCCACCTACAGCACCGTGCCAGAATGGCCCAACAAGGTGAGTAAGCACTGTGACTCGCGTTAGGAATCAACAGCGGGTCAATCGCAGAAGGAGTTGATTTTTTCCGGGAACCGACATTGGCAGAGGAACCATCTGCTGTAATCAGTAACATTGTACATACTGCACTGTGATTCAGTTGCCGCAGATGAAAGTACGGTATTGATGCTGACATCGACTCAAGTTTGTTTAGCAAAACTACTGGTGGCAGAGGACAAACATTACTGCGGTGTGCAGGCGTCAACCTTCATCATGTTCCCAGATGTTCACTCAGCCTGCAGAGCAGCCTCAGTGCTGCGCGACGAGACCGCTGTCGATGCAGTGGAGATGTTTGACCGAGCATCCCTCACGTAGGCCCCATTCACACACTCTTTGCAAACAGTAGTTCAAGAATGCATGTGCAGCAGCAGGTGCAGTGATCCACTGTCAGAGGCATAGTAGACTGAGTTGTTTGTTGGGGGTACAGGGAGTGCGAGAAGGACGAAGGCATGACGCGCCTGGTGCCAGACATCAAGGGTGCCGACCCTGGCGCGGCCGCTCTGCTCGTGGAATGCCGCGGGCAGACCCCCGAGTCGCTGCAGGTGGCTGCTTACTTCTGTGTCTCTGCTGTTAACCGGATTCACCTGCTCTACCGTAACCTCCCTGAGTGAATCGTTTGCCACACTGTGCACACCACTCGAAGGGCATGCATTTATGCCTACGTTTGTCACAACCTGGCCCGTGAATTTCGCCTGGGTTCCACTGCCACAATGTAGTTCTTGATTAAAGAGTCATTATGCATAGGTCCGAGTGCTCATGCACACTTGAGTTGTGTGAGCTGGGTTGTAAGTGGTGTGCATGCGCCCTGATCTGTGCTGTAATCATGCCCAATGCAGGAGCGCATTGCGGAGGTGCAGCAGGCGCTGCTGCGGGCCAAGCTGCCGTTTGGTGCTCGCGCAGCTCAGCCGATGCCGCTGGATGTGTACGACTTCAAGCACGACAAGAAGGACTACAACGTCTACTGGGATGTGCGCAAGGGACTTATCCCCATTGTGGGCGGTGCTCGCGAAACAGGTGAGAGTGGAGGTTTACTTGAAGCTACTATGAGTATGTGCTCCTGCTGAGTTGACACTGTGGTTCTTTGCTGTCGTGCTTGTTTGTTGAGTAAACCCTGCTGAGTTGACACTGGAGTACTTTGCTCTCATGCTTACTTTAATGACTAAGCTCATGTAATTTGAATCGAGAAGGTCGTCAGTGGTTCTGTTCTATCACATATCACAGGAGGTGATTTTGATGTGTGCTGTTGCAGGCACATCCATGCTGATTGAGGATGTGGCATGCCCCGTGGACAAGCTGGCGGACATGACAGTGGACCTGGTGGACATGTTCCAGAGGTTCGGCTACAAGGACGCCTCCTGCTTCGGCCACGCCCTCGAGGGCAACCTGCACCTGGTCTTCTCCCAGGTGTGCACACACACTATCAGCATGACCTCCTTGATGTCACTTCTGTGCATGTGTTGTCGAGTGGAGTCCTTTGCATGTTCACAGTGTGTTCCTTCGTAGGCCTCAAGCAGAGGCTGAAGCAGAGGGAAGGACCTGCTGATGAATTGTTATGGTGTTGCAGGGTTTCCGCACACCAGAGGAGGTGCAGCGCTTCAGCGACATGATGGACGAGATGTGCTACATTGTGGCCACCAAGCACAGTGGCTCTCTCAAGGTCAGCAATTCTAAGCAGCTTCACTTCTGACAGGCTGTATTCTATTTGTCCACCTATATCTAGCCTTCCTACACACGCAGCGTATTTCTCTACCCACACCTAAGCCTTTCTTCGATCGCGTGAAAAGTGTTCACCAATGCCAGCCTTCCTACTCTTGCAGCATAGCAGTTCACCTACGTCTAGTCTACCCCCACTCGCAGCGTTTTTGTGCACCTATCATCTAGCCTCCCACACTGACAGCGAAAGAAATGGTGTGCTGCAGGGTGAGCACGGCACTGGCAGGAACGTGGCCCCCTATGTGGAGATGGAGTGGGGCACCACGGCTTACGAGCTCATGTGGCAGCTCAAGGAGCTGTTCGACCCGGAGTATGTGCTCAACCCCGGCGTCATCCTCAACGCGGTAAGTCCCCAACACAAGTCCACTTCAATACTAGTCGAGTGAGGAAGCCTTTCCAGGAGGTGTTGGGTGTTGGCTTGCCTGGAGACTGAGTCAGCAGCCACAGGTGAAAGGTTACCGTACCTCCAGGTAAATTGTTTTGGTTGCCTGAATAGGACCCGGAGGTGCACATCAAGCACCTGAAGCCCAGCCCCCCCGCGAGCTCCATTGTGGACCGCTGCATTGAGTGTGGCTTCTGCGAGTCTAACTGCCCCTCTCGTGACATCACTCTGACCCCTCGCCAGCGCATCACCACGTACCGCGAGATCTCCCGCCTGCGCTCCATGCCCAATGCCACCCCTGAACAGCAGCAGAGGTGTGCCTTCTCGTCCTGCGCATGCTAATTACTGCTCAACATCCACTGTCTTGATTCTTGAGTTTAGGACATGTATATTGGGGAAGGTTTGCATGGGGAGGACACATCTATGGAGTGACTGTTCATGTGCCTTCTGATTCAGTATCGCATGTTAAGGCAGGAGCATGCCTCACTCGGTGGCACTTGTGTGTGCAGGCTGAAGGAGCTGTCGAGCATCTATGAGTACCAGGGCGAGGAGACATGTGCGGCGGACGGCATGTGCCAGGTCAAGTGCCCCGTCAAGATCAACACGGGCGACCTCATCAAGTCCATCCGCAAGGAGCAGCTGGGCCAGGAGTCTCGCGCCGCCAAAACCGCCATGGTATGCCCTTCTCCCGCATTCTGCCACTACCCTGATCGCCGCATTGCTGTGTGGCGCCAAGGATTTCATGTCAGCAACCATTTCGTTCGAGCTTTGAATTTTTGCATTCTGCACAACTGCAAGTGTTACGTCGCATCCTAATATTATCAGGGCCATTGTATTGCACCAAAAGTTGTACAAGAACTATTTAGCGCTGTTATCATAGAAAAAGAAGCCAGGTGTTACCTAGTGAAGGTTGAGCCGGGTGCATGTGCTGTTGTGCAGTCGATGGCCAACAACTATGGGACATTTGTGTCAACCGTGCCCAAGCTCCTGAACGTGGTGGACTTTGCGCACCGCCTGGTGGGCCCCAAGCCGCTGGAGTACATTTCAGGGGCGATGAACCGCATGAGCAACCACCTCGTCCCCACCTGGAACCCCTACATGCCCCGGGTGCGCCTCTGCCACCCTCATCTCTCTACTTGCTCCCCGCCACCAATACTCGGCCCGTGCAGCAGTCTCTTAGTACTCTTGGCGGTGTTCCTGTGCTGGACATTCCTTTGCCTTGATGCCATGTGTGAGCACAAAGACGCAATGCCCAGCATTGCACATTTACTGAACAGTTGCGCCTTGCGGCTGCATGGTTGTGTGATTAATAACAAAACGAGGAAACGTAATGAAGTGCTCAGTGGTGCTGACTGACTGGGGTTTGATTTGTTGCAGGGTGCATCCAAGCTGAACATGAACCCTCCAGTGCCACCACAGCCGGAGGGGGGCCTGGCTCGGCAGGTGGTGTACCTGCCCTCCTGTGTGACGCGCATGATGGGCCCGGCTGCCTCTGACTCCCAGAAGGCCTCCGTGCACGAGAAGCTGCTCTCCGTCTTCAACAAGGCTGGCTACGAGGTCATCTACCCAGAGGTCTGTTCCCCTCCCTCACCTCTCTCCTCGGTAACTCCTGTCCTGTGCAGCAATGGTGCATGGAGATGTATGTGGTGCATAACACCTGAGTCACTTCGCATCTCTCGATAGCGACACAGTAGCATTCTAGACATGCTCATATTCGGTGGACATGAAGGAGTGCAGCGTTGATCTAATGAAATCGGTTGGACGGGGTTGGACGGTTCGCAATTAAGTCGCGTCTAAATTGGCTTGTGCGGTGCTGTGAGCAGGGAGTGAGCAGTGCGTGCTGCGGCATGATCTTCAACACGAAGGGCTTCACCGAGGCGGCAGAGAGCCAGGTGTCCAAGCTGCAGGATGCGCTGGTCAAGGCGTCTCGCGGCGGCGTCATCCCCATCGTCTGCGACACCTCCCCCTGCCTGGGCCAGCTCAAGTCCAGCCTCTCCGAGCCCGCCCTCAAGTGCGCGCCCCTCACAAGCAGCCTCACCCCTGCTTATGAGTGGTAGTCTCATGAATGTCGAAGATGTCTCTGAAGAGGAGTCTACATGAGGGCACTGTTACTCTTTATAGCAGTTACTCTGCTGTGAAAAGTGGTAGCCAATTCTGCCATAAGGAGTAACAGTTCCTTCATGTAGGTAGCTCTTCAGAAAAAAATCTTCTACATGCATGAAACTACCACTCCTGAATTATCGGGAGCATTTATTGGGAGCCTCCATCTACTAACGGCTTAATTAGATGAAAGCCTTTGTGAATGCTGCCATTTATCCTGCAGTGGCTGTGGATTTGTCCGTTGCTGAACTCCTGTTGCATGCCAATATCGTGCACGTGTGTGCTGGAAGCTGTACTCTGATTTTGGCGGCTGCGCGGTGGCAGGATGTCGCTGTACGAGCCGGTGGAGTTCATCAACACGTTCCTGAAGGACAAGCTGGAGTGGCGCCAGGTGCGCGACAACGTGGCCATCCATGTGCCCTGCACCTCCAAGAAGCTGGGCGTCACCTCCGCCTTCGAGCAGGTCGCCGGCCTGTGTGCCAAGGAGGTCACCCCCTCTGGCATCCCCTGCTGCGGTGAGGCCCTGCCCATCAAACTCCTGTCAAAACAATGATCTCCATACGCAATCTGTGATTAGGGTGATTCCCGAAAAGTCTGCTTGCTCTTATGCCGATTTTGCTTGCATTATGCCCTTGGAGATGTAGCTGGTGTCCAATGATCCTGTTGACACCACAGTGATTGTTCCCACCAGCACTTGTTTCCACATTTGCTGAATACAGGCCTTGTTGCTAGTGAGGTCATTGAGCATTCCAAGTTGTAACAGGAAAGCGGTGTGTCTTTGCCAGGGAATCGCTGTTGCTTGGGAATCGTTGTTCTGCCAGTGTTGCTCTCAGACATGAGAGGGACTCACTGGCTGCTGTTCGTGTAGAGGAGACAGGCTCAGCTATGCTCAGTAGCGCTGAGGCTTATTGTCTAGTTCCATTTACTCTTTGTGAACCAACTTGCTGAGCAGATCGGTGTGCTGGCGAGCAGGCATGGCAGGCGACAGGGGAATGCGCTACCCGGAGCTGGCCGCAGGCGCGCTGCAGCACATTGAGCTGCCCTCCGGCTGCACAGACGGCTACTCCAGCAGCCGCACCTGCGAGATGAACATGAGCAACCACTCCGGCATCAACTTCCGCGGCCTGGTCTACCTGGTGGATGAGGCCACTGCCCCCAAGCACAAGCAGCAGCAGCAGCAGTAGCTCTGCACTGAGGTTCTGAGCGTCAAGCACTTGTGAGAGCCGTTGGCAATTAGTTGGGTCAGACATAAGTGAGAGATATTCTTTCCATGTGGCCAGATTGGAGCGCTGCAATAAGTATTATTGGCACCAGCGGCTAAATTGTAGGTAGGGAGAAGAACGAGGATCTCTGTTGTTGTGCGTCTGGCAGTTTGCAGGGCATGTTCACTGGTAATGGACTCCTAAAATGTATGGACATGTGGAAGTGATTGTGCTGATTCTGAGGTGATGTGGAGCCTGTGCTGCCATCCCTTTGCCCTGCCATTGTTGGTGCAAGACATTGCAGATCGCCCATGCAATATTGTGTCTCTTCCAGCAGTGAATGATGCAATGAGAGGGGATGAAGGGGTATACTTCTACCGGTAGAAGTTTCTGGCAATGCATGTGTACCAGTTCACACTTACTCTGTATGGCTTCACCGTTCTATGCTGATGTCACATGAATATGAGGTGGGTGCAAAGCGCGCCAATTCGTCTGTAAAGTGAGCTATGTAGATTTTACACGTAGCAAGGGATTGGTCTTTGCAGCTCCTTTTGGCCAGTGGATAACACGTCCTTGTAATAAAATTTTTGTGTTCCACAAATGCACTTCATATCTACAGTAGTTCTCACTTTTACTTTTGAGTTCTCAGCTAGTATCCTCTCACCAAGTAGACCAGAGCACTTGCATCAAGATTCTTGAGGTTCTTCTCGACTTGAGGATCATCACAAATTCAGCAACAGAACAGTGCCAAAAGCATATTGTACAATGGCTCGCTCACAAAGTGTCACTTCCAAGTAATTTGCATGGGTATGGGAGACTCCGTGCACACTCCTACACAGTGAGGTGGTCCAAGTACAGGATACATCTGGTCCGTGAAACTCCTCAGTACACCAGCTATGCTTCACTGCTCAGGCTCCCCATACTTCGCGAGGAAGCTGTTGTGGAACTTCACCAAGCGCTCAGCCACCTCGTCCGTCTCTGGCTCTGGGATAAGGAATGTTGTCCTGAAGTGGTATGTGCCCTCCTCCTGCGCAAAGCAATGTAGCTGTGTGAGGTATGTGCATTTTGCGGGAAAAATTCCGCCCATGCAGGGAAAACATTGTGGCAAGCTTGAGCAAGGTGCAAACGGAATTCGAGACACCATACCTGCTTAAATCCTGAACCAGGAACGGTCACGATGCCCGTCTCCTCTAAGAGCTGCATGCAGTAGAAGAAATCCGGCGCCTTGCCGACCTTCTTGGCGGCCTACAGCATTTCGAGCAAAACTCAGGCTGCCTAGCAATCAAGGCATACAGCACACACCGGGCACCCAGTGAATGCAGGACAGCTTTTCCTGCGCTTCCGATGCTGTCAAGATGATGCCAGCACACAGAGCAGCAAGAGATGTACCGCAATCTGCATCGGAGAAATGACCTCTGCATGACTAGCTGTGACTAGCCTCCTTGCTGGAGTATACAAGCGTTAGCTGCACATGCAACAAGGTGCAGCTGGCATAGCTGGAGCCCTTGTGAGACAGGTGCAGCACACATTCCGTGGGCCAGGAAGACAGCATCAGGCACATGTAGGGAGGGGCGTTTCAGGGAGAGTCATCAACAGTAGATTGGGTGTATTCACACACCTCGATGGCGCCGGGGGGCAGGCGGATGTGGGGCATGGCGTAGAGGGCGCCCTCGGGCTCGGTGCAGGTGACGCCCTGCAGCGCGCTCAGCGTCTTGTGCAGTTTCACCGCGCGCCGCTTCAGTGACGCCAGCAGCTCGTTGCGCTCCTCCGCGTACAGCTTGTACGACGGCTCCCCCTCCTGCGCAGCCACCAGCCCTTCTGTATTGAAACTTGTATTGACCTGACTGTAATTCTGCTTGCACGCTAAATTCTCCGGGTCACAGGGTGTGAGGGGATGCCGCGCCCTGACACATCCTTCCATCGTAAGCATGTGTGATCTTCAGTCAACACCGAATTATCACTGCCACATGCTCTGGGCGCTCAGGATGTGGAGCAGAAGTGGCCGAGAAGGCCTTGACGGGGCATGAGTACCCGGCTGACACAGTACTGGGTCTGTTGAGAGGCTCGCATGGATGACGTGAAAGCCTCTTTCAATTATCCTTTAACTACGGTACTAGGAAGCCTATGTGCCAGTGCTTCAGATTCAGGGCTTCACCACATTTCGATCCCTTAGTACCTTAGCTGGGGGCAACAGCATCATCACTGCAGATGAAGAAAAGACCACTGAGCAGCGCGAGTTCCTGGTGTACCTTTGGAGGGTTCATGACAAGAGCCATGCAAATCTGGCCGTTGACGTTGGAGCAGAGGTTGATAGAGGCCAGCTTGTAGACCTCTGCCAGAACTTGCGGGTCCATGTTGACCAGCTCTGTGTAGCCGCCGCGCCGCCCGCACTCGCCATAGAAGCCCTTTGAGATGGACATCATCGATGCAAGCGTGACTTCGGTCTCCTTCAGATCGCACAGCACCTGCAGTGGTGGCGCTCAGCCTTTCACTCTGGACTGAAAAGCTTCCAGATGGACATCGCTGACGCCAGCGTGACTTCTTTCACCTTTGGATCGCACAGCACCTGCAATGATATTGCTCGGCCATGTGCTCTGGACAGAAAAACCTTACTCTATCTTGGCTCTTGGAGGATTAATACAATAGCCCGAGCAACAAAGCGCAGTGGCTACTCAAAACAGCGATCAGGTCTGGACACACATGTGCAGATGAAAGACAATGATCAGAGTGAAGCCCCATCCTGTGATGCTGTCAGGGCCAGGGCTGCTTTTGGTGTCAGCAGGACGCAATCCAGCCTGACGCGCTGATTTCAATGGACTTTGCGGCATGTTAGGCAGAGACTCGCCTTCTTGAAGGAGGTGAAGGCCTTGTCTGGGCGGTAGATGTTGGCCTGGTACACCTCATCTGCCAGCAGCGCGATGCCCTCCTCCTTGCAGAACTTCACCACATCCACCTGGTTCTCATAGGACAGGATCTGGCCCGTGGGGTTCCCCGGGTTGATCACCACCAGCCCCCTCACACTCTTGCCCTCTGACCTCGCCTGTGTGGCAGACAAACTCCTTCGCTTTGGCAAACCACTTTCAGCGATGAGACATGCCTAGCGCACTCACTCTGGACCCGGTGGTCATTCAGATCAACCAGTCCCGATGTGCCTCGTCACCTGGCTGATCTGGATCACTCACACCGACACTCACACCAGGCAGTCTCTGCAAAAGCCGCTAACACCGCTCGGAGAGCAATCTGCTGTTCACCCCAGCAGCATTTGGACTGCTGGAAAACGACAGCAGGAGCACTGGATAGACGCACGCAAGATGCAGCAGCAACCTTAGAGCAGAGCGGGTGAGGTGGTTCAGGAGGTCACCTTGTAGGTCTGCTCACGCAGCTCATTGATGTCCAGGCTCCAGCCAGTTTCCTCATGCAGGTAGTAGGGCAGCAGCTCCCCTCCATACAAGGTCAGTGTGGCCTGCATGCACCCCCTCAACAGTCATGCACTACAGATACCGACCAGCAGCTGTTGCAGAAGACGCTTGAAACTTTGAGCTTGCACTGCCAAGACATCATGGGCTCCAACAGTCATGCTAAAGATACCGACCATCAGTTGATGCAGAAAAGGTATCAAACTTTGAGGTTGCGCTGCTAGGACAGCATGTCCAATGCATGGGGTCCAACAAAAGCAGTGGTCAAATCAAGGAGGAGCGGCAGGGGCGGTCACCGAGTAGAGGGGGTACTGGGGGATGGGTGTGAGGATGCAGTCCTTCTCATTGCGCAGCAGCAGGCGCATCATTGAGTGCACGCCTTGGCTGGCACCATCTGTCAGAAACAGGTTGTCTGGTTCGCAGGGGTACCCGTCTCGCTCCTCGATGCCCTGTCCACGTCAGCAAGATCTGAACCAGTCATTCGGACACCATATCACCCACACAACCCTCTCTAACATTTCCAAGCATCGCACGAAAATGATGGGTCAACATGCCAGAGTGCTTGTTTCCTGTTTCTGTTCCTGTTTCCAACCTGTTTCATTCATGTATGAGCAGGCATGAACAACCGCGACTTGGCATTTGCGGGACCCTTCTTATGCCTCTCTTGATCGTACACACTCAGTTCTACACGCTTACTCATCACAAATTTCTCACACAGGCGTGAAGTCATGACATTGACTACGGCACCTTCCAGCGCCTCAAAGTGCCCCACCTTGGCGATGTCCTGCCTGAGCACCATGGCTCCTCTGCTGTCGCTGTAGGCCCCCGTGCCTCCTGGGATGGCGGCCAAGTACTTCTTTGCACGAGCAATCACATCTGGTGGGAAGATAGTTTGGGCCTGTGCGTTGTCCATCAACTGCACAGAAGGCAACACAAGCGTTTTTGAGGGAAGGTTTGTGTGCCTTGCAGGTGGACTCTTCAGTTGTTCAGCGCTGATTTGACTCTCCAGAGCAGTGCGGTGCATATACCGTGTGAAAGTGACATTTAAAGTAAAGTGCAAAAAAATTACCTCTGGATAGTCACAGAGAGCCAGCACTTGTCGGTAGAAGGTCACAGGGTGCTGCCCTAACTGCTGGGGATTGCCGATGTTGCAATACAGTACTTTATCAAATGGAAGCTTCTCTCCATTGTGGAGCTTATCTTCCAGCTCTTTGGCACGAATGACGATCTCGCCCCTGTATACGAGGAGAGACCTTGAGCATGGGGTACCGTGCTGCCGAACGGATATCTTCTGAAGGGAAGCGAGATGGCAGAGCAATCGTCGTCGACAAGCTTTATGTACAAATCAAATTGATACAAGGCACAAATGTCGGCTCTTTGCTCACCTCACAGCATACTGTGCCTGGACAACTTTGGGGTTTATGTTTTCAAGGCTCAAGGGAGAGCAAGACGCCTGTGGCCCATTCACCGAGTCCGAAACACCGTTAGCAACCATGGGTACAAGTTCCGACAGTTTCCACCACAACTGCTGCAAATTACTAGTGGGTCCAGATATTTGATGGACCACGGCAATCTGCTCCTGGCGCTGGATATGAAAAAAGAATACCACTTCGACCTCTTACAATGTTCTGTATGCCCCCGCAACAATCAAGCTTTCGGCGACGATTGTTGCTACACGATCAGAGTGTCGTGGATTGCGAGGAGTTCATCGCTCCCCTGTCGTCACGCCCAGGAAGGATCCTCGTGTCACGTGTGTAGATAGGCAGATTGACGGCGTTGTCTGGACAGAATGACCGGTCGAGAACATCGGGCTTGGCACCTTCACTTGGGGAGGCCTGTGGGAGTGCAGAAGGATCCCCGTTGCCGTTTTTGTGACAACATGAGGAAGCTGATCGCGCAGACGGTGGCGTCATCTCTCCTGAGAGCCCGAGCACCAACCTTAGAACGAACGGTACGAGTACAAGAGCGCGCTCGCACGCTAATATGACACTGTAAATTATGGTCACGCAATCAGCTTTGTATGCCGTCCTTCAATTTGCATCGGATCCTCTTGAACAGCTTGAAACGCTGCTCTGCTGTTTGCCAATGGCATCACGTCTAGCCAAACCCTCCAACCTGCCTAATTCTGCATGGATGCTGAGCCAGCCGTGCCTTTAAACGATCATAAGTACATGTATCACGATTGGGGATGTTATTGTGGTGCAGTTGCTGATTTCTTTTGATTGTGCCCCGTTTAGGTAGCTGGCCTGGCATCTGGGAGCCATGGGATAGGATATGGCGCAGGACCTCTGCAAACCATGCAATCTCGCAGTTTTGCGGACGCACCGTACTCTTTCACACCACCAGGCCGCAATCACCTTGCTGTGCCAGGTAAGATCGCTTCTTATCCACAGAAGCTAGTCAGCCCAGCACAGGTACAACAAACCTCCGTGTAATTGGAGCTTCTGGACACCCAACCATGTGTCAGTATTTTGATATCAAATGAAATGCCTAATATGCTTGTGAAGCCAGGTTCTGCATGTGATGCCACTCTCCTGCCACCTGATTATCCGGCCCACTTGAAGCAGGGCCATGCATGTGCCCGGTCTTGACAGCAATGCTATCCTGCAGGCCCGGTCAACATCCATGAGCAGGTGATGCGGGCAATGGACCGCCCCTCACAGAACCACCGCGACCCTTGGTTCCCACCCTTCTTCCAGCAGATCCTGGAGGACACAAAGTACATCTTCAAGACCAAGGAGGGGACAGCCTTCATATTCCCAGGCACGGGTACTGGGGGCTGGGAGGTCGGGCTGACCAACACCCTGTCACCGGGCGACAAGATTGTCACCTTCCGCTATGGCCAGTTCTCCCACCTCTGGATAGACATGATGAAGCGGCTTGACTTGGATGTGCGCTTCTCCACTCCCCATGGGCTGTTCACCTGCTTTCCTCTACTGGCTGTCCAGGTAGCATTGCAGCAAACCGGACTGGATTTCATTTCATTAATGTGCTTTCCTGAGGCCTGAAGTTTTGGCCTGCGCTGCTTGAGAAGTGCAAAATACCGAGCAATGCTCGGGAGCAGACTTCAAGTTTCTTATGGTGTTATATCCTGCAGGTGGAAGTGGTTGAGGTGGAATGGGGTGGTGGCGCTGATGAGGCCAAGTTGGAGCAGATCCTCAAGGCTGACACTGACAAGAAGATCAAGGCCGTAGCCGTGGTGCACAACGAGACCACCACTGGTGTCACCAGTGACATCGGCCAAGTCCGACAGGTTTGCTGCAATAACTTGCTCTCCCATTATCGCAGCTTCCCATGATATTTTGCTGACCTTTGAACCAGTCAGCACCCTCCAGTGAGGTCCTCTTATACAGAGCTTGTTGCATAAGTGTATGATGGTGAGTGCATGATGCATGCAGGTCATGGACAGTCTGAGCCACCCTGCTCTGCTGTTGGTGGATGGTGTCTCCTCCATTGGGGCCCTGGACTTCAGGTTTGATGAGTGGAAGGTCGATGTGGCCGTCACAGGCTCCCAGAAGGCTCTCTCCCTGCCCACCGGCTTGGCAGTCGTTGCTGTGAGCCCAAAGGTAAGCACCTTCCAGTCATATGCTTCATGCCACTGCACCTATCTTGTTTTGAACCCCATTCATTGCTGAGTAGCGCTGTACAGGGGCCCCTGCACGCCAGTTGATATCTGGCCTGCTTGCTCACATGCCATCCTGCACGCTCTTTATGTGCCTACATTCAACATTGCAGAGCCACAAAACAGTGATACGGACATTTATATGATTGATCGAGGCTGCAGAGAAGTGAAGGTGCTGCTGTGCTTGGCAGGCGCTGGAGGCACGCAAGTCGGCAAAGCTGAAGCGGGTGTACTACGATCTGGAGGACCAGCTGGCCACCAACCCGTCTGGCAACGTTCCCTACACCCCTTCCATCCCCCTGCTGTACGGCCTGCGCGAGTCCCTGGGCCTCCTCAAAGCCGAGGGCATTGACAACGTTGTGGCACGACACCACAGGTGTCTCCTCGGGGCTCCCTGCCATGTTTTCACACTTCCACATGACCATGCCATGCGCAAGCTCTGCAGGAACGAACGCTTGATGTATGTTCAGCTTTGTAGCGCCAGGGGTCAGTGCATTGGAGCAGCCTTGTACATGCCACTCCAATTCTTACAGTGTGATGGAGGTCGATGTTAGTAGATGCTGTTACTTGGGTGCCGGCTAAATAGATGCATGGTTGCACAGGTTGGCAGAGGGCACCCGTAAGGCCGTGGAAGGCTGGGGCCTGAAGCTGCTCTGCAAGGAGCCCAGGTGGAACAGTGACTCACTCACTGTCATCAGGACTCCAGAGGTGCGCCTATAATTCAACAGAAATATCATCTTCTCACATCCTTACCTTCACATTACCTGCATCGCTACCTTCCTCATGCATAGTATCTTCTCGCATCTTTATGCAGGGGGATGGCCGCTTCTTGTGCGAGGGTCACACAGCCATGTTTCTCTTCTGTGCTGCATTGAAAAATGTTGTCATGATCATTTGCAGCAGCAAAATCACAATCTGCATGCCTTCAACTCAATGTCCCAATTGCTAGCTCTGCTGCCGTTCAAGCGAGTATTGTGGTGCGGCAGGGTGTGGACAGCGCCAAGATTGTGAAGGAGGCATACTCGCGCTACAACCTGTCATTGGGCGTGGGTCTGTCGGAGGTGGCCGGCAAGGTGTTCCGCATTGGGCACCTGGGCAACAATGATGAGGTCATGGTTGGCTCCTACCTGTTCGGTGCAGAGATGGCCATGATCAGTGCTGGCCTGCCCATCAAGCCGGGCTCCGGAGTGAGCAAGGCCATCGAGTACTGGTCCGCCACCAGCAATGTGATCCCCACCAGGGGTTAAGCCGTCGTGTCTGCCTGCACTGCCAGCAATCCCCTGCTGCCATGGAGACTGCTGTGTGCTGTTAGCCTGAGGCTGGTTTGGAGCAGCAGCAACTCTGTCTGCCTGGTTGGAATAGCCTGAGCTTGGGCATGCAGTGTTTGGAAGGTTGACCAGAGAAGATGAAAGAGGCGGAGTTCCACATGGAAAATTAATCAAATTGTTCAAGTGAGAGTAATTTACTGGAGAGTCATGCGCTGCTATATTTGTGTCTCATGAAATATCATATATGATATTAATATGGGACCAGAGGAGAGCTCATCTGTTCAGCGAACACTGTCGACGTTGGCAGGGCTCTGAATTCCTGTACATGTGTGTGGTAACAAGCGGTAGATCTTTGTAGTTTATACTTTGGCAAACAGAACTTGTAACAGCTTCCAGTGCTTCAGCCTAGCCTTCAGGGGCATCATGACGATCATGATCACCATGATGTCGCATATTGAACGGCCTGTGGCCAGGGAGCACGCGCTGCATGACGAACAGATTCCAAGTTGCAAACAACCGAATAGTCAAGCAGGGCCGGCGTCGCGCAAAATTTTATATACCTGTGACCTGGAGGGTCTGTCAGATACTCATGCTTGACCTCTGGCACCAAACGCTGGATGGCACTAAATTGTGGTACAGGATTGGTCCTGGAGTCCTGGCTCCTGGCAAATCCGTCCGAATTGACCAAAATTGAAGCAGCCGCGTGCGTATATGTCACAGAAATTTCAAATTTATATGTTACATGCATGGCCTCAATGTGATCCCCATTGATATCGCGTAGATTTGTGCACATCCCGGATGTAGTGTTGCTCTGAAATGGCTGTAAATCCTTGCATGGGTGGGTGTGTTTTTCAACCTTCATCGACCCATCACGTGAACGGCAGAAGCTTCTGTTAAAGCCCCTTCCGTAAAAGGTACCTGATCGCGCACTTTACTCAATCGATGTCCACCACGAAGCAATAGCTGGATCTCGTTGTCCAGCAGGAAAGCTTGGACTCAAAGCAATGGCCCTCTATGGTGCATTGAGACGTCTAGCACATGGTGTGGGACCCTGCCACGAGACAAGCGCACTAGCTGCACCCTTTAGCCGAGCGGTACACACTCTGAAAGGTTTCAGCACAAACAAGTTTGCAAGTGCTGCGAGCACAGAAGATGAACAACCTGTTCTCTCGGGCGTTGTGCCCATCACGGGACCATTGAGCGCCGCCTGGTAAGACTCTGTGCACCACTGGGCGAGTCGCCCAATGGGAGATCAAGTGCTTATCGAAATGCCTTGGGTGCATGCTCATGCGTTGCAATTTTCCAATGCGTCCTGATCTAATGAGCCAAAACATTTATTGCAGGGGCCCAACGCCTCCACCAGCTCCGATCTCAACTTCTGTTGGTGGTCACCCTGTCATGGTAAGTGACACTTGTCCCGTCTCTGCCTTGGAAGACGAGGCACTCACCTTAATGAATTTATCGATGCAGCTTAATATAATTGTCGAATTGCCAACTCCTGCGCAAATTACCCAGTCGTACGGACTGCAGATCGCTATATGTCAGACTGAAGGTGGCAGCTTCTGGATGCGCATCTGTCATTGACTCAAAGCTGTTCATGCGTTGGTCTGAACATATATTAGATATTCCTATGCCGGTGCAAATCTAGGTGCATTCTATGCAGGTGCACAATGAGGGTGGCACAAAGCGCGTAGTGGTCACCAAGGACCTTCCAGGGACGAGGTGGATCGACATCCTGACAGCAGCCAACCTCCGTGTGGAAGTGTGCGCGCATGAAGACTTCATCTTAAGCCAGAACACCATTAAGACCCTGATCAGCGACGGGTGCAGGCAATGCCATGGTGTCATTGGTCAGCTGACTGAGGTGTGCTCTCTGTGCTGACCTCTTTAAATGGTTCTTGTTGCGCCTACGTATCAGCATATGTTGTCTGTCCTTTCTTGACTCTGTGCTATGTGTCCAGGACTGGGACGAGAGCCTCTTCGCAGAGCTGCGTGCAGCAGGCGGCAGTGTCTACAGCAACTACGCTGTGGGATACAACAATGTCAACGTCAAGGGGGCCACAAAGCATGGCATCGCTGTTGGCAACACCCCAGGTGTGCATTGATTCCTTCGCCTCGAAACCAGCTGCATATTGCACTGCATGGTGTGACAACGTGGGGAGTGTAAATCCTTAAGTGTCCTCAACAAGGGTGTGAATTGATGCTGTGGGGTCTCAGGGGTACTGACGGAGACAACGGCAGAGCTGGCAGTGGCACTCACATTTGCAGCGGCCCGCCGTGTGGTGGAGGCGGACCGGTTCATGCGCAAGGGCCTCTACCTTGGCTGGGCGCCCACCCTCATGGTTGGCCAGCTGCTGCAGGTACCCACACCCCCCACCTGACCCAAACCATCATTCTCCAGTTGCTTCACCGCTTTGACGCTGGCGTCAACATAGCGATCTCTTTGGGAGCTGGTGAAATACCCCTGTTAGATTGAGTGCTGCTCTGTGGACCATAGCGAAGGAGGTTGGAATGTGAGGTTGCAAAGTGATGGGCCGCAGAACAAGACGGTGGGGATCATTGGGGCGGGGCGCATCGGGACGGCATACGCGCGCATGATGGCCGAGGGGCACAAGTGCAACATCGTGTACTTTGACCCCTACCCCAACAAGTTCCTGGAGCAGTACATCTCCGACTACAGCGACCTGCTGGAGTCCAAGGGCGAACCCCGCATCACCTGCCGCAAGATCGAGACTGTCGAGGAGCTGCTGCAGATTTCCGATGTGCGCTTCCTCCCTCTGGCAATCTTCTGGTCAGAAGAACTGTGCTCAACTCGAAAGGTTTACGGGCTTGCCTCTCGCATGATGGCGTTGCAGTCATCTGAAAGGCTGCCTGTCTTGCGGACATCACATCACTCTATTGCTTGCACAAAAACAATTGCTTGTCGTCCTCTGGATTGTAGCAGATCTAGCATGCACAGTGTGCAGGCTGTGTATGATGGGGGTCATGCTGCGTGGGTGCCAGGTGGTGAGCTTGCACTGCAACCTGGATGACAACACGCACCACCTGATGAACGAGGACAGGCTGAACATGATGAAGAAGGAGGCCGTGCTTGTGAATTGCGCGCGCGGGCCGATCATCGACGAGGTTGCCCTCACCAACTTCCTGCAGGCCAACGAAAACTTCAGGTACCTTGAGCGGCAACCCCCCACATCAGACTCACACGTTGGGCTATCCACCAGCACCATGTCAAACAGCATGCAGTGCCAACGCCAACATGCATTCCAAGCTTCATCATGATGTAACCTCCTCAGATTATGATGACTGCATGGTTACTCATGTTGTGGGGATGACCACGCAGCATCAACAGGTGTAAACTGCTCAGAGAGGACTTCATCAAAAAGCCTGACAAGCAGGATGCTGTGCACAGGTGTGGGCTAGATGTGTTTGAGGACGAGCCCAACATGGTGCCTGGGCTGTCTGACTGCGAGAATGTGGTGGTCGTGCCCCACATCGCCTCTGCCTCCCTGTGGACCCGCAGCGGCATGGTCAGCCCTGCACCTCTTTCCATTGTGGCAATGTTTCATGCTCTTTTCCCCAATTATAGATCTGGAAAGTGGCATCAACGCTGAGAGATGCTCAAGTGCACCCTGAGAGTCCGCCATGCCCTTGTGTCTCAGCATGTCAGTGAAGTGTGTTCCCTGGTCTGTGATGAGCAGATCGTTCCTTGAAATGTCAACGAGATGGACTGAGGACAGTACGATGGTGTGTTGTGCAGGCGACGCTTGCGGCGGCCAATGTGGCGATGAGGCTCCAGGACAAGCCGGCATGGAACAAACCAGACATCCTCAGCTATGTGGATGGTCCCCTGGAGGACATCCCGCAGGCATCTCCCAACATAGTCAATGCTGAGGAGCTGGGCATTCCCACTGTGTAGAGGTCCACCCTCCGGAGACGGTTTTAACTCCTTCAGGGAAGTGTGACTGGAGTTCTGTGGGATCCTCCCAGACCAGGGAGGTTGCTGCCTGGCATCCTATTGCTGAGCTTGTAATCACTTCCCTGCTGCCTCAGGGGACAGTGCTTTCAGGCAGACTTCAAGGAAACGGGCTACCGTCTGAAGGGGGCAAAGCTCTGTGATTTGTCTACTTTGGGATTCCTGGTTGATACTGAAATTGCCTGTCATGAACCTCAGATTTTTGTGACGTAGCCATGCAGGCACAGCGCAGTGTGGTTTTAGCGACTGTTGGCGCATTTATGCTGGCAGGTGCAAGTGCATATAATTAGTGCAATGCAGACTGTATGGTACAGCTCTTGGGACCCGACTGAAATGTGCTGATCTGTATGGCAAATTGAATTCATCTATGTTTCTAAGGCTGACCCCAGCGGGTCTTAGAGCTTAGGTCAACCATAAGGTACTACCTTGTGTGGCGTGTGGATTGATGAGCGTTTAAGTGCCTGAGCAAGTTTTGCAATCCATGGGGTATACATATGTTGCACTGTCGCATGCATGCGTTGCATTGTTCCGTGAGCCTGCTGGTCATCCACCATCCATCATCTGCTCTGGAATTCGCCTATGTCTAGAGCTCCAGCTCCGACTCGAGCTCGAGTCGAGATCATCTGGTTGGTTTGTTGCTATTCAGTTGAACTTAATAAATTCGAATTCTTCACCTCCAACTGAGTTGAGTCAAACACATAGATTTTTCAGGATTAGAGGTCATGACACTTCGGCCATTTACACAACAACTGGAGTGCAACAACTTCAGGCAAAGAAGAAATGGTCATGCCTATGGGACGAAGGCAGGACATGGAGCAGCGTGTCCAAGGTTGGTGTCCATGCCATGCTAGATCAGGCAACTCTAATCCCAATATATCTTCATCCACTTTGACGAGACACATGAGGATATGGAGCAAATATTGTTGTCGGGATAGAAGGTTGCATGTATCAGTGCACTGTATTGTTTTGGTGGTTCGATGTCCAGCATCTAGAGAGAACAGAGGGTGCCCACAACTTCAAGTTAGGCTTCCCGAGCGGTTGGCTTCTTCCTTGAACAATATCTTCCCGCTTATTTAGAAATACCCTTGATTGTAAAAGTCTGCAAAGTGGTCGAAGGAGGCTGCAATGTTGATGCAAATCGCACATCAGTCGTGCTCGTGGATTTTGCACACTCAGCCGATTCTCCAGTCTCCAGTGCAGCACCGATTGACGTGTTTCAATGGAGCAGCAAGAAGAAATCAATATAGAACAGCTGTCAGGGCAAGGAAAAAAGCAGAGGTGGGATGCGTGAGAAGCACCCTTCGCATGTCAAGTATGGACAAGCACCATTCTTTTTCTGATGCAAACAGCATGTAAGTATTTCGCAGGTGGCGGAAGAGTGGGCAAGCCTAGCACGAGATGATCAGCTATCTGACGAGGACGATCCAGAGTTGCAAAGATCAATCAATGAGGTGATCTCACTTGGTGCAACAGTCCTTTCTGGGCACAAGCACAGAAGCACACTTGCATACCTCACCTGCGCAGTTGAGTTGCCATCTGTCATGCATGAAGTTCTTGTGATGCAGGTTTGCAACAAGGGGCTCCGATACATGCTGCGTGGAGAAAAAAACAGGCTTATGGACTATAGGGACGAGTTGAGCCGCTTTGGCCAGTACTTCAGCGATCGGAACAATGTTGCAGGTGCCACATTCATATATGTGTTGTACAAAATGACAGAACACATTCTTCCCAAGCAGATGGTGAGTCTTGAAGGAATTTACTTGGAGGCGTTCAGGAAAATGTTTGGTATGCTGGAAGACAGCGGGTGGCAATTGAGCTCAGAGCCAGAACAGGGAGAAGAACTTGATCTTTTGGAAGAGCCTACAGAAGAGGACTTGCAAAAGTTGGGCTACACTGTAACAGAGTGATTGACATCTGTCGGACATGCTTTGATCCTTCTGCTGCAGCCTTCTCTGTTGACATTGAATCTGTACATGATATATTGCGATACAATCTCTATTGGCTTCAGAGCATCTCTCCTACTTCGCTTCAACACCGGCACACCCTCAAGACTGACGCCATATGCTGCAGCAACCTGCGAAACGGGCCATTGCACTCTGCAGTGTAGCTGTGCTGCTCGCGGCCCATGCTCAGCATGCTCAGCGCCACAGGCTGTGACGGTGAGCAGACTGCTGCTACACTCATCCGTCGGTGGACATGACCACACGCAGGGCCTTGCCAGCATGCAGCAGGTCAAAGGCCTGGTTGATCTCTGTCAGCTTCAGCTTGTGTGTGATGTACTCGGCCACCCTGAACTTGCCCTCCATGTAGCCGTCCACCAGCTTAGGCACGTCCACGCGCGACTTGTACCCGCCAAAGGCTGTGCCCCTCCACACGCGGCCTGCACAAACCAGTGAATACACCTTAATCAGATCATGCAGACGGCCTCTACCAGAACGGTGATGGTATAAATGCACAGGTGCATGCCAGCCATGTTGGTGATTGCACTATGGCGATTGCCTCGTACTTAGAAAATGGACATGCAGTTGCAATGATTGGCAGGTATTATGACGAAGTCCATTGATAAGTAGTTTCACCTGTGACCAGCTGGAAGGGCCTGGTGCTAATCTCCTTGCCAGCAGCAGCCACTCCGATAACGACAGACTGGCCCCAGCCCTTGTGACAGCACTCCAGAGCAGCACGCATCACCTACAGACACATGCCGCAGCATCAGCACCTCGCAAAAAAGCCCAAGATGGTGCAACATTCATCGAGTTGTCAGCAACCGAGTTTCCTCTCACAAAAAACCACATGAGATGTGTTTGCGCTGACTCAGCAGGCACCTGCACATTGCCGATGCACTCGAAAGAGTAGTCCACACCGCCAACCCCATCATCATCTGTCATCTCCACAATCACCTCCTGCACAACCACCCACACCAAAGTTGTAATGCACTAGTAAAGTGTGTGGCTTTAGCAGGCACAGTATGTCATGGTAATACTGGCCCTGTGCAATTTTCAGTTTGCCTGTCGAGAGGCATACCTGGATGGGCCTGTCATAGTTCTTGGGGTTGATCAGATCAGTGGCGCCCCATTCCTTGGCACGAGCAAACTTGCCCTCGTCCATGTCAACGCCAATGATGCGCCTGGCGCCTGCCTCCCTCAACGCATCCACCACAGCCAAACCAATGGTTCCCAGCCCAAACACAGCCGCTGTGGACCCCTTCTCCACCTGTCATGCACCAGAAACCAACTTCAGCTCGTTCGCCTGATGGACACAACGCGTCATGATGCACCTCACTCTGATCTGCATCTGCCTGCAATGTGACGCTGCTATGTACATGTGGAGAGTCTGATTGATGCTCACCTTAGCGGTGTTTAGCACAGCACCAATGCCCGTGGTCACGCCGCAGCCGAGCAGGCAGACAACCTCTAGGGGCGCCTTCTCATCTATCTTTGCCACACTCTCCTCATGCACCACCGTGTACTCTGAGAATGTGGATGTGCCCATCTGCCACAAGCCAAGATGCAAGCTTTTCAATGACACAGTCCAGGATTCCTGGTCCATTCTTATTCGCTGCTCTGAAAGAAAACATCACTGGAGGGACAGGAGATGAGAGAGACTTACAAAGTGGAAGATCTTCTTGCCACTCTCTTTGTGCGTGAAGCGCACGCCATCGTCAGCTTTCATGACACCCTTCCCAGTCCATTTGCGCACAGCGCCGCAAAGGTTGGTCTTGTTACTCTTGCACATGGGGCACTTTGAGCAAAACGCCTGGGTGACAGCATGTGTGGCGGTCAGCCCCTGTGGCAATAAGCGGATGCACATGCTTTTGAACGTGCAAGAACTGTAAGGAACAGGGATGATACCTGGTAGCATGGGATGACATGGTCACCAGGCTTGACGCTGGTGACGCCTTCTCCCACGCTCTCAACAATGCCTGCTGCTTCATGACCCAATATGCACGGGAAGAGGCCCTCGGGATCTGCAAGAGGCAAGGATGGAAGATTGATGATGGGGATCTATATTCCGTACTGCCATGCTTGACACGTGCAATCATGCAACATGCTTCTTGACCTACCATGTCCATCCAGGGTGTAAGAGTCCGTGTGGCAAAGCGCTGTGGCGACAATCTGCACGATTGGCAGCACAAGGTTCAAACCAAGTTCTAGTGACATGTATTTGGCACCATAAGGCTGTCTCTGCAAGTGGGAATAAGCAAAAAAGCAACATGCTGCAGAGTCATTTTCAGCCATACCTTAATGCGGACTTCACCAGCCTGGGGTGGGTCAACTATGACGGTTGTTACATCCAAAGGTTTTTCCGCTTCCCAGGCAATGGCTGCCACGCACTCGATAGGCTGCAGAAGTGGGGAGAGGTCAGCTCCTTAGATATGAAATGGCAAGAAGCAGAAAACAGTTCAACATTGCGCCAGTGCAATGCATTTCACGTACTTTTCATGAGCAAGATTCGAAGGAAATGTGAGCATTACTACGGCAAAGGAGTGATGTTTAATCCACGGTGTCGTTGTGTGGATTAGGTTACCTTTCCTTCCGTCATTTTGCACACGTCTCGGGATCGGGTCCAAGCACAACTCCTGAGGTAGACAGCGTCGATTTTCCAACAGAACTAGCAATTCAATCGGGATTTCCTGTGGACATCTGAGTTTACATAGGCGCGTTTAGGTGTATTGGGTCATCTTACGGTCCAAGGTTCTCTACGGTCTATCGCTTCCCTGCCAGCTTCACCCAACTTCCAGTGAAGAGATCGCCACACCGATGACCTCGGCAGTGTGCACTGCGGACGTTTATCTTAATCCAGCAAACCTGGTCATTGCACTCATCACCACCCTTTGAGGTTGTGTTGCAATTGCTAGGAGCCACCACTGAACGCCAACCGGCACCACTGTACGAATTGGCTTCAAACAGGGCAGGCTTCAACTCCGGGAGACTAATACCCTTTATAGGTTAAAAAATTTCTTAAAATAGCTGCTCTAATGCATCATAAGGACTCTGGGAGGGCTAAAATTATACAATCTTCCCTACATACAAGAATCCGTACTCTGTGCTCGCTGCCAGTGCCATACAGTGTACAACATGAGCATACATAATAATCTGTAAGCCTGGATATATAAATACTCCCTTCCTTCTTCTTTTGGGAAGCCATATCCAATAAGGTGTCCTGCAAGTTTGCAGATCTCAGCCAGTCAGATGGTGGGGGTCTGCCATTGACAAGTTTTGACAAGCTGCTCCCGGAGCCATTGCCATGGGCCATTGCCATCCATGCTCAACTAGACATCTAAGCTTGGGTCTGCTTACCCAGAGCATGAGCATGATGAGGTTCCATTGCGTGTAAGTGGCCCCAGAATGTTTCAAGGTGCCTTTGCAACCGATGTGGTCAAATCGCCATCCGTCCTCTGGCAGATTTTCTTTGTAAGGGCTCCACTGAGCAATCCCAGCGGCCCAAACAGGGAGCACAGGATTACTGTATGTCGAGTTGGAAAATTGTCCTGTAGACCTGCAGACAAGTAACAGTGCTACAAACAGAAAGTTGGGCAATGTTCATCATCTGCACACAGATCTGAGGTGAAATGCCCGCCCACCTTGCAAGTAGGCTGAACGAGCGGCAAAAAGATTAATGGAAAGCAAATGCACCCAAAGCGATGCAGCCGTGACCATACGCGAAAATAGGCTCATGATGCCTTGAAGCTTTGGAATAAACTGAGGATTGAATCCGCCTGTGATGCACAGCAGCAGTTGCACAACTGTTTTGCAGAGGTCAATTGCACATAATGAAACAAATGCATGGCGTTCAACGTATTTTAAAATGTAGGGAAACACTCATGGATTGCGAGATAAGTGATCTGTAGGGCATGTACCTTTGAAACCATCCCGGAGGCTCCCCGGCAAGATTAGGCTCAGGGTATCGGGCTCCCAAGAGTGGGACAACAGGAAACAGTAAGAGGCTGCCAATGGCAGGAACACCAGCTCACTGGCCATCAGCCGCCTAGCCACTGGCCACCTAGGCGCAAAAGTCATCTGCAGGAACCAACAGCTTTTCAACTCAAATCCAGTCACGAAATGAAGGCTGTGACTCTGCGATAAGCGACACTTTGAGCCGAACACAAATTCAAGTCTTTTACCGCCAGGAAGAGAGGGAGGCAGTACAACGTCGATCCTGCCACTACCCAAGACACCGTTGAGGCTGACAAGGAACAAGTGATGCCGGCTCTTTGACACCTTTGCAAGCGTGGGGAATGACGATCAGTGCAGGCAATCTTGTTCTTTTCTACTGTGTTCTGAATAGTACGTTGAATGAACACGTTAGATGGCCTCCAGCTTACAAAGGGAAGGGCCAAGCTTGCATGTGATCTCTGATTGATCCCAATGGGGTCCTTCATCTTCAATGACTTTCCGCCTTAAGTGCACCACTAAATTTTTTCTGTTCATAAACACGGAAAGCACTCTGTTTTCTGTTCCGTGACGGAACTTCCGTCAGGTCAATTGAGCAGCTCCATCCCGATCCGGTCTCCATTCACCCCCTGTTCCTTCCCTTGGTTTTCGCACCCTCCCCCTTCAAGCCCTGCCATCCGTGCAATGCATGCAGCGCTCACGACTGTTGATTTCAAACTTCCTCGTCAATACTGCAATTGATAATAGCAGAGGACACCAGATTGCCGTTCCTACGCACCTCCCGGGTGACCTTCTGATCAGGCAAGACACGGCCTAAGGCGAACTTCATTTCTTTAACAGGGTGCCGAGGGAACTTGAGGCAGTTCGTAGGACCTCGTTGACTCTAACTTGCTTCCCTGCTTTCCCCTGGTCGCGATCGAAGTCTATAGACGTTGGCACAAGCCTTTTCAGGTCACTGGGCCCACTTGTGGACTCTGCATTTCACTCGAATTCCCTTAAGGCTCCTGCTTCCTGCACAAAGCCTGGTGACATTCGATATGTAGCTGCATTGTCATGTCGTGAAAGAAATGGTCCTTAAAACCATTCCTGTGAAGGAAGAGTGTTGATACGTTTTAAAAATTTTCTTCAATACTTCTTCTTGGACCAAAGGTGATACTTGGGTTGCTCCACAGACCTGCAGGTGCAGTCTCTCCGGTGCTTTCAAGGTTTGCTTTGCTTTAAAATTCACAGGAGATTCAACAAGAATTGTACTTGAAGGTCCAATGTTCTACTCTACAGAGATTCTTGGCAGAAGATCCCCACTTGGCGCCATATGGTGCGCAGCTTGTCCTTGCATCTAGCTATTTATGGCTCTCTTCGAAGGAACTCCACACACATGTCTTTCACAGCTGGCAGTTCTGCATGTATGCAGGATTGCAGCTCATGGCAAGAAGCTGCATCGCTCAAAGATATTGGGTGTGAACATCGTCGAGACATGGTAAGACCTTGGAATCACACGATTGCATGGCAAGTTTGCAGGAAGTATTACTCCGTGCCTGAAGTGCTCTCATGTGCATGCACGCAGCAACAAGATAATGGAGCCAGACATTCCGCACTCACTGCGCCTCCAGGGCATCCTGATCGGTGCGCATCAATTCTGAAATAGGACTTGCAGTGTTTGTCAGAGGTGCTGTATCGTTCTAAGATACGCCTGCCATGTGCAGGTGGTTTGACCATTGTCTTCAGCAAGCAGCAGCGCTTCCTGCTAGGCAAGACTACTGTATCATGTAAACCATGCTTGGTTTGGCTGACCATTGTCAGTTTTGATATGAGTTGTCAGCATTCAGTGGATCTGACGGTTTTGTGTCTGGGTTCTTCGCTGCAATCAAACAGATGACTGCAATGAGATCATGGTAAGGCAGCCACCTTCTTGGATTTATATCATTCTAGAGGAGACCGATGCTGATGGATTGCTCTGTGAGTGATATTTCTCTGTTGAAACTGAGGCGGTTCATCTGTTGTTCAGAGGAGGGTCCAAGCATTGACTGCGCAACAAGTGAACACTGTTCTGGAAAAGGACAAGATCAGGGCCAGGCAACCCTTTCGACCATGATCGTTGCTGTCTTCCAGTGCTGATCGACTGCCTACTAGACCATGCAAGCTTTTCGGTAATGCCCCCATGTGCTTGCAGGCCCGAACGCATCACGCTAAAGGACATCAACTTTGCTGGCCCTGATGAGGACATCTACAATGTGGCCCTCCTCAACCAAGCACTGCCAGACGCTGAAGCCCATCAAACAGGCCATACGGTATGAGATCTGAGAATGTGCCAACTATAAACTACATTGACTTGAGTAAACCGCACGTAATGTATTGATGCATTTCAGCACTTCTGAAATCACCTACTGTTGCATGGCATTAATAGCAAATCATGGACTGCTACTGTGGTATTTCAGGGACTCAGCGATGACCTGTTTGTGATGCCAAGCCTGGATGAGCCAGGCGATAGCTTGGGGGGTGGTGCAGCAGCAACTGACTCGTGGTCAAACCATGGCCTTGTCCTGGAACCTCCTCCATCCAGCTTGCTCAACATGGATTTTGATGCTGGCCTAAACATGTGCGTCTGACCACCATCCCGTGCCCCAATTCAGCTCCCTTTGCATACACTGCTCGTCTGCATGCAATGGATGTTCATGTTGGCGCCTGCTGTTATCAGACTCCAAAGGAACACTGGCAGCGCACATCACAAACTCGTAATTGGGTGTAAATGCAGTGACCAGCCAGAACGCTTTGACATGCCAGAGATGGACATGGAGATGCCAGACTTAGCCGCAGAGCTGCAGCAGCAAACGGAAGCAGATGAGCAAGAAATGCAGGCGGACCAGCATATGGGTGAGCAGGATGAGGAAATGATTGCCCCTCCTGCGCCCCTCACCCCACCCACCCCAGGAGAAAAGGACCAGATGGGTGCAGATGCGGGGGTCATGAACATTACCGATGTGACCCCAGAAGCAGAGGAGGGTGAGCAGCCGCAGCGTGCTGCTCAGGTGTGCATCCTCACTTATTGACATATTCCCCCACTCTTTGCCATGAGCGATCAGACTTTCCTCCTGTTACATGGCGTTTGCTTCTCATGGGCACTGCCTGTGATGTAGGCCAGGAAGAAGAAGCGTCAGGCAGGGCTGATCCTGGATGCTCCTGAGGACCTCCTCATTGATCGGAAGGTGAAGCTTTGCATGCAGCAAATGCTGGCATGCTTATTTGCATTGACATATACATGTGCATCATCCCTAGAAAGCAACAGGAGCAGGAGGCAAGCGTGATGTGTGCTGTATGTACATGTGCAGGTGTACAGGGACTGGACTGTCAGCCGCGCAGGTTTGATGACAGAGCGCCCAAAGCGCCAGCGCCCAAATGATTGCCCTGCTGATGCCCTGATGGAGCAGCCTGCCACCCTGGCACTCCCTCCACCCCTGCTCGGCCTGTTCAAGAAACGCCTGACAGCCGGCCCTGTCCCAGCTGATGATAAAGGTATTATCACCTGAGCAGTGGTAAAACTCGCTAGAAAATAATCCTTTGTTCTCCATAGATTCACGCAGCACTATGCCTGAGTTCCTCTCAGTGGGCACACACGACATTGAATTGTGAAGGTCTGACAGAATTGAGGATGTGCATGCAGAGGTGCCAACCACGCCACCAGCGCACAGGCGACCGCAGAGCCCCACAGCGCTGATAAGGCGGCAGGCTGGACGACACCTGCAGGATGACTTTTTTGAAATGCAGATCGATGAAGCAGAGGTGCAGGATGAGATTCCCGCACAGCATGAGCCCCTGCATCAGGACGACCAGGCTGTGGAAGACATGGCGCCGGACATGCCCACAGAGGAGGAGCTGCAGGCCATTGCAGAGGAAGAAGGGCTGCCCATCGAACAGTGAGAAGCTTCGCTCACACATGGCTTTCCATGGCCTGCAGATAGCCATCCATCAAGGCATTTCATATCTATCATGAATTTGCTGTGATTGTGGCCTGGCAGGCTGCGAGCGGCTCTGTCAACTCCTGGATCAGCAGCAGCGCAGCAGCTGCAGCAGCAACTGGGCCTGACCCCAAGCACGTCCAAGAACTCAGGTGTCTCAACTTTCCACTCCTCTACATGACAAGGCTTCACCTCTTTGGCATGATGTGTCTGCCAGACTGCCACCTTTATTCATGGCAGAGCAATGAGACTCGTGCTGCATGCATGTTTGTCTAGTTAGATCGACAGTGTAACCTGAGCACAGGATGGTGTTGTGCAGGCTTGGCCGGCTTGCTGGCGCGTCGCAACCGCCCACCCTCTCCAACGCGCAAGCCTCCAAGCTCCATCAACAGACCCTCTTCTGACAGGTGCCTTCATGCGCATTGCACCAAGTGCATCTAGAAATGATTCCTGAAAGTAACACACCTGCAGTACTCCACTGGTACTCAACAGTGCTGCTGAACAACAGTGAGCAAGTCACTGGTGACCAACTCAAGAATGTCGAGTTCAGTACAAGAACCGTTCAAATAGAGCATGATCTGCACAGTCCTGCTCAGTTTTGGCTGGTGGAACTTGTGCAGTTCGTGGGCGCATCGCCTGTCTGGTGTGAGGGAGGCCACACCAAGCTTTGGAGACCTGAACCCAGAAGGCCAGTTCAATGACCTGCTGCTCCCCCTGCCAGAGGAGGATGAACAGTTGCTTGGCCCAGGTGTGCGCATAGATCTTTATGCAACAGCTTGGCAGCTGCAAGGAACAACGTCAATGCAACGATGAAGTAATAAAAGGCGCGTGATCGTCATCGATGGCTGATGTGACTCCCGCCTTACGATGCAGGACAACTGACACAGTTTCAGGCTCTGGGCGGCTCACTGCTGGAGGCAACAGAGCAGCAGACCCAGCTGGTGCTTGAGGACTCGATCAACAAGCACACCCTGTCCATGATGAAGTGCGCTTCGTATTCCATGCAGTGCAGTGCAAGTTTGGAAGGATGTACATGCCCCATGGTGAAAAGCATAAAGGACACCAGCGCCGTTGAGTGGTTTGATGTGTCCATGGCAATGTGACAGGGTCCTGCAGAAGCACTTCTCTGAGGCAGAAAGGCCGGAGGGAGGACCGCCCACTCTGTCCCTGTTTGCCCTGACTTCCACAATGAGTAAAGGCCAGGCAGCTAAAATCTTCTACCAAGTCTGCGGTGAGTGTCCATTCAGACCCTCATCCAAGGTTGCATGCTGCTTTGTGTCTCTACCACATTCACGCTGCACGACCTGGGTGCTACTGAAGAAGATTCCGTTTGCTTTTATGCTGCGAATTTCACCTCCTGAAAAGGTAAATGGGTCCTGTAGACATGTGTGTGTGTCCATGCAGTGATGACTTCCACCAATTTCATCAAAGCCGCACAGAAAGAGCCGTACGGGGACATCATGCTGTCTCCCGGAAACCGTGGCCCCTAAGGCCATCATGGAAGATTCTTGCAGTAGGACGGGCAAAACATGAGAAACAACGCATGCAGACAAAAGGAATTGGGGTGGATACAAGAGTATGCTTTACATTCACAGATGTCCCAGGGTACAGAAGCTTAAAAGGTGCCATTGGTGTATCTCAGGGTTCTGTCAATTATTTGATGCTCACCCACCATCTCACATACACAGACTCCCATGCTGCCTGTCTTCTGGATGCCTCACTAGAATACAACAACCATGTTCTTATCGGGTTTGAACCTAGACTGAAAAGTATTCTTCATGATTGAGTGAAGGCAGAGAGTCTACAGAATTGTCGGTTTTAGGAACACTCGAGAATATAATTGAATCTGAGTTCCATACATCTACAACTCTATATGCCTGGTGAGTTCATTACATGCATGACATTCCAGAAGTCTGTGAAAGCCTTGTAGGTCGCTAGTGTTGAGACTTCATGCTTGATCTGTCCTGGCGACAAAACAGTATTTGGGCATGTCAACCAAGAATGCTGTTCAGGAATCTATGCTATATGGTCTGCCCGATGCTCCCCTGCTCTGTATAGGACTATTCAGGTGCCTAACTAGAAGCAACTGCCTTCGGTTTTTCAAGGTTGCCTTTGCGGCAAATCTATAGGTATGTGCTATTGCGGCATTGGTGAGTCAGCAATGTGGTCAAAACTCTGCAAGGCATTGACCTGCCAAAACTGCAGCGAATTGACTGGCAGGTTCTCAACTCCGTTTGAGTTGTGTACTGTGCCAACAAAGTCCACACCCACCTGCAAAGATATCCATTCCATTAAGCGCATAAGCACAGGACTCTGCAGGTGACCAGTGATGAGGCAGTTTACCATGCATGCAGCATGCTTTTCCCAGCCCAACTCAGCAGCAAATTAAGGAATGGCTTACAAGGCCCAAGAAGCAGTCGGATATGTCAAGCAGGAAGTTGAAAACTGCTTGAGGGCTGTCAGGTTTCTGGAGCATGGTCAAGCTGTGCGCTGCATTGCATCCGGCTTCCACAGGAGACAATGCCGGCACTTCAGCCAGCCTGCGCCTGTTCTGTCCTCCAGCCGTCTGTACAGAGCCGCAACAAGTTCAATACTTGTCAGCCAGTCAGAGTTACTTATGACCTGACACATGACACTGAGAGCTTCTAACGAGAGTTTCACAAAGTATTTTTTGAAGGCTGGCACTTACTGGAGCAGGCATGCCAGAAACGGCTGGTGTCATCGGCACGTGAGTCTGTGTCAGCTTCACAGAGATGTCGGCAGGAGACACGGAGGAGACTGGCTGGGAGAATGTGAGCGTTAGGAATACTTGGCTCTGGTTTGAGACCGGCCCAGATGCTGACTGCATCAGGGCTGGTGAGTGCAGGCTGCCCAGTGGCCTGCACAGCACATGCAAGCAGCCTCACAGCCATTGATATTCCAGTATGACAAGTATCCATGCGTCATTGAGCACATGGCACTGCAATGCAGTTCCCATAAGGGACAGTGCAAATTAGTCATTGATGTGCCTTTCATGCATCTGTACATGCCATGAAGGGCTCCAGGGTCTGGCAAGCTGCATGCGTGAGGGGCCCCACCTGTTGAGGACGCTGGACTTGAGGGTGGTGCCAGGGAAGGCTTCGCCATTGCAGTCAAACACTGCTCCGTCACTGATGCTGAGCACAATGTCAGTCCTCGTGGGATCACCTGATTCTGGCTGCTCCACATACCCCTTCACCAAGTAGTGCCCACAGTCGTCCTGTGGGTACACATCTATAATGGTGCCTGCAGATTGCATCAACAGCTCAGCTGCTCATTCACAATGATCACTCCCAGGACCACACACAGTGTGTACAGTGTGCAGTAGAATGGAGGACTCAGCTACCCCCTTGCAGACAAACCATGCAATTCATGCTCACACAATTGAGGAAGTAATGCATAATGCATGCATGCATGCAATGGAGCAGTCCCGGTAAGAAAAAGGGGGAAAACAGGGATCGCACCGTTTGCTGCTGAGATCTGCTGTGTAGAGAAGCTGAGCGGAGCATGTGAGAATGCCACGTCAGCAACAAAGTACACCAGATTGGAGGGAACGCCTTCTGGCGTGCTGAATTGCGCCAGCTCGGAGCTGTCTGACACGCTCATCTCCACGCTGGGCGGCCGATCCGCGCCATACGCCGCGCACTTGCCGCATGCTGACTGTGTTTCTGCTTGTGTGGGCGACTGCTGGGGGCCCTGCACTGGGCTGGGCGCGACAGAATTGTTCAAGGCGAGCCCAGCTGTGTGAGCAGGGCCATGGAGTGCTGGGGCATATGCTGGCGCTGATGTGGCGGTGGCATAAGTAGGTGCGACTGCAGCTTCCGGTGCGATTGTTGGTGTTGGCACAAGTGCGGAACTAACACTGGCATATGTGGTTTTGAACAGTGCTGAGGGCACAGGGGCGGTTGCTGGGGATGATGCTGGGGCATATGCTGGCGCTGATGTCGCGGTGGCATGAGCAGGTGCGACTGCGGCTTCCGGCACGATTGCTGGTGTCGGCGCAAGAGCGGAGTTGACGCTGGCATGGATGGCTTTGAGCACTGCTGAGGGCAAAGGGGCATATGCTGGGGATAATGCTGGGGCATATGCTGGCGCTGATATGGCGGTGGCATGAGCAGGTGTGACTGCGGCTTCTGGTGCGATTGTTGGTGTTGGTGCAAGAGCGGAGCTGACACTGGCATGGCTGGTTCTGGGCTCTGCTGAGGGCACAGGGGCGGTTGCAGGGAATGGTGCCAGAGCAGGCTGCGCAGTGGATTGGCCTGCATTTGGTGCCTCTGGAGACAGTGCACGCGCGATCGATGGTGCCAGCAGAGGTGTCTTTGGAGGTGCCTCTGCTGCTGGAGCTGGCGCAGCCTTCGGTGTTCCAGTACCTGCACCATGCATGACACGTCCACTCCTGCTGTGCGAGTGTCACTATTTCAGGGCTGTGTGATTATGAAAATGCACAAGTGGATGACGTGCAGATAGTGGTTGCGGAGGAGCACAGCCTTAAATGGTAAGGCAGTGTGGTCATCAGTCATGGCTTTAGTAGTGGTGGGCTCTGAGAGATCTATTCCGAGGTTAACCTGATTGGAAGACAGAGGGCGCAGGTGCTGGTGCGGAATAAGCAGTGATGTGTGGTTGAGCGGGCATATAGTAAGCTTGTGGGCGTGCAGCATACATACTGTAACCTCCTGTGGGAGCACCGGCCCCTGCATCACAAGCCTCAACAGCGTCATGGCAATGTCAGATAAAGCGCTGGACAACGCATGCGCCAAAGCCTTATGTTGCACAGATAAACCTGAAATTCTTATAGGGTGGCCATGAAAATCGCGCACCATATGCAGCATAGGGCAAAGTGGCTGCTTGTGCTGTGGCAGGAGCGTAGGCTTGGACTAGGGGTGCCTCAGCAGGGCGGACGTCTGTGGAGCTCCTGGGACTTCTGGCATAGCTTGCGCCAGCTTGCTGCTCTGGTGCATAACCATATACTCCAGTCCCATAACTGCCATAGTTGGCAGGAGACACCGCATGCATGAGCTCCTCTGCAATTTCCGGGCAAGCTCTCACCAAGTCTGCACTGCTAATAAATCGTACTTGCAGAATGAGATGCAGTGTTGCACGGCAAATACAGAAGATTCACAGTTCAGGTGCTGGACACACATGTGAGAGACGGCCTGTGCACCCTGTACAGGCACTATGGAAGTGCATAAAGTCACACTCACCGGGTACTGGCGCAGGAATGCCTTCTGCCGGGCACTCTCTGACGACCGGGGCATGTGCAAACTCGGCCCCTTGCGACGCAGGAGCCCTTGCTGCATACACACCGTAGGATCCGTAGATCCCCTGAAGCGGGGCCTGTGCAGAAGTCTGTTGCCGCGGTTCCTTGGCGGTTCGAGGTGCAGGCGGGCTTGCAAGTGGTGCATGTGCAGCTGCATGCGCCAGGGTGGCAGCTGATGTGGCAGCCTCGCTTGGCGCTGGAGCTGGCGCGGTTCGGGCTGCAGCAAGTGCGCTGTGTGCGGCTTGAAGCCCGGCGTAGTAGCCAGCATGGTAGGCGGCTGCAGGAACCCATAAATCGTTTCTCAAACACATGAGTTGGGATTGTACAGTTTGGGGGTTTTAGAGGTTAGGGTTGTTCAGGGTTGGGGTAGAGGGGCCTTGATAGTAATTACTTTTCTTCCTGAATGCAATGGTGGAACTAGGGCATTGTTGAAAAATCCCTCGTTCGGGGGTAATAGAGCAAAGTTTTGGAGGAATAACTCGTGCCTGCAGGAGAGGGTGCATAGGTGAGCGCCGCCTGATACGGCTCTCTTGCAGCAGGCCCCATTGAGGGTGCATTCGCATTTGGCACCTCATTTGGCTCAGTTGTTGCCGGCGCCATCGGTGCGGGTACTGGGGCCAGGACCGTCTGCGCCCCAAGCGGCTGCAGAGAGAGGGAACGCCCTGGGGCTGGTGCCGGCACTGACGGCCTGGCTGGCGAGACAGGCTGCGTTCCTTCACCGCCACCATACCTGCATGCATTGCACTGGGACAGGCTCATGGCAGGCTTGCCACAGGCTACTTTATTCACGTGGTGCACTATTCTCAGCCAGACTGTCATAGGCTAAAGGGCACTACAGCACTGACTCATTAGGCAAAAGTGTCACAATGAGGGCTTCAAGACAAGCTGTTGTGTCCCCATGTGGGCATATGACAGAAGGGAAAACAGGGTGGGCAAAAAGAATCACCTGGAAGCAGGCATTGCTCCACCAGAGTGCTGTGGGGAAGGCTGCGCCTCAAGCGGAGCACGCCTGGCCCTGATCGAGAAGAAGCCATCACAGGGTGCAGGGGCGGCCCACACATCAAAGTAGCCGCTGGTGAACGCCTGTGATTGTCCAGGCTGTGTGTGTGGGGATGCAGCGCTGAGCAGCTGCTCCAGAGCCTTCTGACCAGGACTGGGCGCCTCAGCCGCCCCGGAGCCACCACCCGAGCTGTAGATCTCATGCCCAAATGCAACAGTCCTACCATGAAGAGACAAGCTCTGAGTGCCGGAGTCTACTTCACATGGAGTCTGCTTGCAAGTTTATATCAGCCTGAAGTCAAATCAGTTGCACGGCATGCCATAGGAGCACTTGTCTTACCTCAATGTCTCGTGTGCTGGCATTGCTGGGGACGGAATGTCCACGAAAGTTCCTGCTGCTTCTGGTGCAGCAACCATCTTGTACGCTCCCATCTGTGGCTGCAGGCCAGCAACGGCCGGTCCTGGAGCGCCCTCAAAGCTCAGAACTGGAGCTGCATATGTAGCACTCAGTTCTGACGCCTGTGCCGCCTGGTATGCTGACTGTGCCACATTGATGTCGACTGTTCTCGAGTAGCCATCATATGCCAATGGTTGCACTTGGCCCACAGGTGCTGGCGCATACGCGGTTGCAAGCGGCTGCAGCACTGCAAGCTCCTCACCGGCTGGTGCGGTCCTGTACAGCTGTGACGTCAGGGCCTGTGACTTGAAACTGATTTGGATGAGGCCCGTGCTGCTCTCTGGCGTGCTAGCATCCGGCTGCAAGACATCTGTGGTGCTGAAGAATGCAGCGTTGTCTCCCGGCAGCCCCTCGCCTGATGGCCGCACTGCCACAGGCTCGCTCTTCAATGTCTGCACAGCAGAGGGCTCGCCAATACCTCCAACTTCTGGGCCGGGCACAACTGCATTGGCTCCCTGGGGCGCCTCGGCTGCTTGCTGGCTGCCTGAAGTACTAGTCGAGATGGAAATGGATGGCATCGCCTCTGCTGGCCCAGCAGTGACCGCTTGCTGCGCAGAAACTGGCTCTGGCAGAGGCCCAGACGCCTCGGCTGCTGTAAACCAAAAATCCAAAAGTCAAGAAGTACAGAAAATCACGCCATGAGCATCATATCAACCAGGATTATTTCTCTCTTATTAGGAGGTAAGTTAATCGGAGCTGGTTGTGCAACTCTAGTGGAAAACTATGGAGTTCTGACCTGCATAAATGGCGGGCGCCTCGGCGAGTTCTGGCGCATGCACCCCAGATGCAGTGCTGGGTGCAGGAGCCTGCATGCCAGGCAGCGCCCTGTTTGACAGCAGCGAGGCTTGCACAACCCCGATGGTCTGCCTTGATGCGGCAGCGCGGCTGTTCGAGTCTGCCGCCGCTTGAGGGATGTAACCTTCTGCGGCTGGCGGAGGAGCGAGTTTAGAAGGTGGCGTGGCGGTCTGGCCTGGCCGTGCAAGAGCCACCTGTGGGCAGGAAATATCCCTCAGACACTTTGCTCTCAGAGGCTATATCCCCCAACTAGGGATCTTCTATATAAAACCCTGAATCCACCATTGCATCCAGGAAGAAAAAAATATTACCTTGACCCTTAACCCTAAACTCTAACCCCAAACGCTGCAACCCTAAGTGAAAGCATTTGAGAAAAAAAACTTCCGGGCACCTGAAGGGCGCCATGGCGCGGCTGGCCGACAGACCCAGCAGCTGCCGATGCATCCAAAGGAGGGAACGCCGTCCCATGAGGCGCCTCTGCAGGAGCGTCAGCCACTGCCGATGCATCCAAAGGAGGGAATGCAGTGCCATGAGGAGCCTCTGCAGGAGTGCCACTAGCTGGCGATGCATCCGAAGGAGGGAAGGCCGCCCCACGAGGCGCCTCTGCAGGAGCAAAAGCAAGTGGTGCCGCCTGTGCACCGGGTGCAGGCGCCAGGGTGGCGCCCTGAAGATACGCTGCAGAGTTGGCCTCAGGAGGTGTCTTGCTGGTGGCCTGCTCCGGTGCTGGCTCTGCGGCAGATGCAGGTGCTGGTGCCACAGCTGGGCTCTGGAGAACTCTGACATACGCCATCTCATGCTCTCCCATGGCTGGCTCTGCAGCAGGCACAGGCTCAGGCGCCAAAAGAGCATTCTGAAGGAGGGCGGCTGGCACCGGCCCCCCTTCTGGGTGTCTCCTGGCTGGTTCAGGTGCTGTTGCTGCCGCAGACGCTGAACCAAGTGCCGCTGCAGGACTCTCAGCCACCGGCCCCGTGTTCCTCACGACAGTCTCTGGGATGTGCTCCCCAGGGGGCACAGGTGCAGGCGCCAGATCTGGCTCGGCTGCTGCAGCCTGTGAAGAATTGCTGGCCAGCATGGGAACGTCCACCGAAGTACGCGCCCATGCTGCACTCTGAGAAGCACCGCCGGCCACCATGGGAGCCTGTACTGGCACGGGCGCTACTGCTGCGACAGGCGGAGGGCTGTCGGCCAGCAAGGGAGCCTGTGCTAAGGCAGGCTCCTGCTTTGGGCTGGCAGCCATGAGCCGAGGCGAGTCACCGGGCAGTGCACCTTGTCCCGTAACCGGAGGAGCTGCGCTTTCCGATGACGGACCCACCCCTCTATTGTCGGGACTCAGTCTGGCTGCTGAGCCTGCTTCATCCAAGCCGCCTGGCTGAGGGGGTCCTCTGGACGGCTGTTGTGCGGGGACACTTGCAAGTGGCACCTGCTGCGTGATGTCGGCTGGAGCAGGAGATGTTGCTCTACTGCTGGTCTTCTTCTCTTTTGCTGCATTCTTCACAGCCTGCGGCGGGGGAGGAGCAGTCTGGTAGCGGTTGGCCGGTCTGGCGCTGGCGTGCTCCGCTGTGGTGGCATTTGTGGCAGCGGCCTTTGCATGCACAGCTTGTGCAGACCCCACACCTGGTGAGGTGTCATTGGCAGAGGTGGGCTGCGAGATTCTGGCTGGACCAGGAGAGGGTGCTCCACTGCTGGCCTTCTTCTCTTTCGCCACATTCTGCGCAGCCTGCGGCGGCGGGGGTGCATTCTGGTAGCGGTAGCGGTTGGCCCGTCTAACGCTCGCGTGCTCCGCTTTGGTGGCATTTGTGACAGCGGCATTTGCATCCACAGCTTGTGCGGACCTCGCAGCCTGCGGCGGCGGAGGAGCAGTCTGGTAGCGGTTGGCCGGTCTCAGGCTGGCGTGCTCCGATGTGGTAGCACTGGCATTTGCATAAACAGCTTGTGCAGGCTCCACCTTTGGTGAGGTGTTGTTAGCAGAGGGGGGCTGCTGCATAGCCATCATCACGTTCACATGTTCTGGCGGCGGAGGAGCACTCTGGTAGCGGCTGGCCGGTCTGAGGCTGGCGTGCTCCGCTGTGGTGGCATTTGTGGCAGCGGCCTTTGCAGGCACAGCTTGTGCAGGCCCCACCCCTGGTGAGGTGTCGTTGGCAGAGAGGGGCTGCTGCATGGCCGAGACGTTCATGTGTTCTGGCACACCTGGTGCCGAAACAGGCACGCCAGGAGATCCCATGGTGGGTGCCAAAGCAGGCGCGTGGGATGTCGCATTTTGAACAGGCACAGGCCGTTTTCTTGTAGCTCCCTGCTGCGGCCCTGAAATGTTGCATGCAGCAGTTTAGATGCATGGCTGCTGTTAACATAGAGTGATTCAATGTAAATTGATCTTGATTGAATTTTGCCCATCAGTCATCACAACATCAAGGGCAACAGGTGACAGTATGTCTCTTGCTTACTATGGCTGAGTTGTTTACCTGCAATGTATTGAGGAACGTCATCAATCACGCCGGCCTGGGCATGCATTAATTGCGAAGAGTGCAAGAGCAGAATGGCAAGGACCATTCTCAGATACATTGCCTGCCACACCATGAGACTTCAATGCCTTGCAGCAAGGCATTCTGTCAAATGGATTGAGGTGGAAGATATCCCTACCTTTGCATTGCACAACCTACTCACGCAAGTAAAACGAGAGGTACCAGGCATTGGTCAGACTAGACGACCTGTACGCAGAAGTCGCGAACCATTCAGCATCGGACATGCACAATACGAGTGCAACGCAAGACAGATGTCCGGTCCTGCTACACGACCGCGGTTACTTTGCAGTTACAAACTTCTACACCACTGTGCTTGGCTTGAGCACGAGAATTTCACAGTAACGTATATTACACGATGCTTGAGACTTATTTTGCATGACCCGGGCAACAAATTCACCTCTTGGTGTGTTTCAATTCTTAGTCCAAGGTAAGGTCAGGTTCAGTAGTTCCGGGGATGCAAATTCCGGATCAGCTCTGCAACGAGTATATTAGTTGATAAAGCTTTTAAGGTATACAAAGAAAATGTGGAGGCTTTGAAGGGGGTCCAGCCTTTGTCGTACAGTAGGTCAATGGGGAACACGAAAAGATTCACACCTGCATAACAAGGTCAAGCCGACGCTTGTACCAGTATATTAACCACAAGGAATAAGTCACATTGTTGTGCTAGTAATGGTTGTCGCCGCTGTGTCGGATCGCGGACAGAATTGGGAATTCCGATTGACCAAGATGCATGTCTCGGAAGGGCAATAGTGTGAAAAGAAGGGCAGGCAATCGCAGCTTATCAAAAGGTGGTCCATGTGGCAATCGGCTCTATCTGTGGTTTGTGTGCTGCCAGAACAGCCATTCCAACCTGAAATCCTCGCCAATAAAGATCGTTGCAATTTTGCGTCACACTACGTCGTTTGATTTTGCACGATCGATTTCCGAGGCAGACCGGGACTGGGGTGATGGGGGCTGTCGGCACAACTTGTCCATGTTTTTGCAGTGCCAGACTTCATCTTCAGCAGAGGTACATCATTCCATCTATGTCTATACCTACTTGGATGACGAATAATCTTGTAAAAACGAAAGAATAACGACGTGAGCTGACAATTTTGCAGGAGACTTGGAGGAACAGGTTTTTCTGCAAGATTCACAGCGGCTCCATCCACATGCAGACCAAACTCTGGAAGATCTTTAAGGCTTGAGGTAAGAGTTCCTCATCTAAAGGGCACGATAGTCTGCAAGCAGGGGCTCACAGCCATGCTGCGTTAAGCCCAGTGCACTGGCAGTTGAACAGAAAAACTTGCTGCCTTGCAGGTGAGCGCAGTTAAGGGCGCTGGAAAGAAGAAACTTGCGCAGAGTGCCCAGCAAGCACAGGTGAGTCAGAATGTTAGCTGGCCGTACACATGCATCCATGCGCACATGGCAGCTGCAGACACAGTGTTCACATTGCTCACTGGCTTCTGCACTGCAGTCTTCTAGGCCCCTGCAACTGAGATTGTATATTATCCTTGTGATGCATGTCTAGAACATCCCTGACAAAGGTTTCCAACTGTGATTGGCGTGCGCATGCAGTTGCCGCCCACCCCACCGATTGACCCTGACAATGCGGAATTTGTGCTCTTCATCCGTGCGGTCAAGTTCCCACAATGGTACCCCCTGTCGGTGGTCAAGGGTGGGTCTGCGGCCAACATCATTGTGAGGGCAATGGAGTCAGAATTTGGAAAGTTGCTCTATGGGAAGACTCTCATACGCAACATTGGCACGGTGCGCTGCAGCCTCTGTAAAGTATGACGTCTAACATAATTTGACCCTTGTGTGATTAGGATTATTATATATATTCTTGATCAAAAGAGTGGTCAGCAGATGATGTTTGTTATTTGCTGGAAAGGCTCTATTCTCCAGTATTGTGCGTCAGTGTCCTGTTAGTGCATGACGACCACAGCCACCAATATATATCAAAATGGAAATAATTATAATACGGAATGTGGTGCACAGGTTGTGTACAATGACCGCAGCAAAATTGAGGCGATGGTGAAGCGTGGACTGCCCATGATGAAAAACTTCAAGGAATTCGAGTTTGGATTCAAGATCAGGGACAAGACGCGGCCCAATGACTGGTACTTTGCTGAGAACATCACCATCATACCCCCTGAGGACCAGCTCAGGGGGACTGTTGCAGACCAAGTCAGTGACTGGTGGAAGGGCATCACAGGAGGAAACAAGAATTGAACCAATGCAGCATTACATTACATTTGCTTGGCTGATTTTTGTCCCCTGGATGCATCTGTTCAAAATTTTGGCGGGTTCTCAGAACAGGCTACTACCGTATGATGAGTGGAAGTAATGAGGAGACAAAAGTGTGCAAAGAATAAGACATATCTTCCCCTTTGAAGGAAGTGTAAACTTGCACCAAATTTCGATTTGGAAATTGCTTGCAGAATGTCTGCATGTCTCGGCGGTCACCTCTCCAGGACTGCTGATGGCACATGCGCAGGCACATATGCCAGCATCAGCATGACTTCTGCACTAAACTGTACTCGCTGCTGTACAAATAGGGTAGAATGCACACCATTATTTAGGCTGGCAAGCCAAAGAATCGCTGTGCATTTTCTGTGGTCCGCTGTGCCAAAGTTTCCATGTCCTCCCCGACAGCATCTGCCACAGCTTGAAGGACGTGCGGCAGCAGAGCCGGCTCATTCCTGCGTGGCCGCGCTTTTGAGGGCCTGATAGTCCGTGGGACAAGGTACGGGCAGTCTGTCTCCAGCATGAGCCTGTCCTCAGGAATCAAGCTCAAAATGCTCGCAAGCTCTTGGCCGCCCCTCTCCGGCCTTTCATCGCACACCTGCCATAACAGCATAGAGAACACCATTGTCAAAGACCCTGGTGTTAAAGCAGATATGGCAATAGCTGCGGCAGACATCCACTCATGGACACACGGGTGCAATAATCCTAGGGAGGAAGCTGTGTAGGGAGACACGCACCCATCCTGTGATGCCAATGTAGAGTCCCATGTCGATATACTTCTCGAGCTCTTCTTTAGTTCCAGTGAAGCAGTGGGCCACTGCTGGAGCTGTCAAAGTGTACTCCTGCAGTATACTTATTAAGCGGTCTGCTGCATCTCGACAGTGCAGGAACAAGGGCTTTCTCAGCTCCACAGCGAGCTTCACCTGAACGCCAGCCATTCCTCTGTTACTTGCTGTGCAGCCCACCTCAGAGAAAAAAAGCTCCAAGGAACACTTGGGCTTATGATAAAAGACTGCCTGTGCCGCACCTGCTCTCTAAACCAAGTCTCCTGTACAGCTGGTTCACTGAAATATCTGTTGAAATCCAGCCCGCATTCGCCCACAGCAACACAGCGTGAATGCGCTGCAAAGCTGCGGAGCTGTTCAATGCTCCCTTCTGTGCAGGACTTGGCTTCATGCGGATGGACGCCTGCTGTGAAGTAAATGGGATACTGTGAACTTTCTGCTATTTCAGCTGCTCTGCTGGTTGACCGAACTGATGTGCCCGTCGCCACCAGAGCTGCAATTCCTGCTCTTTTGGCCCTTGCAAGCACTTCTTCCCGGTCTATGTCGAATGAGGGGTCTGCCAAGTTTGCGCCAATGTCAATCAAAGGCAGCGGAGCGTGCCCATCATAGTGGAACAAGGCAGCTTCTACCAGCTCCCCCTGTGTTTTCTTTGTCGCAGACATTGCTTGTCTGCTGTCCCAAAGCTGACCGCGTTCCCTGCGTCAAGTGAAAAGGAAATTGCTGAGCATCTATGAAAGAAGGGGGCTTCGAGAAATTTAATACAACGGTGACAGGGGACAATACAACGGTACAGCCTGCGTCTTGTTCTCAAGCACAATGGGGATACTAAGGAGTGACCTTCCAGGCTTAACATTCAGATTGAAAAGATTTCGCAAGTGTCCTGCGCGCAGTAACGGAGATCTGCAACGCATCTCACTTTTGGCATGACTGTCTGCTGTTGACGCTAGGAGTTCTGTGTCAAGTCATTTTAAGCAATTCCTAGCAGATAAATGCTTGAGTAGCGTTACCAACGCGTCTTTGATCAATCCATAGACTTACTGGAATCGAGGAAAACAACGGCAGGACGAAAGAAGCAGATGAAGGCACCCAAGCGGCGGCCGCCGCTGATGTCCGGACCCCCGATATAAGCTTTTGCTCAAGACAAGCCATTTAGATATTGAAAAGGGAAGATTATTTTGATCCCGTGCGACGCCCACCAAAATGTCGGGCGGACAAGTCATCCGAGCGACGCAGATGTTCACAAAGCACGGCCAGTCCACCAAGGTGTCTCTCATAAAGGAGATTGGAATAGGCTTTGGTCTGGGCATCGCCTTCGGTCTCGTCTGGAAGGTATGATCGCTGCATAAGATCGGTTATGTGAGGTTATTAACGTACAGTGGAAAATGAAAACACTGCCTTGGACCTCCTTCCAAGCAGACAATCTAGGGCAGCCCTGTGGTAGATACCCTTCGCAGCCTGGCATTGCTGGCTGTGTAGCACTTTTCTCTATAACGTTGTGTAAAACAGAAAAGGTTCGTCCCAGGACAACAAAAGACTTGTCTCTAAGGAAGCTTGGTGTCGTGCAGACGTACCACTGGAACGAAAAGAGGAAGACCGAGGAGTACTACGAACAATTAGCAGCTTTGCCAGACAAGCAATAGAGGTGAGCCGCATGGGGAGGAAATCAGAGGCTGACTATGACTTCAGGCTGTCAGCGGTGTAGTGTGTATTTTGGTGTGGTCAGCCTTCCCACAAGTTAAAAGCTATCACCTGTGAATTTGAGTGTTACTGCCCACATGCTCATGTTGTGTAGGGTGTTGCAGGTCACTGTTGCAGGTGCACCTGTTGCTCTGAGGGAGCTCTGAGGGACAGGAAGTGGGATTGCCCAAAAAGCATCAATGACCTGCCCATTGCAGAAGGGGATGAGCCGCCTGCCAGGAGCAGAATATCTTCTCCTTGGCCGGTGAGGCACCGGCATGTAAATGCCTCCAACAGTACCGCCTGAGGTTGGCAAAATGAGAGCGTCCCAGGGTGTCTGAAGTTAGGCAATGTCTACAGCTGTTTCATGTGAAGGATGCACAGGTTGGCAATCAGGCATTGTCCATGAGCTATGGACCAAGTAATATATGCAATACACACAGTGATTGTCATGGATGTTGGAGTGCTTCAGCCTCTCTGTAATGAAAGGCGCAGTTACTGACAGTCTTCGACATGACCTTGTGAAAGGATGATGTTCATTCAAAGATGAACTGGTTGGCTGCACAGCCTGACTCACTGTTGCACTGACTGCATCACAAACTATGGTATCTGCCATCATATTCGGGGCTTGGGTTTCACTTCGCCTTCACTCACTGGTCTAATATAAACAGCATCTGCTGGGTGCTCCTTGTCTCCCTGCTCCCACGTGTACGATGACGCCACAGCAAGATACTTCCCCTCCCTGTTGAATGCCAGCGCCGACACAGAAGTCGGGTACCCTTGTATCTGGCACAGCCGCTTCTTGTTCGCCCCGTCCCATACATTCACCACACCATCGCCACCTGCACGCTTGCAACTTCAGCAGCTGCCTTGACGCCTGCAAGATGCCCAGCTTGCAGCACATGTACGACAGGCTTCTGCCAGATACTCACAAAAAGGCCCTGAAGATCGTGAAACAGCGTTTCTGCCACAGCTGGAAAGAAACACCAGGCCGTCTGATGAGGACACTGCAGCGAGCCATTTTGATTAAGCCAAACAGGAGAGAGGGGGTTCACACCACCAGTGGCGAAGGTCCCATGCACAGGGTTGAAGGCGATGCTGTTGACAGGGTGCACGGTGTCCGCGCCGGCCTCGGTGCTGCGGTGGCACTTGAAGGCGTACTTTCTGGCCTGCCCAGCCTCGGACTGGTCGAAATATTCCATGGCCACGCGGCCCTCCACCTGTGCCCCAGCACCGCTGTCAGCTCCACCCTCCCTCCATTGAAATCCTTACTCAGTGGAGGCGGAAGGCTTGTGGACCACACTTCATCACTGTAACAACACGACCATGGACTGCTGCTGCACAGCTGCTTTGGACACAGCTCCCAGACTGGACACATGCTACATGCCAGTGGGCATCGAGTGTGTGGCTGCAAGTGCAGAACAACCTTCAAGTAATGGTTATTTGTGCGGGATCAGGGAAGCTGGCGTTGCTGGACAAGCTGCTGCCCAAGTTGCAATACTCGCATGCCAGCTGTGGGGACAGCAGGCCATTTTCTTTCTGTGCGCCCTAGTCCTTTGTGACACACACAGACTGCTCCACGGTAAGGGGCATGTGACAGCAGCGCAGCAGGTCATGAAGCCCTACCGAGCTGAGCGCAAAGCCGGTGCCGTCGGGGAAGCAGCGAATGCAGCGCGTCTGGTGCCGCAGCGACGATTCCCGCTCCTGTTCTGGCAACCCCGCCTCCAGCCTGCCACAACAGCTTGCCTGATCAGGATGTTCGCAACACTTTGCATTTTGTGCACTGCTCTGTCTGTCTGTCTGTCTGTCCAGCTGTTCATTCGGACCCTCGACATCTACCAGTGACCTTGCAAAGCCTCTTTGATCTGTGCACAGAAATTGCACAGTTCTTTATCCTGCACACACTATGCTTGTCCATGTGCGCTCATCCACAACCAAGACACAAGGCGAGATGCTTCCCCTCATGGCACTGTTGAGCAGCTCCACGAACAAGACAGGTCTCATCGGCAGGGCAAGCTTTGGAAGGATGCATACTTGCGGAGATCATAGACAAGCACGTGCAGTGATGAGGTGGCCACGACCAGGCGCGAGCTGCTCTGAGCCATGCTAAATACCTTGCCGGGCAGCTGCATCACCACCGCACAATTCCGTCCCTGCGATCATCGCACGGCCATGTGAGCTTGTATTCCCCACTGGGCAGCTTTAGGCCCCCAAACTCATCCTTCACCTGGGTGTTCGACCCACAAGAGGCAGGTGGGAGCTCTGCTTTTGCTTCTTCCTGCCCGACTTCAACACAAAATCCACCTGCATGTCATGCGGTAAATGCCCTTGACTGATCTGCAAGAGGAGCCATGTGCGACTGGTGGGATGCTGCTCAGTGCTTGCTCAGCTGACTCGGTGGGTAACAACCCCCAATGGAAACGAAAACAAAACACCTGATAATGTATGTCCCTGCATGGAATGAGAAACTGGTGCGAGGCACTGGCGGTGAGTGACAGAAAGTACAACAACGAGGCGGTGCACACCTGGGGTATTCGCGGGTCCCAGCAGCGCAGTGTCTTATCCCATGAGCCGGAGGCCACAAGGCCTCGCTCAGGTAGCCACTCCACGCACCTGGCCCCAGCTGCATGCTGCCCAATGACTGCCTCTGTGCGCGCAAAGTAGTCATACCTGCATGCAGCATGCTAGCTCATAGCTTCGGCCGATTTGTCGCTGTGGGCCACATCCATGTACATTCTTGCATGGGGAATGGGATTGCCTGACCAATCTGCGGGTTTGGGAGGGGGATGCCACCTTTTTATTATGCCATCAAGGCCAGCCAAGAAGATGGAAGAGTCCTCCTGGAAAGTCGCATCAAGAATGGGGGCCTGCTGTGAAAAGCTGCCCTTCGTGTGGTTGCGCGGCGCATCGTAAAGCCGGGCCGACTGCACCCCCACACCAGGGGGTGTGCATTCATTATTGTGGTGCTGAATCATGATGTACATGCCCAGACTACACAATTTCTGCTTGTTGATTGTGATGTGCAAGCAGCTGTCTCACCCCATCCCATGATGAACACAATAGCAGGTCGCTGGTTGTGGAGAACCGCAGCCCAGATATGCCATCAGTTGGGGGGTTCTCCAAGGGCCTCCCCAAGTTTGAAGGAGGCACTGACATCCTCAGGCCAATATGTCAGGCCGAGGCTTCCGTTTGATGGTGCTAAGCTCAGGTTGCAGGCTCAGTCCAAGTGACTGACTCAAGTGGGAAAGGAGCGGTGGTGTGCAAAAGCTGAAATCTCTGAAGGCTTTACTTCTTTTGGACTGCTGCAATGCCGATAGATATACTAAAACGACCGCGATGCAGCCATACAAAGGTTGATGGATATCTCACCGTGATGGGATTGCTATTGTACCTTGCTCTTTTCGCAGTGTCCTGCCGTGTTTTGACACTGCATCTCATGTTGCGACACACATCTACAATCAGGATACTGATGAAGTACCGCAATTGCCGTGAGCAGGCTAGTGCTGGCACCAGCTTTGCTCGGCACGGGAGAGAAATATCGAAACACCTCATGCATGAAGGTTCCCATCCAGACAAAATCTGTCCAATCTGATCGATCTTGAATCTTTCACGTTGAATACAAACTCGTTCAGGACTTTTGATACCAAACTTAGGTCAAGCTTGACGACACCTCTGGGACACTTCTTGTGCTGTGTGAATCTTGTTCTACTGTGTGGTCCGCCGACACGCCTTCATGCGTGACATTGAATGCACAGATGATCAAGTAGACCTTCACACATTGGGATTGCTAACCAACAAGACCATCGCAGCATTCCTTGCACCGTATGACTTTGCGCAATGGCCAGAACTGATTCTCCTGGCGACATTGCAAGGCGTGCTTTGCTTTGAAAATACATTTGGATATGAGAAGGTATCTGTGGCCGACTTGAGGTCTGCAGTAGAGCAGAAGGAGTGCCTACCCAGAACTCGGTGTCCCCGTGGGCCTCAAGGGAATGTTAGGGAAAAATCCCCTGTTCAAGAGGCAAGCCCACGGACAACCGCGCAGGCAAGATGCATCAATGGGCTCATCTGAACTGCGTTCAAACTCCTGCCCAGCATGCAGCAAGCCTTGTGACCTACAAACCCACCATACTTGGACATCTTGATATATAGGATACTGAATTGGGGCTGTCCTTCAGGGCATTTATCCAGAATGGTGGGGTGATGGCATCACCTCAATAAGCGGTGCAGCATCACCCTTGACAAAACCAATGCAGGACTCCCTTCCGCCCAGCTCCTCTGACTGTGATCCAGACCATCTGCAGCGGGATGCTGTGGCGCCACCAGTGTGCACCATGAGGAAGCAACTGGGAGGGAAGCAAAGTCGCGAGTACGAGAGCATCTGCAACAAGCTCAGAAGCTAGCACGCCAGAATGCAGCACAGCGGGCAGAAAGAGTACAAAAGGCAGTATGCAGGTAACAACATAATATCATCCATGTCCTTGCACTGTTTGAGCACATGGCACCTGCATGAGGTTGCACAACGCATGATTACACTTCTTGCCAGTCTGACACCTGCTGCATGGCGCAGGCATAGAGCCACTTCATCTACAGATCAACCTTACAGCAACTTGCACCTGGAGTGGCCAGGGTGCGGGAGCCACGACAGCCTCCTAAGCAATCCTTGGGTTGCCGCACTGGTACAGCAAAATGGTCGTGAACCTGACTACTGCAGGAGGTCTTGACGCTTGTAAAACATCTCACTCCAGAGACACCAGTGATCGTAGTCACTCAGGCATCTAGACGTATATTGCCAGCATTATTATATAAATTATCTGGCAATGCTTTGATACTTGCGCCTGTTTCAAGTTGCTTTTTAAGGCTTTTTCTTTTGACTGCAAGCAGACTTCAAACCTTCAACAATGGAACAGCAAAAGGAGGACTTTCAGACTATCTCAATCGTCAACATTCGAGTGCATCCAGAATAAACAGATGGGGCTTGAAGGAGCTCGCCAGGCTTTACTCTGATCACAACACCTTCACTGCTGCAGCAATGCGCTGGATCTGATCGGGTGTCCATCCATCGTCCAATTGCACTCCAGTATCACTTGCATCCTCGCTGTCCTTTGCATTGAATTTGCTGAAGTAGTCCTGCACCTCCGAATGATTGAGCAGAGCTGCGCCTTGCTGTACCTGTATTGTGCAGGAACATTCTCAATGCAGATTCCTGCAAATCTTGAAGGGGTAAGATGTGTCATCAGCAGTTGTATAGTGCCCTTCCTAGGTTGTTTGCAGAAGGTTATGTCGGGCTTGCCTCTGTGATTTTGGAGTCCGTCAGTGCAGGTCCAGTGCCCAGATTAGGAGGCATTGCGTCGGCAGCAGGATGTTGCAATGTCTCAGTGACAGGGTCTGTGGCTTCAGCATCTGCCATCACCCAAGGGTGCTGGCATGGCGCAATGTCTAGTGAGGGCATGCGACCACAGGGGTGGTGTGGGGAAGGCAGCATTCCCAGCGCACAGGGCGCCCAGTCCTCTGCCAAGGACCACCTTGCCTTCCTGCCAGAAGGAGAAGCAAATACATTATTCCAGCCATCTAGGGCTGATTAGATGTCCCCAAAATTCCTTCAATCAGCATATATCAATAGCAGCGAACACCCATCCAAGTCGACTAGCAACTAAAAAGATCCTTGTCCGGCTGAGGCTTCATCATGGGACATTATTCCAACATTGATAGACTTGACTACAAACTTTGTAGGAAGCAGGTGGTCAAACTCATTGTAGATGGGGTGCATACTTGGCAGAGTCTCTACTTGCGCCCGCAGCAGCTGCTGTTGCAGTCTGCATCAGCTCCTTCTGTCTAGCGGAAGCAGTGAGGAGTGCCTCTGACAGTTCTTGCATGCTGTGGCCAGAAGCTGTCCCCGCCTCAAGAGTGTCAGCCGTAGACACTTCAAGAAGCCGCTGCAGCTGGTCAGCATGCACATGGTCGCCCTTTTCCTGTACAGACTGCAACTGCTGCAGCAACATCCCTGCCACCTTCCTCAGTGCAACTGCCCTGTCCTGTGCCTGCGGGACATCTCCTGCGCCTGCACTCTGCGCAAGGGCGCTCAGGCAGCTTGCCAGCAGGCTGCGAAGCTGAGCCACACTTGGCCTCCACTGCTCCCTCAGCCCAGCCATGTCAAGGTCTGCCTGGCTGCTCTTGCGCTTGGCGCCAACCTTCTGCTGCCTGCTCCCCTTTTGGCCATCCTCCCTTGACACACCCAACAATTTGCCCACCCATTGCGCCAGTGCATCTGCTCTGCTGACAAGTCCCTCGCTATCCTTTCTCAACAGTCCAGCGTTGGCATCAGTAGAGGATGGGGGGACAGTGCTGCACAAGCGCTGTACTGCAGCGGCCAAGAGAAGCTGCTTCAGCTGGGGCCATGTGCCGGTAAGGCCGTGCATCACGGCTTCCCACACAGCTGCAGCCACTTGCTCCGAACTCATCTTCCCAATGTTGCTGGCTTCCTGCTGTACTTCTAGCAGTCCTGCATTGCATTGAATCCCAGCATCCTTGACGCGCAATTGATGCAAAATCCATGTACTTCTAATGTGCGTAGGTGACTTTGCTGACGAGTATGCACTGCATGGTCAAGTGAAGCGCACCATCATCCAGAAGCGGCCCAATCAAGAGGTCAGTGGCCGCATGCACTCGTTCCCAGATCTCAGCCATCACTTCCCGTCTCTGCTTCTGGCCAACGGCGCCGCTGTAGCTTTCAGTCTGTGCTTGCACATCCGCTGCGTCCTCTGCTAAAGAGTCTTCCTCCTCAGCCTTACCCGTTGTGGCTTGCTTCAGCAATGCTGCTCGTTGAAGTTCTACGTACCTCTGCATGCGATAACCTCTGTTATTATAGCCAGTGTTGAAGCAGACTGTGCAACATTTCAAGTCGTTGAGCACATCACGATGTGGAAGACAATACCTGCAGCAGGGAGCTGATGTGTGCTCGGCAGCTCAGCAGGTGATCAGCCTGACGCTGCCAGTAGGCTGAGGACAGCCAGGATATGGCTGCTGTGGAAGCCAGCCGCAATAGGGCCAAACTGGGCAGCTCATTGTGGGAGGCATCATGACGGACATCCACAAGGATGCGTGGGATGCCTGGAAGATTGCAACATACAGTGAGAGAGTGTGCATCCTAGGGAATTGAGAAAACGATGTGCTGATTGTTCACTATAAATTCTTACATGGGAATAAAAGGATGATGAGCTCACCAGCATCCTCAGCCAAGTTGGCAACAGACATTGCCACGCGGCCCTTCTGTGACGAGTCAGAGATGCCATTGACCAGCCTGATAACAAGCATAGCATATTGCAGCCGGAGCAAGGATTCTGGCTCCGAAACAGGCTGCCTTGATGCACCCGTTGTGGCACCATAGCCCTGATCCCTGATGTGGAGTTCACGCAGGCATGCAGTGATTTCTGCTCCCAGCGGAAGTCTCCCCCGAGCTTCCCATGCTTTGACCTGTGAAGGCGTGGAACAGATCATCGAATAAGCTCTTTCCCACGTTTCCAGGAGTAGCAGAGTCAATGGATTTGGAAATTAATTGCCGGCGCACTCTTCGATCTTGTTTTCACATCCTGGATTTAATCAGACATTGCGATGCCTCTCAGGTCATGGAAGTGCCGATCAGACACCCCAGTTACTAGATAAGACAATGGATTGAAGATTTACCCTGTCGAGGGCAGATCTGCGACACGACGGGTCGGCAGAAAACAAGCCTATCCTGACTTGTTCCCACTCTTCCCAATTGGCCCATGGCACAACCCTTCCTAGAGCCATCTTCACCTTTGCACCTCCTCAGCACCAAGACGTTGAAATGCAAATACAGAAGGCCACTGGATCGGTGGGCGACTCTCGGAGAAGCATGCGAGCATGCCCCCTTCACGTGCTCGCATGATGTCGGAAACTTCGCTTCATCGGAGAACATTTCTTGTAAACCCATCCATTGCCTTGCTGTCAACATCTTGGCTGTGTCATGGTATCCTATGGACCTGATAACCCTGATCCGCTCGGATAACTGGACATCCTATGTTCTCTTTGCTGTTGCCTTGATCTACCTCATAATACGGTCCACCCGCAGGCTGCGATACAAATTGCACCTGATTAAGTCGGTAAGATAGAGCAATAACATCACTTGCGTTTACATTGATGGCACCCATCGCTTCAAGCCATGTTCCTGTCGTATGCCTCGATGGCGTGTGCATGGCCATGGTTCAATCAGAGCGCAGACATCTTTGCTTGAGCTGCAGGACATCAGATATTCCTATTTGGGGACACAAATTATCACAGATGGATGGTGGGCCGTCAAGGCACATCCTAACGGGCTCCTGGTGCACCCTACGCTCAACATTTTCTATGCTGCATGACCTGCACTGCATTTGAAGATTGGATCCAGCATATGCCACAGTGACAGTGTCACAGAGAACCCGTTATTTGCATGCAGGGTGAGAGACTTGCAGCTGTAGTGCCTGGAACTGTCCTGACAACATTGGTTCACAGTGGAATCTACCCAGACCCAGACGTGGGCCTCAACCACTCCAAAATCCCAGATATCTTTCATGCGGGACGTGACTTCTACACATACTACTTCTGCAACTCTTTCACGGTTCCCAACTCATGGAGGTCATCGCATGGTGCCAGGGCACGCCTGATCCTGCAAGGAGTCAACTACTCTGCAAGGTATCCACTGCCATGTATCCTGTACACTTCCAGTCCTGAGGAACACTGTTCTCTTTTACCGGCCTGCTCTTTGGTGTAATCTTCATGTCATAATATCGGCTCAAATGGTGTGCTTCAAAAAATGAGTTGGAAAGAACATGCTGACGGGCAGGGTATTCATTGATGGCAAAGAGGTGAAAGGTGATGCCCCCATCAAGGGCATGTACCTGCGCCACACCCTCGATGTCACTGACCACCTAGCCAAACGCAGCACGGATGAGTGTGCCATCGCTGTGCTCGTCAAGCCACCGGACAAAGTCGGATGCGTTGACAAAGGGTGAGGCAACAGTGATGCTACCATGACAGTGCGCAGCGCTCTCCCCAGACTTGTGGTCATTGTTCCGAGCAAGGACATTGTCTCCATGAGGAGGTGTTCCTGAAGCATTGCGAGCGGCGCTTGAACAAGGGACTCCTTGACAGTATGGCGAGTGTCTGGGGCGTCTATTGAGGCAGTTGGGTGGACAGGGGCCAGGGTGGCGATCACATGATTGCCAAGGATGTGACAGCGCCGTTTGTGGAAGGCTGGGACTGGATCTTGCCTGTACCGGACAGAAACACAGGGCTGTGGGATCATGTTGAGCTGTGTTACACAGGCCCTGTAGCTCTCCAGGTGAGCGAGAATCCTTTTCCAAAAACCTCCCACTTCTGGCAAATGACACTGTAGTCTGGCCTCGTCGCCCTAGCTTTGGCTCTCCCTCCCCTTGCACATCTGCCCTGTCATGGTACTGCAACCTGTGGATACAGCAACTGCTTGGAAAGTGTCCAGCCTGGTGCTCTAATTTTAGAGTTTAGGGTTGATACTAAGCCCTAAAACCCTAAAAATAGCTTGGAACCCTAAGATAATAAAATTAAATATGCTATGTGATGTGCAGCATGCGTATGTGTATGCTGGGCGAGTGACACCGGAACAGCCGTTGTCCAAAGGAGCACACATCCGCTCAGAGGTCACACTGGACAACCGCACAACCAAGACCTGGTCAGGGCACATTACTGCAACTATCCGGCCAGCTAATAAGGCTAGCAGCTACACAAGTGTCTGCCAGAGGCGACAACCCAAACCTGCCCAAAGCACAGCGCACAAGCAAGGGCCTCCAGGGAAAGAAGCGGATGTGGAAGCCTGCTGCTCAGGGAGAACTGACCCAGATGTCGTGCAGTGGACAGAGCAAGTGTCTGTGGGTCCGGGTAGCTCTTTGCACAGCCTGAAAGTGTGTCTCATGGACTGTCCGGCGCTGTGGTGGCCGATACATCTTGGAGAGCAGGTGAGGTAGCTCTCCATCCTGCTTGACTGAAGGATCTTCACCTTGTTTTTTTGAATTTTTCGAAAACCAGCATGACCAATGGTGATCAGGAAACATGTCAGCCATGACAGGCATGATTGACGTAGTTTGCTGCAAATGATGCATGGCGAATGTTCCTTCTTGAACATGGGTCATGTGCATGGTGCAGGCGCTGTACCAGATGGAGATACAGCTGCGGTTGGACCGCTTTGGACTGTCTGACAGGATTGTGCAGCGGTTTGGGGTCCGAGAGGTTGAGTCCAGGATAGATCCAGAGCTTGGAGGGCACACCTTCTATGTAAATGGCGTCAAGGTGACTCACTCTGTTCCTGGTATTAGAAGGGAACATGCTGGGAGCTGGCTGAAAAGGCTCGAGACGCATCGAAGATACAGTGGCGAAGATGCAAGGATATGAAAGTGTGAGAATTCATCCACAGGTGTTCATTCGTGGCGGCAACTACATAGCAACGGACTGGATGCTGCGCTGGTCTGCACAGCGTTACAGGGACGATGTGCGCATGCACGCAGAGGTACTCGCCTTCATTGTCCTGCTCTCCCTCAAGTTCTTTGTCATACTCACTTTGGACTGTCTGTTCTCATGCAGCTTCCCTAAAATGCCCCAAACATCCCCACCTTTTCCCTGTCATTTCCTCTGACCGTGGTGAGTACCAGTATGGAATTCTTAGGTGAAAGTTTTCTAGACATGTTCTCGTCACATTGTGTGACATCTGTCCGTGCCTGCTTGCTGCAGATGGGCATGAACATGATAAGGCTGTGGGCTGGCGCTGCATGCGCGCGAGAGCCCTTCTATGAGGCCTGCGACGATGCGGGCATCCTGGTGTGGCAGGAGTTCTGGATCACCGGAGACTGCAATGGCCGCGGCGCAACGCCCGTGAGAAACTAAGCATTCCCTGAACTTGCTTCCATCCCGTTATTAGTGCAACTAATGGATTGGATGTGCAATGGATGTGCCTGGTTTTCCTGAGCGGACAGGGAAGCACCAGCTTCTAAACACTTTCTAACTTCTAACCTTCTGTTCAGGGGCTCTCAAAGCGAACTGTGTACTTAGAGCACCCTCATAATGAAGATTGAAGCGGAGCAGCCGCCTTGCTGATCAGGCAAAGAGGCGCACCGTGACGTGCAGATACAGAAAGCAACACAGATGTCAATCTCACTTGCCGGCAGTGTGCGCCAGGACTCGCCGGTGTCGGACCAGAGCTGGCCGCTGGACCATGGCCTGTACGTGGCGAGTGCAGCGGACACGGTGCGGCGGCTGCGCAGCCACGCCTGCATTGCGCTCTGGTGCGCCGGCAACGAGCAGGTGCCCGCACCTGACCTGGACGCCGCCCTTCGCACCATGCTGCCCTGCAGGCCCTCCGGCGACACTGCCACCTCCGGTATGCACCATCACCCCCTAGACGTGCTTTGGAGTTATTTGCCCTCGCAAGTGAAGTGGAGCGCGCCGCGGGCCAAGCCCTGATTGCACGGTTTGAGCGACAAGAATATACCACCACTCAATGACTTTGACTGGAAGTCAGCCTGACCACCCGTGCCTTGGGCGGTTGATACCTCGGGTGGTTGTGACCGCTTCCGGTTGGTGTCTGACATGTCTGACACATCAGAGCAATCCCTGATGCATCGATGCTTGCAAGAGCAGGGTCGAGCGGGCACTGTCCTGCGAGTGTGCCGCATGGCTTGGATTGCACGCGCGCATATGTGTCGGGTAGCCTCTGGTCGGGCTTTGGGCAGGGGCAGGGCGATTTCAGCGACGGCCCCTACGGCATCCAGGACCCCGCAGCCTTCTTCAACCCAGCCTTCTACCGCTGGCCTTTCAACCCCGAGGTCCCCCCCCCCCCTCCCACCCGCTATGACAACCCTCTGAGACCACATCTCACCGGGGCAGAGCATCTGCAGGGCATATGATGCAGCACCTGCAAGCAACTCCCACATGCTCGCGTTCTGGTTGCTGGCCTTTGTTGAATGTTTTGTGGTGACGTCCTGAGAGGCACATAGATTGCCAGGGAGGCGATAAAAACAAGTGGCTGCGCAGGTGATGCCCCCTTAAATTGTGACGGGTGTGTGGCTCTGGAACAGGTGGGGTCGGTGGGCGTGCCAGAGGCGGAGACCATGCGCGCTATCTTCCCTGACCCGGTACATGCAGCGCCGCCCCACTTCCACCAGCTGCCCTCTGGCCATTTTGAGGTGCTTTGACTCTCCTTCTCCTCTTTCAGATTGCCCATGGGAACATTGTCTCAGACATCAACATGCATCACACACCCGGCACACACAAGCATTGCATCTTCCAAGCATCAGTATTGGCAGTTTTGCAGAGGTCAGGGATGTGCCAACTATCATCTTGTGGAAACAGATCAGGTGCATCAGGTGTCCCAGTCTGCATTGTACATCCGAGGCCTGCAAAGCCGGGCATGTTTGCACATGCATACTTGCTGGGTGGGGTGAACAGAGCAGTATGGGGTGCTCAGGAGGTGCCAAATGCAGCCTGGGACGCCCACAAATACATCTCATATGGCGATCCGGGAAAGGGAGTCGCCAACCAGATCCTGTTGTATGGCCAGCCCAACAGCCTGGAGGAGTTCTGTGACCTGGCGCAGATTGCTAATTACGTGCAGTACAGGTGCGCTGCCATAATCATGACTCAGTAAAGTCACCTTGACCCCATTTTCAATGGCCTGAGAAATGCCCAGCGTCGCAGAGCAGCAGTGAGCCTTGTGCGTTGCCCTCAAGGTCTCCCATGCAGTGAACTGCACACTGCCCACTGGTCAAGATATCTGGACACTGTTGGGCAAAACTCGCTTTCCCTTTGTACTTGGCACTCCATTGCGCATCATTCAGCAGCTTGTACATATCTGATGCTGCATCTCAGGGCTTGCTACTGTGGCAACAGAGTTAGGGCGTGAGTCTGGACCTGTAGAAAGTGTTGCCAGGTTGGCAGCTCAGAGGGTGTCAGTCCGTCACTCAGGGTGGCCTGCTTCTTGCGGAGAAGGGTTACGAAATGGTTTCACTATATGGAACAGCAAACAGGTTCTTCTTAACTCAGCCCTTCTCCGCTGGCACCAGGCCCACTTGAATGACAAGCTGACACCCTCTTGAGCTGCCAACATGGCAACAATTTCTACGGTCCAGACTCACACCCACTGACTCTGTTGTTACAGTTTCGGTGCATCAGCTGTTTCGGATGACCATGTGTTCCCCTGTAATTCTGCGGGAGTTGTGATCGTCCCCAGTGGGATTGATCCAGTGTGGCAAGCACAAGTAAGGCAGGTCCATGAAAGCGCCACCTCTGTGTGTTTGTCAGGGCGCTGATGGAGGGGTGGGTGTCCGGCATGTGGGAACGATTCACGGGGGTGCGCAACTCATCACCATCTCGGTGGCATCGCAACCACTGGGCCACCCTTCTGAGGAGGGGCTAGTGCTGTCTGGTAGTTTCTGCAGCCATCTTGAGCGTGCTGATGCAGAAAGATGGCCAGCAAGCTGGACTGGCCATGCTTGCCACACAGGTGCTGGTGTGGAAGACGCAGAACCCGTGGGCGGGCCTGCGCGGCCAGATGTACGACTGGCACCTGCACCAGACTGGCGGATTCTACGGTGTGCGCTGCGCCTGCAAGCCCCTCCACGTGCAGCTCAACCTGCACACCCTGCAGGTGCCCAACAACCCACAACAGCGTTTTGGTTCCCTCCAGCTCTGGGCTGTTGGGGCTTCATGAGGCACTTCCAGCCTGCAGCTGTATCTCTTGATGGTATCGTGCATGCAGCGCAACATGCGGCAACTAAGTACCATGCAGGCCTAAGATATCTGCATGTGCTCTTCCACATCCCCTCATCGTGGCAAGGCATGTCCACCATCTCTCGTCGAATGTCGTGCAGGTAGAGCTGGTCAACACATCGAGACAGGCTCTGCGCAATGCCACCATCAAACTGCAGACCCTATGCACTGGCAGCAGCTGCACACAGGCTGTTGAGAGCAGGCAGCTGCATGTGGACACTGTGCCAGCATGTGCCGTCACTCGGGTGGCACATGGCAGAGTGGAAGCAGGGCCAGAGGGCGTCACATTCATCTTCTTGTGGCTTCTGTCTCCAGAGGGGCAGCTGCTGTCACGAAATGTGTACTGGATGCCAGACAAGCAGGTGAGCTGATCATAACACTGATCTCAACCCAAAGATGGCTGCATGGGCACGACGGGGTGTTCAGGTGATGAGACAGACCTCTCTTTCTGTGTGCCATGCTCCTGACTGAGGAAGTTTGTTTGTTTGTCTTAGACTAGGGATTTCTGCTGCCTGCGGAGATGGGCTGCTGGGAACTCTGTCAGGTTGGACGTCCAAAATGTGCAAGTTGATGAGCAAAGAGACAGTGTCACAGTCAGTCTGGAGCTGAGCAACACACATGCAAGCACCCCTGCTTTCTGGGTCAGACTCAGCCTGCGAGAGTTTGCAACTACCCTCAGAGCACACCAAGATCTGGAACAGGTCATTGCACATTCCAGGTGAGCTGCTTGCCCTTACATGCAATTTAGTTAAAAAAGAGGGGGCCGTATGACTGCGAAACACCTTGGGCTGCTTTGTTGAACTCTCTGCATGCTGGTGCAGGCGAGTGTCACCAGCTTTCTACAGCCATAACTATATGACAATAGCTCCTGGCGAGAGTGTGCACATAAATGTGGATTTCAGGAGGTCATCATCACAGAATGCACATATTTTATTGTTGGAAGGCTGGAACAGCAAGCTGTGTGTGCCGCTCTAGCTGGACGACAATCTTTGCTGTGGCAGCACAGGGTTCCTTGGGAACGTAGCTGAGTGATTGGAATTATTACAAATAGTGTTGCCAGTGCTGCTCCAATAGTACATGCCACAGTACTTGCCAAGAGCCATCTACATCTATTTTTTTTTCTGTGCTGCCAGATCGTCTACACTTCTCTGCCTACTTGGATCAGGCATTCACTGGCTTTCAAACTTATTACTTCAGCTGTTTTCTATTCTAGGTTAGAACACTCTCGATGTGTTACTCAGCAATGAAAGTACGAATGACATGTCGACACGTCGACAGAGTGAAACCTGTAAGTCAGGACTTGGGAAGTCTAAACAACCTGAGGAGGCAACTTGCTCCACCAAATTAAAAGAGGACTCAGTGAGGCCTGGCATCCCATCTCACAGCCTCACAATATGGGACATGAGACTTTAAACAAAACATCAGGGTCTGCACCTGAGCCATTTAGCATCAAGCAGCCCACAAATACAAACTCTGTTGTCATGAATTGTCAACATTGACAGCGCCATCCATTGTAGGCAGTGCCTTGATTAAGGAATGACAATGATGACAGCATATGAACTCTATCTGGCTAGTGTACTTGTACACTTCTCTCAGTCGCGGCAAGACTGACCGTTAGATGACAATTGGGCAAGAATATCTTTCTGCCATATAAGCACAGACTTGTCTGTTACAACTTGACTTGGGGAGGGGGGGAGGGGTCCTCGAAAGAATCCGGTTTTAGAATTTCCTGAACAACTCATCTACCAAAGCCTGCCAAGACATCAGCTCTGTGTGGTGCAGGTGTCTGCAGTGTGGAGCAGACCAGCAGCAGGTTTGGATTCCAGTTGTCGGCAGAAGTGGCTGTAACTCTCCTTATTGTAGGTCCATGAGCTCTTGCCACCCAGGCACGCCTCCATCTTGTCCATGTGAAACTTCTGCGCCATGACAGCTGCCTCGTTCTGGCTGTTCACAAAAACCACCTTCTCTGCTGTCACAGTGTCAATGAATGGGAGCAACGCCTGCGCCAACGACCAAGCCTTCTGCCTCAATCATACAAATAGGATCCCCTTCAAAGTCCTCGAGCAGAATCCTATCTCACATGGCCGCATTGGTCGCTAGAAGAGTGATATGCGCCAACGACCAATCCTCGTGCCTCAATCGTACAAATCAGGATCCCCTTCAAAAAATTGGAGCAGAATCTCATCTCTTATGGCCGCATTGGTTGCTACAAGTGTGATAAGGGATGACCCGCACCTTCCAGGACATGCTGAACAATCGTGGCGGCAAGTAACACAGCGCCATGCCAAGGCGCTCAGGGTAGTGATTCTGCAGGATGGACAGAGTGGTGATGCTGACCTGCAATATCAAAAAAATTGTCCTCACAAAAAATGAACAGTACATCTTTAAAGTACTAAATTTAGTATGGGTGCATGCCTGCAAGTCCATGCACTCCAAAAAGTTAGATGAAAAAAAAACCATGTGAGGAAGGGCAGTGGTCAGACCCGAATTGATGGCGCATTCCGCATGGAATACCTGGCACACACAGACTTCAGATCTCAGTCAGCATATTATGGTTCCCAAGCACCGTAGACTGATGCATCAGGGGATAAGCCATATGTCACGCAAGAGGCAGGGTGGTTACCCTTTGAAGTCTACAAGCCAGCAAATCTTGTGATTTTGACCTGCGCAAAACACGATGGCCATTGAACAGGGCCCGTGCGAAGGACTTTTCCTGATGGTAAATTGGTAGCATGCAGGCCCCAACAATTGCCAAGGAGCTACATGCTTCATACCTGAGGCGTCTGCAAGCTTGCTGGCTAATTCCAGGGTGTATACAAGGAACTTGATCTGTTTCTCTGTGTTTCTGCTTTTCTCCTCCCTGTCATTTGCAAGTGCGAGGTCAGCTTGGTCCCGGTCCACTGACATGCAATCATGGAAGGCAGACACTAGTGTGACATGACCAACAGGTTTCTCATTACCTTGGCCTCATGATGACTACAACTCTGCCTTCCTTGTCAGTGCATGGTGCGATGATCTGCTTGCCGGTGGCCTCATCAGCGATAGTTTCCCAAGTGATTTCGTGAGGCTTATAAGATCTGCGCCTGTGCACAGCAGACCCCACCATTCGCTGCTTGGCCCCATTGCTGAATAATGAACTCAGGATATCATTTCATGCTGCGCCTACTGGCCAGCTATCAGTAACAAAACGTGGGGAAAGATCAAGCTGCTGGTTTGCTACTATTGAGGCTCACCATTCCAAAGTGCTCTGCAGCATCTTCGTGGCGTTTGCAAGGTTACCGTTGCGAGCTGCAAGGTATCGTCGCAATGTTTTCTCTGTGCACCACTCCGCCAGTGCTTTATCGGCCTGTTGCAACGCACATACCCTACCTTGAATTTTCCTGGCAAACGAGGGGAAGCCATTGCTTCTCCTTGCACAGCAATGTGTTGGAGATGGATCTGTTGTGTTAAAATCCTCATAAATTCACGTCTTAGCAACGGATTCATGATCAGTTGATCGATGGATGTTTGCAAAGCAGATCAGAAATCCTTTCCGGTATCAGCTCCTAATGCCTAGTCTTCGTTCTCACTCCCGCGTAAGTCCATCCAGAACATGTATCATGCGAAAATGGAACAGTCATGTTATCGAGAAGTTCCTCAGCACCTCAAGCAAGTCCTGCACAGAAGCTTTCAACTTCAGCACGGCATCCTCTCCGTTTAAGTCCCCATCGGATTGCACTCGCATGCCCATTCTGCTATCAATACTTTTTGAAATTACATCTATGCGCAATTTCTAAACTTCTGCGAAACGTAATGATCACGTCTGTGGTCTTGGAAGGGTAGACTCCAAGGTGGGTAGTCAAGTGGAAGCTAGCCCCCTTTCGAGGTGAGCCATGAAAGGCGTCCTCTGTCACAGAAAACCCATCCGGGTAGAGGCACTACTTTTGATGCTGCTCACTGTGTGCATGTTTTTCTGCATGTGTGGCCGTCTTGCAATGGTCGTGATCTGCATTACTGATAGAAAATATAGGTGACTTGCTGAGCCCTAATAAAAGAAATTTCGTCCTGTTCCAAATGGTGCCAAGCCTTGAACTGTGACAAGGTCAATCATCCACATCTAGCAACAAACTCAGGCCATTGCCACAGTTTCATTTCATTGTCCGCGCTACTCGAAGAACACCTTCATGTTGCCGGTTAGCAGGTACTTGCCCGGCAGAGGCCCGGGGCAAGGTGCCAGATATGTGATCGTTCGTTGGTCCTTATCTACATTGGTGATGTACAGAAAGCCCGCCACACTCACTGACAACAGCTGGTCCGGAGTGTTTGCATGCGACACGGCCACAATAGAGTTCTGCAGATCTCCGGTCAACTGAGTCAGTGCCGTGACGCGCAGAGGGTCTGCCACAGATGTGGCACCTGCACACCACATGCCAACCAGTATCAGCCCATGCGTCACATGCAAGTGTGCCATCATCCTGCACATGCACGCAGGATGCTGCATCAATGGATGGCTGTAACTTGCCCTTGTGGCATGTATCGACAACAGCATCAATGTGCGAATGCCGGGACAAGAAAATGAGATGGATTCCAGACTCATGTAGACCAAGTCATAACCCCAGATGACTTGCTTATGAGATAATGAACTTCTGGTTGCTGTTCTTTATGAAAATAGGGGGCATTGTTCTCATTGTTTTGCACTCCGTCTCATGCACAATCCAACAAGTGGTGCCATCAAAGGGGGTCAATTTGATGAGCCATATGCACGAGGAGGGGTCAACCTAGGGGCAGGGCGGAGCTAGGGGCACGGGGGCCGCCGCCGATGCGGAAGAAGCGCAAGCTCTCAAAGGAGACAGTCTGGGAGTGGGGGCTGAGGTCGCCCCGGACGCCATAGAAGTACTCCCTCACGCGGCGTGTGCGCGCCTGCTTGCGCACCCCAGGCGAGCGCTCCACCACACCCCCGCTCTTGTGCAGCCGCACCACCGACACCTCCGGTCGCGCCCTGCCAGTGAGTCAGTCAGTCAGTCAGTGAATTGCACTTTTCCAGGCACCAAGGGCTGATCAGATGTCTGAGTCTAGTCGTCACAGTCACCACCCAGCATCACATCCAAACATTCACTGCGCGCACAGATTTCTTATGTCTCACTCAGGCGCCAGCAGTGGCTTGAGAAGCAACTAACGCTGACACAGCGCGCTCTGCCACAGCCCTCACACCAGGCACAATGCTTCCAGATGACATTTGTGGTACTGAGGAGGAAAACAAGACTACATTAAGAACTCTTGTTCACAAATCCCCTTTTATTACCGAAAGCCAAGAGTATCTGCGCAAATCTGGATATGTGCAGAATGTTTGTGAACGAGTGTGACATATCCTTGTCGTGTGGTCTCACCGCAGGTGGTTTTTGAGCTGATTGTACAAGCGTTCATTCCCCACCACAAGGACCACGTCTGCTTTGAAGGTCTCTATCGAATGCAACAGTAGCTCATAGCCCAGCCCCTCAATGAAGCCCATAGTGTTGATGACTACACCTGCTGCTTGGACATCCACATTTGCCTGCACAGAAAACACAAGGCATCACATAAGGCGCATGTGACAGACAAGCACATGTCCATGCCCATGTGGAAAACTGCCGGTATACAAGCAAGGGGCTCTCACAGTCCCCGGGAAGGTGGGTGTTTTGGGAAGTGCATCAAAGAATCAGGATGAGATGGGCACACCCGCCGGCTGAGCACATCTGCTAAGCGTTCCACAAGGAACTTGTACAGATCAGGATTGTCACTGGGGGTCTGGTGACCATAGTAATACACCAGGGGAACTTCGGTTGGCAGGCCCTCCTCTACATCTATGGGCGCCTCCACTGGTGTACCAGCAAGGCAGCCTGGCACTGTGATGCTGCCCTGGCCTGCATCACATCAGCAACCTCCCAACTGATAGGATCGCAACCGAATTGTACAAATCCCAGCACCACCTCAACAATTGCATCAGTAAAGTTGAGGAAGTGAAGGGCCCACCAATGTCCAGATCCACTGCTGTGGGCGCCCAGCCAGCCCTCACAGCATAGTTGAGCAGAATTTTCCCCAGGGTGCTCTTGCCAGCATCTACGGGCCCAACAATCTGCATGAGCAGCGGTTGCCATCAGAACTCAACGTGCACAGACAATAATCCAGACATGAGGGCCTTGAAAGTCCAAGCAGGAGCTTACAATCGTCCTTGGGCCCGACAAATTTGACGTGCTGGCTTCTTTTGCAGCTCGCCTTCGCTGCTCCAATCCATCGTGAACATTGAGGTAGCTCACCATAGGTGTCTCATCTGACTCATACCTGCAAAGTGACATAATTTGGTTACGGCTCATCCAGTTGCTAGCAAGTAGTCTCAGGCATGCACATCGGGCTTCGAGCGCATTGCGAGCACTTACACAGAGTCGGTGACGTCCTCAACACTCCCACCTTCTCCTATGAGCTCCAAAGAACATCCAAGCCAGGTGTACACCTGGTAATCCCGCTGATTGGGTAAAAATGAAGATCCTTCCATTTTTACTGCAGCAAAATTTGGGCATGCCCATCGACAGAAAGTGTAAGCTTGACCGTGGCGTGGGCATCTCATACCGCGATTTTCTGTCCCTTAAGAACTACTTCTTCTCCCGCAGCAATCTCAGAGCCAAACACCTCTGCCTGGCCGTCCGAAAGCTGCAAATATGCCACAACATCAGTTTATAAGAACCCGTCAAGGGTGGAGCCATACAACACAGATTTTGCACCGCTCAAATTGTACCTTCAGAAGAAGTACTCGATCTTCTTTAACTTCAATGCGAAGCTCATGGCCCTGCAGGGGTGCCGGTGCAGGCATCAGTTAGTAACACAACTTTTTGGACATGGCAAAAAGAATCGACGCTGTTGCTTGGAAACATACTTTCTCCAAAGAGTATTTCTGCGAGTTAGCTGAGGATGACATCGTGCTTACGACACTCCAGCGACGCTTCCTCTCTCTAACTAAGCTTGGAAGTCATACACGAAACTTGCATTTCGAACTCATACGACGGCAGGTGTGCGTCTAGTGTTCAGAATTGAAGCTTTGAAACCGATTGAGGATGAATATAGATCCACACGATTAACTGCGGCCATTCTGCTCTGCTCCAGCATGGCATATCCGCCTCGAGCTCGGTGCGGATACGCCCAGCAATAAGATTGCTCTCGAGATCAACAGGTGAACACTTCATCGTGACCTTAACTCGTGTACACACTCAAGTCGTCATGCAGACAACAATGATCTCGGCAAGTGCAGACCGATGGAGCGCCTACAGTGTCTTGAGTTCTCGCTGCCATCAGACGCTCAGGATTCCCATCCCCTTCAGATCTGCGCAAGGAAGGGCGCCACAGCCTTGCAGATGCTCAAGTTCAAATGATCAGAGTACTAGTGAGGATGTCCACAGACGATCGGTCCTCTTGGGAATGTCTGCTGCTACTCTTCTGGCCATGCAAAGACCCGTTATGGCCACTGACGGTGCGTTTTTTTATCACACAATTCTTCATAACAGCGCAACCTCGATCTTGACACGCCAGCAATCAAGTTCTTACACGTCATCCAATGAAAGCTGCGTCTATCACAGAGATATCCGCGAGTGACATGAAAAATCCAAGCCAGTGCCTTTCCCAAATGACATCAATGGTGAGCCAAAACACGTAGATAGAAGCAATTATTGGTACTACAAGGTCGACTTATGTGCAGGTTTCAACACATTCTGGGGCCTGGCTCGACCTCCAACAAGCTATGGTGCTTATGCTGGCGACAACAAGGATGCTGCAAAGTGTGCACATTAACAGACACATCTGACATTGTGTCTTAACATGACTTTTGTAGATTGCTTGCACACCTTATAGGCCTGACAGATACTCTGAACATGCGTGGGCTTGGCCTGTAGCTAAGAATAGCATGTGCCATTCAGGTATGCTTTTGAGTATCCAGCAGGCTGGAAGGTTGAGACAGTGGGAAAGGTGAGCATCGCAGCTATTTCCACTGCACTTTGCAGCTCAGACAGCAGTCAGCCTGTTGCAAGCCTTGAGTGACGAGGGGTCGTGCTGTCTGGTGCAGAATGAGAAGGGCATGCAGGGTATCGACTCACGCGTCCGAAATGTGAAGAACAAGGGTACGCATGTCTAATACTGTCTGTTGCAGTATCTCTTGTTTAATCATGCAGCCAAGAGCCCGCTATAGCCACTCACAAGACCTCCATACTCGCCTGCAGGGCAGTCTGCTTACTTGGTGACTTTCGGGCGTGCTGGAGAGGACAACAAGAAATTCAAGCTTGGAGATATTGAACAGACGCTGCAAGGTGGGCTCACATGTCGTTCAAGCGAGCAGCCATGGTGCTGTGTACAAGCCTTGTATAAGTGATCCGCAAAATGGGTCTGCACCAGCCCACTCCAAGCTCTGCACTTGATGCAGGTTTTGCTGGCGCCGACTACGACCTCCAGGACGCCCTGACAGAGTCCACGGACAAGAAGTCCACCACGCGGGAGGTGGATGGTCAGATGTTTTATGATTATGAGCTCTCTGGGCCGGTAATGCCTTTCCCAGCCCACGTAATGTGTGCCTACACGACGGTTGCAGAACTATGCTCTGAGGTAAAGCTGCTGCCTATACCTCACGCTCCAGGTCTGAGACATTGTTCTTCTGACTCCCAGGCAAACAACTACCTGGCAACAGTCACGTTGAAAGAGGGCAAGGTCTATGCCTTTTTTGTCAAATCTCCTGCAAAGGTGGGTTTCGTCCTTTTTTCAAGTTGCTGTCTGCAGTTGCCAGGGTGCATGTTTCCTCAGTAATCGAGCTCCTGACATATTTGGCTCTGTGTTGCAGAGCTATTCTGGAGATGAGAGCACGCTTAGAAGCATTGTACAGTCCTTCCGGACTGTGTGAGCAAACTATGTGGCAAAGAGTGGACTAAGCAAGTTCTCTCTGCGATACTGTCTGTGGAACAATGCACGAGCTTGCTGGCTGTCTGCTTTATGTATAAATTTGTCAGCGCGTAGGTTGGTTGCTCTTGCAGCTATGAAAACTTAAATTGCTGGTGAGTTTTCATATCAATAATTGTCAGCAAGACGTTCTGGCATGCAAAAAGGAAGCAGCGGATCATCCATTACCATGCTTGAGACCTTTTCCTAGTAGCAACCATCTGAAAAACGTTTTTATTACAATCGGCAGTAATACATAAGTCCTGGACAATCTGTTCCGTAGAGTCGTTCTGCAATGGATGAACCTCAACCTCTGCAGACTCTGCATGTACCTCGACCCCAGTTGGGGCATTTGGCAAGCAATGCTTCTCAGCACCCATGGTGACCCACATGCACCTCCAGGATTCTTCAAAAATACTTCAAATCCTTGGGTTTCCCCCAATCAACAGCATGGAAGATGACCTTACAAAACGACCTCATCTGCTACACACATTGTACAGTTCAGCATAAACTTTTATGCAATCAGGGTTCCATTCCTTAGGAGATTATGCACAATTCCTACATTCAGCATTCAAGGCTTAGGACTGCAGCACAAAATGTGCCAGGGGTCTTGGCCAAGGACCCCATGGCACTTCAAATATGAAACAGGGCCAAAGAGAAAGTTTCATCCAGCATATCTGACAAAATCCGGTCAGAAGCACCCCAAAGCAGAATGGATGCTCAATAATGCTGCACAGCATGTTGACAGCAACAGCTTATCTGAGAGGGATCACTCACTCACACAGGGCCTCCTATGCTATTTTGCAGCATGCATAAATGAACAAAGCCGCATTTCCTATGTGTTTGGCAGCTGCTCTGATTGCCATAACCCAGGCTGAAGGGCCTGCCTTGTCATCACTTCTTAGCCAGCTCCTTCTCGTCTACAAGCGCCCACAGATTGGTTCGCCGAATGTCTTCTTCCTGATTATTTCCCAACGGATCATCATTATTGTGCAACAGCAGCAGATCCAGACATTGGCTCTGTTTTCAGAGATTTGATTGTACAGTTTGCAACTGTCCAGAAAACAGGATGCTCAATTTCAGTACATGAGAAATTTGGGCAGTGCATGGGGATAGTGTGTGCACCTCTGCTTGCTCAAAATTGTTCACCAAGCCGAAGTGCTGGCGCACATGCTGGGGAGATTTGCCGCGTATCAGATTTGCAATGCCTTCGCAGCACAGCTCCAGCAGGCCAGGCACATTCAAGTAGTGTGCTGCCATCACCAGATGGTAGAGCTCATCCGTATTCACCTTCCACAAACGGCCCAAAACAGTTACATATGGGTTGAGTGGTGAACTCACTGTACAATAGTAGAAACTCCTCTGCAGAGTTTCCTGCAAGCTATACAGGGGATACAGGCCATCTGAATGCAAAAGCACAGCGATGTGAGCAAACATGCTCACCAGCATGTAGTTCCTGTCCCAGACTTCCATGTCCCTTCTTGTGGCATCGGATGCGTTTATTCTGCCTGTCAAGTTCGTCCCTGATTCTGAATGCTGGATGCAATACTGCAGGACTTTTCTGAGTGTGCAGTCGCAAACATTTGGGAGGGGCACAATCAAGGGGCTCTCTTCTCCCTCCTTGGCTGCACACACAACACAGCAAAGCCCTTCAAGGCGCGACTTCAATGCACTCTCTTCGACAAAACTTTCAGAATGACAGGATTAATATGTCACTGAGCTTTGATCAGGTTCATCCGTGTCCAAGTCCGTTGTACAAGGAACCTCCAAGCTAAACGGGGTCCTGCATGCTCACCTTCAAGTTCTTCCAGCAAACTTTGCACAGTTCTGGAAAGACACGCGGCTTCTGAAGAAACTACATGGTCAGCACCATCAGAACTTCTCAAAATGACTGTACGCATGGCTTGATCATGTCCTACTAAGAGCACTTCATGTAATGTCGAGCTGCGGCATCCAACCCAAGGATGGCATTCAACAACTCTTCGACAAAACACCTTCGAAAGCAAATGCGATGTCCAGCGTGTTGTGTTTTGATCACAAAGAAACCTGGATGACACGAACGCCGAGACTTCTAGATAATCAGCTCCCTTTTCCGAGACCTCAGGAGCAAAGCCACAACTGGTGCCAGCACTTCAAGCAAAAAAGTAACAGAAGAACATCGTGGATCATCTTCGATACTGTTATACTGCCACTTTCAAAATCCTTGTGGAATCTTCTGCACTTATCTGAAGCAGAACAATCTTCCAGTGCTCGCTGATTTCTCGCAGTCTGAGGCAACTAGCTCGAACACATTATCAGATAGAAACCCGCGGATCAAGGTCACAGACTGAGAGTGTGTCGCAACTTAATGAGCATCCAGGCCTACACTGGCCCCTCTGCAAGCGCCAATCATGGTGCTATCGTTCCTGTTGGTGGTGCACAAGAGCTTACACAGGAGGAGTATGAGAAGCGACAGAAGGATGTGAGCATTGTGGCACCCCTTTACAGCAAAGGCCGATGCTCTGAAAGACTTTCTTCGTCTTGATGAAGTTTTCCCTCTATTATCAGGAATATATTGGCATAGAAGGACAGTGGAGAGAGTATTATGATGACTTTATGTGACCAGACTTCAATTTGCGATCACAGGCAGCAGAACTTGAGGAGAAGCTCAAGTTTATCACAGAGAAGGTGCCAACCAGGATCTGTCAGGTCATGGGGAGCAATGCAGGGGCGGGAAGCGGGGAGTTCCACATGTACAGAATGGTGCGACTATCTTCTCTTGGTTACACCAAAACAGTGCAGGAGCGCACTGTGCTTGTGGCACTCCCTGTACATCAAATCAAAGATGGAATTACTACCTGCTGGACAGTGCTCGCACCCGAGGTCCGAGGAAGGCCTGCCTCATGATTCAAGGGATTTTGCAATACAATGTAATGTGCATCATCTGCTCCATGCAGGCACGGAGACGGGAGATGATGCGCCAGGACCGAATGGAGGAGGAAGCGAAGCAGAAGGACCTGGATGCAGAGTTTGAGGTGCATTGTTTGGGAATGAGGGCATGTCTTGTGTTCTAGGCAAAGCAGCTGCTTTTGCCTTAAACTCACAACATGATGTTACTGCTGATGTCCTTGCGTCATTCCTTGGTTGTCTTGCAGGCTAAACAGGCTGCACTGCGGCAAGCAGAAGAGGAGAAAACGGCGAAGAGGAGAGCCAAACGAATGAAGAAAAAGGTACTTTGTCACCTGTCTGAAGTTTGTCTGAATAGCTTTCAATCACATCAGCTTGACGAAGACACAAGATTACCAGCTGAGTATGTGATGTGCCGCAGACAAAGAGGCGGAAGAAAGCGGGAGCAGATGGGGATGCACCAGCAGCGGGTGGCACTGAAAGTGAGCAGAGTGATGATGAGGGAGTAGAGCAAGTTGGCCTCGATTGAGGGTTTTTAAAGGAGAATCTGCTTCTGATAATCCATTCGATCTACTTGAATGAATTAAGGTATGCAGCATATTGTAATGCACGCACTGGCACTTTGGCTAACGGCCCACTTCCAAAGTCCATTGCTTTTGCCTTTGGGGACCCGGATTCTCAGACAGGCTGTATCTTGATTGATGCTTTGTTACGTCCTCTATAATATGCACAATGTGCATAAGGCCTGACGAAGAACTTCACCTCGAAGGAATGACATTCACTGAATGACTCATGTGTCGGACACCGCGGTGGAGGAAGTCCACGTGGGTGCTGCACCATATGCCATGCATTGTGGCCGACCCTGTTTAGCCAAAATTCAGCACTGCGGGTGAAAGGGTATTACTAACATGCCCATAGCATTAAAGTTAAGTTTCCTGCCCGTGATTCAGTGCTGTGCTCGACCTACAAAGTTCTCGTCGCTTTTCCACCTGCACACCTGGCTGCCAGCTGGCTGCAGGGGTCCAGCTGGGCAGCTTCCATTCCCCGCTACTCCAACGCGCACTTCAAGCGAAGGCAGCTGATCTTCCAGCAACTCTGGCCTTGGTACTGATTCCCAATATCTGCTACCGTTCGAATCCTTCTGCAAACTTCTCCATAAAATACCGTTGTAGAGGAGAAAGGGAGGAGTTTTAGATCAAACCACGCACAGACTTGCTGAAGGAGAAGGGCAACATCCGATTCGAAGCAGAATGTGATGGGGTGAACTTAATATGAAAATATTCCTAGAAAGAAACGTTTTCAAGCGCATATGAGGAGACCAGCGTGTGTGGAGATCTCTTCAATTTGTACTTCATCAACCTGTCTTGAATTATCGTATCATCAACATGAGACAGCAGAACTTACTGGTAATGATACTTGCCGACTGTGAGATCTGATGATTCTGTCAGGCCTTATGCCTACGTGATTGCCAGCATTCCTTTTATGCATCGTTGCAACCTCTCTCAAGGGCTTTTCTGGATCTTTACTATTCTCCTGTGCGTGTGTAGGTCGTAGTCATCTTATTCATAGTCCTAGGTGGCTACGCTTTCTTCCTCCAGTCCAAATTGACGATGGAGGTGGGTTCCCACGATATAGCTGGTCCTACAAAGGACAGTACTGTTGCAAGTTCTGCTTTGTTGGGAAGTGATGGAAAACCATGAATTTGGGGGATCAGGATGCGGAGGAGGGATTTGTCAGAAGTAAAGGCTTCAAGGGGGAGGCCATGCGCGAGCTTGCTACAGAGGTACGTCTGTCTATTCCGTTCAATTTACGAGGATACATACAATGGCAAATGTTTCCAGTGTCACATTCATCAAAAGGCCACGCCGCCATACTGGAACCTTGCTGGATGACAGGCTGAGAGGGCGAAGCTTGTGGCGTTGGCCACCGAGGAGGAATTAAACTTATTGAAAAGGACACAGAAGCTGGCAGAGGAGGTGCGCGGGTGTCGCATGCATGGAGGGTGATGTCACAGAGTATCACATTCTGCAAGGCGTTGCCGGCATGACATGGCGGCTGTTGGGCAGGTGGCGGGCCTGGCAAAGACACTGCAGGAGAGGAAAGACGAGCTGGAGGCAAAGGGGCAGGAAGCTGTTGCTCAAGCCCGGCTCGCCGAGAAATCATCCGGCTTGGCACTGCCCAGCAGTCCTCCGCCGCCCCTGGCAGATGTTCAGAAGGCGCCGAGAGTGCAGGAGAGATCTCCCACAACAGAGGCAGTGGGTGGGGTCAATGTGAGCGCTGACACTTCCACACCAGCAGGGTGAGCCTCAGTGACTTCTTGTGGTTGCACCGCAGCACAGCACACCTTGCGTGCACGGCTTCAAGGATGCTCCTTCTTCGCATCATTGCATCTAAGTTTTCGTCGGCCATAAGTGCCGTACGGTCTTCGGCAGGTTTGGTAAAGCCCATGCAAACTTGTGAAATGGAGACTGGAGTGACAACCACTGATATCTGGCACAAGCATACGATCTCTGACATGCTGTCACAGGAAGCAGGCAGCGATTGTGGCAGCCATGAAGCATTCATGGAAGGGCTACGCTGACAAGGCGTGGGGCTATGATGAACTCATGCCCCTGACCCAGAATGGAAAGAATACGTTCGGCGGCTTGGGAGCCACCATCGTGGACTCTCTGGACACACTGTGGCTCATGGGCCTCAAAGATGAGTTCAAGCAGGCCCGCGACTGGGTCGTCAATGAGCTGTCATTCAACAAGTAAGCCAACCCACCAGTATTACAAGCATTTACTAAGCCAGCAAGTTTGCACTACAATGTGCACTGGAATGAATACGAGGCACACCTGCATGCAATGCCTTGTGACTGAGAGAGGGTGGCAGGCGCCGGTTTGAGCGTGTGAGAGACAGCTTGAAGCCGCCTCAGTCGATTACACCTTGTCCAGCCATTCAGGGCTGATCAGTTATCTGACTCTGACCCTCAGAGTCGGCACGTGGCATCACATCCAAACATTCAGAGAGGAGCTTGGAGACATTCACAACATCATCCTGCCAAAGGATTTGTACCATGTGGCGCTGCTGCCCATGAGTGGCGCGTGCTTTTTGCAGGTTCTATGAGGCATTGGTCTAGGGGGGCACGGGAGTTCAGCAGGGTTTAGGGTCATATATATATATATATATATATATATATATATATATATATATTGTCCAACCCACATAACCCTTATATGAAGTGTGAAATTAAACATGTAGAGTGGAGCGTGCTGTCTGCAGGTTCTACGAGGCGTCGGTGTTTGAGACAACGATCCGGGTTGTGGGCGGCATCCTCACCGCACATGAGCTGTCCGGCGACGAAGCGTTTCTGCGCAGGTCAGCCCCTCTGCGCGCTTCACAGTGGAGGTGGTAAGAGGGTTTTAGGGGCAGGATAAGGGTAAGGGTAAGGCTTTGGGTTAAGGTTTCAGGTGCCGCAGCACACCAGTCAGACAACACAGGAGATGGAAACAGCCATGGATGTTTGGCTTAAGGTTGTTGTGGTCTTGTGAAGCCTGGCATGGGCCTCATCGGACATGTTCCTGGTTCCCAAACCAACTTTTGGCGTGAGTGCACCAGCAAGTGCCCAGCAGCAAAGCTGATCGTGCTTGGAAGGGACAGGGCGAGGTGAAGCTTAGGTTCTGAAGGGGAATTTAAGGCATATTTAGGGCTTGGGGTCATGTGTCAGCGTTGATACGTCACATCTTAGGGTTCAGAGTTTATATAGATACCCTAGACCCTCAGTTAAGCCCTAAAAAACTGCACCCCCATGCCACATGCAGGGCGGAGGAGCTGGTGAAGATTCTGATGCATGCGTTTGACACGGTGACGGGGATCCCCTACGGCCAGATCAACCTGCAGACGCAGCAGGGGCGCAACCCCACCTGGACCCAGAAGGCCTCCATCCTCTCCGAATTTGGCACCGAGCAGCTGGAGCTGATCCAGACCTCCCTCAAGACCGGCAACCCCATCTACGCCCAGAAGACCGAAGCCGTCATTAAGTTCCTGAATGACAAGTACCCCGATCAGGTACGCTTCTGCCTGTGGGCGCGGAGTTGCATGCCCGGGCTCCTCGGCTTCACCCCTTACAGGACTGCAGATGTGCTTGATTGGTGGTGATTGCTCGCGTGAGGAGACGAGATTTCAAGACTGAGTCTTGAAGGACAAGTGTTTGGTGTTGTGGGCAAGGCTTCCAGACTGGCAGATCAGGTATTGGGCCTACACTGTGTTTTGTTCAGAGTTACATATATACCCCTTAACCCTATATTTACCCCTGAACCCTAAAATAAGATGAATGTAGAGTGGTGGTTGGCGTGCAGGGGCTGCTGCCGCTGTACATTCACCCGGAGACAGGGCAGGCCACGACGCAGATGGTGAGCCTGGGGGCCATGGGGGACTCTTACTACGAGTACCTGCTCAAGGTGTGGATCTACAAGGGCCGCCGGCCGCAGGACGAGATGTACCGCGCGATGTGGGTGCGCGCCATGGATGAGATGCTGCGCAAACTGCTCTTCAAGAACGAGGAGTCCGGCTACACCTATGTCGCCGAGTTTGCGCGGTGCGATCCCCATGTTTTTAGGGTTAGTGTAGCTCCCCTGCCGTCAGGCCACCTCTGGCCATGCATGATGCCCTTGTCGTCCAGCGTGGGACATCTTGACTACCCAGCAACTTGCGAAGGAAGCGTGTACTTTGTGCACACAAGATTCAGGCGGGATGTGCCTGCAAGGGAGTACTTGTTTGAGCTATGCATGCAAGAAAGCACTCTTAAAAGTCTGCCCTGTGGCTGTTTTGAGGGTTGACTTGCATGCAAGAAAGGACTTTTGAAGGTCTGCCCTGTGGCGTTTGAGGCTCGACTAGCAGTGCAAGAAAGAGCGCTTGAAGGCGTCTGGCGTGTGATGGGCGCAGGGTGGATGTGGTGAAGCACAAGATGGACCACCTGTCGTGCTTCATCCCGGCCATGCTGGCGCTGGGCGCGCATGCGGGCGCAGTCACCGGTGCCAAGGCCGACAAGTACCTGCAGGTTGCGGAGGAGCTCACGCACACCTGCTGGCAGATGTACCACCAGATGCCCTCAGGTGCCTACTCTCACCTTCCATCGCTGACCCATGACGAGCTCTGCTGTGTCGTGTAAGCTCTTGAGTCGTTGCTTTCTGTCAACTGCGCTCTCAAGCCTCAGAGTGGAGTCCATCTCTCTGAAGCTATCATGCTCGGCACATAGCAGGGTTGGGAACACGAGGGCCATTGATGTAATAGTCTGGTGGAGGAGTGATGGGACTCGAATTGTGCGAGGCTGATGCACTGTCTTAAGTTGGGAGTTGTGGCTGATTGCTTTGCTTTCTGTGGGCAGGCCTCGCGCCGGAGTATGTGGAGTTTGGAAGCTCGGGCATGGTGACTGCTGAGAAGGCGCGCCACAACCTGCTGAGGCCGGAGGCCTTGGAGGCCATGTTTGTGCTGTGGCGAGTGACGCAGAAGGAGATCTACAGGGAGTGGGCCTGGGACATGTTCCTCGCCTTCGAAAGGAACTGCAAGGTGCCCCACGGCTCTGTGTCAGGTCACCATTGTCTGCATGGACACTAAGATGCTTCAACATTCCACATGGCCCACGTTCAGTGCAACGATGGCTTTACACATGCAACTGGCTGCTGACTTTGACGATCAGAGTCAGACATCTGATCAGCCCTAGGTGGCTGAAAAAGGTGTACTGGACTTACTGAATGACTGTTGTCTGCTTGGAGCAGGAAATTTCTCTTAAGCTCAGAGTGTCTCTTGTGCACACAGAAATTTGCTTTGGTGTGTAATGCAGGTGGAGGTGGGCTATGCGGGGTTGAAGGATGTGACGGTGGTGCCGCCGCCAAATGACAACACAATGCAGAGCTTCTGGCTGGCAGAGACGCTCAAGTACTTGTGGCTGCTCTTCGCGCCCAACACCACAATCAGCCTGGATGAGTGGGTACTGAATACCGAGGCGCATCCCTTGAGAATAGTGAAGCAGTTGCCCGAGTTCCTGAACTCCAGCGCAGCTGCACTGTCCCAGAATGATCCAGTGACCGTGAATTGATGTCTTCACGGCAGCGCTATTTCAGAACTGAGAGGGTCCTTAGACAGCAAGGCTGACTTGAGAAGTTGCAGTTTCCAAATAATGTGCCAGTCAAGCGGCAAAACTGCTGCTTTTCTGTGCCCATCAAAGTGCATTGTTGGGCATTTCTGGATTCAATTAAGTTCTTGTCTGTGTGACAAATGCTTTTGCCTCTCGGTCAACATGTTAGCTAACAAGGGAAACCTCAAGGCCGTATTACACGATAGAATTACAATTACTTGCTCAAGCTGGAGATCTGATCTTCAGGAATGTAATGGTCATACTCTCTTAAGAGAGCAAAGTCTAGAAAACGATAGAAATTAAGAAATCACAAGTTGTCCACACAGAAAGAAAGTGCTCCTGAATTCAGGCCTTGTACCATGAAGCATTTGACTCCTAGCGCTACCGATGCACATGAGCAAAGGTCATCCCAAGGCCGCAAGCCAGGCATTCACCAGATCATTCATCACAAAACAACACACCTGCCACAATTTGATCCCTGGCACAACAAAGCTCCCTCAAATCGGGGGACAAAGGAAAGGGATCGAGCAGCATCAGAGAGCCCTCACAGCAGAAGACCGCGCCCCTCAATGCTCATCTTTGCAGCCTTGGCGCCTGTGTTGCTCTTCTTGGCGTTCAGCTGCTTGAGCTTCTTGGCCATGCCTGTGGCTTTGCTGGGTCCCCCGCGGATGGTGGCTGGATCCACACTGATCTTGCTCTCTGGCCGCTTGAGGTAGTCCAGGCGAGCTGGCTGAGGGATGCTGGCATGCCATCTGAACCCAGGATCTCCGCGCTTCAACGTCTGCATGCACCAACTACTCTTCAAGACCCCTCACAGCCAAGCAGCTTCTTGAACAAAATGGGGTAAGCGACCTATGGGAGCTCTGGTAATAAGTGCAGGACTGAGGTAAGCATGGAGCTAATGCTCGTTAAGGTGACAGGCAAAATTGTGAAGGGCCTGTGCAGGCCAGTCGCCACGCCATGTGCAGGACAGGTGTGACAAAGTGCAGGTGACACGAGCAAGGTCGAACCCGCTTCTGGGCTTCTTCCTCGTCGTGGGCGGCGGCCTGGGCTTTCTGGCGGGCAGCGCGAGCCTGGCGCATCTGCAGCTCGCGCTCGCGCAGCTCCTCATCCTCACGCCGCTCCCTGTACTGCTCAAAGATGGGCCGGCTCCACCGCTCTATCAGCTCCTGTGCATAACATGCATCGGAACATTCAATCCAGCTGTTCAGCACATTCACAATTTGAAGGTCAGTGTGCCTTCAGATATCTCCCAAGAACGCTTAATCTGATTGCACTAAGCATGGGTCTTGTTATCCCATTTTCACCGGCCCAGATCCTGCGTGGTTACTGTCAGTAAATGTACCCTCCCAATGCAGAGCTGCGCATGCATGGAGTGCCTCACTATGCTTCAGCTTCATCCTCCTGAAAGATTACCCATTGCCCTGTGACATACAGGCCAAGTATTGCATCATGACGACTCCGGCAGCCAGGCTCAGCTACTCCATCCACAAGTCGGCCGGGCTCCGAACATTAGTGGTGCATACTGTGCCACCGTCTGGGAGGCCAGCAAGGCATGCGGCCTGAGGAGAAGAGAGTTCAGGAGCAAACCTTGGCAATGCGGCGATTAGATTGCGACTCATCAGGCAGCCTGTACAGGAACATGACCACCTTGCCCAGCTCTGACTTCTTCAGTTGCTCTTTCCTCAGGCCGTCCGCAACATCGACCGGCAGCTGCTGCAGCATGCGCAAAACTGCTGTACGAATCTGCGACAGCACAGCTTTCGCATCATCGATGTTCCCATGTCTCCCATGGTGGTAATAAGGAGGGTGTGCCTCTCGTCCTGGCTGAGCACAAGGGGTTGCACTACATTGGTCTTCGAAGGCTTGCAACATTGCACACACACACTGAGGGTATTTGCCTTGATGTTGGGCAGATTTCCGTCGGGGAGTGGCTCAATCCAAGCCTTGAGAACGCCCAAGATTCCACTGGCCAGCAGTTCATCATGCCAGCCACGCTTTGCAAGCTTGTCCTCAACCTGCAGCACAGCATGGGGGCCTTCTGTGCAAGTCTTGAAGCTGGTGAAGGCTGGTACACTTCCTATGATGGCAAGTCGCCCTTCATACGACAGGTTTAAAGCTACAAGCACCTGCCGCCGTGATGTATTGGCAAAGGTGTGCGCAAAGACACACTCACCTGCGGTAGCATCTTCAGCTTCATGACCGCGGGCTTTCCCTGCTTGTTTGCTTCCATGTCCTTCTCTGCTGCTACCTCCATGTGAGCCAGCAGCTGGTCCACATTGGCTTTGATATCCTGCACAATGCCCAAATGCAAACAACTTTTCGCGTGATGATGTACAAGTGCCCTTCGAGAGTACGCCCACCATAGATGGGACACATCACGTGCGCACATCTAAAATGTTTTTGATTGAGCCTTCAAGGAGCAAACCTCTGCCATGGAGGCTCGACGTCGCCGCCCCTTGGCCCCAGCAAACATCCTCTCAAACTCATCTTCTTCCTCCTCTGCCTCTTCTGCTTCTGGGGCCTGCTGTCGCCTTTCCTCGTCACTGTCACTGCAACAATCATAGTGACAAACGGTCAGTCAAAAGCAGCAGCAGTGGCAGCCATTCACCCTACACCATCTGCCCGTTCCTGGTTCGTTTGCCAGAATCATCATGTGTTTGAAAACAGATACCAAGCTGAAAGTGCTGTGTACAGTGATGATTTGGATGAGCCAAATGGCTGCTACCTGGCAGCCCCAGCACCCTCCTCCTGCTCTACGCCTTCATCATCAATGAAGGCCCTGTCTGCTTCATTGGCCACTTCGTTACCTTCCTCCTCTTCATCATTTTCCTCCTCAGCTGCTTCGCGTGCGCCCTGGATCTCATCATTGTCAGCTTCTAAGCCAGCAGTTCCTGCGGCATCTGCTGTTCGGCGCTGCCTCTTGTGCTGCTCTCTTTCAGCGTCCTGTCCAGCCTGATTGTACAGGACATCAATCAGTTCCGCGTCTCTGTCCCTCGTCAGATCAACCATTATGTCAATACCAGCAAGAAGAAGAAGAAGGGCACAAGACTGTTCTCTGCTGTGCCATGGAAAATTCTTACCGCCTCCTTTCTCTTCTTCTGAGCAAGTTCTTCAAGTCGATCTTTCCTGCTAGGTGCTTGAGGCTCTGAAGAAGGCAGAGCTGCCTCTTCATCGCTGTCTGACTCTCCAAAAAGTTCAGCTACGAGGTCCTAGAAAACATCACACACCTCTCAATTTGACAGGGAGTACATTCTGTATGACTTCTTGATGCGACAGATGGGAGCCAGTGGTTGTCTGGCAAAGCCCAGGTTTCCCAAAACCTTGCTTCCAATGGCTCCTCTTACTCGGCACCGGCTTACCTGCCCACCGGCTTCTTCCTCAAGTCCTTCAGCATCCTCCAAGTCTCTTACATCGTCATTGCTCAACGCCATTGGTGAGTAAGCTATATGAATGGTAGATCCGAACCACGCTCTAGTTATAGATATCACCCTGGCTTGTAGCACAAAAATTGCTAATCCAGGAAGCTTGATCGAGCTGTGTATTTCCAGGTAAACTACCAAAGGAGCAGAGTGTTCGTGGATGGGGGAATGGGAAAGAGGCCAGCCTTGGCTCCCCCGAGAGCGCTAGCGGGGCGCGCAATGCGCGGGGGGCCTTTTCAACTTCCGACAACGTCAAAATATTTTGTTGCATCACAGCAAGTTTCAGGACAGGTGCTTAAATAGTGCATGCACTGCTATATAATACTATTGTACTATAGTATATTCAACAGTAGATTGTCCTATATCTCTTGATCTTATATTTAAGTGCGTGCACTGCAGCGCAGCTGGTTGGCCAACTGCCAGTGGTGTGGCATATGCGGCACTCATGGCACTCTGTACTACATATTAAGCCCTTATTAAGCTCACACACCCTTTCGTCCTTTATCTCTTGATCTTAAGCCCTTGCAGGTGCACTTCTGTTTGTGGGCACTTCATGTGACGAATGCAAGCATTTCATGATATCAGCTTTTCATAGCAAGCTTGTGCACCCAGCACAGTACACCATGCGACTGCCTCACTGGCAGTCTTAGCATTCTCTAATATACTTATTACAGAGGCATATCCGGGCCCATAATGACTGGGCTTTCCTACAACGAACAACTAGTACTGCAGTATGGCTGGCCGCTGGCACTTCAGTGAGTAGGCAGCTTGGATCTGGAGCACCACATGCTAGATAGAGCGAACTAATGGAGCCATTGATTTAAGGCACGATTCTTTCAAAAATCACAGGCGCACATTGCACCAGGGTGATGGTGGAGCTGCGCCCAAGGTCAAAGTCAAAAGCAGAATCATGCCAGCGCTAGGACTACTCGCAACTCGAGCAGTCCACGCCCTTCTTTGCTGCTAGAACAATGCCGGACCAGACGATACAATCTTCTCCATGCCTTGCAGCATATTGAGCGAACATTTCTCTCTTGATACACACTATCAAGTCTCTACTCTAAACAAAACACTTCGAGGCACACAGACGATGCAGGACAGCACTTTGCCAAATGACAAAGAGGCCCCACTTCACTTCTGCTACCCTGTATCATCGCTGCACTGTGGTTGTGTTGAAGCGCGAGAGCTCAAACATGCGCTCCAAGGCCTCCATGTTTGCGAGCGTCTGGCCAACAGCGTCTGGGTCAGATCCATCGCAACGCAGAGCAGTCATGGGCCCATGAAGAATCTTGTTCACAATGCTGCGGCTGAGCTCCTCGATGGCCTTCAGCTGCTTCTTTGTCAGCCCCTCGCCCATCTTGCTCATAGCCTTGTCAAGCTCCCCCGCCCTTATGGACTCTGCCTTCCCACGCAGTGCCTGAACCCATGCGCACACCATCAGGATAATGCAGTTGGGCCACCGCAGTTGCTTTTTCATATAGATTCATATGAGACTTCTAAATGCGATTGTGGCAAGCATTGGATCCATGCTTGATTGAATGCCACAAGTCGTTGACTTGGAAAATCTACTTTTGCACGGCACAATGTCACATGGTAAAGAGAGCTTGTGCACACCTTGATGGTGGGCACTGTCTCCAGGGAGTCCCTCCAGGCCTCAAAGGCCAGCTGCTCCTGGTCTAGCAACACCTCCGCCTCCTCGGCAGCCTTGCGCCGCTCCTCCTTGTTCTTGGACACAACCTCCTTCAAGTCGTCCACATTGAACACGCGGCCGCCCACTTCCTCGGTAATGTCCGGAGCAATGTTGCGCGGCACGCTGATGTCAAAGAACCGACGCAAGCCGCCCACTGCTGCTGAAGCCGGGGGCATGCCTGTAAGAACGCCAGCCAAAAGACCCCGTCAGCACTTCCACCAGACAGCTGCTTGCCATGTGCCTTCTAAAGGTACAAGCTTCCTCATAACGGCGCCAAACAGGTGTGTATCCAGCATTCTTACTGGACAGTCAAGAGATTTTCAGAACCTTGAGCAAGATGCTTGCAAGAAAAGGGCAAAAAGAGTGGTGTACCTGCAAGGTCCTCCTTGTGCACTAGGATGTCCTCGGAGCCAGAGGCGGCAAAGATGGTGTCGGAATCCCTAATGCACTGCATGAGGTCTGGCATCAGGTGCACATCAAATTCCACCTCCGGGAACTCCTCCTTCAGGGCTTCCACACGAGGGAGCGATCTATTCAGGATGGTAAGCCGCTTCAGGCCCTTGGAGGCCATATGTTTCACCAATAATCTGGACATCTTGCCAGCACCAATGATGCAGACCTGCAGCGCAAGCAGAGTCCCTGTCAGAGCACACCTTCACAACAACACTGGCTAACCATCCACACAGGAACAGAAGTGAGGAGTACAAAAAGATGAGCACAACAGCTGCAAGAGAGTTTGGGGGCTCACCTTGCTGTCGTCAAAGTTGTGTGTCGGTAGCTTGAGCTGCGCAAGCTCTGCTGCTGCCGAGGAAACAGAGACAGCGCCGGAGGAGATCGATGTCTCAGCGCGCACGCGCTTGCCCGCGGTGATGGCCTGCTTGAACAAGCCATTCAACTGGCGCCCGAAGCCGGGAGCGCTCTGGCCGACCTTGTACACCTCCTTCACCTGCGCCAGGATCTGGCCCTCTCCCATGACCAGCGAGTCCAGACCGCCAGACACCCTGCACACAACCAGGGCCATGCAGTCAGATATCCACACCACGATGCATGCCAGGGGCACGTAGCATTGCGGGCATCTTTGCATATTTGGGATGCGAGGGAGAGCTGATCACCTCATCAGGTGTGAGGTGGCATCACGGTCGCGGAGCAGGAACATGTGAGGCCGGAGCTCCTCCAGTGGGATGCCACTGGCCTGAGACATCCACTCCTCCACCTCCCGGACACCCTGTGTGCAATGTTCACATATATCAGCCGCATCGATTACCAGATATGTGCTGGGCCTCTGGCAGGTAGCCCAAGCACAAGACTTCCTCTGCTGTTCAATGCACATGGAGCACTTTGCATAATACTACACTACAAGACTATAAGACAGCCACGTACCCTGTGCCAGGATAGTGCCACAACATAGAGCTCCATCCTATTGCAGGTCGACAGGACAGCAGCCTCCTCAATGTGAGGAAAAGACGTCAGCTCCTCAATGGCACGAGGCCATTCAGCCTGCAATAAGATTGTATTCACCCGTTCAGTACCAGCCTGTCGCACGATGCAAGTAAGCCCAACTCGAAAGCCCATCCCACAAAGATCCAATATTAGAAGGACAAGGGCAAACTTCCCAACCTCACCTGAGGGATGGAAAGCTTCTCCCTGATCTCTACAGGAGTGTGGTGCACAGAGAGCCCGATAGCAATAATGCTGCTCTTGGTCTCCATAGCATATCCTGCACACAAAAGGGGAACCTTATCAGCACCTTCGGTCACACGCATATTTCATTGCTACACGTCTTTTTCAGCGGATATAATTGCACGTCACAATTATTGTAGACTATAGTAAAGCGAGCCAGTTGCTCTAAAGCTCAAAGCAAAATCTGGCATAGCCACGACACCCTGCAGATACTGCTGTCATTTGACCTCACTAAACATTGCATATAACGGCTGGACAGCTTGCCGAGAAAATTCAAAAGATCCGAACATGCTGCAGCGATTCGTATGCCGGAAGCTGCTTCGTAATCGGTTGGTCAAGGACGCACTATTGACATTCTGAGTCTGCCGCAGCTGCTCGAGCGCCCTGGCGCTGGCTTCGACATGAGTGGGTGGCAGCTTGACACCAGCAGCAATCGCAGCGGTCAAGAACGGGCAGACGCGGTCCTGCCGGGGTGAGACCGGCGCAGTGTGCAGCCTGCAGACCTTCGACCCTCTGAACGACGCAGTGAGGTCAACAGGAATCCGCGGTGCTGCCCCGCTTTCTGCCAAGCTGCCGAAGATGCCCGCCATTTTGGTATTGTGAAAAGGAAGCGGTCAGGCTTTAAAACATATCTGTGGCTTCGATCCTGGCTTCAGAGGATGAGATGAAGGATCTCACGAAAAAGTAGCGTGATGGACGCCTCGCGATTGGTCAATCTTTTTACACCAGATATTTTGCCCTTGGGTTTTAACATGTTCTAGGTTTCAACTGTCAGCAACGCCATCTTCGACGGGACCTGGCAGTAGCTTAACTGCAAGAAGCCCCAGCGGTCATGTAACATCCAAGCCGACTTACCTGCACATTGTGGTTAAAAGGATCCGTGTTGTCTTTGCTGTGGTGTGCAGCGCCAACAGATCGGTTTTGCATTGTTGTGAGGTTGGGGATCCAGCAGACATCCACTTTGAAGAGTTGGTCTTACACTGGGCACAGGCTTAGGCGGGGTTTCTTCCTTCTTCAGCGGTGCTTCATAGCGAGTCCCTATGGCTCCCGCAGCTGACTTCTACTTGAGGTACTACGTGGGGCACAAAGGGAAGTTTGGGCACGAGTTTCTGGAATTTGAGTTCAGACCTGATGGCCAGGTATGTGGGAGTGGGCTTGGACCCATTAAGTAACACCCATTTCTTCTTTGCATCATGTGATCAGATTGTGCTGTGCCGCGAAGTCTGCAGCAAATGTGTTGCTGACACCGCTGTCGTTTATGATCTGGTCTGCAGTTACGATACGCCAACAATTCGAACTACAAAAACGACACGATGATTCGAAAGGAAGGCTTTGTGGCGCCGGCGGTTCTGGAAGAGCTTAAGCGGATCATTGAAGACAGTGAGGTGGGTAGCCAGCCAGATGCCCTTGTTTATAAACCAGCAGGTTAAATGAGAACTGCTTTGCTCTATTTTAGGATCATTGAATACACAGTTACCACTAGCATTGGCAAATGCTCTAGTTGAGAGTGTGGGCTGCCTGCGCAGATCCTGAAGGAAGATGATGCCAACTGGCCACCTCCTGACAAGGTTGGCCGCCAGGAGTTGGAGATTATCATGGGAGAAACCCACATCTCTTTCACGACAACAAAGTTGGGCTCGCTCATGCAAGTACAGCAGAGCAAGGACCCTGACGGCCTCCGCATATTCTACTACCTGGTGCAGGTGACTAAAACTTTCTGGACTGCATTTTTTGTAAATTGCAAGCACGTGCTCATGTATGTAAGCCAATGTCGCAACAACTTATTGTGACCCCCATGGGTGTTGCAGGATCTGAAGTGCATGGTCTTCTCCCTGATTGCTGCCCACTTCAAGATCCAGCCCATTCAGAGGTAGAGTTGCAGCAGAAGGCTGCTACATTCACCAGAATGCCTACGCTTGTGGGGCGCATGGGATCAGCAGTGAGGTTATGCAGCAACAAATGCTCAGTACATGCTTGCTTCAATCAGCCTGACCCAAGTAACTTACTGACGGATCCCTGACAATGTTGCTTTGTCTCGTGGACCCGAAGTCCCTTGTGTCGCGTGGGGACTTCCAAATGTTCACTGGCTGCTGCAGTAGACCAGGCATAAAACTCAAAAGGCACATGCACATAAGAAAATATGTGTGGATCTGGAGCTTGTAAGATTGGCTAAAGTAAGGGTAGCGATGCCCTCTAGCTTGTAGAAGCAAGTATTCATGCCATGTATGCAATCCGTCAGGCCCTGGTGAAGCCCCTCGACACGCCAGCTGGGTGAATCACACTATCAGCCTTAGAGTTCTCCGTGCCCGCCCTCGTCGCTTCTTCTCGTCACTTTCGAGCCCTTTGCAGCAGTTGTCATTTCACCTATGGCTTCTAGGAGGAGCGGCGGTGCATGCTTGGGATGTCCACCGTGAGACTCACAATCCTCACAGAACGCAAGCATGATGGTGTCAATTGCCATCTCGTAAACCTGCACCCATAAAAATCATAACCATGAAGTATGCTCTGCAAAGCTGGCAGTCGAGTTGATTGTCAAGGTTTGCACTCCAGCTATTTCATACGAGTTTTTGCCACTGACCAGTACCCACCATCAGTCCTGCAGTGCGCACTGCCATTCTGGATTATCGATAAGGCTTCAAGCGGGAAAGGAGACAACTATTTGCGACAGCCTTTCCTGACAAATTGCCAGATCTGCATGTTCAGTTCATGCGAGAAAGTTATGAGCACATTGTAAAAGTGCATCATACCGTGCATCAGCAATGCAGTGGAAAGAGGAGCGCACATTGAAGAAGACAGACGCAACGATGAAGCCAACGAGGAGTGACAGGATGACGGGCAGCAGCGGGCTTGAAAGGAAGGTGTTGGGGAACTTCACTGGGTCGGTGTAGTACACCAGCGTGCTCATGAGCATTGCAATCACGCCCGAGCCGGCCATGACAGACAGCTTTCCCAGGAACACAAGGGCATCTCCAATGGTGTCCACCGCCGCGATTCGCAGAAAATTGGTCACGATGGTCTTCACTGCCAAGCTCGCAGAGGTGCAGAAGCCATTACCATGCACTGCCGCCATGATGTATGCATTCCTGCGCGCAGGGCGCAGTGGGTGGCAAAAGCAAGGTTGCTTCAAGGCAGATAAGTTGCACACTTTTTAGGTACATGCATGCCTCCACATCAATCTTTGGACAACACTCTGTGCAACATGCAGCACCCTACATGCCATGCCTGCATGTAGCAATTCCTCACAATGTGCATCGCAGCAATTGCAGAACCTTCCCATTTTACTCTAAAATTTCGCAACTTTTCACAAGGTGGGGTGGCATGATGGATTATAGGAGATGTCTGGGGACTTGAGCTTACTTGTTGATGAACTTCACAATCTTCTCCAGGACCCAAAGGAAGCACGTGAAGCAGGCCATGATGTACTTGAGCCAGGACGTGTACTTTGTCTTAGCAAAATACTTGGTCCGCCTTTGGATGAACTCAATTACAATCCTGACAAACGTCAAAAGAGCCAGAATAAAGGAGCCAATAGCCACAGTCCCCATGTGATAAATTAGGGTTATTTTGAAGGAGCTCCAGACTGGGGAGTTGGGCATCGCTTCGTGGTTGCCCTTTGCATAGTAGAAGTGGGCTATAGCACCGGCTATGGTCATGCACCTGTGCAAAGAGAAGTCTGTCATCATCACAGCCAGCGTCGAATCGAAGATGACTAGGTGACATCAGGCAAGCATGGCCATACATACTCCAACATAAGCAGGAGTGCTTACCCAAACCCAGAAATAAACTGGTTAGCCCAGAGCAAGCCAAAAAAGTGGTATATAAACATGTACTGCAGTGATCTGTTGAAAGATGCTGCAAAGTAGCAGTCTGGCCGCTCAGAACATTCAGCATCTGTGATGTTGGCAGGGAATGGTGCCACAGTGGGGGTAGGAAGGGGTGTTGAAGAGTTGGCTGGTGAGTCATACAGCACCTGCATGCATATAGCAGAGTGTGCCATTCATTGGATGTTGCTGCTTGTATACGCATGCACACAGGCTCTGACAGTAATGCATGTCTGAGAAGTGATGCGGAGCGTACAGCAAGACTGTAAGCTCCAGAGGAAGAGGCAGTGAGCTGCATTGGCTTGATGTCTCCAGCGCTGTACAAGAATGCCGCTACTGCCACCCAGTACCCAATCAGGCAGCAGAGGGCCAGGAAAGGCACCAGCGGCCAGAATAGGAGCGTGGGCATTGTTGTTATTGCCTGGCTTGCTACCTTGATGCATGCCACAGCCACCTGGCCAGACCAACAAATTGTCAGCTGTCCAAGTCCATGTGGGCGTACAATCAGCATGAGAAGCTGAGACAGGCACTCTTGTTCCACATATGTGCAGACAGACACTGTTCAGGTTCAATGAGGGGGAGCACATGCAGCGGGGCATGCCTTGACTCGGCGGATGATGACTAAGGTGAAGATGATGAGAAGACCGGTGAGTCCCACTGCCACATAGGCACAAATCTCCCATATCTTCCGGTCATGCGCACTAGGGTCCTTACTCAGTGGGATCTGATCCCGGACATACATGCCCACCGACCCAAAGTTCCCAAGTATTCCTGCCTGCACAAGCACAAAATCCAACCAGTCTATACCGTGCTCTGCATTTAGGATGTACATGACTTCAGCTTTGATGACAAATCAAGAGCAGGCATGCAAACAAAGGGAGTGAGTGGACCTTTGTGAAAGCCAATATGGTGCAAGCTGCAAAAGTTAAATTTACAGCTATGATGAGGAGCCATGCCATTAGGCCAGCACTAAATCTGAGGAGGATCATCCAAATCAAAGACAAGATCAGCCCACCAACTAGACCTGCGCATGCATCTCGTACTTTGATTGCTCGGACTTTCCTGGTCGCAAAGTCTGACCTGGCGTATTGTTCTCGCACAACAGGCATTGCAAAAAAGGATCGCACCTGCCACAATGATGATCACAAACCCCTTCTGGATATCAGCAATGTAGCGCTGCAGCCGCTGGGAGGATGTGTTGAAGTAGTTGTTGATGGAAGATGTTGTGTTTGCCAGGATCATCTGTGAGGTATCAGATGCTGACACAAGCTGATCCAGCAAGTCACTGGAATACTTGGGCAAGCACCTGTGTCAACATGATTGTATCAAAAGAGAAATCTCGGAGACACTGTTGAACATGCAACAGCTTGCAACACAACGCCCCATCCAATGTGAGGCAAGAAGGGGTGACCTGTTGAAGTAGTCCACAGTCTCTACAAGGACGGGGTAGCAGGGACCCCGGCCAGGGTACAGGCTGGTCAATTGCAGGTACTCTCCACACAGAGGGTTGCTGGCATTGCTGAAGAAGACAGAGCGGTACTTTGTGGGCAGATACTGCAGTGCAATGTCGCACGCCCCATCTGTGAGGTTGGTGCTCAGAAGGCTACCCCAGTAACTGGTGCTCCAGTCGTCTGTGATGTTGAGCATGCCATACAGGCCCGTCTGTGCAATGCGATAGTACGGGCACCTGTGTAGTGCAGCAGCAGGTGTTGTGTGCTTGGGAACCACCCTCCAACAAGATTTATATTTCGTAAGAGCAGCACGTGGAGACGTACCTGTACTGTGCATCGTTCCTGCATGGTAGACTTGTGAGCCCGCATACGCTCTCAGTTCCCGGACACTCTTTCAGACACACTGATCTGGCTCCAAGGAAAATGTCTGTGTCCAGCAGTTCTAAGGGATTGAGGTAGTACAGCTTTTTATACTCCGTCAGATCCGGTCCCTGGCTGCCATTCCAAGAGTTCTTCTGTCCGCAGATGTTGCCGGCCGAGTCAATGCCATAGCTCAACCTTGCTGGATGACCTGTGCAGAAGGTGTTGTGTTCTGTTCCTGTATGCTATAACTTTCTTGAGAACACCATGATCTGCCCACACACCAGCTGCTGACTTCAAATCCCGTGGCACCTCAGCAAATCTTGGCAGGCTGTGTGTACCTTGCTTGAAGGCAATGACGGCTATGTACACCATTCCTGCCCAGAAACCAATGTACAGGAGCAAGAAAAATAGATCTCGGAATCTCCTCCTCTGCACAACTCCCTGTGCCAGCAGTCTTCAGGAATAAATGCACAAACAAATAAGAGAACTTGAGGAATATGGAGACTGTGTAGAGCATTCGATACATATCAATGTCGATGTTGACCTCGTGCTTGTTGTGATCTTCATCGCGCCTCCTCCCAAAGCAGCCCATTGGATGTACGTTCTAGTCCAAGAAAAAACGTCAAGTGGATGAAGCCCGATATTCTCACTTATCGCATGCTAATTGGAGAGGAATTTCATATCTTGATATGAAAATGCTTCTACACAGATATGTTTGGTCTTCCATTCCCGGGAAAGTGATGTCGATATTGATTGTCTAAGAATAGGTCTCTACGCAACGGTGACTAGCATTCCCAAATCTTATCCACGCAGTGAACAGATCACAGGAACCTTTAACAGCACCTTATCTGTGAAGTCTCCATACAAATCTCGGCGAGTCCAGCGCTCGAGGCCCATTTCCACGCAACGGCTTCCGCGAGCGGATCCCCCAGTCAAACCTGGCGGCCGAATGGACGGGGGGAACCCCGGGCCGAGAAAGCCTTCAGTTGTGCGCCTTCTTCCAATCATAGCACACTTGAAACTTAAACGAACTTGCAAGGACTAGGAAGGAAGTTCTTGCATGTCAGGGAAGGTCTGAAAAGCATAAACTGTAACTTTGGGTAGTACAGAGCAGATGTGGTATTTAAGAGGCAGGTTCTTGGTTTGATTTGGCCCTCTGGAGGCGGTGGAGTAAGCCATAATGGACGATTCGCTTTACGATGAGTTCGGAAACTACATCGGGCCTGAATTGTCAGGCAGCGAAGAGGTGCGCCTTACTTCTTGCCTGAGGCGATCTAAAGCTCAGGGGAACTATTAGGAACACAGTCTAGTTATGTTACTTCCGTAGCTGCTGAAATTATTCCACTCAGCTCGGTGTGCGGAGGAGTTTTGCTGGATGTGACAATTGCCAAGCAGATCACCTAGAAAGCAGACATCTGTCGCCTTTTCTCTGGCAGGATGAGCACTGCTTACGTGCTGATTGCATGCATAGGAGGAAGAAGAGGATGTGGAGGAGGACGAGGACATGGCAGAGGCAGAGGCCCTCGCAAATGCTAGAATGGACATGGTCACTTCCGGGGGTGTACAACAGCTTCCTGATGAGGATGAGGAGCCCATAGAAAATGCGGTTGTGCTGCATGAAGACAAGAAGTACTATCCTTCGGCGGAGGAGGTCTATGGGGCAGAAACTGAGACACTGGTCATGGAAGAGGATGCCCAGCCGCTGGAGGTATGCAGCTCTGCAAAACATGGACGCATGCGATTCATGCTAACCCACTACTTTAGTATGTATTGGATCCCGGACGGCTCAGAGCCATCATAGGAGAAAGTTGTGTTGGAGGCTCTGCCCATGCATGCAGTCAGGTGGTACTGTGGGCAAGAGCAGTAGAACTGTTCTTTGGTGCGCTGACACCATACTTGCGTATGATGGACAGGTGCCCATCATTGCACCCATAAAGCAGAAAAAGCTCGAGGTGTTGGAACGAGCCCCGCTGCCGACCCATTACAGCAATGAGTTTCTGGCGGGGCTCATGACCAACCCTGAGCTTGTCAGGAATGTGGCCATAGTGGGCCACCTCCACCATGGCAAAACTCTGGTGAGCCCCTGATACCTACTACCCCTCATTTAACCAGCTGTTTGAAGAGTTCTAAATGCTTTACCATGCGGTCAGTTTTTCATGTTCCAGTACCGGTGATTTATGACTTGAACGCACGACATTTTTGCAGTCAGGTTTGAAGTTCTCTGGTTGCACGCGTGCAGGTCATGGACATGTTTGTGGAGCAAACGCATGAGATCAGGCACGAGTGGCGGGACAATGAGCGGCCAATGCGGTTCACAGACACACGCCTGGACGAGCAGGAGCGCGCTATCAGCCTCAAGATGGTGCCCATGAGCCTGGTCATGGAGGGCTCCTCCGGCAAATCCTACCTCCTGAACCTTATTGACACTCCAGGTCCGCACCATCCTATGTACATCCCTGCTATGCAAGTCGCCACTCTGAGTCCTCTGCAGACTTGTTGCACAGACGTGGGCAGGAGTGTGCGAACTTTTCTAGTCGGGAATGATCATATGAATGCAAGGACTGCGATTCTCACCAAATAGCTCTATGCATGTTGCAGGTCACATCAATTTCAATGATGAGGTCAGTGCAGCATTGAGGCTTGCAGATGGCATGCTGCTTGTGGTGGATGCAGCTGAGGGGGTCATGGTGGTGACAGAAAAGGCAATCAAGCAGGCCATCATGGAAGGCTTGCCCATCTGCCTCCTCATCTCCAAGGTGCAAGACTCACTAATGCTGTGGCCGACAAGGATCAGGAAATGTTCGAGGCCAAAGCTGTGCTATGATTGCTTTTATATCTTCAGTCCACCCGTATGTGTATTTTTGGCTGATCTGGTGGAGCTTTTTGGCTTGGCAGGTGGACAGGCTCATCACAGAGCTCAAGCTGCCTCCTGCAGATGCCTACCACAAGTTGCGGCACACAATCGAGGAGGTCAATGCCTTGATCACCACCTACTCTGGAGGCAGCGATGACCTGCTGGTGCGATCTCACACTTGTTGATGGCTCGCCAGCTGTTCGCCATTGCAGGAATTCCCTGCTCACTGGCCTTTCTGGGAGTTCCTTTGTGACAGGCATCAGCGTCGGCAGCGTCTGGCGGTGTATATAATCTTTCTCTTGCAGTGTTTACTAATCAGGCAGGCTAAGCAGCTGCAAGATGCTGCACGCACAACAGTCAGTCAGTCAGTTACACACCTTTTGTAGCCGCATCGGGCTGACGAGATGTCTGGCCACCATTGCGTGGCCAGCAACCAACGCGCCAACCCAAAGTTCAATTGTGGTAATTTGTGTCCACCCATGACAATTCGAGCCCATACATTCCAATGGTAAGAACCAGAAGAGATATGAGCATGTGCGCGCAGGTGAGCCCAACACGGGGGAATGTGGGCTTCAGCAGCGCGCAGTCAGGCTGGTCATTCACGCTGCACTCCTTCAGCAAGCTGTACTGCGACGTGTACGGCGTGCACATGGACGCGGCCGAGTTTGCGCGCCGCCTCTGGGGCGACCTGTACTATCATGCAGACACGCGCACCTTCCGCAAGAAGCCTCCCGAGCGCGGCGGCGAGCGCAGCTTTGTTCAGTTCATCCTGGAGCCCCTGTATAAGATCTACTCCCAGGTCAGCACCGCGTGCCTTCACTTGTCTTGCATGTGGCAGCACCTTGCTGGGTGCACAGCGAAGTGATATCATCAGGTTACACTTGGCGGCCTCTGCTCGCAACCCCCCAATTTGAGCTCCAATCCCTGCCTGTCCATGAAGAAAGAGCAGCACTGAAATCTCCCAGGGAGAGGAGGCATTTCCTGTCAATACATCCCGACCAGGATGTGTATATATCCTGGAATGCATGTGCTAGAATTCACACGCATGGACACAATGTTTGAAGGGGTAACGGGAATGCACAGGTACTGGGCGAGCATGATGCGGGCGTGAAGGAGATGCTGGGCACATTCGGGGTGCAGCTCAAGCCGTCAGCATTCCGCAAGGATGTAAAGCCACTGCTGAAAGAGGCCTGCACACGCATCTTTGGCACCGCCACCGGTCTTGTGGACATGATGGTCCAGCAGTTCCCGTCCTCCAAGGCTGGCTCCGCCACCAAGGCACGCCCTCCCTCTGCAGCCAGCATGCATGCCTGTGCCTTGCACATGCCTTTGTGAAATAGGTCACCTTAGAGCTGTTGAGGATCCTCTGCAACATGGCTTTCCGCAGTTAGATCTGTTCTACATGCATTCAAAAATGTCCTGGTCGTGTTATCCTTGGGTCACCTTGCGGGCATATGCCCCAGATGGAAACTTGTTAGAATCACATAATAAAACATAGACTTTTCGAAGATCAAAACCACAATGGTCTTAGGCACATGCAACTGAGGAACGTCAGCCTGTGAAGTGTGCACATAGTTGCTGATGTGGCGCTGGCGGGGGCGCATGCAGGTGGAGCGGACATACACAGGGCCACAGACGGGGGACATCGTGGACCACATGAAGGCGTGCAACCCGCGTGGACCGCTGGTGATCGCCGTCGCCAAGCTCTTCCCCAAGACCGACGTCAGCGCATTTGACGCTCTCGGCCGCATCCTGTCGGGGACGGTCAAGCCGGGGGACCGCGTGCGCGTTCTGGGAGAGGCATACACGCCTGAGGATGAGGAGGACAGTGCTGTCGCGGAGGTCACCAAAGTCTGGGTTTACCAGGCCCGCTACCGCATCCCCCTCACCAAGGCCCTTGCAGGTGCACCCCCAGCGCTAAATCCCCCTCGGATGTTTGTGCTTGTCGAGACCCCAGCAGTGCAGCATCAGCCGTTCGCTCCAGGCAGCCAGAAGAAAGGACAAGACATGTAGCACCATATAAGTCATTGGATTGATGAGTGCCGAACAGCCCTGACCCACTTTGTCATCCTGTGATCACAGAGTGTCCCAGACTCAGATCACTTGTGCATTACCGCTGGAGTGTTAGGAGCAAGCCTGAGGGGGTGGTGGTGGCTCATCCCTGCAGGCAACTGGGTGCTGCTGGAGGGGCTGGATGCAACCATCACCAAGACGGCTACCATCGTGCCCGAGTACCTTGACGAGGACGTGCACATCTTCCGGCCGCTGCAGTTCCAGACGCAGGCTGTCGTCAAGATTGCCGTGGAGCCGCTCAACCCTTCCGAGCTGCCCAAGATGGTGCGCGCATCGCATTGTCACTCCCATGAGATGGTGCAAGGGTGGGGATGCATTGCATGCATTACTGGGAGCGACGGGTTGGATGTGAGGGAAGGCCATTCGTGGTGTGAAAAGTGTTTTCTGTCGTGCACGCAGGTGGAAGGCCTTCGAAAGATCAACAAGAGCTATCCACTGGCGGTGACCAAGGTGGAGGAGAGCGGGGAGCACGCCATCCTGGGCACGGGAGAGATCTACCTGGACTCCCTCATGAAGGTGGGGCCTGGCTTCTCTGGCGTTATTGCATGCATGCACGTTTGCACATCTCTGCTGTTTATGTTGTTGCAGCATACGATGAGCTGACGCCTGTTTGCGCTGGTTCCAGGCCTTCATCCATGTTGCTAAACTCAGTATCAGGGGCAGGGCCTGTAATACTGAATTTTGTAACAATGTTCAGAGCCTGGAACCTGTGCAAACAGGCCTGTCGGTGCCCCAGGATACTGAGTTTCGTAACAATGATGAGGACCCGGGAGATGCTTGACAGAACAAGCGTGTTGCAGACTGAGGAAGGTGTGGTGCCTTGCTTGCAGGATCTGAGGGAGCTATATGCAGAGGTGGAGGTGAAGGTGGCGGACCCCGTGGTGGCCTTCTGTGAGACAGTGGTGGAGACGTCCTCGCTCAGGTGTTTTGCAGAGACCCCCAACAAGCGCAACAAGCTCACCATGATCGCAGAGCCGCTGGAAAAGGTAGGGCCCTGCCTTCCCCAATTCTCTAGCCTTGACATCGCTGGAACTGGTTCATGTCACTTCAATCTGCAACGTACGCCATGGTGCATCACTTCCCCGAGTTATGTGCATTTGATCCCTGTATACGTTTAGCTTCTATTATCCTGGCCGGCTCCATGGCAATTTGGGCTCATCAGACTCTGCCTGCATGGTACAGTATGAGCCTGTTCCTCCAGCCTTTTAATGTCCTGGTGTGCACTGAGCACCCCACATGGGCATGATTGCGAAGGGGTTGGCGGAGGACATAGAGAGCGGGGCGGTGGACATCTCATGGCCGCGGCGGCGCCTGGGAGAGTTCTTCACGACGCGCTACGACTGGGACGTGCTGGCCGCGCGCTCCGTGTGGGCCTTCGGGCCGCAGCGCGCCGGTCCGAACATCCTCATGGACGACACCCTGCCCACCGACGTTGACAAGTCCCTCCTCAATGCCGTGCGCGACTCTGTTGTCCAGGTGAGGCCCTGCATGCATCGCACCGATGTCAGCAAAGGATGTGGGTAGTGCCCTTTCGCGGCGTTGTTTCCAAGGAACATGGCGAGTTTGAGCTACTTACTGGTAGTGGCCTGCTGTTGGGTTGACTGTAGAGGAGCTAAGATTGGCTGACTCCCTCATCACATTGCTGCCAGCAATCTGGGGTGTTTTTAGGTTGCGATGCAATGTTTCTTTGAGCTACGGTTTTTGGCACGACAGCTGGCAGGAACAATGCAGTGAGGTGAAGTCGGGAGGAATCCAGTTTCTGAGCAGCAGCGGTCCGTGCTGCAGGGGTTCCAGTGGGGCACGCGCGAGGGGCCGCTGTGCGACGAGCCCATCCGGAACGTCAAGTTCAAGATCCTGGGGGCGGAGATCGCGCCTGAGCCGCTGGCGCGCGGCGGCGGCCAGATCATCCCCACTTCGCGCCGCGTGTGCTACTCCGCCTTCCTCATGGCCACCCCCCGCCTCGTCGAGCCTGTGTACTATGTTGAGATCCAGACCCCTGCAGGTGCGCCTGATGCACCAACCCCCAACTCGGCATCTTGCTTCAAAGGTTGCCACCAGTTGGGGATGTAACCAGCAAGCATCACTGACTGTTTGCATGTTCCTACCTTCATCTGAACTTGGCATTGCATCAAATTTCAAACCCGGCTGAAGCATTCATGTCATCATGGTGACTTCCATAAATGGCATATGGGCAGATGGGTTTGAAACACATATTCCTCCCACTGTGTAAGAGTGAATGGATCGTGCTGATTTGTGCGTTGTTGGCGCTGCGCAGATTGCATCACAGCTATTTATGCAGTGCTGGGCAAGAGGAGAGGGCACGTGACTGCAGATGTGCCCAAGCCCGGCACGCCCATCTTCATCGTCAAGGCCTTCCTGCCCGTCATTGAGTCCTTTGGGTTTGAGACTGACCTGCGCTACCACACCCAGGGGCAGGCGTTTTGCCTCTCTGTCTTCGATCACTGGCAGGTGAGCGGCATTGCGCTTCTGCATCCTGTGAAGAACATTATTCCTTGGTCTGGTCCCCTGTTCCAAGGGACCCTTTTTGAGGATTGTTGGCATGGCGGATTATTAGTAGCAGGATGACAACCTGCAGAATTGACCTGCCTCTTGCTGGCCTTATCTGGCGAGGGCGCTCTGTGAGAACTGGAGCTCGTCAAAGAGCAGACCTTTTGCAAAAGGACATGTGTCTCTGCTGCTGTGCTGGGGCAGGTGGTGAATTCTGAGCATGTATCAAATTAATGAGATTTTTGCATTGCTGTTGCAGATTGTGCCGGGTGACCCGCTGGATCGGTCGGTTGAGCTGCGGCCGCTGGAGCCGGCGCCGGTGAATGCGCTGGCGCGCGAGCTCATGGTCAAGACGCGGCGGCGCAAGGGCATGAGCGAGGACGTTTCCATCCACAAGTTCTTTGACGACCCTATGCTCATCGAACTGGCACGCCAGGACGCTGACCTGGAGAAGTTTGTCTGACCTGCCATCAGAGCTGCATATGGAGCTGTCGACTGTGCACGTCGCGCACGCAATGTTTGCTTGTTGTTGTCATGACATGCAGACTATGTTTAATGGGCAATGTCGTTGGCTGGGAGCCGTTGTGTGTGCTTGTCAGGAACAGAGCACTTGACATAGTGTTGACTTAAAAGGACAATTCCTCAACTCAAATACATGTGAGCCCTCAACATTCAGTTCTAAATTTTATTGGAGTAAGTCACTCCTTCATTGCTTACAAGCGACCCTGATATCAGTCGATGTGATCACTCATCGATGTGATCACTCTCATGAGAGGTACCGGTCAGACCAAAAAGCCATGCATTGAACATCTTCTAATGTTCAGGGCAACAGGCAGAGACATATGATTAATGTAAATGCAGATAGGTATACAGGCACAGAAAAGACATCTGCTAAGCAAGTGTGGCACCATCATTCGGACCTTTGCAGTAACTAAGCACTCAAAAGGGAAAATTTAGGTTTTCCCACCATATCCTACGCCAAAATGGATGTGCTGTCTCATCTTCCAATTGGCACATTTCCAAGGACAATCACATGGTGGACACATACTGAGCTGTTAACAAACTGAACGAAGCCGATCATATCCTGCACTTCTAGACTGGCTTGACATTGAGTATTATTTTGCCAAAGTGGGTGCTGCCTGCCATCCTGCGGTGCGCATCCGCAGCACTTTCCAGGGGAACCACCTGGGCAATCCAGACAGCGTTTTGAGAGGTTCAAATGGTGCTACTTGGAAATCGCACTTCTGTTCTCATCATACGACACAGCATGTTCCTCAAACACAAGCGGGCAGCATTTACTTACATAGCTCATGCATGTTGATTCGGGCTTGTCCAATATTCTGGGCAAAAGCGACACACGCAGATGTGGCCTTTCCAGATTCTTGTAACTCTTTATGAGATTCAGTGCCTGTGTTCATGCATGGCCTTGCAGCAGGTCGGGTACCTTATCAATGATGGGCTTGATGTCTCCACGTTTCCGCTCATCTGCAAAGTCCTTGCGTAGACCCGCCACCAACTCTGCCTTGAATGACAGGCTGCGATTGCGAAGTGTTGACCCTATCAGGCTCGCCCTCTTGCGCAGCAGAACTCCCAGATTGGCCTTCTCTGCCACAGCACCTGCCCAGCCAGCATTTGAAGATCAGGACATTGTGCATACAATCAAAGTCTGCGCAGTCAAAACTTACTGCTCTTGTGTGCCTCACCTTTCAGGCATGCAAAGCTGGTTCTGCATACTTGCAAGCCATTTTGAATATATCTTTGCAGCAGAGTGCAGCGAGCCAGATTGGAGTTGCAAGCATGCAAAAAATGCAACAAAGTGGAATCCTACCGCCCATCAAGCCGATGTAAACAACTTTTCCGTCCATTGCAAGGCACTCCAAGTTCTGCTCCAAGTATGGCGCTCCAACACAGTCAAGGATCACATCCACACCTTTGCCCTGCTCCCCACAAGTACTTTTGATAAGATTCTTGCTAGCATTGATAGCTAGGCGGTTGATGAGCACTCTAGAAGACTCTCAGACATCATTGAAAAATGCACTGCCCACCTTTGTCATGCCTTTGACAAGGTCGACGATCTTTTCTGTCTTGTAATTGAGAACGTAGGATGCCCCTCGCTGGAGACAGCGCTCACACTTATCATCGCTGCATGCAGCAACAAAAATTAGACATGAAGGATACCCCGGGAACTTTTGATTATTGAATTACAAGAAGCAGATTGACAGCACAGTCGCTAGCCCCTAGCACAAAAGCACCCACCTGCCTGCTGTCACAAATGTGGTGACACCCTTGGCTTTGCACATCGCGATCGCCTGACTGCATTTGCAGGAATGCACATATGCTCCGTCAAACAGTTTGAATGGTTCATTTTCACTTCACTGCAGAGGGGTTCATTAGTTATGTGAGGAAAGCAGAATCCAATTGGCATGTAGGCCAGGCATCCCTTCATAAGAATTGACCCACCTGCCAACACCAGAACCTCCACCATGGATGAGAACACTCTTCCCTTTCGTTGCGCCACCAATCTGGAAAATGTTGAGGTAAGCTGTCAGCGTGACCTCCATGAAACCAGCAGCTTCCACCATTTTCCAGCTCTCAGGAACCTTCATGATGCTGCCAGCATCTACAACAACCTGCGACATTAAATCTTTTGGCTCATCATTGTGCTCGTTGCCAACACAGGCATGATGATGCTCCTGCTCTTCTCATCTACGCAATAATAACACAACTCGCTGGGTTAAGACCTAAAAATCCTCTAGAAAGGTGGGCCATAGCAGAGCCATGGGAGAAGGCCAACCTCTTCTGCATATGCTCCTCCACTGCACAACGCCATGACTCTGTCTCCTACTTTCCAATCCCCTGTGCATGCTGATCCAACCTGCATATATTATACTGCAATTCTCGTGCCACTTGCAACTTTGCTGACAGGGTGCATGCAAGAGAGGCAGCAACATTCCATCAATGAATTTGCCAAGTGTGCAGCGGGCGTTCAGCATGCAGGGCGGACCAGGTCACCTCAGAAATGGTTCCTGCAGCTTCAAGCCCTAGAATTTCACTGGATCCTATGCAGAGGCGCACACTGCTCAGCTGTTGAAAGGTAAGGATCGCCAAGTGCTCCATTGACGGTTTTCAGTTCACGATGACTCATATACATGGAGGTGATCGAAGACCACCTTCTGGAGGGGGGTAATTTCCAAGACGCTGCATAATGTCTGCACGGTTCACGCCTGCAGCTTCCACCCTACAACAGCGCCACTACTTAAAAAGCTGAGGATTGATCTCAGAAAGTGGAGTCCTGAACTCAACATCTTCTCTTGGACCAATGACAAAAGTCAATTCCTTTCATTTGTGAGCAGTAGAAAGCAGTGTCACGCACTTGATGCGCACAGATGTGGGTTTAAGCTCGGGAACAGGCACATGTCCCAGCTGCAAGACGCCTGTAGGCACAAGCAATCCGTGTTACTCCTCTCCGATGATGTTCACATAATTTCTGAACGCAAAATAAACAGCACGCACCTTCATCCCCTGGCTCGTCAAATACAATGGCCTGCATGGTCTTACTCATGTTTCCTTGAAGGGAACTGCTCAACCAGGTCTGTCTTAGCCGGCCAACCAAACGTCGTGCTTATACTTCCTTCGTCAGGATATTACATTTCTGTGCGTCATCTTAGCATCTAGCACAAGGCGCGTCTGGAGTATTCAGAGAATTGGGACTGGGGACGTAGATGCGTGAAGCTGCCAAGATTTCACGGTCAAGCCAAAGCAGGCTTATGGGATACCTCCGACTGCACTTGCATTTGCTGCGATCAAGGTCACACTGCGCAAGAAATACGGACTTCCAGCACGTTATTGGTGGGCTTGAAATAGGCCATCTTGTTGCAGTGAACGAAGTTCGCGTTCAGGATCGAAGGCATCCGTTGTAAAGGCACACTTAACTGGTACTTTTTTGTCAGCCTATTGGTGGTGTCGTGACCCATGGGAGTTATTTTTGACGAGCCGAAATATCCTGTGATTGACAAGGCTCCGGGGTTCTGGCAGACGGGTACGTTAGTCTTGCTGCAGGTCTCAGGTCATGGAATGTTTTCACAAGAAATATGGATGAATTCGAGCAGCTATCTTTTGTGTGAATGTGGCTATCAATCTCGCAGTATTGGAAAGAAATTGCTCGTCCTGATGATGCTCTAATTGCTGACCTCTACAATCGCTAACTTTTCTTTCTTGCAACAGTGGGCAACTTCAATTTAACGGATTACGCCGTATTTGCGGGAACTACAGCAATTTGTGGGCCATTTGGGTACTATGTAGGTACGAGAACGTGCCTGAAACTGCTGGATCAGAATGCTTGGCTTGTGACTCAAAGAGCACTAAGCAGCTTCAGCGTTGTAAATCTGGCATTCTTCGTACAGGCACCCCACCACCAATTCGGGTACCCTCAATGTGGGCGGGCTTGACACTAGGAGCAACAGCAGGATTCATGTTGGCATACCAGAATTCTGCCGGTGCGCACAACCACTCATCATGTGGGTTCTGCCGTATGCCTGCAAAGTACTGTGATTGTTCCACATGCAAGACCATGAGCAGTTCATCTGCGGATTGTTTTGTGGATGCTAGCTTACATTGAGTGGGTGCAGGACGCTTGATGGGTCTGAAACCAAATGATCGAGAAGTGGAAGCTGGCCTTGCAAAGAAGAGATGATGGGTCGTTGAAAGAGAATAAGGAGGAGTGATGGGCACTTTTTTTCCAGCCTTTTCTACATACCACCGTAGAGTGAGCATGTCAGCCAGTTTTGATGCCACATCCGACCTTGAGAAGATCAATCGGAATGTACTCCACCAGGATATCAATCTTATAAGTTCACCATCGCCTTTGAGACCGGTACCGTACAGTCTTGTAATTGCGAATTCAATTGAGGATGATCCGTACCACGTAATCTTGACTCAAATATAATCAGCATTTTCACTTACAGACCCACTACCGGTGCGCACCGTCTCCAATGCACACAAGTGAGAGACGTTACTCTTAACAATAATGAACCTCCAGGTTATGTTCCTCTTCTGGCATTTTCCCCAAAATTGGACATGCTGTCTCATGCAAAAATCTGTACGATCTGAAGTGAGAAATAATGGGGCTCACAGAAGGACATGTTGACAGCTCAGCTTGCAAATCACAAGCTGCTTGCAAGGAGGAAAAATGATCTGCTCCATTGTTCCCATGTCAGGTTTCGACCCATCTTTGCAGTTCCTCGAGATCCTTTTGAAGCTGCAGGCGGAGGGCTTTAAGCTGTGCGGCCTTGCGCACACTTTCCTGCAGAATTCCATCACTTTGCTGTTGGCAACTGTCATGCACTTCACATTTGCATGTTGGCACCAAACAAACCAATCGTGCTTTATGCTTGAACAACACTGCTGACAAGCTGGCTCAGTATGAGTGGAGATCAAGGTGCAATCAATCTCCTCTTTGTACAGTAAGGGAGTTATGGGACTCTTACCATGGAGTTGTTCTGCGGAGGCGGCCTGTGCAGCGAGTTCTCAGCACCTGCAGCGCCATTCTGGTTGATGTTGCTGATTGGTCCAGCTGGCGCGGCAGCTATCTCCTCAGGATCTAACAGAGCCACAAGCTGTGTCAGAGCCCTCCCTGCTGACTCTGCATGGCTGCCCACTTTGGACGAAGACTCAGACACAGTCTTTTCTGCTGACTCTGGCGCTGTGGCCTGCGGCAGCCCTTCCGCACCAAATAGAGGGTTGCAGTGGACATTCATGTCCGGGCTGCCTCTGCCACCTGTGGCCAGCGGGGCTGCTCTGTTGTCACCCCCCTGTCCTGCTGATCCAGGCCTGCCTCTGCTCGACAGCCTGCTCCCTGCCGATGGTGGCCGCCCTGCAGTGCTCTGCTTGACTGGTGCCTTCTGTTCTGACGGCTGGGCACTTGGGGGGGCACCCTCCAGAGTCGCGCGCCTGCTGGGAGGTTTGCCAGGGGAGCGCAGCAGCCTGTTGACTTCCCTGGTGATACCAGCCAGCGGCTCTGCCTGTACATCCGTGGTACCCACTCCCGCCGGTGCGCGCAGCACTTCATCTGCTGCTGAGCTTGGGCGGCGCTGCCTGTTTTCCATGGGCAGCTCTGCAGATGCTTCACCTCCCTCATGCCAGGTGCTGCGCCTGTCCTGGACTGGCCCAGGCAGCCCAGCAGGCACATGCTCATGACCAAGGCTGCGCCGCACACCTGCTGCAGGGACCCCATCGTCTGACGTGCTCCTTGATGCGGCCATTTCCACACGGCTGGTGTCGATCTCATTTGCGTCGGCAGTGTAGTGCAGCGTAGTGCTGCGCACATCAAGCGGTGATGTGAAGTCCGGCCAGCTGGTGGGGGACCCCTTGAATCCCTTGCCAGAGCTTAGCCTGCCGCTCAGCAGGCTCTGCATTCGCTGACTGCTCGACACCAGAACATCCTCAAACGGCAGCCCCTCCTGCTCATCCATAAAGTGGCTGCCTCGCAGAGATGCCTCCTTCAGCCCATCCTTCTGTTGGCCATGTGATGGGAGATTGCTGTGCAGGCTCTCCACATCTGCTCGCTCCTGAGGTTTGCTGGCAGGAGGGGTGTCAAAGCGGCGAGTGTCACAGAGCACGCCCTGGATGTTGTGCAGTGCGCGGCTGTGCTGCAGGGTCGCAGTGGCCTGAAGCAGGCTGCTCTGCAGCTCTTTCAGAGCTGTCCCATTCATCTGCAGGGCGGCAGGATTGTTCAGCAGCCGCTGCAGCTGCGCCATCAGCTCTCCCTGCGCCTGCAGTATAGCCTTGGCTTCTGGTGTTGCCTCCCATGGTACTGCACCGGCCACGCTGTTCCGCGCCGTCTGCTGCTGCGGCGTGCACGGGTCTGCACCTTGCTTGCCGCATGATGGGGGCCAAAGGCTGTTGGCGCTGATACTGGTGCATCTGATGGACTGTGGCGTCTCGGCTGGAGCTGTCCCTGTGCTGTAGATCGGGGTGTCTGGCACATTGATTGGGTGCGAGTAAGGCGACTTGGGCGGGCCAGCTTGGCTGCCTTCTTCCGGAGGCTGTCTGGCGGCAGCTGCTACCAGGTCATGGAAGTTGCGCAGCTGCTCCAGCAAGATGTTTGCGTCGACTGCATTGTCACCATCCATCTTGGCATGCTGCAAAAGAGCGCTGGGCTCAATGGCTCCAGAGGACTGCTGATTGGCTTTGCCATTCTGGGAGGCATTTGGCTGCTCATGGCCTGGCGCTGATGCAGGTGGCTGCACCGGCTGCACTGCGGCGATGCTACTTGCCGGCGAGCCTTCCACTTTCTGCAGATCGCACGAAAACTCCTGAGATTCCAACACAAAAGTCATGCTCCATATGATAAGGCTCTGTCGCGACCTCATCACTGTTGACAGGTCACAGCTCTAGACCAGTTCTGGAGCAGCCTACCTGTGTGCTGCTTGGAGCCTGTGGTGGTTCAGGCGCATACACCTGCACGCCAAAGTCCATGTTCCCAGCCACCCTTCTGCGAGGCTTTGGCTTTTCAGCAGTGATGTGCATGCTCTGCTGCTGTGGTCTGACTCTGACTGGCCCCATCGTGGGGGTCGGCAGCTCCTCTTGCACTTGGACTCCATCAGCACCATGCAAGGTTGGCCAAAAGGGTGCATCTTCTCTGCAGGCAACTCTCTGCAGCCGTGTCAACTTCCCACGCGCTCCGCCTGATGGAAGCCTCTGGTCTGACTCCCCAGCCACACGGTTGGCCCTGTATTGTCGCTTCTCTGAGGCTGCGCCAGTCTCGGTAGCTGCGCTGCCCAAAGGGCTGTCAGGCTGTTCACATGTGGCAAAGTCATCGCTGGAAATCATGTCATCCCCATCAGGTGGCTGCAGCGTGGAGCTGCGCATGTGGGCAGCCTTCAAGGGTGATGAGGGCTCTGGGATACCATTCATTTCTGCCAGCGCCTTCTGTGCAGCCTGCAGACAGAGGGTCCAGATTTGCAAGCTGACCATTTTGCAGCATACAAAGGCCAGAAAACCCATATACATTCCTATCTACGTTCTTGAAGACAAATCCTCTGGGAACATTCCTCCAAGGCATGCTGCATACCTGTCGTACATGAACAATTTTATCATATCTGACATCAGTAAGCGCTGCAGAAATGGCACTCTTCTCTGCCGTCAACACTGCAAGTCCATCTGACCGCTCCAATTGCCATGCATCTTCTGTCTTCCTGAACACCTGTCAGAGAATGCTATTGCTTGAGTCGCATGCCCTCTGACAGGGTCTTGGAACATTGTCATTGAGCAGATGTTCCCAATCTTGAGGTTTTCTAACCACTTGACACTGTGCACAGCACCTGTGATGAGGCTGCCAGTGCTGCAATGGTGTCAGCAGCCTGCCTCCGCAACTGCCAGTCTGACTTGCTCTTCATGCACTTGAGGCATTCAGTAATGAGCGCGCGGACCATTCCCGGCTTCATGTCACCGCCTAGTATCTCCACGCTTTTCCTCATGGGCAGGAATGCCTCTGCCACAAGCACTCCATGTTGGCCTGAAAACCACATGCTACCCAATTCTGACAAGCACCAACAGTGTTGTGAGCGTTAGTAGAATGGCCGACAGCTACAAAGCCTGCCTTACCAACATCTTGCAAAACAACCCAACCCAGTTAAAAAGAACGAATTGATGTGTATTGCTGCGCCTACCAGAGCTAAAGCTGCCAAGTATGTGCTTCAGACAGTCCACTGCCACAGCTGCAACTGAAGGCGATTGAGCTTGCTCAAAGAAGATCATGAGTGCAGCATTGACCAGCATATAGCAGTTAGATGCCATGTGCTTCGCCGGGCTCCTGGAGGCAAACAGCACCAATGCAAGTAACAGAGGGAACATGTACTGTTCAGCATCTGCAAGCAAGCTTGATGCATCAATTTTCATAGGTAATCAAGCTTTGCAATCAGGTGGAGCTTAACATTAGGCACACTGGGTCACGCACTGATGGGCGCATGTCATGAAGCATACTCACTTTGCAGCAGTTCTTAACAATGGGCGGATGAGCAAAGCACTGAGGTCATCTTGCTGGTCGTACAGGTCCTCATCACTCACATGTACTAGCAAAACTGCCCGCGCCACCTCTTGCATGAAGCCTGTGCTACAATACAACCTAGCTGATGACCATAGGCTGAGATCATGCAAGCAATGCATATTTTGGTGTGTCAAAAGGTGTTCGCACCTGCCAGCTCCTCAACTGCACCGGAGTGCTTCTCAAACCCGGCCTGTTCTGTGAAGCGCTTCATGATGAGGTTTAAGAGTCCAGCAGGGTAGCCATGGTGCTGGACAAGGACTGCTGCAAGCCTGCATGGCAGCGCATGTTGGTATATTCTGCATGTAGTCCAACATTTGCATGTGGTCATACAGAAGTGGCAAACTTTCATTGGGTCCTTCTCGATATCTGGTAGACGGCGCACTTGTATCGCAATCGCCTTGCATGTGCTGAGCATTGATCCAGGCCCGCCAGGATATCGCGCAGCACGCTCTCAATCTCCCATGTAGCCTGGAGATCTTTGATGAGGCGTTGAACACCCAGCTGTGCCTGTGTCGCCAGGTCTTTGTCTTCTAACCCCAGCAGAGCTGTTCGAGTGCGCATGCGCAGGTCCGTCACAGCTGCAGTTGTCTTGATGCGCTGCATAATGGATCCCTGCTATCAAAAGAGTTGCCACAGGTGGCACTTTGAGAAGGAAGGTACCTGCAAGCACACACCTGTCAAGTTCGCCAGCGTCTAGAACGCTATGCTTTAAATTTTATGTTTGAGGACACGATGATCAGTGCAAGGAGTCTGGAATTTCACCGCAAGAACCGTACTACTGGTCAAGATGAGCTATCATCTTGGAATATGATGCCCTTGCCAGTTCAGGCGTGTGATTTCGGTCGAGGGGAGCTATGAACCTAGAATCAGCATTGAAATCACGTGGATACCTAGAACTTCGCTTTACTGGCATATGCCTCGTTGCAAAACATTCTCAGACCAGAACACCACGCCAAACACAAGAACACCAGGTGGATCGTTGTACGATGCTCTCCAACAGTGGCGTGAATTTCAGAAAACTTCATAGGCTTCACTTTAAAGCTCAGACAGGCGCGTAAGATTGATTGGGAACAGTGCAGACAGCCTGGCTGACCAGAAGGGGAGGTGGCAGGGCTTTCATGCGTGACCCTCTTATTATTATGTGTTCCAGGTTTCATCATGCAGAATGGCTTTCTCACCTTAGAATTGTCAGATGCCGTATGCAGTGACTCTGAACCCCACAGAAGGGCGAAACAGTGCTGGCAATGCATCAGAGCCGGTTGCCATGATTATTGCGCAGGCCCAGCGCCAGCTGGCTGCGGCCTGCGCGCTGGGGAAGAGTATATATATATTAGCGTAAGTTGCCAGGCACTGCCTGGGCTTGAAGACTGTGCTGATAGGTGATTAGCACCTTGCATCTGCTTAAATCCACGTCTCTCCTTGCACTGCATGTAAAAGATTCCTCCATGCTGTCTGAAATGAGCGCACGTGTGCAACGAGGGTGAGGAATAAAGCGGGAATAGGGGTATAAGAACATCGGAAGACCTTCAAAAGATGGCGCCCTCAGCATAAAGCTTGAATGACCCAAGCGCCTGGATCGGTTCTGCTGCTTTCCTTCGCAAGCCCGCCTCGGAGATCCACAGAACCGGCAAGATGGTTGAGGCACCGCTAAATGGTGTTGCACGCGCGCTGTCAGATGGCCTGGAGGCCGAGACGGGCGACTACACTCCCACGAGCATCCTGCTCACCGGCGGAGCAGGCTTCATCGCCAGCCACGTCGTGATCCGCCTCTGCACTAGGTACCCCGAGACAAAGGTAAATGGCGCTCTCCAAGGCTTCAGATCAGCGCTCAGGTGCTGGAATTGTTGACCTGGAGTTAGACGGTCAAACCTGCAGGATTGATCCCCAAAGGAGGACTGAATGGCCCTTGGCATGCAGTCAGGCCTCCAATACCATCTTGCCAAGCTCACAGCTATGCTTTGCATGTGGCCGTTGCCCTGTTGGATGTCCTGCTTTGCTGGCAAACCCTGAGATGTCCTTTCAACGCCCAGGTGGTGGTGCTGGACAAGTTGGACTACTGCGCGTCATTGCACAACCTGGACGCCGTGAAGGACCTGAAGAACTTCAAGGTGAGATATGAGCATTGCTTCGCCTGTGCGCATGCACAATGGCTCGTCTTGAAACCTCGCACTTTTCCCGGTATAGCAGGAAGTCAAAATACAATTCTGAGGGGGGGCTGCACTCTGATCGGTGCCGTTCACCACGCAGTTCGTGAAGGGAGACATCCAGAGCGCGGACCTGATCAACTTCGTCCTCAACGAGGACAACATTGATACCATCATGCACTTCGCTGCTCAGGTGATGACTTTGACCACGGGTGACCTGGCCTGCTTCTTGATAGCCATTTTGCGTATGGATGACCCGTGGTCCTTTACTTGGCATTTGCTTTGGTCCTCCATCGTCTACTGGTGAAGCTGCGTACGAAGAAAGTTGTCGTCATCGTCATTGTCCAGCAGAACGCCAGCTGCATGCCTCTCTGTACATGCACTTGTGACCATTCTGCGGACCTAGTGCGAGTGACAATAGAGGAAGCCTGGATGGCTGCTCATGACAGCTGAAACATTGCAAATATGAGACTTGGTCTTCCTGATGGCCTATCTATGTGCTCGTGCTGCAGACGCACGTGGACAACTCCTTTGGCAACTCGCTAGCTTTCACCATGAACAACACTTACGGCACACACGTCCTGCTGGAGGCAGCACGCGTGTACGGCAAAATCAGGCGATTCATCGCAGTGTCCACTGATGAGGTGTATGGAGAGACCAGTGTTGGCCGCGACTCTGGTTGCACTGAGACCTCAACCCTCGAGCCCACCAACCCCTACTCTGCTGCCAAGGCTGGTGCAGGTGTGCCTGCCACTCCTCAGCATGTGAATGGATAATCATGTGAACTTCAGTCCAGTCATGACACGTGGATACTTGACATTTTTGGATCACTTTTGCAGCCCTGCAGAGGTTGCATGCTTCACGAGGTGGCGTGGGTTCACCTGGCCTTGCTCTGTGACATGATGGAGAGCATCATGGATATACAGTGACAAAAGTGCTGTGCCTGGAATGCAGAGATGATGGTGAAGGCATACATGACATCCTACAAGCTGCCCTGCATCATCACGCGCGGCAACAATGTGTATGGCCCCCACCAGTTCCCTGAGAAGCTGGTCCCCAAATTCACCCTGCTGGCCAAGCGCGGCGAGCAGCTCCCCGTGCATGGTGGCGGCCAGGTTTGTCAGCGCTCAGTTTTAAGCATGTGCATTGCTGTCATGCATGCCTACAGCAAAAAGCTTAGAGTGAAGATGCTGGAGACTCCATAAGGGCCACAAGCCAGTAATTGGCCATGTCCAGCAGGCCAGAATTGCCTTGCAAAGTCCTAGTCTGACATGTCCTTGGCTTGGAGAACAGCACCTCTCGCGCTTCTTAGTGGAGAGCAGCACAGCAAGCTTGCCGTGGTTCTGACATGTTCTGTGTCTGGCTGCAGAGCACGCGGTCATACCTGTACGTGGAGGATGTGGCAGAGGCATTTGACATGATCCTGCACAAGGGTGTGGTGGGCGAGACATACAACATTGGCACGCAGAAGGAGCGCACTGTCATGGACGTTGCAAAGGCCATCTCCAAGTACTTCAACTTGCCCGAGGACCGCATCATCCATGTCCGCGACCGCGCCTTCAACGACCAGAGGTGCAGCACTGCACTGCCCCCCCTGTCGCACTTGCCAGCATGTTGAGTGCGTATAGAGAGACCTCTATAGATTGTCCACATTGAATATCAATGAGCTACCCGCTAGGCAGTGCCTAATGCTGTTGCATGGCACATGCATGTGGTTCTGAGGCAGCACTGCACCAACAGGAGGATATCTGCCCAATGGCAGCAAGATGCCATGCCATGTCGCAGCCCAGGGAATTGTTGTCAGCCAATGTCATGTCTCTTTGCATGATGCGCAGGTACTACATCTGCGACAAAAAGCTGGCGGCGCTGGGGTGGTCAGAGAAGACCACCTGGGAGGATGGCCTGAACAAGACCATCAACTGGTACATGGAGAACGGCTTCAGCGAGCGCTGGGTGGGCGATGTCGACTCCGCCCTGGCAGCCCATCCCAAGGCGCAGTGAGACCACCCTGAGCAGATAGCCTGTGCCAGAGATTGCAGCAAGGCTATTTCAGAATAACTCAGTTTCTGTCCCGCAATGCTTCCGTACAGCATGCTATAACCTACGGCGTAGGTGCGCCGACCACTGTGCACTGAAGGCTGGTCATGGCTTTAATACCTATGGAAGAATGTGAACGCAAATGGATTATCAAATGAATATGTTACTCCAACGAAGCGGCTAGCTAGTATTTCATGAGAACAACGAGAGGAAAAGTGCACGCTTTGGCTGCCAGAGCCATGAAAAATGATGAGGATCAGCTTCTCTGTGCAGGCAGCATACAATAGCTGTCCTCACTGTCTGTGCATCACCCTCTGGTGTGCCCAATGCGCGCAGCAGCATAGGCTGCTGCAGCTGCGCATGTTTGTTGGTGCCATAGTACTGATTATGAGGCAGAGGTGCTTCTCTTGTGTTACGGATTCTCTCAAGATTACGGATAGTGCCATGGATGGAGTGTTGGCACCTGTCCGTGTCAGTACACTGGTGTGTTGTCTGGAAAGTAATGATAGTGTAGCATGTACTTTGGTGGCTTAGGGTCTACTCAAAATTCATTGATGTCTGTCATTGGTCCCTTTTTCTTACAGCCACTGTATTATTATGCAAAGGTGAGAACGCAGCAGACATGCTGAGACCTTCGGAGGATGGTTCCAAGCAAAGTCGCTAGAGTTTCTTTCTTCGATGCACTAATGTGACAGCCTGATGTAAGCACTTTCCCCAACTGAGCCATTTAATATGAACAAGCTGCAGCAAGATGGCGCATGGCATCAATTGAAAAGTCTTTGGCACATTCATCTTGTTGTTTCGCTTCAGTCTGCCCTATTCCCTCCATACCACATTCAGAGAATTGCAATTCTCTTGCAAGAGTGCTGTGGGAACAAATACAAGGAAGCGGGGTTCGACATAATAACAACACAGACGACTGCTATTAAGTGGAGGTATTGACCTCAGAAATAAATTCGCAGAACATGGTGTAGTTTGTAACTTCACGCGCAGACCCATGCATGCAGCTGCCACTGCAAAACAAATACACACCCACACTCGAAACGGGCTCTCTGTCACCACAACTACTTTGATGCACCCACATGCTACATCCTGGTCCCAACGGCACAACGAACACTGCCCTGTTGCCTCTCAAGGGCATGAGTTACACACGCCTTGGTGCTCGCTACAAGTGCCACTCTACTACCCTGATCAGAGGACAGGATGGAGCTTGGCGGCAATCTCGGCTGTGAGGGTGTGTCGCTGTGCGGCACTGATCACATTCCTCGTCTCGCACGACTCCAGCACGTCTGACACAGCGCGAGCAACAGCCGCGACTGGGCCGCTCTCGATGCGCCTGAGCATGAATGCCTGCAGGCAAGACCAGGGGACTCACAATTCCCCAGAAGACGATCCCGCTCTGTTGAGGACAAACAGCAAGTGTACTTGTTTCTCCTAACTTTCTGTGCTTCTGGCAGCAGCTGTTGGCCGCAGCACGAGCAAGGGGCATGGCCATCAGCATTTACGCGGGAGCGCTTGGGACTGGTTGTTCCAGCTGGGAGAGGAGCCAGCCATTCTGGGTGCACATGGCTGCATCCCACCTGGAGGGCCCAGCACTCTCCCACTACAACAGTGTGCGTGCACAGCGGACTGCCCAAGGTATGCCTGAACTCTCTGACTGGGAAGAATTCATGGCAGTCATCAGGGGTGGCTTCGAGCAATATGATCCAGAAGATCGTGCACGTGAGGCAAGGGATCAGCTCAGGCAAGGCGATCGCCCGTTGATGCAATTCTACAAGGCGATTGCCTTGCCTGAGCTGATCCAGTGCCTCACGTGCACGATCTTCTGGATGGTATTGCTCGAAGCCACCCCTAATGACTACCATGAACTCTTCTCGGTATAGCACCGAACAGGTGTGGCAATAGTGCAAGGCAGGGACAGCTCTTTTGAAAGGAAGGCAGGCCTATTGGGCATGCAACCTCCAAGCACTTCACAAACTAAGCACCATGAAACTCTGAGCAGGGAGCACCAAGCTTGTGCACCTGGCCCTTGAGGGACATGTCGAGGGTCGATCTTTTTTGAAAAGGCGATGCGAGAAAGCGGTAATCTATTAGCCTGGGCACACTCAGCCTCGTATAGACTGTATATGCCATGGTTACCCGACAGCTTCATCACGACTCCAGGTCCTTGGGCATGCAACCTCTTAAGCACTTCAGAAAGTAAGCACCATGCATGGACGATACAGAGCAGGGACCAGCAGGCTGCGCACCTGGCCTTTGAGGGAAATGTCGAGGGTGGCAGGCGGCTGGTGCCAGGGCTCGCCATCGATCTGCACGGGCAGCGCTTCCAGCGCGGTGATGCGCACGCTGCGGCACTGCGCCAGCCGGATGGCGCGCGACAGCCCCACCTGCAGCTGCCCCAGGTGCCAGCTGCCATACACGCCGCACACCTGCATGCATGCCAACCGCCTGGGGCTTAGCATCCAGCCAGCATCAAAGTGTTCCACTCGGAGCCGTTTTTTTAGTGACCATCCCATTTGTCTCCCCTGATGACGGGACACCCAGCATGAAGGTTGTTTCATCCATCCTTCCATCAGGTGTCAGGCTGTAGAAGAACAGTGCATCTCCCTTCTTCGGCTTCACCGCCACTCCCGCTTGTGCACAGCTTGAGAACTTGGACTTCCCCAAATACGACCTCAAGCTAGTCCAGTACTGCAGGCCCTCACATGCTAGCCCAGCATACTGCCCGGCCATTCTCCTGATGCTTCTTAGCACAGAAATCAGGCTGATGGGAGGACAGCAACCCAGATCCCACAGTGTCCTCAGTAGGGATGCGCTCAGGAAGCAGGTGCTCATGCTCTGATATCCTGAGGCACGCTCTTTTGAGAGAAGAGGAGAGCGCACATCCATGTGATCAACTCCTTACTGAGGACATGGTGGGTTCTCATCAGCGTAGTTTGGACGGCTGCACTCACAGAGCTCCCAGGTGGCTGCGCACCTCAAGGACACCGTCGCAGAAGGATTGGGGGTCGTCCAGCGACGCATGCGCAGTGGCCGCACCAGAGGCCCATAGGTTGACACCGCCCATGTAGGAGGCGATGTTGAGCAGCAGGACGCCCTCGATGTCCTCTGGCAGCTCCAGTGGCCGCCCATCCACCTCCACCTGTGCACACATGCTCGGTGTGACAAGTGTGCAGGCTGCAAGGCGCGATGCTGGTCAGGGAAGTTAATATAACCCTGAGCTTGCTCTTCTACATGTGAACAATTTCAAGTTGACATGCGATTCACACTGAACAGGAGCGCCATACAAGGCAAGCAGAGGTGCTCACAAGAGATGCACCTTCTTAGACCTGCCATATTTGCTCTGAAAATGAATGTGCAGACAGCTGGGTGTTCAAACTGAAAAGAACAAACACGGCAACGCGGCTGTATGGCTCTGTCCATCAGGCGCTTGCACATCACAAAATAATGCCCACACTGTCAGAATGACAGTTCGCACAAGTCGGCACTCATGTGGCGGTGACGTGGGTGTGGCAGGCTTCTGGGAAGGGGCAGCATGCCTTGAGCTTGGAGGGGAGGCCGCCCGAGGAGGCACCAATAGCATGCCCCAGGATGTCGGCGGCGCCCATGGTTGTGTACCAGACTTTGTTGCCCATCTGGCTTCGAAACCACTGCGGGAACTGGTCGCGGAGCCGGTGAAACTCCAGGCTCACCTTGGCATCAACACCCACGCCCAGATAGTTGTTCATCACCCGTTTCTGCACCTGCTACCCCAACATGCACACGCAGCATATGAGGGTCCCCGCGGCCTTGCAGTATTCTCTCACATCGCCTGGCATGCAGCAAGAAATCTGCCAACCAAGTGCATTATCGCACGCGCTCTCAGCATTACTGAAGCACGGTGCGCGCTGTACTGCTTCCCCGCAATTGCCCGTGAGGTGCTGGAAGCAAGCGTGTATGGGCACCGCATGACAGCGCACTTTCTGCAGCAAAGAAATCGGCATGTATGATCACTGAAACGGTGAATTGTCAGGGTCAGGTCATGGTCCCGAAGGGTTCAGGTCTGTTCTCCATGCTCATGGAAACACATGAGTGACTATGGGGGGGCTCAGTCCTATCCGGGGCTCTCCCAACAGTCACTCTCCTGCTCTCAGAGTCACCGACAGGTACTCCCAGTCATTCTTGCCACATTCACCCAGATCCCCACATTTCCTGTCCGGCCACCAGAATATTGACGACCTTATCTGAGTCATCAGTCAATGGTGAAACCTCGATCACAGGATGAAAGGGCGCGGCACCTGCTCGGTGTCTGGCCGGTCGCGCGCAACGAGGCTGCTCATGCGCTGCTGCAGCTGGTTGGCTGCCGCGCTGGGCTTGTCGGAGGGCGCGCGCGTGATGGTCACGTCCCAGCGGTCCAGCAGCGCCACCGTCGCATGCTCTATGTCCGCCAGCACCGCGGGCAGCCCCTTCTCGCGCAGCGCATACAGGCCCCCTCCCCAATTCAGGCACCGCGCCAGATCATTGCCTGCCCCAAAGCCCAGCTTCAGACACAGCCCACCCAAGCGCATGCGCCAGACAGGGAGAGCCGACAGATCAAACTCACATCCTCAGTTGGAACGCAACCATTTGGCCAACCAGCGCATCACTCTCTGATGATATTGCTGTCACTGACACCTCGAAGCGTCTCAGATGGCACCGAGACATCCGAAGTCGATAGACTTGTAGTACCCTAAAGAAGACATTCAGCATGAGGTGAGAGCTCACCGGTGCCCAGGGGGAGGATAGCAACAGGGGGCGGCGCCCAGTGGCGGGGGGAGGGCTCCGCAGCAAACTGGGCGGCCAGGCTGTCGAGGCAGGAGAGGATCCAGCCGACGGTGCCGTCCCCGCCCAGCACCAGCACACGCAGCCCCGGCACCTCCGCAAACAGCCGCAGCGGCGCCTCAGGCTCCTCCCTCGGCAGCTCCACCACCTGATGAGTTGTTTCTTAATGAGCTCCCTCCAATCCTACTGAATCCCACAATGGGTGCATTGCACTTGGGAAAACACAGTTCCCCTTCGATGGCCAGGCCCCGCAGAGAGGCTCGGCGTATCGCTGAACGAGTGGCCAATGAACCTCCAGCGGCAACCCACCCGTTCTTACTGATTCAACATTGGGTGCATTGTACTGTGCCCATACCAGCACATTAAATGCCCAAGTGGAATGTAGGAAAAGCAGAGCAAGGTTGGAGGGAACCTAGGTCATCAGGCTAGGTGGTTGATGCCCTTTGAAGACCCTTTCAAGAAGCACTTGAATATCATGAGAGGTGGCTAGTACATGGACGGGGAATGCAAGGCAAGGTGTGTCCCTGTCATGCACCTGCAGGGGGTTGAGGAAGCGGAGGAAGCGCCTGCGCAGCTGTGCGCCCACCTGCGGCCCGCTGCGTGTGTTCAGGAACACCTGCCATGCACAGCCATCCCTCAACTCTCCTTGTCGCCTGGCCGTGCCAACGACCATGACATTAAGAGTCACAAGATTTCACACAACCTCCTGCAACGCGCATAGTCATGGTCCTCTCAACCTTCACATGCATGCACATTCTCATGCAGCTGGCAAAATGTCAGTTGAGGCCATGGCAGGCGCTCACCAGGATGGGGGAGAAGCCGGGGGGCACACGCTTGCGCTCGATGCGATACTGCGTCCAGGATGTGACGGCCGGGCCACGCCACCAGCCGGGCCGCCGCATTTTGGCGCCGCCAGCGCCCTCCGTGCTCGACACGTAGCCGCTCACACTCGCCATGAAGCTGCGCGCGTCCGAGCGCGGCGACATCCCGCCGCTGCGGCCGGCCTCCGCGTCGGCCGCGGCCCGGCCGCGCCTCGGAGACGCCGGCGGCGGCGCTCGGCTGCTTGGCTCCTCGGCCGGCAGCGTCGGCAGCCGAGGCGGCCTCGGGGATGCCATCTTGTCCGACCGCTGCTGTGCGGCTGAGCCAACCTCTGCTGAGCTTGCAAGGTTGCCCCTGTTGACATCTGCGCTCCTGATGGTGGCTTGCTGGCTCTGCTGCTCTATGCAGTGCTGTCCTGCAGCATGGCTGTTGGGCTGCCTGCCTGAGGTTGTGCCATCTGCATCTGCACTGTTATCTTTTGCCCGGAAGCTGCTCTCATCGAGGTCGCTGTGGAAGTCTCTCACATCATCAAGAGAACGGGGGGAAGCCCCTGCAATGGTGTCATCTGTCTCTCCTGAGTTTGCGCGCCCTTCGGAAAGGAGCGCTGGCTGCTCTGAGCTTTCCCTGTCGGCCTGGCTCTTGTCCGGCGGGGCTGCCTTCTTGGCCTTGGCACGCCTCAGGAAGGAGTCCCTCCGCAAGAAATGCTTGGCGCGTGCTGACCAGGAATCCTCATCTGGCAGCAGTGTGACTGCTGTAGGAGGCAGGACCAGCCTCCTGTGCATGTCAATAAACTCTGATCAATTTTGTACAACCTACCAAGGAACTTCCAGGAAGCAGTTACGTCTTGTGAGGCAAAGAAGAAAGAATCCAGCAAGTGAGGCACAACAGGCGCGGAAGGTGGAGACATTAGTGGAGGCGTGCCACACACCCGTGTGACCCACAATGGCAGGCATCCAGGCGTGCAACATCCATGCGAGCGGGCTTGTGAGGATGGGGCCCCAAGGCCATGGGATCTAATGTTTTGTGACTGGGCGTCCCCCGGAACAAGTTCAGCAGTGCCTCGATGCTGGACGTGCGCCTGGTCATCGTCCGGCGGCCTGCCACATCCAGCACAGCACTCTTGTCAGTGCTTCTAGTTGAAACTGAAACTGACGCAGCTCTCTACCTACACAGAAAAAAAGATCATGTTACAGATCGTATGCTCGAGTGCAAGGGATTACCTTCTGGCACTGAACTCAAGCTGGGCTGCTGAGAGCTCTGTCCTCTATGCCTCCTGCCAGATGCACAAAAGAAGCATGAGGCGCACTGCAGCACAAGCATTCAGGGACATGGCTGTATTAATGAATAGCTTTTGTTGACAACATCAACAAAGCCGGCTGCTGGCATTTCTCCTCACATGTGAGATTGTTCCGTGCTATTCCCGGATGCGCTGGCATCTGCATGGCCGTCCGTTCTGGACAAGTCCTCATCAGCAGTCGAGGAGTCCGGCTCTTGATGGTAGGTCTGGTAGCAGCTGACATGGGCATTTGCCCGGCACCAGGCACAAGTCCAAACAGCTTGTGGACCAAACACATCTGCATCGCATGGCTGGTGGCAGTACACACACACTTGCACCGCGCCATCATCTGTGTCATCCTGCAGGCAAATTACCGCATCAGCATCACATCGAGTCTTCAACTGGGAACCGGCACAAGTGAGAGGGTACAATAAAAGCAGCTGTGGTGCTGGCATGCGTGCTAAGATCAGACAGTGGCAGGTGCTTTGCCCGGTTGCAAGCCTGGGCACCGCGAATGCTCTTCAAAGTTAGAGGCTCTGATATCCTGGACTGACCTCGCTGTCATAATAGATGGTGCCTGCCGGCTGCCACAGATGCACCATGGACTCTGTCGCGCCTGCCACCGGCCTGCAGTCCTGGGCAGCCTTCCTGGCACATGCTCCATCATGCGCTACAACGCCACAGACTTCACAGCATTGCACTCGCTGCACCAGCACAGAACAGTCACTTTAAGATTCCCAGGGCATGGCTCCAACAGGCCAGTGAGCGCTGCCCAGGACTGGCCGCACTTTGGACACCTCAAATGCCGCATACACCTGGAGAACAACAACTCTTGCACTGCGCAATCATTTTGATTGCCAGTCACTGCTGGACACAAGTCGAGGGTGCCTCACCTCGCCTTCTGGGTCAATGCGAAGGAAGCATGACGCACAGAGCACGGGGGCATTCAGCTCGTCTTCCTGACCCTTGAGCTGGTACCAAGAGTGCGGCGTGAGTGGGTAGTTCTGGGGTTCCTTTTTGCGCAGCTCAGCAGCAGCCGTGGTGGCTGCCTTCACTGTGTCAGTAATGCTGTTGCGCATGCTCTTTCTCCACCTAAAAAGAATGCAGCAACCGTTACACCACACCCTCTGTCTTGCGAAGCCTGCTCCATACAAGGTGATGGCAAAACCTGGTCACGAAAGACAAGAATAGTGAAACAGATGCAACTCCAAGCCGCTGAATATGTCATCAAGGACGAGACGCACATGAAGAAGTACTCCGCAATACTAGAAGCGGCTGTGGCTAGCAGGACAATTGCCAACATTCCAAAAGCAGCTGTGGTGGCCACGATGGCCAGCGGTGTCCACTGCAACAATTATGTTCATTTAATAGGTCCACAGCCAGTCTTCTCATAAATGTGTTTTCACTTCGTTCTTTGACATTGCACAGTGTTACGTGCACCTGAAACCTGAAACGCATTTCATTTACCTGTTCGCAATTTTCGTGGACGAAATGCGGATCACATCTAACACCAATCAGCGCGCATAGGGCCTGGCGGAATGTCTCCAATTTTTCCAGCCACGCTGTCAAGCTGGGGTTGTCGCAATTCAGACTTGTAGCTCCAAACCTAGCTCCCAGTGGAACAGCCCATCCACCGTCTCTGAAAAATTTCAACATCGCCCTGGTTCTGCTTGGCACGTCGACCACTTAGCCACAGCCCCTAGTACTCAAATTCCTCGCCATGCCACCTGTGCCTCAGCCACTCTCGCCAGGTCAACTTACTAACGACTGCACAAATGCGTCTGGCAAACCGTCCTCACCTCAAGATCAAGAAGGATGGAATCGTGCATTTTGGGATGGAATGTGTCAGGGAGGACTCCTTGCATGTCCAATGAGCTGAAGATTCTACACTGCCCTTCGCATGCCCAAGTAGTCCAAGGTAATTGGGCTGGAAAAGGTAATTGACTGACAGACATCTCCTGCTACTGGCATCAGCAAGAATCCACTGTTTGTCTTGGAACTTCCTTTTTGTGTCAGTGCTGAGTTTTATGTCTTACATTGCTATTCGGATTCACACATGGACGATGGTTCAAAATGCAACAACACATGATCATATCTGCATCTACAGACGTGCGCATGCATGCATATGCGGTCAGAGTCAGACATCTGCTCAGCCCCAGGTGGCTGGAAAAGATGTAATCTGACTGACTGACTGACATATACTATGTGCACCATTCCATGGCTATGATGGATCCATTTTATATGATTGGTTCCAACTGCAGTTCAGCTGAAGCTGGCTCAGGCTCAATTCAGACCAAACCGTCTGGCCTTCGACATACCGTAGTGATTAGCAATGACTGATTACAAGGCAGCTGCTGGAACACACAACCCAGCAGCACGTCCATAACAGCAGTGCATACAACTGCTTGCAAGCAAATATCAAACGCAAGATAGTATTGTAGTGCCAGGTCTACAACTGCAAGATCTACCACCGCAGCTGGAGCTGCGCATGCAGTGCATGATATGCTAAAGTACAAGCACCATATCATGACACTGCCAGATAAGCTCCCTGTACAAAGATGACATGTAAACCATCCCAATCATGCTGTCAAGGATTGGCAAGCAGAAAATTCACTACCAGGAGGATGAGCAGCAATCTGTTCATGGTCTCTCCAAGGGTAGAGCTTATTGTCCTTTTGGTAAATGCCTGGCCCACTATGAGCTTTATGTACACAAAGCCAGCTCATAGGTGACATCACTGAAGTACAAATCTGTTTCACAAGTAAACAATTCTAACAAGACCAAGAATAAATAATGCAGGGTGCTCCAAAGAGAACTGGAATCATTCATTGAGAGCTCATTCCTTCGTCCTGGCTTAAAATGAGCACGATCAGTAAAGCCTCTCTATACATGGGCCAAGTCCTTGCCCGGTGTGATTCCCTCACAAGCCTGCCAACAGCAGGATGCACCTACAAGTGGCCATCATGGGCGACATAGTATACAGTGTTTCACAACAAAGATAGCTAGGCAGACTGACGTGTGAGCCATGCTCCTTTCAATAACGCCGATTCAGTCATCTGCATGGAGAAAAGCAGATCGGATGCATGTGGTACAGGTACTCATGTGCATACACACACCACTGTGATAATGCCTGTCACAACCAGCCAGGCCCTCTATCCATGAGCAGCTGCCATGTGGCGGAAGGTCCTTGACTCAGCTGTGCTGCTGTGGCTGGGAGAGTTCAACGCTGCGACAGCGTTGTAGCGCGCTGCAATCGCAGCTGTGTAGCGCTGCAGCCGGATGCGCTCATTCCGGGGCAGATCCGCTTTTGGCTCCAGGTTCAGATGTGGCGCCTCCCCAAAAATGAAGTACAGCAGTGTCCCGGCCTGATCGCATGACAACCACTCCTGGTTCATCTTTACTTGGGACCCTGATCAACCACCTCAAGCATGCATGTCTCCACTAAGACATCCTCAAACTAGTAGGCCACGCACTCCGCATCAGGAAGTGGCCAGGCATGAGAGATTACTTTGAAAGGACAACAGTTGTAATGACGCTAGGCTTCACTGTTTTGCCCATGTGATGGAGCCTTCCGAGGGACACACCTTCACGTAAGAGCGCATGCTAGCTGTGGCATTGCCAAGGAGCTCGTCTACAGCGGCGCCCCTGGCCAGCGCCAGCGCCGCGCGGTAGGTCAGCTCCCAAGGGTCGGGCAGCTGCTCATCTGCCTCCATGGCCTCTGTAGTGGCAGTTGCCGACTCTTCCGCATGCTCGACAACGGCCTTCAGCTCTGCGCAAACGCGCTCGGGTGTCAGCCCGCCTCTGCCACTGCCGTCCCTGCTTGCGCCACTGCCCTGCTGCATGCTGCTAGTCCGGCCATCTTGCAGCCTTCCGCTGTCTGCCATTGCATTAAGCGCTGCCTCCAGGACCTGCGCAACAGGTTTACATCAACAAGAAACTCCTGTCCCAGCTACTCTCTCATTCTAAGTAGTGCCCCTCTAGTCAGCTTGGTGGTGCTGTGTTTGTCAGCAATATCCCACCTGCACCGTCAGAAGACGGATGGAGAGTGCATCTTGAGGGGCACCGCCGGCCTGTTTGGTGGCAGCCAGGCTCTCCAAGATGCGAGCTGACCTCACCAGCAACTCTGGCCGGCTCATGCCTGCTGAGAAGAGCATGCTGCTGGCGGGAGCAGCCGCCTGCACACCAGCACACAGACTATGGTTTGATGACTTGATCAAAATCTGTTGGATAACAGACCCCAGACAAGCGAGCCTTCATCCTTGTAATGAGAAGTGTCCAGAATCGAATGGTGCTGCAGGTGTGTGATGAAGGGAACCGTGCAGATCAGCGCACCTGTGATATGGAGCTAGCAGTGGGTGGCTGCTCTGGGGCAGAGCGGGAGCCCTGCAGTGGGTGGTAGTGCGTGGCCTGCATGCGCATGAGGGAGCCTTTGTGCACAGGAGGTGTGCTCCCAGGCGTGGAGGGGCCTTGCGCCAGTGAGCCCTGCCCAGAATTTGTGGCGCTGCGCCGGGGCCTGCACACAACAAGTACCATGTCATGCTCGGGGGGACCACCGTGCATCTAAGAAATAATGATCCACAACACAATAGGGGCATTATGCGCAAGTGCATGAGCCTGAGAGGGTCTGCCACAGGGTTAGAGGGTGCGCACAGGGAGCCATGTGTGGAATTGAAAGGCGATGGCCCGTCGATGATGACATATTCATCTTCATCATCCAGCAGGTTCCCCAGCGCGTTGTGCTGCGGCTGCGGCGTGGATGGCATCGGCACTGGCGGTCCTGACCGGCCGCTGAAGGTCGGGCTCTGCCGCAGCCCTGTCGCGACACGGTCCCAAAATTAAACATGTATCTGAGAAATTGGAGATTCTTGTGATGCAAGAACTACAAGCAACCGGGCACAGTGGTGGCACGCGCATGAAGAAGATGTATAGGTATGAGAATAAAAGCCAATGGCCAACCAAGCGCGAGAACACACCTGTGTCTGATCTGTACGGGATGGAGATGGGTGGCGCATCGGGTTGGTACCACTGGACTGTGTGACTGGTTGGCTCTATGCTAAGGGGCGGTGGAGCAGGCACAGGTGCAAATGTCAATGTCTCTGCTTTCTGCTGCTCCCCTGCTTTGCCAGGGTCGTCATCCAGAAGGAAGGGCAGGTTCTCGTCTGGCCCCACTGGAAGCTCATGTATATCCTTTGCCGTTTGTGCCTCCACTGGTGCAGCCGCCTCCCTGCAACAACCAAGTAGCACTGGCTCGCACGGCAGGCTCAAAAAGCTTACTCATCTGTCCCACTTTCAACGCGTTGCAGTACTGCTAGTTTGCCATGCAGTACTACGACCTGTGGTAGCACTCCTCAGCCTCCTGGCTCCCTGGGGAAAATTATCGTCATTTGCACATTACGTGGTGAACTTTTCATCCAAGGTACAAAAATGTGCGAAGTCATGGCATTTGATGTCAGCAAAACGTACCTGGTTGGACCCTTGACAGGTGAAGGCTCCGCCGATGACACAAGGGAAGAACTGGAGGAGGAGTTGCAGCTGGAGGGCGAGGCCGACCCAGAGCGCAGGAAGGGGTGCGTGAAGAACTCTTCGAAGGTCATGCGCTCCACGGGGTTGCGCCGCAGCAGCCCATGCAGCAGAGACACACAGGAAGTGGACAGGCTCTTCACCAGCGCCGCAGGTATGACCGCCTCCTGCCTCTCTATGTTGCGCAGCAGCGCCACATGATTTGCTCCATTGAAGGGCGGCTTGCCTACAGGTTCATGCACACAAGTCCGAAATGGAACATTTGTGGATGTCCTGATGACCACACAAGAATCAACACGCATCCTAGCATGCTGATACAGGGCAAGAACTCGAGCATAATGTGTCGACGAGATGAACACCCACCAAAACCCCCGGAGAACACAGGCAGTATCCAATGAGCAGAATGGGGTGGCTCACCGACAACAAGTTCGAACAAGATGGTACCCACGCTCCACAGATCGGCTTTGGCATTGTACTTGTGGAACTGCAAAATCTCAGGGGCCATGTACAGGGGAGACCCGCACAGGGTCTCTGCCAGGCCCTGCGGCTGCAGACTCCGTGCGAAGCCAAAGTCAGCAATCTTGAGCAGCGCGCCAGATTTGGTCGTGGATAACAGGAGGTTCTGCGGCTTCAGGTCCCGCTGCGCGCCAGCAGAGCATGAAGTTCACATATGCACATGAGGCATCATGGTCTGTAAAACAGAGCAGGACAATCCAGCAATTAAAGCGCGAATGCAAAATACCGGGGTCTATGTTTAGAAACTTCTCATTGATTGGGATAGAGTGCCTGCATAGCATTGCCACGTCACGTGTGAGCAAAAGTCAGGCAAAAGAGGAGCGCACATGGACCAGGTTGCGAGACCACAGCTCACGAAGCCCTGCAGCGAGTTGGCGGAGCAGAGCGCGTGCAGATGCCTCTGGGATGCGCTTGTGTCTGCGGATGTACTTCGATAAATCGCCTCCAGAGCAGTATTCCATCACAAGGTACATGCGATCTCGCACCTGCAAAACAGAGGACAAGTAAGTATTGAAAGAGCTCCCAGTGATGGCATGCGACTCTGCAAAGGGTGCGCTGTTCGTGATAAAATCTAGGCGGCATCTCTTATGCATGGATCGGCTATCATGAGCAACACAAGCCAGGCAGCTGCAAGTTGTCCTCTCGCTATTCTGGCCACTTGACAATAAAAGTTGCTCACGGAGTGACAAGGACGCAGATATGGCACCAAACTTGCTCGATTTCAGATGCAGGCAACATACTCGGGCATTCCAGAACCATATGGCCGGTCATGGACGCAAGATAAGAAGAAGACATAGGCCACATCACGAAAACAACTTTGAGCGTGAAAATCTAAGTTCGCACCTCGATGACCTCAAGCAGCTGCACAATGTTTTTATGTGTTATCTGTTTGAGGATGGAGATTTCCGATTCCAAGCTCTGCTTGAGCTTCTTATTGAGCTTGTCAGTCGAAATCTCCTTTATGGCAACAAGCTGGCCTGTGAGCGCGTGCTCTGCCCTCCACACGACGGCAAATGATCCAGCACCAATCTTACTTCCCAAGACCCAATCCCCGATGAGGACCTTGGGGGTTCCGCTACCTTCCCCTTCCATCTGTGGCATTGCACCAGATACGTCACCACTCCAAAGGTTTCATGGCTGGCCAGATGTTTGGATCTCGGACGTCCGAGAATCCTCAGTCCTGTCCCCTGACAAGAAGGAGAGTAACGAGACGAATTGCTGTCCGCAATGGTTGAGTCGAAGAGGAGCTCATGGCACCACGCTTGCTGACCTTGCAAGGGCTTACCGTATTGTGTTCAGGGGATATGATGCAGGGCTTCTTTGGGCTGACTAGGTGCTGCCAAAAATAAGTTGCATCAAGACTTCAACAAGTGTTACAAGACACTTGCGCGGTATACTTCATCCAGTAAGGGTCTTGCACCAAACTTTGAGGTTATGAAGCCATGTACTAGTGTCCGTAATCCTTGGGAGCACGTCGCATGACACTGTTCACTGATCAGTGATCAGACTGTCATGACTGCGGCATCTGTCAGACAGTGTGCACACATGACTTTGCACATGTGTACATCTACCGAATATTTTTTATAGTTTCTAACGGATCACAAAACTCCTGTATAGAAGGCAGCCCCTCCTTTGCGCGGCGCTTCTCGAATCTTCATTTCTGGTGCACTACTCCTTGTCTTGTGTAGTGGATGACATGTGCACAGCTCAATGTTTGATCAATGGAGAGCTGCCTCACACTGCCACCTTGAAGGGCAACTGATCTTTCCCTGGATGACTACCGAAAAATTGCAAATTGCAGCGATGCCCAACAGTTGCATATCATTCAGACTCTACATTGGGATATACTCCGGAGCTGTCAAGACCGCTCACCATACACCATAGGGCACACGACTGGCAATCGTGTTCCATGCAAGAATGGGGCTAGCAAACAAAGGATTCTACCCATGGGCCAACCAAACAAGTTGAACAAGGAGCAAGCACAGAAGTTCATGTCAACAATTCTACTTCAGACACTGATGATTTTATCAAGTTTCCCAGCTTCAAACAGACAGTGTGATTCACCAAAAATGATCTGATTGCGTTTCAGAGCTTGTGGCAGAAAGGTCCAAGACCAGCATTCATGCACTGCTCAATGGGTATGTTTCAAGCTGATTCTTGGCCCATCATCCGAGACATGGGAGATCTCAGCACATCTTCAGTGCGGCGCTCTCCACATCACTCTGGGCCTGGCCAGCCTTGGAGCGCGCGCAGGATCTCTGCCAGAGGTAAAGTGCACATGTGACCGCAGCCAGCGCACTAACTGCCAGCAGCACAGCCGGGTGATGCGCCAGCCACAGCACACTCTTGGCATCCTCTCCATGCCAGCTGCTTCCAAACAAGTGGGCAAACAGGGAATCCCCGGTCGGCACATACTTCCCATACAGCCCATCCGGGAGCACCCAGAGAGATCGCCGGGCCCGGTAAAATGACGCCTGCAGCGTCACAAACATGGGCCCTGTGGAGAACATGACGGTGGGGTACTTGGACAATAGCCAGAGGTTCCAGTGGGGAAGCGCGGTGAGCAGCTGGCGCACGAAGGGGTGGCCGGGTGCAGCCGCGAGAAAATCATTGGAGAAGCCGACCGGGCGCGTCTGCGGCATCACGAAGGGGTAGGAGCGCAGGAAGTCCAGCGGCCGCCGGCACTCAATGTCCAGGTCCATGTAGAAACCGCCGTACAAATACAGAAGTGCATACCTGCCGCCGGCAATCATGGGCAACAAATGTCACTTCAAAATAACCACGAGCCAATCATGGAGGAGGGCTGCAACACATTTCTATATCTCACAGCGTCGACTCGCCACTATGCAATGGTGTGGCAGAGCTGACTGATGGCAAGAACAACCAGTCATTTTCCATGCTATAGAACATTGAATGTGCCAACATCGACCTCCACACGAAGCAGACAAGGGGCTGATGGGAGGGAGGGCTCACCGTATGGCATCCGCACGCTCGATGCCATAGGTGTACGAGTCATAGGTGTGCAGCAGCTCTGGCAGCTCCGTGGCAATGAGCTCGCGCGCGGTCTCATCTGTCCACAGCCGGAACTCGTAGCCCGGATGCAAATCCATGCAGGACTGCCGTGCGGCCACCCACCTCTCTGGAATGACCTCCGTCTTCCACGTCTGATGAATGATGCGGGGCACCACCATATCTGTAGTGTTTACCTGGCCGCCTGCATCTAACCCTGCACATGCATTGGCCATGCATGGCCAATACAGGTATCAATGCACCACCCACATTGCTCGTTCATCACCATCCACACTGCTTATTCATCAGGGCAAGAAAGAGACAATAAAAGGTAACGCTGTGGCTTCCAAAAACTTTTGCCTGCCATGACTAAGTACCAGGCAACAGCAGGGTAATCTGCCTCGAGAGAGAAGCAGGGCGCACTTGGGCTGTAAGTCACAAATGAAGTCCTGCTGGGCTGCCATAAAAGCCAGGTGCCCCACCAGGGAGCTGTCAGAGCCAGTACAGAGAGCAGCACCAGACAGAGACAGGCCCCAGCGATCAGGCATATTCGGCGTTGCCGCTCAGCGCATGATGGCAGCATACGCCTGTGTGCATGCCAGACCGAGTAAGAACTCTTCCATCTTCAGCGCACCCATCCCCCAATACCATGACATAACACTTTAGGCACGCACTTCTCTGGCCCTAAATGTAGATGCCAGTTGGCCTAATCCATTAGATGTTATGCTCAGACAATCAGACTGCTCTCTGCTATCAACATGATGCAGCTGGACGGCATGACTACTATTCATTTCTAGCATGGACAAAGAGGTTCCTCGGAATATCAAATCATAGCTGCAATGTGACGTAGTGGCACACCGAATCGTTGGGAGCAGGGCTCTGCAGCGGCCGGGCTGTGCAGGGCAGCTGTCACACACTTTCACCTGCTGCTGCTGCTGCATGCAACTGAATAGCGACTTCGCACCAGGGCAAATTTCAAGGGCATGATCAAGCGCCTGCTTTTCCAGGCTGCTGTACTGGCAATGCGATGCCTTCTAAAACTCTTCCGCTAGGAATCATCCACTGCTGCACATCTTGAAAATCACTCAAACGACTGACACTCCTTGACTTCTACACCGCAGTATTGGTTGGCCACCTGCACAAGCCATGGTCAATTTCAGCACATGACAGTGGTTCAAAGAATTTTCTGGAATCAAATGCTCTCCAAGGCGACGTGATTGCAGGGTACACTGCTACAACACACTCTACAGTACCACGTGAGCTGAGTCTTGTGCCCGACATTACTAAACGCAGCAACCGTGCTCCAGAACACCCAAAAAGAAAGGAACGGTGATGCTGATATGACAGATGTACTGAAGACTCCCTCTCTGTGCCTAAAAAGTGGTCGTTTGCCGCTTTGTCCCAAGCAAGCGCACATACCAGACTCCTTGAGCGATTGATCTCAAATGCACATCGATGAAAGGCGAAAACGAAATAATCAGCATTGCGACTGGTACCAGCGACATCACACGTCCTTGCGGCCCCTTGGAAGCAACCTAGCCCTTCAGAAACGCCTCACCTGCACGACCGTGGCTTCGTGTGGCCAGTAAGGATGACGACACAGGGAGGTGAAGATTCTACCACTGTCATACAATGATTGAATTAGAAGAACTTCAAAGAATTGAAATTGCTTGCCTTGAAAACGAGGCAGTGTGCACCACGGCGGAAGCTAGCAAACTGCACTAGAGTGCCAACCTGGCGCTCTTGTCTCCCTGGCGTTCCTGCTAAGAAGCTTTGCTGCATTTCCCTCTCTCGGTTGTTGACATCAGTGAGTTCTTATAATCACGTCGATAGTATGACTGTCTCTTTATGAAGAATAATTCATCGTTAGGGCTCAGTTGGTATGAATCATTTACTGCATTAGTGTAGTCCTGGGCAGCTCATGGACAGACACGAGGAAGCAGCAGAGGACTCCATGGATGTATTTGCAGATGCTGGATCTCACGATCAGATGAGCGATGAGGCAGGCGCCATGGACAATCTGCCCAGCTGCTGTACAGTGCTCACTTGCAACGATCCGACTAATTTTGGTCGGGAACAAACGTTTTATATAGTCGGCACAGCACACGTTAGCACGCAATCTTGTGAGGACGTCAAGCGAGTAATACGCCTGGTGAAACCTGAGGTGTGCAAGATGACTATCTGCTTTGTCGTTCTAGCCTGCATCTGCAGCACTGTTCATACTTTTGCTCCACTAGCTTCCTTGCCTTGACAGGATTACATGGCATCAATCCAATTCCGTGCAGGTTGTTTTCCTGGAGCTGTGTGTGGAACGCAGAGGGATCCTCACAATGACCAAGCAAGAGGTAAAACTTACTTGCGTCCCCTGACTATCCTACTTGCGGCATAAGCAGCGCCCGCTTCAATCCTGCAAGTGTCTACCTCCATGCAGGTTCAGGCCCCACCAGGAGAGCTTTTCAATCTCTGGCGAGCTGGCAAGGTTCCACTGCTCTTTGTGGCGTACTCCTGGATGCTGAGCCAAGTGGCAGATGCTCTCGGGGTGACGCCGGGGGAGGAGTTCCGAGTCGCCCTCCTTGAAGCACAGCAGGTGTGCAGCTTTGTCAGCATCTTTCAAGACAGATCAGCTTTCCCCACGCTGGTATGCACAATGCTGATGTCCACCGACCACTTGCTTGCAAAGACCAGCACTGGAATGGAAATGACTGCTCTGTCGTTGCTGAAGGTGGGTGCCAAGGTAGTGCTGGGGGACCGGCCGGTGCGCGTGACGCTTGCTCGCACATGGGGTGCGCTGTCCAGGTGGAACAAGATCAGGTTCATTTGGGCCCTGCTCACGACAGGCTTTTGTGTCTCGGACGACCTCAAGGCGGAGGTGGAGGCCATGAAGGCAAGGATTATGCTCACACCACGCAGTCAGGGCCCTTCATATAAAGCAGATTGTTTGCCAGGCTTCTCGCTTTTGTTTTAAATGCACAGCATGTCTGCAGATTTTGATAGCAGGGCTCATGGTGTGGACGCGGTACTCTTGGAATGTTGCAAGAGACACACACTTTGTCAGAGTGCGCACGGAAATCAGCTCATTGGGAAATTTGGTGCAAGGCTTTTGCGCATTGCTGAAGGGCGAGGGTGTGCTTGCAGGAGTCAGATGTACTGACACAGGCCATGAAGGATCTGGCTGAGGAGTTCCCGGAGCTGATGCGGCCGTTGATCCAGGAACGGGACGAGTACATGGTGTTCGTCTTGAGAACACTGGCTTCCAGGTCTGGCACAGAATGAAATTGCCTTCTCCTCTTCCTGCGACACTAAGTATTTGATGGATGCACATTGTCTCTAATGGCGCTCGTTTGACTTGACGGGTGCTGATTGGGGCCCTGTGGTGCTCCTGCTTCAGGGCGTCGAGGGTGGTGGCAGTAGTTGGGGCAGGGCATTTGTCTGGCATGCGGGAGAAGTGGAACGCAGACATCGATTTTGAGGAGATCAGCCGCATGCCTGCTATGCCCCAGAAGAGCAGCAGCTGGACATGGAGGCGAGTGGCGCTCATCAGCATATCTGGAGTCGCATTGACTGCATTCGTCACGATGCGATGGCGCAGATGAGGCACTGTTCATTTCTGCCAAAAGAACTGAAGCGATTAGATTTGTAGTGTCACTCAGTGAGAGGCAGCTGTTTCAGTCTTAGCCATGGTTGCAGCAATTTTGAAAGTAGTGAGTGTATTACTATGTGATAAGGCTAGTTGGCAATATTTATTCCCGGACTTGGCCCAATCGCCTTAAAATGAAAATTGGTGCCCAGCGCTTGACAAGCATGATAGAAATGACAACTGTATCGATCAGCTTAGGGATCGGGTATGTAAATCTCAGAGGGCAGGAGTTGCTGTCCATTTTTGAAGGCGAGCTGGCATGTGAAGCAGAAACCGTGGCGATGTGGTGTTCTGCATGCCGTGTTGGCGATCATGGTTGAATCAAGGAAAACAGTACAGCAAGGCGTGCAAGCGCCAGAAAGAGCACACTTTTAAGTTGAAGGAAATGTCCTGGGAGGGTGCCTGAGCACAACAAAAGACTGCAAGTAGAGATGATACAATTCCTACCGGCCCAGGTGCACAACAGATCACATTGCATAGAAGCATTCAAGTGTGGTGAGAGGCAGGGGCAGCACACACCAAGAGGCAGGTGACATTTAGGGCAGATTTGCATGGCAGGCTGGTCATGGCGGCTGCTGGTGACAGGCACATAGCAGGGATCCAGTCCACAATTCTTATCTCACGTGGACAAGGTTGGACGGCATACGGTGGATGTAGATTTTGAAGCAAAAGATGCGCTAGAAGGTGGAACCGTGCACATCTTCTGCCCTGTCGGGCAAATTGGGCAGCTGCAGGTTTCCGAGACACAGCTTCCGTCACATCGTGGCGCTCAAATGGGGCGAGACGAATGTCAGCACACCCATCCACTATAGAAGAACCTATATTGTAATTTTGAGTTGCTCATATCACTCTGCTAATCGTTGAACGTATCGAATAAATTTTCCTGCTATTCGGAAAGGAGGCACCCGGAAGGAGGCCTCGACTTCCGACCAAGGAAGCTTGATGGATTGTGATGTTCCAAGGACGCGTGAAAACTCCATTGTGCGCCATCTTGTCTATTTTTATGGGGTCAAGTCCCACAGCTGATTATTTGACGACGGCTCTAGAGACGATCGGGTTCATCTATTTTGCAAACAGTGTGTTCAAAAACTTGTCGTTGATTGTGCAGACAAAGACGAGTGCAAAGGAGGGTTTCTGTATATCTGACAAAGATGTAAGTTGTCACTCTTCTCGCGGCCTTTTCCAATCCTTCATTTGGTCCCTATCGGTGCACACCATTTGCTTTTCCTGATCAGAGCAAAGTCGATCAAGATTCTGCGAATCCATTTGAGATGTTCACTTGGCTTGCAGCTCGAGTCCCTTGTGGCAGTTCAGAAGCCCAATCCTCGCTCTCCACGTTCTGGGCCACCCATGTCCCTTTATCTACAAAGCGAGGTTACCCTGATGCCCACCTTTCAGTCCTGTTATGACACTGTTCAGATCACCACATTATGCACATGCACGGCACCACTTGAGTCTGCTCGCCTGCTTTTTGAGCGAGGTGTGGGTTGCTAGGTTGAGGCATTAGCATTGCAGAAATGGGGCGGCCAAGAGGGGCTCGACAAGGAGCGGCAGCGAAGGCTTGTCAAGAGGTTGGAGCGTGCCCAGGCCAAAGCTGGTAATCCAACATGCTGCAAATATGCACGCGCCAGCATTCATAGGCATCGGACTGTACCTGTAGCAACTTCACTGCTCTCAGACGCAATAATAGTGGCAATATTCTCTCTTGGATGAGCAGTGGGCAATATTTTACAACAGGAATGTTGTCTTCTTCTGCAGGAAGTTCCGCCTCGCAACAGACTCCTTCAGAAGAGGTTGCTGTGGAGGCAGGCCTGCCCACAGCAGCTGGCTTGGTGGAGCAGAGGGGCGATCCAGGCGCCAGCTCATCAGCTGAACAGCTGGCGGGAGGGCGCCAGGGCCCCACACAGCTCCCCGAGTTCATCACGGAGCGAGTGCGGGATATCCGGAGCGGCAGTGCAGTGGTGGGAGCCCTCTCAAACTCACCGAGAGCTGATTTATGATCAATGTCAACAGTCCAGTTACATCTGGCTGAGTCGTTGTCATAGAGTGTGCTGAAGCTTCCACACTCATGTCCTGCGGCGGCCATTGAAAGATTGGCAATGCCTTGGGGAGCATGCATAACAATGGGGACGGTAGTGCATCACTTTGCACTGAGTCTGATCTCTTGCGTGTGGTCAGGACTCCAGCGCAATAGCAGGCAGCAGCAGCAATGGGCGTCATGTGCTGTACTGGATGCGTACAGCCCTGCGCGGTCACGAAAACCCAACGCTGGATGTTGCCCGAGCAGCTGCCGAGCGGCGGGGCGTGCCGCTCTACATCGCGGCGCTCCTGCTAAGAAGCCACACACACCCCACTGCTCGCCGCTACACGTTCTGGATGCAGGGCCTGCGCGACACGCAGCTCGAGCTGCGCCAGCAGGTGTCCTTCTTCACTAGAACATTTGTAATTTTCTGATGCATGCAAGTGCCACGCCGGTCTGCGCATGCATACGGTGCATCTGATGTAGCACAACCTTCTGATTGCTCCAGAGTGCTAATGGCCATCGGCCCATGTCGCACACACCTGATGCAGTCTTTGGCACTGCCCGTTTTGGGTCCCTGGCCAGGACACATTATTTTTGCATGACTCGAAAACATTGCTCAATTGGGTGACTTGCATCAAGCAGGGGTTGGAACTTCTGGTGCATTTGGACGGTGTTAGCGGCCCCCAGATGGACGGCTGGGCTGCGCTCAAGGCTCTGGCCACCACTGCCTCTCTGGTGATGACCGAGGAGATGCCTGTGTCACCATACGCACAGTGGACGCAGGTGAAGCAAACCCTCAAGTCCTTAGACTGTGCCCCTCAGCGATGGTATGTGATTGCTGCTATCAACTCTCGACTCAGACATTATGGCAGCCCTCTTTACAATGTGAGTTCCATTGTGGAAGCAGAGCGAGGCAGGTCTTGGCATCAACCTCAAATACACCTGGTCACTGCTGCCAACGTGACTGTGCTTTTCATAGCTTATTTATTTAATGTTTATATTTGCGGCTTATTAATACCTTCAAAGCCCTTAAAGTCACAGAAAAAAAATAATTATAACTTGTATGCTTGTATTTGTGTCAGCGCCTCTCGGCAAAATATACTTGGAGAACCGTTACCACCAGTATTTTCATCTAGTAGCTACTTTAGGCTCAGATGCTCAGTGCTCTGCTGCAGGATTTGGCGGCAGCTCTGCCGCGGGATGTGGGGTTCTGGGCGGTGGACACTGCATGCCTGTACCCGATGCGGCTGACCGCGCGCGCGCCGGCCAAGGCCTACATCTTCCGGTCGTCCACAGACAAGCCGCGGCGTGAGCGTCTGAACAGGATGCCATACACCAATGGAGCCACCGATTGGGCGCGCCTCCTCGGCGGAGCCGCAGTCGTCACAGAGGTACCCGCCCTTCCCGCATGGCAAGCATGTGCAGCCTTGCCTGATAGAGTCCTGCCTGCTGCAGGGAGGTTGTCCCGGGTGGATTTCCTGGTCCTTATGTAGAGGACTCCATCCATTGGTAGTGCTCAGCACATGGGCACTAGGCCAATGGCTGGGACATCATGCCTGAGGATAGGGATGGGTCCCTGGCCGAACGGGATAGAGGCCCCTGTTGATCACCCCAGCGCAGCTGCTGCTTTGTCTACAGATACATAACGCATGTACAAGCACTGAGAGGGCATCTTGTTGGGGGGCACAGGGGCTGGAGGAGCTGAGAGAAGACCCTCCCAGGAGAGGGCCTGTGCCAGAGGGCCTGGGGTGGGAACCCCTGGATTTGACGGCGCCGGGGAGCGACATCGCGGTGCTGCTAGCCCGTTGTGACTGGATTGACCGCAGCGTTCCCGCCGTTGCGCACATGCGCGGGGGGTCCGGGGAGGGGTACGCACGCTGGGAGGCCTTCCGCTGCAAGGGCCTGGACCTGTATGCTGCCCATCGCAACAATGCCCTGAAGAGGTACATGCGCTCTCTGCTGCTGGATCTACTCCTGTGTCTCATTGTGGCGCTCACACTGCGAGCATGGCGACTGGAATGAGGAGACATGTGCACACCTATGAAAATTCCAAAAAGTCCTGCCCTGAAAGCACTTCCTGGGACCCCTACTCAACTCTTGACCGTCATGCCGCCGAAGACTGCTTGACGTCTGCACCACCTGGTTGGGGCTTTCCAGTATGAGGTGGGGAGGTGCATGGCACGTTCAGGGATGGCGTGAGCCGGCTGTCGGCGTACCATCACTATGGCATGGTGAGCCCCTTCAAGGTGGCGCGAGACGCGCTGCTCTCGCGCAGCAACGGCGCCACCAAGTACGTGGACGAGTTCTTCACCTGGCGCGAGGTCGCGCACGCCTTCTGCTTCCGCTCCTGGCCCATCCTCGAGAGCACTCAGGTGTGGACCCTTGTCCTGCGTCCCACTGGCGCATGCATCAGGCCTCCATGAGTTGGACTTACTTTGCATCTGTACAAAAGAATTCCGAGCATGAAGAACTGCCGATCTCCATGTTTGCCTCGAAGCCTTGATTAGCACTGTATGCATACCCGCCAGAGTGCTGCTGAAAGCCAAGCTTGGCTTGGTTTGGATGAAGTCAGATTTCAGGCTGAGGAGACATCAATGGGGCAATTGAGGGATACTGATTGAGGTTTAGGGGATCCTACGGTCATCAATAAAACTCTTGTAACTAGTTCTTGTTTAGTAAACAATATCTCCCGAAAGGTTCACCAAAAGGAGGTTGAGTGTGAGCGCAGGCGCTGCCGCAGTGGGCGCAGCAGACGCTGGCGCGCCACGCTGGGGATGCGCGCGAGGTGAAGACCATGCAGCAGCTGGAAGAGGGCACCACGGGTGACCACATCTGGGACGCCATGCAGCACCAGCTCAACACCACAGGTGCCCTCTCGCGATCTCGTATTCTCATATGATGCTTGCCACAATTGACACAACAGGGAAGTGCTCAAATGCCAGTCATGTGGTGATTGCTGGCTCTGGAGAGGCCCCAGCAATTTGTGGGGACAGGTCGAATTGTAGTTGAACTACATCCTACCAGTACTCTGATGAAACAGATCTATCTCCTATTTCAAAATAGGAGTCTGCAGGCGCTGTCAAGTGAGCTCGGGGGAAAACATACCTTTGTGATCTCAGAGACTCAGAATAGAGAGGTGTTGGGTGGGGTGCAGTGGAGCTGCACAACAACCTGCGCATGAAGTGGGGCAAGTCGTTTCTGACTTGGCAGGCCACGCCCATTGCGGCGGCACAATCCAGGTCCTGTTCACAGGCAGTGATGTTAAAACTAGGTGCAGGACTGCTGGATCCATTTTAGCCCTTGACGCCATGGCAGTTGTGGGGGTGCAGGGGAGCTGCACAACAACCTGCGCATGAAGTGGGGCAAGGCGTTTCTGCCCTGGAAGGCAATGCCAGATGAGGCTATTGCGGCATGCTGCCATGTGAACCACCGCTATGCGCTGGACGGCTGCGACCCCTGCTCCTACGGCGGCATCCTCTGGTGCTTCGGCCTCTTTGACAAGCCCATGGGCGCCGAAAGCACGCCCATCTTCGGCTCCCTGCGCAGGTGCCGCCCTTATAAATGTAATGTCTTTGGTTATGACTGTGCAGAGTGTGGGATGACCGGTGAGTCCCAGTCTCTGGGACTCGCTGAGTTTGGCCGGGACTGCAGAATATTGCCACTGGATGCACCCCATCGGCTACTGCTTTTAGGCCACAGTTGTCTGTCCCTGGGCATATTTGGATGTCCAAGTTTTCCCATTAGATGCGCTTTAGTCCTGTGTTCATGCCATCCTCAGATCTCCTGCAATGTCTTTGGTTTTTCGCTTTCATGTGCCACCGCCGCTGTTTGCATGCCTGCTGTGCTGTGCTGAACCGGGTGGGAGGCTAACAGCCAATAGGGCTCACCCGGGCAGCAAGGGACTTCTTGAGAGGCCGAGTCCGCTGAAGGCTTTACAGTCTGGCATGATGAATCCAGTCGCAGGCAAGAGCGTACTAACAGAGTGTGTTGAGTGCTTGGCTGTAGGATGCCAACGGCCTCCATTGCTCGGCGCCTCGATTGGGCCGCCTACCGCGCGCTCCCTGTGGCGCCATTTGCTGCCGCAGCCGCGCGTGCCGGCGGCGTTGCTGCTGCTGCAGGCAAGCGCTCCTCCACCTTCCTTACACGAAACACGCTCTAGTTTCTGCGGTGTGTTGCTGCGAGGAGTGCAGTGTGCTGGAATGTTGAAGTTCTCAAGAGATCTGCTGAATCTGACGCATGTGGTCAGGCATCTGACTCCAGTCACCCTGCGCTCAATGGGTGGCCAACAAAACCCCAAGTGCAATGCATGATAGATCTACTAATGCATGATAGATTAATGCATGGTAGATGTCGCGTCAGTTAGGAGGCTGGGGTTGAGAGCTTTGAGAGCTCTGCCCCTAACAAAGCCGAAGATGAGTGCTCACGTTGTCAAACAGTTGCAAGCAGGGAGAAAAGAGGTCTCCCTATGTATAGGTCTCTACTCTTTGATCGAGCCAGGTAGTTTTAGTTTGTATTGCAGCACATGCCGTTTTGCGTATCTCCTGCCGATTTGGGAGTGTGTTGTGTTTAGTGTACAGCAGGTGACTCTTCAGATTGTAATATTCTCCCATGTCCTACCCTTAGTCAGCCGGTCATTCACTCGTACTACTCTGGATACGATTGGGCTGCTTGTGCTTGACTGACTTGTGATGGGTGCATAAAAGTTATAACAGTTGTACAATGGGTTGTTGTGTTGGTTGCTGGCCATGCGATTGTGGCCAGGCATCTAATTATAATGAGCCCTATGCGACTGGAAAAGGTGTAACTGATTGACTGACTGATATTTCACAGGTGCCGGCACCGGCGCGGCTGGCGGCAAGTCGCAGCCCTCCATAGAGAGCTTCTTCAAGCCGCGGAAGAAGGCCAGGGTGACACCGCTGCCGCAGGCCTCTGCAGGGGCCGCTGCTCGCAGCCCCCAATTATGAAGCGTGAGTGCTGCAGGCAGTCTTTCCAGGCTGACGGATGAGATGAGAAGACAGCATGACCATGGCAAAGGAATTCCAAGAGCTAGCTGCGAAGCATTCGCAACGAATGCTTTGACCTTCTTGAGAGTCCGGACCTGATCTGCTGCCGCATCTGCGGCCTATTGCATTTGTACAGCACATTTTCCAGTTTGTATAAATCCAGCACAAGGTCACCAGATGGTATCCTTCTATAGTTTTTAAGTGAGTACTATAGCTATAGCTAGACACTATAGCAAATTTGGAAGTCTGCACATACAATGTATGGTACTTCCTGGCAGGTAGGACATTCGTGTTTGGAAAACGATCTCACTGTGATGGCGTGCAGTCCACGGTGGTGCAGAGTCCGCACTGTGGACTCCGGACTCCGGACTCCGGACAACTTTCCCGAGACCTTGTGCAGCATCACATGCATGCCAGTGCTAGTGAGATTACTGGTTCAGTTATGCATGCATGCGAGAGGCTGGTGTTGCACAGTGGAGTGGAAACGGATTGGATTTGGCAGGAATGGGAAGGAAGGAACGAGATGATGAGTTTCTGTCCGTCGTGTCATTCTTATCTTTTTGAACCCTGCAGGGGAATTTATGAATTCGTTTTCTATCGGATATTTACCCTGAAACCCCTTGCATTTCACGTGCAAATCACATGCCGCCATTTGCATGGTGTTGACATGAACACTTCGTGATCCTAGCTCTCCCTGGCCTGAACGGCAGATATATATCTCATTCCAGTGGCATTGCACACCAGCAACAAAAGTAGTCTGATGTAGATATCAGCTCGCCTGCGCCTCCCAGTAACTTGCAACCCATCGCTGAATTGACTGCGTCTGTGGAGTTCCGAGGAGCTATACGTCCACATTTTAAGCACATAACCAATATTCTGCGTGAATTCAAATGATCTTGCGAAGCAATATCATTTGTTTGCAAGGTCGAATAGGGTATGACCACTAATTCCAAACTCTCACCGAGGTCAATACAGCTGAAGAACGGGGTTGAGCTGCCGCTAGTGGGACTGGGAACCTTTAAATCACACGGACAGGACTTGAGAAATACAATAAAGAGAGCCTTGGCCGTCGGAGTTAGACACATAGACACGGCTGCCGTTTACAAGGTGTGCTACTGATTGCTTGAAGTAGCCCACAATGTCGCTGCACTAACATGCATGGATACTTCCCTGTTCTGTTTCCCAGGCTACTATTGTGTCTTACTCGTTGTGGGTGGTGCTAGAATGAGAGCGAAATAGCTGACGCTCTGGAGGAGGCAGGCATTGCAAGGGAGGATGTGTTCATAACCAGTAAGATTGGTCCCCATCAGGTAATACAGCACTGCGACGAGGCGGCTGAGCCAGTTTAATTGTTGTTTACTGGAACTTATCGTGCAGAAGATCAGTTTCCCTCCTCACCTGAAATTTCATGTCCAGTATTTTGCTACTGGATAATGCGCAGTATGGATGAAGTTGTCCTCACTGTCACCATAATCGTTCGCAGCATGGGACCGAAAAGGCAACGCTGGCGTGCGAGGAGATCCTGACGCGCCTGCGCGTTGACTATCTGGATCTGCTCCTCATACACTGGCCGGGCGTGGCCAAGATGGATGTGAAATCCATCCGCAACGCCCACAAGCGGCTTGAGACATGGCGGGTTGTCGAGGAGCTGTACAGGGCAGGGCGCTGCAAAGCAGTTGGGGTGAGCAACTATGAGGAGAGCCATTTGGCAGAGCTGCTTGAGGTTGCTGAAATAAGGCCCATGGTCAATCAGGTGGGGCCACCTCCCCAATTCCCCTCATTCTTGTCAGAAACATTTGCCCAGATGCAAGCCAAGATCAAATGTCTTCGGCAGAGTGTATGCCTCACCCGCAATGCCTTGCTTATATATTGACTTGCATCAGAGTGATCTCTTTACATGGAGCCCGTATTCGATTTAGATTTAGAGTGATATAAACCCTTGGGCTGATTATGCTACTCGCTACAGATTGAAGTGCATCCACGCTACCAATGCACCGAACTGCGGACCTACTGTGATGAGAGGGAGCTCGCTGTTATTGCATACGCCAGCCTTGGATGCGGTGACCTGCTCAAACATGATGTCGTCCTAAAGGTGGCTAGATCTCATGGCAAGACAGCAGCACAGGTGGGCAGCCTTTTTTCACTTGTGATAAGAGGGGCGATGTCCAGTCAACTACCAATGATGCTGAGTGAGCAGACAATGTGGTCTTAGCGCGACCTTGTGTCCCCATACCATACACAAAGGTCCCTGACTCTGCCCGTTGAGTTCAGTAAAGCGAGTGGCCCTCGCAAGTCAAGTATTGTCCGAGCCACACTGGTCTGTTTGGCGGCGTTCCACTACCCTATATCAATGTCTTATAAAGGAGATGGTCTGATAATGAACAGGTGCTGTTGAGGTGGGGCTTGCAGCAGGGATGTGCTGTCATCCCGAAGACAGTCCATGAAAGCTTTGTGGAGCAATACAGCGAGGAAGCGCTCCTGTCTTGGCAACTGTCTGATGAGGACATGGAGGAACTCAACAGGTTGGAAGATGGGCACAAGTACTGTTGGAACCCTGCTCCAGTTCGCTGATACTTTTCGGTTTTGAAACAGCTGCCTCCACATCATTGCTGTCTTGTCTGTACTTCCTCGAGAAAGTTGTTTTGTGCTCTCTTGGTGCTGTTCTGACAGAATCTCCTTCTTCCAAATATTATTTGCAGGTCCCTAGATGGTTGTTGCTGTCAGCGCAAACATAGAGACAGTACAGGGCTTTATTGACCAGGTAGATGGTTGGGCGTATCTTGGGCATTTTGTTTTAACATCATGTCATGCTTTGATCGCCGTTGACAGGGATGGCGATATTATTTTCTTGCCATAGTGGTGGTGTACTACGGATGAGCTTTTCCTGTCTTTGTGTATTTGTTCTGGAGGCTTCCATGTTTCAAGCTGCTAAATCCACAAATGGGTTACGGTTGCACATAGGGTGTGTAGCAGTGTAGCAGGCTTGAAGTCAGAGATTGATGAAAGTGCGGCCTCCGACCTCTGTTCTGCAAATTTTCAGTGCTGGCAGTGTTGGGATTCCAGCAGCATCACCGTCCCAACCTTAGGCGCTGTGGTCAAGGAGAGCTGTCCAGTTCAGTACTTGCTATGGGATCTGCCACTGGGCCCCTTGTATAGTGAGATTCATTGAGACCTAGCAAGCTGCCTTTGTGACTTTGTCAGAACTGCAATTGCTCATGTTGCTCAGTCTGACCTGGCTGTTGGTGTGAATGTGGAGGAGGACATGCTCTCACTAAATATTTGTGACCACTACTGTAACAGAAGGCAATGCTTCGAAGGAATTCGAAGGAATCCCCTACATACACTCATGCTTGCACTGGCCATGCGGGCCTCGGCCATCATGTGCCAGCACAACCTGATGGCATTGATTTTTTTTCATGTGTACACAAACATGTTGATTCAGCAACCCCATGGGCCAACTGCCATATGCATGCAATGTGCATTGCATGGCATGCATGCCATGGTGGTGACACTACTGTACTAGTGGTGTAGTAATGTAATGAGCAGTGCTCACCGAGGTCACCTCCCCGGCATGCGGCGCCCACGGTGCGCGCCGCATGCCATATGACCACTTCCATTTCAAATCCGTAAGCGAAGTACTCCAGGCCGGCTTAACACATGTACACTCCTGTACAATCCTACATCTTGAAGTCCTTTGGAAGGACCCTGCACACAATCGGCGATGGAGTCCGTGTACATGTGGGCCTAGAAGACAGCCACATGGTGTACATGTACCTCTTAAGAGGTGCAGGTGTTCTTAGCCACAGCTCGATGCAGATTTTGCATGCATGGATATGAAGCCTAAATGTGCCGTACAAGTTTTTCCAGCGGACTGATCCGTAAGAAATTCAAAAAATATTATAATTACGTCTGCAATTACGTCTGTCGTCCTGTCGTAATGCCAAATTTTAAGGCGGGCAATCTCCGGCCAGTGTAATCGTGTTATTATATGCCTGCCATCATGAAAAAGATGATGGAAACGCGAAATTTTTCCTTGAGCCCTGTCGATGTACAACTGAAGAAGTTGTCCACCATCGCATCAAACACTTGCGATGATATCATCGGTTCCAATGGGTTGATAGGCATGGATATATCTGCTGGGGTCGGCGAAGACCCTCGGACAACCAGCGGAGCATCGGCAAGCACTTCGCATGAAGGCGAGTCGGACGAGGGAAGGCAGCGACCCGCAAATGCGCAGAGGATGCCAGAAAAGTACGAGTGTGCGCATCGGCTGCGGCAGCGGGAGTCTGGCAGCAGGTGGTGGACCTGGACGTCGTTAAGGCTCCGGCGGAGGGCTTGGTTGCACACGTTGATATTCCTATTGCTGGCCAGCCATGGCGCCATTGGTCAGCAACAGGAAGACAGGTCCGTGGCTATGTAGCCTTCTCGCATCTACCAGTGCGAGTACTTAAGGCACGCCCAGCCAGAAGCCAACTAGCTTTCGGGGTTGGTGTTAGCTCCGCAGCCTCCTGCGAGATGAACCAGCTGGTTGAGCAAGGGTCGGCGCTCGATTTGCTGATGCTGCCTCCTGGCATTGAGCATTGACTAAATGGTGGAATTTGCTGGGCGCAAGCTCAGCACAGGGAACCCAAGATGTGAAGAAATCAGCCCACCTAGCGATGCTGGCCTTCCCAGTGCAGGACAGGAAATGAGCCTCCACTGGGAAAAATAATGTTATTCAAATCTAGTCTTCTGTGATTGGTTCTGAACACTACCCTGACCATTTCCATACATTGCCTGCACTGATGGCCCTTTTCCTGATCAGGATGCACCTGTCCTTGAGGTTCATGAAACTTCTTCCCGAGCTTAGAGTAAGTCGCCAGTGAGCATGATTGCTGGTGTGGGACGAGATGCCAAGGGTGGTCCAGGGGCAGAGGGAACAGAGCAGAAGTGCAATAATGGCAGTTGTTGCAAAGCACTTTTGGTGTGCTGCAGATATCTGGAGCGGCCCAGAACACCAGCATCACAGAAGCACTGGTGGGACTGGCAGCCACGCAATGCGCTGGATGGTGGAGTGCTGGGGAAGCAGGAAGTGTGCACAGACGGCGCTTTCATAGACAAGTTCATTGTCAGCATGGGCAGCGCTGCTGTGAATGCAAACACCACACGCGCATACCGGATGAGGGGAATGCTCAGCATCCAGGGCAGGTGCAGCAATGGCAAACAGCTGGGCTACTATGGGCCCAGCGCCAGCGATGCATCGGTCATCTACTCGCAGGAAAACATACCGGTGCAGCCCTCTCCACAACTTTGCCTCGTCCTGGGTTGCGCATGGGCTGCTTTCCGTGCATGTTTCACATTCCTTCGCAGCCACAGTGTCTTGCAAGCGTAGTCTCTTGCAGGGACTTGGAAGTGGCTTCAAAGGGTGAGGTCATGGTTTGGTCGATGCCAGTATCGGCGCTGTCAAGATGGAGCTTTCTGGCGGCAGAAGAGCAAAGCAAGGGACCACCACCTGGCAAGCTGGGGAGAGCAAAATGTGGGAAAAGATTTGTGCTTATGCAGGAAAAGCCCAGATTGAAGTACAATGCCAATTGTGCAGGTTATGCAGCTGCAAGGCTTCACCAACCTCAACGGCACAGGGCTGGGCGTGGTGGAGGGGTTCATGAATGTGGGCGAGGAGACGCTGGATGTGCCGGATGGCTTCATCACACCCTGCCCGGTAGGCACCCGAGTGGATGGCTACCAGGTGGTTGTGGGCGCGCTCATCTACCAGATCCGGCCCCGATGCTCCTGCATCAACTGCGGTGCGCAGCCACACTCATGCTGCCAGCTAACATGCACCTCCTGGGACCTTTCGATAATCCTCCAGACCCAACTCTTGACCTTGGAAGCAAGAGAGGACTTGGTGCATCTGAGGACTCAGGGGCTGAGAACTCGAGGGAGCTTGGGGGCTGCAAGAGGCTTCAGGGGGTCTCCTTGAGAAGCACTCAGGAGGCTGTGGCAGCATTAGCGCTAATGGCTGCATGTGGGGCGCAGGCTGCCGCTGCCTGACAGAGTGGAACTACACCAGCAGCAAGGGCAACATGTTCCACATTACCAACGGTTGTGCAAATCCGGACAATGACCAGCCAGTCCCCTGGTGCATGGTGGACTCTGCCACATGCACCCATGAGCCCTTTGCAGCCAGCACAGGCTCCTGGGACTACTGCTACGATGCAGGGGACACCATCACCATTGACACAGGTGCCTCATGTTGCTCCTTACTAGCGGAAGCTCCCTGAGAAACTGCCAGTCTTCGTACCATAGAGTTGCCTGTTCGATTCCATCAGCCAACCATTAGCCAACCATTAGCCAACCAAAGGATGATGCGGCCAAAGCTATGGACTCACAGTATGCATTTTGCACCAATATACTTAGTGGCACGCAAAGATGTGCAGAGCTACAAAAAAAGTGCAAGCGCTCTGGTGTTGAGCTGGGTTTGTGGGGATTGGCTGAGCGCAGAGAAGACAGCCAACATGTGCGCCTGTCAGCCGTCATGGAGCGAGATCACAAACAGGATCCATGTTCAGGCTTCCGGAGGGGGCTGCGCAGACCTGAACTCCACAGACAACTCGGCGCCCTGGTGCTATGTCATTCCAGAGACCTGCACATCGCCTCCACCGCGGCGCCTTGGGAAGGCATGGGATATCTGCCAAGGTGCGCGCCTGTTGTCATAGCCATGGTATGGCTGGGATGCCGACGCATTCAGGCTTGCTGTACTGCCTCTTGCATCTCTGCGTCTGGCTCGAGATGTGCTCGCTCAGTTGTGGGTCGTTGGTTGCCTTGCTTTGAGATCTGCAGCACTGGTCAGTGGTCATGTGATTGGTGACTCGATGTGCAGTCGCGCACCCGGAGAATGAGGTCTGGTCTGTCGAGCATGGCCACTCCCATGTTGTGGACCCCACTGGGACATGGTCTGCTAACGGCACCTGGGTTGAGGTTGCTGTCAACAGCTCCAATGCAACTGCTGCACCCCTGCCGCCCTATTCGTCCAATTCGGGTGAGTCCATTGTCAGCCTTTTCAGGGCCCCATGCAACCTCAGCTATATACCAGTCAGGGCTTGTGGCCTGTATCAGATGGGCCCATCTCTCAGTGCAAACCCGCATTAGGAGGGACGGCATGGACAGCATTGCTGCGGTAGCACAGAGGCAGCAATGCTAGGCGAAGACAATATTCTGAAAACCTCGGCCCTCTGCATTAAGAGTTGCCAGAGAAGCCTTTTTTCAGCCAGGGAAGCCCACAATGGCACGCCCACATTACTCCAAGGCCCTGGGAAGAGCGTCTGAATAAATATCTACATACATGGTTGCATGTCCTGTCGCATGTCTCATTAGGTAGGAGGTGCTGCTTCTACCCTGTCAAGCACCACGCATGCAAACTCAATCCATCGGATTGCACCATCTTGAGTGGAGACTGCACTCAAGATGGTGACCAACTTGGTAGGCATCGAGTAGATGGCTCAGAACATGCCTGAAAGCTGGGCACGTGGCAAAGCTGCTGAGGTGACCTGTTGTGGGTGGCAGGTTGCAAGTGCAAGGATACCTGGAGCTACACATCCCCAATGACGGGGCAGGTGTACCAGATGAGCGGCAGCACCGGTTGCGCCAACCCCGGGGGCAACAAGCAGCTGCCCTGGTGCAAGGTGGACGCGGGCACCTGCGCGCACAAGCCGCGCACCGAGAGCATCACAAGCGGCGATGCTTTCAACTTCTGTACTGCCCCGGGCAGCAACACCACCTTGGACACCGGTGCGCTCATGGACCTCTCCTGCGCAAAGACCTGTGATGGATTGGAGACATTGTGGTTGTGGGGCATTTGGCAGTCTGCACAAACCTGTCTTCGACTGTACAACCTATGTCTGTCGTTTGATAAGCCTGCACATTGCTAAACGACCACCATTCTGCGCATGCGCGTTTTGTGAGCATTGAAGGCAGAGAGCTCTCAAACAGGTGGAGTGGGGCTTCAGTGAGTGAGCATGACTCGTCGGGGCTCCGTGTTCACCCGCTGACCGACCTGTCAAACCAGATTCTCGGCAGGGTTTTGAAGGGCTTGGCGGCATATTTGAGCGTGGCATTTGAGAGATTGCGGGAGACAGAAGATCCTGTCCCTGCTTGTAGACGCTCGGGTGCTGATGTGAGTGTTGGGCCGATGCGGTGCAGAGCTGACGGTGGGCGGCTGCAATTGCCTGCCCCAGTACAACTACACGGTGCGAGAGACCGGCTTGTTCCTGGACATCCACAATGGCAGCTGCATCCAGCCCCACCAAGGCTTGCTGCCCTGGTGCATCGTTGACCCGCGCACCTGCATTGGCAAGTACCACCTGCTGCCAGATGGACAGGCATGGGACAGCTGCGCCATCCTAGACATCAACAGTGCGCCCTTCTCCTCGGCCCGTGCGCCATCCTTTCCCCCAACAAGCAGGGTCGCCGGTGACTGCGTGCCCTAATGCATGCCATTGCCAGACAATTCCATCTACGCAGCCTCAGTGTCCACACTGGGTGCAGCAATACAGCTGTGGAACACCTTTGATGTAGCACTCGATGGGATGAAACCAACATCTTCCCCATGCACTTGGTGCAATATGGGCATGTCAAAATAATTTCTCTCGTGTCATTTGACGTCATTCCTTAAGCCTGGGAATCATCATGAGACAGATTATCTCGGAGCAACCTGGGAAGCTGGGTCAAGTTTGGCGAGGGTGGGTCTTCGCCACACCTGTCAGTCCTTTGTTGGGGCATCGTTGGGCTCATCACCCAGCCATGTTGTGTGGCTCCCAAATCACAGCCACGAACAAGAGGTGTCTACCCCATGACGATATGGTAGGATTAAGGGTCAACAGGCCATCATGATAGCAGCCCTTTTGCTGCGCAGATGACCGCGCCTTCGTCCAGGCGACAGCCGCCGCGCCGGAGCCGGCCGTCCCGGGCGCAAACGCGGTCAAGAAGCTGTCGGGTGACGTCACCCTCGAGACGGTGCTGCAAGTGGTCTCGGCAGGCTTGTGGACGCCTGCGAACAGCAACGGTTTCCAGGCCGCCCTGCTGCTGCAGCTGCACTTCCACCGTGATGACAACCCCGAGCCTCTGCAGGACTTGGTGCACACCGCCACCATCGTGTCTGCCGTCCCCCGAGGCCCCGCCGCACGCCACCTGCTGGACCACCAGGTGTGCCCAATGTTTTCTTTTGCTACAGTGCTGCTGACTTCAAAAATTGGCACACAATCTGATAGTACGGTAGGTTGAGTGGAAGGCTGGCTGAGTCGAGCAGCAAGTGGGGCAAAGCAGAGGATGTGGGGGCAAAGATAAGCAGTCGACACCGTGCAGTTGAGCCCATCAGGAGGTGGGCGCACAGCTCACTGCTGGTGTTCTGCCAGGGTGCGGTCGGGAACAGAACAAGCAGGGGTCAGCACACATCCTCTGGGAGCTTCTTGTCTGCTGCGTGGACTTCAGTGCAGGACAGCCTCAGGGTCTAAAGCGCGGGTTGAGGGCCAGCGCATACAAGGGTGTCTGAATGGCTTTGCGCCGGCCAAAGAAAGCGTGCGTCGGTCACCCATATCTTGGGATGTTTGGACTGGAGGCTCACAGGCCTTTGGTGGGACCCTGCAGGATGCTGGTTGGCGGCGGCTGCTGGCAGCGGATGCTCAAGCCACTGATCTGACCGTAGACATCACGGCCAACGCATCCGCCGCGCAGCGCGTGGGGACTGCCTTGTCACACCTGGTCAATGACAGCTCGCTCATGGTGAGCGCCTCTGCCCCTTGCCACACCAGCAGCGCCCCACCCTGCCTGTCACTGCATCCTCAGCACCAGCCTTGCATGCATCTGTAACGCTCTGCATGTGCCCTGCTCAAGGAAGCCCTCCTCCAGATGACATCACGGCTGCCGCTGTCTCTGTATGGTCCAATGTGGCATGTGTCATCTTGGTGCCATGCCAGCCCGTGTGGACGGCTATTGAAGAGTGGTCTGTTCTGCAGACGTATGCACACGACCAGGGCATGGACCTGAAGAGCATCAAGATGCTGAGCTTGCAAGTGCTGCCGCCTGACAATTCCACGGCCGCCGCTGGGGCCGCGCAGTCTAGCGGTGGCGGCGGGGGAGGAGTCGATTTGGCAACCATTGGCAAGGGCATTGGTGCGGTCCCTCTCCTGCACCTTGGCATGTCAGGCGACTGTCTGAGGCGCTTCTCCTGATTTCAATTTTGAAATGGATCTGGCCGCGGCATCATCCCAATACACATGCGCTCCCTGATTCTCACATGCCGAGGCCAATGCAATCATAAAAAGTGCATGCATGAATAGCATGATTCGAACTGCCATGCTAGGCATGCAGGTTTGGATTTCTCTGCATGCAATGAATTCACAGGCATTGGCATTGCCGGCCAGTGAGCTAGATTGGCTTACCCGATGGTGCGTGGCAGGCATCGCGGCGGCAGGGCTGATAGCCATATCGCTGTGCCTGACGGTGACAATCCTGGAGCTGATGAAGCTGAAGCGGGAAGCCAAGGCCGAGGAAGAGCGCAAGGCAATTGAGGCCGAGGCGTCACATAAATTGGGCAAAGGCTACCGGCCCAGCCATGCGGCCCAGGAGAGTGATGAGTTCTGGATGTACGACGAGCTCAAGACGCGCGTCGCGCCCGACTCGCTGCGCCATAAGTTTGTCAGCGGCGGCAGCGTCACCCTCAAAGACAAGGACTCCGACAAAATGCTTGTCTCCCGCCGGCCCGGCGAGCTGCAGGTGCTGCTTGCCACCCCACTCTGATGTCTCAAATGGGCTTAGACGGCGCAAGTTCCCAGCCGCCCCTTCTTGCATCTTTTTTGTTTTCTGGCCCTGTGCATAAACCTTGAGCGCTCAGCACCTCCAAACTTTGCGGATTCGAGCCCCCCACATGCCTGAGCTGGGCAGGCTTAATGGAGACTCGCTCTTCAGCCAGCACATGGCCATGTACAGATGTAGCTTGTCTTTCCTGGATACTGGATCATGCGAGGGTGATGGCTGAGGAGATTTGGTGGTCGTCCAAAAGCAGGCGGAGGATATTTCGCGGGCGAGCAATGTGAGCCGGGACAGCACGTACAGCATGGGCAGCCTGCAGACAGGGTTATCTGGTGACACGGGCAGCCTGCCCAGCCTCATGGCCCAGAACGACTGGGAGATCGCCCCCATGGACATCGAGATCATGCGCCGAGAGGATGGCTCCCCCTGGGAGCTGGGCGCTGGCGCCTTCGGCAAGGTGCGCCCTCATCCATGTTTGCCACTGCCTTGCTTGATGTGCGTGGCGGCTCCTTGCACGGCGGTTCCCTGATGCATGTTCCCTGTGCATGCAGACAGCCTTGATGGACTTGGGATTTTATTGTCAGGTATACTGCAGGCATTGCTCCCAGGCATTTTCCAGTTGCAGTGTATCCCTGGGATATGCATGTAGCTTATGGTGTACGATGGCGGGCGCAGGTGTACAAGGGGCTATGGAACGAGGTGCAGGACGTGGCGGTGAAGATGGTCGTTGGGCAAAGTGCAGAGCAGCAGGCCAGGTTCCTCAGAGAGGTGCGGATTGCCTTGCCTTTTCAAGAACCAACATGTGCCTTTTCTACACCATATGGCTGGGATCAAGCCTTAGAAAGTCACTGGCCGGTGTGATGTCTGTGGCTAAGGACGTGCTGTGTCCTGCTGCTGTGTGCAGATTGCGATCCTGAAGGACTGCCGCAACGTGCACGTAGTGCAGTTCCTGGGCGCCTGCATGCACCCGGGTTGTACCATGCTCATCACTGAGCTCATGGCTGCCAACGCTCAGGACCTCATCCACAGCGGCAAATTGCCCTGGCGTGAAAAGTGCGGACACTCCTCCACCGCCGCCCCTTTTTTTATTCGCATACAACTACCCAGCAGTTGCTCTTGATCAATCAGTGCACTGACAGCATTTGTAAACTAAAACCAAAGGGTTATTGTGGGTGAAACAAAGCATGTTGTAGGCGTGGTTCTGGGAGGCTGTTGGTGCATGGCAGGTTGAGTCCAGTACACTGCTGGTTATGAGTGGGACTGGGCAATGCTGCAGGGGCAAGCAGGTGGCGCTGGACTCGGCGCGTGGGCTGGCCTACCTGCACCGCAAGCGCATCGCCTGGCTCGATTGCAAGTCCTCCAATGTCCTCCTGACCAAGTGCGCTCCCCTCGTGCTTTCCAACATACGCTAGTATTCCATGGATTAACAATTGAGGGGTTGCTCTGCATGCCCATTCCTGGAAAGAGGGCCCTGCATGTGTTCCTTGATTTCGAGATCTGCAGCTTGGTGACAGCTGCTGCACAAATGCAAAGCTGGCGGCTCACTTCAAAATGTGAGGGGGAGAGGCTGACAGGTTGTCTGGCTGGCTTGCACAGGGAAGGGACAGCAAAGGTTGCAGATGTGGGCTTGGCTCATGTGGTGCATGCATCGCATATTGCAGAGCTGGATGCGCTCGGCACCTTCGCCTACGCAGCTCCCGAGCTCATCAACGGCGACAAATGCAATGAGAAGGCGGACATCTGGTGAGCTGTAACCTCACCCACACCACCACAGCACATCGTGCGCTATGAGAGGGTGTGTTATCTGATACTGCACAAGTACAATGCTCTTCATTATACGCGCAGCACGAGGCGTTTTTAGCATTGCAGGAACCCACTTTTGTGAGCTACTGCACAATTGTCTTCTGTGATTCTACTTGTTGTGACTGGCTGTCTTTTCCCCAGGTCGTTTGGTGTGCTGCTACATGAGCTGATCACAGAGGAGATCCCTCGGCGAGGAAAGTTGAGAGAGCTCAGGTCAGTCGCATCTGCCTTCCCCTGACTTTGTCCGCATGTGTTGCACAGCAGAAGATCCCCCCATATAATAGCTCATGAGGGAAGAGCTCGAATAATTACATTTTGTTCATCTTTAAGCATCAAGTCTGGAGCAGTCTTCCTGCATTTAGATTGCCTCAAGGAGCTGTTGAAGAAAATTCGAGAGGCTTGCAGAGCAGGACCCCATATACATAGCTTGTGTGGCACTCCAAATGCAGTGTGCCGGAGGACTGCACATATGAGGAGAAGCAGCTGGTGAGGGACTGCCTGCAGACGGAGCCGGACGAGCGGCCGAGCGCCAAAGATCTGGTCAACCGCCTGGCGGGATCCTCATCCATGACACGCACCATCTCCAATCGCTCCTCCTCCCTCTCCATCACCGGCCACATCAGCGGCCAGCACCTTGCAGACAGGTTCGCCCCAATGCCCACCTGGTGGGCTCACCAAGCCATGGACGACCAGGCTCTTTGCTCCAACCTCAAGCCCGACATCCCTGGTGAATCGGGCGTTGAATGTAGAAGAGGGCAGTGGTACTACTCTCGCAGCTCGTGTATGGATGACTCTATTTAAAGAGGCGGCATGTTAAAGCTCCCCGGGGTCTTGCATGTGGCCTGCGTCTCTGGAAGGTCTCATCAGAGACGATTTGAGGCTGATCACTTGCCCTGCCTTGTGTACAGTTTTCACCCTTGACGTAGAAATTACGGTGGGACTTAGTGGTAGTGCCTGGCATGCAGTGGCGGCAGGGGAGTGAGGGAAATGATGAGTGGGGACGCGCCGATGTCACTGAGCGCGCTGCGAGAGCAGGACCGGCTCTCGCGCGAGCGGCTGTCCTCCCGAGAGCGGCTGTCACAGACACTGTCATCCTCCCGGGACGGCAGCACCGGCAAAGCCAAGTCCGACGTGCGCATCCCCATCCCGCCGCCTTCGTGACCCCCGCCGCTGCAGCTGCGCGGCGCCTGCTCAGTAGCTTCGCGATACCTGTAGGGCAGATGAGGGCTTGTGCACATAGTCGGACCAGTAAGGGTCCACGCTGCAGAGAGGGTGTAGATGTCCAGTCTGTGTCAGTTGGTGAAGACTCGTATGGCAATATATCAGGCCATTTCGCACTGTTCCAGGGTTTTCAAATTTGTGACTTCATCTCTAATAATGAGCAGCGAGGGATGCTATTTGCGGTTGGCCCCTCCGACTGTGCTGCTGCGTATCCTTTGTACACTTACGTCGTGCTCTAAGTGAGAAAGATTTTTGTTGATAGACGTGCTTGCCTTGATCCCAGCGGGCTTCCAAACACTGCCATTGGTTTGCCAAAGAAATTAGCGGGCACATGTGACTTGGTGCCCATTGCACTGTTACAGGGAGATGAAGCTAGTGCGTTTTCGTGATCTTCTGCGCTGTGTTGTAGTATGCGTGTTCCAAGGAGCAAGTTCTGTAGTGGCAAGATACTCATGTGCACTACCCAAGGATCTTTTGCCATTGAACCCGGCAGAGCCACCTTAGCACCTATAGACCAGACATTAGGAAGTGGACATATGAAGTGGCGGGGTTGCCTGCTACGAGGTGTCTGCTGATGAATGTGTGGTAGTTGTTCAGTCGATGAATGTTGGGAACCTCTGATTTTGTTTGGGACTAGCAAGGATCCCAGAGTGAAGCTGTTTCAGACAGCAGCAGGTGTCACAAACTGCTACCAAAGGAGCAGTGCAATCTAGGATTGACTTTCATTGCAGACGCATGTTCTGTAAGGCTGTTAACATTAACAACGTTGCTATGATGGTGATTGGCAGTCACCATTGACCGACACGCCTGTCAAAGCCCCTAGGGGGTTGCCTTGAACTGCAAGAAAGAGGCTCGATGCCACATACGCATTTTGTCGACATAGTCTGTGCTGACTCCTTGTGCATGCCAAGGCCCGGCACTGCGCAGCATGCTCCACACTGTTGTGACTTCATAAGCACCTGAAGTGCATACCATGACCCAGCTCTTTCTCAATGTGTTTCAGGTTGAAAGCATTGAGAAATCTTTCAAGGGTGACACTTTCATTCAAGCACTTCTTCACATGATCTTATGAAGAAAAGCACCAGAACGTTTGGAACATTCGACCAAGGATCTTTTTCCCTGCCCTACCAAAAGTGGGTGGATCTTCATGGGCCTAGTACACTTCCCGGTCGGTCCACATGAATGCCAACTCGTAACATCGAAAGCTTGATCCATGTTCGTTTCTTCTCCTGGACAGAACCGCAGCACAAGGCAGGCGCTTTAGCACTTTCCGTTACAAGAAAGTCTCTCTTCAGACGCATCAGGATTGAAGCATGAAAAGTGGCTGTTTCCAGGCTTGCAACGTTTCAGTCACATATCTGTCGAAAGTACATAAATCTCTGTATCTTGCTTGGGGTATAAATCCTTCCTGCTGATCCGGGCATTGGCCTCTCGGTTTTCTGAATAGTCAGGAATTAGCTTTAGATATTGTTCACGTTCTGTTCCATCAACAACGTGAGCCTATCTACAAGGGATCTTTCAATGGACGCCTCTGATAACGACGACTATTCCAACGATGTGCAATCAGACGACGATCTGGGGTACTATTCAGAAAGTGAGGAAGGGCAGCAAGATCAGGGCGTTGATGAAGCAATTTGGTACATCATCGACGCAAATGAGATCTCAGCAGTTCAGGTGAGAGCCCCTATGGTACATATAAGAACGGTGCAACGCTTCCTTCCTTGTGGAGCACTTATACTATATGATATGTGCTTGCCAGCTCGTCCAAAGAATTACCGGTACTGGCACACATAACAGCCTGGAATGCAGAGATTTGTTTGCTGCTTGGTGCCATGCATGTTTGACCGACGACTGACCCGCAAGTACAGGAGAAGGCCCTGCAGGATGTGATGGGAATCATGGGGTGCTCCAGATCAATAGCCAGGACACTCTTAATGCACTTCCGCTGGAGCACAGAAACTCTGTTTGGTGAGGCTCTGTTGGCATCTGATAGAAAGCAAGCACGAAACCAGTACACCACTGTGAACCATGGGATCCACTTGAAACGATGGATATGAAGATGTCTGCATGCGGCAGGCGTCCTGGCTGAGAGAGACAAGGACGAGCTGTACAAGCTGGCCTCCGTGACATCACATTCTACAGAAGTTCCTTCTTGCTCAGGTGATTGAATGACATTGTTATGTCTATGCAGCACATTCCACTCCATCCATTCCGGCAGGACTGTTTTGCAATGGCAGGGACCTTTGTGTGAAATTGCAGGATCACAAGCTGAAATTGCATGTGGATGCTGCTTCTGTGATGTGCCTCGCGAGCAAGCAACCGACATGGGATGCGGACATGTCTTCTGCAATGACTGCTGGAGTCAGCACTGCAAAGTCCAGATCAAAGACGGAAGGAGTCGCAAGTTGCCATGCATGGGTGTGAAGTGTGGTGCTGCATGCGACGAGGAGAAGGTGGTCATGTCACCCACATGTTGATAAAAGCTATTAGGGCCCCCATCCACACTCAGAAGAAGTTGACGATGGCTTTAGCTCAGCTGATGTCAAACCGGAACACATGCCCTAGAGCAAACACATGGTTGGAGGTTATTATATTGCGCACGATGTCAGTTATATTGGCTGCGAGCAGTCATCATGGCATGATTGCATCATAGCATTTTAGTGAAGCGGCTAATAAAATCATTTTTGTGGCTTTCACTGGTTGGTACAGGTGCGGCAGCTTATCAGCGACGACCAGGAAATACTGGCCAGGTTTGACAGGAGCTTGCTCGAGTCCTACGTAGAGGTGCGTGCCCACAACAACTGTTGCTTCCCCGTCAAGCATTGGCTATTGCCATCACTGAGACAGCCAGTCATTGTTCTTGCAGAGATATGTACTGTAAAGAGCAGGCTCTGTCGAAGGAGGAGAAGTCCCCGGTCCAGAGCACCTGCATACAAATCATAACATGGCATGCAGACATCATTTGCATGCTACTGTATTGCTGACGGCATTTGTCTTGGCGGGATCATGCATCCCATGCATGTGTTCGAGTTCCGTGCTGTTGGAGCGCTGACAGCGGTGGCATGACCAGGACAATGCGATGGTGCGCTGGTGCCCGAGCGTTCCTCACTGTGGGCGCGCAATCAAGGTGGAGGGCGAGGTGCACTGCGAGCCCGAGTGCTCCTGCGGGCTGCGCTTCTGCTTTGCCTGCGGCGAGGAACCCCACTCTCCCTGCACCTGTGAAATGTGCGCCTACTGCTCCTTTTCAGGAATGAGATTCATGAGTTCATTTCCCATGTCTATCAAGGCTGCCCTGCAAGCAATAAATGGGCAAAATCAGGGGAGTGCCAATCTTTCTGTGAGTTGTGTGCCTGGTTGTATTGATTGTGATCAGCTGTCAAACTCAAGGAAAGAGCCATTATGGCATGCAAACTAGCCATACGTGTCTTGCACATTGGTAAGGTGGATGGAGTTGTACTTATTTTTGTGTTGTGGCACCACATGCAGGTGGAAGCAATGGAAAGAGAAGTGCCACGATGATAGTGAGACGAAGAATTGGATGACTGCCAACACCAAGCCCTGCCCAAAGTGTGGCAAGCCTGTGGAGAAGAATGGCGGCTGCAACCTTGTCATGTGCACCTGCCGCCAGGTGCAGCTTCATGCGCCTGTGCTCCCTGCTGTGTGTCTTTTGGCTTCTTTTGCAACCTTGATGATGTGAGGGCATGCTGTCGCCTGCCATTCTGACGTCCACCAGCACATTTGGTGTCTTGCCAAAAGTCCAGATGTGCACAGCAGAGTGAGCAATGGGGCTCATACATGCGCAGGCATTCTGCTGGCTATGCGGGGCGGCCACAGGCACCTCCCACACCTGGACAGAGATTTCTGGGCACTCCTGCGGCCGCTACAAGGAGGAGGCAGACAGGCGGATAGACGAAGCTCAGCGCAATGTCAAGCGATACATGCATTACTACACCCGCTGGTGTGCAGCAGTCCTTCTAATTTGATGATTCTGTGCAGCAGTAGTAGCTCCGTTGGTTTGCCATTTCGTGGACTTCATGCAAGACATTGTTTTTTTTGGACGACTTTATGCTGATGCCACTGTCATACATGAACAATCAAGTGAGGGAAAGGCGAATCTTTATGACCAGAGGAATGTTTGTGTTTAATCAAGTGAGTTTGATCGTGCCTTAGTGTAGCAATTGCCTGCATGGGTCTGTGTGCAGGGAGGCGCACATGAAGTCATCTAAGGCAGAGGCAGAGACCCGCACGAGCATCCAAGAGAAGATTGCTGCCCTCGAGGACAACACGTCCCTCCTGAAAGACTACTCCTGGCTTTCCCAGGTCTGCCCTCAGCGTTGCTCTCTGCTCAAAGGCTCACAGCAGACACAGGTTGGGCTTGTATTGGCACCTGTGCCCTGTCATCATCCATCATCATGCCCTTTTGAGAACTGTATGTTCATGTGGTGCACCACAGGCCCAGGAGCAGTTGTTTCATGCGCGGAGGGTGCTGGGCTACTCATATGTCTATGCCTTCTACATGTTTGGCAATGCCATGTTCCGCGAGGAGATCACCCCAGAGCAGAATGCCATCAATCAGAACCTCTTCGAGGACCAGCAGCAGCAGCTGGAGGCCGAGGTGGGCACTCTGGTTCCTGTCCATTCTGCCAAGCTTGTCAACAGTGCTTGCCCACGCGGGCCTGGGTTCGATCCATGGTGGTAGAAGCAGCTAGATATATGAATGGGATTTTCATGTGTACATTTTCATGGCTGGGGTGCATTGAGCAGACGTGGCCACCCATCGCTTCTGCGCAAGAGTCTGATTCTCCAGATGCAATGCAAAAGCCTGCACTTGCTCGTGGTGGAATGCATGCCTTTGGTGCGCAGGTGGAGAGGCTGACTTGGCCACAGATCGCTTCTGCTGCAAGAGTCTGATTCTCCAGATGCAATGCAGAAGCCTGCTTCTGCTGGTGGTGATATGCATGCCTGTGGTGCGCAGGTGGAGCGGCTGAGTGGGCTGGTGGAAATGGGCCCTGAGCGCATAGAGAAGGTGGAGGACCAGCTGCGGCTGCAGGTTATCAACTCCACCATCAACATCAACAAGCGCCTGGTCAACCTGTACGAGCTCATCGAGAACGATCTGCTGGGTTCTCTGCAGTTCTCCGTCGGCTACATCGCTCCCTATGGGGTGAGCCACACTGCATTCATGCACCTGACCGGCCCCTAATTCCGAGCCCCACACTACATTTGAAGGTGAAGGCTATGGACATTCTTTGATCGTTGCATCCACCGCAGGCTTTGCCCTGCATGCAAGCAACACCCAGCGTGTCCAATCAGCGGACGCGTCCACTGAGACACGTGTCTCCAGCTACTAATCCTGCTGCACATGCAATGCAGAGCAGGGGCTATCGCATATTGCAGGTGCAATGCACAGAGATCTCATCCTGGTGTTGCTGCATCAATTGCATTTATACTTCTCGCAGGGGAAGAGCACTCTGCGGCCGGACAGGGCTACGCCATCAATCGCCACTCCTGCACTGCCTGAGTCCAAGGCGCAGGACGAGGAGTTGGTGGATCTCACCGGCTCTCCGTCCTCCGAGCCAGCTGCAGGGAGGTTCCAGGTGCTCACACCACCATGCTCCACACCCAGCACTGCTTGATTACACTGGAGTGTTCAATGGTACACTGCATCGCTAACATATGTGTTTCATCAGCAAATGATTAGGCAATGCATGCTGTTTCTGCTGGTCTCTTTGGCTGCAGATATAGTTGAATGGTGGGAAGGAGCGGGAAGGCGTTGATTGGTGCATTTAAATAGTCTGTGGGTGGTAGGGCCGGGAGGACCTTCGCTCAGGAGACGCCGCTAAGCGCCCCAGGCGATCCGAATATGGGTTATTGGAATGAGTCAGCCATCCTTCTTGTTCCATGGCGGAACAGCACCTGGTACAAGGGGCGTTCCATGGCAGCAGGATCTAGCATCAAGATCAATTGCCAGGCAGCGTGCTTGGTAAAGGGCTGATCAAGCGACGGAGCAAACACCGCAAAGCTGCATGGAAATTCCTAAATTGCCCAAGGAGGCCCTTTTGTGTATATAAGAACTTGTACATTCTAGTAAATGCGGCAGTGCATTGTTTTTCTCCAAAAAGAGTAAGAGAGCCACATGCTCAGATCCTTCGAAGATTGTGTTAGAGAATGTGTCCTCGGCTTGCTTGTAGATCAATGCAAAGATTGTATCTGCGGTACTGGTGCCTCTACTGGGTGGATTGGCACATTTGCAAGGCATGCTGTCAACCAGAACATGGCATACATAGTGTATTTCTGTACAACGTGAACTTGTTCCGCATGAAGCGTTTTGCTTCACGCATGATTTACAGTTTGCTGCACATATTGGCAGTCATAAACATGAGAAGCAGCTTATTCTTGAGCAGATTTGTTTCAAATTTGCTTGATGTCCTTGCTGTTGTGGCTGGAGAGTTGTTGGCCATATTCTATTGCTGCAGCTGTTCACTCGATTTCCATGTGTAGACAGTGCCCACCATGTAAAGTGTTATCATCCTTGAAATAATCTGATATTACATCGAAGAAATGTGTGCACCTGCATGCCACCATGTGACCAAGTTTCATGATTGCTTGTCCTTCAAGCCCGTGCCTCCCCAGCAATTTCCTATTGCCTCTTCTGCTTGCACATGTGTACAGGCAGCTCCTAATTCATGTACCACAACAACATTGGGGGAAGGGGGCAGGATGTCAGTCGGTAGATTATTGCAAAAGGCTTCCACAAGTACCCTCTCACAGCCACGTGGCCACGTGCACGGCTTTAAACATCTGCATCCTTTATCTTATTAAAGGTTCAACATGAACCTCAAGAGCTCTCCATATAAAAAAATGGTGGGTTTTGGCAATACTAAAACATTTCTTTGGAAAAAGAGCAGAAGCTGCAAGTTACATTAAAGAAAGAAAGTCCATAAGTTGACTCAATGCAGAGCCTCCCCTGTAAAATCTTCTTTTTCTTAAAAGAAAAAAGAGAAAACTACCAAATTACCTTTGCGAAGCCTGCCTTTATGAGGCTTGTTGCATGTTACGCGTGAGAAGCTAAACAGGATCCTGGGTGGGGTCCCAGGCTGTGACAAGGTTCCTTTCCAGGCTGTCCAGCTTTAGCATGTCAGCTGCATCAAGATCAAAACTATAGACATCCAGATTGGCCTTCTGACGCTCTGGATTGTTTGACTTTGGCAGAGGGATAAAGCCATGCTGAAGACTCCATCGGATGAGGACTTGCGCGTTTGAAACCCCATGCTTGCGTGCTATTTGCGCAACAGAAGCATTGTTCAGGATTTCTTTGTCGCCCTTTCCAAGAGGAGAGTACGCCTGCGTACATCCAGGTCTTGAGCCACAAAATTGTGATGCACTTCAGCTTAATAAGTACGGTATTCTGCAGACTCCTCTTGTGTTCAATTTTACAAAAGCACCATCGTGATGAGGGTAAGAGTGCAAGATGCATGCATGGCTCACCTCCAAAGCAATACCCTCGCTTTTGCAGTAGTCCTTGAGCTTGCGGCGCTGCAGGAATGGTGTCAGCTCAATCTGATTGACTGCTGGTCTTACTCTGGCAGATTTCAGAAGCTTCTCCAAGTGTCCAATGCCAAAGTTTGAGACACCAATGCTCGTCAATTTTCCCTGGTGCAGCCACAAGACTTATTCAAGTTGCGCTGCTGCACCCAGGCGTGTATTGCTCACAGCCTGTGGACATCTCAATCCACTTTTCTCCGCAGAGCAAACGTCATCTAGCAAGGACTCGCAGGCCATCCTGGTAGTCACCTCAAAGTGCGCATCTTCAAGGGCTCTCCAAGTTTCCTCTCGGAGTTCCGGATCTCCGGGAGCATGCATCAGCATCAGGTCCACTGATGCAGTTGACAGAGCTCTAAGGCTCTGGTCAATTGCCTGCAGACCCCCAGGATGATGCATTCAGAGGAGGAAGGTTCCTTACTAGTACAGGTCATGGTACAATCACAGCCATGATTCCGATTGGGTGGATGCCTGCCAAGACCTTTCGAGAATTTGAGTATCCGAAGTCACTGAGCCAAAGCTTGGTTGTCAGAAATACATCTTCACGTGGCACTCCACTCTTCTCGAGAGCTTTCCCCACGTCTGCTTCATTTCTGTAGTACCGCGCCGTGTCAATGTGCCTGTACGTATCTTGCAGTGTAAATAACTTCTGAAGCTCACAAAAGTAAAGCTTTGGGCTCCAGATTGAAGATCACTGTCTACTCAGCATCCTCAAATACTCACCTGTACCCCAAGCGAAGAGCAGACATGACGGCATTGTAGCACTCAGATCCAGGTCTTGAGAGGAAAACGCCTAAACCAACGGAAGGTATGCTTGCACCGCTGTTAAGTGGGACGCTCCGGACAACGTGCGAGTGAGACATTTCAGCACAACCCCTGTGCTCTCGCTGCGTGATCTTTAGCGCAGCAAGCGAAACAACAAATATGATCGGCACGAATCGCAGTTTGTAAAAACTTACGTGGATCATGGATGAAGCAGCAAGTTCTGGTCGTGTGTCGGCCTTTTCTTGGACATCGCGATGACTCATCAGCTGCAGCTGGGGAAGCTGGGAAAGCATGATTTCGGTTGTGGACTCCAATGTACTAGCAGAAGATGTCTGTGAACGTTGCTATTGCAATCCTATACCGCTATAGATCGCCGGAAGAAAGTTGCGTTGCGTTTCATGCTGGTGATGGCAACCTGCAGGAGCGTCCAATGAGATGATTGTTGAATTCTTGTCACTGGTATGTAGCCCTCATCCAAGCCTGCCTTGCGAAACAGCGTTTCTGATTTGTCCAATTTTATGTCAGTGTCCTGAATTTTCGACACTGCCCGCAAACTTTGCGTTTTGTTGGTACACAACCTCACGGCACCTCTGACATTACTGGCTACAAAACCCTTCACTCTGGCACAGTTGTAGGAAGTCGACAGCTTGCAAGACAACAGGAAACACTTCCGGTGAATTTGGCGGCTTTACTTTGTCTCTTAGTTTGACCACTGTGTGCTGTTCTTAAGGCGTTTAGCGTCAGCTTACCTTTCATTGGGCACGTAATTAAGCGCCAGATTGTTGACAAGTCCAAAACACAACTATGGAGGTATGTCACTCCACTTCATGAGGTCTATGCTGTGCACTCATGCTCGACACCTGCTGCCATGGGCACTCACCTCCTTTAGCTTGCAGGTGGGAAGTGGAAAAGGAGTGCATGCCCTATAAGTCTTCCAGCAGATGGAGGCCTCACACCAGTCTTCAGAGTCCATGGAGTGCTGTATATGCTGCAATGGGTTTGGCATCTTGGCTTGTCTGGCGCCAAGGAGGCTTTGCTGCTCAGAGCACACCGCTGGGTCTCTATGGGGCACTGCTGATTGCTGTGTACCTGGCTTGGCCCCCTGCATTTGTTTCGGGCAACAAGCTGTACGCAGCTATTGATGCTGTGGGTGAGACAATTAAAACATTCCGAGACTCTAACTGTCCTTGCTCACTCTGTTTGTGCACCTACTTAACATCACAGCTTGGAATTTCCATGTGTCCAGAAGGCACCGCTCATAATTCATGTGGGGCTCGCAGTCGTCTTGGGCACAGCAGCAGTGGTTGCTTTGCAATTTCATGCCGCTGAACCAGCGGCTGGGTACTTGCTGCTGCCTTTCTTGGGGTACACCACCTTCGGCGCGTTGCTGCTGAGCTTTTCACTGGAGAGCAGCAGCACAGAGGTCCGCCTTATCACCAGATCCTGGATGCCTGTCCACACACATCACTGGGATGAAAGTCCAGTGTCCATCTTTCACATATTTTAGTTTAGCCCCACACTCTGCACAGCTCGCTTGCAAACTCTGTTCTACCGGCAAACGCATACAGACAGCCCAAGGATTGAGTCAGTACTTGACTTGACGTACACATGTCATGTTTTCTCTGGAGCATAATGTGGCAGGTCTGTCTGCGGCAGGTGGCTGACCAGGCGCAGCAGCTTGCATCCGTGGAGTGCTTTGAGAAGATTAAGTACCCTCTACCGCCGCAGGCAGCAGCAGCATTTGTAGGATCTGTGAGCTCTGTGGGTGAACAGCGTGAGCATTCGCAGAGCCTGCAGCATGCCGAACATGAGCTGCAAGCCGCCACAGCCGCAGCAGCACCGAGCGGCTCGGAATCGGCGTTTGCACAGCCCTCGGCGCAGGGCGGCGGGTCGGCTGATGTGGCTCAGGCCAATCAGCTCCTTGGCAAGGTGCTTTGATGGCTCCAGAGGCCCCTCACCAGGAGGCCGCCAGCTCCATTTTGCTTTACTGAGAGGAGTTACCGTAGAACATGCATGCGTATGCCTGTATTTAAAGGAGTTTCTCTGCCTTCTCCCTTCTCTGTCATCCGAATGCAAATGTGTGATGACTTATGGTTGTATTTCTCAACCAGGAGACATGGCACTGACCCCATGCTATGCTATTGCAGGTTGACCAGTACTTGGGCAGGACAGCTAATGAGAGCGGTCGGGGGCAGTCCACAGAACTGCTTCAGACAGCGGTGCGGCAGGCACAGCAGCTGCTCACCCGGGTATGGACATGGTTTCTGACGCTGCTGGGCTTTGGCCCCAGCACATCAAGACAGGTCTGTTCTGCACTGCCGGCACTCCTTTCATCGGCAGCCAATGCCACTCCTGTTCTGCTCCGTCCTGCACTCTTATGTTCCGAGACTGGAGTAACCTCACACTGTTATTCGTTCGTTGCCTCATCCTGCACTGAACTTTCAGAGCTGGTGGTCCTGCCGAGCAACAGACTTCAGAGTCCGCCGTCCTGCTTTCACCGATGTTGGTATTGCTCTAGGCTGTCTTGACAAGCCTCATCAGGTCCCCTTCTGGACCTGTTTGCTGTCTCATACTGTTGTCTTAGTAACGGACCTGGGCTGCGCCCAGGTGTCATCGAGGCTGGCAGCGCGTGCGGAGGCAGTGAAGAGCGGAGGGGAAGTGCGCGCGCTCAATCTGGCGCAGAGCATCAGCGGCGCATTCTCGGCGCTGCGATCGCCCAGCGGCAGTGATGCAGCCGCAGCAACCGGGGCAAGGGCGAGCGGTGCGCTGCCGGCAGTCGTGGAGGGGGGCTCTGCACCCACAGCCAGCCCTGTCTCGGACAGCATACCCACCGCCATGTTCAGTTGCCCCGGCGCCGCGGACTTCAAAGTGCGCGGGCCGAACTACCTGCAGGATAAGAAGAAGGTGCGCGCGCATGCAGTGCCCCTGTTTCATTTCGGTTTGCACCCGTGCTCTGGGAACCTCCATAGCCTGTTCTCCAAGCAAAACCAGCCCCTCCTCTTCCTTCTCCTTTCGTGTTGATTTAAACACAGCGCCTGTCATTCTTTGTACTTCTGTTCCACAAGCTTGATATCTGAGCTAGTAATATTGCAGCGCAGAGCCTGCCGTGCTGCACTCATCAGGGGCATGGGGTGTGTTCAAAGCCACATGCGGCAGCCTGTGGGTTGCTTGCTTTGGCAGCGGCCCATTAAGTGTGGGAACCTCGTGCAGGTGTTGCCGGATGCTCCAGTGTGCAGCCTGGTCAGCCTGAATCTGGTGTCCCTGGCGGAGCCCACTTTCCACATAGCGCGCTTCCTGCCTTCTGTGCGCGACTCCAAGGCGCCCCTGCTCTTCATCTGGCATGTGCGTAACTGTCTCCAGCGCTACTTCATTCGCTGCTTCCTCAGCGACATTTCATGCCCTGTTCTTTTCTTTTGTGTTTGGGACAAGGACCTCCTGGGAAGTCCTCATTTTCAAGAGTGTCTTATGTGCCAGCCAGCAAGGGGAGTTGCCAACATCGCAGTATCTCCCTCTTGTTGCAAAGTCTTGGCGTGTGAAGTCACCTGCCTGGCGACAGGTATTGGTGCCAGGCAAGCAGAACTACTCACTGGCAATCACATGGGCACTCGATCACGATCCAGTGGAGAGGGTGCATCAGGCTCTGGCAGCAGCGGCAGGGGAGGAGGCAGCTGCCAGCCCTTCGGGCCGCATGGAAGCGGACGGCACGGTGACGCTCGAGAGGCGCAAGAGCCTCAAGATGAGGCGCTCGGCTTCGGCACAGGATGCAGTTGAGGTGGTTCTCCATTCACACCCACGCAACCCCTAACTATTCCACTGCCAAAGATGAGCATTGAGCATTGGACGTTGGCCTTTGGATCACCATTCAATCAGTCACCATCCCGCGCAGTGGCACTAGTCATGCCAGGCTATATTTGGGCCCATGTGTCAGTCAAACTGCCTATATGCAAAGCTTGCTCGGATGGGGGCCAGCAATCTCACCTCAAGTTGAGATGGTTTGATATGGTGCGCAATATCAAGGGATATTGGTTGATGAGAGCATGTGTGATGATTCAGGCGGAGGCTGGCGGAGCCCTGGACACTGAAACATCAGCGGGCTCTGGCGCCAGCTTCTTGACGGATGAGGGCCCTTTGGACCAGACCCAGCAGATCGAGCGCTCCTCCAAGAGCCTCAGCTCCCTCAAGCCGGTCCGCAGTCTTCCCCTTCCTTCCATATACTTCCTTGCATGCAATGTCTGGGAACACTCTTCAAGTGCACTTCACAGCACTTTTTATGTTGATCATATCTTCTGCATCTATGCTGGACTGTTCATTCCTGTTCCTTCTGTGCAGTACGACATCGCAGCTCTTCTCAGGCACTCTCAACCTGCTTGTTTCAACATCTTACGTACAGTTCCGTTCTGTGCTGTCCTGTCCGGTTCTGCGAGCACTTGCGAGACACTCCGTTTCGCCGCGTTTCACAGGATGTGCCGCAGATGGGGGGTAAGCAGCGGCACAAGCGGTCGCAGACGGTGCTGGACGGCTCGCCGCCCAAGGCACTGCAGCCGCCTTCGCAGCCGGCCACGCCGCTACGGCGCTCCCTGTGGGGCAGCCGCGCCGCGGCCACCCCCGCACCCGAGCAGGAACCTGCCGGGCCCAACCCCTACACCGCATGTGACCCCTTTGACGTCACCATGATGCGGTGCGCCTCCCCTTGGCTTGCCACCCCAGGGGGTACTAAATATAACTAGGTATTATAGTTATATTTAGTGACCCCTGGCCGCATCAGCTCGTGGTGACTTCTGCCTGGCTTGGGGCGGCGGCCACTGCAAGATGATCATGCCGCAGCCGCTGGTGCTGCCTGTTTGTCTGCCTCATGTGCATGCACGCGTTTGCAGGCGGGTGGGGGAACACCTAGGCACTTGGTGACTTGGGGAACGAGTCGTGTATTTACCAGGTGCTCAGCAGGGCCGCCGCTTAGCTGGAAGAAATATTACTGGGGGAGCTTGTACAGACCAAGGTCAACGGGGTGCAATCATTGTAATGCGAATGGCGCTGCTGCGCAGGTTCCTGGAGGCGGAGGGCGACCCGAAGGAGGTTGACAAGCGGCGGCACGGCGCGTTCAAGATCATTCCGCGCATCACCGAGGGCTCCTGGGTCGTCAAGCAGGCCGTCGGCCAGAACACGCCCGTCCTGCTCGGCCGCAAGCTCACCACCAAGTACTTCAGGTGCGTGCCAATGACCTGCCTTCATGTGGCATACTGCTCTTTGGTGCACGGATGGGTCCTTATTTCATTGACATGTCTTCTGCGCCACACCCGCCAGATGGTACAGCAAGAGGTGGTCGCTGCAGGACTCAGAAGTGTGCGAGCCTATTACAGAGGCGGCATGCTGACAGCTCGAAGGGCTGCCGATGGACATATATAATGGCATCAGTCTTCTGGAGGACTTTGTTGCTCAATAAATATGAACCATGCACCCATCAAACACTTTGCGCGCTGGACATGGATGGACCGGCAGGGCCTTCTGGTGTCCAGTAGAAGGACTAGATGTGGGGAAGGAGCTCATTGCTTGCGGCGCTGTGGTGCAGGGGGCCAAACTACATAGAGGTGGATGTGGACGTGGGAAGCTCACGCAGCGCAGCCAACGTGGTGGGCCTGGTGCAGGGCGCTCTCAAGTCCCTGGTCATCGATCTGGCCGTCCTGCTGGAGGGCCACTGTACTGTGAGCTCCAGTTGCCCTCAGAACACCCTTTCTGCCCCATGCATGCCTGCTCATGATGAGCATGCATCCAGAAGTGGTCTCCTGATGTGAACTCAGGGTTCGAGTGTCAGCTCTGATGACACTGAGACAGAGGGCATTGTGTGCACGGCTGACAGGTGCTGTGTCATACTCTGACGCTCATGGATGGCAGCGACTCATGCAGAGCTTTCCTGTACAGTTTGCGGCACGTCAACTCTTTGCTGCTGGGCTTCTTTGGTGGGATGTTGACTAAACCAGGCGTGCCTGAACAGGAGGAGCTGCCGGAGCGGCTGCTGGGCACCTGCCGCCTGGAGCACCTTGACCTCTCTGCAGCGGCGCACCTCGAGCTGAGCACTGGCCGCATCACCCGCAAAGACGAGACCTAGCCCAGATCTCAATGACACCTGTGCATCAGTTCTGCCAGTGCCTGTTGCCCATATTCGAGCCAACTGTGTGTTGTATTTTGCTTGATGATTGTGAGGACCTGCAAATTGATCATGATTGCTGTGCGATGTGATGGATCGCATGGGGCACGTCAAGCTGAAAGCCGATCTCACGTGACCACTCACCCGCTTCAATTGCCCATTGAGGTTTCACAGTCACATTAATTACTTACAATTTTAGGCTGCTTAGCTGCTTCAAAGGCGTCAGTCAAACCAGCAATGGTTCAGGTCATGCCTTGGCGAGGCTCTTGCTATCTTTTTGCGTGTCCCATGGCAACATTTCTACAATCTGTCCTTGCCCTGCTCACGCCAGATGCACACTGCCTCATATGCACCAATGGCGAGGCACATGCGAGCATTGAACGCCTGACATGATGAATCAGTACCTGCTCATGCATTCAAAGGTAAGGGGTTCATTGGCAAAGTCCAGTCCTGCTTTATTTGCCAATACAGCCTTACGTGGTGCGCTGTGCCATGCACAGCTGACGTTAGCTTAGAAAAAGCACACGGCCATCTGCAGATGACATTGCAGAAACTCTGCGAACGATCCCGCCAATGACACCACCGATGACTACACTCAGGAGCACATGTAAACCCAACAGCAAAGGCTATCTGCAATATAACTGAGCTCAGATGCGCCTCAGGCGATAACTTCATGTCTGCTCCAAATCACAAGCGCAAATTGACACGAGCTCCCAGAAAAGTGATGTCTGTCCAGCGTTAGTGAGCCAAGGACAAAGATCCGCTGCCCTTAGTGGACAACACATGTGCAGTGCAGCACAACTCCCCAAAAGTAAATAAATTGGAAATCCGCACCATTGCCCAGCCAATTCCTTTTGCACACTACAAAAGAACTGCATGCACACTTCTGCATGGATGACAACACTGCTTGTCACATGTTCTGCAGCCTTTAAACAGCATGTGCATTTCTCTCCCGAAGCAATGATGAGGTGCAAAGACACCCTTAATTAAGCCTTATAACCCTGATAAGCCCATGCGCCTGCCATGAGTGATGCATCGTGCAAATAGATTCAAGGGGACCTGACTGATAAATGTCCACCGAAAAAGATGGTCACAAATCCTGTCCAGGTACACCCTAACCATGACAGTACAGGACACCACAACCCGAAACGACGGTGACCTCTATTGTATCCCATGCATGCCAGAAGGACACTCTCTGATAGAATCGCACAATGCTCTGTACCTCTGAAAGGACCAGTGTCATGAAAGTTTATTCGCATAAGCTCAGATCACTTCCAAGTCAAGAGGAGGCGAAGCACATGCATTGTCAACAGACAAGCACGTCCCGTCGCAAAGATGAAAATTAACATTTATTCAAATTGCGTCTGGAAAGCATTTAAAACATGAAATAACCACTGGATGCTCCCACTCTCTTGCAAGAAGGAAAAGACAGTCATGCTGCTACCTAGAGTGCACTAGGGTAGGCTGAGATGCCGGTAGTGAAGCTCTGGGCTGCTCCTTCCCATTCCTGTGCTTGACATCTGACGAGCTCTGGCAACTTGCAGCACCTTGATATTCCGGTGTGGTGACAGGCAAGTGTCTGCCTGCACCTTGCGTCAGCCGCGCTTCCTTCGGCGCCTGCGGTGCCTGGGCTCTTTGGTGGTGTCCCAGGAGTCGCTGTCGTTCGAGCGGGCATTGTCTTCTGAGCTCTCCTCCGTGAAGTCGCCACCTGGTGTGCATGTACAGCGCTAATGTTCACTGCACAGTATGTCAGCAAAATGCAGCCAGGCATCCTAATGCTGACCGCACATTCAAGCTTGCCTTGCCCGCCACAATGGTATTCACCCAACCATCAGAGCACTGCTTGCAAGAGGAACGGCCATGCATGTAGCCACTCAGTCATGTCTGACATGCCCGCTCACTAGTCCCCGGCAAAATTTTTAAACAAGAGAATGCATTGGGGCCCTTGCTTCAACCCAACAAGCCCCTCTTCTACCTCACAAAGCGAGTCATGCCCTACAGCGCCGATCAGAATCTGAGTGTGAAGGGTGATGTCAACGGGGAATGGGAAAGGGCGCACTGGACTCATGGAGCACGGGGCGCGTGACGCGGCGGCCGGATAGGCTGTGAGATATTTGCCGCTCTGTTGGGCTAATTAGGGAGGCGCCAGATATGTGGCCCCCGGGCTCTGACCTCCCCCCGCTGCTCTCTCCCATGCTGCCACTACCTCTACGCCGGCCCCCCTCCTGGGCGCCATACCTGCACACGAGCAACCCCTGTCACCACGGGTGACCAATGCAATCCGCTATCCCAACCTCGGCTTGACACAGAAGCTAACAAAAGCTGGAAACGCCGTCCTCAAGCCATGGGAGTCTTCCTGTGAACTCCACTCCCTGCTTCTTTTCCAATCCTCCCCAGCGGGTCCCATTTCTCTCCAGTGAAGTCTTGCAATCCTGCGCTCACAGAGCTGGTGTGACTGAGGTGGGAGGGAGCCGCAACTGACCCTGAGTGGCGGGGGTGCAGGGGCAGCTCCGGGGGTGGCAGCGCGCCCTTCTGCGCGATATGGCCGGTGCGCGGAGCGGAAGGCACAGAAAAGCCCAGCACAGAGGGGCGGCTGCCGCTGCTGTGCCTGATCAGGCCGCTCCCACCTGCTTCCCCAGCCCCAACCGGCGCGGCACCCAAATCCCTGCACCAGAAGCCCTTGTAATTCTTCCACACCCTCTGTAAGCACGGGTCACAAACAAACACATTCCGGTACTTCTTTGCCGGACGGTATGCGAGTACTGAACGCCTGAACGTGAGCTGCTGCGCAGGTGCTCACCAACAATGTGCAGTTAAAATGGGCAACTGACAAACTCGTCGGCTTCCTCAAAGTCATGTGCAGCGGGTGCTTGCGCACCTGTTGAGGCCCATCATTCTGGGCACGCGCTTGCGGCCTGGGGCAGGGGCAGGGGCAGGGCGGGCTTCCTCGTCGCTGGTGATAGCACCTGCCCTGTCTGCGCCGCGGCGATCGATGCGGCTCACACCCGTCGGCAGCTTCGCCATCGCGCTCTCCTGCACCCCCAGCCCACACATTGTGAATTCTGCCCTCACTATCAGTGGTGAGGGATGGTCCCCTCCACCTGACCTTTTAATACAGGCCATTTGACACCTGCATGCACCTCACCTCGGCAAAGAACCAATCACATGCGCAGGAAGGTGAGGCAGCACGTGAGATATCTCTAGGATAAGGCATGGACCTTGCCCAGGCAAAATACCAACCACATGAGCAAGAAGGTGAGGCAGCACGTGAAACCTCTCAAGGATAACTTGCACTCAGCAGAAACGACTGCATTAGAGCTTAGGTAATGCGTTCATCCTTGAGTGAGTTACAGTGCACGTCTGTGCCCATGCCCATGCACTGTACAGTCATCCGGGCTGCGAGACCAAACGGTCAGCACCTGAGCGCGCTGCTTCTGCTGCTGCATGATGTCCTGGACCAGGGCCTGCAGCGGGCTCACTGTGGCGGCGGCGGCATTGCCGGCATCAGCCGCCTCGTCTTCCGCCTGCCGGGGATCCCTGCCCGCCGCAGCGACCAGAGTGGAGTCGCCCTCCTGCAAGTGTCCATCCTTGCGGGCCACCGGCTCTGTGCTGTTGAGGCAGAGCAGCATCTTGGCAGCCTCCCTGCACACCGCACCAATCACAGGCTCAGGACTGGACTTGCCATGCTGCTAAGCCACAATGTCATGCAGGTTGAGTGGTTATCATTGGGAAAGCAAATCAATCCATGTTCCCGCTTCATACCATCCGGACAAGGCGTCCTTTTGAGTTAATGTGTGGGACTTGCCTGAGGCTCTCAGGCCCTTCCTTGGGAGGTACAGCAGCCCGTGGCTCTTGTGCTGGTTCCGCCAATGCTCTCTGCTCTACCGGTGCTGGTGGCCTCGGCGCGGCCAGCGGCTCGGCCTTCCTAGCGGCCTCAGGCGCAGCAGCCGGGCGCTCGCTGGCGGGCGCTGCCGTCTGCGCAGAGCCATCATCTCTGACCGCTTTCTTGTACTGCTGAGTGCGCAGGCCTTCAAATGGGTTCACGCGCTTACGCCTGCAGCACACATGCATGCCCACACAATGACTCTGCTTTGCTTGGGCAAGCGGCCTCCCAAATGCGCACACAACATCAGCCAAGTGAGACCAGTTGCTGGCACCACATTTGCTGCCAATCTTATGCCCATGCCAGAGAAGCAACCAAGGGGTGACGCACTGTTCATCCGGGGATGCAGTGTCCCTGAAGACCAGACGAGGCATTGCAGGTGCAGGCTGTTCTGGACTTGCGGTCCCTGGAAGGGCCGCTCGGAGGTCCATGCTGGGCCCCTGCAGCAGGGAGCCCTTGCTGACACGAGGTGGTTCCGGGCCCATGTCCCTACCCAACCTGGACACGCTGCCTGGCTTGGCCATGTTTCTGGCAGCGCTCGGCTGCTCAGATTCGGAGCCCATGCGGCGTAATGATGCCTGCAGCATCATGAACATTCTCTGCTGAAGTCACTAAGTCCTCACACAATTGACCTGGCAACAACCACAAGATGCATGTCGTAGTTCCAGCAGCTCAGGAAAATGTGATGAGAGTGCCAGAAGATGCGACTTTGATTGCCGCAATACTGTTGAACTCCAGCTCCACAGAAGCTGTGTACTGGCATGTGGGCAGGTAGCTCACCTCCATCTCTTCATGAGATACCCTTTTCTGGAGGGGCCGCTGTTGCTGAAAAGGGGGCTCAACGGGTCTGGTGGCAGCTGGATTTCCTTCAGGCTCTCTGTACCTGTCCTGGACCGGGTCATACCTTGGCCTTTCCTTCATGCCGCTGCCCTGCACACCCAATGAAGCACGCTATTTGGTGAACCCTCGGTGATTTGTGCCATGCCTGGGCACAGCCCTCTCAAACCTTCTAAGGCCATTAGAACACAAGACAGGGACACAGCTTTTCAGCACATGTCACCACAGGTTGTACAGGTTCATGGGTATGCACAAGAGACGCACAGAAGTTTGCCACACCGCCAGGTTTAGGTGGTTGAGGACTTAAACGAGCATGGGAGGGGACTACCTGTCGCTTGGGTCCTTGCGTGTGGTCAGACCCACCAAGGGACTCCTGCAGCATATGCATCAGGAGGGCCTGCTGCATTGGGGACTCCTTCATTGCTGCCTGCAGCTGCTGCAGCAAGCGCTGAGGGTTCATGCCTCCATGATCCTGCATGCACCAGATGCAAAGCATGGTGAACACCAGTTTCTTGCAGCCCTGAGCCCGTACAATGAAGACATTCCCGCATGCAGCACTATACAGACACCGCACCCATTGACCGGCACGAGCCCACAGTGTCGTGCTGTGCAAAACTGCAAGAACAAGAGAAGGGTTCAGAAGGTAGTTGTGCTTGGCAGGGCCTGTAATGGCATGCACCTGCAGGGTTTTGAGGATGTATATGAGGTTGGACGAGCCCTGCCCCTCAGCGGAGCTCACCAGCGAGGCGCCCGATAACTCCTGCATTGATAGCAGCGCTGCCAGCTGTCGCTCCTGATCCTGCGAACACCCCCCACATATGCATGACTAAGGGGATGGGAATGTAAAATGAAATTCCACTTCCTCACCCGAACCTCTGCGGCAGGTTCTGGATGCTAAGAACGTTCCTCACTCCATAAGCGCTGGCCCACTTCCACAGAAGTGGAGGAGGAATGGGTGCCAATGGCAGTCATAGAACCGGGGCTTACTAATTGTGTAGCAGCTGTGTGCTGCTGCTGTGGGGCGGCTTCGGTGGCAGGGCTTCCTGAGTCATGTCGTCTGATGGCAGCGGTGGACGTGCTGGCCTGCCGGTGCAGCTCTCCAGTGGATGCTGCACTGCCCGCATGACCCTGTGACTCGGTTGCAATATCCTCCCGCCGCGGCCGCACCACATACCCCTGCATATAGCCATGTACTGTGCCTTCAGCCATCTAGTGCGAACCCATGCTTCCACTCGATGAATTTTTTTGCTCAGCACAGAAGGCAGGGCAGGCGTCTGCAGCGCCAGGTCTGCCTTTTTTGAGCGCCTCAAGCATGCGCACAATGGTCAGGCTCAGCAGATACACTGAAGGCCGCCATGAATGTGAGTGCATGTGTGTAAGCCTATCACACAACTCACCCTCTGAAGCATCCGTTCTGCCACTGTGTGGCCGCTCTGTTTGAGGTCAAAGGACGCTTGCCGCTGGGGTGGCGCTGTTGGCAGCCCGCGGGGCCCGGCAGCATCCAGCGGGCGAGAACGTGGGGCAGTGTCCAGCTTGGAGGGTGCTGGAGCACCCTGTGCACCAATACCATCCTCTGTCAGGCAAACGATTCCATGTTTGGGCCTATTGCCCCACCTCTCTCAAGGAAGTAAACCCACTGGGACAGCCCTCTCTTGCCGCGCTCGGCATTCACGATGAAACGTTTCTGAAGGCGACATAGATTTGGGCCAAGTATTGGTTGAAAATTTGGCTTGAGGAGCTGACCGAGCGGGACCAAGATGGCTGTCTGAGGGCAGAAGAGGTCGACTGGATGCTGGGGATGCCTACGCGTGGCGTGCTGCGCCCCAGTCTGCCCTCCTGCTGGTGTTGCTGCTGCTGCCGGCCTTCCATGAATGCATTGCTGTACACTCTGTATGTTGTTGTCGCCTTTGTTCCCACTCTGCCAGCACACAAACCACAATCAAAACGGCTCCATTGACAGGACCTTATGGACGATGCACTTCATGCACGGCCAAGTTGGCAATGGCAATGCTGCAACAGGGTACGCACACCTACCAGCCATTCAGGGCTGATCAAATGTCTGACTTTGGTCAGAGTCAGTACCCAGCATCCATCAAACAATCACAGACAAACTAAAGAGACGTTCTCTAGACCACTCTGCCAAAAGAATGCGCTTCTGATGGACTCTAGATGGGGCACTGAAAAGCAAAATATTATCTCACCCATAGAGCTAGCAGCACAAAACTAGCAAGTTCTGTCAAAATGAGGAACCTCCCAGCTCGTTTCGAAGTAAATGATGCCTCTGAAAACTTTCCCCATGCAGGAATCACTCAAATCCTCAAAATGCAAACGCATGGGGCAGTGCTGATTGACTGTATCCGCTCACCTCATGGGAACGGCCTCCATCCATAGCTTTGAGCTAGGCTGCTGCACAAGAAAGGATTTCTTTTCTGTTTGGGGGGCCGCAGCAGAGGGCCCTGCAGACCTGGAAAGCGCTGCAGGTGATTCCTGTAAGGACACTCGCCATCAGCCCCGGTAGTCCAGTGATCTGGAAGAGCTTTGGCAGGCACATACTATCATATTCGTGAGGCCTGACATCACTAAGCAACAGCTTCACGAGTCCCTCTGCAGCTTTCCCTCGACAGCTCTGTTGGCAGTGCGCTGAATGGATCTCAACAAGAGCACAGCACCTTCGACTCATAATAGCGCACTTCTAGTGGCAAAGGGTCGTTAAGATAGCAGTTAAGCTTCTTCGGGATCTGATGATGTACCTGTGCAGAGAAGGTATGGCTGTTAAGCGCTGGGCCTGTAAGGCTGGGTTGGCGGTTGGCACCAGAGGCATGCGAATCAAGTGAAAGGCCTGATATTGACGTCAGTCTTCCTCCAAATCCACTGAGCCAGGAGGGCTGCTGGCCTGGAGAGCTAATGGATGCCTGCTGTCAAGCCAAAGCAAATCTTTAAAAATCTAGGTAACTGACAATTCAGAGGCAATCATACATACCAGCAAGAGAGCTCACTGCAAGAACTTCACTTCAACTTAATAGCTCCCTCACTTCTTGCTGTCGCAGCAGGGACGCTTGCTGCAGCTGTCTGTGAAACGACCCAGCATCTGTGCTCACCCTCACGTGTTGGCCCAGGGTATGCAAGTCCGCTGGAGGCTGGGTGCTGGCAGCCGACAGAGAAGCAGGAACTTCCTGAACTGCATCTGCTCTGACATTTGGAGTATCTGATGCAGCTCCGGATGGGCTTTGTATCCTCTCAGGTCCATCCATTAATGTTAACAACTCATTATCCTCAGGGTTCCATTACGTCCAGCGCGCGACAGAGCGTGTCAAGCAGACATCACCTATCTGCACATAGTCAGAAGGTAGATGGGTTTACAAGCAGATCCCTCCTGATTGGGAGGCGTTTTGTCAAGGGGAACCGACACAACTCCCAGCGCGTCAAGCCCAATGAACACTGCAGATGATGTACCGGGATTCATCCTTGTTGCAACCGGATGAATGAAAGAACAGGTGGCATCGAGCGTGCAGCAAATCTGCGCGGGTGCTGGACACAGGGATCAGTAACCCATTGACGAGTGACTCCACGTTGGAAAGGTACTTCCCTCCTATTCGATGGCGTGCTTGGGACCTGGCGAGCTTCCGAGCTTCCTCGGAGGGCAGATTTGTCAGCCCGGGCGGAAGGAGAGCACGAAGCGGAAGTTTGTAGAGATCTTGCTGTGTGGAAGAGATTCGAGTTGTCGCAAAGAGGACCTGAGCGTGCAATGCCTCAACGACGCACAAAAGTTAAGTGAGCAGGAGCCGGTGGAGAAGCCGTAAGGAAAAGGAGGAGATTTTTTTTTCAATCATAGCTACAGTGGAAGTTGAGAACTTTAAAATCCAAAGGAAGGCAATCATCGGCGCGTAGCGTCGAGCAAAGCTGCGTCATGTCCACTCCGGCTGCATCGGGTGCACCTCAAGTGCAGGTGTAGTTCTGCAGGAGATGTTTGCATGCTTGTACATCTGACCGATTTTAACATCGTTAAATGAGATGTACGATCACGATCGGGCAGCGGGCAACGTGGGCTTACCCACCTTCTGCTGCTTCTTGCACCTGCCTCCTTGTTCCGAGAAATGCTGGAATCTCCAACTCTCACCCCTAATCCAGTGATCACGTTGCAGGTTGATGTCAGGGATACGCTCAATGTCACACTGGAGACAGCACAGCCGGCACCTGTTAAATTGCCTCAACCCCACCTATTGTGAGTCCTTTTGTAGAGTGTGACAGTGAGACAGCACGTACAGAGAGGATTTCATGGCGCACAATTTCTCTGTATGGTTGCGATTGTGCAGTCTCTGCTGGTGTCTGTGTCTCACAGCGAGTCAGCCTATTACTGACAATACAGGTGCGCCAGCCTGCTGCTCCCATTTTGGGCTTTGTGAGGTTATTTCCTCTTACTGCATACTTGATAGAGTGTCGATTGAACACATTCGCTGCCTGTGCAGCGTATCTCGCAGACCGGCAGGGACTCATCGCCATAAGGAACTCAATAATGAACTTTGGACTGTACATGAGACGAGCACAAAGCACTGGCTGGAGCGAGAAGTCTAGTCCAGATGTATGCACCTGGCCAGGTGTCATGTGCACGGATGACAAAAAAGTGATCGGCTTGCGCTTCCTCAACAACGGTTCTGTGCTCGTTGGTACGCTCCATTCCTTGGGATAGTTCTACTGCAAATTGTAAAGACTATCTGCGAGGTGATAGGGCCCGCCCGTGTCATAGGCTAATCTGAAATTTTGTTGCTGTGTCCGCAGGAGACATTGCGGAGGTCCTTTATGGAGCTTCAATTCTGACCAACCTCAGGCGACTGGATCTCTCAGGGCAGGCTTTCACAGGCACTCTGCCCAACAACAGCCTCAGCATGCCTCAGCTTGAGGAACTAAACCTTGCTAACAACTTCATTCAGGTATGAACTTGCAGGTTGTCTGCCATTGTAATTGCGCACTTGACTTGAGCCGCATGGTCATGGGACTGCAGAAGCTACCACTGATGTGGTGAGGTGGTTGTAGGGATCGCTGCCAGTGGAATGGGGGATCGAAGCGACATTTCCAAAGCTGCAAAACCTGACTCTCTCCTTCAACTCGCTCCTTGGGGGAACACTGCCAAGTCAGTGGGGTTCTGATGGCAGCAGTCTCAGGAGCCTGTCCAAGCTGGAGATCAACAACTGTAACGTGACAGGAACTCTGCCTGCTGCCTGGGCCCAAAATCTTCCATCATTGAAGGACATCAATGTCTCTACAAACGCGCTGACAGGCGAGTCCTTACTATTCTCACTCTGTTGCGCATCCAGGCGCCCTGTAGCAAGGACTCGAGTGCCCCTGATGCATCATTGGCCTGTGTTTTGCATGAGGGTGGGTGTGCAACACAGGGACTTTGCCCCCATCATGGAGCACGCTGAATTTGACGGGCCTGAATCTTGATCGCAACTTGCTGAGAGGTGCGCCGAGTCTTCAGACTACTGCAGCAGCCATGTAGCTTCCTTTCGCCCTGGTTGCTGTATGCCGCCTGGTGCTCAATGTGATGTCAAATTGACTGCAGGAAGCATCCCTGGCAACTGGGGAGCGAATGGGTCATTCCCAAATCTGGTCAGATTGCAGCTGTACAGCAATTTTCTGACAGGCAGCCTTCCCGCAGCGTGAGTTGCCTCCCATGCGCATGCGTTGTGCACGTAGCGAGCAGCCCAGCAGTACCTCATCAGACTGCCATTGTCCATCACGACGGCACCCCTGCACACACTTATAGAAGTTCCCACGAGTGCAGTCCTCATGATCATTTGGACATGATCAACTCGTGTATGCTACTGTGCAGTTGGAATGTCAATGGCACCATGCCTAAGCTGGCAGTCATCGACACAGCACAAAACAATTTCTCTGGGGTCATACCACAGGGATGGGGTACTCCAGGCTTAAGTTTCCTGGTTACAAAAGGTACGACTTCTCGTAGGGCTGTGCCATTGGGGGCGTTTGTGCACTAGTGTACAGGCACCCCCATTAGCTGGCTGTGCTTCATCCATGAAAGTGCAAGTGTGTCCAGAAGCCCTTGGTTTTAGATGCTGTCAGCAACTTACCAAAGCAAGCCATGCTTGCATTGCCTCGAGAGGAGCCTCTGCTGTGTGCTGCTCCAGACAATGCGTTTTGCGGGCGTATGCCAAATTACAATGTGTACCGCTGCGGCTACTTCCGAAGAGATTGCGCCAAGTACAAGGGAGTTGCGCCCGAGTGCCCGGCGCCACTGCCATCCGTTCCTCAGCCTTCTTCCGTGCAGTCAGCAGGCATGCCACCTCACCCTTCAGGGATGGGGATCTCCCAGGAGTCCAACTCCTGAATCCCTTTTGGGGAAGAGAAATTGATGAACAACCTGTCCCTCTAATCATAATTTGCAGGTTCTCCGAACAGTGTGCCATGACATCTGGGCATCAGCTCATGCCGCATTGATGCGAAGGACGAGATGTGGAAAGATTGTTTGGAGTTCATGTTGGGGATTTTGTACTTCGGATGCCGTACATGGAGCAGCTGAGTATCAAGTCGGTTTGAATGTTGCTTGCATGCGCAGAAGGCGACAAGGCAACGCTGCTGCGGCTGAAGAGCACGTTCCTGAACTTCGACGCAGTGGCAAGAACAGAGGACAGCCATTGGGATGACAGCGTGCCCATGTGTCAGTGGCAGGTATGGTTTGTGCTTTCCTCTTTTCAGCAGGCATAATTGAGCCTTGTGCGAATCATGCCTCCACTGCCGCATCTTTGCGCTCTTGAAGGCCCTCCGGGAGGCTTTCCCAAACTTTCCTGTATTAAAAAGATGACTTGTCAACTTGTCATGCGTGGACTGTTGCTGAGAAATCATTAATGAGGAATGCCAAAGTCATGGTGTTGCTCTGCTACAGGGTGTCACATGCACGCCACAGGGCGCCGTTCAGTCCCTCAACTTCAGCATCCCCATTCGAGCCCCACCCGTACTGGCACCGCTTAGTCGTGGCTATGACAACGCCATCGTGCATGGCAGCATGGAATGCCAGCTCCGGGGTGAATAATCTCTCCTCCTTCCTACCAGACAGACCTGATGAGTACAAATCAGCATGGTGCCCTGAAGTGAGAGTGCTCTTGCAAGTACATGCGGCATCACCTTGCGGGGGAATGCAGGTTCAATCATCAGAAGGTGCTAGCCAGTGACAGATGAGTGTTGTTGTGCAGGGGATGTGGGAGAAGTGTTGAAGGTGGTGTCAGCCCTGCCACAGCTGACAAAGCTGGACTTCTTCAACCAGTTCCTGACTGGCACGCTGCCTTCCAACATCAGCTTCCCCCGGCTGATGGAGATTCGTCTCATCAACAATGACATCTCCGTGGGTTCCTTACTTGTCCCACCTGCTGTGTTGTAGTATTGCGATTCTGACCATAGGACATATGACTGTGCCATGATGACGAATCTCTGCATGGATACTGATCCCATTTGTAGGAGCTCACCCTATGGATGCATGTGAACCGCATGCATCTGGTAAGTAAGGGTGTGCTAAGCAGCAAATACAATTCACTTTCTTTTTGGCAATCAGGGTTCCTGTCTGCATTGGTTCATCAGAGACAGGGAAGAGTTGTTGTCCAGGTCACGAGCTCTGAGGGGTCCACTGTAATGATGCTTGCTCTCAACATGTTGGGGGCGGGCTGCAGGGTACATTGCCATCGGCGTGGTCTGACAATGGGGCATTCCCTGCTCTGCGCGCCTTGTACCTGAACAGGAATTATCAGCTGTCTGGCACGCTGCCTGCCTCATGGGGATCCCAGGCGAGCAGCCTGCACAAGCTGGAAGTGCTGACAGCGCTGGGCTGCAACTTGACCGGGCCTCTGCCCGCCCAGTGGGCCAGCAACCTGCCACTGCTCAGCATCCTTGACCTTAACTACAACGCCCTGTCTGGTGAGCTCAACCGCATGTCTCATTTTTACCTATGATAGGTCCTCCTGCCCCCAGTGCGGCCTTGGTCTTGCTCTTTCGTTCCTGGTCTAATGTACCTATTGCTGATTTGACATCCGCCCACGTCCACCAAGGTAGCTGAGGGCAGAATGGACTTGAGAGTATGCTGAGGTCACTGCTGCTGCAGGGACGCTGCCTCCGGAGTGGAAAGGAATGGGAGCCATGTCATCTCTCAACATCATTGGCAACAACCTGCAGGGCTCACTTCCCTCCCAGTAAGTGCCACTCCATGCCTCTGCTTGCCCTGCCACATATCCCAGCCAGCAGCAGCCACGCTCATGACTTTGCGCCTACATCACCCAATCCACACGAAACTTTTCACATGCATGCTTGCTTCTTGCTTTGGAGCCGTCCACGCAAACCAGCACATGCCCCAAACAGGCCAGCGAAGCAGCCATTAAAACACAAAATTCTCATCTTCAAATCTGCATTATGTCATGGTCAGGTCCCTGCTTAGTCGCCCTGAGTCAGTATCAACATGTTTGTCTGGAGCAGGTGGAGCGACAATGGTGCCCGGTCGTGGCCCTTCCTGCAGGAGCTGCATCTGGACGGCAACCTTCTCAACGGTAGCCTGCCAGCATCATGGGGCGCCATGAGCTCCATGCCCTCCATTCGCAACATCACGCTCATGAGCAACAACCTCAGCGGCCCGATACCGAGCTCCTGGGGAGTTGATGGCAGCGGCCGCGCCCGTTTTTCCAACCTTCAAGCGCTCTACTTGCAGCCTGGTATGCCACTCCCTCCATGCCCCCCACATCAAGCCTGTGTTCGCCCCTTGAAGTCTAAGGAGCGCTCAGATCACATGCAGCACGAGCGCCATGGCTGACACGAAGAGCTGGTTGGTGGCGCGAAAATGCAGCAATCAACCATGACACCATGCCCAGAGTCAGGACTGGTCATTGCACCTTGCAATCTAGATGCAGGGTTGTGAAGAACCCTTTGAGGACTTCTAAGTGGTCTAGAGGAGGTTGACGGCAACTGTTGCTTGCATGTCCAGGAAACAGGTGTTCAGCGTCAAGGGATTCGGGCCAGGCAAGATGGGTCCTTTTTATCTTCAAGTCACCCAGATTTATCCATTTGGCTTTCCTTTCAAGGACTCACACATGCCTGGCAAGGCCTGTAGCCTCATGGGTGTTGGTGTGCAAATCACAGGCAATGAAGGCTTGTGTGGGATCGCCCCAAATGGCGTGTCGGTGTTCCGGAAGGCGGGCAATGCAGACCCCGAGCAGGTGTACTCCCTGGGGGGTCCCTGTCCCGTCGACATCACCGCCACATCAACCGCCTCTGCCGCTGGTAACAGTGGCAGCGTCCGTGTGGACGCAGCCATTACAGGTGTTGCATCACCGCTAGAAATTCCGATGACGTCTGACATATGGCAGACTCTGTCTGTGTCCAGGGTCACAAGCCATCACACTAACAGAGTGGACTGGTCTTCTCTACCAGCTTTGTAGCAGATATGCATGTTGAGGATATGACTACCATCCTGGAGAGGGGAACCTGACGTGGGCGTCGATGCTTTCCTGTCCAGCCTTCTTTTCACAACAAGTGCATTTGACCATCAGAGTCAGGCCAACCTGTCTTGCCCTTGGCAGTCGCATATGGTCACCCAATAATGTAGTGACATTTTGAGTGCGTTACCTTTGCCTGACAGGCGCAGTGCTAGGCGGGTGTTTCCTGATCGCGGTGGTTGCCGTGTCGGCGTGGCTCTTGGTGCGCAGCTCGCGGCGGCGGCGCGCGCAGCAGAGGAACCAGGATGCCTGGGACCATGCCTCACCCCACAAGGCCTTTTCTCTGGACAACAAGGTCCCTCTCCTTCACATCTCTGCTGGACTACTTCGGACATGCTTGCATATTCTCTTAACTTTGGTGCAAGAGGTTTTGCGTGTCATCTCAATTAGTTGTGCGCGCCAGCTGATTGGCCTCCATCCTTGCATTGGGAACGGGGCCAGATGATGGCACACTCATACCTGGGCAATTCTTCTGGTTGTTCCCTGTATACTAGCGGCACCGCCTGTGAAACAAAAGGTGGCTTCCTTTTGCCGCTGGCCTCGAGGGTGGGGCGATGGCATGAGGAGGTACCCTGGCATACGGTCATCGTGGTCACCTGCTAATGTGGGGTCCTGGGCGCAGTTGACGGCGCTGATGAGGGTGGATGTGCCGCAGCATGACTCGGACAGCATCATCCCGCCCAAGGCGCCCCACAGCTTCGTGCCTTTCTCCCAAGCGCCCTCCAGCAGGTCCACCCCTCTGTCGCTCTTATCTCTTCCCGACATCTGCTGACTCTGAACATCAAAGGCCAGCAGCCCCCTTATTAGTAACAAGACGTCCACAATGCACCTGCCACTGCTGCACATCTTGCAGAGCTGCATCATCTGCAAATGCCGTCTGCTCTGCTGGCTCCCATGTGTGTAATTCAGAACCGAGCTTAGCCATGGACCCTGTCTCAAATATGACCACCATCTCGTGAAGGTTAGGTAGATAGGTTCCCTGCCTATGTTCACAGGATCATTTGGCGATACCAAATGAACCTGTATCTATTTGAGCTGTTCCTGCAGGATGTCCTCACCTTCCCAGTCCGGCAGCAGCGCCGTTGCGGTGGGCAGCAGTGCGGGCAGCAGGTGGCTGCCCGGGCTGGGCAGCAGGCTGTGCAGCGCACCGGGCAGCGGGCCGAGCTGCGCGGAGGGCACGACCCCCGGCAGCGGGCCGCACGACAGCCGGGCCAGTGGGCATTGCGACACGGGCAGTGCGGGCTGTTCATCGTCGGCGGGCGCGGCTGCGAACAGCACAGAGAACTACTCGCTGCCGTCGCTGCCCTGGAAGGACTGGGAGCTAAACCTGGATGCCCTGGAGGTCTGCCCCCCTCCTGCATCAACACCTCCTGCTTGCTGCTCCTCACAAGCAGCAACGATATCCGGCCGGGCATTGGTGTCAGTCTCTCAGGCTTGAGGTTTGATGCACATCTGCTTCTGCTCAGCTCTGCTACAGCCTCACAGGGGGCTGCAGGGACGATGTTGATTGCTGCATCAGCAAGAAGGTGCGGCGGGGCCCTGCACCTCGGCGAGGCATGGGCATGGTCTCTCCTGCTGAGCGCTGCATGGCAATTCCAAAATCAAGTGGGTATGCGCAGGTTACACTGAATGTGTATGGGACGTACACAGGTTGAACTGAATGAGGATGGGACGGAGGTGGAGCTGGGCAAGGGCGCGTTTGGGGTGGTGGTGAAGGGCTGCTACCGGCTGGCACCCGTGGCCATCAAGCGGCTGCACGACCAGTCGCCCGAGCAGCAGGTGAAGTTCCTCAAGGAGATGTCCATCCTGCGCGCCTGCCGCGGCTCCCGCTACGTCGTCCCCTTTGTCGGCGCCAGCCTGCAGCCGGTGAGTCAGCATCTGTCACCCCTGCCTCCTCTTGCAGGCTCAGATTTGCTTCCACCCATGCTGTCTTTTCCTGTGGTGTCCTGGGTGCCAAAGGGGTGCTCCCCGCATTGTTTAAGGTGTGCATTCCATGGTATGAGGGAACAAACCAGATCGCTGATGTGGTATTCAATTCCTTTACATTGGGGATGGAGAACCACTTGCTAGGGATCTTCGGTGGGCATGACACTAAGAAGTGGGGGTGGCATTGCATTGCTGCTGCCAAGTAGGACTGTGATGCTGGTTTGTTAGGAGGCAGGCTGTAGGGCACAGCATGAGCTGATGTGGGAACGCAGGGGAACACCATTTTGGCAATGGACTACATGGACAATGGCAATCTGTGGGATGCGCTGCCGCGGAAAGCAAAGGACGGACGCCACATCTTCCAGTGGAACAACCGCGGCAAGCGCGTCGCGCTCGAAATCGCGCTCGGCCTCCACTTCCTCCACGACCTGCGGTGCGCGCCCAGCTGCCCAGCTACTTTTCACCCACCCTAAGAATTCTGACAGTGTGCCTGGCCCCATGCGGCACTGTCTTTTTGGCATACATGGCTGCCTTACGTTTACTTCCATTTGGTGCAATTGGGGGTGAAGAAAGTGAGGCTGCCTGCCTGTCATGTTGGCACTGAGAATCATGCTGGGGGTTCCTCTTGGCGGCTTGGCTTAGTCGGCCCGTGAAAGCTTGCAGTTCTCATGCGCTCGTTTGTGCTGCTTGAGGGATCAGCGAGTTGCATGTGCAGTGGGGTGTGCTGTTGCAGCAATTGGGGTGCCAAACGCCAGCTATGACCAGTCAAGATTTTTGTGATACCATCCAGCATTGCATACAGGGTGGCGCACCTGGACCTGAAGTCCAGCAACGTGCTGCTGGCGGCAGACGGCACCGCCAAGATATCGGACGTGGGTCTGGCTGCGCTCATCAGCCGCTCATACCTGAGCCAGATGGCACCTGCCGGCACATGGGCCTGGGTCGCGCCCGAGGTCATCCTGGGCGGCCGCGTCACGCGCAAGGCCGACATCTTTTCCTTCGGCGTCGTGCTGTGGGAGATCGTCACGCTCGAGCGCCCCGCCTGGCGTGGCAATCTGCGCGACATCCGGTGCGCGCGCCCAAGCATGGCCTGGAAATGAGTAGTCCTTATGGCACCAGGCATAAGTCCCTTCCTGGTTCCTCCTTGGTTCCTTCTTTGTTCTTGGTGCTTTAACTTTCGAGAAAAAGAGGTTCCTTCTTGGTGACATCAGCGCATGCATCACTTCAAGGCATTGGACCATGTCAGTTTGCTGCGGCCCCTGTTCCGGCACCCTGGTTGCGGTCCCTGTGTCCATGTCCCTCCACCCTTCAGCACATTGTCATATATGCGGGGCCGCCAGCGGGAGATGCATTTGTGTCATTTATCAGCAAATGCCTGCCCCGCTTTCTGGCTCATGTGTTGCAGCATGCAGCCAAGCGCCCCCGACACGGTTTCCTCACTAAAGAAGCTCAAAGTTCCTAGGCCTCGGTAGAGTTTCCTGAACGGGGGCGTGGCTGTGTGGGATCTGCAGGGTGCCAGAAGAGGCCCCACAGGAGATAGCGGATCTGGTGTCGCGGTGCACGGGCGATGTGGAGGAGCGTCCGGACGCGCAGGAGTGCGTCGAGATCATCGGTCCCTTTGTGCGCGCCGGCAGTTTGCGCGTCACCTCCTCGCAGCCGCTCACGCCCGGTACTGTCAACACCCCTCGGCGCACCGGCAGTGGCGGCAGCGGTGGTGGCGGGAGGACTAGCATTGGCGGCGGGCAACCGCTCACGCCCGGTGCTGTTGACACCCCCCGGGGCACCGGCAGTGGCGGCAGCGGTGGTGGCGGGAGGACAAGCAATGGCGGCGGGGTGACTGGCGGTGGTCAACCACTCACACCTGGGGCCGGCGGCGCCCCCCTGCGCACCAGCAGCGGCGGCGGCGGCAGTGGTAACGGCAGCGGGGGGTCTGTTGGTGGTGCGCTTATGCCTGGCAGCAGCCATCACCTGCAGCAGCCGCAGCAAGCATCCATGCTTCCGATCCCGGGCACACAGCAGTGATAAACTGACTGGTCCATGTCCTAGTTGCATTAGATTGGTGGGGTTGTGGCCTGTTGGGTTCCTTCCATTTCGTAGGTGTCAGGAGTTTGGATGAGGCGAAGGTCTGAACTTTATCAGACGGGGTATTGTGGCAATTAAGAGCAAGAGTGTGAGTGGGTTGATTTCGTGGCAAGTGTTGTAGCTGAAGTATGCTTGATTTTTTTTGCTGGTTGCGCCATAGCGATACACTGCTTTGTGTGGCATTCCTGTTGTTGCACCATTGAGTTGGAGATGTAGGCTTTACATGCGAGACGTAGACACCTGGCTTGGCAACACAACGATGGGCTTTGTTTCGCCGCATCTATGGTGTGCCATTTTGGCAGAATGATGTGATTGCCGTCCTCGACACAGTTGCCAGTAATGGGAGTCCATAGTGCAACACCACTTGCTGTGATGAAGTTTGGGACTGTCTGTATGTTCGACGTTCAGTGAGGGTATCTGTGCCTCAAAACCTCGAGTCAGGCTAAAGGTGGCTGATTGTTTTATCAGCAGCCTATTTAGCGACTTGCGTCATTGTGCTCTTTCACCTGTGATCTGTCACCTGAGCCATGTCACCAAGTATAGGTCTAGGTGCGACTGTCTGAGATGGGTCCGGTTGACATTTGAATTTCTGATCCTCCTTGCAAGTGCGCGGCACATCCGCTACAGCAACTTTGATGCAAATGGGGTCCCATGTAGTTACGGTGATGTTGGTGTGAGGTTTCTGTTCCTTCTTTGACGGCCCCATATTTATGGTAACATAGGTAGGATGTGATCCTCGAAGCTGCATAGCATGCTTAAACATCTGCTTATTATTATTGCTATTGACTGTCCAGATGTATCGAATGGGATTGAAAGCTAGGATCACAAAACATGTTGTACAGATGACAGGTTGTGACGCTATGCGACGTCGACTCTGTTTTAAATTTTTGGTTTGTTGCACTCTCTGTTTCAGATAATGGTGGATTGCTCGAAGTTTGATGCTGCAAAATATTTTGCATATATGCGTAATTGTGCAGTGCATGGCAGGGCATTGTGCGTGCTCTTGCTTGAGCTACATGAACGCCAAGAAGCTTTTCCTCTCAAATTGTCAATAACATGTAGCTGTACAGCAAGGTGGGCATCAGAATTGCATTGCGCCAGTTTCAAACATATATACAATCATTCACTGTGGACGCTCCCTAATCTCATGCCAAAATTTTGGTGGATCACTCATCGAGCTCTGGGGATTCCACCCCGGGGAATCATAAATACAACAGTTGCACTTGGTACCAGCCTGACCAATGGTGAACTCACAACAGGGCCCCAACAAAAGCCAGGAAGCTTCTCAGTCAAGCGCAGAGCAGTGGAGTTCAGGGGCTGGCTTCTACAGAGTTCAGGGGCGTGCCCATTTGGCCAGAGCCCTGCAAGAGGGCAGCCCCGGCACGCTGCTGCGTCCGCCTGCGATAGTGCCGCTTGATCATGTCCCTCAGCGCAATCAGATGCAGCGCATGCAGCATCTGCCACCGCCGCTGGCTCTTGCCCTGCCAAACAACAAGCAGCACAGCTCACCCTGATGTCATCAGCCCGTCATTAACATCACCAGGACAGCAACCTCTGCCGTATGCTTCCCCTCTGCACCGTCTCCAACATCACGTCCATGTCGACAGCCCCTCCACAGCGATGCTTGGCCCCTTTCACCTGAAAAAGTGCTGACCAACATCCGGTATACCAACCGTGCTGTAGGAGGCCAGACAACCCATCTGGTGTGGGAAACCGTGGAGCATGGCGCACCCTGTGGCGTTTGGCGATGAACTTGGTGCGGCTGAGTGCGCGGGAGACACTGTCAGGGCTGCCCGCTGCCTGCCCAAACTCTTGCCCGCCTACCCGAACCACGCCACGCGGCGATGTCGGAGCACCCTTGGCCCAGGACAGCCTCGATGTCTCGCCGTTTGCGCCTGCCATGCGCCAACTCCCCTCCGTCAGTCCTCTCACTTCCACAGGCAGGTAGCAACATCTTATACAGCAATATGACATCAGGAGGAACTTCATTGCGGTACACGGAAGATAGGTGTACGCAGTGGTGGCAACCACCTATCAGTCTCTGCCAAACAGGTGCTTTCATCAGCCTGTGCACAGCTATCTTTCATGTCCGGACTAAATGCTGATGACCGAGTGTGCCGCAACAGCAGGCCGGACTGCAATTGCCACATCATGCAGTCCAAGAGTAAGAGCTCTAGCAGAAGGGTGAAGCATTGGCAGCGTCATTGGGGAACACCTTGGGTGTGGGAGGGAGTCGCGCTGGGGGCCAGCTGCGGACGAGGGAACGCCGCGCGTTGCACGCCGGAGGGGCCCGGCGACCAGCCGCCATCAGCGGCGGCTGGCGCGGAGCGTGGCTTCTTGGCTGGGTGCCGCGGGGAGAGCTGGTCCGCGTCGATGCTGGCGCGTCGCGTGTGGTCGGCCAGCGCGTAGGGCGTGCAGTACGGGTTGAAGGCCGCCTGCTCCGATAGGCCCCTCAGGCACCGCCAGTACTTGCCCTGCAGCCGCCCATATTGAGGTCAATAATTCACTTGAACCGGTAGCAGCCACACTACAGCAGGGCCCGGCTGGCTTTGTGTACCATACTGACCTACGGCGGGCTTGGAGTTGCTCAAGAGCTGCAGTTACCCAGATCGCTCCAGAGGCCCACTTCATGGCTTGCAAGTGTTCTGACCCTCCATGCATGACACCCCAGTCGTTACCATCGGCTTGCTGCACATGCTCAGCCTTTCACAAAGCTTCACTAACAGGGGACGGTCGATTGACTAGGGAGCGGAGCTGCAAGCTGCACCTGCACAGCGACGACCTGCTGCAGGGCCATGAGGGCGGCGGTGCAGGGCACGGCCGGCCGCGCAAAGCGCGGCGGCTTTGCCCCGAGCAGCACACGCAGCACGGCCTCGCAGCCGGCCGCGGTGGCCGACAGGTTGTAGCCGCCCTCCAGCAGCACCGCCAGCGGCGCCACCGCTCCCAGCATTGCCGTCATGTGCGCATATGCCTCCGGCGTCACCCGGCACCTGCGCGCACATGCCAATCACATAGCATGTCAGCCTGGCGCGTGCAAGACGTGCATGGCCTTGTATGCTTGATTGTAAACCAAAAACATGCTTGGACCAGCCATGGGGTGCCTTAGCACTTGTATGATCTTCATGGGCTGGGCTGCTGTGGGCATCCTGATGATAGAAGCCCCGCATCTTATCAGAAGTCTTTCGATGCATGACAGCTGAGGAGGCTTGTGGTCGGCGTATAAAGGGGACGAGGAAGGTGTCCATAGGGGACGCACCCGCCAATGGGGTCGCCAGCGGAGGCATCAAAGCCGGCCGAGACGATGATGAGGTCGGGGCTGTACTCGTGGGCGATGGGGACGATGACATGGTTGAATGCCGCCATGTAATCGCCGTTGCCCATGCCGCCCATGGGCCAGGGCACATTCACTGTGAAGCCCTCCCCTGCACCCTTGCCCACCTCCTGCACCGCCCCAGTGCCCGGATAGAAGTGGCCCCTGTGCGCACACCACCCCTTCAACACACCTGGAGTTGCCCAATGCTTTGCCACTTTATAAAAGGCACCTCTCCTACCCTAATCTACTCAGGCCTTCCCTGCTCTGTGTAGCGTTCACATCTGTGTACGCAGCTGCAGAGGCCAGCAGACCGTGCTTTTTCTCTGTGAACGCTAAGCGGAGCAGAGAAACCCAAGCAGATTAGGACAACAGGGTGGAGTGACAAATCCCAGGAGATATGTAGCAGAGGCCAATCTGCAGCACTGCAGCGCCGACGCCTCTCATTGCTGCACACTGCATGGCCAGTACAGTGTGCCCCCAGCCGCCCTAAGAATTTGCCTGGTGCCTTTCTTGAGCGAAGCACCTACTCGACGAATGAACATTGCCATCTGCATGCCTTCCCAAAGGACCCCGTGAACTATGAAATCAAAGAGTCCCTGGTCAGCAGGAAGGCAGGGGCCGGCGCGCACCCATCGTAACGGTGGATGGACATGTACATGATGGAGGGGTCGCGCTCAAAGATGTGCTGCGTGCCGTTGCCGTGGTGCACGTCCCAGTCCAGGATCAGGACTTTGCGCGCGCCCGCCGCCTGCGCAGCGCGCGCGGCCAGGCCTGCATTGTTGAAGTAGCAGAAGCCCATGGCCACGCCGCTCTCCGCATGGTGCCCCGGCGGCCGCACTATTGCCGCGCCATTCTGCACCAACCCCCTGTGTGCACGCAGTCTGCTTCAACAAGCCGAGCGAGGAGCATGCGCAGCTTTGCACGCCCTGAAGATATTTCCTGCTAGCCCCTCAGGAAGGGAGAGAACTTTGGCGCGCTGAGAAAACAACATTGCCGGGCACATGGCAGATGAAGGGTCCCCTGCAGAAAGAACCGAAAGCTTTGTGCAAGAGTGGCCTAGGTGCCTTTCCACAGCAAACACTGATCCGCAGGAAACACTGATCCTTCTCTCCATCAAACTCTCAGGAGCCCAGGGACCTCTCCAGGCCCCATCAGCCTGTGGATACATTTGCCAGGGCGATGCATGCAATGCTTATCCAGCCGCGCACCTGGCCACAGCAGAGGCAACATCGATGCAGCCACCGGCAGCGAGGCGGGCACAGAGGTAGGTGTCAGAGCTGATGTAGGTGTCCTGGCTGAGGTAGGCCGGCAGTGTGGGCTCGCCCTCGCTGCCGGCGGCGGCCGCCGAAAGCGCGGCCACCGCGCGCACCAGCTCTGGGCGGTGGCAGGCCTCTATCTCTTCCGGCCGCGCCTCCCGGCACGCCATCTGCCGGCACCGATCTGCACAGCAGTCCCAGTACAGCAGTCATGCACCCCTTGAGGTCAAGCAAATCCTGTTTGCATCAAGACCAGTGGATTCTAGATGTCATAGGCAGCTGGCACTCCATTGAAATTGAGACAGTGCAAGGTCTCTGCCATCTTACAGACAGCTTTGGATTATGCTTCGACTCTCAACCAAACATTGGCAGTAACAGCAGACTCTGCCACCTCTGATTCAGTCAGGTTCAAGCACTTCCGGGCCCTTTGAGAACAACTCGAGACTGTCAGTGGTGGGGTGAAGTTGGCCCAGGGGGCTGCAAGACGCTGGGACTAGTCAGATGAAGCTGCTGACCCCTGTCTTCATTCAACCTCTGACTGGTACAAAGAATGGTTGGTCCTGACTTCAAACAGCTTGGGAGCTGGGTGCTGCTGCGAGGCACCTGCTAGGCCGCTGGACATGAGGCGCGCGATGACGGCGCGGATTCGGTCGGGCCGCTCGGGGTGCGGCAACGCTGCCTCCTCTCTGTGCAGAGTCATGCGCTCATCGTATGCCAAGAGCGTCGTCCCCGATGGCGTTCCCTCCCTCGCTGCAGCAGCCTGCTGCCAAGCATGTAACACTCATCCCGTGCTGGCAACAAGATGGGTTCCTAACCTTGCTGGGAAAGTTGCGCCCAAATATCACATGGAATGACCATCATTGCACCCACGTTGTACTGGCGCTGGACTTTCCCAGACTGGCAGGGCAGTCAGTTCAGGGAGTCGCTACCATTACAAGAATAGAAGCAGTGTGCAGTCCTTTAGAAGGGGGGTGAGTACCACACCTGCAGCACCGGCCCCAGCTGCGGAGTCGTGCTGAACAGTGCTTCATCATCGTCAGGGTCATGTCCACACTCCTACCACACCATCCCAACAAGACATCAGAAACTTGCGCACAGAGATGTGGCCAGCCTTGTCTTGCATGATAAGTACCCATGATACCACGTGTCGAGCGCAACAGACCGACAAGCAGAAACACCCACGGGCTGTTGTTCAGGATGAACCGCGCAAGGCAGGTGCATACCGGGCAGGTGGCGTTCATGAAGAGGGGGGCGGTGCAGTTGATGCACTTGGGGCCCAGGGCGTAGGAGGGGTCGTAGTCAGCGTCCAGGTCATCGTCTGAGCTTCCGCCCAGGTTCTCTGTGCCAGAGTCATCGTCGCTGCCTGCGCCGCCCTCCATGGGCTCATCATCCTTGTGTGTAAATCCGGATGGGAGCCGGAATGCTGAGCCGAGCCCCTCCGACCCGCCGCCCATCTCTTTCAGTGCCATCAGGTTGTCTGGCCCCAATGCCTTTGCCACATCGATCGGCATGTCCCCATCATCCGACTCTGCACAGCAAAAACACCATAAAAGACTTCAAATCAGATTCTACAACAGCGTGTGGCTTGCAAAGTGTAAGCACATCCTTTGAGGATCAATCTAGGCGGAAGGTGCACCAAGGGACAAAAGCAAGACTGGGAATGCTCATTGAGGGCTTGGTAATGTGGTATACACACCGCCATCCTCGCCATCATCCTCCTCTTCACCCCCCTCACTGATGCCGCTGCTTTCAGCGTCTGAGCTGCTGTCAGCCAGCTGGTGCTCCATTCCAGCACCATTGATGGCATGCGACACCGGTCCCGGGCCGGAAGAAGGCGCTGATGACTGGGGCTCTGAGTGCTTCGGTGGTATGAGCTTCTCATTGCCAGCCATCTCCACATCTGCGGATATCCCTGCACAAGTCAGGTTGATATCCTTGCAAAGCTAGCACAAAAGAGACGCACAACCCCATGCATGATCGGATACTGATCAGTATCAGGCCATGTGTAGAGGACACCCCTTCTGAAGTTCTGGAAAAGACAAAGCACCAGATGGGTTGCATCACCTGCTTCTACATTGCTGACCGGGGGGACCGTCCCGGTGACTAGCACAGCAGGAAAATTGGTTTGCTCCGCAGGAGTGCCAGCATCATCATCTGCAGCATTTTCAGAGGTCTCCACGCTGCTGTCATCAGCAGGCGTCATCAGCGCCGGTGACATGGCGGGTGAGGGGGTCCAGCATTGCTGCTGGCGCGGGTGTGTCTGATGGTGCGTTCCCTGCTTGTTGATCTCCTCCCGCCCTTGCAATGACCCGATGGATCCTGCTTTCTTATCATCCTTCCCCAGAGCCACGCCAGGCACTGCAAAACAAGCAACCCACTCGTTTTATAACAAAGCAATGGTAACCACAGGCCATCAGGCTGAACAAGTTTACGGGGATAGCCCAGATGAAGACATGCAGTTGGATTGACCACCGCACTCTCAAAGGCTGTTCAAGAGGACCCCAGATAGCAGCGCACTTGGGAGGCTGGTTCTGCGCTTTGGCATGGACTTCTCCTGGGCAGCCTTTTGGGGATCAAAGACAGCTTGCGGTATCGGGGCCTCAGCGGTGCCCCAGGCGTCCATTGCGACAGCATCCGAGGCATCCACCCATCTTTCGCCATCAATGGCTGCACTGTCGACCCAATTCCCTGTTTTGGGCATGCTCGGCCCAGCCATTGCCACCTGCATTGTGCAACAAAGTTCAGTGCCATTCCACAGTCATGATCTTACACCTTTGAAATACTTTACAGGTGCAACAAGAACCAGCAGCTCTCATGGCATGCAACAACTAACGTGCCAAAACAGTTCCAAGAAAGCTGTGGAAGCCAGTATTGGACTAGACCTGCTGTTCCATCGTGGTCAATATTGGATTCCTTTGGTGTTTTTGTGTCCCCACAAGTTCTGTGGCTGGTAAGAGCTGCAATAACTCCTACTGGGAAAGACTTCCAGCTCTAAAGGCAAATGGCCTGCTCAATGTCCCTGCGCCATGCACAAATACAGCAGGGTCAAACCAAAAGACACACAACATCTGTCCATTTCATGGCAATGGGACCGTCACCCATGAGCCTCCCCGCACATTCTGCAGATCAAATGCTGACTCATCATGCGCAGCATTTCTCTGGTGATGATACCGGGATGTCATGATATAACGAGTAAGAAATAAGATGACAGTCAGACAGCAAGACATCCTGTGCACATGTCCACATGTTGGCATTCACTGGAATACAAAACCACCGACCGCCCGCAAAGGCGGGAGGCTCTTACCTCGCATGTTGGACGCTATATTAAAGCATGCATGTGGCCACTTGAGCTCGAGATCTGTCAGTATGACATAAAAGATTCATATCTGGAAACGTGACCCAACGCATGTACTGAAAGAGGCTTCTGCCCAAAAGACATGCCACACTTGGATTGCTGGTGGATGTCTACACCGCCTTGAAACCACTACGAAGACTCACACCGGGAAAAGCGTTTGTTATGAAAATAAGGGCTTTCTACACGACTTGAAACACCATCATGCCAGTAGAATTATCTTTCAGCACATCAGGCCATAACCCTTCTATTTTGTACGGGAAGTTCGCATGGCACCCACTTGCTCTGTAATCATCGAGACATTACCTATAAAAAGATAATCTCGAATCTTCCGTGCGCCGAGATGGGCTGGAGATAGAGGAAGTGGACGTACGGACGCAGATTGTAAAAGTTGTCAATAATATTTCAAACGTGGCCTATTTCCAAAAAGCGCACTACGTTATGCTGACAATGTTACCAGGAACACTTTCCAAAAAACAAATCAGAGCGAAAATTTCCTTGCAAGAGGTGATAGAGCTCCAAAGACGTCAGCCGATGTTACAAACTGTTCACATACTGTGTGATCCGTCAAGCGGCGTTGTCTTATGCAAAGTAGGATTTCTCAAAATATCTCCAAATTTCATTCGTCTCAATAATTACAATAAAGTATAGGGCAAAGCCTTTGCTAGAAATGCTTAAGTGGCCTTTTCTCGATGTTGGAAAACAATAGTTTTTATACAAGAGTCCCGAGCAGCACTGCAGTACAGCTGTCGTGCACACGGTGCTGCTACAGGTACAGTACAGTCACGGTGACTGCCAGTGCACAAAACAGGTACACTAGCTTTGTCATCATGATCAACAATAATTGTCATTACTTTTAGTCTGTCAGTGTTTGTCACAACGAGTGATGACCCTCTCTTTACTGGCCACGTTACAAAGTCTCCCGTACAGAGCAAGGACCCAGAAAGTGCCAGTGACCTCACCGCTAACAGCAATTCTCTCTCGAGTACTCAACTGCTTCCCGCACCACCATCGTGATCATTCATCAAGTTAGATCCCTGATTTGTGACAACATTTTCACGTCCTGTCACTGCTAGCGCTTCCTTTCAAACTCCCTGCAGAGCTTGGCAACAGTGCCGCGATCAATGCGCGTCTTGAGCAACTGCCGGCCCTTGTGTGTGTGGCCATTGGTGGGGACAATTCGCCTGACCACTTCAAGAGGCAGCGAGCGGTACGTTGCAAAGTTGTGGACCCTGATCTGCATGCCACATCACACAGTGTAATTTTTCCCACCGTGGAAATTTGTGTCTCTGAACAGGCACAGGGCATTTGCTGTGATTTATCAGATGGCCAGCCAGCGTGCTATGCATTACAATATATATATCCTTTGCCAGCTACCATGTGGAAAAAAAAGACTGGTCCCTGGAAGAAAAGGAGAAAAACATTGCCGTACATGGCCAGGAAATGAAGAGGAAGCAGGATCTTACCTCATACAAGTAAGGGTCATTTTGACCCTTGGGCTCAGTGATAACGTCCTTTGAGCTCCCCCTGAAGATGCCATGCAGCCGGCCACGGTCATAATTCCATAGGAAGACTGCTGTGCGGCCATCGATGCCTTCCAGATCCTTCCGGAGATCCGACCCAAAGGTCATCCTCTTCAGAGCGCCAGCCTCAGCGGCTTCACTGCACAGCCCAGTGACACTCCATTAAACATGTGCACACCAGAGAGCAATCCTTCAAACTGTACTGCAGAGATACACCAGCAACATTTCAAGCTCTCAAGCCCACCCCTAGTGGGAAAACTGGAAGTCTACAGAGACCAGAAGGCATTTAGACGCGTCCTTGATGTTGCCAATCCCTTCTAGAGTGCCACGAAGGCAGTGCCTGACGTTGTGAAACATCAGCAGTAAGCAGTGCAACAAAAGCACCTGCAGCCAATGATGCGGCCCGCCTCGAAGGGGCAGCTGTCATCCGGCGGGCCAAGCTCGCGCGTGCCAGAGCGGCTCCCGGGCTGCTCGGGGCCGCGCCTGCTCACGCCATGACCGCTGCTCCCCCGCTCCACCTCGCGTGGTTTCTGCTTGCGAAGCCCATCGTGCCACGGGCTGCGGGGCGGGTCCCTGATCCTGTCATCTGCCTTGCTGCCCTCTCTGCTCCTGCGCCCCGCCTCGACATGCCGCTCTTCATGGCTATCGCGCCGCCGGCTGTCCCGGTGTTGATCATGGTGATCATGGTAGTCACCCCTGTCATCGCGCTTTTTCAGATGCCGGGCGTCTTCGTGTGCCCTGCCTGCATGCCTGTCATCCTCCCTGCTTCTGGACCGCGGGGCACCCCGCTTGTGCTCCCGGCGTCTGTCCTTATCTGCATCCTCTGACCTGCTGCCATACTCTCTCGCATGATCATGCTGTCTCTCCCGCCTTGCATCATGATCCCTCCCACTCTCCTGTCCGTCTCGGTCTCTCGCACGCTCATAATGCTTCTCATCCGCTCTGCCGCGCTTCTCATCTGCTCTTTCTTGTTCCCTGTACTCCTCGCGCCGGTCCCTGTCAGAATAGCTCTGGCGCCTGCCGTCTCTGTCACGTTCAGAGGAGCGCAGCCGGGTCCCTGGTTGGTATCGTTCATGCGGATGCTTTGAGGTGGGCTCTGCGCTGCTGGGATGCCTCTGCGCGCTGTCATGTGGTTCCTGACTTCCAGCTGTCAACCCTGCAGCTTCATGCGCGTCGCCGGTGGCTTCCTCGATGCAGGGTCCCCTCCCTCGCCAGACAGACACAGACTCCTCACCCGCATTGCCGGCCTGTGCGAGAGTCTCTGCTGCAGCCGGCAGCAGAGGAGCTGGCTCACAGAGTGGGACCGAGTCTGTCGGGCCATTCAGGGTGCCGAGGGACCCAACGCCTGACTTGCGAGCCGAGAACGGCGCCAGCAAAGCGCTGGTGAGCGGTGCTGCTCTGCTGGGTGGTGTCAGCACTGCTGGTGATGGCAGGGCAGCAGCTCCCAACAGGGAGGGGTCTCCATCTTCGAGCAGGAACACTGGCTGCAGGGAGCTGCAGACGGGCGGGGTACATTGGGTGTCCAGCAGGTTGGGAGGCATGGCATGCGGCGCGTCCAGGGCATCTCGAGGGAGTGGAGGATGGGCTTCCCGCTCTGGGGTGGGTGGGAAGAGTGTCGGGAACGGCCATGGCAGGGAGCCAAGGAGTGGCGCCAACGCAGAGTCACCATTCGCCATTGGCTGTTCCCCAGGCGCCTCATCAGTATTTGTCCATTCTGGGCTTGGCACCCAGCGCACTTCCACATCTTCTGGCATGCTAGCATCCTCCTGCACAAGGAAATGCCTTTGCTCTGAGACTCTGCAGCTCTTCTCTTTGCTGTCTGCCTGCCAGGACACAGAAAGAGAAGAATGGGATGAATATAACGGAGTTGTGCAGAAGAGCCACAAAAACTGACGCCTGTACCAGTGCCATGAAAAGAAGGGACTTGATTGCTGCGCAGCGCACCTTTGCATTGTCACGAGAGGTCGCAGCGCAGGCAACCTCTCCCATTTGCTCATCAGGAAGGGCGGCCTCCAGATTGCTGCTACCTAAAGGATCAGCCTCCGTTGCTGGCTCCTTCTCCATGATGGAAACTTGTCCACCATGTGCAGTGGGCTGGGCTGTGCTGTCTCCTGCTGCAGGTGTGGCAGCAGTGGACTGCAACTTGTGGCCTTGCACATTACAGGCTGGCTTGCCAAGTTGCTCCTCCAGACTGGGCGCGTCTGCTTGCGCATGTCCACCAGCCGAGCCAGGTATCAGAGCAGGCTTGCCATCGGTGTCACTGCAAGTCTGCTGCTGGGGAGGTGGGCCAAGCGGAGATGCAACATACTCCTTGCCACTGCCAAGCTGTGCGCCGAAGACTGGCCTGTGCTGAGCCACCATGTCATCAACAGGGCTTGCAGGCGAAGAGTGGATGGCTTTGACCACGCCTGTCCTTGGTGACCGAATGAATGGTGGTGAGGCGGCAGATGCGCCAGCATTTCCATCATCTGTGCACCCTGATTGTACGTCCAAGCTCCCATTGCCTAACACCAGGCCAGTACTCTGCAAGCCGTCTGGAGACTGCTTGTCCTCGCTGTGCTGGGCCCTGGGCAGCTGGGACTGTGCAGCTACAGGGACTGGCGCATCACAGCTGCTTAAAGCTGCTGACATTGGATCACTAGCTGCTTGTGGATGAACAGGCTCCGCTGCCCGCTCCTCAATATCAGTCCCTTCTCGTTGATATTGTCCTTGTGGGCTCCTTTTTATGTTTTGCTGCACATTGACTGCCTGACTCGCAGCTGCCATGCCGCTGGGCTCTGCGGAAGACAAGTGTGGGATGGCTGAAGCGCCTGTTCCAAATTCCTCATCACTGGGTACCGCAACTGGAGCGGCATCTGTGGCAAGTGCCTGTGTTGCGGCCGGTTCTGCTCCTGGCTTCGGCTGCCCTGCAGGAGGTGAATGCGACACTGCCTCTGCGCCTAATTCCTGCTGATCGACAGGATGCGCGCACACAAGCATCGCCTGGCTTCTGGTTTCCTCGCCTGCAAGTGGTCTGCATGCTGCGACCCTCGCAGGGCCGATCCTGCAGGAACTTCCAAAGTCTCAGTCGAGTAAGCACACGAGATTCTTGTCACCTACTGCACAATTTGTCATTGCGTGTTTGACAGAAACCCATCGAGGGGTCCAGTTTTGAACACCTGAGACTCCACCGTTTGGTGCTTGTGTCCTGCGTGAAGTGATCCTTGGCCCTGTTGAGCTCAACACTTATCTGCGAATGCACCGACACGGTTATCAAGTGGCCTGAGCTTCTTGCGTCTGAGGAGAATCGTGAGGTTGAGAACAGCGGTTGCTTCACACATGCACACCTGGGACACAGGCTTGGTGCTGTTTGCAAAAGACCGCAGTTTGCGACTCTGCATCTCATGCAGCAAATCCTCCACAGAAAGGCCTGCTGGCTGTTCCCTGAGAAGCTCCCATACACAGTACTTCACTGTGTGCTGCACCTGCCCTCCTAACTGTCCCGACTTCTTCCTCCCAGCCTTGGCAAAGGGGTTTACATCCTCCATTGCATCTTCATTTCGTGCCCTCTTCCCCATTGTCACCGTCCTTAGCCCCAATCACTCCATGTCTTCCTCACCTAAAGACATCCTCAGCACCATTTGAGTGTTGTGGACGTGACCTTCCTGTGTATGATGTCTGCCACATTTTTGGTTTCATAGCAGTCCATCGTATACATTCTTATAAGCTTTTCGTTCTTGTTTTGCAAGATACATGCCCGCCTTCTCCAAAGTTACAGGTAAAATTACAACGTGGCAGACAATTTACCGGTCCTCTCCCAACAATCTCACGCCAGCACCACAACATTCCCCCTTGGTGTTTGTCAGTGCGTTCAAGAAGTTCAAGATCAACAAGAGCTTGTCTTGCCCGCTTCTGCAACTTCTGCAGACTGCAAGCCTTGCAGTGCAGTGCAGTGCAAGGGGCTGATGTCAGCTTCCTGGGGAAAAGAGGGAACTGCAAGGGTCAACGAGGAAGCGGAGATGCCTTCAGAGGAATCTTTTGCAGACGGTTCAGAGATGCCTCTTCACGAAAGCGTGCGCAGCCAGTGATCCAGCACTTCGGGAACACCTGCAAAGGCGACTAGGAGCTGCGAACGGGTTTCTGGCAATCCAGTGATTGCCTTTGGAGGCTCAGAGCGTCGAAGGTGCGAGCCAGCATCCTTGGTCTGCTTTCGTTGCTGTGGACGGAATTAGGGCTAGCTTCCACTGTTGCATTCCACCAAGGCTGTGGCTTTCCGATGGAGGGAGGATTGATATAAAGGCGCCTTAGCAGCCTTTCGTACTATTTTGCTCTAGCAATCCTGACAAGCGGCGGGCTCTTTGGTCCTTTCTGTCTCTGCGCTGCGATGGTGGCTACGCCTGATCGGCTTCTGGGATCAGCAATGTTGCAGAATTTGATGACACCGCAGCTACGATTGATGTTGCTTTGCTGCTTGGGTAGCAGAGTACGGGTTTCCGTCACGTTTGCCATACACGCATCCGTGCCCATCACAGGCATAACGTGGTGGCTTCTTGATTTTCTTAACATTGTTTGGAGTGGTTTGACCTCTGTTCCCCATGGACGATGGTTTCCCTCTGTGTGACGAGGTTTCTTGCGACCCGACCGAGAGGTCTCTTCCAAGTGAAGCTGCGTTGTCGTGTCGCAGCCGTATTGCCGTCGTTGCCATAGGAATCGACGTTTCCTTGGTGACAGTGTCTTTGATCACTACTATCACTCACCTGTCAGGCCAGATCCACCTCACTTTCGGTGAAGGTGCCATGGAGACACTCGAAAGCCAACAACCAGTGGCATATCTGGAGCTGACGTGCCTTGTCTGCAGGAGTCTCAGAGAGGAGACAAAGGCCCTTTCGACAGCAGCAGTGAGCCATGGCCTCCAACAAGGGGGACCTGGAGCTGTCCAAGACGGGCGTCAACGGCGACGGCAAGGTTCTGGATCGCCAAGTCACCCGCGACTATGAAGTGGAAGAGTGAGTCTCCTGTCTGTCAGCGCTTTTCAGCAGCATTCAAATTTGTTTGAACTCATGACCTCTGGCTTGCAGCCCTGCACAGTTGACTCAAACTTGCTTCTTCACCTTGCAGGTACACTGCACATGGTTGGCTGGCAGCCACTTTTTTCTGGATTAAGAGCTGGGCTCTGCCAGGCATTGGCATGTTCTGTGAGGTGAAAATGAAGCTGATTGCCAAAGGATCTCCTTTATATGCCATTTTGTGCAGATTTTGTCCATCATGAAATTGTGCATGGGTTACTGACTGCGTAAATGGGAGGAGCTAATTCAATCGTGTGTTCCTGCAGTCCTACTTTATCTTTTCCATTGGTAACATTACCCCCATCTTCCAGGAGACCTACAAGGTGAGCACTTTAGTTGGCAGATGTACATGAATGTGCCATGCATTGTTCTAGAGCTGTGAAGAAGTAACAAAGCTGTCTACAAGTCTGATCAAAGAGCTGACATTGTTGTGTTGATACCTGTAGGACTGCTACAAGCAGCACAAGACATGCTCTGAGAGCCTGATCAACGCAGAGACTTACGTCCAGGTGTTTTGCCCTTTCCATCTGGTGCCTGATGTCCCGCTTTCACACGAATGCCAAGGGAGAATCAAGAGGCGTTTTGCATGTGGAGCGATTAAAGTATGTCCATGCTGCTGCAGGTCAGTGGTATCATTGTGGGGATGCTGCTCATGGGCTACATTGCTGACCAGATTGGCCGCAAGTGGGGTTCCGCGCTGACCGCCAGCTTCATGTTTGTTGGTGGCATCATGCTCACAGCCTCCAATGGCGTCACCATCCAGGGCTGGGCCATCATGTTTGCTGTGTCACAGTTCATCTTCGGGTGCGCACATACCCTTTCTAAATTGCATAAGGGTATGCAGGATTTTATTTTAGCCTATGAAAGCTCAAAAATTCCTCAGTCTTCCTTAACTTTGGTCTTTTTCCTGTGTTCCAGATATGGTGTTGGCGGAGAGTACCCTCTGGCATCTTCTTCTGCTGCCGAGCGGGCTGAGGCCAACAAAGCACTGCGCTTCCGCCGTGGAGAGATGGTTGTCTGCACCTTTAGCATGCAGGTCCGGCAAACCTCGGTTTTATTTTCGTACTGGATTGTCATGTTCAGATCTGCCCACTATCACCAAAGCCTGCATTCAAAGAGCACATTGTGATGGCACCCATTATAGTTCTGGAAGCTTCCTTCTGTAAAGATATTGAGGTCTGCTTGCAGGGCTGGGGTAACTTGGTGAACACAGCTGTTCTGTGCATCCTGCTGGCAATCTTCGGCCAGACCGGAAGCAAGTACAACCACCATTCCCTGGACGCTGTCTGGAGAATCTCCTTCGGTATTGGCCTGATCCCTGTTACCTTCATGCTCGTCTACCGTCTCTTCTTCCTCCAGGAGTCCAAGGTCTGGAAGAGGCAGAGCAAGCCTGCGTCGGTGCGCCACTTACCCTGTGCATATCTGTGATTGTGACTCGAGACATTGAGCCCCACTATGAGGGGCACCTGTATATTGCTGATTGCTGTACTCCTGGTGAAGATTGCTGGACATGTCATGTGGGCAAGGTGTTTCTGGCCAACGATTTTGACAGCACAGGAGCTCACTGGTGTCATCATGGCGTGCAGGTTGCCCTGCGTGAGCAGAAGGTGCTCTGGTACCACTACTGGCACAGGCTGGCTGGCTGCGCCCTGTCCTGGTTCTTCTGGGATGTGTCCTTCTATGGCAACAAGCTCTTCCAGTCCACCTTCATCAAGATCCTGTACCCAGGCGCCACCATCCTCACCACCCTTGAGTGGACTCTGCTCAACTCTGCAGTGTCTCTGGTGATTCTGCTTCCAGCAATCTGGATTGATTTGCACAGACAAAGCACGCTGGAGTCCCACACACGTGCATGAACTTGTTGGCTGTGTCCTCCAAGTAGCTTGAAAAATGCGAGAGAGGACTGTAGATGAATCTCTTTGAGCCAGGAAGAGCCTTCCGCTGAGGAGCATCTGGTGGGTTTGTAGGTCGGCTACTACTTCTCTGCCTTCACCGTTGACAAGCTCTGGATGGGGCGTGTCAGGCTCCAGTCCATGGTAAATCCCCAACGCTCCTGGCCTTACTCTTGGTTGCTGCACTCGGAGGACTTGTCCACCACTTGCCTGATTTCGAGCAGGATAAAAACATTTTTGATTGATTTTGACAGGGTTTCCTCATGGTGTTCATTCTGTTCCTGATCTGCGCTGCTGCCTACGACCCGCTGGTGAAGCACGCCATCAAGTTGTTCCAGGCCCTCTACTTCCTGTCCTCCTTCTTCGGTGCGTCCTGCTTTCGCACACTTTCGTGATCATACTTCTCGCGCGGTACTGCACCCATGTCTTAAATTTTGTGCAGCCACATTTCTTCACGTGTCAGACTGCTGCTGCTGAACTGTTTGCCTGATGGAATGCAGGCCAGTTTGGACCCAACGCCACCACATGGCTGCTGCCTGGTGAGGTGTTTCCCACCGACATCCGTGCCACATGCCACGGCATCTCTGCTGCCACCGGCAAGGTTGGCGCACTTGTGGCTGGGTGAGTCATCCTTAATTGCCTCTGCTTGCGTGTATCGCTGTGAATGCACCTCTTGCCGCTGCCTGCAGTGATGGCCACCACTGCCAGCTTCTTACCAGTGAGTGTTACATGCTTGTCGGTCGTCCTGACAGTTTTGCGTTGTTTGTTGCAGAATCTGGTTTGCATACCTCACCAACGCTGGCAAGTTCTACGTGGCGGCTTTCTTCAACCTGGTGAGCTCCACCCTGCTTATTTGCTGAATTAGCCGCATTTTTCTCTCCGGCATTCAACATCAAGTTGTCTGTCCTTGCAGCATTTTCTCTCCAGAAGTGTAATGGGCAAATTAGTTCTGTCTGAAGTCAGTGTCTATGTCGTGCATGCTGTGTCCTTGGTCCAAGCATTTTGGGAGTCTTTGGGTTGTATCTGACAACATGTCAGTGTGTGTGCTGAAGCACTCATCCTTTGTACTCGCTGCTGCACAGGCTGGACTGATCCTCACAGTGCTGTTTGTGCCCAACATCATGACCCTTGACCTGCGCGAGGGCGACCGCCGCTTTGACGCCTTCATGGCCAACAAGCCCGAGGCCTACACCGGCGATGCCACTCACCCCAAGAACCTGTCCATCTTCGAGCGCTACGTCCTCAGGTATGGCAACTACTACAACGCGGCTGCCGATGACAAGGCGCGCAAGGAGGAGGGCATCCGCAGCACTGGCACCCTGCCCACCGGCCATGCTTAGAGGGAGTGAGCATGAGTCTATCATCAAGCAGTGACTGGGGCAGGATTCCTCCAGCCGGATGCAACCGCTTGGAGTCAGTCTCGCAGGATCGGTCTGGGTGTGCCAGTGACATATGACAGGCAGCCATTGTTCGGTTGACAGTCACTTTTGGCTCCAAGCTGTGTTGCTGTGCGGAAATGAACTGCTGCTGAGTACCGGCAAACACTCATATAGAGGTTACCCTCCTGAGTTCTGTGAGAGAGTTCTGTGTGCTCTCTTGGGAGATATTGCTTACCAAAGGGTCCTTGGCATGACTGATGTAGGATTTTTTTTTCTTGTGTTTTGGCTTTTGCTGCGTATGCTGTGTAGTCAGCACAGTAGCAACAGCTTGCTGCACATTGCGCATTTTAGAGTCGTGAGGCTGCGGATGTAGCTTGGTATTGCAAGCGGGCAGGCGCGGCCCTACTTTTAAGGTCCTCAGTTTCAAAGCATGGCTGCATGCAACTGGTGTGCATGCTTCACATCTTTTTTTGGTAGAGGTTTCAGGCTTGGCAGGTCATGGCGACATGGCATGTGGGCCCTATGCTATCAAAATGAATGTTGGTAGCACGCTCTCTTTGGCAAAAAAACATGCTTTTAATTCGCTTGTCAGTGGTATTAAGTATTTTTGGGTTGTGCAAGGACTGTCTGTGAAACGGCAGCAAAGAATTTGTGTCAAATGTGCATCTGCATATGTGCGAGATGCAGTGCACCTTTTGAATGTTTCTCTGATGTGTAAGTCAGATTCTTTTGGCAACTCAATGCAGTGGAAGTATCATTATGTCTTTTCATGGTTTATGAGGACCACGTGTGCATATTAGCTGCATGCTGCCATACAGAGCTTATGATCTCTTCATTTTACTGGGCACGATCATAGCTATATAGGGCATGCACAATGGGCACCTTTTGGCTTCCGGAAGGATCCTTGCAATGACAGTTTCATATGGCTCGACGCCGCCTGTCTCACAATTGAGGCCTTGGAGACATGCTAGTGGCGCTCCTATTGGTACCTGGCTGAGTAGCTAGTTGGCTGCCAGCACTCCATCCATTTCCTAATGAGTGAAAAATTGAAGTTGGCGTTAGCATGAATTCTGCAAGCTGCAGATTCACAAACACAGAGGCATTTGCAGCACCTTCACATTAGCCCAGGCTGCATGGGAACTGATGATCCTTGTTTGATGTGGAGTTTGCCTGATGGGTGCCAAAAACCTGCTGGCCGGGTGCAGGTTTAAGACCCCCCTGCCCACCCTCGCACCCTTCGACTTTGGATTGCAACGGGCGGGACTTCAAATTTAAATTGCCACCAGCTCCACTGTCACTGAAATTCTGGTTTTAGTCTCCGTCAACTAACTCTGGCAGATCCCTGTTGTTGGACATTAAGCCACTGAAACGGGGGACCTTCCAGCATTCCTCAACACTGTGCGCAGCCCACGTCGCCTGACTGAGGCAATTAGCCGTTGAGAATTGGAATGGCGAAATCAGGGATAGATAAGAAAATGGGATTGAAGCAGCAAGTCGTTAAGAAGAGGGGCAGACCTCCGAAAGCCAAATCTCTCCAAGCGGCAAAAGCCAAGCCTCAGAAAACCGAGTCAGTCCGGGCAGTCCTTAAAAGGGCCGGCAAAGACAAAAAGGAAGCTAAGAGAGCGAAGAAAAAGAAGCAGTTGCTGCAAAGTCAGGTGCCCAGCCCGCTCACTCTGATTAGGATTGTAACATCCGTATCCCCAGATCCGGCTAGGTACTGACATTATTCTCGGAATTTGCCCCGTAGGTTGCGGCAAACGAAGATTTAGAAAGGGATGCTACTGTACCAGCTGAGATGGGCACTCAGGATCCTGTCCAAGTTCCGGCTGCTCAGCTAGCAGAGGTAAGGGTTCCTCGCTGGTCCAGGAGGACCAGCACCGCAAAGCTCCTGTACTTTTATGTGTTTGGAAGTCTTCGAAAGATCATTGGCCAAACCCCCTCCGACATGTTAGCATGGCATTGAGGCACTTGCCTCATGTCCCTCAAAGGCTTTGAAGCAACCTTTTCTGGACCGCCTTTAGCGCTGCTAAAGCTAGCTAGCTGCACTGAGAGGATCTATTACAATGCAAAGCAATTATCAGCCGTCTCACTGCCTGCAGGCTAAGCATGCATCCTCAGTCACTGACTACATCACCGGGTCGTGGACGTATCTGTCAGAGTTGGTGCGCGGAGTGCGATATGGCCAGCGCCACTAGGCTTGATCTGAAAATTAGCAGCAGTAATAATTCAACAGTGGCAGCAGTGTCAGCAGCATGCCAACATCGAAACTTGCCTCTTCTGGAAGGGTAATCAGACAGGTTCAAGCCCATCTGGGCGCACAGTGTTGGGCACAGACTGATGTGCCTCCAGCATCTCTTGCCGGCAAGCATGTCTCCGTGCTCGATCAGAAGCAATGGGTTTGAATGGAATCAGAGGAGCTCTTCTGTGACTGGTCTAAAATGACTGGCTCTGAGTTTATTGCATGCTTTGGGGGTTGTACATTTCATTGCATTGGGCTAAAATATATTCGAGGCCAGCAACAATGAGCTTCAGCGCTCTACATTTTGGTATAAAACGACTGCCAATTTTGTTACTTTGCAAAATCATTTTCGCGGATGCATTCTGCTAGGTCTCATTGAGTGGCATGCTCTTATGAGTGAGGATGATCGTTTTGATGGGAAAAGCGGATATGGCACAATGAGATCTTGCTGGACGTCCTGTCCCAGGAGTGTCTGCAGAGTACTCTAGTGTCCCAGCTCGTCAGTCAATGGCATTATCCTTTAACCAGAAGGGCTGATGACTTGTCGCACTGCGGCAGAGTTACAGCAACTGGCAGTTAGTGGCTTGTCATGACATTGAGGGGTTGCCGCACGCACTTCAGAAAGCTATTCAGGGGTTGGTCCAGCTGTACGAGTGTTTCTGCTATCAGTGTGCACTGCATGCAAGTTTGAAGCTGTTGTGTGCTTCAATTGTTGCAACACTTGTTCCATCATTATGTGTGTTCAGCAAGCTCGTCAATGCTTATTGTTGGAGCATCAGCAATAATGCTTCAAAGTAAGCATACAAAGGGGCGGCACTGCCACTGGCGGTCAATTTTGATTTTTTTAAGCTTCAGCTGTGGTGGTAACCTTGTCACTGTAAGATAGTAATTTTGTGTTTCACAAATGAGCACTAGCGCAAACTGAATCCACCATCCTCGACTTCTGACAAGCATGTGTGGGAGCATCTGCTGACATCATGATGTCACATCATCATGCACGTGACAGCTCAGCTTTATTTCCATGGATCTAAACTCAGCTTCGACAATCGTATCATCATCCACGGATGTATGAGAGCCTGCTCATGTCATCACCAGAAAAATAATTTAACCGTGGTCATACAAAGTCAGGTCAACAGATCCGCTATGTCTGATGAGACCTGTTTGGACTTTTTCAATTCTTGGCAGCACAGGCCACAAGGGTATCCACATCAATCATCGTCAGAAGTGCTTTGTTTCAAGCTGCCCGCAACGTCCTACGTATGAGGGACGACGAGGGCACGTTGACGCCCTAGAACGAAACGACCTCGTACCCGGCAGCATCTCAGTGTCTCGCATATGTCTTGGTGCGGACTAGCTCAATCATTAGAACCAGATGCCACAAATCTTGACAGATTCTGAAGACCATCCATGTTCCAGTGGCTTCAGTGCATCGTTTGCGATGCCTTCCCCCACGCCCAAGAGCCGAAAACTTCAGCTTTCCTGTATTTATCGTCATCACTTTCCACCAGGCACAATGCTCTTTGGAGAGAGTGCCAATGCATGCTCAGCCGCAACATTGCTCAACCAGGCTGCAGAGTCAGGTGTCAACTTCTTCGACACAGCAGAGATGTATCCAGTCCCACAGCGCGCTGAAACACAGGGCATGTCAGAGGCCATCTTGGGCAGCTGGATGCGTAGCCAATGCAGGTGAGATGCAAGAAACTCTGGGCATGGTGCTAGATCAGCTTGCCATCATCACACCTCGCTGCATGAACTCCACCAAGCCCCGTCATCTCAGAGAAGACCCACTCTTTTGGGTGCCCTTGGCAGGGAGGACTTTGTCATAGCAACCAAGGTGACAGGCCCTTCGGGACAGATGACCTGGATTCGCAATGGCCCTTCTGCTCTGGACTCCGCCTCCATCACAGCAGCCATCGATGGCAGCTTGCAGCGTCTGCGCACGGACTACATTGATCTCTACCAACTCCACTGGCCTGACAGGTCCCACACTGACACCCTCAATTTTCACGATCCTCTGTCTTCCTATGCGTAGCCAGGAGTACTTCTGCGTCATGAGGCACCAGAAGGGCTCTCAATGAAGCTGTTTGCAGATATGTGCCGATGTTTGGAGAGACGCGATACCAGCCAGAGAATGCATACACTGCGGTGCCACTGGAGCAGCAGCTTGAGGCGCTGGCAGCAGCGCAGAAGGCTGGCAAGATCAGGCACATTGGCCTGAGCAACGAGACAGCCTGGGGGCTCATGGAGTGCTGCAGGCTAGGTGAGAAACACAACACCCCCTATCGAAGTTGGGCGCAGCATTGCCCAATCATCACGCTCGCATGCTCCTTCATGCCAGGCTGCTTGTCAGCAGCACTTGCACAATCCATGTCAATTCCTTCCAATGTATGACTGACACCTGGGAGGCTGCAGCGAAGGCACGCAAGGATCTGCCAAGGATAGCCTCCCTGCAGAATGCCTACAGGTGAGGCCGCCGCCATTGGCTTCACTTCAGGTTCATGACAAGGCATGTTGCAAGGCACCTCCCCTTAAGGTTCACTGTCACAGCAATCATGGAAAATAGGCAATCCAGCCAACTTTGGCTGTGCAGCTTGCTGTGTCGGACGTTTGAGGGCGCACTGGCTGAATGCTGCCACCTGGAGCAAGTGCCTCTCCTGGCGTACAGCCCCCTGGCCATGGGTCTGCTCACGGTGCGCCTTTTGATGCCCTTTGCCAGCATCCCCTTACTCTCTCAACTATTGCTTAAAATCACATTGCCACTACTTCATTTGGGGCCCCGTGCGCATGTGAAGTTATTGCATCGGGATCGCTCCTGATCCGCAAAGCAGGCCTGAATTTGTGGCCTGTCCGCACGCATCCTACCTGGCATGAGTAAAGTGAAATCGAGTACCTCCAGGGTAAGTACCTTGGCGGGGGGCCGGAGGGTGCGCGATTGAACAAGTACAAAGGGCGTTATGCGGAGGCTGAGTCGCGGTATGGCGCTAAGCCCAACACAGTGGCAGCAGTGCAGGCCTATGTGGCCCTGGCACACAGCGCAGCAATGTCTCCTACTGAACTAGCAATCCGGTGAGCACCACATGGATCCTGTTTGACAGTTCCTTTCCTGCACTTCATTGTGGGGACACGAGAGTTTCCCCAGAGGCAGTCGCTCCTGTATAGTGCTGGGTGGAACCTCTCTCTGCATGTCCTTCGGGATAAATGCCACGTGTTGTGTGGAAAGCAGACAGATGCATTCCATCTGAATGGGGAGGGTGGTGCAGGTTTGCGATGTCGAACACTTTGGTCACGAGCATTATAGTTGGTGCCACAAGCTTAGAGCAGCTGCAGGAGATAATAGAGGCGGCTGAGAAGGGGCCTCTGAGTAGGGACCTCTTAGGTGCCATCGATGACATCCACCAGCAGTTTCCAAACCCAAATCCATGAAGGCTGCTCCTAGCCTGCAGTGTCTTTGAAGCAGTTGGACAGGCTTTCTGGAGACACGGGGTTTGAGAAATTGGCCTGCACAACGGGAACAGATTCTTTTGAATGACGTGCAAATGGAAGGTGGGAAGAATGACCAGCTGAGCAGTCGAATGAGTCCAAGTAATGTGAGAAAGGGGAACCTCCAGGGTTCCATGATTCCTGTTGCATTATGATAAGGATACAGGCCTACGTATCCCAATGATCAGGCATGGCCAAGCATTATTTTTCTTATTAATCAACACCGCCATTCACTCAAGTTCTCATAGTTTCGGACACTGCGTTTCCAGGTGGTTCATTCCAGACTGAAATGAAATTTTCAGTCAGTTCGTTAGGACTTCAAAGCTAGCTAAAAATGCACTTTCACATCTAGCTAAAAGTGCACTGTACGCCCGGATCTATAGATGTAGATCTATAGAGTCTAATTGTAAAGCAAATGGGATGAAATGGCACTGCCTACACAAAATGTCCAGCAAAATTATCTGTTTTCAAGGTCATCTGCCCTTCATGAACTTCAGTGGACACTCCCTGTACAAACTGATCAGTACATCATGAAAGATCCAAGATCCAGCAGGATTGCTGAGCACAAAATCTATGAATGGCATGTTGCAGCTCAGGAATGACTGTCTTGTGGGCAGAGCTGCGGCCTGTCTACCAAGTTGCAGCGTTGGCTGTATAGGAAAAGAAGAAGATCGTGAGACAGCCTGGCCATGCGGGAGGCGCTGCTCTCATCTCAACAGACCACACTGAGTCAGTGTGTGACACTGACAACCCGCGCAAGTCTGTCAGCTGTGGAGAAAAAAAACTTTGCGGAAATCAGAATCAATGCATCCTGGTGACACGCTGGCTCAAACAGCCAAAATCATGGCAAAATTTGTTTTCAGCCCTTGATGGCAGAGGTGAGGTCGGAGAGGGCCCCAGGCAGCTGCAGGGGCTGAGTGAAGGCGTCTCTGGTCAGGTTGGAGAGGGCGCCCTGGACCAGATCATGCTTGCTAGGCGGAGCCGGGGCCGTCTCATTGTTCTTCACCTGTGCCATCCATAAGCCACTTCAGAATTGATACGTGCCTCCCATATAAATGCTTGCAGAGTGTCTCGAGGTGAACACTGGATGGGCTTTGTATGTATAACCAGGAGAAGAAACCCCCGCAGCATCTGGTTTAGCTGCCAACCCACAAGATCATAGAGCTCAACCAGATAGTGCAGAACTGTCCTCTCAACAGATCAACAGCCAGATTGTGGTGGCTTGCAGTACAAAGTCGCAGCCAGCTGCCAGTGAGGCTGATGTCACTCACAATGGTGACGGCGTCCATGATATAGCCAGAGGGAGACTCCACAGCCTGCAGCCAAACACACAACGCTCACTCCTTGACTCCTTGACGATCACAGTTTCTACTGCAGCTGCACCACACTGTAAGGCTGGCGATCAAACTGGCTCTCCTCTCATTGGGCATGCCAATGCCAGTGCCATTGGTAAGAAAAGTCGCTCCTACAGTCAGCGGACTTCAGGTCCTCTTGCATAGCAGGTGTAGCTAAGAGAGCATGCTAGTGTCCACACCTCTGCAATCAGGTGGGTGGCATTGGCGCGCAACCGCTGGTAGCCATACCTGTGCCATCCAAAAGCAATTCTCAGTACTGATACTGGCCTCCCATAAGTGCTTGCAGAGTGTCTTGGTGGCAACACTCAACGGGCTTCACATGAACATGCATGTGAAGCCATGCATGCATATGGGTGAGCCTACCCCTGCAACAAATGGTATACCTGCTAACTCACAACATTGATGAGCTTGACAAGATGTTGCAGGACCGTGCTCTCAACGGATCAACTACCTCAGGTTGATGTTGGCATAGATGGCCGGCTGAGGATCCTCCAGGAAGTCTGCGGTGCCCACCTGCCGACCTGCACGACCCAATCCACGCATGCTCTCAGGTGCTAGTTCCAGCCGAATATTCTTCAACCCGTGATGCTATCATGACCACGAGGCACCGAACGCCCTTGTTGTGCAGGGACATGCTTACCCTTCACCTTTGTGTTCCTTTCAGGGCGTTTTGCATTGCCATGCACCTGCTCTTGCCCTCAACTACCACTCCTCCACGCGCATTTCAATAGTGGCACTGCCCCTAGGATTGTGCAATTCAACAGGTCTGTATTTTGGACCAAGGTGTATAGATGGCAGCACCTGCATTGCCGATGAGGAAGTAGATGGGTGCGCTGGGCTCGTAGTAAACCGTGGTGGTGTTGCCGTTGAGCGTATTGAGCGCTCCAGTGCTCTGCTCACCCTTGCTGGGCTTGCACTGATTCTTGTATGTGGGGCATGTGCGCGCATACCTGCACATCGAGGTACCAGGTTTGGATGAAAGAGCAAATTCCCAATATATTTTACGTCCTCACAAAAAGCTTCATGCACACCTTTGGACACAGGTGGCAAAGCCATGCAGGCTGGGTAAGTTCACCACATCCATTGGTCAGGGGGCAGCTCTGGCCTGCTGCAATATCACATGCCAGCAGTGTCCTGCATTGCAGGACTTCTAAAACAAAAGATCCCAAGTAAATTTTCGTGCTTTGAAGACAGGGGAATCGAGAACTCACGCGTGCATGTGGCCGAAGAACATGGCATCAATCTGCAGAACAGCCACAGAGGACACTTTCTTAATAAGTGAACTAAGCAGTGATGATACGATATTAAGTCCTCAGTGCAACATGCCAGTCCAAGCTAGAGGGCAGAAATAAGAAGGAACCATTGCTGTACATGTGTGAACGCTTGACCAGGAACACATAGACATGCATGCATGCAAGCTGACCTGGCCTGATCAGGCAGAGCCCATGTGAATGACACAAGTGAAGGTCCCACCTCGGTCTCGCAGAGAAGGTTGTGCAGGCGCAGACATCTGCACGCGTACCTGACTCGCAACATCATCTTGGGCCACCAAACAAATGACTTGCAAGCACATCGGAACCCTTGACACCTGAGCTGGCGAGCTTTCAAGGTGCAGTGTGCCAGTAAGCACACCTTGAATTCATTGAAAAGGTCCTCCAGGGAGGCGCGCATGCGTACGGCCATTGTCTGATCTCCATCGTCGTCGCTGCGGTAGTCTGACGAGTCGCAGTAGAACATGCGGTGAACGCCCACGAGCAGCCATGGCGTCTTGCTGCGGTCCACGCTCTTCAGGTCGTCCTCAATCCACATGTGCACCAGCTCAGCCGCATGCTTTGTGCCACCTCAGCAATGTGCTCGATTTGTGGGTGCATCAGGGTGTCAGGGAAGGAGTTACGCGCACAAGTGCTGTTTTGATCTGTGCCATGTTAGTGACGCATGCATGGCAAACATCATTACTGAAGTGCATCAAGACTGCAGCTAGCAACAAGCTGACCATTTCTTGTGACACAGGCAGAGCAGATCCCGAACACTGTCCGGCTGTAGGAATGCCTTTCTATAGCATCTGTCTGAATTGCAGAGCAGGGCACTTGGGGGAAGGTCTGGCATGGGAAGTTTGGAGTGAAGCAGAGGCTGGGACCGGGGGCCTCACTGGCGCTGCAGGGTGCCCTCCGCGAAGGGGCTCTCGCTGTCGTACTGCAGGAAATGGATCGGGCCGTATTCGAACGAGTAGTAGGAGCGCAGGCCCCAGGAGCCCGCGGTGGCCATGATGGGCTTGGACTGGCCCGGCTGCTGTGGCATGCTCTGCTGCCGCGTGTACACAATGCCACACTCGCCGCCTGTGCCGCGCAAACACCACTGTCATTGAGGGCGATCACAGAAAGCTGCTGTGATGAAACGAGGCCTTTGATGGCCTCAGCAAGCATGTCACAATCATGGCAATACTTATTTTTCCTGGGCAATAGATCTCCGCAGCCCAGTCCCAAAACATGGCTGCTACCATGCATGGTCCATGGTTTGGCCGCACCTCTGTGCACCTCACCGGACTTGTCATAAAATGTCTCAGGCAGCAAAGCACAACAAGTGGGGCAGTCTGAGGGGCTGGGGCGCACGAGCATCGTTGGAACCAGGGAATGTGAATGCGTCGCCTGAGTTGTAAGCTGCAGCAATCAAACCACACGATGGTCAGACTGCATGCAGTGCTCTCTGCTCTTCTTTCAGCAGCTATCTGCACAACTCAACGTGCATGTCAAACAGATGTCCACAGTACATTTGATTTAGCCAGAGTTTTCTTACTGTCGCGCTCGTGGTTGCCAGGGACGGTCATGAATGGCAGGTAGCGGGTGAACACAGAGATCTGCTCGTAGTAGTTGTCCCAGTCCGCCAGAAAACCACTGCATGGCACACAGGTGAGGCACAACAAGGTGCTTCTCCAATCAAAGTCCCCATCTAGGCAGTTTCTTGCCTCTGCAAGCCAGGGGAGTCCGGCAGATGTGTGCACTTTTCATCTTGCATAAGAATAGAAACTTCAAATCGGAAGACAACAAAGACAATGGTAATGTGTGAACATGGCAATGCATGCAAAGGTGGAGCCTCACTCCGCATAGGACAGGTCTCCATTGTGGACGTTCAAAGTGTATCCGTTGGCGATCTCAGAGGCGATGGCATTGGTGACAGGGATGGAGTTCTCCTCATCCTTGCCAGGCTCATTGGCTCCATCTACCTGGGACTGCAGTATGCCATGTGCACAAAGTATCAGCAAAAGTTACAATGGCAAGTGAGACATTTACACACATAGTACGCATGCAGCCAGGTCCACAAAGGAAGGGTTAAGGTACCCAACTGTTTGCATGCATTATCATCCAAAGGGAAAATATGCGCACACACCTGGCCCATGTCTGCTGACATGATGATCTGCGAGGCATGCAATGAGAAACCTTAGCCATATAGGGAAAATGTCATAGGGAAAAGGGCACAAAAGAATGCAACAACACTACATTTCGGTGCAAGGCTGGCTGTCACTTCAAGAGGTGCACCACACCTTTACAAGGCTCTGGTCTCCAGAAGCCGGAGCTGTTGTGAAAAATGCCTCCAGTGCATATCCATCGGCCTGCGTCCACAATCATGAATTTCACCGCCTCTGCACATCTGGTGGTCCCGGTCAGACAACAGGCTAGGCAGTGCATACGCGTGCAGTGGTTTGATCAGCCAAGCATTGTCAATTTCTGCACGAAGCTGCATGCCTTTCTTTCTAACAGAGGTCAGCTAGCACATGTGCAGTCCAGTAGGGAGCATTGTCTTGTGGATCAATCCCCTGGACATTAAGCATCAGGGACAGGAGCGCACGTCTGAACCGTACACGTAGTAGTACTTGGTCGATGGCTGCAAGCCGGTCATGGCGGCAGTGTGCAGGCTGCCCGGGTCGAAGTAACCGGTGCCATTGGCAGGTGCGCCACAGATGTCCGCCCTTGTGTATGTTTGTGTGGTGGCTGCAGCGAGCACAAGAGATTTGTCAGGCTGGGGAAGAGCTACGCTGAAAAGGCGACTACATCAGAAGATTTGAGTTGTCAGCTAGGTAGCCCCTTGACCTGATATCTGCCGCCAAACTGCTCTGTCTCAACAGCACCAACCACCTTGGGGACATCAGGAAAGAGTGCTTGACTGTGTTGCAGGACTGAGAAGTCATGGTCCACCGGCAAACTGAGTGAGGAATGAGAGCCACAGCGCAAGCCTTGCAAAGTTATTTTAGTGCCTGTGATGTGTATGTGGCAACAATCGTGATGTCAGACCTGAGTCAACATAAAAAGTGGATGTGCAGGGCAATGTGAGAGGCGCTTCATGTGCTTGCCTGTGCTCTGCCCAGTGTATTGCCCAGAGACCAGACCCCATTTGGCAGTGGGCTTGGCCGAGTTCTTGGTCGTCCACGATATGAGCATGGTTGTGGGGTCTTGTGTCACCGCCAGGTGTCCCTACATTGACAACACCATGTACTTGAGCAGCATGTTAACCATGTTCATTCATTCAGCTGCACTCCGTGTAGTGCAAGCGCACACCATGCGAAGTCACAGATGTAGCTTACCACACAGATATTGTCCCAGGATACCTGGTCATGACCAGTCAAGAGAATGCAATCTTGGCTCTGAGAAGCACACAATTGATACTGCCACTGCAGCTCAATCCTCATTGCACCGCTGGGGCCAGCCAGGTGAGATGGGTTCCACTCGGGGCCCTGGTGTGAAGTGAAGCGGCAATCTTGGAGTGATGAAGAAGTTCTTGTGTTCTGAGCGCTGCCATACCTGGGTGGGCTGGTTGACATTAGTGTTGGTGATGACCGGGCTCTGCGCGATGATGGTGAAATTGGGCGCTTGCAGATTGGATCCCAGCCCACCAGTGATCAGCACAAACTTGGAGTCTGTGCGCAGGTTGAGCAGTGTGAACCTGTGGCCACAGGCAGCACTTTTGGCACGCCCACCAAGTGCAGATTCCTCCCACTGAAAGAAACATCGCTGGTACTTTTTAGCTGCACTGAAGTGGGTTTAAGGTGCTGAACTGGAGAACAAGTCAGAAGACTCCCAGGTCCCTGACATGGACTGCAGTGATGGAAGCCATGCAAAAGCATGTGCTCTGATGGCTTACGTGTATGTGCCGTTTCCAGTACCGACGTATCCTGGGATCTGGTTGCCCTGAATATACTTGACAAACAGCACAGTGTTGGGGTCTACATTGGCAGGGGCGTAGAGCGCAATGACATCTCCAGCCTTGCCTGGGCCACCTGTTGCCCACCACGTAAATCGATGCCATCTATTTTATCACGACTGCGAGAAACTAGGAAATCTTTAGGCATGATCGGGGTTAAAAAGCTTCTTTATATTCCGTGGTACGCAGAAGCACCTGCAATGGTGAGCAGAAAGTTCTGGTTGGTGGTGGTCTGCACTGTGCTGTTCAGCGTCATTGAGACCTTCGGGTCAATAACGACGGCGAAAGACTGAAATAGGAAGCGATCCAAGGGGTGGGATGGGTTGTGCTGGCCAGCAAAGGCAGCGCGTGAGAGGCAGGCCATTGCTGCTACCAACAATAGCCGTGTTCCCATTTTAGAGGCCATGCCCGTGGCAGGTCCCAGGAAAGCCCTGATACAATAATAAAAACTTCTCTATTCTTTAAAGATTTTATAAAGAGAAGCGTTGGCCGCTGGCACCCACAGCAACATACGCCCTCCGGAAGATCGTCATATGGACATCTCGATTTACATTGAGCGTACAGGTCAAGTGAAACAAGAATTTTTAGTCTTTGAGAATACTGAACGACTTAATGAAGCCCTTGACACCCTCTTACAACCTTGTGAGCCTTTCGACCTTTCTCACCTGCCGTCGATGAAGTCTTGCTCGTGTATGTTTCACAGAGTGTTGATGCCTGTCAGCAGACTTTGGGTGGCCTTGAAGATCATATATCCACTGCACGATCGTGGGAACCGGAGATTTCAGCGACCAACCGTCACGGCTGGAAACTCGCAAATTGAACTGACTTGGTTCGTCGTGTCCTGAACAAGCTCTCTCGTAACCCAGACTGCATGTGGAAGGTGATGGTAAACTTTGCATGCTATTATTGAGTGCTCCATGATTGAATTTGCTGCAGGTGGCCTCCAGCCTGATGCTGTCTTTGCGTTCAGCACATGCCGGCGGTACATGCCCACGCACTGCACAATCTCGAGATGCGGCCGTGCGGCGTCGCCTCAGGAGCCGGCTCATGAGCTGACCAGGACCATTGGCACCCAAGGGTGCAGCTAGACAAGATGTCACCAACAGACTGATACACCAGGTGGGCACATCTTGCAGAACATTGAGCAACACATTATGAGAGTCTCAAAGTCTGAGCCAGGGCACCATTTATAATAAACTGCATGCATGCACAAAATCACCTGTGGCTCGATGCAACTCCTGGGAGTACTGAGCCCAAGCCCGAGGCAGGCACTACAAGGCATTACAATAAGGCTGCAGGCCTACGTATTCCAATGATCAGGCATGCCCAAACACAGTATTTTACCAATCAAGACCGCCATTCACTCAAGTTTGGACACACGCATATCCCTGTGGTTAATGTCACGATTCAGTTCGTCAGGACTTCACAGCTACCTCAAATTGCAAAGCTATCTAAAACTGCACTACACGGCCGGATCTGTAGATGTAGATATAATCAAATGGGCATGAAATGGCTCTGCCTAAAAAAGAAGAACAGTGAGGTTAGCTCTTTTTGAAGGCCATGAGCTGCACTGGACACCCCCTGTATCATACAGGCTGTATGTACTGAAAGATCCAAGAAACCCCTGCAGGGTAGCTGCACACCAGGTCTATCACTGGCATGGTTCACCTCAAAAATTATCAATCTCTTGCGCGGAGCTGCAGCCTATCTACCAAATTGCAGCATTGGCTGTCTGGGAAAGAAGAAAAAAATTGTAAAACACCCTGGCGCCTTGCAGGAGGCGCTGCTCTCATCTCAACAGACCGCACTGACACCCCACGCGAGTCTCTCAACTGTGAACTGAAAATATAGCCGCTGCTCAATTCAGAATCAATGCATCCTGGTGACACGCTGGCTCAAACTGCCAGCAATCATGGCAAAATTTGTTTTCAGCCCTTGATGGCAGAGGTGAGGTCGGAGAGGGCCCCAGGCAGCTGCAGGGGCTGAGTGAGGGCGTCTCTGGTCAGGTTGGAGAGGACGCCCTGGACCAGATCATGCTTGCTGGGCGCAGCCGGGGCCGTCTCATTGTTCTTCACCTGTGCCATCCATAAGCCATGCTCAGCACTCATACAGGCGTCCCAATAAGTGCCTTGAGGGTGAGACTCGATGGGATTTGTACGTAAGAAGGACAAGATCCCCCTGCGACATTTGGTTCAGCTGCCAATTGGCATTGCAATTGGCGTTGCAACCCATGACTTCATTGAGCTCAACCAGATGTTGCAGGAGTGCCCCTCTTGACATGCAATGCGGACATGTGCAGCCAGAATGTGGTGGGTTGCAGTGCAAATTTGCAGTCAGATTTGCCAATGAGGTTGATGTCACTCACAATGGTGACAGCGTCCATGATGTAGCCAGCGGGAGACTGCACAGCCTGCACACAAACACACAACGCTTACCCCTGACTCCATGTCAGTCATATGTTCTTCTGCTTGCACTGCAGCTGCACAACGCTGTAGGCCTGGCAATGAAACCGGCACTCCTCTCATTGGGGATGCCAGTGTCATTGGTGTGGAAAGCTGCTTCTACAGTCAGCGGACTTCAGTTCCTCTTGCATAGCAGGTGTGGTACAGAGAGTCTGCCAGTGCCCACACCTCTGTGATCAGGTGGGTGGCATTGGCTTGCAGGCGCATGTAGCCATATTTGAGATTGAAGTTGGCAAAGATGGCCGGCTGGACGTCCTCCAGGAAGTCTGCGGTTCCGATAGCCCGACCTGCATGACCAATCCCACGCATGCTCTCAAGTATTCGTCACAGCTGAATTGTCTGAAACTCTCAAGGCCATCATGATCACAAGGCACTGAACCCGCTTGTAGTCCAGGGACATGAGGACCCTTTTGTTCTCTTCGGGGCGCTCAGACTGCTCAAGCCCGAATTGACCACTCCTCCAAGCTCGTATCAATGACAGCAATGCCCCCAGGATTGTGCATTCCAATTGGTCTGGCTTCTTGACCAAGGAGGTGGATGAATGGACAGATGGCAGCACCTGCATTGCCGATGAGGAAGTAGATGGGTGCGCTGGGCTCATAGTAAACCGTGGTGGTGTTGCCGTTGAGTGTATTGAGGGCTCCAGTGCTCTCCTCGCCCTTGCTGGGCTTGCACTGGTTCTTGTATGTGGGGCATGTGCGCGCGTACCTGAACATCATGGTACCAGGTTCTGGAGAAGAATGTGTTCCAATGTCCTCACAAAGAGCTTCATGCAGAGCTAATGACACAGGTGGCAAAGCCATGCAGATGAAGTTATATCCATTGAAAAGCGGGCAGTTGCAAGTCTGACCTGCTGCAACATTACATGGCAGCACTGATCCTGCAATGCAGGACTTCAAATACAAGGAATCCCAGATTAAGTTTGGTGCTTTGAAGACAAAGGAATTGAGAACGCACGAGTGCTGGTGGCCGAAGAACATGGCATCAATCTGCAGGACAGCCACAGAAGACACGTATTTAGTAACTGAAAGAAAAAATGACAATGCAATGTTGAGTGCTCAGTGCAAACAGGCCACTTCAAGCTGGAGAGCACTGTTAGCTTCACCAGGCACACATAGGCATGCATGCAGGCTACCCGGGCCTGATCAGGCACAAACCCGGCCATAACCCACAATGACACCAATCAAAAAGGTTGTGCAGGCAGACATCTGCATGCCTACCTAACATACAACATCATCCTGGGCCACCGAAGAGTGCGAAGGTGGCTTGCACATCGCAAGTTTCTGAAACCTGAGCCGACGAGCTCTTCCACTCGGGATTGTGGCAGTAAGCACACCTTGTACTCATTGAACAGGTCCTCCAGGGATGCGCGCATGCGTGCGGCCATTGTCTGGTCGCCATCGTCGTTGCTGCGGTAGTCTGACGAGTCGCAGTAGAACATGCGGTGAACGCCCACGAGCAGCCACGGCGTCTTGCTGCGGTCCACGCTCTTCAGGTCATTCTCAATCCACCTGCGCGCCACACGCGCGCCAGCTCAGCCGCATGCTTTGCGCCACATCAGCACTATGCCGAGCTGTGGGTGTGTCAGGTTGTCAGAGAAAAGGGTTACCTGGGCAAGTGTTTTGACTTGTGCCCAATCATCGACACATGCATGGCAGACACCAACTTGAATATTGAATACTGAACTGCATCAGGACTGAAGGTCGTGACAAGCTGATCATCTATTGTGTCGTAGGCACAGCATTGTCGGATTTTGAATTATTGTCGTGCTGCAGAGATGATGCCTCTCCAGAGTATCTGTCTAGTCCACAGGGCAGGCCACTTGGGGGGGATATTTGCAAGGGCGATTTGGTGTGAAGCAGAGGCTGGGATCGGGGGGCCTCACTGGCGCTGCACAGTGCCCGGGCCGAAGGGGCTCTCGCTGTCGTACTGCAGGAAGTGGATCGGGCCGTAGTTGAAGGAGTAGTAGAGGCGCAGCCCCCAGGAGCCAGCGGAGACCATGACGGACTTGGACTGGCCCGGCTGCTGTGGCATGCTCTGCCGCCGCGAGTACACAATGCCACACTCGCCGCCTGTGCCGCGCACACACACCAGCCTCCCGCTCACCACCAAGTGTTCAACATGTGGCCTCTGTGGGTCTGTGGATTTGGCTGCCACTCAGTGAGCACTGCGGCGCTACACTGGAATGCAAAACTCCGTCGTCTGTGTTAAGTCATTGAGGGCAGTCACGGAAATCTGCTGCAATGAGAGTAGGCTGCTACTGGCCTGGCAAGCATGCACATGTCATCATGCACGTTCATTACTATACTTTTGATTCCTGGGCAGCAGTTTTGGGCAGCCCAGTCCCAAGACCCTGGACGCTACCATGCATGGTCCATGCGTCCGCCACGCCTCCATGCACCTCAACAGACTTGTGATAACATGTTACAGGCAGCAAAGCACAACGACTGGAGCAGCCTGGGGGATTGGGGCGCACGAGCATCGTTGGCACCAGGGAATGTGAAGGCGTCGCCGGAGTTGTAAGCTGCAGCAAACAAACCGCACAATCACCAGACTGCATCCAATGCTGACCTTCCGTCAGCAGCTTTGTTCACAACTCAACGCGCAAGTCAAAAAGTTTTCAAATGTCCACCGCCATTTTGCACTGGGCCAGAGTTTTTTCTTACTGTCGCGCTCATGGTTGCCAGGGACGGTCATGAATGGCAGGTAGCGGGTGAATTTGGAGATCTGCTCATAGTAATTGTCCCAGTCCGCCAGAAAACCGCTGCATGGCACACAGGTGAGCTTCCAGTGAGGGCACAGCAAGGCGCTTGTCCCAATTTAGTTTCACATCTACATGCGTTCTTGCCTCTGCAAGCCAGGCAAGAAATCCTGATTTGTGTGCACTTCTCATTCTGCGTGAGAAGACTTTGAATTGAAAGGCAGCGGTAGTTTGTGAGTGAAGCATGCAATGGTGATGCCGCACTCGGCATAGGCCAGGTCGCCATTGTGGACGTTCATGGTGTATCCGTTGGCGATCTCGGCGGCAATGGAATTGGTGATAGCAATGGAGGGCTTCTCATCCGCGCCAGGCTCATTGGAGCCATCTGCCTGGGACTGAAGCATGCCAGGTGCAGGAAGTGTCAGAAAAAGGTCTCAATGTCAACTACGACATAAATTTTAATGGTGCGCATGCAGCCAGTTCCACCAAAAAGGAAGGGCTCAGGTACCCAATTTGTTTGCATGCTTCACCAAAGAGGGGAACATTGTGAACACACCTGGCCCATATCTGCTGACATGATGATCTGCGAGGAAAGCAATGGGAAAATTTTTAGCCATTAAGGCAATTTGATGGAACAAAGGGAACACAAGAATGCCAGAAGACACTTATTCTTGTCCCCAGCCGCTGTCAGATATAGAGACACATCACACCTTCACAAGGCTCTGGTCTCCGAGAGCAGGCGCTGTTGTGAAAAATGCCTCCTGAGCATATCCATCAGCCTGCATGCACAACCATGAATTTGACCAGCTTCACACATCCGGTGATCCCAGTCAGGAGGTGGAGGGGTGTGGTCGGCAAAGCCATGTCAATTATCTGCACTACGCAGCACGCATTTTGTTCTGTCAGGGGTCATGCAGCGCCTGTGCAATGCAGCATGCAGCAGTGTCTTGTGACAGCCACTGGACATTGGGCTTCGAAGCCCATTCATGGACAGGAGCGCACATCTGAACCGTACACATAGTAGTACTTGGTTGATGGCTGCAGGCCGGTCATGGCGGCAGTGTGCAGGCTGCCCGGGTCAAAGTAACCGGTGCCATTTGCGGGTGCGCCACAGATGTTTGCCTTTGTGTATGTTTGTGTGGTGGCTGCAAGGAGTTCAAGAGATTTGTCAGGCACAGGAAGAAACTATGCTGCAAGAAATACTACATCATAGCCACACTTGGCTTGTCAGCTACGTGGCCTCTTGCTCTGATCTCAAAGCTACAGCGCAGACAAGCAACTTATGCAGGTGCCTTAAAAGTGTTAATTGCACAGATACGTGATGTCACCCCCTGCGGCAAAATGAGGGAAATTTATGTGCAGGGCAATGTAAGAGGCCCTTCATGCACTTGCCTGTGCTCTGCCCAGTGTATTGCCCGGAGGCCAGGCCCCATTTTGCAGTGGGCTTGGCCGAGTTCTTGGTCGTCCATGAGATGAGCATGGTTGTGGGGTCTTGTGTCACCGCCAGGTGTCCCTGCATTGACAGCGCTAATTACTTGAGCATGTCAACCATGTTTCTCTTGCTTAGCTGCTCTCCATGCAATTTATTACGCAAGTAGTATGCAGCACCATGCAAAGTCACACATGCAAGTTGTCGACACAGAATTGTCCCAACAATTTTGGTCATGACCAATGAAGAAGATACTAACTCGGCTTCTGAGAAGCAAACAAGTGATTCTGCCACTTCAGCTCAATCCTCATTGTACCGCAAGGGCCAGCCAGGTCACATGGGTTACACTCAAGGCCCAAGTTTGAGGTCAGGCGCTGATTTCGCAGTGATGAAGATGGTTTTTTGTGCTGAGTGCTGCCATATATGCCGTTTATACCTGGGTGGGCTGGTTGACATTACTGTTGGTGATGACGGGGCTCTGCGCGATGATGGTGAAATTGGGCGCTTGCAGGTTTGATCCCAGGCCACTGGTGATCATCACAAACTTGGAGTCTGTGCGCAGGTTGAGCAGTGTGAACCTGTGGCCACAGACAGCACTTTTGGCATGCCCACCATATGCAGAAATTCCTCCCAACTGGGATGCACCTCACAGGTGTGCTGTTAGGTGCACTCGAGGAATTTCAAGGTGGCTGGCCTGCTTCATTGACAAAAAGGAGTTGTGAACCAGGCATTTCAGACTGGAGGACAAGTGTTCCCAGATCCCAGACGAGCAACAGGGACTGCAGTGATGGATGCCATGTAGAAGCATGTGCTCAGATGGCTTACGTGTATGTGCCAGCTCCGGTGCCAACGTATCCTGGGATCTGACTGCCCAGAATGTATTTGACAAACAGCACAGTGTTGGGGTCTGCATTGGCAGGGGCGTAGAGGGCAACGATATCTCCAGCCTTGCCTGGGCCACCTGTTGCCCAGCAGGAAAGTCAATGCAACTAAACGATTGTGACTGTGAGACATGAGTGGAGCTTTAGGTATGATCGGGGGTGTAATAAAGGTGCTTTCGGATCCACGATACGCAGAAGCACCTTTGATGGTGAGCAAAAAGTTCTGGCTGGTGGTGGTCTGCACTGTGCTGTTCAGCGTCATTGAGACCGTGGGGTCAATAACGACGGCAAAAGACTCAAATAGGAAGCGATCCAAGGGGTGGGGCGGGTCGTGGTGGCCAGCAAAGGCAGCGTGTGAGAGGCAGGCCAGTGCTGCTACCAGCAACAGCCGTGTTGCCATTTTGGAGGCCATGCCGGTGGCAGGGCCCAGGAAAGCCCTGACACCATAATGAACACTTCTCTCATCACTTTTGTCTTTACGAGGAAGGCATTGGCCGCTGCCACCAAGAGCAATACACGCGAGCTGGGCCCTCCGGAAGATCCTCTTGTGGACTTCTCGATTACATTGAAGGTTTAGGTTCAGGTGTAACAAGCAAACTCAATCTCTTTGAAAAATACTGAACGCTCCAGGACGCCTGTGACACCCTGTTACAACCTTGTAAGCCCATCGACCATTCTCACCTGTCGTCAAGGAGGTCCCGCTCGTGTATGCTTAAGGGGTGCTGATGCCTGTCAGTAAATTTTTGTGGCCCTAAACGATCATATGTCCACTGCACAATCGTGGAAACCGGAGATTTCAGCGACCAACCGTCACGGCTGGAGATTCGCAAATTGAACTGACTTGATTCCTCTTGTCCTGAACAAGCTCTCTCTCGTAAGGCCCAGATTGCAGGATGATAGTAAACTTTCATGAGTGTGCACCACATAATTGATATTGCTGCAGCTCGCCTCCAGGCTCTTTCTGCGCTCAGCACATGGCGGTTTGTGTACGCGCACTAGTGTAGCACACGCGCGCAGTACTGCAGGATCTCATGAGCATCTCAGGCCTCAGGAGCCGGCTCATGCATGGTACTACCAATATTGGTGGTTGGTAGTATCGGCATCATATGAGCCGACTCGGATCGGGATGCATGATCATTGACAGTCACGCATGCGACTAGACAAGTTGTCACCAATCAACTGATACACTAGGCGTGAACGTGTTGCAAAACAATCAAGAACAATATGAGAGTCTCAAAGTCTGAGCCAGGGCACTCCTAGCTTCTAACTGCATGCATGTGCACAAAATCAATCATAATTATGACTCAATGCCACTCCCAGGACTGCTCAGCCTGAGCACAAGCCAAAGTCAGGCACAACAAGCACACCACTGGTGATATGGCAGACCTCCAAACCACTGACAGAGGGAATGAACATGTACAGCATCAATATCTTAATTAAATACAATGCAAGGAAGGAGCCTAGCCAGTTCCTGCTGCTTGCACATTCGTGAGGCCAATGCAGTGCCGGGCCCAGATCCACTGCAGTGCTCGGCCCAGATCCTCCAGAGCGTTCACACAGATGTCATGCAGAGCTGCCCTCCTGCATCCTTGCATTCATGGACATGTCCAGTATCCAGATGCTGCAGCTGTGCCAGAAGAAGACAAGACCAATGTGGCAGCAGCAAAACTGCTGCGGCCAGGCACTTCCAACCTGCCTTGCACCTGAAAGTGGCACTGGAGAGCTGACAGGCTGCGATCAGCAGCAGGAGGACGTTGAATGGTTGCTGGATCCCCCAACATTGAGGCGGGAGCTGTTGGAGGCTGTCAGAAGGCTGGGTGTGTCCAGGATCTTCATGACGAGTTCCTCAAAGGCCTGCCCCACCGCAACGTTGATCTTGGCGCTCGTCTCCACAAACAGGCAGCCGTGCTTCCTGGCAAATGCTGCGCCCTCTGCTCTGCTGACCTCCCTCTCCGCTTCCTGCATGGTTGGCAGAAGAAAAAAATATTACTTGGAGGACGCAATAATGTGCACGCCTACAATAGCCCCAGAGCTCCAGAATTGCTTTGAGAACATGCGGGGTAGATAAATCACAAATGGCAGCCTGCTTGGCAAACAGCAGTCTGTGCGACAACATCTCGCACAGACCAGACGATGGGACGGCACCTTATCCACTTTGTTCGCCACAACCATCTTTACCGCATTATCTACGGTTGAATACATGTCCACCTCGCGCATCCAGATGTCCTCTATGCTCTCAAACGTCTCCCGTCTTGTTACATCATATGCTGCGACCAAACATGCCAGGCGGACACTTGAGCTAATAGCTTTTTAACAGTGAAAGTCACAATCCCCCTGACATGTCCTTACTAGTACTGCAACAGGCTCACTGCTTATCCCTGAAGCAGGTTTATTGTCTTGCAGAGGTAGGTGGCCTTACCGAACACAATGCCTTGGGCACCCCTGTAGTAGCTGCTTGTCAACGTTCTGAAGCGTTCCTGTCCAGCTGTGTCCCAGATGGTCAGCTTCAAGCGCTTGCCATTCACAGTTAGAAACTTGAGCCGAAAGTCGACACCTGCATAAACCAAGCAAATCAGCTGTCTCCTGGTGATCTATGTACTGTTTGAATGCATGCCATTCTGAAGGTCACATCTAAGTAAGTGCCCACCAATTGTTGGTGGAACGCTGTCCTCAAATGTGTCAGCTGTGAAACGCAGAAGCAAGGATGACTTTCCTACGTTGGAGTCGCCCACCAACAAAACCTGCATGGTAGGAAATTGGCACCCTTTTGATGAGATCATCCATATTCATGCAATCAACCTAGGTACGTCATACTGTCAACTACGCAAAAATTGGCGATATAAAAATGCAGCTTCCATCAAGGTGCACTTACTTTCAGTAAATAGTCGAAGGTCTCATTCATCGCCAAGAATTGCCCACTCTCTTCTTTTAGTCTGAAAAAGGAACGAAAGACTTGGAGACCACAGGCACAAGTGCACTTTAACTCTGCGACTTGGGTGTGACAACGAAAGTCGGGATGAGGGAATTTAACCTCAGGCCGCGATGTGCTGGAGTATGCGAACTGCAACAGCGACCCTATTTACTTCAGAGGCCTTCTCAAAGAACATCAGTGCTGCAGAGTGAAGGAGGAAAGAGCCGAAAGGAAAGAAAGGTGACTCAGCAGCATGGCATGCAAGCGCCCTCGGAAACGCCATCCTTGAACGGCTCCCCTTTGCAGAGCTCTATTTTTGTCCCACAAGGTGGTGACTGCCGCATGACTGGCTGCAGCCGGACGCTTTTGACCATCATGAGATGTTGAGTATGACATGAATATTTGGGTTCAAGGGTGTAGGAATGACTGCCGCTTGCCGCCTTAGAGCAGCCAGACCTGAATGGCTTGGAGCCGATGCCTCTTCAGCACACGTTCGGAACTGAGCCCAGAAACCTTCTAGAAGAAAGGAGATTAGCATTCTACGTGTCTTTAAATGACTATCGCGGCGGGTGAAATTGTGGAGTCATATGAGGCACGGTCGTCACATCGCCTTTTGGACCGCCCTTTCCTTGGACACGAGTGTTCAGTCACTGCATTCCCATGGGGCAATATGATCCTAATCATGCTCTTGTGCTTGAAATCGCAGAGTGATTATGAAGACGATGAAAGCATCTACACAGACACTGATGAAGAGGTGCGGTTAAAATTGCAGCTAAAACTCCGATGACTCGGTCCATCTTTGTACCTGTGCTGACGATCGCAACCTGCATCACCGGCAGGAACTCCACACTATTTACTCGCCTTCTGCAATCAGCGAGGGCATCAACGAGAAGGGGATCATGTCACCAGAGGCTGGAACACCCGGGTTGTCAAGCAGGTCCCAAGCAGAGGCGCTGGGAGGCAATAGTCCTACCAGTCCAGAAAATAGCAGTGTTCCTGTAGAGCTGGAGACAGCAAAAGATGATGCACGAGAGCCAGCTGTACGATCTGATCAACTTGACCGTGATCCTCAATACCAACAGCAGCAGAGTAGGGAAGATGCCGCCGATGCTAATGGGACTGTGAATCCCGATGAAGGCAGCGAACTTGAATCCAGAATCCTTGAGAGGACAGCACCCGGAAGCGAGCAAGCACCCAACACCCCTGTGCAGGCAGACACAGCCAATCACACTACCACAGAGATCAGGGAATCCTCACTCAGAGATTCACACGCTTGGGTAAACGGTCATGCAGAATGGAAAATGGCAGCACAAGACGACAGCTGGTCACCCTCGTCTATACAAGGCAAGCTCCTAGATTACACCGCCATTCCTAACTGTAGTGCATGACTTGTGGTTGTCCTGTCACGCCTTGCCACCACTTGGCCCTTATAATTCTCAACCTGGTTAGTGCAACAATGTGACATCCGCAAGGAGAAGACATGTCGCCTATCATAGGGCTTTGTGTGCATGCAACAGATGCTGTTATGACAATTGACAGCCTGGACGGTGAAGGGATTCGGCGCCATGTTGATGATCGGAGCCGAGCAAGTGTGGGCACTTCATCACACATATTACTGGAGACCTCTCGAGCGCAATTGGCGCTGCTTCCAAATGTCAATGGAAGACCAGATTCTGCATCCAAACATCAGGTGCATTGCCAACAGATAGTGCCGAAAAGGACAGCATGCATTTATCTGGGATCTTATCGTATCTTATCTTATAGACGCCTGTCTTTAAGCATCTCCTGATACTATAATCACCGGAATGACTGTAGGTGGTGCCCTACAAGGATCGGTTGGCTCAAGCTGTGAAGCAGCAAATGCAGATCCCAGTCAGCTGCTGGGGTGTGAAGGAAGTCTGTGACTGGGTTGAACACCTGGGCCTTGGCCAGTACAGAAAGAGGTTCCTCCATCACAGCATCGGGGGCGCTCTGCTCTTGCAACTTACAGACACCCACCTCAAGGTGACTGGCTGGGAAGACGCGACAATGCTTTCAGTGTCTGTTCAGTGAAGGACTTGTAAATGAAGGGAACGTACAGACATTGCGGATTTGGGCTAACCTCACCCACATGGTCGGAGTCCCTGGAGGTGACTTTAGCAGAGATGTGCTAGGCATCTTTTGCCCCCTGAACTTTCATTGCCTTTGGGTGTCACTTTGGCAGATGGACCTTGCCATTCCCTCTCTGGGCCATAGGAGAGGCTTGCTCACGGCGATCCGAGACCTTCGGGACCACCATCCAGCCAGTTGCCCAGAGAGACATCAGGACGGCTGCACCAGCGAGGCAAGCAGCACCTCACCTTTAGATCCATCTTATGGGAGCCAAAAGACCTTCTGCAACACCCAGCCAGACTTGAAGCAATATATTTCCTTTCTCTGTGAGGTGCTGTCAGCGCAGGAGTGGACTCTTGCTCTGCCAACGACAAGATTCATGAGAATCTTCATGAGTAATGCGTCAGTCACTGGATATCCTCACATTATCATCGCTGCTTGGATCAGGCTGCGTCCCCTGGACGAGGGAGCACCTGGAGCCCTGGAATCATATTTGCTGTGGAACATCAGCGCGGCCTTCTGATGCGCCACCTGGACAAGGCGAGGGCTCGCGCTGCACTCCGCCAAGCGTGCGCTCCCTTCTAGACTCAACTTTTCCCGCGCCTATCAGCCCCAACAGGCCCCGTCTGAAGTTGCCTTCTGGAATGCGGAGCTTGCAGCTGGGCATCCCCAGACGAAAAGCATGCAGGATTGGCAGGTTATGTGGAGCGCTCTGATTGCTGGGGTAGCTCTGCCAATACTTTTCCAGTCTTGGGTGTCCTCCCTATCTCCTTCGTCGGGCTCTCCTGTGACTTCCCAAGGACGCCCTGCTCAGATGCTTGAAGCGCAGAGCTCAGCAATGAGACAGCACCTGGTTTGGCGGTGCAGGGCGGCCGGGCAGGCAGAGCGCAATGCAGCGCTGGCAAAGGAAGAAGTAGAGCGGCTGAAGGGGCAGCTCACCGCCCTGCAGCACAGCCAGAGCACTGGTGCCAGGCCCAGCGGTGGCATGGCACACATGCATGGCATCGACAGGCATGAGCTCGTGATACCCTGCCGCCCGCGCAATAAGTTCGAGCCCCTGTCAGTTCTGCTCCCTGTCAAGGATGCGCAATTTCCTCTAACAAGTTCAGCATCAAAATCCTTGATGTGGTAGCAGAGCAAGGCAACCTTCAATCTCCTCTGGACATTGACGGAGGAAAGTAGCGAAGCATTGCGGTCAGTCATGTGAAGGTGCCTGTATTGCCGCAGGCATGGGATTGTGCCTTGGCAGCCGACAAGCGTTCGCATGACTTTCTTTTCAAGCGGGGGCCTTGGATCAGCCACAATGCAGGTAGCATGTCCTGGACCACAAGCATGTTCTACCACGATGTTTCCTAGGAGGATCACTGGAGCAGTTAGTGACATTAGAAGGGGGTCTGCCAATGCGCAGGGCATTGACATGTCAGCGAGGCCCCACAGCGCAAAGCAGCAATCCACATCACAGTCTGCCGTGACAACAGCCTTTCTCCAACGCCTGGAGGCTGACATGCAGTACAGGAAACAGCGTCTGCAGGTCTGACACCATTGCTGCTGTGCGCTTGAGACTCGCCCATCACCATGTCACCCAAATCCGCCCAACATAATGAGTAGGAAAGGGCTATTATGGTACATGCTGCAGCATCTGGCACATCAGCATGAATTTATGGACGCAAGGAAAGGGACTTAATGCTGTGTTGTGTGCAGGAGAAGCAGAAGCAGGTCCGCAGCAGGGAGAGCGGGTCGAAGGCCTCACCTAGCAGAGGGTTCACAGAGGCGCGCGACATGAAATTCCTGCAGCAGTTTGCCGCCTCGCATGCAGAGATGACCGACATAGCTACTGCCCTTACAGAAGACGTTAGGGAGCCTACACAACACAAAGCACAGTCTCGCAGCGTTCCCTCAGGGCCCGCAGATGAGGAAAGTCCACCAAGCGGTGCAGAACAGGCACCTACGCCTTTGACCAGGGATGGCGCAATTGAGGCCCTAGCAGATCGCTGCAAGCAGTCCCTTGGGCTCACAGAGGCTCAGGTGTGCACATCATGCCCACATGAACCTCACTTGAGGCGCCCGAGCTGTGGTGCTGGTGTTGGCAATGCACACTTTCTTACTTTACACATCAACTCTGTGCCTGTCTCTACTTCTTGCCCACAAGGCCATGTCTGTAAAACTGTCCGAAAAGTTTTCCCGCCAGTGGTCTAGTCATGCTCCTAGTTGATCTGATGGCTGAATGTTACTTTTTCACTTTTCAGGTTGCTGCAGTCCGGAAGGGGTCGGGGGCCCACAGGGTGCGCAAGCTTGCGGCCCTCATCCGATCTGCCACATTCATGCAGCGCTACCGAAGCGACTTGGAAACCAGAGACGCCCGCTTGCAGGAGCTCGCTGACCAATGGTGCGCAGCATGCAGCAGCTTCTGCACTGCGAGTCGTAATCACATCAAACATCCATAATCCGTGGCTCATGCTGGTTGTATCATGTGGTTTCCTGATGAGGACAAGATGAGGGAACTTTCACCTGAACAAGGGCGCTGTAGTTCAAGGGATGTGTTGCGCTGCAGGTTCAAGAGGACGCAGTTTGGGGAGAAAGTGCCGGAAGGGAGGCTGGCGCGCTTCCACAAGCCCGTCCTGACAGCGGAGCAGCGTGAAGCCGCGGATGTGGCAGCCGCAGAGCGCCATTTTGTCAGCCTGGGCTGGGAGCCCTCTGAGGTGCTCGATATCCTCTCACTGTGTCTTGCTGGACTTTTCGTAGCGGGCCTCTCTCAATGCCCCTACCATGCATACCAACATGCCTGAACTGTGCAAGGCAGGATGCGCTGATCATACTCGGCCACATGTTGGCGCTGAAGTGGCTGGGAAGATGTGATCCAAGGATTACTCAATGTGCAGGTGGCGGCCGGCGGCGTGGATGCCTTGCTGGATGCACTGCTGGCGCGCGCACGATTGCTGCAGGAAGATGCAAAGCGCTCTGAGTCGCTCGGCCCTTCCGCCCGGGCAGCCCAGCAACCTCCAACATTTGGGTAGTGCCCTGTTAACCTACCAGCAGTGTTGTATTTGGCTCGGGTCCAATTGACATGTGAGGGAGAATGCTTGGATGCCAAGTCCAATTACCCGAGTGGCCCAGCCTATCTAGCGTAGCTTAGCGACTAGGAAGAGACCCTCAGTCTGCAAAAGATGCCTTCTGAAGCTTTTTTGAATCCTAAAGGCCATTTTCACTGGGCACCTCTGCTTTCTGACCATTCCCCCACAAGGTGATGGGATGCTCGTGCAGGGGAGATGGGCTGGACAGCCTGCAGCACTGGTATCTGGAGAAGCACCCCAACGCGGGCAAATCTGACAGGGACGCACCAGAGCCCTCTACAGGAGAGCATGGAGCTGCTGAAGGACTGCAGAACAGACCAGCTCACCCATCTGGAGCACCTACAGGGCAGCCGCAAGCTCCTGGCCGTCTTCAGGTAAGCCAGCCTATTTGCTGGTAGTCACATCGAGAGTAATTAGGGCACCAAGGAATGTAAATTCCTTGGTGCGTCGATTGTCTTCAAGCCAGATGGCTGCTGTAGCCAAATGAAGTGACGACCAACGATGCGGCGGAACTAAATTTGAACTGGAGCCAATGCACGACATTCATCAGCACTACTACGCACATTGGTAGTCACACCTTTGGTGTACAGTTGCCAATACATGCACCGTAGTGGAGACAAGCTTGGCCCCCAATGAGGACTTAGTGCAGGGGTGGCAAGGTGCCAGGGGGTCTGTAATGTGGCTGTCACCCAACCAACCAGTTGCAGATGTTTGACTGCTGCAGACTGGAGCTTGCACCTGCAATAGACCCATACTGCTAATTCAGTGGTAGCCGCAAGAGTCGACGCACCAGAGACACACTTTTTGAAGGGGCGCCGAACGTGGCGCGCAGGGTGCTGCGGTCGCAGCGGTTTGTGCGCGCGACGGAGGCAGACGCGCGGCGGCGCGAGGAGCACTCGGCCGCGGCGCTGGCCGCTCTGGAGCCGCGCCACAAGCAGCTGTCACCCGCCGAGGCCGACGCCTTCTACGCGCGCCTCCTTGAAGACTCCGAGCGCCGCGCCCGCAACAGGTGCGCGTTCAAGCTGTGCAGATTCTGACCATCCGCCTCCCCTTCTTCTCCACCTTGCCCAGCAGGGCACCTGATGTAACAACAGAGTTAGCGGTGAGTGAACAGTGAGAGCTGAAAGAGCCGAACTCGTCCAGACTCAGTCTATTATTCCTTCAGAACAGCTGACACCCCTGCATACCGAGCCGGGAGTGCCTTCGCAACCCTCCAACTGTTGGTTCAGATTGTACTCAATCGATGCAATCGTCTTTGATGCATTGCCTTTATGGTGCACTTGAAGGGAGGAGCTGCGGCAGAAGGCACTCGAAGTGGAGGCCAAGAAGCAGAAGGAGGCGCAGGATGCGCTGAAGGCCATGCACAACAGGTCGCGGGCACATGCACACGTCGCGCGGTCCAGACCGCAGTCAGCACAAGGCGCTTAAGCACGCTACATTCAACGCAATCCGAAAGCTCATTTGGCTTTCCTCCCGTCTTAGCTTCGTAGGAATTCCACCGGCTGAGAAGTTGCCAAGTCACGCAATCACCAGCTGGGCGGTTGCATACACGCACATGTCAACGACAATATGTGTGGCAGATTGCTAGTTTTATTAAGACAATCAAAGTTGGAAGTATATACGAAATATATTAAAGTACAAAGTTCTACTCCATGCCGCCAGATCTGCAGACCGTAGACCCCGTACTGTCCTCTCAGACACCTGTCCATGTGTGCACCGTGTACCTGTCGACAGTGCAGTGCAAAAATCTTCTTGTATACATGTAGGGATTACTCGCAGCTGCAGTGCAGTGCATATGCATACCACAGTGCACACATTACCTAATACTGTATTGACACACCTATTTTGCCAATTTCCACCCACGCACTGGCAATGCCAGTCTGGCATGCATGTATACTGCGCAGTAGTTGTGTACACTAGTGCGGTACTAATACTGTGTGATAGGCATGCGATGCACAGATTGAAGCGCTGACCTTTAAGTGCATGTTGGCTGTTCTTCGCCCGTCCATGCGCACCATCTCTAACCATTCCCTTGCACCAAAAGCAAGGTGCGACTTTTGCAGTGCAGGTGGTGCCGGCACCTGTCCTGCACGTTTTTGGAAATCTGTCACGTGCGACTTCATCTTTGATGGAAGGGCATCAACCATGTGTCTGATGCCACAAACGTCCCATCAATTCATATAGAAGTAAGAGCATATTGAAATTGCGCCGTATCGAGCCGCTCAGGTTCTTTCGCAGGGCGACCACCAGATCGTGTTCTTTACTGATGGAAGATGCACTGAGATAGTCACACTTCGCCACGATGAAGCCGCCATTGCCCTTCCTCGATACATTGTTGCAACCTTCTAGAAAGAAAGGGGATCAACAAAAGCGGCTTGAGGCTCGATGGTGGGAAACTAGCTCCTTTCCTGTATCCCTTCGTTTAGTCCGAGTAACACCTAGTATAAGGCACTCGGAGCTCAACTAGTAACCCACAGAATTAAATTATGATTCATCGATACTGCACGATTGGTCACAGAGAGTATGAGCACCTTTTTGAGTCCTGGAACCTGACAGACACCTGCCCTTTAACAGCAAGCTTAGAGGCACCTCAGTGTTCATTCTTAGAAATGCGGCAGTCTATTTGCCTCTACATTTGCATGAAACTTTATCGTGTTCCACATGCCATTCAAGGCTGCACTGTAAGGCCAGCTCGAGCAGGATTTGCCCAGGCACTGCTATTGACAGGCAGCTGGCTGGTGTTGCCAGGAGGTTGTTGCCGAAGTTTGCTGGCATTTCTGCCAGCAACCCTTTTGGCATAGGCACTGGCAAGGAGACCCATGCAGCTGAGAAGCAGACAAGTGATGCGGAGAGGGCGAAGGGTGGCAGGGGAGACAAGAATGGAGATGCCAAACCAAACCCCAAAACTCCGTCAGACGGCCAGAAAGAGGAGAAACACAGGAAGGAGGAGGCTGCAGGAAGGTCCAACAACAAGGGGCACCACAGCGGTAAAGACAAAGATAAGTCTGAGGACAGCCAAGGCGAGCACAACAAGGCCCAGAAGGCAAAAGAGAAAGCAGCAGAGCAGCAGAAAGGGGGAGGAGGAGTGCCAGAGGAGAAGACAAGAATGCATGCAAACGTAGCTCGAGGATTGGCGGGGATCTGGAAGGAGCTTAATGAAGATGAGCCAAGGTCCGACAGCAGAAGCAGCGATGACGACCCAACGCAGGCATCGGATGCACCAAAGGGCGAAGGCGAGGGCATCGTTCGAGATGACTCTGGGCCGGTGGCGCGCATTGTGGCATACAGCGACTCAGACAGCGACGAGCCTCTGCCGCTGCCATTTCAGAAGCAGCGTGACAGGGGTGCCGGCACGGCTTCAGACGCCGAAGCCGAGGAGGCCAACAGCTCCGCACCGGAGGGGGCCAACAAAAAGTGGAGGTGGCCCCGGCGCAGCGCATCAAAGCGTCTCCCTGAAGAGGTCTCTCAGGTGTGGCTCGTGCAGCAGCTCCCCATTTGTTGCCCGGGCTCCTATCCGCACCTCAAGTGCCTTGCTGCCTCCACTGGCCGACCATGCTGAATTCAACCTTTCTTGTCAGTATGCCTGCATAGCGATGGCATGCTCAGCTGTGCAGCCAGGAAAGAAACTCGTTTCAGTGATGTAAACACAAATAATGATTGCTTCTCGAGCCTAAGTGGTGTCTCTTTGACAGGATACGAAAGTGAACTGAATGCAAATAATAACAGCTTCTTGAGCCTAGGTGGTGTCTGTTTGACAGGATACGAAGCAGATGGGAGTGGTGGCAGCGACGACGGCTGCAGCGCAGAGGCTAGGGAGACGGCAAATGACAGCTGTAAAGGACGGCAGCGCGCTGGCACTGCTGCTGAAGGTGCTGCTGGTGGCCCTGCTGCGGCGCTTCCAGCCTAAGGCAGTCGCCTCCTTCGAGCTCCTGTCCCTCGCCGTGCCCCTCCCGGACCTCCTCGCTCAGTGGATGGTGCGATCAACTCTTCACCTGGTTGGATTAGGTCTAGTGCTGCTACCGGCCATCTCGGTGTTGTCTGGATCCTTGTATCAGGAAGATGGATGCCTAAGGATGCCCTGTACCTGACAAGGTCAAAAATATCAAGTCTCTGAAATTTTGAGCCATTTTGTGCAGCGGACTTTCCTATGCTCCGATTCAGCACGTTACTGTCTGCTTCAACTTATAAGTCACACTCTCCAATCTCACATTGCCTTGTCATGCTGATACTCTGTATGTGGGTCTGTCAATCAGAGGCGGCCGCCAGTGATGGACAACTTTCCGCCGGCAATGAGGAAGGCAGCGCGGGACCTCACGTCCTTCTCTGTGCCTCTGCTGGTGTCGAGACTGATAGGCACAGCTGCTGCCCTGGTGGTCCCTCGCAAGCCGCCCAGGCCTGTCAGGCGAAGCATCAGCGAGAGCGGTGAGTAAACACCCATGATCAGCTGTATGAGTTTTCGTCCCTTCCTGTAGGGTTGCATGGGTTCTATGGTCCTTCGTAGCACGTGCGGCTCCTTGTCTTTCACAGTTGCCGTCAGCGTACTTGAAGGCCGATGGGGCACAAGTGCAGGCAAGAGTGGTAACAGCTGCACGAAGTCAGTTGCCGTGCTCCCTGCAGCAACAGTTCATCATGTCCACATGGTCCTGTCATATCTTCTCATTTCCTTCCCTTGCCTCCACAACAACATTGAGGCAGCGTATGAGGAGCAGGTTTTGTTAGGTCCCAAATGCTGACACTGGAGGTCCGCCTAGTTGGCGAGGAGCCTGCAGCACATGTCTGGAACCAAAACAACATTGAGGCAGCGTAAGAGCAGCAGGTTTTGTTAGGTCCCAATTGCTGACATTGGAGGTCTGCCTGGTTGGCGATGAGCGTGCAGCACAAGTCTGAATCTGTGCTGGTGGTGGGTGGCAGTGCTGGTGCTGCGGGAGATGGCGGAGGAGGAGGCGAACGGGCAGCAGGAGCTGCCGGGGGGCCCGCTGCTGGGCGCACCCGAGTTTGCGAGCCACCTGGCCGGCCACCGCGCGGCGCTGCACTCGGCCGAGCTGGGGGAGATGGCGCGCGTGCTCGATGCACACGGGGCGCGGCTGCCGTCCGACCGCTTTGACGCCAGCCAAGCCGAGCTGCTGCGCTACGGCGCAAGCTGCGGCCTGCTCGAGGTTCGCCTCTCATTCCCCCTCTCCATGAGAGCCACTGCCTGATTTCAGCAAGGCCATGTGTGCCTGGATAGTGCCATATGCCTGGGGTGCGCAGCAGCGTCAAGAAATGCATTGATCTAGAGACAAAGAGAACCTCTAGCTGCGGCCTGCTCAAGGTGCGCGTCTGTCGCTTCTGCTATGTCAACTTGCCTGCTGCCAACTCCCAGTGGTGACATCAGCAGTGCTGGTCAAGCACTGCTGATGGGCGTCTCGCTGCGCCCCCCTCCATGAGCGCACGCCACCTGCAATGAGCAAGGCCGTGTGTGCCTAGATAAACCATTGACCTGGGCGTTTCTGGGGTGTGCAACTGCGTCAAGGAATGCCTGGATAAACAGATGAAGAAATGGTTTATGTAATGTGTATACATGGATTCCAGCCACGTTTTAGTTGTGATATGTCGCCGACAATTGGCCATGAAGTTGTCAGGAGCGAATGGTTAATCCAGAAAGCACCTGCCAGCTGTCTCAAGAAGCTTGAACAGACCAAAAAGCGGGTGCAGTGCATGCCGGGGATGAAGTAAGCTAGTTGCTGAGGGACTGGCCTGTGATTTGCGCAGGCGTCTAGCCCGGAGGAGCGGGCAGTGGCGATTGAGGCATCGGCACAGAAGATCATGGCCACGCTGCAGTGGCGCCAGAAGAAGAAGTTCATGACGCCCCAGCAGCTGCACCCTTGGGAACAGCACGTGCGACCCACTTACCCATCCCTTTGTGACCCCCACTGCCTCTTCTTTATCAGCCGATTATTCCGGTGCACACCACTAGTCCTGTTGGGCTTTCGCATGCTGCAGCGGCAGGACAACCTCTTGGAATGGATTTTATTGCTTGAGTGCGCATGTACTTGAGGATGGTGCCGGGGTGCAGATTCAGTGGCATGGGAGTGACGAGGAGGGCCACCCGATCCTTCTGGTGCACTTGGCCCGGATGTGCGACGACTGCCAGAGCGCGGAGCATGCGCAGCAGGCCGCTGACGCCGTCATCTCACAGGCAAGCTCACAGCTTGCTCAAAATTTGCTCTGTTTGTCCTGCTGTCATAGACACTCACATTATGGTATCAGCTGATTGGCAGCAGAGAGTTGCCATGCAATGGTGGTCGTTGAGGCGCCGCCCAGGCATCAACGTATTGGGAATCAGGGAAGTGAGGGACTGGGCTTCCCAAAGCACACAATAATGATGGATGAATTGTGCCTGAGAGAGCTTAAAGGGGACGGGCCTTTCATTGAAGCTTGCTGTAATGTCTTCCATGTGCTATCAAGCATGTGGCAACAAAACAAGACCGGCATCGCATCGAATCTTATCATCTCTTACCAAATCTTATCAAAGTCTTGTGTCAGGTGGAACTGGCGGTGCGGCGTCGGCTGGACAATGAGGTGGGGCCCGATCAGCTGGTGGCGGTTGTAGATGCACGCGGCGCATCCGCACTGCAGGTCACCCGCAAGGTGACCGTCATCAAGGAGACTGCGATCACCCTTAACCAGGTGCTGCCACCGTGCCCGCCGTCAAAGTGTTTGTACCTTGTGTTGAGATAGTCGACCCATAGCTGTGAAGATCGCTGCTGTGAAGGTCGCAGGTTGCACTGCAGTCGTGCAAAAGACAAGCCTGGCTTATTTTGTCGGGTGACTGGCAGACGAGGAGATTGCGTAATCTTTGGGAAGGAACTTCACGTGCTGTCCTGCACTGCAGCTCTGAATGTCCCCCACGGAAGCTCCAAGCCTCCCAGGGTGGCATGCAATGTTTCTCCTCCTGGAACAGTTTTTAGGACGCTTTCTGTGGCAGGTCCATTAGAGCTAGCGGGAAGTCATGAGGCAAATGGAGAACTGATAGACTGGGCAGATTGGGCACTGCAGCAGGCACTGTGAAGTTTTGACATGACATGTCCGAATGGCATGCAGCATTACCCGGGCCGCCTGCACCGGTTGTGGGTGGTGGGCTTGCCCGCCAGCCTGGCCTGGGTGGTGGACACAATCCGGCCCATGTTGCACCCGACCACAGCCGGCAACCTGCGCATGTGCGAAGCTGACGACTCATCGGTGCCCCTGCCGTCCCATGTGCTCAATCCGCCCTCCGATTCGCCCAGCACCCCCATCGACGCAGCTCCCAATGGCATGGTGAGCCCCACTGCTGCCGTCGGCCCATTATCTTCTCAGAGCTGGGAGTTTTTGCAGCTCTTATACACACAGAGCTAACTGTGTATCGCCGGATGCGCCTCCTGTGGCATTGTAACTGCAACGATGGTGCATGCCAACCATGTGATCTCATGCTCGGCACAGAATAACGGCTGCAAGGCGCTCTGAGACGTCGCCTCTAATGTCACAGCTCGGCAGCATTGAGAAGTTACTGCAAGAGATGATAGTTACCCTTGAGAGGGCAGCCAAATTTTATCTCTCACTGCAGCTGCTCGATCGCCTGGAGACATGCCGTTCGTTTCCTCATATGGATGTGCTTGCAGGACACCGAATCGGACTACAACACGCCTCGCAGCACAGTCACACTCCCAGATGTTCCAGAACTGACCGAGATGTCGCAGCGAGCACTGTCTTGCCGCACCACCCCTGGTGCGCTGGGTGAGGCCGCCGCGGCTGCTGGCAATGGCGGGGCCCTCAGCGCGCGCAAGCGCGTCTTCATCCCCGACTCGCCCGTCACGCCCATCACCGAGCAAAGGTGGGGTGCTGGTTGCCTTTACAGGCGAAGCTTCATCTTGCAGCTTCCTGCTGCTTCTTGCTCATGCTGGGAGGTGCTTCAGGGAATGCAGTCTCTGAAGCACCTCATGTCCCAGCAACAGCTAAGTGAATATAATCCTTTCGTACTTGAAAATATGACATACAGAACAACATCTGCTGCACATAGCGTTGTGCATGCGCGCTGGTCAGTCACCAGCAATGGCAACGGTCACCTTAAGACCGATGTAGAAGGTTGTTGATTGGGGCACTGTTGTCATTAGCTTTGCGCAAAACTACATGGTGCTACAGGAGGCATTGCGCCACTACAAGGCATGCTTGTTCGCGCAGGACGGCGCGGCCGCTGAGAGGAATATTCTGATATTGTATTAATCAAAGCAAAAAAATGATCATCAGTAATTGCTGAATACGTACATATGCTGATGAAAACAGGGCGGCACGGCCGCTGCGGGAGTGCGCGAGGTGGCAAAGCTACATGTGCCGATAAAGGCATTGGGCCACTGAACGGCGGGCTTGTTTGCAGCATTCCTGCTGTTGCTCTCCCTCCCATTTTTAGCTGGCGGGATTACCATGTCGCTGACAGATCACAATTTCCATTTGCGCAGGATGTCGCGGCCGCTGCGGCGGTGCGCGAGCTGGCGAAGCGCGGGCAGCGCGGAGCCGAGCCCCCGGCTGCGCCCCTCCCTGAAGCGCTCCTCCTACAGCGGCGGCGCCACCTCCACCAGCACCACCCGAGCCTTGGAGGCCGAGGCGGCCGCGCGCGGGCCAAGCACGCTGCGCAGATCATCCTCGTTCCCCAAGTCGCACTCGCTGGCGCGCACGTTCTCCCTGGGCGACATCCTCACTGATAAGGAGGTGCTCGACTTGGCTGAGATTGAGGCCTCCTGCGAGCAGAAGGTGCGTGCAAATCTCAGCATTTTGCAGAGCAAATTGGGGTTTCACAAAGGTTTGATCAGCATCAACGTTATTTTCTATGACTGTCTGGTTTCATCTTTGAGCAGTTCCTGATGCATTCCTGCAAGTGCAGTGTAGGGAGGTGATCTGCCACTTGCTGCCTGGCCATTAGGAAGGGCAGGTGTCTATCATGAGTTGGGGCAACGTCGGATCTTCTTCACAGATAATACATGTGTACACTGGTTATCTCAAACATTGTGGCAGCACAACCATTGGTGCATCCGGCTGTCTAGCGGTTGTGCCAGGCTCAAACCAAAGCTGCCAACTGTGTGCATGTTGAACTGGCTGTAATCCTTCATTATGCCAATTTGCAGGCCCAGCAGTGATCAAAGTGGAGCTCTGGGTTTGACCCAGACGGACCCAGACGAAGACAGATGGCACCTTCCATATGCATGCTTGGCCATGGCGCCCACCAGCATCAATGGACGTGCACGAATACAGCCCTGTGCAGTGTTGAGGACCACAGGCAATAATAAACACTTCAGCAGGCACATGTGCATATTCAGCAGGCAATTGCTGGCACGATCGTCGCGCCCACACTTACAAGTAGGTGGCTCGAGAGATCTGATCAGATTTATCAGTAAAGTATCAGTAGCTACCTATAGGCAGGCTCCCCATTGCGCCGCACATGCATGTGTCGGCTTTTGAGGTCATTTGCACTGTTGTCTTGTGCTCTGAAGAGATCTTCTCGGTAGTTTGAGGCAGCAAGGTTGTGGATCTCAGAGGGCATGCATTTCATATATATATCATATACGCTCACGTGAGCGCCAGTAGGTCTTGCAAGATCTTCTGAAGTCTAGACTTCAACAGTGTCGACATAAGATTTAAGTAATAAGGCTCCAACATGCATGTGGCAGCAGCATTGCTGCACCAAAAGTCTGGTTGCATGCAAGAATTGCAACATCCGCCACATGGATCAGGGACTCTCTTGAGAGCTGCTGTTGGAGCTCTCCTATCAGCCACGTCACCGTGAGCCAGTCTATTTTGGGCATGTCCGAATACTCATCAATCCATCTCTTGCACACGTAGAAATCAAAGGATTTTGTCTTGGAAGCCGTTTTTGTATTGTGCTTTTTTATTTCTCATTCTATACCTGTACACAGGACAGGATCAGATTAGACGCCAATATTCCGATGCGCATCTACACATGGGGATCTTTCAACAACGTGTGTGATCCTTACTCAACTACATCAAACACGCAATTTTGTCATTCTCGATGGTTATAATGAGGCAGTGTGACAGGTCCTCCACCTGATTGGGTCTGAACAGTTTGCCTGCTTTGCATGGGCATGCGATCTCCTGGCATACCGCTCTCACAGCAAATCCTGCCTGCTATGAACGGTTCAGGTTGTAAATTATGTGAGAAAAGTTGGAAATTATGTTGATTTTGGTCACAGATTCCTTTTAGGAAGCGGCCATTCCATCCGACGATGGTCGACTCTGCAGTGCTACGGGCTCCAGGTATTGTTTCAGACCTTGAAGTGGCAAACAACAAACAGCTGTCACTTCTCTATCAGCTGCTGGAGAGTATGATTATGATCAGTGCACAATCTGCAAGTGCAACACGCGCATATCTTGGTACAGAAGAAAGCTCCCTGACGCCTGTCACGTTGGCACCAGCTGGACTCTGGCGCAAAGTCACCACTAGCGCCTTGCAAGAGGATGGGGACTTTGACTTTGATCTTTTCACCATTGGTGGCGGCAGCGGTGGAGTGCGCGCTGCAAGATACAGTGCTGGCCTCGGTGAGAGCCTGGCGACGCAATCCATTCCTGTGCCACCCCATAGCAGCGCATGAAGCTTTTGAGCCCAAAACTGAGAAGCTTCAGAAGAATTCTATCCGACAGACTCCAGTCCATGTGGACACACGCATGGTGGTCGCAGGTGCAAAGGTCGGTCTGTGTGAGCTGCCGCGTGCCCTTATTTCCAGCGATGAAAAGGGTGGCACAGGTGGCACATGCGTGCTGCGCGGTTGTGTTCCCAAGAAGCTCATGGCCTTGGCTGGCCTGTTTGCCGAGGATGTGCAGGATGCAGCCAGCTTTGGGTGCGCTCTGAAGCTGCCAGAAGCTATCAACAATCCCAGTGCCAGTCACAATGCTGGCTTTGATTACCTCTCTTCATGCACAGCTTGGCCACGCTCTCAGTGTGTCGTGCGTGGAGGCTCCGCCAATCTGTGCTGGGGATCACATTCTGCAACATTTCTGAACAGGTGGGAGCTGAAAGAGACGCCCCACTTGAGCTGGGAAGCACTGCAGAAGAATAAGAGGCGCGAGCTTGAGCGCCTGAGCGACCTGTACCGCGACAACCTACAAAAAGCTGATGTCAAGTTCATCGAAGGGCGAGCCCGGATCGTTGACCCCAACACTGTTGAGGTCAATGGCCAACAGTACAAGGTCAGGCCATGAACCCCACATGAAACTTGCCAGTTGACCTGTTCCGTTTAAATAATACCAGGGTGCATGAGCTAGACATTTTCTTTGGGTGCCTGAATGGGAACATGTCGAGGGGAAAAGTGGATGTTGCAGTGCCTAGCAAGCTGATACCAATGCCTGTGGCTTCTTTCAGGCTAAGAACATCCTTGTAGCGACTGGCAGTGCAGCAATCATCCCTCCCATTGAGGGCGCCAGGGATTTTGCCATCACCAGTGATCACATTTTAAATTTGGATGAACTGCCTAGAAAGTGCGTCTTGAGCTTTTAAACCACTCGCTCAAGCTCATGCGTGCAGCTGCCAGCCTCTTAAACTGTGTCTTTTCTGTCTGAAGTGTTCTTTTGGAGAAGGCAGGCTTGTCACAACTGTGGTAATCCTGGTGTGCAGGCTTGTTGTTGTGGGTGGCGGCTACATTGGCTGTGAGCAGGCCTCCATCTTTAATAATTTCGGGACGGAAGTGCATCTCATTGTGCGACAGGTGCGGCCTGGAAGGCTCTCCTGTACTGTCAAGTATTGCTGTTATCCATACCGAGGCCTCGGGAAAAGTTATATTATTTTCTGTGGAGTTGTTGCAGTTTAGAGGACAAAGTTGCAAATGTCTTTGGTGCTGCAGGAGCTGCCCTTGGCTGGTTTTGACAGGGAGGCATGCGCTTTTGTGATGGAGCAGTACAAGCTGAGGGGCCTGCACTACCATGGCCAGAGTTCGCCCACCAAAGTCTCCAAAGGGCCCAATGGCAAGCTGAGCGTGCGGATTGAACCATACAAAAGGGATGGGGAGCCCTTTGACATTGAGGATGTGGACCAGGTGACGCACTGAAACACTTAATGAGGTGTTTCTGCATTCTTGTCAACATGTGGAGGTCAGTAGCTGGCAATGCAAGCATTTGCCTCTTGTGCTTCTCGCTGCCTCCAGCAGTTCTGGCAGGCATAAGACTGAACGCAGAGGGTGACAGGTGCTGATGGCGACTGGTCGCAAGCCCAAGACACAGAACATTGGGCTGGAGGACGTAGGTGCCGAGCTTGATGAGAAGGGTGGGCTGAAGGTAACTCATGTCGCATCATCCCTCTCATCATGCTGCCTCTCTGGGTGTGCCCATGTACCTAGCAATCACAGAAACGCCCTGTGAGTCTTTCCATATACCAGTCTGGAAACGCCCCAACTATCTCTTCCTGGCAAGCACTATGAAAGCTGGTTGAGTGCTCCATGTGAGGGTGCAGGTGAATGAGTACAGCAGGAGTGTGAATGTGCCCAGCATCTGGGGCATCGGCGACGTGACCAACAGGATCCCCTTGACACCGGTGGCGCGCATGGAAGGCAGCGCACTGGCAATGAACCTCTTTGGGTGAGGGTGCCTTCTTCTGGTAACTTGCTGGATGTGCACACTTGCACAGCAGGATTGTGAAGAGAGGAGCCCTGAACTGCGCGCCCAGGCCTGAATAAAGTTCTCATGTTTGGTGTGCGCCGCCTGTTTGCCGAAACAATATCTAGCACACTGTGCGGACTTCTTAGAAGCCATTTATGGTTGATGATGTCGTTGGCTTTGGGCAGGGATGGGAACGGCACTAAGCCTGATTACACAGCCGTGCCCAGCGTGGTGTTCTCCAGCCCCCAGCTGGCATACGTGGGCAAGAAAGAAGACGCTGCGGTCGAAGAGTTCCAGGACGTAGATGTGTACACCTCCACCTCCACGTGAGAGCCCACATTCCTGCATTCCCACAAAATGCCCCCCTATTGATCCCTTTGTTGATTAATAAATCCGCATGCTTGTATCAGGAGGTCCGTGTTGATGATATGATGAATCCAATGCAGAGGTGCAAGACAAGGCAGCAAGAAATATTGGGGGCTAGGACACATAGAAACTCTCAAAAATCCTGTTTTTGTGCGTGCAGCCCCATGAAGAATACCCTCGGGCGAAGGAATGTGAAGGAGCTCGTTAAAGTGATCGTGTCGAGCAAGGATGACCGAGTGATTGGCTTCCATATGGTTGGCTCTGAGGCAGCTGAAATCCTGCAGGTCAGCACCTTTGTACATCCGCCGATTTATGAGTTCCCTGTGTGGCTGGCTGACACTGTGGCATGCCTATGTAGCTTGCTGTTGGTGTGGTGGCCATTCCTTGTTGCAAGTTCAGTGTGAGGCATCCATGAACAGGCATGAGGCGTTGCATGATAAAGCCTATTTTTATTTGCAGGGCTTTGCTGCAGCGCTGTACGCGGGCATCACAAAGCAGCAGCTTGATGCAACTGTGGGCATTCACCCATCCAGCGCCGAGGAGTTTGTCACGATGACCACACCCTCGCGCAAGTACAGAGGGGGCAAACTCGAGGAGGGGGAGCCCCTGAAATGTTGATTCGCAGCCATTTTCATGCGAGCAGCAATCATTCCGAAACTTGCCTGAATTAATATTGCGTTGCGCATGCCATCATCTGCCAGAGGCGTTGCTGACAACGCTGCGGCACATCTTTGGCCTAGCACTTGGTTCAGTTTTGGCAGTGGCCCACTATTGGGATGGGCCACCAGATAGCTTTGCTGGACAGCTTGTCCATCAATAAAAATAATTGGGTCATGCATGGCTCAAATATCAGGGCATTGGAGGTGTATGTTCTAGGTTCTTGAATAAGTTCAAGGTCCATGACAGTGCTAAATTAATTGTGCTGATACAAGCTCTTCGACGATAAAGGCTTGTGCTTTTATGGTATATGAGACTGGTTTTGGAGGTTTTATTACAGGTGAGAGGGGTCCTGGCATCTTTCCTTGGAAAAGATGTAACCGACTGACCGATCAACTGACCACTGTGCAGTCAATTTCCCTGAAGCTGGGATCAATCAAAATATTCATGCTCTTGTCGTGAGTGTCCAGTGCAATGAGATATTATTTAGAGTTAAACATGCACGGACGAATTGGACGAATGCATGCTGTGTTCACGTGTTCCACTTGGCCTTGTGTCTTTCAGTAGCATGCTGCTGGCAGCTACAGCCAAAGTAGGCAACGAGTCAACGGCTAATTTCAAGAGGATAGAACACATCGCAACCTCCTGGACTTCATCTCCGAAGGCCTGGAAAACACTGAGGTATAGCGTGAGAAAAAAACAGCACGGAAGCATGAGGGCCTTCCAAACTCTTGGCAGATCAACATACGAGATCTTATGGTAAGCAGAGTTTGATGCTACAATCCTTTCTCCTGCAGGCATCTGTGGCACTTCCTTGAACGTATATTCTTACATGGATGTAGTATTGCACATCACAATACCTGTGATGCAAGAGAAAGTCCTTCTGGCTGATCTAATGGGAATCCTCTCTACTGCGCAGGAATGAGGCTGTTCTTGAGGCGCGAGTGAGCTTAGGTCATTGTAACCTGACTATGCAAGAAACGTGCGCAGCTTTTCAGCAATTGCCGAGCTTATTGGAATGGCACAAGAGCTCATGCACAGGAACAGACAGGCAGCTTGGACCCCGCACATATGGGCAGGAATCCAATAATACGCTCCAACAAATGTCAAATGTGCCCTTCATCTCATCCAACTTGCCGCGACGTACTCACTGTGCCGTCCATTCCTCCATGGGGTTGACAGTGCACCAGGCGGCAGATGCTGTACCGACTGCCAGACAATTCTCTGCCATGACAGCATCAGCAGGCCTATTGGAACCAGCTAGATGTGCTCCTCTTCCACATCCTCTTGCAGCTCCAAGACGGTCCTTCACATCCGCTATCACTGCCGGAGCAAAAGAGCGACTTGAGAGGATGAAAACCCGACATGAGGAGCTCTGCACCCAGCTATCAGGTCAGGACATGTGTTGGAAAGGTGGAGTCTGATTTGCGCTTGCGCACACATACAGTTGGGAACGTAATTCATCAAGATGCATGCTGTGAATGCTGTGCTGCATTGCAGGAGAACACACCAACAAGCTGCCTCAGCAGGAGCTGACAGCACTTAATGTGGAGCTCGGGGAGTTGACTCCTGCAGTAGAGGCCTACAATGCACTGCAGAGGCTGCTGACTGAGGCCAAAGAGCTGGAAGGCATGCTGAATGGCGAGGATGATGACATGCGCAAGCTGGCCAGAGAGGAGCAGCAAGCGCTGGAGGAGCAGGTGCGGACCATATTGACTATCCTGCATCAAATGCCACACATAGCAATGCTCAATCATTGCCGAAAATTCAGCAGCGCAATGGTAATACATGGTTCAGATTGATATGGGTGCAGTATCACTTTTCAGAGACTCCCATTAGCAGATAGATCTGGTGGCCAGACAATCCGCCTCTGGCAGGGTCAAAGGCTTTTCAACAGAACAACGAAAGCCTGCAGTGGCTGCTATCATTGTCACACTGTGGAGAGTTCCCCCGCTGCTGCAGACATCCTGAAAGATTGCAGACGCGGGATAACATGGCGCTCTTTCTGGTGCTAGGTGCCTGCGCTGGAGGAGGCTCTGCTGACACACCTGCTGCCCAAGGACGAGGCAGACGAGAGGGGTGCAGTACTGGAGGTTCGGGCAGGGACAGGCGGCGACGAGGCCGCACTCTTTGCCGGTGACCTCTTCCGCATGTACCAGCGCTTTGCCGAGCTGCGGCGCTGGAAGTTCGAGGTGTGCTCTGTTCGCTCGATGAGTATGTTCACACACATATGCACACAGCCCAGTCCAGCATGCATGCTGCCTCTCTCTGCGCCACAATCTTCTTGGCATGAAAGGATGGCGAGGCGTCCTGGCGGTGTATGGAGGTCAGAACTGCAAGGACGTATCAAATGGAATCAAGGTCCCTTTTGTCCTGAGCCTTGCAGGCTCGCCTGTGTGATTGCCTTTGGGCAGGTGTCAACGAGTATCGATCAGCAGTATGCTTCGAGGGATGGTTGATGACTGGGAGAGTTTCAGGTGTGAATTGTGACCTGCATGCCCCAGGTGTTGGAGGTGACGGAGAACGACATGGGCGGCTACAAGCTGGCGAGCGCTAACATAGCCGGGCGCGGCGCATATGGGGCGCTCAAGTTTGAGAGCGGCATCCACCGCGTGCAGCGCGTTCCCGTCACTGAGTCCGCCGGCCGCGTGCACACCAGCGCTGCCTCTGTTGCAGTCATGCCCCAGGCAGAAGAGGTGCGCATGTCCCCACAGCATGTCTGGACTTTATTCCAAATTGCTTACACTCCCTGAGGCGCTTTCATGTTCTTGTTGCTCTGTCAGTCGCTCTCTGCAGAGGCCCATGGGTGAACCCAACAGCTCAAAATGCCAGTGACGGCAGCAGTAGAGGCATATGCATATCTCAACAGAGATTGCCCTGTGTGGAGGCCAAATTATGGTTGAATTTAAAAGTCTGGGTGAATTAAAAAGCCCCACCATGTCAGGGATGGCAGCTATCGAGGCCTGTGCATACCTCAGAAAGTTGGAAATGTCTGGCTGATGGCTGGCAGGTGGATGTGAGCGTGAGGGATGAGGATCTGCGCATAGACACATACAGGGCCGGCGGCGCTGGTGGCCAGCATGTCAACACCACCAACTCGGCCGTGCGCATCACTCACATCCCCAGCGGCCTTGTTGTCGCCATCCAGGTGCGCCACCTGTCCAGGCACCAATCATGTCATGGTCTGTTCTACTGGGGCCGTGTGAAATCAACCAGGTTCGCCACCTATCCTGACCCCCCAGTCCTGTTGTTTGTCCCTTTTGCTGGGAGCCCTTTTGAGCCAAGTTGGAAACTGGAGATGGTTGCCATTGCGCCTGCAAGAGCGTGTTAGTTATGGCTGCGAAGGATGCAGCTGAGCCCTTGCAACTGTGGATCAGTAACATGCATGCTAAATAATGACTTGCATGGGTTCGGGTAGGTGTAGTGCCCTGATGGGTTATTGCATGGTGTGGCAGGATGAGCGGTCGCAGCACAAGAACAAGGCAAAGGCGCTGAAGATTCTGCGTGCGCGGCTGTTTGAGGCGCAGAGGCAGAAGCAGCGCGCGGAGCAGTCCACCGAGCGCAAGGGCCTCATCGGCTCGGGCGACCGTTCCGAGCGCATCCGCACCTATAACTTCCCACAGGTGTAGCCACTGGCTCCCTGCCATGCAACCTCTGTCATTCTGCGAACTCACGATTGCCTGAATGCATGTGTCACGTTTACTCAAGAGGTGCACAGGACCAGTGAACCTGCATGATTTTGTCCCTGCAGCCCCAGTAAGAGCAAACACTTATCTTGACAAAACAAGCGGGAAATTGTGTCAGTCTGCATTACAATTTGTGCATGTTTGCTGGCCTCATGTAGCTGATATGTCTGCGCTGTTGCTGTGGCACAGGGGAGAGTGACTGATCACAGAGTGGGTGTGACAGAGCATGGCATTGAGGCAGTCTTGAGCGGAGCCAGCCTGGACACCTTTACAGAAGCCTTGCTTACACATCATAAGCAACAGCTACTCTCTGATTTGTGAAACATGTCAAAGCATGTATATTCCTGTCTGTAAGAGGAAAGTTTAAGCCTATCCACCGTCAGGACGAATTGGATGCACTGCCTACTCATATCAATGCATTCAACTTGCAAAGTATGGACAGGCATGCCAATCGCTGGCATGAGCACATGCATTTTGAAATCTCGCCTTCCAAATTCTTGAGATATAGCCGCTATGCGATATGCGGCATGATGCTACACTTGAGGCCTCCATCGCTGTTAGAGTGTGGGGTATTCATGAAAGCTAATTTGGCTGTTTCATCCAAAGGAAGGTATCATTAAAATAGCTTACTATGGGGAAGCCCGGGTTAACTACGCGGGAGGCTAGTTAGAGGCCCTAGAGGCTCTGTTGATGAAGATACGCCAAGGCAGCCTTGGCAAGGCTAGGGTTTCGACCTGCAGGTCTTGTATTTGTATGAGAAAATTTGGGTGACGCCAATGGGCCAAGAGGTGATTTGGTGATGCAGAGGACACGATGTTGGAAGAGAGACCCTCGGTTAGTTCCATTCCTGTTATAACATGGAGAATAAAACCCTGAAATTCTGTACATTAGAAAAACAAAAAAAAAATAATGCAGTTTTTTAGAAACCCCTCACGAGCATTCCATGGTTCGAATTTCCATGTACTCTTCTACTTTTTTGGGGGGTTGGTAACCCAGCGGTGACATTCAGATCGTTGGTATGCTGAGAGTAATCATGTTCTTCTGGTAGTGCAAGAAGCGCAGCTATAGAGCACTGCAGCTGAGAGCCTATGTTAACAGCACTTGGAGCGGCCAGTACTAGTAGTGTATAGTCTGGCCATGCCATGGCCGCCATGGCAAGCTCAGAACCTCGCTGGGTCCTATTCCTGCTGATCATTATTGAAGGGCATCCATGCTGCAAGAATCCAGGCATCTTGGTATCTCATTCAGTTCAGCCTCCTACAGATCGCTGTCATGACATCTTTTGAATGTTTGCGATGGCTGCTGGACACTTCACCCCTGGACTCACCCCAAACAGTGCGAGGGTTTGAGCACACTGTTATACCAGTCATCTATAGCATAGTGCGCACTCTCTTGTTGACGTGTGATTCCTTGCAAGCAGTCAGATACATCACTTGCCCAACTGGCCATCGCAGCCTACTCATAAGTTCAAGCCTTGAAGACTGAGGTGAATGAAAAGAACCTGGAGGAAACACAGACCGCAGTATCCACAAGACATGTACAGTGGGACGCCCAGCCCCATCAAGATTCCATGGCTACACCGCTGCCGGGAGCTTGCTGCTCAGCGCCATCATGTGACCGGCCACCGCCAAACACAAATGCTCCGGACGGCTGCTGCGCAAAGCCAATGCTCTGGATGGGCGCAGGCACAAATGTTGATGCAGGCGGGGCCGGCAGGTCCCTGTCCCATCACAATGCGAAACGTTGTCAGCTCCTCATCAGAATTGCTTGCCTTGTTTCAACCATGTTTAAAGGTGCCAGGGGCAGCAGTCTGAGCAGCCTGTGTCATCACAACCAGCACGAAAGTTTGCCAAGTGGTTGCTGTGGGATGCACGTGGCTGCCAGTGCATCTGGATATGTTGGTGCATCAAGGGCTCACCGCCAGGCCCACTGGAAGTTTGCTTGGGTGGAGAGCCCGAAAGGCTGAGAGCTGCTGCCAGTGCTGGATGCTGATGCTTCAGGACTGTATCCAGTGGAGGAGGACCCCAGCAGCTCGATTTCCAGCTTCTGCAATCGTTCCACCTCACCTGTGGGCACAGCATGCAGCAAGAAGTCTCATGCAACACCCAAACACATCCCCCACCCAAGGACAACCAGGGCCAATCAACCCTGCTAAATTAAGTTACAAGCTTAGAGCATTGACATATGAGAGCTCTCGTAGGCTGAAGTATGCTACAGCAGCCAGTGCTAAGGCGTTGCTCTGGTGAGGCCAAATGGTCATAGCAGAAGCAGAGCAGGAGCAACAGACCTTGCGCAAGCTGCGTAGTTTCTCTGTGCTCTTTGACCCACTTGTAGGCATCACAGAGCCGCCATCTCCTGAGTTTCATGAGGTAGCCAATGACCACAGCTGGCGACCTGCCATGAAGAGCATTGAGCAGTCAGTACATACCTTAAGTAGTGAAGTATGAAGTATGCATGCACTGGGACAGTGGCAGGGATTGCTCACCGTGAGACTCCAGTCATGCAGTGCACGAGCACTCTCACGTCCTTCTTCTCATTTTCCCGTTCGGCAAGCACTGAATCTGCATCACACAACAAATAGCTCGCACTAGGTGCTTCTTGATGTCCTTGTACATGAGGAGCAGGCTCGTTGAGTGTTAGGTTCAGAACGAACTCACCTAGAAAGTTGAAGCATTCCTCAAAATTGGGCGGAGCTGTGCTGACTGTGTGATATGTAAAAGAGTTCCTGTACAAGGGCTGACAAGAGGGCACCGTCTGTGACACCAGGACATCCTCAGATTAGGCGAGAGACACGCAATCTGACAAGCATACAAGCAAACATCGTTGAGGGACACAGTTAGAAGCGCACATTCAGGATGTGCGTGATGCCCACAGTCTTCAACAGCTCTGATCTTGACGCGTTGTCATAGCTGCCAAGATACAAGAACTGTGGAAGAATATTGCTCGGTAAGGCACTGGCTTTTGGGGACGTTGCATCTGGGATAACCAAGCGATGTCCACACACGCTGCATGGCTCACCACCTTCATACTGCACAGTGCACAGGCACAACCGCTCAAGTCTGCTCCTCTGTACCCCTTCATCCAAACATGGTTGCGCAAAGAGATGAGCCGTACTGCCAGTTCCTCATGTTCCAGCTTCTCAACACTGGCGTTCCTGACTCACAGGACCGCTTGTTAAGCCTTGGGCGTTACTTAAGATCGCAAGAAGCCCCGTTTCTGACAGCATCAGGATGCACTTATGGCTGATACGACATTTCAGAATTCACCCATCACTAACGGGTCATTGGACTGGTGGACTTTCCAGGAAGACCGTTCGCCCTGGCAGTAAAACTCAGAAGGACTTAATCAATGGGGGTAATCACTGTAAAAGCTTTGTGAAAACGAGGAATTACATCGTGATAGTGTTGGCATATGTGGCATGGCTCTTCTCGCTCCCTCCTCTTTTTCATGCTGTGACAGATTTCTGAAGGGATGCCGCCAAAGTGCTTTCCTGCCTCCTGCTGTCACGTAACCCCGATTGCGACCCCAGAAATAGCTGACAAACCGAGGTATGCGACCCTTGAGATAGCTTTGGTCTCTGCTGATCAAGGAGATGTTGATAGCGAATGCGGACAATTCGGGCACCCCGCGCCTGCCCAACTGGGCCGGCTGGTCAGACAAGATCAGGCTTGGATATAGCATTTCCTGTAAATTTGAAGGGTATATGAAATCGTTCTTTTGAGAGTGTCTATCTAATGTTTAGTTACTGAAGGAAAATTTGCGTGCATTTTCCTTTATCATAGAGTGGTTGTTGATGACCATCAAGTTGGGCAGTAAGTGCACAAGCAGTACTGGGACTTGATAATTCCTTAAAGCCGTATATGGAACATACATCGTCTTTCTCAGTAACCTGGCTCCCCAGAAGAATACCTTTCAGGTCGTCCTCCCACCCATTTACGTCGGGCATCTTGCAATGGCTCGTCCTTAGTATCACCTTGTCGTCAGGTCACTGAGCATGATACCTACACCTTTCAAGGCCTCACTTATTTTTTGTCCGATTCAGGGCCAGACCTTGGGAGAGGGGAAAGTGTTTTGCAGCTGGCAAAGGCTTTGGGAAAACTTCTCAGAAAGAGCAAGGCCCGTCTGCCAAGCAGAAGAACAGGAAAGGCGGTAATGGTATTGCCGTGGATGGCTCCTCAAGCAAGGTAGGGGATCCGTCCCAATGTGACCAGCAAGACTTACTGGCAATACCCCAGAAGCATGAGTATCGTGGAGAACCTAAGTGAGTGTGACGTGCAAAGCAAATGGTATGTTGCTCTAATCAGGCGGTGGAGAGGGCTGTGAGAGCAGTGGAGGGCAGAAAGGCTCGGCCCATAGACCCAAAAGAAGCCTCAAAGGGGCGATTGGACTATGCTCAGGTTGGTGATGCCCTCTTCAGCATCGTTGTGACAAACAGAGTAGTCAGCATGACCTGCTGCTCCCTTGTGGGTTCCTGCCTGTTGAATGATGGCATTGACACAGCTGCACAGTCTCTTAGCACCAAGATGGCCTGTTCAATGTACCTGTTCTGCCCAAGGACGCTCTCCTGATATGCCTGGTGGAAGAACTCAACTTCATGACATTGAAGTCGTGGGGTCATTTGCTAGGCAGAACCGTTGCCCAGCCCTAGGACGTCTTCAGTAAATTTATAATGGTGGGGTGGCTCTGGGTAATGACTGCAGGTAAGGAACTGGGGTAGCGGGGAACCGGCAGACATGGACAGCCTGCAGGTGACCTCCTTTGAATCGGACGTCGGCCCGGATGCGCCCTTCTATGAGCAGCTCGCAGTGCGCCTTGCACGGCTGGAGGCAAGTTGCATCTCACCTCGATGCCTGCTGGGACATAATTGGAGTGTTGCATGCATGGCAGAGGGGAGAAATGTGTCTTTCGCACAAATGTGTGGACGACTAGCTCTGCCGAGCACTTCTTTACAGGGAGGCTGTTTGATCAAGAACTTCAGGAATATTATCCTGACTGATGTCATCACGGCTGCACCACGTATGTGGTCGCTCATGCCAGTGCGCATGGCAGTGCGCAGCCGACACTGGCCTGGTGGTCTGATCTGTGACTGGCGGGACTGCCATGGATGCACAGGATAAAGTGAGGACTATATTTTATTGAAATAACCATGTTTGGAACCAGTATGGTAGCAGTTCTGGTGTATACTTGTAGCCATGTTGTGACATTCACGGCTACCCGGTTGGTTGGTGCAGAGGGAAGGGGCGCTGAAGGTGGCGCGGCCGAAGGGGAGTCAGCCGCTGCCGCCGTTTCACAAGTGGAGCTTCCGAGAGGAGCGCTACATCCAGTGGCTGGCCGACATGCACACTGTGCACTATGCCCTGGAAGCCGCCGTCGCTGATGCCACCACCGTGGCCGCCACCGAACACTATGGTGAGCGTGCAGTCGCTCGTACCTCTCTAGCCCTGCTGCAGCCCTGTCACTGGTGCTTATTCATATAGCAGTGTGCTGCCTGGAAGACACTGGGAAGAAGCACACAGGATGACTGAATACATTACCTTTTGACACAAGGCATCAGCACACGGCAGGCGCACATTCCGAAAGGGGCTCGACTTGACTGCAGAGTAGCAGCATTTGCGCATCGGCTCATCTGCACAGTTTCAGCCTGATGAGGCGGCATGTGGATGGCTTGTGCCACTCAGGCAGGCTTAGTTAGTTATTACTAAGTTAGTTAGTCAGTAGTTAATTGCGTGTGACAGGCGACAGCGAGTCTCTGGAGAGGGCGTTTGCAGCGCTGGCCTGTTTTGTAGAGGACCGGGGGCTGGACAGGTCCCTGGAGATCGCAGCCGACCTCAACAACATCGCCAAGGTGTCCAGCCTGAAGGATGCCGTGGAGTTGCTCCCCTCGCCCAATGCCAGTACATACGCGGACTACCTGTGCCGCCTGGGGCTGCTGTGCACCGAGGAAGACGAGGCTGCCAAAATCGAAGAGGCAGCGCTCAGGTGCGCGCCCCAGCCGCTGCTGCTGCCGCTGCTGCTCAAGTCTGGCCAGTCTATTGGTGTTGCCTTTCTCGCTGCAGCCACTCCATTGCCTTGCCTTCCATGAGCAGGCACTTGTTAGACGTCCCCTGCAGCTTCCTGATGGCATGACACATGCCTGCAATAGGTATCGTGCATGTCGGAGTTTGCTGGTATTCTGGCAATCACATGTCAAGCCAGTGTCTATGTGATGGATGCTTGTGTTTCTCATGCACTCACGTGCCTGAGGTGTGCGCAATTACTTGCCACACTGGATGCCAGTCTGCAATCCTCCTGTGTGGAGATAGAGCAGCCATCAATGCCTGTTATCAATGGAGGGAACGCCTGCCACCGTGCTTGTGGGGTCTACAGGCTGGTGGCGAATGCATACCTGATGTCTGTGACACATCTCACGACCGGCATGCGCATCGGCGCCGCAGCCGCTGAGAAGCTCGACCTCTTCCCTGTGAGTGGCCTCCATCCCCCCGTTAGTGCCTCTGTCATACCCCGCGCAGTCATGGTTCTGTGCAGCATTATGCACATGCGGATATTCCTGTGGGACATCAGCTCGCTCTGGAGACTATCAGAGCTATCAAGGGTGGCTGAAAGCTGGAGAGCATGTAGCGTGATTAAGCCTAGAAAAAGTGTTTCTGAATGTTTGTGGGATCTGTCAGCACCGCCTTTCTCTGTGATTGTCTGGATGTGATGCTGGCTGCTGACCCGGACGATCAGAGTCAGACATCTGGTCAGCCCTAGGTGGCTGAAAAGGGTGGTGATAACTGACTGACTGACCCCTACCAGCCTGCGGATGACGTGTTCTGAAGCCATTCCTGTGCCACACAGGCACAGGCGCTGAACTACTTCCAGACGTGGCCGGAGGGCGTGCCGCCCGACCCGCTGGCGCTGTGCATTGCAAATGTGAACGCGGCGGGAGACGCGCTCAGCCCAGAGCAGCGCGAGGCGGTCATGCAGGAGCTGCCCAAGGCCATGCCCAAAATCAGCCTGCTGCTCTCACCCCTGGCCCATGCCAACTGACCGCCGAAGGGCCTGTCCTGGAGTGTTTCTTCTAGGCAGCCGTCGTCCGTGCATCCCACTTTTGGAGTGTTTCTTCAAACAGTCGTCGCCCGTGTTTTTCATTATGGCTCACTGGCGATATCGCCACATCGATGTGTCCAGGGTTCAAATTTTGTGGGCAGCCACATGTGTACAGGGTCCAATGTGCTTGTCATTTGCACCTGATGAATGATAAGGGAGGAGTTGCTGAGACATTAGCATCAATCTTAATGAAGGATCAATGACCAGAGATTTTATTGCCAGGCATGTGTGCGTGGTGCAAATGCAAGCAGCCAAAGTAAGATGTGCCACTCGCTTTCGATGAAACTCTTACAATTGACTAAGGAATGCTACAAGAATAAGATGATCTCTGTCAACACTCAAAACAGAACGCAAAATCAACTCGGGGGACACATGCAAATATGTTGATACAGTGTAAGTCAGCGCACTTTGCTTTTCTACTGGGAACATGTGCCTTCTGGTCAAAGAAGCTACGAGGAGACTATCCTCCACTACCGCTCTGAGCCATGAGTCATAACCGTCGGTCCTGCTCTTGAGAGGTCAAATTGCGGGGGCGCAGTCTCTCATACAAATCACGCTGCTGCTCAGCTGTGTAACTTTCAGAATTCATTCGTCAGCAGGTGGGGTGTGGTACTGTGAGACAGACCCCTCTCCCACACACACCTGCTAAGCAATGGGCAATTGGCGACATGTGACTCCAGCCGCCAAAGAATACGTGCATGCAGTGCTCATGGCGCCATCCCAGCCTCACAGATGCCAACATGCCATAGCCTCATCTATTTCTCCTTCCCCTGGCACCAATCCTGGTACACCCTCGGCATCCGCCCTCAGCGATTTGCTGTGCTGTGAAGGGGAATTTCAGGCTTGGGAGGCAAAATGTACCGGCGCACCATTGCCGGACACAATTTTGCTGGCTGCAGGGCTCTGCTGGAGGCCTGCAGCCTCAATAGCAGTCTCCACAACTGCAGGTGCTCACTTCACCAGGTAAAGACTGCAAAGTCCTTTGCTGGCCCCCTCAACCTGGAGGGGCTCGACCATCACCCCGGTTGACCCTCTCACATGCTGGTGATGGCAGCACCTTTCTGTGCTAGAGTACCCACCAGAACGGCCACTGTTGGCCGCACTCTCTGCTAATTTTCCCACCAGAAAGTCTGCTCAACAGCGCCATGGATAGGGCAACTTTGGGCATGGCAGCATATTGTTCAAGGTGCTGCACGCTCACATGGTGCTGGGCAGGACCTTGCGCTGGATCCAGTAGAAGGGCTCCTCCTTCTCATAGTCAAAGGGCACATAGTTCTGCTGCTCGTCGTACACATGCAGCTCTGTGAAGATGTACTTCATCATGCGCCAATTCCATGACGCCTCCGTCATGTACTGCGCATGCGACACCAGATAATGTCAGCCACTGATGCATGCAAACTAGCCCACCTCGCCAAACAATGCGATATATACTTCCATCCCCTGTTGCAACTGCCTGCCTGCCTGCCTTGTGAGAGGATCTTCCACGCATGAAGAAGCAGAAATGATCTCTGAGAACAACATTCAAGACAGCCAGTGCGGACATCAAAGCGGTACAGCCACCAGTTGAGCACTGGCAATAAAGGCACCAGCAGCAAAGCCACCAGTTTGCTCGTCGTTCTTCCAGGGGGCCTCATTGGTCAATGCTGGAATGGGAGCTGAGCACTGACCTGGCCCCAGTTCTGGCGGAGGGAGTCGGTGGCAGCGCGCAGGTTGTACCAGGGGATCTTGCTGTTCACGTGGTGCGGCACGTGCACGTTGATGTCATGGCACAAGAACTCCACCCTGCAACCCAGCATCACCACCACCTTCAGTCCAATTTTCCACCAGCTCCCCATAGTCGCCGGCTCCACTGGGAGCCATTCCAGGTCACGCCACGTCACCTTGGCCGACGGCTATCAACCTTGGCCCAATGGCTCCTCATCGTTGGTCTGAAAGCAGATAAGCACCAGACACATCGAAGTGCTCAGCATTCTGGCTGTGCTCACAGCTCCCATGTGCAGAGGGCAGAGCAGGGAATAAAGATACACAGGAAGGGCGTACACACCAGCGGGGGTAGTCGCAGTGGACGGTGCCGGAGAGCTGGGCCTTGGCGGCATTCCACTCATCCGCGGGCTTGAAGGGGATGTGGGGCGCAGTGTGGTGCACCACTGTGAAGGTGGACATCCAGAAGTGGTAGCCCAGCCAGGGCATCAGCCAGTACTTGGCCACGCCCGCCAGCCCTGTGAAATAGCCAATTGCAGGGATGCCGATGAATGCAAACGCTGCCACAGCCGCCAGAGAGACCAGCACCTGTACAGACAGACGCAACACGATCAGCATCGGCAATATGCAAAGGTAATAACAGATGATGTCTCTGATGTGTAACTTCTCCTTCGGGGAATTGTGCCACCTGTGCACCCACAATAAACAGCCTATCCCATAGACACCCATTTGCACGGGCCATTGCACTTTCCTCGCCATCAAGCCGTATCACGTCTGCGCAGGAAATGAAGCGTTACTGGAGTGAGCCCAAGACCAGAGACTCGGCAGAAAGCGCACCCGGGGCTTCTGCTTGTCGGTGTAGAGGTCAAGGTTGAAGTGCCAGAGCCACCAATGGCCCACAGAGGCCCACAGCTTGAGAGGCGAGCCCAGGAACACCTTGAACAGCGTCTTCTGCACAGTGCCCCACCTTTCTAGCTCCGCCTTGCCTGCTGGGTGCCATGCTGTGTCCTCCACCAGCCTGCAACACCAACTAACCTCTCAGCACCTTACTGCAATGCGAATGTACTATCTAAGCGTAGAGGCAAACACCTGTGCAGCAGAAGTACAACAGTTGTACCGACAGAAACTCCCTGGCCCTGGCATTCCTCATCCAGTCAATCTGCGTGTTAAATGACGCTGCTGCGCAGTGGTGGCCAGCAATGGTCAAACATCTCCCGATGCGCATAGAAAAATGGGGACCAATGGGAACCCTTCACAGGGGTGGAAATCTCCAAACAACAGAGCAAGAGGCACGCACTTGTTGGTGTGGGCATGGTGGTGGTTGTGCTTGATTCTCCAGGGCTCAAAAGGGTAGATGAGCGGCATGAACATCAGTGTGCCCACGATGTCTTCCACCAGCTTGTTCTTGCTAAAGCTGCGGTGGCCGCAGTCGTGGCCAATCACAAACATCTGCAGATGCACATGCACACTACACATCAAGACATATTTGTTTGGAGCACTCCATGCAAGGGGAGCTAAGGGTGGCGAGGCCTTAAAAAGTGGTGTTTTGCATTGACATTCAAGCAGGCAGGAGGAAGGGCGCTCACCCCAGTCCAGGCTGTGCCAGCAAAGGCCCATGCAAAGGGCAGCATGTACCAGGGCGAGATGGAGATGAGGTACACACTGAGCGCCACGCTGACAACTGTAGTGGCCACAGCGCCCCATGCTCTCAATGGGTTGATTTCAAATACCTGAATGCAACACAACCACACATCATAAGTATTGCACCTGTGTGGGTGCACCACTGATTGCTGCTAAGCAAATAATCCCTCGCGATGAGGGAATTTGCACAAATAGAAGATGGCAACGACAACAGATGGCAGCGACATCAAGAGACCTGATGTCCCGGGAGGCGCACCTCTCTCGGCAGTGATGAAATCACTTGGGTGAGACTGACAGTATCTGGCAGGTCGGCTCCAATGCTCCTGTAGCCCAACTCCTGGGCCAGCGCTGCTCTGTCCTCTGCTGATAGCCTTCCAGCGTCTGAGGGTGCTGCCACTGCTGGTGCCGCTGCTGCTGCCTTGCAGATCAGCCTCTTGGCTGAGAGTACTCGTTGCCTTGCAGGCAGCTGCACGCAGACGAAGCATTTGAAATTAACGCTCTGACCTCTGGAGAGGGTTCCAACTAGTGATCGGCCTTCAACTCGCCTGAACCACCGAACTCAAAGCAAGACTACCAACCAGAGCATTCATCTTTGCAATATACCATAAGATTTTCAAAAGAGAAGGCTGCACATGGGGTTTTTCTATTGTGCGGCGGAGGCACAGTAACAAGATGGCATGCACGTCTGGAGTCCACAAAATATCAGGCTACAGCAAGAAATCAAACACTTCAGGCCACATGAAACAAACCTGAGGGCCTGCGGTAGCGGTCGACCGAGTGCAAAATCGCAGCGGTGTTCCTGTCCCCAGAAAACACGTCGACATGTTCAGAACACGTCCGGGTTTCAGAGCTGATCAGTGAAAAGCAGAATAGCTTTGCCCTCACCTCTGTTCATCTGTCGGAATCTGATAGCGGTGCCAGCATTGTGAAGAACCTGCATGCCCACCCAAAATCAGTAACAGCCGCTACAACAGCCATACACGCACTATTGCGCCGACCACAGTGCAGGCGCTCACCGAGCTGCAGCCAACCTCCGTCCGGAAGCTCGTTGTTGCCTCCATGCTGCTTCACCAGCTATATTTCCGTCAATCCAATAGAGCTTTAAACCGCGTACAAACTCTCTCGCGCCCGCGTGCTTGGCCCTCCTGGAACTGCCGTGCGCTCCAATCGCAAGCCCGGGTGCCACCGGGGCGGTTTCCTGTTCAAGCCACAAAGAAGAAATCTTATAGAACCTTAACACCCCTCAAGCCCTATCACTGTAGCTTGTACTAGAGGGTAAATAGCCCTGGTGAGCGTTCCGTTGGTGATCCTTACGTACGTAGCATTGCTCTTCACCAAGCAAACGAGCTTGAGAGGAGCGATTCACCAAAGCGACACTTGCGTGAGGAATGGCCTTTCAGGACCGTACTTAAATCAATCCCCCGGGGTCGGCATTCAGATGGCAAAAGTTGACGGCGTGCGAAAGCGCGTTGCCGTAGTGGGCAGTGGCATCACGGGCCTTAGTGCTGCTTGGCTGCTGCACAGGTGCTTTTAACCTCATAGAAGCCTTATGTCCTGACACCCACCGCTTTAAAGTAGAGATCTTGGGGCAGTCACGGCGCCGACAGGGCCCCTAGGGTTCTCAATCTGTTCCGCTCCACCCTTGTTAGAAAAATGGATGATTTAGCGGGGTCTCTCATCGCAGTGCTGGTGCCTTGTTGTCTGGTAATTTTGCAAGTCTTTTCGTGCTGCTGTTGGTACAAACAAAAATGAATTGTTCCGATAGGTCTGTGATCACGATGATCTTCATGAGTTCATTCCACTATCAACAGTAGCTCTATCTCCAAATGTGAGGCCCACTAATACAGGCTGGATTAGAAGTTGCATTCAGCATTTTTTGGTGGGTTTTGGCTGCAGGAGTGGAGCAAATGTGACGCTCTACGAGAGCGAGAGCTGCTGCGGTGGGCACACTTTGACCGATGATTCACCTGGATACCCCGTGGATCTTGGTTTCCAGGCATGTGCAGCACCCCCAAAGACCTAACTCTTGGTGCTGATTCGACGGCCCCCAAATTCCATGACATGCAGACGTCTGGGCTACAGATCTGGGCTCAGTGACTGTAACAGGACAGGTGCATCCAACACCAATGATTCCACTTTTGGGAGGTTGCACAGGACTGCAACCACCCTGACATGCCAGCTAACACAAGCACCGGATTCTGACAGCAGGGCCTTCTGCACAGGTGTACAATCTGACAACTTACCCCAACCTGGTGGGCCTGCTGGAGCAGCTGGGCGTGGACACAGAGCCCTCGGACATGTCCTTTGGGCTGTCCATAGATGGTGGCGCGCTGGAGTGGGGCAGCCGGGGCCTCGGGGCCATCTTTGCACAGCGCCGCAACATGTTTTCGCCCAGCTTCCTGCGCATGGTCTGGGACGTCATCCGCTTCGGCAGGGAGGCGCAAGAGGTGAGTAACCCCTGCACCGAGCACAAAGCTGGGTGGCAAAGCCTTCGCCCTTACCTCGGTGCAACAATGTTTGGAACTCCATGTGGCTGTACACTGGAAGAGGTTCGCAGTGCGGCCTGGATCTGTTTCAGTTCTGCGCAGCTGTGCACATGATCTGATCGACTGGAGGCATGTCTTCCGCCAAAGTTTGTCAGCGGCATTTGTCACTCCTGCACGCTGCTGTTCTGAGGCGCACAATGGACTGCGGGACTGCTTGGTAGAGGAGGGTGTCTGGCGACTGCAGGTGCTGAAGCTGAAGAAGTATGCGGAGCACAGCCTTGGACAGTACATCAGGGAGAAGGGCTACAGCCGGGCCTTCATCTCGCACTACCTGCTGCCCATGTGCGCCGCTGTCTGGAGCGTCCCCAATGCCCAGGTACCAATGCATTTTAAAAATATCCAAACACTTCTGCCGGTTGGTGATGATTCTGCCATCTGCTGCCTTGATTTTAGGGGATCTGGGTTCAATCCAGAGGGATCGCCATATGGACAGTAATGGCCAGGATGTGCACCATGGCTTCCAAAGCATCTTGGCTTGCTGCTCATTCAAGGAGGACTGCCCATCATGGGTGATGGGATCAAGAGGGAGAGGGGTGCATTCAGAGCTGCGGGTGTGGTGTCCTCAGGTGATGGAGTTTCCAGTGGTGATGCTGGTGCGCTTCTGGGCAAACCACCACCTGCTGGACCTCTTCCAGCGCCCGCTCTGGCGCGTTGTCAAGGGTCGCAGCCGCTCCTATGTGAACAAAATTGTTGCAGGTGGGATCGGACCAGCCCAGTGAGGGTGCAGAGCCATCTTTCATTGTGCATCACTATGTGGCCACCAATCGATATGTGTCTCTGCCATGGCGGAAGGTTTCGGGTTCCTCAGCTCCTCCAGCCAATAAAATTTTGCATGCAATCCTGTAACTTGGCAGCTGCATCAGGACGTAGTACATTTCAATGCTGCCATTCAACGACAGAGCGCATGATGGTGCCAGAGCAACAGTGAGCGAGAGAGTATTGATGTGTCCTGCAGAGCTGCCTGACGTGCGCACAAGCACTCCTGTGACGCGGGTGGAGCCGGCATCTGGTGATCGCAGAGCAGTAGTGCATGCAGCAGGCTGTGCGGCAGAGCAGTTTGATGCTGTAATCTTTGCCACGCACACTGATACAACGTTAGCCACCCTGGGCAGCGCTGCCCCTGAGGTGCTCACCCCTACCAGCACCAGCATGTCCACCGTTTCCTATGTTCTCATGCATGCCTGAACAGCCTTCTGTACAATGGCTTAATTGGCCTGAAAACTAGACAGATGGGAAAAGAGTTAAACCACGACGTTTTCCTTGTTTCTCAGTCAACCTGTGACGAGCGCCACTAACCGCAAAGGTTCTCGATGTTTGCATTTCTATCAGTGGGAAGGATCAATGTTGGGTAAAGGGGTTTCTTCGCTTACATTATGATCATCTCATCGCAGGGGGTACGGCCGTTGCTGGAGGCGATCCCCTACGGCATGAATGACATCTACCTACACACCGACGCGGACCTCATGCCGCGCGCACGAGCGACGTGGTCGTCCTGGAACTTCCTCGGATCGGCGGCCGCCGCGGCAGAGCCGTCGGCCGACACCTCGGCTGTCTGCGTCACCTACTGGCTCAACAACCTGCAGCGGCTGCCGCCCGATGCGCCCGACACGTTTGTGACGCTCAACCCGCCGCGGCCGCCCGCGGCCGAGTGCACGATCCGGCACCTGCACCTGGCGCACCCCGTCTTCAGCTTTGCCGCGTACGAGGCCCAGCAGAAGCTCCCCTCCATCCAGGCACGCCGCTTGCATCTAAGTTTCACTCGCTAGATTACAATCTGTCCGTTGAGCTTCCACCCAATGAACTCCGGCCTGCGGACCTGAGCATACCAAAATGAAGTGAATTGTATGGCTGTTTGCCTGCATGCTGCTTTTGCCATTGCTCATGGCAGTTCCAATGCAGAGATTGTGATTTATCAAGGTATCTGTTATTCTTTGATGGTGCCACCATGGCATCAAGGATTCTGGTGTTCCAGATACTATGCACCTTTTTGGTGGGGTCGATGTGAGGGGTTGCTGTTGGGTCATTGGGCTGTTCATGTTTTGGTAGGTGTGAAGAGCAAAGCCATGAACTAGAGAAGATCTGCGTCTTCGTACTGTTCCATCTTTGCAGGCTGATGTCTTACACAATACTCCACAGCCCTGCAGCATATGACGGTGTAAATTCCGCTTGTAAGTGCGCTCATGTATGAGGCTTTTGGGACATCTCGCTGAGATGTGAGTGGCATGCTGCGCAGGGCAAGGGGGGCATCTACTACGCAGGCGCATGGTGCGGCTACGGCTTCCACGAGGACGGCCTGAAAGCCGGCATGGCCGCGGCGGCCGCGCTCGGGGCGAAGATCCCCTGGACGCCGCGCGCCACCTCCCCCAAGATGTCCCTGGCCGACATGTTCTTCCTGTCCACCTTTGACAAGTTTGCCCGGCGCGCCATCTCCCTCGGCCACCTGCGCTTCATCCTGCCCAATGGCGAGGAGCTGGTCTACGGCAGCGCTGCCTCCGCCGTTCGGAGCCTGCCCAAAGGTGACCCTTGGCGCTCAATCCCTCATCTTCCTGGATTGGACGATACACGTGCCTTATCGCATTTTGGCCTGGTTCTGATTTTTGTTCGCATTTGCACCCAGACTGGGCACTATTTGATCATATGCAACTGCAACTTGGATCACTTGTAGTTTATGGAAAGTGCAACTCATTTCACAGGTTTTCATCAAGAAGTATTTAAGTATCTGTATTGCGGGAATGGATGGTGTGATGCTGACTTTTCCAACTCTGGTGCAGAGGAGGAGTGGATGGGGAAGCCAGGGCTGTCAGCAACCGTGCGTGTGTTGAGCATGGCCTTCTTCCGGAAGGTCATAACCCGCCACGACACCGGCCTTGGAGAGGCCTACATGGAAGGGGATTTTGAGGTGCTCTCTCGCTGGCCATAGTATACCCATGGGCCACCTGAAAAGTCATGCATGCTGGAAGCCTTCCATCCCAGAAGCCTTGGATCCTAAATGCAGAAGTGTCCAGCTATGAGGGCCCATGCACATTTCCACACAAAAACATGTGATGCTTCTGGTTAGTACATGGCCGGCGGTTCGCGGCTGGCGGCTGAAATGACGCGAACATGAATTCGAGATGGCTGCCACCTAATCGTGTGGGGGAACTGGGCGCATTGTAGCAGCAGTGATGGCTATTCCATGCGCCATGCGCCACAAGGCAATGAGTGAGAGGCGACTAAGGAGTGACTAACTATGCCAGGTGGACGACCTGGGCGCGCTGCTGGCGGTCGTGACGGTGAATGCGGGGAACATAGAGGGTAACCGCGGCGCGCTTGGCATCCTCAATCGCATCGGCGACTGGGCCCTCCTCTTCGCCCACCGCGCGCGCGCCAACACCGTGCGCTCCTCTCTACTCTTTCAATCTTGTTGATAGAGGACAGTGTCGATGTTGTGGTGATGAGAACCAGGGCACTGCTGGAGTGGTGCAATTGTGCGGACATCCATGGCCATCAGCATGGATTGCATGCTGTGCTACTGTCATGAGGCTGCATCACTGGCAGTTTCTGCCGTGACTCTTCTGGCATGGGCCAACATGCAAGGGCCGAGCAAGAGGAGCTGTTTGCACAGGTTGAGGGCAGCAGAAAGAACATAGAGGAGCACTACGATGCCGGCAATGCCATGTACAAGCTCTTCCTGGACCCCTCCCTGACCTATTCCTCAGGCATCCACAGACCGGGTAAGCCAGCCTTTCACCTCAATCCATGCCAGCCTTCTCCATGGTCATTTATTTCTCTGCAAAACATGCACCTGTGTGAATGCTGTTGCCTGGTGGTTGCTCAGGTAGAGGCAGTGGTGTTCATACACCAAGGAAAATGAGACAACAATGTACTGAAAATGGGGCATGAAGTGCGGAGTGGTGCATGAAGTGGGCCATGAAGTACTAAAGTCTTTGCTGCAGGTGAGAGCTTGGAGCAGGCGCAGCTGAACAAGCTGGATGCGCTGATCGCGATGGCGGGCATCAGCAAGGGGGACCATGTGCTGGAGATCGGCTGCGGCTGGGGCTCCATGTCCATCCGCGCCGTCCAGGTCAGCAAAACTTAGCACCTTCACCTGGTGAAAGTGTGCTTGTTTGGGGCACCAAATAACACACAAGCAAAGACCACGTCAATCCCTGTGATTGTAAAGGGTGAACACTGCTGTCGCTCAGTCCAAATGCGGGTATCAGCGGTTTTACAAGGCGATTCCATACCATGAACAGGGCTGTGCACAGCAATCCTCACCACGGCAGCAGGGAAAGTAGACATCAGACCTCCAGCATCAAAGACAGTGTCTTCCCACATGCTATGACTTGTGCCCTGGCAATGCTTCCACCTCAATCTTGAAGGGGTGGTCTTTCATGGAAAGCGAGAAAATTCAGTTTGTGAGCATGGCCTGGGTGTTTTCAGACAACTGGTTGCCGATGGACGGGGCTGACGGTGAGCAAGCAGCAGCTGGAGGAGGGGGTGGCGCGTGTCAAGGCAGCCGACCTGTCCGACAACATCACCCTCCTCTTCTGTGACTACCGGCACTGCTCCCACCTTGGGCCCTTCGACAAGGTGCACATGTGCATTGTCCCCATGACCATCCCTTCATTGCAAGAGTTCTGTGGCAAGTGCTGTCCTGTCCGGGCAATTCTGCGTGAATAAATGTACATGCTCCCAAAGTCATACAGAAACTGCATGACTATTCGAATTTTCAAATAGGGACCTGTTGTATTGACTGTCTAAGCGGAGCAGGGTTTGTGGAAAATGTGTTCTGCTGTCAGCTTTGGAGTATGTGAGTTGAAAGGGGGTTGGCGTTGCTGTGCGGGCAGGTGATCAGCTGCGAGATGATAGAGGCGGTGGGGCATGAGAACCTTCCGGCCTACTTTGGCGCCATCAGCTCGCTGCTCAAGCCGGGCGGCCAGGCTGTCATCCAGGTCAGCATCCTGTTCTTCCGCACTCACACTGCGCTTTGGCATGCTCGCCTACAAGTGCTTGTGGGATTTCATGCAGCTCATGACCTCGTCGCATGGCATGTTGTGGTATGTTTGCTTGCTCTAATGGTTGTGTGGACCTCACTGTTGCACATGCCGGCCAGGCCATTTCGGAGCCGGATGAGAGGTACGCTGCGTACTGCGCGTCATCGGACTTCATCCGGGAGCACATCTTCCCGGGTGGCCACCTGCCCTCCATGGGCGCCATGGTCGATGCAGCACGCGGCACCGGCCTCTTTGTCCAGGTGGACACCTGTCATGCCCTGCCCAAACTTGGTCTTTCTGTATCAGGCAGTAGTCATGTGACATGCCTTTCATTTTGCATGCCTTCTTGGCATGCTCATATTTTGTGTTTTGGTGTGAAACTTGGTCTGACCACACAACTTGCTGCTGCGAAGCCCAAACCTTTATGCCCTGCCCAAACTTAGTCAACTCTGCACAGGCGACATGTGTCCTACCTTGGCATGCCGTCCTGGCGTTGTCAACTCTTGTGAGATGTGCACTTTGGACTGCACAATGGTGCTGCAAAGCCCAACTGGCTTGGGATACTTGTTTGCACTTCTGTGCATGTCAGCGCAAACACTGACATGGTGCTAGGATTCAAGCATATTCTGACATCTGTGCCGGCAAATTTTGCAGGAGTGTACTGATATTGGGCCGCACTACGCCATTACGCTGCGCGCATGGAGGGAAGCCTGGGAAAGGGAACGGGCAGCCATCCTGCAGCTGGGCTACAGCGAGCGCTACTGGCGCAAGTTCAGGTACCCCCATCCTGCCCACATTCTCCTGTTCAAATGCTGTCCATGTGTGTGCTCTTTGCTGCAAAACAGCACACTGTCTGGACCCAGATTTTCAGATCCACTTGGTGATTGATACTGTGTTCACTGTTCCTTAAAGATGGTAAGGAGTACGAGTTTGATGGATGTGCCAAATTTGCCATGAAAGAAGACATGGTGGGCTGACTGGTTGGTTCTGCTGCTGCAGGTTTTATTTTGCATACTGCGAGGCGGCCTTTGATGCCAAGTACATCCACAACTTTCAGATCCGGTGGAGCAAGGCAATCGACCAGTCTGCTCCCCTGGAGCCCTCATCCTCACAGGAGCTGCCCAAGGAGCCCATAACTAAGGCTGCTGCACCCGCTGACCCTGTCACACAGGCATGCTTCCTATGCTCATGAACATCTTCATCCAAGACTTGGCTAGATGCGCTCGGTATGTAAGAACTGAAATTGGGGTGTATGTGTCTTTCGGGCCCATGGCACAGCTCAATGCACTTCTTCTTACTCCGCTAATCCTCAAATGATTTTGAAGATCAGCTTCGCGAAGTTTTTGTGACAGGCAGGCTCGGGTGCGATCCCTGTGTGACAGCAAGTAATCCCGACAATGCGCAGGTGCTGCTGGCCATCTACTTCTTCCTGGCCGGCTGTGTGGTGAGCCAGAGCCGCATGCTGTGGGTCATGCCGGCTGCGTCAGCCGTCTTCGCATGCATCCTGGCCACTGTTGCGGCCGCCTCCAGCCTCCTCTCATCCTCCTACAGGTCAGCTTATCTTTCCTCACCATGCCTTGGCACAAACTGGCTTCTTTCCACCACGCCTGCCATGTTCAAAAGGTATGTCAAGCCTTTGGATGTTTTGTATGTTGGCATTTCAGAGCCATTTTGAAACAGTCCTTTTCATTCTTTACATGCACCCCAACTCATTGTGGGAAATGATAATCTTCTGCTCTTGCATGCATACTGTTTGAGGAGAGCCATGCTCAGGAGCTTGCCTGCCTGTGCCAAAGCTGCACACTGTGCTCAACAGAGCCCGATGCATGCATCTTGCAATGAAAAGGGGCAGGCTCAAGGAGCGCGCCTGCCTGTGCCAAAGCTGCATGCTGTGCTCATTGGATCCCGATGCATGCATCGCGCAGGAGTTTGAGCGTGGAGGGGCAGGCGTGGTGGTGCACGGACTTGGTGCACCTGGTCTACTCAGCGCTCAGCTTCGCGGCAGCTGCCGCCTACGTGGCGCATCACCCCAGCGCGCTGTCGGTCACATGGACCCCCACGCCAGAACAGGCCGGCCTGCTGCCGGACCTCCTGGTGTGCATCAGCGCCGGCTTCTTCGGCTTCCAGCTGTGGACCCTCGTGCGCAACAGGTACCCCCCGCTGTCCCCTCACTCGCCTTCACTGCGATTATCGACAACATGAAGGGCGAGTAAGTGAGTGCACCAGGATGACAAGCTTTACATGGGGTTCATCAGGGGTGGGCACACAAGACAAGCGGGGAAGCACATGGTTCCCACTGTGCATACAGCATGTCTCCCATAAGCCAATGTGTGCATGCCACCTCCATGATGGGCTCAAAGGCGGCTACTTTTTGAAGCAATCATGCGGAAGTGAATGCCCAAACTTTGTCATTAGCCAATGCTAGACATCCCCGGCCCGCCACATCTGTTGCGCAATTCGGGGAGACCCAAGATGAGGGCTCAGCAGGGTGTTGGTTCCGAGACATGTGCGGTTGTTGCCGCGCAGGCTGTTCAAGCAGACGTACCTGGGCATCATCCACTTTGCGCTGCTGCTGGTGCTGTTTGGAGCGGCGGCCTCCAAGGCGCAGCACACGCCTCTGCTGACCGCCATGCTGCTCTCGGAACTGCCCTCCATCTTCCACATGGCCGGCCGGCTGCAGGTGGGGTGCATCAACAATTGCTTCAGCATGAAAGGGAATTTGGGAACATGCCCACATGATCCTATTCACGCCTGACCAACCCATCCTCATTTCATTGAAGTTTGCTACACTGTGCCCTCGCCTCAAGTCTGCTGCCTGTTCAGATGTACAGCTTGTGCAAAGAAAGCCTCTGCTCGTGCCCCCCATGGAGTACCTGGGCCAGCCCGACTGCTGCACACCACAGGAAATCAAGCTCCCATCAAGCACTGTCTGCAGATTCCTCAGCGGCAAATGGTTTTAACTCGCTGGGAGACTGAAGGAGCGGTGTCTGGGGTGACAGGACCTGATAGGAGTGCCGCTGGCATCGTGGAAGCGCATGACGATGAGGAAGTGCGAGGTGCTGACGCTGCCGCTGTTCCAGCTCATCCCCCACTTCCTCATTGCGCTGGACGTCATCCAACACCCCGACGCCTTCACAGCCAGGGTGAGGACCGCAATCTCATAGCCCGATGAGATACTAGCCTCTGTGCATGCGTTCCCTTCTGGGATGGGACATTTGCTAGAAGGGCGGGGCTGCCAAGTCAGGGCTTCTTTACGCTGCATCTCATGCAGATACCAGCGACATGCATGCTGGCACATGTGTGCAGTCTCTGCTGTGCCTGCCATACCGTGCATGTGTGCTGCTTTCTGCTGTGAGTGCTGCATTACACTGTCTGCATTCTGCCTGTGCGACAGGCTCTGACATCTTCGTGTGCTGTGTGATCGCAGTCCTACTATGGTATTGCTGTGGCGGGCTGTCTGTACATCAACGCTGCCAATCTGCGCAAGGCTGTCCTCACCTACCTGCCTTCAACCAAGCCCAGTGCAGCTCGAGGGCATGCGCACCATGAATGAAGATGAAAGGCTTATTTTAGGCAGACATTGCGCAGCCACCTAACTTTATATTTGCTTCTTGAGGCCATTCGTAGTAAACACTGACTTGGTTTCAATTCCTCCAATCTTTGCTCAAGTTCATCGTGACTTCTATGCTTTGCATTGCAGAGCTGACAACATTGCATTGCTGATGTCAGCTGGCCGTATCGAAGAAGACTGAAGGCTTTGGTTTAGCATGCAGATTCCTCGCGCATTTATGTTCGTAGACTGGTCATTTTTTGGCGGAGCACAAAGTGCTTCATGCCCTGCATGAATTGTTGCAGTGCTGCGCTGAACGCGTGGCATATTGTAGTTTTCAAGCCTTCTGCTACAACACATGCTTGCTACACCACAGAGCGCGAGCGTGGCACTTACCTGATAAAATCACTGATTGATCTATTAAGTACCTGACTATTGGTAGGCAATGCGATGATGCACACTACAGAAAGGAAGGTATAGGCATGTGTGTATGCGCTTGCCAGGTCTAGACTGTTCAAGGTAGAGGATGTTCGACTGTCCGCTCGTATGACGGCTAGCAGCCTGGAGCGGCTGGGCAATGCATCAAATGATTGACATGGATCTCTGTCTGTAGTAAATTTATATAATATATTTGATTGCGGTAATTATGGTGCTGGTGTTATGACGGTACTGGTAAATATGTGTAAGGGCATCTCTTATGAGCAGCAGGAACACCTTGTCTTGTAGCCTGATGACATTGGACATGTACTTGAATGCAACTTGCACAAACCCTGCAGAACTCTTTGCCGCCGGCTGGCCACAACTCTGGGTAGTGCCATGGCCAGTCATTCTTGTCATGCATATGCCACCGGTGGGACCTTCGTGGTGCCATTCATGTCAGGTTGATCACCATGCATGTCAGGTTGATCACCATACATATGTGCCATGTCATGGTGTGAACGTTGTGCACTCGGTGTGATAAGCATTTGCCCTCTGATTTGTCTGCGCATTGACGTCTTTAACATTGCTCTAATTATCACTGTTGAAGATTTGCAATTGCTAGTTGCTAGTTGCAATAACTACGAAAGCTTTTCACAGCCCTGAGCGAACAATGCGCCTTCTAGAAGGTCAATGGTAGAAGGCCATCAGGACCCACCAGCTGCCTATCTTCCAGGAGTGCCCACATGCTCCCCACGTCCCAACATACTTCTGTGAACAGAGGGACATTAGGACTGAGAAGATACGAGCACCTGTTGCCTGCAGCATGCGCCCATGCCCTGCCCTGTGCTGTCATGTGACTACACATGCGCACAAGGTCAACTCCTTGCATGTTCAAATAGCCAAAGGAGAACACTTGGCAGCTATTCGCAAAATCTGGCACACTCTGCAATTTGATGCTGAGCACACTCTCCGAAAGGATGTAAACACTGTGCCAAGGAAAGATCCCCCCTGGGATGTCAAGGTGCATTCTCTCATTGGTGTGCAAATGGAGCAGCTGCACTTGGAGGAATGCCCCATGCAAGCAGAAAGGAGCCTGCTCGCGACCAATCGAGTTTGCGGCTAAAGTCAGACTTTTCAGGCCTGACATCCTTGAGTCCAGGAGGAAGTCCGGCAAGTTGTCCGCAGCATATATGTCAGTGTCTGTGGTCAGGCAGAAGGACCGCATCTGGGAGGCATGAGAAGCCCAAACATCCCTATTGGCATCGTGAAGTTCATACACTCTCACGTGCAGCGCCGTGATTTCCGCAAGAGTTAGCGTTTCAGGCACTATATTGTCCAGCATCAGGCTGTGCAAATGGCTGAGGCCTCTAAAGCAGAGGTAGAATCCTTGTAACCCTTCTGTATACGTATCATTGTAAGACAGAGAAAGCGTTTCCAGACTGTCAAGTTTGCTCAGGCATGAGGATATGTCCCAATTATCATAGTGAAATATCACCTGCAAGTGCTTCAGGTTGCAAAGTGAGGGTAGGGGCTGCAGATGTGCACAGCTCAGGCGAAGATATTTCAATGTGCTTGCCCTTCCTAATACCCACATCAACATTGCATATCCTTCGCCCGTCACATTTACTTCATTCATTTTACCCATTAAGCCGTCAAAGCTGAGCGTCTTCAGGAAGGTCCAATCGCACTGCGCTTGGATAATAGACAGTGCTGCAGCATCGTGCTGCCTTTTGCTGTTAAAAGGTCCCAACACCAGCTTGCGGGCCTGCCGTGCCCTCTTCAACACCCACGGAACACCTGCACACAAATGAAACCCTCTGATGCTGCCGTAAATCATGGCATGAGGTGCCACAATTGCAATGAACACTTGATAGTGGTGACGGAGTAGCTCGCATGTTGGCTGAGAGTGTCAGAAGGAAGCTTCTCAAGTGCAGCAGCCCCCCCCAGTGTCGGGCAAGTGGTCTACGCCTATGCGCACAACGTCCAGTTGAAGCTGCCAGGCTGCTTTGCATGTCCCGGATGCTCTTGCCCACTCATCGATCTTCATGTGTTCGGCAATCTTGAGCCACACCTCCGCTGGGAGGGCCAGTGTGCTCCCCCGTGCACCTATCCTGAATCCCAAGAAGAGGATGGTGTGTCAGAAGGTAGACAATGGAGATCAATGCCAATGCTTATAAGAAGATCATGTTGAAATTAGCACCTGCTCATACAGTTGGCAAGGAGAGGATTTAACTGGCCAGTTGTGCCCACCCAGGAGGGCGTTAAAAGGCAACTGCCACTTGGACTCTGAAACCCTGTTGTACCAAATCTATCAGCATAAGCGAATAGACTTATTAATCCTCACTTTGAGATGTCTTGTCTGGATGTTGGCGTCCCCCCTCGTTTGCCTGTCCCTTGGACCGATGCCTCAGAAACCCGTGGATCTGCTGTTGACATCAGATATTGAGGTACAGTGTGGATCAAAATTTATTTGAATCACACCGTTCGATCATATGTCCCGACGGGTTGATATTAGAAGCAAATAGGGCAAGGTAGAGGAGCACTCTGCCATGCAAGGAAACTGATGAGAATGAAATCGCAGTTTTAGGCATGGAAAGTTGCACAGACACAGTGCTAGATCGTTGGTTTTGAATAGACTTCACCTGCGGCAAACTTTCCTGTACTCTAATAGAAACGCCTCGCCTGCCTTGATCTCTTCATCAGAGTCTTTCTTCAAAGGCCCATTGTTAGCGATGCTGCTCTTGGATGGTCAAAACTTGCAAACCTCTGTTGTAAACATTTTTATTTAATTTCGGGACAATTGCAGGGTTGCAACTTCTGCTACTGCATGCACGCAAGATACGCCAGACATGGGTGACGCCTAGATTGGCACATGTTGGGGAAGGAGAGGACGCAGATCAAGAGATACAGTAGAGTGTGCGAGCGCCAGAAGATGCATGTGAGAAGAGTGCCATAAATACTCTCCACGACTACCATCATTACCAGAGTGTCGTGGTCCTGAACAAAACACATGACGTCAAACGACTTCACTTGATTCGAATTCCCGGCACTCAGTGACATCCAAATAAGTGCCAGCTCCCGGACGCTGCCACATATTTACATGCAAGTTCTGACATAGCTCGGGGTAACAGCCTTGCATGAGCAACACACGCCAAGAACTCATTAAGATTGAGATCATTGCAGTCTGCATGCATTGCTCATGGTCAGTTGTTCTAATTTGGCTGCCCATATCCAAAAGGCTGCCACGTCACATACAGCGGCTGGCACTTTGCAGGACAAGAAAGCACTCACGCAGAATGCGTCAGAAACATACCATTCACAGAATTGAATAGGCAGTAGTCCTTGCGTGCAATTTATTTTGTTCCTCTGAACTATTACCCTCCACCTGGAAGACGCCTAGTAAAGTTATGACGTGCAGCGGCATTTTTGCACACATTAACGGTGGGAGATGTTCAATTCTAACAGCACAGTCACAAGAGAAAGGGACACTACCACGACGATGGCTTCCGTCACAATTAAAAGCAGTCACAGAGTTAGATCGCCACAGCAGAGGCACGCTTACTTCCCAGATTTCGGAATTGTTTGAACTTTTGATTAGAGCAAATAGCACAGCATCATAAATCTTAAGTATTTGATTATGCAGGTACTTGCAAGCAGCTTCTTTTGAGCAGCAGAAGGCAGCAGCAAGTAGTATGTATGGTAAAGCAACTACAACTCTTCTTGTTCTTGCACACAGGCCTTTACCAGCTGTTTTGCCTCCCTTTTCTTACCTTTTCTTTCCATCTCACCTGACATGTGTGTCTGTTACAGGCGCATCCAAGACGAGTGGCTCGAGTTGCCAAACAGATAGAACGGGAAGTTGGAACACTGCTGCAAACCGACAGGGTGATGCACTCAGCTACATCACCAGCCCAATCTGCTCGAAGCTTGTGTGTGGTGCCCCTCAGGCGTGCTAAGAAGGAAATCTGAGCAGAGAGCTGACATGTGCAGGTACTCCAGGGAGCTGTCAGCCCAGAGGTGAAGCTGGGGCTGGACAGTGCAGTGTCAGCGCTTGCCAGCGTGACAGATGTTGAGCTCTCAAATGACCTGCAAGTGGCTAAGGTGTACATCTCCATCTACAGTGATCCAGAGGGCAAGGACATTGCCATGCGCGGGTTGTCAAAGCTGGAAGGGTGAGTTTTCACTGTCTCAGCCCTTTGTTGTGAACTGGTCGTGCCAGAGTTGCTGCTTGTACACAAGTCATCAAGTGACTACGATGGAGCAGTGAGGCAGTCACAGATACTGTGTCTTTACAGGTATGTCAGGAAACACATCGCACAGACAGTCAATTTGCGGCTGTGTCCGGAGATCCGGTTCATCAGGGATGACTCGCTGCAGAGAGGGGAGGAGGTGGGGCCTTGGACAATGCTTCTCATATATAGTACACATGCGCTGTCGTGAGTTTATTGGACAACAGGCAATCACATCTTTTCATAAATTTTTATAAAGAATGCCCATGCAGGTGCTGGCACTGTTGGAGAGGATAAAGCGGCAGGATGCCGGGGAGATAGAGCCACCGGCTATAGCCATAGGTGGATTCAGGGGAAGCGGTGAAGACTATGTAGATGATGATGATGAAGATGACGATGGCATGGAAATTGAGGATGACCTAGAGGTGTGTTGCAGTCTCCTCTTCACAACCTGCTAACCTCAAACTCTCGCCTTACTTCTCTTGCATGGCCACATGGTGAACTGTCCGTGCCTGGAGCTCATGTGCATGTCTTGCTGATCCAATGCACCACAGCAATAAGGGAGCTGCATTCATGCACTGCATAACCGAAGCTTAAGGAATTGAGAGACAGAGAACTTTGCGAGCAGGAAGATGAGGGCTTTCTGGATGCGTTGGACGAGAATGAGGATGTTGCAGAAGAGGAGGATGGGGATGGGGATGAGGATGAGGATGAAGGAATAGCCTTGTTGCCAGACAGGGAGCTGGATTTCATGCCCGATATAGATGGTGCATTTGCACCGACAGTGAGAGAGCCATGGCGGTCTGAGAGGGAGCTGAAGAGAGTGAAGGGCCGCAGCAAGAAGGGAGGCAGAAAAACCACCAGCAGGAGGCGCTAGCCGCCAAATATTGTCGATTTGTTAGCAAAAGTTTGCAGCACATGGAAAAGTGTACAGTTTTGAGCAATCGCTGCCCCATGTGAACACAGCTGCCCCATGTGAACGCATGATTTTTGTCTTTAATGAACAGATGACAGAACAGTAAAGGAGCAGACTTTGTATGCTGCGGGTTGTGTGACCAGAAATTAAATCCATGTGCTGACTTTGTTGTTCGAAAGGCCGCCGTGCAGCGGCTGTGCTCACTAGATAAATGCTGCGTCAACACCAGTGGGTCTTATTGAATGGCAGACCAGTGATGGTGCACCTCACGTGAAGTATAAAATCTCTTTGGGCTTGATGAAGCCTGTCCAGGTTCAATGCACACATGGATATATCAATTGAGTGGAATTCACTATAAGAAAGCCTGCTCAGCTGAAAGAGGCTGACAGGAGCTGACAGGCGCTGAAAGTTCGATTTTCAACATGCCTTTCAGACGTGTTTGAGGTGCTGATCAGCATGTGCCAATATTGTCAAAGCACATGGGCATTTAGAGTTTCCTTTGACAGTGCCTTGACAGTAATGCTGTAATATAGCATGGTGGCTAAATATTCAGCAATCTGTCATTCATGAATCACGACCTGGGCATGCATGCACAGCGCCAGGTTGGAGCAAGCTTGCATGCAGCACTTGCAAAGCGCTTCCTGCTCTTTGTCATGGATCAACATGTTAAAACTTGCAGCGCACAAGTTCCACCAGATGTTTGCACAGTTGCACAGTAAAAGTTGGTATCCAGTCGGTCAGTCAGTCATTTACATCTTTTCCAGACGCTCACGGCTGATCAGATGTCTGGCCACCATCGTATGGCCAGCAACCAGCCCAACAACCCAAAGTTCGATGTTGACTGTCCACCCACACCAAACCATCCGAGCGCAGACATGCCACTGGTATTCATCGTATTACCCCAAGGCATACAGGAGCACTATGCACATCCTCAACATTAACAGCAAGCACTTGGCCTAGAGGACCAGCGCTGGGCAAAGGTGAGGCGCTCAAAAACAGAGCAAGTCGCTGGACGATGCGCTGTCCCAGAATTGGTCCTCACAGGAGACTCGATGAAGCTCCGTTGTACAAATGCCATACGTGGTATCCATGGAGGGTCTCTATTGGAAACCAGAGCATTGTCTGGCATCATGCCCCATGAAACCATGTGCATCAGTCCTCCCCGGTTGACACAACACAACTAGGAGAGGTCTGTTCTGACAAGACTCTCATCCTGTTGCTCTGGTGCTGACCTAGACAGTCTCAGCCGCACCATTGTGGGCTTGGCCAACCTTGTCCTTGAACGTTTTGCTCGCTGAGAAGTATGGCACTGTGGAGGCTGGAACATTCAGCTCCTCCTGGGTTTTGGGGTTGCGAGCCTTCCTGGCTGGCCTAAATTTCGGTGAGAATGCACCAAACCTGAGGGGCACAGAGAGTAAGGTAAGAGATGCCGGGCAGAAGTGCGCAAGGACGGAGAGTTGGAGAGGTCAAGGTCTGGTCAAGGTTTGGTTCTGGGACAGGCTGCATGCAGCCAGCCAACTGCGATGAGACACTAAAGATAATTGTCTTCTTCCCTGATCTGAGAACGCAGGGAGGGGCAGGCGTGTAAGTACCCGAGGAAAGTGACTTTGTTGCCTTCAGCCACCTCATCCGTGATCATCTCCAGGACCTGCATTGCATAGTGCCAAAAGCCAGTTGCACATCAACAAAGACTTTATGTAGGTGAGCGACAGTTGAATAGAAGCTGTGTCCAATAGAGCGATATCGCTTTGCAAGGATAGGATCGGAAAGATGAAGTCAATCATGACAGCTGTGCTGACTGGACGGTCCTTACCCCCTTCACCGTTGCCCTGGCCGACTTTTCGTCTAGGCCATGCTTCTGAGCATACTTCTTGACAAAATCGCTCTGGCTGACGGTCGTGTCCTTGGCAGTTGCCATAACAACGAGTGCTCGCTGCGGAGCTCGTGGCACTCTGCAGCTCCTCGCAGCCAGATTGCCCATCATGGGTGACGAACAGAGCTTAAGAGCCATGGAGAGCATTAATTGGTAAGCCAGCCGGCGATGGACGTAGCACTTGTGCGGAAATGAAGCAAAACTTGCTCCTGCTACCCTGCTGTGTGCCCAATCGCCAGAGATGCGCCAGTTTAACGTCAGTCGCCAGTCGAAACGTCTGGCAAAACCTTCCAGCTTCCATCCAGCTCCTTCGACAAGGGAAACCCCCAACTGTTGCCTGCTTGTGCATGTAAACGGTTGTTTTTCATAACAGCTCTTTACTTATCTTGTTCAGACACTCGTCCTCGACTGTTGCCTTTCAAGCGCCACGAAATTGCTTTCTATCAAGCACGTAGGAATGCTTGTACCTTGGAGTGGTACTCTTTTGCGGTAGAAGTATCTTAAGGTGAACTTCTAAGTGAATAATTTTCGTCTTATCGTTCATCAGAGCTGGGACACACAAATGTTTGTCATGGGTTAGCTACTATGTCCCTCCCCTCAAGCACATGGGGGTCCATTACAAGCAGTCTGGCGTCCCTGGAGGATGTAGATGTTGAGGATGTGAAGGAAGGAGTACACCAGAGGATCAGCCCCGCAACAGAAGAGACATTGCATGAAATATTTCATGACATCGATCGCGACCACAACGGAAAGTTGGAGGTTGTTGAACTCAAGGTCTGTGACCCACCAGCCCGGTCAGGTGTCACACAGGCATTGTGGATAAACTCATAGAAGATGTACGCGCGGATGATGTGGAAACCCAGTGTCACTGAGCTGCCTGCCAATCACAGGAAGCGCTCAACAGGCTGGGCCTGCCTGGAGACTCACATGCCTACATATCCGACCTGCTGAAGCAGTATGACAAAAATCATGATGGCAGCATTGACTGGGAGGAATACAGGAGGTATGTGGTACGCAAGGAGCGCATCATACGGCGCACCTTCCAGAAGCTGGACGAGGATGGTAGCGGCTCCATTTCTGCTGATGAGCTGGTGCATTTCCCCTTCCCATGTGCACTTCTTGTTGCTTCTAAACAACACTGTTCTTGGTTTACTAGCAGGGTTGCAATGTGTGAGTAGTAAAATGGAAACAGATGCATTTTCTCCTGCTGGATGGTGGTCACATGGAGTCACCGGCAACCAAGATGGGTAGGGGCAATGGTGCAGACAAAGGCGCTGCGAAAGCTGTGGATGTCTGTGAGCAGCGAGGATGCCGAGCGCATGGTGGGCCTGCTGGATGCTGACCACAATGGCCAGATCAGCCTGGATGAGTTCAGGCGCTTTGTGTACCTGCTGCCTGAATCCCTGGTGTCTCTCACACCCTCCTGCGAAACTGCATCTATTTTAGAAGGCATCTCTCAGCAAGTGAAGGCTCCAGCTTGCAGAGCATGCGCTAGGGTATGTGCTACACATGTGGGAATATTGCAGAAGTGGCATCTGGGCAGAGTGGCATGCATCAAGGAATGAATGAGTGGGAAGGAACGGCATGATCCCCAATAATGAGGGAGGATACGATGGTGCTGATGGTTTTGGCGGTGCAGGTGACGCCCACCAACATAGTGTATGCGTTGGTGGACTCCAGTGACTGGATAGAGGGCGTGGAGCTGCGCCTCTGCATGACCCCGCCCAAGCAGCCCTTCCAAAGGTGCCTCCCACCTCGTTTCCTAGCAGCTGTACACATCAAAGCATTGCACAGCAGGCCCTCAACTTACCACAACCTTATGAATGTGAAAGCTGCAAACTCAGTTTTCCACTGGTGCAGGCTGCTGGCAGGGGGGATTGCTGGCATGGCATCCAGAGCTGCGGTGGCGCCATTTGAGCGAATGCGCACCATGTACATGGCCGACAGGACACAGACAAGCATGGCAGGTGCTGCTCTGCCATGCTTTGCCATGTGAATTAGCCTCTTCATTGCCAACAGCCAGACACTCTCAACGCTGCAGAGCTGTAAAAGTCACAATGTGGAACCGTTCATGGTCATTTCGCATCACCTTTGTTGTCTTCTGCCGTGCTATCCTAAAATGTCATTGGAGGACTTCTTGGGAGGTCATGGTGATTTGGCATGCCTGCATCTGCTCTGTGCAGGTTGCGCTCATAATATGTGGAAGGATGGTGGAATACGGGGCCTGTTCAAGGGCAACATGGCCACCATTCTGAAAGTTGCTCCACAAACGGCGATCCAATTTGCTGTGAGTATCTGTTTCTCTCTTACCTCTGGTGTCATTTGTTTTCAAACCTGCACTTCTCCCCATAGATCCTTGCGTATAGTTAATTCTATAACTTACCCCATAATTTCACCCTGTAATGGCAAATATACAGGATCATGCTTTGTCTATTCTCATCGGCATAGCGCAATGTTTTGCGTATGGCAATCTTCCCCACCATATTTAAAAATAGCGTAGCTGAGTTGCCTGTGCTGCAGGTGTACGACACAATAACCGATGCCATGCTGAGGTCCATGGCAAGCGTGGAAAGTGCCAGCGGCATTCAACCCTCAAAGCAGCTCAGCAGGTGGCAACACCTGCTGGCAGGTGTGTACGGAGCTGCAGATAGACATTCCCAAGAGCCTACCGCCCCCTACATCCATGCCATGCTGGCAAGCAATTGTGTTGCTTAATGTCTTGCCACTGGATTTTCACCTAGAGGACATTGTCTCAGACTCAGTGAAAATGATGAGGGACACTTGGTGATGTGGGTTGGGTGTATGGCAGGGTGTGCTGCGGGTGCGGCAGCGACAGTGGTGACTTATCCCATGGAGACGCTGCGCACGCACATGGCGCTGGGAGGGCACAGCTACCGCCAGTGCCTTGCTGATGTGCTGCGAGCGCACGGCCACCGCGGCCTGTACAAGGGCTTCACCTCCGGCGTGGTGAGTCCTCCGTCTCATCCATCCACTGCACCACATTCAAGTGCTTATACCTTCAGGGTTTTGGAAGGCGACCCACGTTTGGACAGCCCAGGGGGATATATGCAATTCATGAAGACAGATCCCGCGATACAAGCATTTTTTCAGCACTGCAAGCAGAACTTTCACTCTCAGGAGGCTGGTCAGGGCAAGGCCTGCTAGTTCTGCACCTTGATTGAGCTCAGATGGTTGCCTCAATGCGAGGGGCGTGAGTGCGCAGATGAGCAGTGCGGTGTCCAATGGCCTGGGCTTTGCTTCGTACGAGACCGGGTTGTCGGTGTACCGCCACTTCAGTGCGGGCGCTTCTCCCACACCGGCCGAGCGGGGTGTTATCGCCGGTGTGGCCGCCACGATCGTCATGGCAGCCATCCAGCCCCTCGAAGTCATCATGCGCCGCATGCAGGTCTGCGCCATTGTTCAGAGCTGTAGCTCAATCAACCAGTTTTGCTGCTTATGGGTTTGGCCCGCGCAACACAGCTAGTAGATGTAAATCCAAGCTGCATTATTTTTTCTTCCTAAAAGTGAAACTTAAAAGATGGTAGCATATGGACACTTGCCTGTACTTACCAGGGGAGTGTCCATATGCTGCTCACGCAAAGTGCTTGAGAAGCCAGAGGCGGATGCAATTATGACTGAAGCTAGACAAGGTGGTGCTAGACAAGGGATAATATATGGACATCCCCTGCAATTATCAGGAGTTTCTTGAGCAGCCAGAGAATCATGCACTGAACTGGGAATCTGTGCTGTTGTTGCGGCGCAGGTGCAGGGCAAGGAGGGGTTCCCCGTGAAGTATGCCAATGTGTGGCATTGTGGCTACCGCATCGTGGCAGAAGAGGGCATGGCCTCCTTCTGGCGCGGATCCCTGTGCTCCTTTGCAAAGGTGCGGCTGCAGAGCGGACCCCCCCTTATCCATGCCACTGGGCTGAATCCCTTCCAGGCATCTTGTGATGGATTGCAGTGTCAACAGCGCCTTTGGATCCGCTGGAGGGTGGGAGTGACACTCTGCAGAAGGATGTCTCAGTCAGTCAGTCCGTCAATAAGACCTTTTTCCTTAGTCACCTAGGACTGACCAACTGTCTGAATCTGATCGTCAGAGTCAGCACCCAGCATCACATCCAAATTTTCAGTGGAATCTGAAGACATTCAAGGGATCATCCTGCCGAAAGAACTTTATTATGGTATCATGGATGGACTCTTTATGTACAGTGTTCATGGTGGTGTTGCCAGGTGGCGCCGAGCATAGCAGCAGTGCGGTTCACATATGAGGCCCTGATTCAGAGCTGGGGAGTGGGCGGCCTGCGCAAGTACAGAGTCCACGAGCCGGAAAACCCTTCTGATCTGCCCCCGTTAGTCTGATGTTCGGGCAGGTTTCTGTCTGTTCCTGTAGCATTACCATTAGCACTGTTGTTTGCAGGTAGGTGTAATGTAGAATTACTTTTTTTATATTTGTTGCATCAGTCGCCAAAGCCTTTGGCCCAAAGGACCAGTCTGGTCCTGACAGGGCGGTAGAAAGTAGTGCTAGAGTATCCACTGTAGAGCAAATGTGCTATAGCTTCAATCTATTTACCATTTGGTACAGTAATTATCACCTGCAAGGAGAAATTAGACACCGTTCTTATCAAGTGCGAAAGTGGGAGATCATATGTTCGAACTTAAAAGAAAATTGCCATTTTTGGCATGAGACAGATTCCTATTCCTGCATTGTTCAACTGCCTTGGTCGCTGACAAAATGTTTTTGATCTAATTCAAATTTGAAGTACTGGTAACTGGACGATGCAGATGCATCATGTGTCGCGCGCGCATATGCATATGCGCGCATATGGCATATGCGCGCGCATGCATGCATATTTCAATGACTGGTCTTGCAATTGTTGACTTAGTAGGGCAGCGCTACGTGGAACATAGTATGCAGTCTCGATTACAATGCGTACAGTCATATCACACTTGCTCTAAATTGTACTCGAGCTCGTGAGGAAAGTTCCAGCAGGCTGCCAGCCTGTGGCTGTGGGCATATACAGTGTATGCGTATACACACTGGCACTAAGGTGTCTGTCTCTATTCCACGTGCATGTTGTGACTAAAAAGAAGGTTTCACATCCTTCCAGCCATCAAAAGAAGAAGATAACTTGATCGGTCCTGTGACTGAACCAAATTCTGAAGTGCCAATGTAGGCTTCAATCATCTTGGCGCATGCAGAGGCAGTCTGCAGGAACCCCGAGAGGATGAGGACAACTCTAAAAACAGATTGTGTAGGTGTTGACCTTTTTCTGACAGCATCCCTTACAGCGGCGTCTTAACTTATTAAGGGAACATATAGTAAAGGACCCAAGGCAGGCGAGGCATCCCATTCATAGAGAAAGAAGACCGCAGGTGATATTTATTTCATTATCACGGACTGTGTGGTGCCGGATGTTTACAAACTATGTATATCTTACAGTCCAAACTGAATTTAAACATATGACTGCAGACCTTCACTTCTCTGAGGCATCGGTCCAAGGAACAGGCCAACGAGGCGGGAAGCCCCAACATCAGATAAGACATCTCAATGTGAGGACGAATAAGTCTCCTTCGTGTGCCGATGTACGTCTTACACATAATAGTATCTTCAGCAGTCCAGCTAGCACTTGCCTGCCAAGACCTTCCTGGGTCGGCACATCTGGCGGATGTGTAGTTCTTGTAGACATGATCTACTTCAAGGAACTCGAAATATAATATTGGAATTGGCCTCCTTTGTCTACCTTGTGACACTTCACCTCTTCTTGGAGCTCAGGATGAGAGTTCAGCAGAGCATACTGGCTCTCCCAGCCGAGGTGTGGCTCAATATTGCCGAACACATGGAAATTGTTGAGTGGGCAAGAGTATCCGGGACGTGCAAAGCAACCTGGCAGCTTCAACTGGACTCAGTGCGCATAGACGAAGACCTGCCTCATGCTGGTGGGTGTCGCCTCCTCCACTTGAAACTTTCATATCAACGTGCGGGCCTACTTGATTACCATCTTCTACACACTGCACAATGCAGTTGTGGCGCTGCTGCCATACTTTTCGGCAGCCTTAGGATGGGGCTCGGTTTGTGCACAGGCGTTATGTGGATATTGAAGAGGGCGCAGCAGGCTCGCGAGCTGGTTTTTGGATACTTTGCGAGCCAGAGGCACAGAGTTGCCGCAGCGCTGTCAACAATCCAAGCGCAGAGCAGTTTGACCTTCCTGAGAGCGTTGAGCTTTAAAGGCTTGGAGGACAACACTGATCCTGAAGGCTTTGAATTGGACCCAGCATTTCCAATGTTGCTATGGGTGTTAGGGAAGGCAAGTGCACTGGAGCATCTGCGCCTGGACTGTGCATCTCTGCAGCCCTGTCCGAAACTTTTCAACCTGAAGCACCTGCAGATAATGTTTTATGAGGACACCTGGCAAATATGTACATGCCTGAGCGAATTTTGTGCTAACCTACAAACGCTTTCCCTGTCTTGCTGTGATGCAGAAGGGTCAGAAAGACCCTCATTCATCCTTCACCACCTGACCAAATTGCACAGCCTGATGCTAGACGGTTTTGTGCCTTACTTGCTAACCCTTGCAGAGGTAACAGCGCTGCACCTAAGATTGTACTCATTTGCTGACGCATGTGAGGATGTTTGGGCTCCTCATGCCTCCCAGCTGCTTTCCCTCTGCGTGACGGCGAGATTTGATGACTTAGATGCTGCGAACAAGTTGCCAAACTTTCTTTTGAACTCAAAGACGCCAGGCTTGAGGAGTCTGACCTTAGTTGCAAAATCATTTGGTTGCAAGAAGGCCCCCTTTTGCTTGTATGGGGCCCTCCTGCAAGTACAGCAGCTCCATTTGCACTCCAGAGCGGGAATGTATCTTGACATTCCTGCAGGGCTCTTTCCTTGGCACAATGTTTACGTTACTTCAGAGAATAGCCTCGGCATCCGGATGCGGAGTGTGCCAGACTTTGCAGAAAGCTGCCGAGCATTCTCGATCAGCTATGTGGACCTGCAAGGAGATGACCTTGTGCGCATGTGCAGCTACATGACAGCACAGAGCAGGCCATGGGCGCATGCTGTCGGCCAGAGATGCTCATATGTCCACAGTCCTGGAGTTCCGCCTCTCCCCGAGATCTGTTGGGATGTGTGGGACGTGTGGCGATTGCTGGAAAACAGTCAGTTGACTCTTGATGGCACAGTACCAAAGCCTCCTAAAATTCAGCTGTGAGGGCTGTGGAGAGGTGTACCATGATGGGCTAGCAAATTATCAACTGCTGACACATGCTGGATGTACAGAGATGCCCTCACACACCTCAGGGACTTCATGATCACAGGTTGTCACTGCGCGCACCCAACGTTGTGACGATGATGCGTATTGTACGAGAACCTGCAGCTGTTTGTGTTTTAGCCACTTGTTTACATGTTTGTGTGGCGATGGGCTTTGCGTGTAGACAAGAGGTACTAAAGGCAAATGTCACAGAGTGACCATGTGTGCATTGGTTTCTTCCCCTGGTATATGAGAGGTTGCCGCATCCTCAGATACCGCTGGTGATGACTCATCCTGCGCAGATGGGCGTGCGACACTGACTCGACGTGGCATGCCCATCTGCGCAGCGCAACAGCTAATTAGATATGTTGTACTGTGACAGGCAACGCCGTATATGTAGGATTTTATTTTGTGGAATCAGGTCCCCCATCATGATCATGATCATGATCATGCAGCTGGAGGCACCTGATCAGGTGCCTCATGAGACAAGCGGTATAGAACTCACTGGAACTCCAACATGCATCAACATAAGTACACAATAGCTATAGACACATACAAATTGTGTGGACAGTTGTCAATGTTGTCAAATTGATACACTGCAGGCACTTTTTCTGGTGAAAGACACTGCAACCCCACTGGGCCACCAGCCTGAGAGCAAGTTTCTAATATGTTTCATACCTCCATCCCACAAGCTGAAGAGGCTGTTCCTGATGATGAACACCCCCCTGAAAGTGCTGCTAACGTGGTGTCCTTCTCAGTGTTTCAGACCAGTGCCCAGCCACAGGCTTGAGTGTATCAGATGGGCATTGCTGACTGTTCGGATGGTATTTGAGGACAGCAACAAATAACTGTGTTGTGCAATCAAGTGAGATGCAGGCCTCGGACTCATCAGCATCTCATGTCCGCCGTTCAACTCATACAGCGGCGAGCGCGAGGCTGCTGCGGCCATAGCTGGTGGGCGCGCACGGCCGCCACCGGCCGGCCTCCACAGAGAACGCCTCTGCGCTGGTGTGGAAGGCAGCATCGCCGGCGTTCCCTCCCACCACGTACAGCTGCCCATGCAGCGTGGCGACCCCCGCGCTGGAGCGCGGCACGGACATTGCGGCCACGGGCGCCCAGCGGCCCTCACGCGGATCGAAGGCTGCCACGCTGTCCAGCCGCTCCCGCGCGCTCGTCATCCCCCCCACCACATACAGCCGCCCTGCGCCATGTTAACATCGTCAAAATTCCAGCAACTCACCCTCCCAGCAAAAATGGCATGTGAATTAATGATCCTAATGATGAAGTACTGCTCGTCATCCCCCCAACACATACAGCCGCCCTGCGCCGCCAATCACCAACACATTGTGACGTATGGGTTTAGGGTTATATTTATTTAGGGTTCAGAGTTTATATTCTTATTTTAACAGCAGCACAGGTTTGTAAAAAGCAACCGATATCCCCACCAATAGCTGTGTTGGGCACAGGATTGAGTTCCTTCAACGACTGAAAAATGCTCTGGTCCAACCAGGGACCATTACTGCTAGCACAACAGGGGCAATTGCCATCACTCCAACCAGTTAGATGCATATAGGATGCACTCCTTCGGCTGAGTCATGTGCCCTTGACTGTAAGAAGCTTTCTCCAAGCACTCTGCTGGAGCAATAGCGAGGAGCACGAGCAGCAGTCAATAGCAGAAGGCTTCTGCAGTGGCACACCTCCAAGTTCGCACACAGAGTGGTATTTCCTCTCAGAGGGCAGCTGTGCGCTAAGAAGAGACCACTGCCCTCGCTCCAAATCCAGGAACTCCATGCTCCTGTGGATGTGCTTCCCGTCCTGCAAGTGCAGCACAGGACCACTACATGGAAAAGCCTTTTTATTGAACAAACAGCCTGTGTCATGAAGCTGATGGAGCTCCCAACGCAATCAAGTACCATCACCAGCTGTTCCACGACCATTTTTGTAATCAGCACGCATTTCAAAACTAGCTGCAGATGCTATTGACAGGGAACCTGCGAGGCTGCATACTGAAACACATTGACTGACCTGGCCGCGGACAGCGCAGATGCGGTCGGCCAGGGCGGCTGAAGGACGCGGAGCCAGCGTTCTGTTTTTTCCCTCTTGTTTTCCGAAGGCTGCACACTGGAATGCGGTGACTGACCTGCCTAACCCCAACCTTTAACCCTATAAATTACCAACCCTCAACTCTAAATATTTACCTGGCCGCCGACGGCGTAGATGCGGTCGGCCAGGGCGGCGGCTCCGAGCGCGGTGCGCGGCGTGCACATGGCGGGCGCGGCCGTCCAGGGCTCCTCCTCGATGCAGCACGTGTCGCCCCAGCCGATGCGCAGCGCCTCACAGCTCTGCAGCTCCGTGTTGGACTGCCCTGTCCTCCCGCCCTGCGCCCACCCACCACACGCACTCCCTTTGCATCGGCTCACCAAAAATATTAAGTAGTAGGGCTACATGCTCTGCAGCTCAATGTGTTGGACTGCCCTGTCCTCCCGCCCTGCGCCCACCCACCACACGCACTCCCTTTGCATCGGCTCACCAAAAATATTAAGTAGTAGGGCTACATGCTCTGCAGCTCAATGTGTTGGACTGCCCTGTCCTCCCGCCCTGTGCCCATCCATCACATGCTACCCTTTGCATCGGCTCACCCAAAGGGAAAAATCGGAGGGTCACGCGCTCTGCACCTCTGTGTTGGACTCCCCCCGCTCCTGTTCTTTTGGTGCCACATGCCCTCCCTTTGCATCATCTCACCGAGAAAGGAGACACAAAAGGGCCACGCACAGGCATGCAGGAGGGATCCCTCAGTGGTCAGTCACTTGCTGCCTTTGCAAGAAGGCATTGCAATAGGAAGTGTCTGCAGATGTCGGGGGGCGTTTGTGGGCCGCTTTGTGCATGAACAGGCATGATTGACCCTCACCATGCACCTATGTTGGGGCATATCAACACGCTTCCTTTTAACACGCCAGTATTGATGCAGGGTTAAGGTGAAAGGTTCAGGGTTGAGTGTACCATGACCCAGAAGTGGCCGGCAGCCGAGGCCATGGCGGCGTGCAGGCGCGGTGTGAGCAGCGAGCAGGCGCGGTGTGAGCAGCGAGCGGCAGCGCAGCCAGCGCTTGCGCGAGCGCTGGTACAGCAGCACCGAGCACAGGTGCGGCGACCCATTCACCACGCACAGGTTCCCCTGCACGAAGCAGCTCGATGGTCCAGCCCATGGAGTGCAGGGACGCGGCCAACCTTTGTCAGATGAAATACCATTTCTTGTAGAACGAGAGATCAAAATGGCGTCGTTGGCTAGACATTGCACGGTCTCGCTGGTGCCTCATGCCAGAAGACCATGGTCTGTTTGTTTGTTACAGTTCAATTGAGTGGGCAGCAAGACAGAATCACCTGGAGGACTGAGTAGGCTGCAAATGACACACTGTCTGGCAAATGTGGTCCAACGCTCCAAGTGTCTTGGGTGGGATTGTAGTATTCCGATGTCCTGCAGAACCCCACATGGGACATCAGCAATCAAGGGAAAGCACCTACGGTAGATAATTTCCAAGGAATTTCACTGCATTGCCTTTTGTATGCTTGCACTGCCCAGTGCTGTATGTGTTGGCAGGTGCGGGCAAGTGCACGCACCTGAGGCTGCGCCAGCCGGCATCGTGGCCGCCGGCAGCCAGCAGGCCCATGGGCATGCATCTCCGCGGCGGCGGTAGCGCAGCAACTGCACCGCTGCTGCTCGCGTCCGCACCTGGTACATATTGAAAAGAAATTACGATACAAGAGGAGAAAAAGAACACAAGCTCACTGGTAGCTACAGGAGCAGAACCCCTGACGAGAACACCTCTAGCAAGAGATGTGTCAGACTAGCCTCCACTTGGCCAAAAGCACTTGATGGTTGCCTAGTTAGGGAAGATCTGGGCGCGAGAAAGTACCGCTGGACAGCCGCTCGCGCGCGCGCACAAAGTCATCCAGCCACTGGTGTGCCATGATAGCCGAGATGGCGCCCAGCTTGCTCAGCACGCCCGACTCTGCCACCTGCATCCACATCATGGCCAATATTGCAGGCTCATATTGGAAGGCAGGGGGCGAGAGAGCTTCATGAGCCTTGTTCCCCAATCGTCATAGCACCTCCTGTTTCCATAGGCAGCAGAAGGTGTAAGGGGTGCAAATCCAGGAATGAGCTATCCAAGTATGTTGCAGATGCCTTGATGTTGTAGTGGTTTCATCACCACCTCTGCAGAGACAAACAGCTACCAACATTGGAAGATGCAGGCAAGACAAGCAAGTACTTGTGAATCATGCTCCTGCAATGCCAATGCACCTCAAGCAGACACAGCAGGGATTCTGGTTGCACCTGCTGCTGCAGCTGTTGAGGAGAGAGGCGGATGGTGGACAGCAGGTTGGGCAGCTCTGCACTCCTGGAGTCTGTATCAGCCTCCCACCATGCCAAGATTGCCTGTCATAATAAATCACCTCAGACTCACCCAAAAAACTTCTTACATGCGCCCAGGCGCGATGCCATCAGGCCTGTGGGAAGCTGCGACTTACCAAGAAGCTAGCTGTGTGTCGAGTGATCAGCCCAACCCACATGCAGGGGTGAGAGTGTCTGCTGGGCATTCTGTTTTCAAAGGCCAACGATTTAGAGACAAGTGACTAGTCTAGTGGCATGGTGAAACAACGAGCACAGCACGCTTGAGGCGAACAGGGCGCCGCGCACCTCCAGGACCTGCATCTCTGACTGGGTCTCCAGCTCCTCGCTCTGCAGCAGATCCCTTAGCACATCCTCTGGCAGCTCCCCCAGCCCGGCTTTGCCTTCCCCACACATCACCTCCACGAAATGCCCCTTCACAAATGTGACCTGCATGCAGAGCAACCCCCATCGGCGCCTTGAGGCATCAAGCCGATCATGGTTGAGCCAGATGTGCATGCCTCCAGCCCCAGACACCCGGGGGCCAAGGAAGAAACAGGGCACACCGTGTCTGCGGACAGCTCCTGGCAGTCGTACAGTGCTGCCAGTGCGAGCGTGTGCAGGCAAGTCAAGGCCTTCAAGTTCGCCTTCAGGAACTGCACAGGTGGGACCGGAACCAGTCAGTGACATGTGAAGCAAACTTCACCCCACACTTGATTGGAAGGATCCTGCGCTGACTAGATTGCATGGCTTACGAATGAAAGAGGACAGGATCAGGTTGAAACCTGACAGCATGCTGCTTTCACTGGGGCCACGTCCAGGTAATTGCTAGCCAGCAGCAAGGCCTCCACATTGCCTTCCTCCACAATGACTTTCCCACGATAGATTGAGGAGAGAATGGCAGCCAAGCTCTCAGCATCAATTGCTTCCAGCTGTATCTCCACCTCGTTCCCTGCCGGACTTCTCATGGTGGTCCCATGCAGATGCTTCCCAGCCCCCAAGAAGAGCGCCTCAAAGTATCGCGAGGCAGATGCCAGGATAATCTTGTGTGCCCTGAACCTCTGCCCGTCCGAGCTGATGATGGAAACGTCACATAGCTCCTGACTCTGATAGTGATTCCACAGGCCAGGGCTGAGGGCGTCTATGGCCACAGTTGCCATGGGCAACCTTGTACCTCTATACCCTTTGCAGACCTACTTCAAATGCGGTGAAAGTCGTATGCATTCCTTCCAAAGTCTTCCTCTTCAAGAAGTGATGCTCTGTAACTTCCATGAAGGTCAGCCTATATCGACGATCTCTGCGATGTGAAGAGCTGAAAATGTCACAAAGGAGGAATGTGGATGGCGAAGAAATTTATGGTTGCCAGGCCCGCATCAGTCGATCACAGCACGAGCAACCTAGGGAGAAGGGGCGCCCAAACTGTACTTCGGTGAAGGACCGCAGAAACCCAGGATTGAGGACTTTACGGCCTTTGCACAAAATACATTGCCAGCCGGTCCGAAATGTTTGTTCTGAAGTTTTTTGCAGCGGTAAAATTGATCAGAGTCAGGGCTTGGGTGGTGCGAGGTCGTGTTGTCGGCATGTGCTAATTCATTGAGCACGTGCCACAGCATGCAAAATTACAACACCAGCAACTTGGCCAATGCTGACATATCTCCTGATATTTGTGCCTCTTATATCGTGAGACAATCTCTTACATTGAACACATATTTCATTTGCCCAGCTCTTGTGTCTTATGGCACATTGCACCAGGCCAGAGTCACGGTGTGTCTGAACAGCTTATAATTATCATCACTATGGCTGCAAACCTGAAGATGCATCATTGCTTCCTGAAAATCTTGGCCTTGCGCACATTCCTCTTCGGCACGAAGGTCCCGGCCTTGCCCTGCTTCTTGGCCAGCTTCCTTGCCAGCTTCTCACCCTCCTCCTGTGCTGCCTTCTCCATCTCTGTCAAGGGCTCCCCAATGTCCCCACCACGCTTTGGCGCTCTCACAAAGCCCCCCTTCAGCGGATCCTTCCCTCGCTCCATTTTCCTCTTCTTTTTCTGCGGCAGCGCTCCTGGAAACACCACATATCGATGTTGAAACTTGTGGAAACCCTCCAAATAGCACCCCGAATATGCTGCATGTTTGTCATACCGTGCAGATGCGCACTCTGCCAGTCAGACAACCATATACACCTGCTCCCACTGCGCCACAGCAGACCTCCAGCATTACAACACCCAGAAGAGAACCCCTTATGATGTCCAGTGACAGTGAACAGTGGACGAAGCAAATTCTATACTGCTAGGACAGAGGGTGGCTGCAAGACCCCTAAACTCTTGGCTCTTTCCCAGAGCAACCCACACATCTATCAGGATGGAAAACGGAGTCAAAAATGCAATCCAGTTCCAAGCAGCAAACCTCATCCCGTGCACTAGATTCTTACCAGGCATATCTGCATGAAGTGCACATTCAAGAGTTCCAGAGCTACATGTTTGGGAGCGCACCGGGGCCGGCATTGCCGGAGGCGGAGCGACCGGACATGGCGGCGGGGTCTTTGAGGTAGGCGGGGATGTGCTTCAGGTGGGTGGGCGCGGCCACTTTGGCCAGCGGCTTGTCATGCTTCAGCAGCGCCAGATCGGCCGGGTGCTCCTCAAAATGCGCCTGCAGCCGCCGCGAGTTCAGCAGCTCCAGCCGCAGCTCCTTCGCCCGCGCCTAATGAAAAGAACGATTCTCGTTAGTGACAAGAAAAGGAATGATAATCTACATACAGCACACCAATCCATACGAGTAGGCCAGGATATCTGATAGGGTTGCCCAGTTTATGAGAGGCATCTTTGGGGTTCCCTCTTGCTTGCGAGGAGATCCCCAGAGTGCACAACCTCTACCTCAACAATGATCCGGCCACAGCAGCTCTCTGCAGTTTCAGTCGTGCATGATAAGCTGCACGCCAACAGCAACTGATGCCAGAAACGATGATTCTACTTGACACCCGGTGGTCTGACACACTGCTGGCTGGATAGACTCATGGGGCTTGTTCAATTGCCGCAACTACCTCAGAAGATGACTGCATTGCCGCAATACCCGGCCACCAACTCCTGAAGCTTGTTCCAGCTAGATTGCTTTTGCACACTTGCACCGTGCACTTGGAAGTGGGTAGCGTGCCTCTTTGATGGCGGACTTGGTGATTGAGCGAGCGATGTCCTCTGCCCTGTAGCGCAGGCCCTCCACCGATGCCTTTGTCAGCCGCTCAAATTGCCTCAGCCCTCCCTGCTGTGCTGCTGCTGCACCTGTGCAAACCACCCTGCAGCCTCAGCAAACAACAACACCTGCAGTGTGATTTTCCTGTCATTACCGTGTCCCAGTCTCGGGAAAGTAAGGGAGCAATGTCGCCAGGAAGCTTGGCAGCAGCCCCAGAGAGAAGATTGTTACAAGACTAACATGACTCCAAAACGAAGTAATCTGCCTTCTGTCACACTAGTGCTAGACACTACAGTAGTCTGAAATTGAATATTTGTAGTAGTATTGTGAACGCACCATCGCTGCCTGAGGTGCTGGCAGGCTGCTTGCCAAGCTGCTGTTCCAGCTCTGCCCTGAGCTCGCTGTCATCAGGCGTGAGCAGCGTGATTGCGGCGCCTGACTGGCCAGCGCGCCCTGTACGGCCCACCCGGTGTACGTACGTCTGCATGCACCCCACACAGTCTCGACTGAGGTCTGTGGCGACTCTCACCCATTCTATGAGCCAATCCTGCGGCATCAGAAGGCATGCGCACCTTCCACAACTAATCCCTCCCTTTACAGCGCATCCAGCAAGAACAGTGTCAATTCAGCACCGCAAAGGACAGCTAGGGAGTGCATCTGCTCCCTCCTCTTTATATGTGCAAGAGGTCACCTGCACGCTCTCTGGGACGTCCACATTGATGACGGTCTTGACGCCCTGGAAATCGATGCCACGGATGACGCCAAACTCGCTGTCATTCTCGCTGGCCCGCTTGCGCTTCCTCTGCTCGGCCTTGTCCTTCCCCCGGCCCCTCCCCCTCGTTGGGACCGGCTCAGGCTGTGGTGCAGGCTTTGCAAGGCCCTCCTCCTGCTCCAGTCTTTTGGCCGGGTCATCTGTCGCTATGAGGTAGTCGAAGATGCCCTTGTTGAACTCCTGAAAGAAATACAGCCGCCCCTCAAGACAAGCTTCTCACATGCTCATACCCCAGACTGCACAACTTAGTGGCATGCTTCAGCAGCTTGCAGTAGAAAGTTGCTCAGTTCACTTGAAAGGCACTTGTGAAGCCATCTTTGTCCAGGTCCTAAATTGGCAAAGTTCCCTTTTCCTGCATGCAATTCATATTTATTTGGGTGAAGCTCTCGATGCCAGCACACCTGGAGGATGTGGTGGCGTGAGTTGAGGGGCAGCTCAGCATTGATGACGGCGCTGCGGATGCCGAAGGCTTCCAGGAACAGCTTCAGGCGGTACCCGGCGTTGATGGTGTTGACAAACAGCAGCACCTTCTTGCGCACCATGCCCAGCTTCAACATCACCATCGTGTGCAGCAGCTTGTCCGCCCTGGCACACCCCCCGAAAGCCGTCAGTCAACACTCTCAAGTATGAATTCCACCAGGAATGTTCTAGACGATTGAAGTGACGGTCAGGACATACTCACACTCTGCACAGATTCATTGCATGGCCAAACACGCCTACTGCGCATTTGACCGCCCATAACTCACTGACTTCAAAACCAATGCTCCCCACCCTTCTTCTTACTTTCCCAGAAACAGATATAGGCAGTGGGGCATGCATGGCAACGGAGGCGCACCTGTCACAGGCAATGTAGAAGTGGTCGATCTCTGCGGCGGAACCGGGGCCGGGACCGGCCGCGCCGCTGGGATCGGAGTCGCCGCCGAGAAGGTTGAGGGTGGTAGGGTTGTGCAGCACCAGCTTCTGCAGCCGCTCCACCTCCTCGCTGGATGTTGCGCTCATCAGCAGGCACTGGCAGCTGCGAGGGATCTGCACGTCACCCAGTGTATTGTAGCCCTCAGCGCTTTGCGCCTCTTTACTGCTGGCAGTGCATGCATCTCAACCCAAGCATCCCAGCAGCCGTGCATTAGGATTGTGGATATCAGTGGCGCTCTCGGTAAACTCCTTGCATCTGATCGAGTCTCCACTGATGAATTGCCCCTTTCTATTGGCTGTAAAGTTATCGTCAAGCTGAAAATGAAGCTCATCTGTGCTGCTATTGCTGTCCTATGCAGTACAGGCAAGGAGCAGGGGGGGCTGACCAGGGGTGCAATGGCCTGCAGGTCCTCCTCGTAGCCGGGCATGGACAGCATCAGGTCGGCCTCATCCAGAACCAGCGTGGATAGCCCCGGCCGCCCCGTGCGCTCGTCTGGCTGAAAGCTTGCCGCACGCAGCCGCCCCTCCTTCAGCGCCTATTGAAAGTTGCCGAGAGACACTCAATACCTCAATTCCCTCTGTGAGTGTATGGATGTGATGCTGGGTGCTGACTCTGACAATCCGACTCAGCCATCTGATCAGCCCTAGGTGGCTGGAAAAGGTGCAACTGAGTAACTGACTGACTGTCCTCATCTGGAGTCTTAGAAAATCCAAAATGAAGGTGAAATAGGCCAGTTAGCCCTGGCACAACAGCTCTGCGGCTGTGGTGTGAGAAGGTGCTACAAGGCTGCATCCTTTTTGGCAAGATGGCATTACCTGAGCCACTTGGCCAGGGGTGGACACCACCACCTGGCCAATACGCAGCAAGATGTCCCGCTGCACGGCTGCAGAGTCGACTGCCAGAGACGAAACTTGGATCTTTGGATCGCGCTTCGGTGCCACTGCCTCTGCCTCCTCTCGAACCTGAAACACATGTATAGCAGCATTCCTCAAGGACATTATCCATCTGCCTGAGACACCCAAGAGCTGCTGCGCTTGCCAAGAATCACCCCCTCCTTCTCACACACCCGCGTGCAACACAGAAAACCAGCTTGCAACTGTGCTGCTCACAACACGGAAATGTTGTCATTCCCAGGTGACATGCCAAGGAAAGAAATGCAAACAGACCTGCTCGCAGAGCTCCCGAGTGGGCACAAAGATGAGGGCCTGCCAGCCAAAGTGCTGCTTCCCCTCGGGGACAGCCAAGATCTTGTGCAGCACGGGTAGAAGGTAGGCCAACGTTTTACCGCTGCCTGTCCTGGCCCTGGCTACCACATCCTTGCCTTCTAGCGCGGCTGGTATGCAGGCTGCCTGCACACGTTCCAAGCTTTCGTGACTTCAGTGTGGTGTCACAATGTTTATTTGCTGTAGATCCACATTACTGGGACATCGCAAGTACCTGTACGATAGTTGGTTTCTCGTATTGCCGTTTCTGTAGAGCAAGAAGCAGCTTTAGATCCAGTCCCAAGTCCGTGAAGCTGCTTGCTGCAGAGCTACTGGCAACAGGGCCTTCTGTGCTCATTTCAACTCAACAATACAATATCTATCTGCGATGTATGCCTTGTTTCTTTATTTGACAAGTCGCAGTGAAAAACCACAGGTACCCATACTTAGCCTAAGTTCTTTATTTGCTGATATTGCATCAACCGACGGAAACAGTCTATATCATTACTGACATTGTATTTATGTTAGGGGATGCTGTGAAAGCCGCAGCCATCGCCTTTTCATCTTTGCAGCTTTCGGAACTTTTTCCGAGACTTCCAGCAGGCGCCGCAAGCCGTTTGACTCTTTCGGAATCAGACATCGGACAGTATTTGTTTGCACACTTTGAGCTCGATCCGTGGCGCAAATCTGCAAAGTGGATGTATCCTATTGTCTCAATGCATATGAGGTTGTGTGAGTGCTAACCAATCCATGGCTTCCAGAGCCATGCTTCAACTTTGCGACAACCTTGCAACCGCATCGACAAATTGCAATCAATCTTCGAAACAACTAGTGTCAATTTTCTCTAGGGGGCCTTTTGCCAAGCAAACTCTACCTTCGTCGTCACATTTCTTGGAAGGCAGATCTCTTGTTAGAGGCAGGTCTGTTCAGAAGCTATCATCCCGTCTAACACCCAGGTAACTGCTAATAATATGGAAACAATCTGGAGTTATGCTATGCAAGTCTGAGACAAGCCCCGCGCTGACAGTGGGATGCCTTGACTTTGCGAGTAGGGCAGTGAGGCAGATGAGCTCAGCACAGGCGTCGACCTCAGGTGAAGCCCTGCTCCATGCTTGGAAGTCAGCAATCAGCAATTGACTTACAGAAAGACAATGTCTTCAGAGAGTAACCTATCCCACCTGTGATGTTTGCAGGGTCTCCCAAGAAGGCCCTCATATCAGTCTCAGACAAGACTGGCCTAGTAGACCTGGCCAAGGTGAGCGATATGCTCAGTACTGTGAGAGACTGAACGTATCAAGGGCGGTCTCAGCAGCAAAAGGGCTAAGACGTGCTTCTGGCCTTATACTGATGTGGTTGAGGGTGCATGCCAGGGATTGTCAGAGCTCGGCTATGAGATTGTGTCCACGGGCGGCAGTGCTAGCGCCATTGAAGGGGCTGGAGTCCCTGTGCAGAGGGTGGAGCAGCTGACTGGCTTCCCTGAGATGCTTGATGGTACTGCAACTCCTCAGCATGCGCACAAGTTCCCTTGGCACTTATGTGGGTCGTTCTGCAATGCATGCACCCTCAGAGCAAGCATAGCTTCTTGTAATAACAGAAATGATAAATGTGGGGCACAGGTAGGGTGAAGACATTGCATCCGGGTGTGCATGGGGGCATCCTGGCTAGGAGGGACTTGCCTGAGCACCTTGATGCTGTGGGCAAGCACAACATCTCCCTTATTGATGTGGTGCGATCTCTGTGCAGCTTACTCTGCATCATTTACAGGGTATGACATTAAATGTGTCGCTCATGATGATGACTCTTAATGACCATCGCTGTTAAGTAGGCTTCTTCCGTTATCTTCAGTAGATTTTTGTCAGGGATGTATGGGCAGACGAAAAGTCAGTGAGTCGTGTGGCAGGTGGTGGTGAACCTGTACCCCTTCCGGCAGACAGTGACGGCAGCAGAGGCACCCTCCTACGAGACAGCTGTGGAGAACATTGACATCGGGGGCCCTGCCATGATTCGCGCGGCCGCCAAGAACCACGAGCATGTGACGGTGGTCGTGGATCCCAGCGACTACCAGGAGCTGTTGGAGGGGCTGAAGAGCAGCGGGGGCACCTCTCTAGATGCCAGGAAGAAGCTGGCGTGGAAGGCCTACCAGCACACCGCCACCTATGACAGCACTGTTGCCGAGTGGTTCTGGAGCCAGATTGGTGCGCTGTCTACCAATGCTCCTGAAATGCTCTTGAGCCCACATCGTGCTTGTGACGTTGTGGATCTGTGGTTTCCTTTTCAAAGCGCCCGTCAGTGCATCTGCTCCCTCCTACTACTTATACCTCCTGAGGATGTCAATAGTCTGCTAGTGTGCCATGGGATGCAGCAAGTTGTTGACTCAGGACGCCCACATGAAAGGCAGCAATTATTTCTCAAACAGTTTCCTTTATCCCCCCCGACTAGGGAGTTGAAAAATTTCCAAAATCCACCAGTGCATGCAGGAAGAATGGTCTCTTCAGTAACCCAGACCCTGAACCCTAACCCGCAAGGCTTACAACCCTAATCAAAGTGTCTAAGAAATGTTTCCCCGGAAAACTGACAGGTGGCGGGGAGCCAGCGCCGGAGCTGAGCGTGCCGCTGCGGCGGGTGTCGGGGCTGCGCTACGGTGAGAACCCGCACCAGGCGGCCGCCTTCTACACCGACCTGTCCCTCGCGGAGGCCGGCCGCGGCGGCATCGCCGGCGCCATTCAGCACCACGGCAAGGAGGTACGGCCCCTGGCTGGTCTGCCTCCAACAGTTGTCACACCTTGAAACATCTACGAGCAGGAAGTCTAGCCGGGCAAAATAATTCCACACCCCCTCTTCTTTGTTTCTCTCTTTCTGGCACTGGGCTGCTCATTATGGCATGCATGCAATTGGTAGGAGGCAGTCCAATGCAGTTATCTCTCTCTGCTGTAGGTTGCATGCACTAGCAGCAATTGATTGCCCAGGATGCACTTGCTATGATGTGGTGGATGGATCTACTCTGACAATTCTATCACCAAATCCGGCACAGCGCAGATTGTATGGGCTCTGCCGGATGTGCATCTGAAGGCTGCTGGCGCCTCTGCAGATGTCCTACAACAACTACCTGGACGGTGATGCGGCGTACAGCGCTGTGAGTGACATCCCGGGGCCGGCCTGCGTGGTGGTCAAGCACACCAACCCCTGCGGCGCCGCCACCCGCGACAACCTGCTCGATGCCTATCGCCTGGCCGTGCGGGCCGATCCCATCTCCGCCTTCGGCGGCATCGTCGCTTTCAACAGGTGCGTCCCAGACAGTGCGAATAACTAATGGGTGCGCACTCCATGAAGCAGACTCTGACGCATGCAAGCATCCACAGGAGGCCTCTGTGAGGCTTCATCCTCTGATTGGTGTGCTCCTAAGTCCAGTGACATCCCTGCCATGTATCTCTGAAGGCCGGGGGTTATTCAAGTTGGGTATATACACAGGATTGACATGTATGGTTGATGGCGGCCCGACAGCAGATACCAGATGCCAAACGCCGCAGTTGCATGCCGTGTAGGATGGTCTGTACATATGACTGCCGGTCAGGCCCCATACCCACTGTTGACCCCAGAAAGCCTGGCAGCGTAAAGGAGGAAATCGGTCATAGTGGTGTGCCATTTGTGCAGGACGGTGGACGAGGCATTGGCAGCAGAGATCAGGGAGTTTAGGAGCCCCACAGATGGAGAGACGCGGATGTTCTACGAGATCGTGATCGCGCCGGGGTACACGCCGGAGGGCCTGCAGAAGCTGAAGGGCAAGTCCAAGACGCTGCGCATCCTGGAGGCCCCCCTGCGGCCCCCCTCCGGCCGCTCGCTGCGCCAGGTGGCCGGTGAGTCCATGCTCTCAGCATATTGTCATCCTCTCAGCGTTCCCTTTGATGGTTCAGGACATCCACTTGCGGTCACGCGTTAGAAAATGAGAAGGAGAGACAAAGAGTCTGATGTAGCTGTTGTGAAGAAGGGCATTATTGCATGATGTTGGGTGCGTTAGTGAGTCGGAAGGTGTCTACTTCATGCGTTATCACTACTATCCTGCCTCTAGAAGGTACCACCGTGAAGAGTCTGTTTCTCCTAGGCTTGCTACAGCTTCCACTGCGGTTAGGCTCTCACACTGCTCTGAAGAATTCCCGTTATAGCTGGCTTAGCAGCAGGAACATGTGCACTTCTGGTGCAGGCGGCTGGCTGTATCAGGAGGCGGATTCCCTGGCACCCGAGGAGATCGACTTCACAGCCGTGTCTGAGACTAAGCCCACAGAGCAGCAGCTGGAGGACCTGCGCTTTGCCTGGCGCATTGTGAAGCATGTGAAGAGCAACGCCATCACTGTGGCCAAGGATGGCCGCCTGCTGGGCATGGGCAGCGGGCAGCCCAACCGTGTCAAAAGCACGGAGATCGCGCTCAAAAAGGCTGCTGAAGATGTCAAGGTGCGCGCACAAAACCGTTGTTCCAGTTTAGACCTGCTGTTCCTGTATGGAGTACAGGATATGGAGCATAAGACAAGCTGCCGGTGAAGTCAAGGTGCGCGCCTGAGACCCTTCTTTCTTCTTGATCCAAGCCTAATATTATTCTTTGGACTACAGGATATCAGCACAAGCCCGCAGCTCTTCTGTTGACAGAGCTCTGAAAGAGCTCTGCAGGGTCACAATGAAAGAAGTGGGCATGTGCATGTGCAGGGGTCCGTGCTGGCGAGCGACGCTTTCTTTCCATTCTCCTGGAATGACTCGGTTGAGAAGGCATGCCAGGCCGGTGTTGCGGCCATCGCGCACCCCGGCGGCAGCCTGCGAGACCAGGACGCCATTGACTGCTGCAATAAGTATGGTGTTGCCCTTGTCACGACAGGCGTCAGGCACTTCAGGCATTAGAACAGTTGATGGGGTTGCCTGAACGTCATGCTGAAGTGTGACAGAGGTTCAATTACTGCGCTGTGTCCTGAGGAATATTTAGGTGCTCAGCAGCAGATTAGGATGGTCCTGCGGGGCATGCAGCTCTACCTGATGTATGACTTTGCGACAACCATCTTACTGATGAAGATTCTGCCACGAACGCCTATCATTGGTGTAAGTGGTGCGGTATTATCCCAAAATTGAACAGAGGAATGAATGTGCAACGCACATACTATATGATGAAGCATCTCAGCAGCTTATAGTGACACCAGTGCGCCTATAGGTAGGTGTACACATGTGGAGCAAGATCTGCCCCATGGAGCACTCTTACCACTGTCTCATCATCTCCTTCTTGCCTGTTTGACTGAGTTCCTATCCCTATAGGGATAGGGGTACAGGGATAGGGGCTGTCCCTATCCCTATAGGGATAGGCTGTCTAAATATAGATACTTTCGTTGGAGCAATGCTGTGAGGCATCAATTTGCAACCCTCATCCTGTTGTGCCCGAAACCTGAGCATTTCCCAATAAAAACCCCTTCTGACAAACTGCAAAACACATTTTTCGACATCACGCGAGAATAACGGAGAGAATTTTGGGGGCGATCGCAACCATTTTAGTAGGGGCCCGCCTTTTCAAAGACGCAGCGAGTTCCAAGTCATCTCAGGGTATTTTCACAGTACACATTCTTTGGCCCGCAGTGCAGTATTTTATATAGCAGCCAGCAGGAGTCCACTCTTTGTGGACGTCGTCTTTGAGTCCACATAATCTATGAATATTCGTAGAGTGACATCTGGCTTGTCCGAAGACAAGCCAGCCGACTACACCGACACCTAACCCCGCACGACGGGGTCATGCGAGACACCCCCTGTGCAAGGATTGCCAATTGCAAGGATTGGTTCCTTCAACAAAGCACAGACTTTCCCCCCCCCCCTCTTTGTTCACGTTGTTATCAGTCAAGGACACTAGCTAGCGAAAAAGAATGCACTGTCAGACTCAAGCATGAGAGTCAGTCAGACAGTCGATTACACCTTTTCCAGCCACCTCAGGGCTGAGCACGGGATGCCCGGAGTCAATGGGCAACAAAGGCTGCTGTGCTGGAACGTCAGTCGTTCGTTCCATGTATACATGCTATCTGCAGATGAGGCTCTCACGCCCGTTGAGTATAGTTGAACCTTAAAGACTCACTCATGGCTGGGGCTGATTGTTTCACATAGTATACCACCTTGCAAATCGCCACCTTTGGGATGCCTGCCTGCATTAATGCACAAGATTGTGAGCAGGAATTGTGTTAATTGAACCCCAGACTTGCACGTTGGCCGAAATCCCCTTACATTGCGAGTTTCATGAGGATCTAAAGCCCCCTGCAAGTGTTCAGTAGTGTCAGTAGAGTCTGTAGGTGAAAAGCACGCACTGCAAAGGGAGGCACCAATGAAGGGGATATTGGATATCCGATGCTTTGGCAGCAAAACAACAAAGACGGAAAAATAATGTGTGCGATTGTTGGGAAACCGATCCCTGCACACGGGGGTGTCTCGCATGATCCCATATGGGTATGTCGCCGTCCAGGAAGGTGTCGCCGTCGTCCCACCGGACGAGCCAGTGTTGCCTGCATATCCGTTTCAATGCAATAAGAGATTAGCACACGGTTCATGACCACCCAGAGAACCAAGCTTAAAGCATCCTGGCCGCAACAAGTATTGTCAGCTTCACGACAACTGAATAGCTTCACGATCCTACCTGTCCGATAGTCTTTTCGAGGACATCGCAAGGCACGTCTTAGCCAATGGGCACTTGAAGGTGGGCACGCTAGGACTCATCCAACCTGCAAAATGGCGTAGAAATCCAGCAGGTCTGGCCAATGAGCTATTTTTTAGTTGCACAGGTGAGAAGGAAGGTCTGTGATGCGGATCCCATGCAAAGGACACGGTCGGGTGAGTGACCTCTGGGTGAACAACACTGCACAGAGCACCGCAGTCATCGAGTGAGCTAAACAGATGCAACTTACATACCGAGTGCGAATGAATCCCAGTTTTGGCGTGCTCATTATTAGCTCGCAAAAGGCAGCAAGGGAGGGCTCGTATTGCCCTCATCCTCTGCGACAAACTTCGGGAGGTTGGTATTCCCCTATGGATATCTCATATAGGCTCCTTGATTTTTTTATTGCGTATAATCAGGCTGAAATACTGAGGATTCACTCATTCATCTACAACCACGATCCCCGAACTTCGTCAGACACGACGGATTCGAGGAGCACCTTCACCTGTCTTCCATTGATTTGAAAGTTTCGTCCCGGAAGAATCTATCCCGCGTGACGAAGGAATCCCGGCTTGCTTTTGGGTTCTATCATCGTTTGACCATGAAACTTGACACTGTGAAGGTGAACGATGAAGATGATTAATGCGGCGGTCTATATCGTCCTGGTAAGAACTTTGAGAACCTTTGCTAAGGTCGATGGCCAGCTTGCATCTGTGCGACGCATGCAGCATTTTGGCATCTTAACACGTGTTCAGGAGGACTCTACGTTTTTCGAAGTCGTACTTGGTGTTTGGTAGTCCATGTAAGCGAATTCAAAGCCGGAATAAACCACAGGGGTGCTGGATGCCGTACGGCTGCACAGACCTAGTATTTGCTTTCTGCACCGCCCTGTTGACATAATCTAGTACAGGACCACTTGATATGCCAGATTAATGCTTACTTAATGGTTCCAATAGCTCCAACTGGCCCAAAACACCCAGCTTAAAAGTAGCGGTGCTGAGATCTACCTGCAATACCTGTCGCAATGACTGCACAAAAACGTCACTCTTACCTCCCAACAGGGGTGATGTGTTAATTTCAGGCCATTTCGCTCCGGGCCACGGGCCAGGTACTGCCAACACCGGTGGAGTCTCCTGTGACTGTGTACTTCAACCAGTTCCAGCTGGGGAGCAATGACATGCCACTCACGCAGCCTCCTCTGGCCAAGCAGGGCAGCCCCAGCGACCCTGATCAGATCCACATCGCTCTGGGAGGTGACCACCTGCATGATGCTGCTCTTTGCAGGTCACAGTTGCCACAGGCGCCTATCGTTCGGTGAGACATGCAGACTCATTGCTGTATTGCTCCATGCAGGTCCTGGCGAGATGTATGTCACATGGGTGACTGGTAATGCCACCATGTACAGCAGCAACCCTCAACCGCCGGAGCCTGTGGTAAAATCCACGGTGAGCTGAAGATTGCTGCTTGGATACCCCAGATTCCCGCGCATTGTACACATGCACTGTGATGTCATTGTTACTACCAGTCAACTCTGCATGCAGCAGGTCTTTGCACCGTCAGAAATCTGATGGCGGTGTATACTGACACAGCGTCTGATCTGAGATGCAGTAACATACTGTCTTACCAGGTGCCCGCCACGCACTGTGGTGAAAGTTTGACAAGCACAGAATGGAATTACTTTATGACATACCTTTCATGTTTTAGTATTAAGATGAGTTTGATGGCTGCGATGCAGGTGCTGTACGGACTGACACCTGGAAATCTGCAGTACAATGCGACTGGGTCATCCACCTACTATGTGCAGGTCAGCCTCAGAGCAACCTTGTGGGTCCCTGCCCTCAACAGCGTTGACTGGCTTCACTTTGGCCAAGTACCATGGCCTCTATGAGCATGCAATCATACATGCGGTCAAGCTCCGCGCAAGTGTGCCTGCAATGATTGGGGTCAGTGGGTCTGTTGTGCAGAACAACACTGGGAAGACTGCCAACCCGGAGAACAACTTTTATGTGTCTCCGCTCATCCACACTGTGCTGCTCACAGACCTGGCTCCCGACACCACCTACTACTACAGGTGCAATTATGCCAGTGTCCTTTCGCAATCCTGCCTGTTTACTCGTATTGCCACATCATTACTGGACTGTGGGCTGAGCACTGAGGTGACATACCAGTGCCAAAGACGGGGCATTTGAATGCAGTCAATGCAGTGCAGTCTTTATGAACGCATTTCTGGCAGTTTTGAGAAAAAATCAAAGGTCACAGCAGCTCTGAAGGGGCCATTAAGAGCTGCTCAAACTTTCAAAATGTGTGCAGGGTGGGCGACAATAGCAGTGCAACCAGCGCGGAGTACTCCTTCAAGACTGGCAAGGTTGTTGGCGAGTTTGCATTCCCAGCGCGCATCGGCCTGATTGCTGATCTGGGCATCACCTCCAACTCCTCCGTCAGCCTGCAGCATCTCGCCGCCAACAAGCCCGAGATTGCTCTTTTCTGTGGAGGTGTGTGGCTGCTTGATGCAGTGTGTCTGACAACAAGACTGCGTTGCGTTTCCTCCATTTCCCTGCACTCTCTGGCACGCTGCAGAACTGTGCAAATGGGCCCTCTTCTCAATCCCTTGGCAGTGTTTGCTGATCTGGAGCTTCTGTCCAAACAGGGGTATGGCCCCTGAATTTTTTTGAAAGGATGCATGGGGCATGCTGATGCTTGCTTTGTGGTCTTGCAGATCTGTGCTACGCAGACGATTACACGGCCGATGGCAACAGCACTTATTACTATCCAGACGTCTTCCAAGCAGGGAGCAAGACACCCAAGCTTCCTGTGAACGCAAGCACATATCAGCCTGTCTGGGATGGCTTTGGTCGCTTCCTGCAGACAGTCGGTCTCTCAACTTCGGTGCGCACACACAGGATGCTCAAATGCAGCCATGCGGATCCTGCATATAAGAAGTGTCTCTGGACATCTGCATGATCCTTCGGTAGCCATGTGAAGTTCTCAGCACTGTCTTGCTGCCTGACAGCAATGGTAGCACCCAGCATGGAAGAGCAGTGCTTTTATCAAAAACTGCAGCGCTACTTTCTACGTGATCAGTGTGGAGACACATTGATGTGTTTGCAGGTACCTTTCATGACTGTTGCGGGCAACCATGAGATTGAGCGTGACTCATCGGGCAAGACCTTTCAGTCATGGAGCGCTCGCTACCCCAACGCTTACAAGCAGTCCAACTCAACCAGCAACCAGTATTACTCCTTCAATTATGCTGGTGGGTTGCTCTGCACGCTGCACTGACCTGGGGCGCTCAATGACGCCCCCAAGTTGTTTCCAATGAGGAGTAGTGTCCAATGCCAGGTCTTGGGCCCCCCAGTACATGATGAAGTATCAGAAGGAAAGGAATGGTACTCGAGAATGTCTCTCAAGGCATTTAGGAGCATCTCTGTCAGGGTGCCTCGTGCCCATACATCATGCTTTGGACCGACAGAAACGGAATGTTCAGGGCTATCGGGCAGGGTAATAATGTGCTTGTTGGACTGTACAGGTGCACATTTCGTGAACCTGGGTGCATATGATGGCCCAGGCACGGCAAATGCACAGTACAGATACAAGAATGGCAACTATCCTCACACAATCATCACCCAGGCCCAGGTAATCCACTCGACCAGCTGGCTTCCTGAATGAATGTATTTTGTTTCTTAGTCCAGCCATTGCTCTGGACCGATGCCAAGTGCATTCTGATGCATGTGCGGTAAACAGTATCTAATGCACCTATGTAGGTTGGAAAGTATCTGCTTTCCAAGTGACAATTTGTTGTCAAGAAATCACATTTTGGCAACAGCCAAGAAATCACCAAGCCCTTGTGTGCAGCTGGCATGGCTTGAGGCTGACTTGGCGGCTGTCAACCGCTCAGTGACTCCCTGGATTGTGGTCCAGACTCACCCTCCCTTGTAAGTCACATCCCACCTGCAAACCCTGCATGCAAGCTTTGTGCAATATTCACAGTAGTGTGCAGCATTCACAGCATTACACCACATAACTAAAGAGTTGAACCTGTGTGGCTGCAGCTACAACACTTACAACAGCCACTACAAGGAGGTGGAGTGCTACCAGCAGCAGATCGAGGATGTGCTTTACAAGTATGGGGTGGACTTCATCTTCTTTGGCCATGTCCATGCGTATGAGCGGTCAAATCCGGTGTACAAATTTGCTAACGACCCCTGTGGCCCTGTCCACATCACCATCGGAGATGGCGGCAACATTGAGGGGGTGAGCTACGGTCATCAGCCTATTAACGTGCCGCATGCAGTCTCTTCTGAGCAGAGAGCCATTGTCATTTGGTCCCAAGGCTTGCATGCCCAAGTATTAAAGTTTCCAACTTACCAGTTGCTGCAACTTCTTGAGGGAAATTGAGAAAACACTTATATTTACTAAAAATTTCCCTATGAATGGGACCTTTAAGAGTGCAGGCCTGGTGGATGCCATGTGATGAGATATGCTGAGTCTCTTCCTACTGCGATGCAGACTTACAAGCAGTTCATCGACACACCGCCGTTCCCCACCAACTGCAGCGTGCCTCTGTCGGTCCTGAATGCCCCCGGGAACTTCACGCCGCTGTGCGCCACTGCTCAGGTCTACAACGTCTCCAATGGGCCCCAGTACTGCCCCCTCAGCCAGCCCTACTTCTCTGCCTACCGGTGGGCATCTGCCCTTCAAACCCTTCAACCTGGCCTCAGTCTTACATGTGTTGGCCATTCCTGCCATCAATGTCCTCTTGATTGCAACACTGCATGGCTTGCACGCTGGCATGCCACATGAGAACGTCATCCTTTGCAATCGGTTTGATTGTGAGTGCGTACCCAGTGCCCTGGGCATCTGCCCTTCAAAATCTGCAGCCTGGCCTCAGTCTTACATGTGTTGGCCATTCCTGCCATCGATGTCTTCTTGGATGGGACTGCATGGCTTCTGTGCTGGCATGCCACATGGGATTGTCATCCTTCGCGATCAAACTGATTGTGAGCGTTCATCCAGTGCCCCGCAATAGGGAGTGTAGTGCGTTGGCGTTACAGGGTCTTTGTGTAAGTGATGGCTTGCCAGTAGGCCCTTATGAGGTGGAGGTTTGATCGGCATTGTCTGTTGCTGCGCAGGGAGCCCAGCTTTGGGCATGGCATCCTGGAGCTTCAGTCACCCACCGTGGCCACTTTCCAGTGGTGCGCATCCACCTCAGCGCGTTGCATGATATCATAAGAATGGTGAATCAGTCGGAGAGGGAAACCATTTAAGCTGAGACGAGAGTGATATAGAGGACGCACTTGCGCCCAGCCTTGCAGGCATCCTTCTGAAAATCTCTGCATTGTGTGGATCACTTGTTGTTTTTGACGTGCATCTGTCCATCCACGAGGGTGAATGGAAGCAAGCAGATTGGTGGATTCACTGGTCAGCAGAGGGGAATATCCAGGTGAGAAGGCAGCGGCTGCTATGCAGGTTCCGCAACCAGGACAACCTACCCGTGGTGGCGGACAATGTGACTGTGGTGCGCAACCTCACTTGCGCCAACCAGGGCCCTCAAGTCAGACAGGCCGGCATTTGAAGTTTTGCCAGCAGCGCAGCAATTTGCGGATTTCCTGGAGACAACGCCCATGCAAGAGCCGCTTGACAGCAGATTGGCTGTCGACTGAGCGCACACTTTGCTGTGCAAAATGCACGGAGGAACCCGAACGTTGCGGCCGGCTGGGGATCCGTATTGATCAGCGCAGATTCATGACGCGCGTTTTGTTTTTCATGTTTTGCTGCTTGGAGGACTGCTAAAGAGCATTGTCCAGCACCTTTCCTTCAGATTCATCTTCAGGGCCGAGGGGGTATTGTGCCCCAAATTGGGCCGTTGTCTTGTGGTGCAGAGTTGTGAACGGGTGCAAGGCTGCTGATGTGGCACAGACCCCCCAATAGTCACCCTGCAGGTGTTGTCGTCAAGCCCCAATGCACGGCCTGTGGTTATCCTGTCTTTGTCTTTATTGGAGCACTTTCTCCAGGATAGACATGCTACAGAAGCATTTCGGGGACGGGTAGAATTTGATCAGTCAAAACTGCAGATAGCCACGTCCTGAGGAAGACACCTCAGTTTGAAATAACACGCTTATTTCTACTTTGTTTCCTTGGCATTCTCAATTAGCATGGGAAATTCTCCATGAATTTTGGCAAGATGTCTTTGAGGCTAGACTGCAACTTTAGCAGCTCGATCTTGCTATTTTTGCACTGTGCATGTTATGTAGAACAGTGCACCATATGCACTTATGGGAATAGATGCGGCACTGCAGCTGTTTCCTGGGGGCCAATATGATACTGTGATGACACATGCGGGTATATATTGAGCGCGCAAACGCCATTCGTGATGTGTAAGAGCTTATTGTTGCATATATTTATGCTGGATGCCCCCTCTGGAGGGGTCCTCATGCGGTGTATCAATACAGCCATCGTGATGATGGCCATTCTACCGTAGCGTGACGCTGTTCACTGCCCGACTTACAATTGTACTCCACTTGCAAGCACCGCAGAATTCTTCGAAGAGGTTGAGCCAGCGTTGGCCAGTCCCATTACACTGCACCATGTGCATTGGCCAAATAAGGTCATTCATGTGCATGCACAACCAGTATTCTGCTCCCATAAATCGAGAAACAACACAGGTGCACCTTTGCCCCCGGGGCTCCTGCAAATTTATTTGCCTGGACTGGCCGGCCTCTTCCGATGTCAAACGGCGCAACCTAGGCCTACTAGTCAGCCATTAGATTGACTTCATGATGCTCACAACAACGCAGGGCATTTTTGAACAACAGCAAATCTTGCTTCTGTCGTCTTCTGTGGCCATCATCTGCATGCATGGGTTCTGGTAGGGTGGATAAAGGGTGATTGACCTGGGTTGGCAATTCTTGACGCCCCTCATCGAGTGTCCTCCCTTACAAATTCTATTTCTCTGAGGAATCTCAGAGTTGTTTTTGAGTCTGCGCTCTCACATCCTTGTTGAAGGCAGCGACTCGTTGTGCAGGTCTAAAACAGATTTCTTGGGCAAACGAAAACCCACTGATTCTCTCATGAAAGCACGTATTGTAAAGGCAGCGTATTTTGCGTCTTCACTATCATTGCTTCGATCAATCATGTGGCACCAATAGCGCTTTTAACAGCGTACACAAGTAATAAAATTTCCCCTCGAAGGTTCCCCAAAGATGGACAGGTTCTGCTGTAGTTTCGGCACAAGAGCTGCGTGACGGGTGGTCGCTTGCTGTGCTGTCTAGCACAGATCTACTTGCAGTCTGGACAGAAAACGTTCCCCAAAGAGGGCAGGCAGGCCTTTGCCAAACTTATTCACCACGGGGTCCTCAAGCAGTACCCTCTCTGGTGGCAGTGCAATGCTTCGCGCTGAGGCTGGGACACAGGGTCGAGCAGAGCCTCATGGCATCAGTAGGGCTGAAAGTGCACCATCCAGGGTTGACAGCACGCCAGAGGACGCACAGGATACAGAGTTACTGAGGGATGCTGAAGAAGGACTCAACAGCCCGAAAGGAAGACCTGCACATGCGCGGCGCACGTCCACAAGAGAGGTACCACACGATTCTGGCTATTTTCACCTTCGATCCATCCGTTTTTGTGGGAGCTGGCCCCCCTCATGAATGCCCTGTTGCTACTTGGCTGCCCGGTCTGGCAAGGTCTATTGCGTGTCTGTTGCAGGCACTGCACTCTGTGCTGTCAAGTTGGGTGTCACGGAGGTTCTTTGGGGGATGCGCCGTGCTTTTTCCCATGGTCATCACTGTGTACATCACCTGGTGGTTTCTCACCTTCTTCGACAACTTCTTCTCGGTGCGTGTCTGGTGACCCCATCGATATTTTCTTTCATGCTGTCAAACCATCGCGCATGACCATCTCGAGGGCATGGAGATTGATGCATCATGATGCTTTGCAGCCCGTCTATGAAGCATTGTTTGGCTTCCACGTCTTTGGGCTCGGTTTTGTCACGTCCATGGGCTTCATTATTGGCACAGGTAGGCCCTGCTGCGATTTGGAATGTGTTTCTGTGCATGTTATGTATCATCCTTGTTGTTCACAGGCACTTGGAGGCAACATGCAGTGGCGCAAAGCAAGATTCATTACTTACCCGTTGAGATCAAAGTGTGGATGTCCTGCACAGGTGTGTTTGTGTCCTCCTGGCTTGGAGGGCTGCTGCTGCAACTAGCGGACTGGATCATCAAGAAGCTGCCCCTCATCAAGCACGTCTACTCAGCCGCGAAGCAGGCATGTTGCACACACCACACCATCAGTTGCAGCTTGCACGGCAAAACTGTTGTCTCCTTGTCCTATCTGTGTCCTGACTACTGCGGTAGGATGGTCAGATGACTTCAGACTTCTGGTGATTATGGTATCAAGGTGGCAGGCATGCAGCATTCGAGTGGTGCGCGTTTGAATATTGTTGTCTTCTACAGCGCTGTGATGCATTTGACATGTGGATGCAGGTGAGCAGTGCAGTGAACCCAGCGAATGAGAGCACAGCATCGTTCAGGGAGTGTGTGCTCATACGGCATCCCCGGCATGGCGAGTATGCCTTCGCCTTCATCACAGGCACGACGGTGCTGCAGGTGCTTGCAACATCCCCTGAGTACTTGTCTTGGTCTCTATGGGGCACAGTTCTCTTGGGGAATCTCTGGTTACAATGGCACTTGATTGCACCTTGGGGCCGGTGAACCTGCAAGATGTGCGGTAGCGGCGATCAAGACGGGACTCTTTGACGGTCTTTTGGAGATGCGCCCATCTGCTTGATAGTCCTGTGGCCCCTCTGTGCAGCAAGAGGATGGGTCACCGGGGATGGAGCTGTTCAGTGTGTATGTGCCCACCAACCACATCTATGTGGGCGACATCTTCCTGCTGGGCAAGGAGGACGTCATCCACACCAACCTGTCCGTGCGTGAGGGCCTGGGTGAGTTACTGTTTGCTGTTTCGTTCCCTTGCCTACCTTCTATGCAGAAAGGCTCACGCCGCGACAGGATGCTTGTCCTGCACAGTATTTGATTTTGGCACTTGGGCCCTCATGCAAGGGACCAGCAATTATACTCCTGATTACTGGGTGCTCTTGCTGCAGAGATTGTGGTGTCTGTGGGCATGGCGTTGCCGCGCAACCTGACAGCTTACATGAAGACCTGAGTTGGCATCTTGCATTGCGCTGGAGGCTGCTCTCTGGCACAGCATGTTTTGCTCATTGCGCTGCAGATTTCCTCTTCATAGCAATTTGCGGCCTGTTTTCCCTAGTTTCTGGACATATGCTCGGTCGTGTTTGATGCCTGATTGACAGAATGAAGTCCTCAGAGAGTGGTCATGAATGCACACAGTGGGTCTGTCTGGAATGCTGACAGACTTCTCATCAAGACCTGCGACATGACCAAACGTCAACATGAAGCAGTGAGACAATGATCAGTGATTCTGTATCAGGACCGGCAGCACCCGGTGACCGGGCGCATATTGGACCTGTTTGTTTCTTCAACGTGGGACAGGCTGGGATGTTTGGTTGAGGATGCGGCTGATCTGCGGAAAGAGAAAGGCCGAGAAATTATATACATGCAGTGCTTCAAGTTGAAGGTGGTTGAAGTTTCTGGAAAAGACCCAGGAGAGTAGGGATGTTGAGAGACGTCATGGAATGACCAAGGAGTTGACATGATCACATCATTGCCATCTGGCTTGCATGCTTACATGGCCACTTATGCCAGTCCCGTTGACATCGCGATGAACCGCGTCAGGAAGAACTTGTCATCAGATACTGCAATAGAGTACACAGAGAGGCGATGCTGCAGCTGCAGGGCACACAGACTGCCGAACCCATCACACTGCTGGGACCAGGCTGTTCTGAACAGCACTGTCAAGGAAAGTTCCCACGCGCGCTGCAAGCCTATTTGCCCTTCTTCTTCTGCAGCTTGCGCTGGTAGAACTCCAGCTCCTTGCCCTCCAGGATGTAGCCGTCCACGCGGCCGCACTGCCCCGGTCGCGATGAGATGGCCGCCAGCAGACGACCACCCGCAAACTGGGCATCCAGAGCCTGCAACCCCAAACACACAGATTGAGTCCAGCAACTCAAACATGACGAAAGAAAGGCCAGATACCGGCACATGGATGTCTTTCAATTGAACCAAGGTTCCTTGAGGAAGTTGTGACACCAGAATTGCTGTCGTCTTGCCAGGCCTGCAGTACCTCTACACCTGCACTAACAATCTGCTCACTGACCATTCCAACCTCATTCATGTAGCCACCAGGGTGGTCTCAGGTTTCCTTGGGTTGCTGCATTCAGTGCTACTAAGGCAATTTACTTCATCTGTGCGTCATTGCAACTGTCCCCAGCCACATGCACCGGGACACTTTAAAACCCCCCCCAAAAGAGCACCAGGAGCAGTACAAGATGCTGGATGGGGATGCGATGATGGCAGCGAACGAGCACCTCATCGAGCTTGCGGTTCTGGTTGCGCTGCTTGAGCTTGCGCTCGACGTGGTTGGAGTGCTTCTTGGCCTCCTCAGCCGCCTTCTTCTCCTCCTCGGCCGCAGCCGCCGCGCCGGTCTTCTTCTTCAGGCCGGCCTCCACGCCGTAGTGCTGCGCGTAGTACTGCTTGAATGGCGTCGCGTCCACCTGTACGATTGCGCTCTTCACCAGCGTCTGCGTCCTCACCTGCACCCGACCCAAAATGATATCAGTATGTCTAAGACCAGAAGATGCTAGAAAACATCAGGATACTTGAGACTGTGAAAGTGTTACAGTCCACAGGTGCCACAGGGCAGTTCAGTTCTAAGCAATCATATCCGCTGTCATGAATGCCCTGGTGGGCTGGGTCTCATTTCAGCAAACCATGTCATTAGCTTTACTTGATCTGGACAGAGGAAGACAAACACCCTTTCTTGGGACATGGTAATATGTTTAACATGCCCGCAGCTTATTTTGGTGACCTACCAGCTCGTTGTTGGACGCATTGTAGACGACATCCAGAACACGGGTCTTCCTGGTGACAGCCTGCAGTGCAGAACAATCTTGTCAGCCAGGTGCCCTGGACAAAGCCATATCTCAAAACACTTCAGTCACTGCTGATACCATTATGGTAATTTTCACGCATTCTGCTCATTGGTGCTGACAACATGCCACTGCTGCCCACCTCTGAGCCCCAGGAAAAGTTGCCAGCATCCAGCCGCAAAGCGCGGAACTTGAAGTTCCCTCCACGCACTCGCACCCTCCTCACCGTCACATTGGATGACAGCTTTGTGTTAGCAGGCTGACGACCCAACTCGAATCTGCAGCACAAAAGCAGCTGAGCAAGGGTCCCCCAATCGGCTGTACCAGCACTGCTTTATGCATTCTCAATTCACCAGTGATCTTCCAAGGCTGCCAGAAACCATACTTACTTTCTCTTTTTGCGCCACTTCTTTTGCTTGCCGCCCGTTAGGCGCCTCTTATGGAGAGAGTCACGGGAGATACCTGCAGAACACAGTGTGAGCATCAGCTGAATGCACGGGAGGCAAGCACGAAAGTCCAAATGGCACAATGCTCGCACAAGTTCCCACTACATACAGTCAATCAGTAACAGAGATCCAGGTATCTGTCCACAAACAAATCAGTTGCCTCATCAGCAAGGAAAAGAAATCCGAACGCTCAAAAAACTCTGCTTGCTCGGTGGACACTAACAAATTATGCCAAGCATGTGAGCAGTCCGCACCCATGACGCCAGACTTTTCCCCACTCCTCCTGCTAAACAATTGTGATTGCTCCCATTGCACAGAGGCGGCTTGAGCGAGTTCGCTGACTCGACGACCCCTGCATTCCCACACTCACCCTCCGATTCTAGGGTAACAGTAAGGTTTTTTGCAAGCGCAAAGCAGATCGGAGTAAAATCGTATCCAATCTGCACTTATCTGTACGTCGATTTCAGGAGTGATGGCGCTATATGGTGCAACCCCTCTACTAAAATTGACAGACGGCTTGACTGACTTCGCCAGGTTGGTCGATTAAGACCACTTTTTCCAGTCATATACCGTTACATTCAGGTTATTCACTATCAGAATGACCATGGTAAGATTTGCGCATCAAATCAAGTCAATACAAGTCTGTTGCACCACCACCCTACGTATATGACAGATCTAAGTTCACCATACCAGCTGAACCCTACAGACGAGCCTCAGGTAAACAGGCTACTCTACACCCTGGATGTGCCACAAAACCACATAACACCGGACTTTCGCACAGACCTAGCATCCCACAAGTTTGGACTGCCTGTCACTCAACTGGTCAAGACTCTCCACGCTTTTGACCAACCAACATGGCTGACACCTCTCGAGGGACAGCATAGTGAAAAATTGGATAACACCTCTCCTCCACCCTTTGATGCCACTCAGAAGAGCCTTCCAATGAAGATGATGCACTTGTGAAGAATGCACATGCGCACCGGCTGGCAAACCACAGCGGCGCGGCCCCTGATAAACACTCACTGACATACTCGCAACCAGCTGAGCAGGCATGCTGACATGCACCTGGGCCCTTGCGCCCCACATCAGACAGATCCGATGGAATCTCGCTCACACTCATTGCCACAGAGCACACGGAATGCAGATTTCCACAGAGCTTCTCAAACATTTGCCCCTTCCAATCTGCTACTTCAAGCTCCTCAGACGTCTGAGATGTCCCGGCCAAATATCTTTGCCTTGAGGAAGTCCCTGGACACCAGCCACCTGCAGCACAGACAGATAACGAGCAATCACAAACATGAGGAGTTCACAGGAGACCGGAATCAATACACAAACAGGCATTGCGCTCAAAAGCCTTCCCTGGAAAGTCCTTGGTACACAGCAGCAGGGTGGGTGCGTTTCGTCTCTGGCATCAGGTCTCACATTCAGATGGTGCACGTGTGTGTATACCCATCCAACATTCTGGCAAAGATGTGCAGTCCAACAGTGTCACACATGCGAGGCTCGGATCCTGGTCTTCAGAGGGAAGCAACAGTTGCAGGAGCTGGGCCGCACATGTTCTTGTAGGAGATCTGCATGAAGACCTCGGCAGACTTCCAGCCGAGGCCCATGAGCCAGCCGCGGATGTAGCGCAGGAAGGGCGCTGAAGGGCCGGGGTCCAGCACTGCCTTGTCGTGGCCTATGTATGCGATCGTTCCCAGCGCCTTGTACTCAAACTCTGGTGCACCCTCCGGCACAACTGCGCCAGCAGTACAGAGTTAATTACTTTCGTCCTTTTACAGCAGGGCACCTGCTTGCATAGATACTCTTCCGAGAGGCATTTCCTCTATGAAACATGGGAGGGAACAATGGCCCCCCAGCAGCAACCAGCGCGTCCCATAATATGCAGCTATTATGATGAGCTGCTGCATGTTGGTGTAGACTGTCGTGAGGAACAGGGTACAGAATTGCAGCGCACCGTGCTCTTGCGAAGGGTCAATCTTGTACTTCCTGAACAACTTCCCCAAGTAGTGGCCCTCCTGGTGAGCAGCCTGGGCACGGCACCCAGAGTGTCAGGCTATCACACGGCTTGTCATAGAAACAACAACAATGTCAGTCGGTCAAATACACCTTTTCCAGCACCTAGGGCTGACCAGATGTCGGAGTCTGATCGTCAGAGTCAGGACCCAGCATCACATCCAAAAATTCGCAGAGGAACTTGAATATTTTCACAAGGATGAGGCTCTTTGCATCAAGCAGCCAGAAGGCACCTGGGCGGTGGCGGGCACAGAGCGCAGGCTTTTGTCGAGCTCCTCGAGGTGGTTCCGGAAAGCTTCCTTGCTGAGCACGGTGTTATTGGGCACGCGCGCCGCAATCTCGGCCAGCTGCGGGTACTTCTTCACATTCTGCGCATGGACAACCGACATTTCCTACTCTCTTGTCTGCTGTACCCCAGGAAACGTGAAGCCAAGGGAATCTTAACACGCGACTGGGGCAGTTACAGAAGAGGTTGGATCACGCTGCTGTGCAGCACTAGTTTGGCACTCCTTCATGCATGCATGCAGCCCAGGAAGTGTGCATGGCTATGAAAAGAAAACGCGCATGGAAAGATCATGGGCGGGCCGCACCAAGAGCAGCAGCTGCTGCAGCTCATCGGAGGACAGCATTCCGTCATGGTTCATGTCACCCTGCTCGAACAGCTCCTCTGCATGCCGCAACACCCTCTCCTGCTCACATGCCCAGCAGCACATCGCAAACCATCATCTCTTCAAGGTGTTCCTAAAACTTGCTGAAACCTCTCGAGCCTGACGACACTGTGGCTTTTCCCCAAGAACAGAACCAAGCAAGTAAGGATATGTCAGGTCGCTATCAGTGCTGAGATGGCAAAGCGGTGCATGCCTGCTCGATGGTGGCGGCATCGCCGAGGGCAAAGATGCTTTCGGAGCCCTTGACCCGCATGTGCTGATCCACCATCAGGGAGCGCCAGTGCTCCTGCCCCTGCAGTTGCTGCAACAGCCAAGGGACCACACAGTGAGAGATCAATCCCAGGTTCAAGCATTGTTCTGACAGCGGGCACAATAACGATGAGGAGAACCAAGTCAAGTGTCTGTGGAGTACAAGCCGCTATCGGGACAGTGGCTTCTCCCACATAAGGAAGCCTCCCGAGCATATCTGCATCAAGTGGACAGGAGGGAAGACTGTTAGGGAGGCTGGCACCTCTGCAAGGTGTTCTGCCAGGGGGTGCATGCGGATCCCTGTGGTCCAAATGCACGTTCCAAAGGGAATGCGCTCCATCTTTCCAGCCCGCTCCACTACTACTGCTCCTGGCTCTACTGCTTTCACCTGTCCAGCCAGCGTCCTCCAGTCAGCAAAGCTGCATGGCATGGTCACTGGGCCTGCAGTATTGATTGCACGTGCAGAAGCTCATTTTGGTGCCATAATTTGCAGAGGAGCATGCGCCATGTATGTGGACCTGCTCAGCCGCCCAGCAGTATCAGTATTTCCAGTGATTGCCCTGCGCAGCTAGTGGGGCGCAAAGGTGGGGAAGGGGAATAATAGAGTAGAAGGAGAAGGGGAGATGAGGTGGGGACAATAGGAGAAGAGAATGCTGCGCACCCTGCAGGCCAGCTCCAAATCGATGCCGGAGCGGCGGAAGTGTGTGGTGGCGTACTCGGCAATGGTGCGGTCAAAGGCGCTGAGGATATGGTCGTGGCTGTCTATCTGCTTGATTGTGATCTGGCTCCTGTCTATGCGAGGAAAATACCGCAGCATGTCCTCCAGGATCTGCACCATAAACATCCTCCTCAAGCCCATGCATGCTGAAAGGGACATCTTGCTACTTGCATTGCATGCGCCATCGTCAAGTAAGATCTTCAGCAGTCTCACCAAATCATTCATTTCTGCTGCTAGCTCCGTCCCTGTAGGTCCTCCACCAACCTGCCAAAACAGATAAAGTCAAGGAAGACCAGAGATGGATAATGTGCAGGTACTAACTATTATAACTATTATGACCCCCTTATATTCACGCATCAAAGAATGTAGCAGCACGGAAGATATTGCAGAAATCATGTCTCGTTTGCTGAGAGCTCAGGAGGAAAGGTGACAGGAGCTGACAATGACAAAGGTGAGTAGGCGCCTGCGCTCCTCATCAGTGGTGTCCGGCAGGTTGGCCAGCTCGAAACAGGCATTGATGCGCTCGCGGAGCGCCTTGGCATCCTCAGCATTCTTCATGTAGAAGCAATGGTCATCCACCCCCGGGACACCAAATGTGTTGGTCACCGCTCCAATCTGCGGTTCTCATCCATGTCAGTATTGTTGGGAACGAAGCTGACGGCCAGGTATAGTATATATAGTATATAATGCATGCACGTGTTCAAGCAGAGAGTCCGCCATTGCAGCATCCAAGATAGGAGCTTTGGTGGTGCATTGTTTCATGGGTGGGAAAGAATTGGTGCATGGTGGCTCACCGCCACGATAAGGACATCATAGTTCACTTTGAAAACGTGGTCCTTCTTTCCAGCGGCTGATGCATCCCTAAATGGCCTCGTGTAGGCGCAAGTAAGTGTCTTCTCCTGCGGCCACCATGAAGAATCAGCATTGGAGAATTTGCCATGCGAGAGCACATGAGCTCGTGTAGCAGGTTACTTTTGGCGGTACAGAGCAGAAACTGCTTCACCTTTGCATTGATGTCGACGCATTCAGCTTCAAGATAGTTGCACCGAGCATCCAGATGGCTGCGAATGGGGTCTACAATCGAGTGTGTATCGACTGTGCCCGTTGCAGAAGCTGGCAGCAGGGGCCTGCAAATGCATGGTGTGTTCATTGTACCAATACTGTTCAGACAAAAAAACACAAGTGAAGCACAAGTCCAAGCCATTGCATCGCACTGAAGTAGAAAACGGTGAGCTCACGTGTACAGAAAGTAGTTGCGTGGAGATATGATCTGCACATTGTATTGGTTGCCTGCAAAGCAACACCCCAAGCAGTTGCAGCTAGTGCCCAAATTTCGAAATAATGAGAAAGTTCAGCGGAGTGGCGAGTGCATCGCACTATGAAGTGGCTTCAGGGCTCTCAAGAAGCTGATAGCGGCCCAGCCAGTGCCCAACACGACAACTGTGGGCTTGTCTTTGCAATGAAATGGCTCTGAAGCTTTTGCGGCAGGTGCTGAAGCGATAGCACCTCCAACGGCCAAACCTGCAGACATCACCTTCTTCAACCGAAAAGCGGGCCGTCTCACTATCCAAACATTGGACTATACACTATCAGGTGTTGACAATATCAGCAGCATCGGAATATTTCCTAAACACCATTTCACATGACATCTCACTTGCATGCAACCATTAAGTATTTTTAGACTTGATGTTTAAATTTTGTGCAGGCAAGCACAATATATCGCGAAATAGGGACGCGCTTGACCTGTGAGACCTAACCAAAATGCCCAACTCCCCGAGCTGTCCTGGTTATCAAATGAGGTATTCAAGCTGGCAAGAACACGGTTAGGGTTGTTTGAGCTTTTAGTGACATTCTGCTGGACCGATCCGACTAGCCTGCAAGAGATCGTTCGGGAGGATATCTCAACGATGCGCTTCAGCATCTCGTTGCCCTGGTACTGCCACACGTCGACAATCTACATTAGAGATCAATCTACACAAATGATGAGAGGGGCAATTTCGGCTCCATACGAGCTTCGCACTAGTTTCAAAGGCGCACTCAAGCTCCGAGTAACTTGCATCGGACTCACTCGCAGCACACCGGCACGTGAGACGAACACGGACCATCATGGCAAGACAGCGACCAGAAACAGCCAGGTCAGCCCATGCCTCAGACTATTGAGAACATATTGCAAAAATAAGAGCATGAATGTCACCTGCGAGTTGTACCCGTCCATAGGAAGGGATCGTCATTCCCACGATGGAGAATCTCCCATTTACACTGGAAAACAACGAGGGCAAGCTATGAGGACTTCTCATGGATGAGCGTTATGTATTTCTCCACCACCGTACAGCTAGGGGGACCATGCCTAGCTGGTTTGGTTTTATCAAGGTGGGCAAGCTGCCGTTGATGACCTGCTGCCCTCTACCACTGCCTCCACTGTAAATCTGATGAGCATGTACCTTGCAGCCCAGAACACAGGGTCGCTCACGGCTCTGGGTGGCCGCTGTGCGACGCAGACATCGTGCCTACAAGCCCAGCCAGACATCTGCTGTACCCACTCAGTCAGAGAATGATGCTCCCACTCTTTCTTCCGGCAGAAAACCAGTGGCCTACGGGAATACAAAACTGCAAGCAGTGCAGCATCTGCGCAACCTTGCGCATGCTGCCAAAGGGATGCCCATGCCAGGACGGCTGTCAAAGGTGTTTCCGCTGTGCCGCACGGCTGCGCAACCTGATCTTCATGGCAAAACTGCTGCTTTCTTGTTCTGATGCAGATTTCGTGTGTAAATCTGTCAAGTTGGGTTGTGCACGCAGGCTCGAGATGCACCAATAAAGGAGCTCTTACTGATGTCAGGACTCTCGCCTGGTGCCACCAGCTTGTCAGGTGTGCCTTGTGCTCCGCTATGGCAGAACAGCAACTTCTACAGCACTCACTCAGAAGGATCTGTGATGGGAAAAAGATCTGTGTTTACTCCAGGTGCAACGGTGGAAGCCCTGGGAAGCAAAGGATTAGCTGACATGCTCTGGGCTCTCGCGGGTCTAGGCGGTGTCCCATACTTCCAAAAAGAGATGGATGCAGTCCTTGAGGTTAGCATTGTTTCTTTGTGCATACCACTTAGCCTACTGGGCATGTACATGCTCCAGATGAGAATAAATAATGATTCTGGTGTCCAGGCTGTGGACTTTCATCGACAAGATTTTCCTGTGGATGCTTTGGTCGATATAGCATGGGCACTTGCTGAGGTCACCCATTGGACGCCGAAAATAGCTGATCTAGCTGAGGCGCTCAAATTACAAGGCGGGCTCAAACACATCAAAAATTTCGGGCTGATTCCCCTGCTTTGGAGCTTTGCTGTGCTAAACTACAACCCAGCAGGCCTTCTCGCAGATACACTGTTGTCTCACCGAGGTGCACGAATTTCCCTGCTTTGGTTCTTGCTTGAAATGATGCTCTCTATATGTCCAGGATTGTCAGCCATCCTGGATCGCTACATCATCTCCTGCTTTCTCGATTTGCATTAGCAGGTGTCATGATTCATTGTTGACCTCTAGCTGAGAGGGCACTGATGTGCAGTGGGAAGCATGAATCCGCATAAGCTGATCAATGCATGCTGGAGTTTGTGCGTACTCGAACAAATGCGGTGTCAGATTTTCAAGGAGCTCTGGGAAGAGCTCGGGTCCAGGGACTTGGCTGATATGCACATGACGGAATGCATGGCATCACAGCTATGTCAGGTACAGTAGATACACTGTGGATGCTTCCAGGCGTTCTGCTGATGACATGGCAGTTCATCAATACAGACGCTTCTGATGTGACTGCAGATAAAGATGAGCCTGACAGACGAAGAAGGGTTTTTCCCAGTCAGCAAGACACTCGAAGGAGTGTTTGTGGAGGCTGACAGGCTCTGGAAACCCATTCTGGGCACCACAGACTATCATGTGTGCACCTGCCCATCGTATTCCTCAATTTTTCTAAATCTATCATGAATGAGCAGCAGAGACTCACAGCCGGTGCAGTTTCCTAAGATTTGTGTGGCCAATGTTCTGAAGTGCATGCCAAACCAAGGTGATCGATTTGGTTCCATATGCGTGCAGATGTCAGCGCAGCATGCAGACATGTGTCGGGCCTTGAGGAGCATGGGGATGGAATATGTGATAGAGGATGTCTCGTCTGGATACGCTGTTGACATAGCCATCCCAAGCTTGCGCATTGCTGTGGAGATAGACGGGCCCAGCCATTTTGCGAGGAATGCTGACCGCAGATTGGGCCCGAGTGCGATGAAGCACCGCCACCTGTCAAAGCGCGGGTGGAAGGTGTTCTCGGTGACAGCACAGGATTGGGCATCTGCTAGGTCTTCCATTACAGCACTGGCAAATCTCCGCGATTTGATTGCCGAACAGAGAAGCACTTTGCAGGACTGATGGCTTGGCTTTAATGAGAGAGCTTTGCTAAACCTGAGAAGCAAGATAGCAGCTTTCTTGTATGGCTGTTTTGTAGGGTGGCAGGGGCTGTTTTGCCAATAACAGTTCCCTTGATGGGCTCCAAGGTCGAGCGCGCTAAAAACGACACCGATGTGTGAACATACAGAACAAAATGTGAAACTTGTTAATGATATTTTCACAGGAAGATTGTTTCGACAATTGATTCCCAGAAATTTCCATTGCTTGGATTGCAAAATGCCTTGATCTTTAGATTAGCAATCACATTATTGTACTATTATGTAATATATATAATTTTTTTTGGAACAATAATGTACTGCTGAACGGGCCCACCCATCCGATTGAAATCTGCAACACAATTCTACAAGAAATGCAGAAACGACAATGCATGTACATGTGAAGCTATTGTGTCACCTGCACTCCTGTTTGTCCCTTCTGCTCTTCTTCTCTTTCTTGTGCTTTTTCGAGGTCTTCTTCTTCTCCTTCTTTCCTGACTTTTTGAAGGGTAAATCAATCCCAGCTGCTTTAAGATAGGCCTCTGCTTGCTTCAACTGCAGCAGCCAGGTTTGTTTCGTCAGATAAAATCACAAAACATAGTGCATTTTGCAAATGTGGCGCATCACCCCCATTGAAACCAACAGCACAATGTCACCTTTTTCCGCTCTCTATGCTGCTCCGAGTCACTACTGTCATCGTTCAACCTGTCATGCCCTGCACAATGACCACATCCAGTCAGGCCTTTGCCCTTCAGCCAAGCTCAACAACACTTGTGAGCACAAACACACTGAAGTGCAGCAGAAATGTCATCAAGGCGGGAGTCTTCTGTACCTGAGGCGCCAGGTATCACCACATCCTCGTCAGGCTCATCCACGAGGAGCTGCTGGTTCTCAGCAGTGAGGTCAAACCCGCCTCTGGGAGGACTCCTCTGTCCCCCTCCAGACACATGCCTCACCTCATACCTGCACCCACACCCCGAACGAGACTCTGCTTGCTGCCAAAATGTGGAAGGGCTGTGATATCCACCGAAAAGGGTACCATCACATCCTGGAGTCACATGCAGCACAACACACCATGAAGGTGCAACAGGACTTAGGTGTGTTGGGAATATGTGAAGGCATTCAAGGTTTATGCTGATGAAGGACAGTGAGAATGCCCAGCATGGTGATCAACACCAAGTCATGCAGTCATGCCCGTATTGATGTTAGTTAAGCAGCGGAGTCAGAGGGATCACTTCTCATGCTGATGGAGGGCGCTGATGGCACCCAGCATGTTGGCCACATATTCTTTTGGCAGGCCGGGTTTAGAGCGTTCCCTCCTGACACCCTGCTGACTAGCAGCTGCCTCTGCGGGCGCCTCTGCAGTGGCGCTACTTTTCCCTGCCTCATCTGGTTTCTGCGCTCACCCACCGCACGCCCCTGTTGCTTCTGGGATCATGTCAATGAAGAACTTGAGACGGATCAGGATGCTGAACTAGGGGCATATTCACTGCAGTGCATTTGCAACTTTGCGCGAGGTTCTGGCACCTCCTGCGCAGCTTTGCTCATGGCAGCATCATAGCCCGGCGGCTTCTGGTACATGAAGGACACCCCCTGCCGATCCCTGTGCTTCTGTTGGTCCTCCGGGCTCAAATAGCTGAGTGTTTTGAGATACTCTTGCTCAGCATCAAATTCTGCCTGCGGCACAATTGCTTTTGGCATCAAGATGCCAGTGCTGATTGACTGCAGCAGCCATAGAGGGATCCACTGCAATTGAGGCCCATGCCGGTTTCCTTCTTGACAGCAAGAAAACCGATGTGGCAGATACCTTGCCAATTGCTTTCGCCTTGGCGTCTGCTTCTGCTTTCTGCTGCGCCTCAAAGACCTTCATTTGATTCCTGTAGTTGAGTGGGTGCCATGGTTTCTGCGCGCCAGAGCACTCATCAACAGGTGCTCCAGAACTTGAACTTATGATAACAGGTAGACATGTGACACATCACCCCATGTAGAACGGACTGTACCTGATTCAAAAAGTTGTGAGACCAGGCTGCGCCAACGCCAGGTATGGCAGGGTTGTACTCTTCCCCAAGCAGGGCGGCCTGCTTGGCTCTGTCGACGTCGGCCTTCAGACCTGAAACAGTGCGAGCATTCTGGACCAAAGCTGATAGAACAGCATATTTCCTCAACAACTCCCCCACATTACGCTCAGAAGATCTGTACTCACCAGCGAGGGCTCCTCTGGCTGGTTCCTGATGTTTGGGGGCCATGCTTCTCCAGGTCTTTCGGAGGGTCTCACGATACTGAAAAATAGAGAGAGATAAAACTCTCTATTGAAGTTAAAATTCACACCAGTCAGGAGTTCGGGAAAGCAATGCCACAGTGAGATTGGCCCGCAACCACTCTGATATCTAACTCGTAAAGGTCAGCGCGTTCGGCACAACCTCTGCGTTAGAACACGCAACACAAGTCTTTGCACGCAGAAAGTCTCGGATCGGCAAAATTGAGGGTAACTCGTGCAGGCCTCTTGGCCAGACCTGCCCAATTGCAGCTTGGCTGGGCAGCCCGACGGAACAGCTGGAATCTAGGCTGCAGCTGGTCAGCTGGAACTTGCTGCTCTGAACTCTAATGCAGATGGAAGCATGTCAAACCTGAGCTTGATGACAATCGTTTTAACGCAAGATCAAGTATGATCCGATAGTCCGTGCATACTACTCTGACACCAAGAGAACGTAGCGCCTGGGCAGTGCCCCAGAGGTTGTGGTCAAGATGGGCTCTACAGAAGAGCAAAAGAAAGCAATTCTACCTTTCTTGCAGGTAGTATTGATCCGCTATTGATGTCCAGGCTTGGGAGGGAACCTGTGTCCTGCGATCTAACCACCTGCCTGTGCGTGCAGAGGGCTGACGAGGTAACGAAGATCGAACCAAAGGTGGCTTATTACTGCAGGATGTACGCAGTAGAGCAGGTAAGAGGCCTGCAAGAGCTCCGAAAGTTCCAAAGATATCATTTATGCAGCAGAACTTCATGTTGGGCCACCTTCTGCAAGCTTCCGAGTGCATCATTCATGCAGGGACTTGCATTGGAGAACCGTAGTCCACAGATAGAAGGCGTGCTTGGAGCCCTATTGGCGAAACTGGAAAAGGACAAACCGTTCATCAATTCTGGGCCAGATGACCAGCAGTACTGTGAGAACTTCGCAGTCAAGGTTTTCAACCGCGCAGACAAGGTGGATCGCGCCGGGCGTGCAGACAAGAGCACAGCCACCACCTATTATGCGGCCAGTGTCTTCATAGAGGTCTGTCACCTACAGCATACAGCCCCTCTCCTGTCGAAACAAGAGACAGTGCAAGGCATGCTGTGAAGCCAGCATGCGTGCGCAGAAGATGGAGTGTGAGATCATTACTGCAGCTCACACATCCTGCAATGCTGCAGTGCGACCAAGTGCATGCTCAAGCCCTTCACCTAGATGAGTTCTCAAGTTCAACAAAGTCATGGTTGATGGAACTCTGGGGGTGGAGTGTGCAGATCTTGAGGCAGTGGGGTGAGCTGTCCCCGGACTTGGTGGACATGCAGCGCTATGCAGCCTGGAAGGCAGCCGACATTCGCAAGGCTCTGCGCGAGGGGCGCCCCCCCACAGCTGGACCCCCCGCAGACTCGGCAGATGCCAAGGCCGACGCAGACCTCAAGGCTGAGGCAGACTTGCTGGATGACCTGGGCCTGCCAGCCGTCCCAGGTTCTGGGCCTCCCAAAACCCATGCATGCATGTGTCCTGCTGGTCAAAAGCGCACTTCTGTCCATGTGGCGCACCGATATCTTCTAGGAACGGCACAGGTGCAGATGTTAACATGTGCCGTTGGTCAGTCTTGTGCTCCTGGCCTCTAGTGAACAGCACCAATCACATAATGGGGAAGGACATCATTAAAATATGTGTGTCATACCGTTCAATCCATCCATACACATGGCTTTGCAAAGTGCATTCCCCCATGGTAACACCTGCTCACTGATGCTGCAGGCTCCTTGTCAGCTCCGCCGGCTCCGCATGCAACCGGGAGCAGTTCAGGTGCACAAGCGTCTGCAGGTGCACCACCCACGCCTCCCGCAGGCCCCCCAGCTGCACCACCGCCTGCCTTCCCGAGGCCCCCCAGTGCACCGGCCAGCATTGGCGGAGCCCCCCGGTTCCAGCCGGGCAGCAAGGTGATCTACAGCGCCACCGGCCAGGGTGCAGGCGTCAAGGGGACCGTCGCCAGAGTCACGCGTGAAGGTGGGACATTGCCTCTGCTTTGTGTACCGCTCTCAGTCAGGCCCACTTCCTGTCTGCCAAAATTTTCCTTTTTCGGACGGGGCGTACTACGGATTCTTCTATCAATGTGCTGAATGAGTGTGTCTTTCCAGCTGGCATGGGCATGAACAACATCAATGTCTTTTTGTGCATTTGCATTTTGATCCTGGGCCAAGGAATGTATGTGTGGACATTATTTCATGTGAGACCAGGCATCCTTCCTTTCACTGGGTGACAATTTATGTCCTTCTTAAAAGGACATAATGAAATTAAGATTTTTGAAGAGTGCATTGCCGCTGGTGCAGGGCCAGAGGGATGCCAGTACATGGTGGCGCTGAGCCAGCAGATCGTGGAGGCAGACGAGGCGCATCTGGCGCCAGAATTTGAGCCGGGGCAGCGTGTGGTCTACCACGCACCCGATGGATCCCTCATGGATGCCAGCGTCAGCGAGCTCAATGCCTCCCACTGGTCTGCTCTAGCCTTGCCCCAAATCCCATCGCAACCCTGAGTCCCCGCTGAGTCATCTGCACAGTCCCTTGATTAGCCCGATGCAAGGAAGCACTCGCATCGTTTGGCGCCCTTCACAGCATCATGGCAAGATAAGCTTTGCGTTGATATTGCAAATTCCAATGGAGCACTGTTGAGAACACAGAGAGTGTGCCAGGGAAAGGTAAGGTCGCCAGGAAAGCTCTTGGCAAGCTGATTCTTTAATGGCTGCAGGCGACCGACATACGTGATCTCATGCGACGCGGACGGTGAGCAGCGTGAGGTGATGGACGTGCACCTGGAGCGCCTGAAGGAGCCTCGCTCTCCCCTCATGCCCGACTCCAGCCCCCCTTCCATCGCTGCCATCCCCCCTCCTGCCGATGGCGGGTCCCCCGGCTCCGCCGCTGCGCCACCGTCTCCGCCGCCTGTGGGGGCGCGCCCCCCACCACAGGCCCCCTTTGCAGCCTCCCGGCCACCCCCAACGCCAGGTGTTAACTCCCCTCACCTCCGTTTCTCGTCCCGGTGCAGATCAAGCCAATACAATACCGAAGAGGGCTTGTAACGACACGGGGAAGCTATGGTGGTGGTGACAGTCCCAGACACATTTAAGTTTGAAAGCAGGTAGCCATGCATTGCTTGGTTCTCGGGGATCATGGCTCATACTGATGTGCAGAGGTTTGTGGTGTCGCAGGTCCTCCCCCTGCACAGTCTCTGCCCATGCCTCCCCCTCCTGCAGTCAGCCAGGGTGCGCCCCATCTGTAAACACCCATTCCCCTCTGCCCCATAATATCAGTGTCTCTATGAAAGTAGGCGTGAATATCACTCGTGCTGTGCAGGTCCGACAGCGACAGCAGGTATCCCTGTGCCCACAGCTGGGTTCAAACCCAGCCTGGCGGCCATCACTGAGGCGCATAAGTGCGTTCCTTCTATCTCTTACCTGGCATGAGCATGTGCATCATGGGGCTTGATCATGTAGAATTGGCCTGCAGGGAGCTTGAAGTTGATCTCAGTGTCGGGCTAACGGTGTGCTTGGTCTTGCGTCGCAGGCTGGCGAAGTATGGAGCGAGTTCTCTGGGCTTTGAGGATGTTCCCAGTGCTGTGAAGTATCTGACAGATGCCCTCAAGCTGCTGACACAGTCACAGTAGCATCCTTTTGTGGTTATATTCTGCATGGAATTTCCAGGATCAGTGTACCGGCTAGCATGCAATCGATGCAGATCGACGGAAGAAGTCTTATGCTGTATTCCTCGGTCGGCTACTGTGTATCATAGCTGGGAGAGGAGTGCATACGCAAGATCTGATGTCCATGTTCTTGCTTGATGATTCCAGTGTCACTATATGAGCAGGTGCAAAAAGAAACTCGAGTAGCTCTGTACAGAGCTGTGCAAGAGTGTGAGCCAGTTTAGTCGGTCTGTGCCCACACCCAATTTGCATGAATGTGGAAATGATGAAAATTGGACACCTGCAAAGTCAATGTGGCAGCCAACCAACTTCTGGCAATTCTTTTAGCCCCACATGCACCACTGCTGGCCACTATCGAGCAAGTAATTTCACATGACACAAGTAGAGCAATGCCTAATCAGCCAGACCAGCCAAACAAAAAGTGCCGTTTGCGATTTGAATGTCAGCGGCACTGGGCAGGCGATGGGCATTTGCTATGGGCAGATCTGTACCCAGCCTGGAGACGTTCTCTTTCTGATATCTAAAAGCTTACAAAACTCCCTTCACTTTTCATCAAGGGGTATTGTCTATCATCCAGCATGCATAGCAACCTTTCACATGAACCACTAGTCACTAGTCACATGGTGTCATCGCGGTGCATGGCCCGAGGTGCAGGATGCTGCAGACATTCCTGCTGGAAGGGCTTATGGGAGATTGTCATGATCCTCCACAGGGACCTCATAGGAAGCGTCAGGATCCAGTGGGCTGCCGACCAACAGCATCCTTACGCCTGCTCAAGGACATGAATGTACAAGCATAATTAAGCTTGAAGCTAAGTACAATATGCATTTGGCATTTGTGTACACAGGGTTCAGGTGCTTCGGAAAGTGGGTGCAGAAGCCTTGCCTGTAGGATGAGACATGATACGGAAATCCAGCGTGTACGAATCCGGGTCCTTCCACAGGAAGAGATCAGGATTAATGCCAGGCGTGTACTTTGCATCATAGTCCTGCAAAATTGAAACCTCCAAGGTTGGTACTTAGCATGTCTTGGAGACTCAAGGCAGTCTGGGAACTAGTTCTCACCCTCATCCATGCTTTGAGATAAAGGAGCCAACAGAGGTCAGCAACTGCCCTTCATTCTACACACTCCCTAGAGAACAAATGAGCAGTTGCAAGGTGGCCGCAAGGCCCCAGCACTCACCGCAAACAGGAGCCCTTCGGCTGGGTAGGTCAGTGTTGCCATCTCCTGCATCAGTGATGCCACTTCTCCAAGGGGATAGAACTGCTGAGGATAAACGTCGAATGGCTCCTGCTCATAGTTAATAGTACATCACGGCACCAGGCTTGACCATTGCTGCATGCTCCTTCAGCCGCGGCTGCAGTACCTTCTCAAGCTTACTCCAGCGCTCCTGAAGAAGCCGACATGCAAGGTTAGATAGTGAGTCAGGAGAATGACCAATCAAGCAGGAGTTTCTTAATGTGGCTATTCATAATATATTAATCACCGCTGAATCTGGAGGGCCACCCTAGACTCGAGTTCAACAACAACAAAAACAACGGGCCATGGCACTGTTTATGGCACTGCCACATGATTGGCTAGGCCGTTTCCTTGCGTTTGCTGAATACCTGTACCAACCTCGGGGTCTTTATTGACCACCAGGTAGCCATCCATCACCACCATCTCATGCGACGTGAAGGCAATCCCTTCCGGCACAACCTCCTTGGGAAACCTCATCTACATCATGAGGGCACAGCTTGTCATGCTGGCACTCAATTTGCATAAAAAAAAGTCCTTGGAACTTCTCTGCCCCAAAGAACGATGTGAAGGAGTAAAGATGCATCAGCCACGCCGAGAAGTACCAGAAGGGAACCTCGGACGAGCAGTGCTGGCACGAACCAGCCTACTTAGCATCGTATCTTTTTGAGCCACTTTAGGTGCCTCTGCGCGTCATCTTTGGTGTTTCTCTCGATGATCTTCTGCTGGAGCAAATGTCTAGTGTGTGCCGTTGACGTCAAGACATGGCTCATGATTACCCGAATTTTCTTGGCCACCTCGCAGGTCGGCCGGCCGAGTCCTAGCTCGCCACCTTCAATAGGATAGGTAGGTATCGTCGAGCTGCTTTCTTGTTGATGTCAACATCACAGAGTACTCCCTCCTGATTGGGCCCAGAAAAATGGGATTGAAACAGTTTATATTCTTGGAAATCCGCAATCTTGCATGGAGCGGTCTACATCGACACCTACGGCATCACTTCTGGGGGTCATTCGAGTCATCCCCGTGTGCAAGGATCGATTCTTTCAATGAAGCACACACTTTTGCCTTTTATTTCCCCGTTGTCGTGTTGCGGGTGGATATCTAAGGCAACTGACGCCAACCCTTCGTTCTCTTGCAGTGGCTTTTAAAACTCCGAATCTAGAGCTGAATTGTTGGCAATCACAAGTGCTCTAGACTATTGGTCTCACATAGCACACCACCTCGCCCAAGGTACAGCTGTGTCAACATGTCGGCTCAGAATTAGCATGTTGCGCAATACTTTTGGTAGTGGCAATATATCGCTGAAAGTGTGCATGTTGCGTTTCTTTCATAACACACGCCCTTTTTGCCCATAATGCAAGTCTATCATAAAACCTGGAGTTTATGATAAAGCCAGCAAGACTCCGATATTCAGGAATTCTCTATAGCTTACTTGAATATTTCATGTCAATGTCATTGCTGGCTTGTCTGTGGACAGCCACCTGACGCTAGCGTGCTGCTGAACAACTCCTCAAGACGCCGTGGCCCCTCTCACCTGTTCCACCAGCTGGTTGTGTGTGAGCTGGTTGTGTGTGAGCGAGTTGAGGATCACAATGTTGGGCACCGCTTCCTCCTCAGCTGCTTCTGCTGCTTGAGAATCTCTCTTGGGGAACCCCACAAATGAGGGGTGCTCGTTGCGCTTGATGCTCTTGCTGAACATGTGCTGTAGTAGTCCTGACGCCTGCTGATTGCCGCCCTGCATGTTGGTGGTGCGAAGATGCATCAACACCAAATCAATACAATATTTTCCCTGACCCCAGATTATGCTGAGCAGAGGCTCCAATAATAAGATCACGCCCTTCATGAAGACAAGTATTGGAATCTATGGGACCTTCAACTTTGTACAGCATGGCAGACCTTGAGCTTACCCATTCTTGTGAGGACGAGAACAATTCCCCAGAGGTGGATCGCAGTGGCCTGCGCACTGCAAGACCAGTAGGCAGGTTGCAATGGTTCCTGTATCCACTGCCATCTCCTTGTCCGGCAGTGATGGCCTCCAGCTGCTTCAGCCGCCTCTCAGCCGTCTCCAGTTCGTGCACACGCTCCTTAAACCTGTCAGTCATTGAACCTCAGGATATGCGAAGAGAGCAAGATGATGTGCCATGCTGTATGTATGAACCTACTTGCAAATGGCACATGCATCTCAGCATCTGCAGCACCACACGTGACTGGCCCTTGTCAAATGACTGCTCGATGATTGACACAGCTTTTGCAACCCCAGCAACATCACTTCATGTCCCAGATGATGCTGCTTGGCTCCAGCAGGCATTACTCCTGAGCTTGTCACCATGCACATTGAGGATGTATGACTGGAGAAATAATGTAGTGCAGTTGACTTTGATTGTCTTCACAACTTACGCCAACAGACCATCACAGTTGCTGATGAGGGCAACTTCAGCAACTGTCAGACAACTAGTCACACCTTTTCCAGCCACTGGATGGGCTCGGTTGATTAGATGCCTGACTCTGATCGTAAGAGTCAGCACCCAGCATCACATCCGAACGTTCATACAGAAATTTGGGACATTCACAAGATCATCCTGCCAACACAGGTGCCGCACCGCTTGGTTTCCTCAGCCTCTGAAGCTGTCAGTGTCGGCGGGCAGCTGCTGGCGGAGCAGTGCGTGTCGGTGCGGCCGAGTGAGGCGCCGCCGCCGGGCGCGGCCGCCTCGCCCGGCGAGGTTGAAGCGGTGTTGCTGACGCGGCCGCCGGTGGTGACACTGGCCGCGCTGCGCGGTGAGGCCGGCCCCACACTGCTGGGCCCCCGGCTGCTGGCATGCCCCCCAAGCTCCTCGCTGCTCATCTGACGCAGCATTTGACACTTGGTGGTCTCTATGGATTTCCTCATCACATGTTTAAGCACCTCGGAGCTCACGCAGTTCAGTTCATTTTATTCTTTACTGTCAGATCAGAAGCATATCAATGCGAGATCACCATGCTGCAGAGGAGTCTGTGTGTTTTGCAGGCACTATTTGACGGGCCCACACTTTATCCATGGAGGACCATTATTCCTGGCCAACAAGTTCTCTGGCTGGAGCACAGTTGCACATGCAGCTCAGATGGCAAGTGCCTGAGATAGTCATGAAAATGTGTCCCCTTCCTGGCATGCCACAAACATCCAAAATAAGTTGGTTGCTTTCTCAAGTAAAGTGCAGCACCTCCTGCACTTGTCGGCGCAGAAGTTTGATCTCAGAAAGCAGTCTGCCCGTCTCTGCGCCGCTGCCGGGCCGGCCGATTCCCTGCAGCTGGGACGCCATGGCACGCAGCTCCGCCAGCTCAGCAGCTTTGTCAGCATCCTCAACTGCTGAGCCCGGATCTCCCTGGCTCTCGAGTTGCGCTTGGAGGGCGAGCACCCTGCGATCACATGCACCATGACCCTCAGCATGCATCTGCAGGATTCTGAGGTCATCCGAGTCACACCGACAACCAGTCTCTCCACAATGTTTACACTGCAGATGCAGACCTCATCTCAGGCACCGGCTACAAACTTGTGTCCTGGACTGCTCATCACCATTGGCGTGGCAATCATGCATCTGGATACTTTGATCATGGGCACTACTGCCGGCAGTATTTTGGATTTCAGACATCCAAATAAAAGTGCCAGAACATGAAGTTGAGATGCAAAAAAACGAGGGAGGGGAGGCCTGCCTGGTGCGGAGGAGGGCCAGCTCCTCGCGGTCCTGGGAGGCCGCTTGGTGCAGCAGGTTCTCCTTTACCTCTGCATGCAGCTTTGCCCTCTCACGCGCCACTGCTGCCTCCGTCATTTGCTGCAGTCAAAAGCGCACGAAGTGGTTTCTCCGGGTGTAAGCCGGCTGCAATGCTGGGTAGAATTATAATGACAGAGCAACTGCAGACATCCCGCCCAGACCCACATAAATACTCACCTCACGCCCACTGCGTTGTGGTCCTTCCTAGGAGAAGACAGGCAGTACATCAATGCAAGAAGCTGCACAGGTCTGTTCATGGTTTGCTTATGCATGCTATTGTGAACAATTTGGGAGCGCACAGGGCTTGATCACCAGGTAATGCTGCAGGGCAGGGTCCAGCTTCAGCAGCTTGCTATGCAACAAGAGACTCGCTGCCATTCCTGCAGGCTTCGACTGCAATCTGCACATCACGGCGGACACCGGCAGTTTCAGTATAAAGAGCGTGTAACACCTCACAGGTCGGCCACCTCAGAGGAGACAGCCATCCACAGTCCCCAGAGGTGTCATCGTCTACTATGGAGTGCCTTGACTTTATGGCACAATCAAAGAGTAGAAGGCATGAGCAAGTATCAGAGTGACTAGGAGAGTGCACCTATCATCCATTGAACAGATCGGCATGTGGAGAATGCCTCCTTGATCTACGCCGGGTAAGCAGCACACAAGGAGTCTCGAGTTTTGGTCTGCTCGGTCATTGAGGTTCCGGTCGACAACATGAAGTGCTGGATCATAACCCCTTACAGCAGCCAATCTCAAAGGTATGCATGCAAGGAGTGGGGAATGCCACACACATCAGACCAGATGCAGGCAAGTAGTTCTGTCTGGGACTTGCCGTCGATAGAAGCCTCCGCTATGTGTCAAATCTGAATGGCAAAATGCTTTGCATCCTTCTGGAATAGTCAACAATCACCTGCAAGCCGCAATCCCAAAAGGTCAGCTGCGATCGAGATCCTAGGTTCAGTGATGCAACCCGCTGTGTTCCCTGCTCTGCACATCGAGAGAAGTTGTGCCGGTACAAAATGAGGAGTGCTTCAGCTCCATGCCACAGCATCTAAACGCCCTCCCCCGCTTGAGAGAACGTTCAGTTCAAATCACAAAGCCCTCTTCAATTATCAGCGCAAACAAAGCTCCTCCGAGGGTTGCGGGACAAGTCCACTCAGAAAGATGGGATCTTGACCTCCAATAAATCGTCAGAGTGGGCAGACCAATTTTGACTATTTCACATAAACTGTTCTGAGAGACTCACGGATTGTTCCAATCAGGGGTTGCCGAGCGCTCGGCGACATAGAGGGTGCTTCACAAAATTGATGTTGAGCTCAGAAAGTCTTGTGCGCAACTGGAACATAGAAAAACGAGCAGCCGGAATCCGCTTCCTTCTGGCCATTTCCGCAAGTTGACCGAGTCCAAGATCGCCAGCTCAAGCGCCCGTCGGCTGAAATGGTGCCCTGGATGGTCCGCAAAGGATAGGTGGCAATCGTCAAGCTACTTGCTGGTCGTGTCGTGCTGTCGACAACACTTCCTGCGGTCCGGAGCTACTTTTCTTTCGGGGCGTCCGCTGACCGCCAGAAGGTCTTTATATAGTAGAGAAACAGATTGTCGTTACTGGCTCGTCCGGTAGGACTACTTCGACACAACCGTGACGACGGCGACACTTTCCTGACTACCTGACTACGAATGGTTCAGGGATCCATTCCCCAAATATGCACACAATTTTTTCGTCCTTTTGATTTTTCTTGCAGGACAGGTCCGGATGTCCTTTTTATTGGTGCCTCTTTTCGTCAGTGCGTACCATTTATAAATTTATCATGTTATTACATGATTGAACACCCTTTGATTGTTGTACTGTTGAATGCAGGTATGGTAGTACCTGTTGTTCTTATCCTTTCGAAATTTCTGTTCGTATGATTTGCCCATAGTGTTGTGGGATGTATAAGAGGTGCCCTAAGGCTGCGTACACAGTCACAGTAGCATCATGGGGCAGCCCTTTTCCTTCCTGGTGTCGCGCGTTCTGGACTGTTTGCTGTGCATCTCTTGATTATAATCCTTTTTATGGCTAGACCTGGCATGCGTGTTGTGGATCAGGGCTATCATGCACACGATGCCTAGATGGAAGGAGCATTGAGGGACAAATTGTTGTGCAATATTCTTTTGCTATGCTACTCTGTACCATCGCATAGGACCCCACACAATGACCCTACCCCGGGCCGGAGCACGGTGCTGGGGTGTCACTGCCACATCTGAGCAAGCGCCCAAAAGCTGTCAAGCTTGTATGCCTCTTTGGTCGGTTTGCGCTCATATCCAACATACATTTGGTTATCTGCAAAGTAACAGTGGCAGTCCCAATGAATTTGTGGCAAAGGTTTCAGCCCAATGCACCAGTACTGAGCCGTTATCAAGCTAAATTTGTCTTGTGACAGCAGTAGAGCACCACATAAAAGGTGCTGGATTTGATGCGTTCCCAAAGACACGTGGAACGCCTTGAGAACGACATTTCTCCTTCCCACTCATAGTAGAGGCCGTTGTATACCACATAATCAACTGAAGGTTGCTTGCTGGCAGCTAGTGTGCTGCTGATCAGTTGCATGCTTCAAGACGCCCTGGCTCCTTTCACGTTCAAGAGGTCCACTAGCTGGTCGTGCGTGAGCGAATTGAGGATCACAATGCTAGGCACGGCTTCCTCCTCAGCTGCTGCTGCTGCTGCTGCTTGTGACATTTTCCGTGGGAACCCCACAAATGAGGGGTGCTCGCCGCGCTTGATGCTCTTGCTAAAGATGCGCTGTAGTAGCCCCGGCGCCTGCTGGTTGCGGCCCTGCGACGCCGAATTACGCTGAGCGGAGGCTCTGATACCACACCACGCCCTTCTCAATGACAACCATGGAATTTTAAAATATTGTTGATGTCAACATCAAGTTACTTGCTCGTCGTGAAGCACCGCTTCGGCTTTTCGGGCCGTCTTGGAACGATGACCGCCAGATGATGCGTCTATATAAGAGATTGCAGCGACAGACTGTCAACACCGGTTTGTCCGGTACGTCTACGGCGACACCTACCTTGACTACGCTGGCTACCCTTTCTGATCCCCGTGTGCAGGGATCGGTTTCCCTAATGAAGCACACCATTTTTTTCCTTCTTTGATTTTTTTCCCGCTGACGAAGTCTGGATTCCCAATATCCTCTCTTTTGGGGCGTGGTATTCGCATGATTGAAGGCTTACTTAATACTTGTATGGTTGAGTGCAGGGTTTTGTTCTCATCCACATTTGTATTGCCAGGCCTGTAGATCTAGAGTAGTTGACGGGTGTTCTCATGCTGCTGACATAGTCACAATAGTATCCTGGGCAGGCCTATTTTTCCTGTCGCTTGCTTGTCCTTGATTGTGTGCTGTGCATCTTGGTCCATTCCTGCTCAACCCCCTCTCTGGATCACAGTGCTAGCGTGCACCAAATGCATAAGATCAAGAGATGCACACCTGGCGCCTTGACAACAGTGCTGCTGAAAATTTGCATGCACCAAGAACAGCCGATCCCTCCGTCTGACCGAGTCTTTAGCCTGTTTATTGGACCATTAAACTGATGGGGCCCAGACGAACGAGAGGTAAACTGTTTATTTCGTTGTCACATTCATGATGTGGCATGGAGCGGTCTACATCGACACCTACGGCATCACTTCTGGGGGTCATTCGAGTCACCCCCGTGTGAAAGGATCGATTCCTTCAACAATGCACACACTTTTGCCAATTTTTTCGTGTAGCGCGTGGATCATGCGACAACTGACGCCAACCCTTCATTCTCTTGCAGTGGCTTAAAGGTACAGCTGTGTCAACATGTTGGCTCAGAACTGCCAATAGATTTGGTAGTGGCAATATAGCTGAACGTGTGCATGTTGTGTTTCTTTTAGGACACACGCCCTTTTTGCCCATAATGCAAGTCTATCATCAATCCTGAAGTTTATGATAAAGCCAGCAAGACTCCGATAAACTGGAAGTCTCTATAGCTTATCTTGTGAATAATATTTCGTGTCAAAATTCGTGGAGTGACATTGCTGGCTTGTCTGTCGCTAGCGTGCTGCCGACCAAGTTCATGCCTCAAGACGATGTGGTCCCTCTCACCTTCAAGAGGTCCACCAGCTGGTCGTGTGTGAGCGAATTGAGGATCACAATGTTGGGCACCGCTTCCTCCTCAGCTGTTGCTGCTGCTCGTGACTCTCTTTTGGGGAACCCCACAAATGAGGGGTGCTCGTTGCGCTTGATGCTCTTGCTGAACATGCGCTGTAATAGTCCAGGCGCCTGCTGATTGCCGCTCTGCATGTTGGCGATGCGAAGATCCATCAACACCAATTCAATACAGTATCTTCCGTGACCCCAGATTATGCTGAGCAGAGGCTCCAGCAATAATACTACGCCATCCATGAAGACATGTATTGGAATTCACAAAGCACAGGGACCTTCACCTTTGTACAGCATGGCAGACCCAGAGCTTACCCAGTCCTGTGTGGACGTGAACGATTCCCCAGAGGTGGATCGCGGTGGCCTGCGCACTGCAAGACCAGGAGGCAGGGTGCATTGGTTCTTGTATTCACTGCCACTTTCTTGTCCGGCATTGATGGCCTCCAGCTGCTTCAGCCGCCTTTCAGCCGCCTCCAGTTCGTGCACACGCTCCTTCAACCTATGAGTCATTCAACGTCAGGCCAAGCAAGGTAAGCGAGAAGGTGTGTCACAGTCGCACGGATCAGCCTACTTGCAACTGGCGGATATATGCATCTCATGCAACAGACATGTGACCGGCTCTTGTCAGATGACTGCTTGATAATCGGCACAGCTTCTGAAAACCCAGCAACATTACTTCATGTCCCAGAAGAGGTTTGCTTATTTCCAGCAGGCAGCACTCCTGAGCTTGTCCCCCCGCACAAGGAGTACGCATGACTGGAGACATGATGTAGCGTGACTGATCTTTGATGCGTCATGACAAGTGATGACACCGACCACCACATTTGCTTATGTGCACAACGCAGGTGCCACACCGTGATGTTTTCTCAGCCTCTAGAGCTGTCAGCATCGGTGGGCAGCTGCTATTTTTTTATGGTCCCTCAAAACCTAAATATAAACCCAAAATTAAAAGTGTACAAAACCCAGGGGCCGTACCGCTGGGTTTCCTCGGCATCTGCAGCCGTCAGCGTCGGCGGGCAGCTGCTGGCGGAGCAGTGCGTGTCGGTGCGGCCGAGGCCGACAGAAGCGCCGTCGAGCGCGGCCGGATCGGCCGGCGAGGTTGAAGCGGTGCTGCTGGCGCGGCCGCCGGTTGTGACACTGGCCGCGCTGCGTGGTGATGCCGGCCCCACACTGCTGGGCCCCTGGCTGCTGGCGTGCCCCAGCTCCTCGCTGCTCATCTGATGCAGCACACACACGCTTGTTGGTCTCCATCATATGAAGTACTCCAGAGCTCAATATGCTCGCAGTTCTGTCAGTTTTTAGTCCGTTTCTGATAGATTTCAATTGCGAGATGTCCATGATGCAGAGGAGCCTGGGTGCCTTGCAGCAGAAATGTGTCTAAGCCTGTTCTCGTCCATGGAGCACTGTTAGCTCTGGCCAACAAGTGCTTCTGATTGGAACTGAAGTACACAAGCAGCTCAGATGGTGAGTGCCTGGGATGGTCATGCGTCAGTGTCCTCTTCTGGCATGCCATAGCCACCCTATTTTGTCAACTGAAAGTGCAGCACCTCCTGCACTTGTTGGCGCAGTAATTTGATCTCAGAAAGCAGTCTGTCCGTCTCTGCGCCGCTGCTGGGCCGGCCGCTTCCCTGCAGCTGGGACACCATGGCACGCAGCTCCGCCAGCTCAGCAGCTGTATCAGCATCCCCACCTGCTGAGCGCGGGTCGCCCCGGCTCTCAAGCTGTGCTTGAAGGGCGAGCACCCTGCGGTCACAAAGCACCAAAACCCTCATGATACACCGGACATCCAGAGAGCAATAGAGCAAACACTGAGAAGGCTCAGTCAGTTCTGTTCCTTGCAGAGGCAGCCTCTTCAGGCGCCAGCCATAAAGCTGTGTCCTGGACAGCACACTTCCTTAGCCAAGGCCAGCATGGTCTTGAAGACTACTGACCATCGAGACGACATCCCCTCAGCCCTCTGGTTTTATGATAATGAGATGGCACGAAGCTGAGATGCGAAAGAGTAAGGCAGGGGAGGCATGCCTGGTGCGGAGGAGATCCAGCTCCTCTCGGTCCTGGGAGGCGGCTTGGCGCAGCAGGTTCTCCTTCACCTCTGCATGTAGCTTGGCCCTCTCGCGCGCCACTGCTGCCTCTGTCATTTGCTGCAGTCAACAAGCATCCGCACTGGAGTTCTATGGGCATAAGCTAGCTGTACATGTGGAGCATGATGACAGCAAATGCACATAATTCACACGAAGACCAAGAGTTTGGCTCATCCCATGCTTTGTATCATTGCATTGAGATTATTTCCCCAGAACTGACAGCAATGCAGCCATTGCCAGAGCAAACAGGTGGCACATCACGCTAGGAGCTGCACAGATTCTCGGCGTGCATTCTTCATGCATGCTATTGTGGAAAATAGATTGGGATTGTGGAGGAATGTACCGTAAGATACTGCTGCAGGGCAGGGTCCAGCTTCAGCAGGTTGCCATGCACCGCGGAGACACCATTGCCATTCCTGCGAGCTTCTACTGCAACCTGCAATCCAGTGACTCACACAGTCGGTTCCACGAGTGCATGACTCTTTACATCTCGTACAACTCCAAAGGAGACAGCCATGCACAGTCCTTCAAGGTGTCATCAGTTCAGAGGAGGGCCTTCCAAAAGTTGGACTGAGGGGTTCCATGCATGCATGTGCTAGCATGTGTAGGATGGTGCACCTTCATCATTCGCTGAGCAAAGCGGCACGTGGAGAGCGTCTCGTTGATCTGCGCCGGCTGTGCAGCACACAGAGACTTTTGGTCCTTAGTCTACACAGTCATTGGGAATTTGATGTGGGAGACATAAAGTGCTCTATCATCTATCATCAAGGACCCCCACAGCAGGCAATGGTAAGGACACGCATGCAAGGGTGGGGACATGATGCCACGCACATCAGACCAGATGCAGGCAATCAGTCGTGTCTGGCAGTTGCCGCCGATAGAGTCCTTCAGAAAGTGGGTCAGCTTGGAAGACCTGTATGGGACATGCTTTGTGTCCTTTCTGGACAGTCCTACAATCACCTGCATGTCACACTTCAAGAAGTAAAATTGACATTGAGGTCCTGCATTCTGGGTTGCCTTCTGTATTGTTTCTGTTATGGTCCCTGGCTTGCCAAGGGAGTCGCAGCACGAGGCACTAGTCAAGCCCATGCCAAATAAGGATTGGCCAAGGCACGACGATGCGAACGGTGGCCACCGCGTGCTTGCTGCATCCTTGCTCCATCCCATTTTTAGGACTCATCACTGGTGCAGTCAGGGATGCTACTCGGTGAGCCGCAGGTGTGCAAATCAGTATACTCAATGGCAGCAAGCAGGTGACACTGCTGCAAGCATTGTTGCACTTCTGTTTCTAGAGATGTTATTGAAGGCGTTCCTCGCATGGGTTGGGGCAGCAAGTCAGTGTGAGCATGATGGCAATGCGCAGTCACATGCCTGGCTGATGGTTGCATGTGCCTCACCTGTTCGAGGAAGGAGAGGGACTTGTTGATGTGGAGGGCTTCCTTGGCAATGGCCCCTTCCGTCCCTGTCTTGGAACTGCGCTCTGAACCGGCCAGGTCCACCATGTTGAATTTGCTGAGGTAGGTCTGCCCATCTGTCACCACCAGCACCCATCAGCAAAAATTGTCACAGCCTCACCAGGATCACGGCAGGCGCCAACTAGGCATACGTGCCAATTCTAGCCCATCTTACTGCATGCACTGATTTGAACTTTTGGCTAGAGTGTGAGAGGATACAGGGCTAACCTGGTTGGATGGTCTCACACCACAGGGTGAAGATGGCATGCGAGCGCGAAGACCTCGAATTCAAAGCGTGCCCTGCTATTGCCCGGTTGCTCTGCCCCTGTAGCAGACAGACCACTGCCTTCTCATGCTCAGCCGCTGCATGCAGGAGGTCTTGCAGGTTTTGTGGAATTTAGTTATTCGTCAGGTTCCTTTATGGGCGTTGATCGGCCTCACCATGGCCAACACATCCAGTGCTGCGGCTGCAGTGCTGCACTTGATGCGCTGCACATTGTTTAGAGCCACCACGCCCCTGTGGCATGCAGCCCCTATCAGAGCACATGCAGTTCGCACAGTGCATTGGTCTCGTATGCACACACTGTGATTGTGCTCAGTGATGCCAATTGCATGTTGGGGGCGCACTGCTGCTCATAGATGGTGATGTCTGAGGGGCTTGTGGAGGTGTCACACAGGTCCCTGAAGGTCTCATTGTAGATCTCCACATAGGAGACTGACACGCTCCACTGAATCAAGTCCGACCTCTCCAGTTCGCTGAACATCTGCAGGGTGCACCAGCGATTATATTTGGGGGAAGCAAGAGTCAGCGCGGCTATCACTGCTGCAGGGTACTGATCCCCTGTGAAGCTGCCACATACCTGCTTGATTGCACGTGGCATGATGCCCTCATTTTCATCCTGCAAAAGCTCTCGAGATGGAGGTCCTGACACAAGCACCATATCAGCAGTGGAAATTAAACCCTGACCATATAACGTTCATACTTGCATCTTAAGGTGGATTACCTGTCATGGTGAATGTTTTACCAGAGCCTGTCTGGCCATACGCCATAAGGGTTGCATTAAATCCCGCGAGGACACTGCTCACCAGGTCTTCACTGCAGACCTTTGACGCAATGCAAATTCCTTACAGTTCATGTAAGACGGTAGTTGGCACTAAATTTTGAAGGAAATAGTTCTGGCATGTGAAGCATACAAAGGAGGAGCAATACTTTGTACGTCTCTTGTTGTGTTGCATGATCAAGCCCTCGCGAGAAGTCGAACTGTACACAAACAGAACTTATCGAGGACAATTGTAAGAAATTGACAGCAATTCGAAGTATCTGTATACTGCACTCTTCACCTGAAAGAGCTGATCATCATCGTTTCCCCTGCGTATAAAGATCGTCGAACCCTGTCGCAGCAAAACGCCAGCTACTGTTTTCTGTACTCAAAGGTTCTTGAATTAACTTTGAAGTGTCTTTTGCTCACCTCGGGGCTGTTCACTATTTGTACGTAGTCGGAAGAAGTCTGAACATCCGGTCGCACACGAAGAACAACACTGCAATTCTTCTGGACCATCCCGATCACTTGAAGATGCGTTTCAAAGCTTTGAGTAATGGCACTTAGCTAACGATGTTATAAGTTATGATATTGAAACACAATCCGCAACGCATCATGTCCAAGCAGCAAACGTCGGTTATGAAATAACGTCAGCAGCCCTGGGCAGGGGTATGGGATACTGGGCAGGTTCTTGGCCCGTAGGGGCAGGGATGCAGGAGTGTCTATAAAGATGAGAAAACTTCTCATCAGATTCAACGACCTTGCTATAAAGTTGCCGCTTAGTGTGCAACTCGCGATAAGGATCTGCTATCGCGAAAGTTCAGAAGAGCAAACGCCCGTAATCACAACTTCAACATGCCAGAGCCAATGGAGAAGGTGTCTCGCTCACCTTCTTCGAGTGGATCTAATATCACACCCTTCCAACTCTGAATATCATGTAGAGGGATGCCTACGAAGACACCTGATGATGTTTGCGCACTGTGTTAACAGGTCACCCAGCATTCACTGAAGTCGATGTTTCTTAAAGCAGGGTTCATAAATTGCAGGAACCCTGACATACATTTCCTCTACTGTCGCAGGTCCTGCCACCATCTTATCCACACCTTCCTGAAGAACTCTGGCTGCGCATAGCGTGCTTTCTGTCCACAAATGAGTGGGCAAGAGCGAGTGGCACCTGCAAGGCGCTGCAACAGCTGCAAGTGGAGCGCATCAGCATTGTGTCAAAACTTCGGGAGACCTCAGCGGCAACATCTGCCCTGATCTGGGTAGCTCGCCATCTGCATGGTGCCAGGAAACTTGTCATAAATGGGTGGCCAGTGCGCAGTGCTGTGTCCAAAGCAGAGCTTAACGCAGTCTTTTCTGCCATGCAACCAGCTTCGAAAGCCACTGCTCAGCCATTACCCTTGCTAACCGTTCTCAGCTTGTGCATTGGCCGCGCACAACAAGTGAGTGGAAATTCGGAGGACCTACTGGCCAGCACGCACTTGTTTGGGATCCTGCAAAAGGCAGTCAACTTGAGTCGTTTGAACATAGTGTGCAAGACAGTCCCTGCGCTCCCCCAAATGGTCAGCCTCAAGCATCTGTCCCTTCGAGTGGAGGACACATCAGTCAAGCAAGTCAGAGAGGTTTTGTGGGGCATGCCTGCTTTGGAGACTCTGCAGCTAAGCAGGCATCGTCGAGTGCCTAAGGATCTAGACGCTGGCCTGGAAGTGCCTGTGTGGGTGCAACATTTGGAGTTGGACAATGTGTACCCGAGCTCTTTGACACTTGGGAGCGGCAACACCCGAGTCGCTCTTTGTGGTTCTGAATATGGTGTCAAGCTTCTCTTAGAGCGCTGGGGTGAACTGAGAAGGCAAGTGAAGCTCCTGCGAGTACACATCAATTCTCTCTACCTCTACGAAGCCGACGACAATGGCTCAAAGCTATGGGACAACATAGAAGTGCTGCAGTTCAATGAAGATGCCAGCCCATGTGGAAACTATGAGCTGAACTTGGAACAGCTGCCAGACATCAATCTAGGCAGTCTGACCTCCCTATATGTCAAGACAGACAGCCTGAATATTAGAATCCCTGCCCTGCCACATCTGCATGATCTGCGCATTTCTTGCAAAGGAGCTCTGTGGATTGACTTTGAGGATCCAGAGGTAAGTGCTGAAGCTCTAGGCACAGTGGAAATAATCTGTTCTAAAGTCCAACATTACTGCAACTTCTTTGGAAGCTTCCATCGGGCTATGCTGTCTTTTGGCAAGCGCTTGATGACTAGATCCGGATCCTGCATTGCAACACGCCACTGGTGCTGCACGTCCAGAATATATTTTTGGCGCTCTGAAGTGCTTCTTTTGTGTGATCCCTGGGCAAGTGCATGTGGCTGTGTGGGGTGTGAAGGCTCCCTAGGCCCTGTTGTGACCTGGGGACCAAATGGAGAGACATGCAGCTGGGAGGGTGATAACGCATGTGAGTTCAGCGAGCCGAAAGACATGGAAGAATTCTTGTTTGGCAAAACTGGCGTCTGCATCCGGCACGATGTCGGCAGTGTTAACACTGACAATGACACTCATGAAGGTGACAACACTTGGTTTACCTACAATGACGGCTTTTATAAAAGCTGTGGCATCGACCACGCAGATCACTGCTAAGATTACTGACAGAACTAAGACTACTGACATGAACTTATCAGTTTGGCTGTTCATGTTCGTCTTGAAACCTCGAGATTCACATCCAGGGGCTGTTTTGCTGGCCTACCGGTACATGCGGACTGATCAGTAATATGTGACACCTTTTGTGGCATGTAAGCTGATGTCAACATGTCAACGTGTAGATGATGTGCTTGCACTGATCCATCTATTGCTGTTGCCTGGGCCCACATGTCGCAACAGACAGCACAAGTCAAGATTTGTGTTCCTAAACCTTCTATCTCTCTATCTCTTTCATGGCATATATACTGACCAGCCCCAGCTGCAGCCAACCCAGGCCGCGGTATATACGTATACTGAGCCTAAACAGGATGATATCTTATTCGGTCGCACAGGAAGAATCACATTGTGTGTACACTGCAACGTGCAAGTTGAATCGATTAATCTGTCTGGATCGATCTGTCCGGACCAGTGGTGCATCCCGATCCTTCATTATAATTGCAATATATGAATGAATGAATGAAAGACGCGTTTCCAGCCGGATGGCTAGGTGCGTTGGAGAGGTAAGCCTCACCCCCTCTTAAAGGCCATTAGGCTTCTCAACTACCTCCAAAGGTAGGCACGACACGGGGCCAGTGCATCGGCACATTCACCTCGCCTGTGGCGAGTACCTACTTGAACCCGAAAATCCGAAAAAGCACTCCCGGGGGCGCTGAGTTTCGAACTCCCACCTCCTGGCACATAGGCCATTCGGTCTAACCACTGGGCTAGGTGAACCCAGTGGGGATTTTATTGCAATATATATTTAGGGGTATATACGACAACACTTAGCGCACAATAATATAACATTTGATGTACAAACAGTATTCAAACCGCATTATTTACCAGAGCAGCCAAGCAGCAAACGTCGGTTACGAAATAACGTCAGCAGCCCGGGCAGGCGGCGGGCAGCTGCTACGGTCCTGGCCCCGGGATGGCAGTGGTCCCCCCAGAAAGTGTCTGCGCATGCCGGGTCCCCTGCAAAAGCAGTGCACGTGGATAATAAAGTGCTCAAATCAGCAATCGTTTCGACCTTGTTCCTCTGTTCATTCTATTTATGATACAGAGATTGCATTTTTGAAGTATGTCGGGACATATGATACTTACAAGAATAGTAGAGCATTCAGCTCTCTTGTTTAGAGTTACTTCAGCCCACCCACCATCTCATTGCAAGGCTTGCTCGCAATCACTTGGTCGAAACATTAGCAGAACGCTAAGATGTCAAAAGCAAGTGAAACTGTATGCTTCGACAAGCTCAGACAGCAGCACGGCGGCCTTTGCCCAAGAAGATGGCTTGCACTTGGCACCGAGCCCGCTTATAAGGCAGCATTTGGAGTCCAAGGGGGAAACAAGCAGCAATGGTACTTCAACAGATATATCTTCGCCTCCACAGGCTGACAGCGCAGATGTTGGAAGCCACCTAGCTACTCTAGTACGTCCAGCTTCGCGTACAGCTACGTCCGTACAGAGTGCAATTTAGGAATCATGGAGATTACATGGTGCTGAGAGCTTCTATGTTTGACTGCAGATGGTCAAATGTCCAGATCGGAAGGGTGTGATTGCTGCGCTGGCACAGCTGCTGTACGGGCTGGGCTGCAACATCCTGGCATCTGATCAGTTCACTGCAGAGGTGAACTCCTTCGCGCCATCCAGTGGGTAAAAAGAAGCTTTCGCATGCAGCCGCCCAAGCTGCCGCTCATATGTACCTAAGCTTTGCTTCCAACCAACTCTTCATTGCCTTGCCATGCAGCTGGAGTGCTGGTCACTCCTACCGAGAGCAGCTGTCAGTGGGAGCATTTTGAGCCGTGCTTACCTGTGATGGCGCACCAAGTAGTGTTTGGATACTTTGCTGCAGGAGGGCGTGTATTTCCAGCGAATACGCTTCGACCTGACAGACATGGTGGTGGGCACGGCCAACAAGGCAGTGCTAGAGCGTGCAATCGCTGAGGTGGCAGACAGGTTCGGCATGGAGCGGCGGCTGTTCTACGATGGCGCTGTCAAGCGCGTGGCCATCCTGGTCAGCCGCCTCGACCACTGCCTTTATGACATCCTCATCCGGCACCGCGCAGGTGAGCCTCAATCAGAGCCTTGCAAGTGCTTGGAAGTGTGAAAGGCTTGACAAGGGCCTTAAATGTCTTCTGTCCTGGCAGCAGTGGCTCCATACACTTATGGCTTATAAATACAGAAAGATACTTTTGCCGATGCAGTGCTGGAGCTCGTGATGAGTCAGCTGCGGGTGTGTTTTAGCAAGAGGAGGGTTTGAGATGGTGCTTGTTGTGTCGCAGGGGAGCTGAAGTGTGAGATTCCCATCATTGTAAGCAACCATCCAGATCTGGAGGGCATTGCCTCTTCCTTTGGCATTCCTTTCAGGCACCTTCCTGTAGCCAAGGGCAGCGGCCAAGATGGCAAGCGCGCACAGGTGCTGCTGCCACACCCCAACTCCCTTGCCTGCCACTGGTGTCTTGATCCGATCAGGATATTCGGATCAGAGCTCCATCTCTTCTTCTTTTACATAGAAGACCTGCACATGCCCTTTGGTCCAAAGGCACATGCTGCTGTCATTGTGCTGACTTTTCGCCTTAGCAACCCTAGCAGCAGGTGCAGTGATGGTCTCCTGCTGACACACTGATGCTGTGAACCGCGTGCCATTGTCAAGTGGCCAAAATGACAGGAGATGTGACATGTGATGTGACATATGATGTGTGTATTGGAGTGCAGGAGGCGCAGATAGAGGCCCTCGTGGAAGAGCTGGGGATCGATTTCATTGTCCTGGCAAGATACATGCAAATCTTCAGCGAGGAGTTCTGCTCTCGCCACGCCATGCACACCATCAACATTCACCATTCCTTCCTGCCAGCCTTCGAAGGTGACCTGTTCCCTGCACCAACTCATGTGCCTCTTTCTCAGCTGGCTTGCTCAGAGGAAGCTCGCAAATGATGCACGGAGGCCATGCTTTGAGCGTGGCCCCTTGTCAAGGACACCGGTGGCGTGTTACTGAAATTATTGCAGCCCAGTACTGTCATGAGAAGAAGTGCATGCAGGGGCAAAGCCGTATCACAGAGCATATGAGAGGGGCGTGAAAGTCATTGGAGCGACTGCACACTTTGCGACCAGTGAACTTGATGCAGGCCCCATCATAGAACAGGTGGTCTCCTTACTCCACTGTCAATCAGATCAAGGCCGTGCACTCTGCTCTTTGTCTGGCTCTGCTGCTCTTTGAGACTCTCATTGTGCCATGTGGCAGGCCTTTCAGAGTCCTTCTTGTTATGATCCTGCTCTGGGTGAAACAAGAGTCCCGGAATGTGACTTATTGTGTGAGACAGGGGTATGGTTCTTATTGTTGTGTAATTCATGGTGCAGGATGTGACGAGGATATCCCATCGGGACAGTGTGCATGACATGATCAGGAAAGGCAGGGACCTGGAGAGGCTAGTGCTTGCTAGGGCACTCAGAGCTGTGCTGAGCGACAGCGTAATGGTGTATGGTAACAGGACGGTGGTTTTTGAGATTTGAACGAGAAATTTGAACCCCTGCACTTAAGTTCCAGACGCTTCCAGAAGTCATCCCAGCAATGTCTTACATATGCTTACTCAGTTTGAACTGATAATTGCAATGTTGACATGCCACCAATAGAAATGAACTTTGAAGCACTGAGCAACACAGCATTGCCAGAACGACTTTGCTAGTTGATACCATCAATGTGAAAGGAAGGTCACATAAGATTTACTGGAAACTAACACCTGATCAGCTAGATATCGTGCACTCAGTGTCTGCGTGTCAGAACTTGGCTTGTAATATCAAGGCCTGGATAAAGCATATCTACTTCTCGTGTTATTGACTAATCAGAGCTCTCGGGCCCTTTTGGAAGCACATCGTGCGTGCACCAAAACTGCAAGTCATGTGTTCAACACAAGTTGTATCATGAGTGTACACATGTGGCCATGGCATCAGCAACTCAGCCGTCTATAGTCAGCCATTCTCAGGTAACATATTGCCGATTGGTAGCATGTCAATCTCCAATATGAACAGTGCTCTCGACCTCACACACACACACACATAAGCGCCAAGAAAATCTATTGGCGCAATGTTGTGGTTTCTTCAGGACGCCAGACTTCTGTCTGCAGTTAAAAATGGCTGACGTTTGTTGTTCTGTTCACTGGCCTGGTTATTACTTCAGTATTATTGCCCTTTGAGGAAGTGCGGCGTGATCTGTTTGTTGATGTTGAACATGTCAAGCGGCGCCTCGAAGAGGGTGCCCAGCTTCTCGTCCACTATTATGTTCCTCTTGTTTGCCGGGTCCTGCAGGTTGTTTGCACGAATGTACTCCCACAACTGCTTCATCACCTGCACAGCAGTGTCAGGGGTCCACATCAGCCTTCTGCACAGAGGCACCCAGGAAGATGCTCGCACTCCAAACATTTTCTTGATGCAAACAAGGAACCAGGCATGAGGGAGACCATCTTCTGCAAGGTTTCCAGTCTGCAGCCAGACGTCAGCCAGGGGACTGAGTTTATATCTCACTTGGGGTCGGGCTAGCCTTTCGACACCCAGGAACTGCTGCAGAGGCGCAGACAAGGCACTGCCTCCACCACTGCCGTTGGAAGAGGCCTTCCTCTTTTTCGGCTCCTTGACATCGTCGCCTTTCTGCGCCCCTGCCTTGCGCTTGTTGGGTGCCTTCTTCTGTGGCGGCGCCTCGTCATCATCCTCGTCATCATCATCTTCATCATCCTCTTCATCTTCAGCCTCACTGTCCTCTCTTGAGTCTGCATCATGACATTCAAATCATTCGCTCCACAGCATTGGAAACTAGATGCAGAACAAGCCGTGCATGTGGCCTTTTTGAGTAGTGAATTGGCATCACAGGAGAGTACATAGCAAGATCAAGCATCGACATGCTGATTGCCAGACACATGACCAGCAATAAAAACAGCCACTCTTTATCTGGCTAACGGGACATGATATTAGAAGTGTTATCCGTAATAACAGGACAAGATAATAGAAGTGTCATCCGTACACAAGCAGGCTGCCTGTGCATGCTTGTGATGGACAGGGCCGCACCATTGACATAGACATGTTTTGACAGCTGCTTGTTCATTGAAAACATGTCGAGCGGAGGCTTGAATATCTTCTTCAGCTTGTCGTCTAGGATTATCTTCCGCTTGTTCTTGGGGTTCTGCAAATTGTTTGCCTTGATGTACTCCCACATCTTCTTCACCACCTGCATCCATAGAGTAAGATGCTGGGAAGAAAGGTAGATCAAACATGTTTGCACCAGAGACCTTACTGCCCTAACAGGGCAGAACATGATCAAGCCTGGAGGATGCATGCCTATTGGAATGACCACAGCAGGGAACATACCTCAGTACGCGGCATGCTGGTCTCCCCCAAGAACTCCTGCAGCTCTAATGAGAGCTTGCTACCAAAAGCTGACTTCCTCTTTCGCTTAGGCCTGCAGTACATGGCACATTCATATGCAAATGTCATTTGAGTGGTATGGCACAGTTGAAGCAGCACTGATCCCGTGACTCGCTGAGCAAGGACATGATGACAAGGAAGGAGGATGGAGGTGGGCGCACTTCTTTTCTGTCTCCTCCTCTTCCTCATCGTCGTTCCCACTATCCACTCCTTCAGCACCTTTTCGAGTGGCGCCATTTTCCCCATTTTCGATTTGGTCGTGTTCATCTTCATCCTCCTCCTCATCCTGTTGCTCTAGGAGGTACGCTTGCACCTGTGCAAGTAGCCAATCCCCTCAGCACCTTTCGTCACATGACAAGAGCTGCGGCACACACTATGTAGTGAAGACCCATTTAGATGTATCAACATGTGTGCAGCAATCCACCGGTGCATGCATTCTGTTGAAGAAGGAGCATGCGGACCTCTTGACGGATAAGTGCCTTCCTCTCAGACAGATCCTCTTTAAGTTCCGCCTCTATCGTTTCTCTGAGCTTTCTCTCTGCCAATCAAAGCCAAACATGGTTATACTTGATTGCAATGGTTAATAAAGCATTGAAACGTGTATCTGTGCCAGATCCTGAGTTCCACCTATCAAAGATAAAGAAGCAAACAAGCAGGACCGTGACGAACTCACCGGATGTTGTTTGCAGGTCAACCTCTTTCAAGAGTGCTCTGAGTCTTGTGACTATGACCTCATCTGAGACAGGCATATTGAAGTCAACTGCCCAACTCTTCCCCACTGATCTGAACCCAGCTAGCTTTCTGGGACGCTCGGGAAATCCCCCTTAAAGCACTTGAGCTTGAGACTATGCGGCAAATACGAGTTTAGTCGCAGCGAACTTCCATAATCTCTGTCTGCAAGCTCGGTATGGCGGGGTCCAGTGATGAACTCAAACCCCACAGAGATGAACGCTGGTCTATAAACCCCATCCCTCAGCCCGGGGGAATCTTGAAAAACAATCTGGCCCAGTGGGTAGCCCGCTCTGCCCAAGTGCTGCCCTGCCGAGAAGCGGCCGACTGAACTGCAAGAGGGCCCTCGTGTGGAAGCAGAGTCGTCAAGATACAGCTTATGTAGACTGCGTCAGTAATGAGCAGGAATTTCTGTTGCAGTGAGTCCGCCTATAGCCGTGTCGAATTGTTGCACGGTTAGTTTCTAAAGATTCATTCTACTAAACAAAAGCCTTGATCTGGGGACAAAATAATACCAACACTACACCACATTAAATTTCAACCCATGCCGAGAGCGTGAATGTGCTTGGTAAAGCTGCCGAATGAAGCCTCCATCGCTTTGGGCTAGGGGCGGCAGGCTTTGCTGTCAGCCCGGCCTACGGGTGAGTGAGCAGCAAGCTAGCATTCACTACCAAATCTCATGGAAATCGTCACTATTTGTCGGGTACAATACTCTTAAGGAAGCCACTGGTGTGATAGCAGGTCATCTGGCAGAGGAGACCTCCCTGTCTGCACGTTGTTCGTTGTGCTAGCAGCTGGGACTCAAGTACAAGAGGTCCCAACAGATCTTCAGACCGTGGTGGACAAGGCAGGTAGCTGCTTGCTCGTTCTATAGTTCACCTATTCCTTCGAAACTCAATCCCCTACTTGACTTGTTGTGCAAAGCACTAGCAACTGATTGGCATTCTTCTTTGACGTCTTCAGGAATGTTGACGGAGAGGACAGGTTCCAGAGCGACATCCAGCACAACAGCAACAGCAGCGGGTGGCGGCCAGATCTGTCTGAGGAGACTCCTCGAAGCAGGGCTCCGAGGGATTCTTGGGGGAATGGGGCATGGGACAGGGGCAGCACCAGGGAGCGCCAGAGAGGTGGCAGGCAGGGAGGAGGTAATAACTGGGGCAGAGAGCGCAGGGAGGGCAGAGAGGGGGGCCAGCGGTGGGCACCCCGGGATGGGCCTTCGGCTTCTGGGAACAGCCCTGGCAGCGGGGGATCTCTCAGGAACGTGCTGCAGGGAGAGGCGTTGTATGGAGTGAACCCTGTCCTCGGCGCCCTTCAAGCCCTTCGAAGAGAAGTGCACACCCTCTATGTGCAAGAAGGTGAGGAGGTGTTGAGCGCACTATCTCCCTTCGCAACCTGGTGATGTGGATGGACATTCTCTGCTCCAGTGCTGGGTTGCGCATTCCATTGTTAAAGGTCATGCATGGTGAACACATCCTGAAGGGTGCCTTACCAATTTCCTGTCACAGACTATGACAGAAGATCAAATGGCGGTTACCCGAGATAGAAGCAGCCGTTCGCACCGGTCTCTTTGCCCTCATAGCAAAGGGCCCTCTTCCACAATGGCTGCCACATTACCACATACACCAGCCTTAGCTCATCAGCTTGGAAAGCATCTGAAGCCCTTGGCCATATGTGTGATCCCCTGACTGTAATTTGCCATTTTTCTTCCAGCCACGGAAGGCACCAAAAAGAAGGAGGGCATTCCTCAGGCGGTGGCGGCCATGAAGGAACGTGGTGGCAGCATCCAGTACGTGAGCAAGCATGAGCTCAACTTAGTGACAGACAACAAGCCCCATCAGGTGGGTACTCAGATTTCACTTAATGCTTTCCCCACTCCCGAGTGTCATCAGCCTGCAGGGTGCCCACCCACTGCTATACATCTGGTGGAGCAAAATTGTGGAAGAACCGAAAGGCGTGCCTGATGACTTTGTACTTCGCTCTCTGAATGTCAGGGTGAACTTCTGAGGTTTCCACCTTGCACGAGTGGGAGTTTTTAAGGTGTGTTTTTGAGAGCTGCAATTGTCTCTATGTTCATGGCAGGGGCTGGTGCTTGACTGCTCCCCGCTTGATTGGGAGCCACTCGATGAGTTCCCAGCCGCGGACAGTGTCGCGCCAACTGATGGCAGCCGGCCACCTCTATGGCTCGCCCTTGATGAGATCGGCGACCCGGTAAGCTCCTGTTGCATGCCTCTGGCAAGGTCTAGATTGCATGGCCACACAAGCACTGGAATATACTTGCGCTTTTATTTTCAGGCTGCACGCTGGTGTTGATATCCCTGTCCTTCCGCACCATTGCAACTTGGAGCCTGTCAAGCATCTGCATGTATTTTGCACCTTCTTCAGCGAGCCCTCTGTGTTTGGATTCTTGAAATGGTCCCCATAGCTTTCCTGTTCAGTGTGTACAATCAGGACAAGCACATTTGCCGAGAGCCTGCCACGCTCCTTCTCCATCTGTTATTGAGGGACAAAGTTTTCATCAAAGCCTCCAGTGCAGACATAGCTGACACAGAGGACATTGGATGTGCGAAGATGGTAAGTTGATCCTGTGCAGCAAAATTTGGGGGCGGCGGTGCGTGTGGCGTACTTCCTGGGAGTGGCGGGCGTGCTGTGCTGCGCGCGAAACTCGGCGCCGCTGTCGCCAGCGGTCAGCAAAGCAAGCGCGGGCGCGCTGGAATGGATGCCGCTGCACGCGTGCCGCTCCATGCCCCGGACGCTCTCGCGTGCGGCTGAGTGCGGCTGGCATGTTGTCGGTGGGTCTAGCTTGCTGAACCTCTCTCTCTCTCTTCTGTCCCGCAGTCGGTCAGTTTGGGCCTGCTTGGGCGCCTCCGGTTGGCGGCAGCCTCACGTTTTTTACACTGGCTAAAACAGTCAGTCTGCCAGAGAGTCTGCTGGATCTCCCTCTGTCTCCTGGTAATGCTGTCTCTTTGTCAGGGTGCTGAGCAGCTGTGAGAACATCGATACATTGCGTGCAAGGTCTCCATGATAAAATTGGAGGGATGTTTTGGTGAAGCAGTGAAGGGCTCAAAGGTACCATGCCAAGACACTGCGAAGCCACAGACAATGTGGATTCCATCTGTTGCAGTCTGCTCAATTCACTTCATGAAATGGTTGCGAGAATGTCCTGTGCCGAAGCGTCACAGGAAAATTATGTTAGTGCACTCTTACTTGCTTAGCATGGTGAGCTGTATGAGAGGAAGTAATCTTCCTTTTCCTGATATCAGAAGTGCATGTTCATGATCTTGCAAGGCGCTGACTGCTACATTTAATGCCTGCATCCTTTCCGTACTGTTTTGCCAAGAGTAGGTGCAGATTCGTGATGTGACACATTTTCCTCTGTGCAAAGGTGCTGGGGGCGAGGCCGATGCGCAGACCTGCCGCGGCGTCACGGCGGACCGCCCAACAATCCTTGTGATGGGCAACGAGGGCCGGGGCCTGCGGCCGGTGGTGCGCCGCGCGTGCGCTGCTGTGCTGCGCATCGATTCTGGCGCGTCCGGCCCCGGCTCCGGCCGCCACCAGCCGATCGGTGTTGATTCACTGAATGTCAGCGTGGCCACGGGCATCCTGCTGCACCAGCTGCTGGGCTGACGCTCTGCTAGCACAGCGATGTCGGGTCCTGTCGTAGGAGCGCTCCGGACACACATTGGGGCGTTGCGCATGCCCTGTGTGATTTTGGGTTGCTCCTAGGTGGAGGCGTACTTTGTGGAGCTGTTTGCATACGCATATGCTTGCCTGAGGCGCCTCAGCCGGCTGTGCACCCAGATCCTGATTCGTTTAAACAAATTCAAGCTTACTTGCACACTACTGGCTAAAGACAAACAGGAAAGGCCTGGCATGTACCAGCACATATGCAGGAACAAAGTTCACGCAAAAGACCAGCATTCAAGTAGAATGCACCTACTCAGTAAGCAATAAGCTGCAATCATATGATACCTACAAGAAGCAACAGGCACTCTTTTTGGTGCTCTTCAACATCCTGAAATTGTATGCCATAAAGTTTATGGATCACCGCATGAAAGAATGGCAATATTAGATACCATACAACGTACGCTGGCTGCCTGGCTGGCGCTTCAGCATGTTGGCCGCGTCTGATGGTACATATGATGTACACTGCAATGGTTGTCAAGACTTCTCTCAAAAAAGCATATCAGCTTCATGCCCACTTTGACGGGCATGTAGGAATTTCAATACTCTTTAGTGGCCAGCAACTCCTTGAGAGCGCACCAGGATCTTCCACAAATAGCCTAGACGGTGAAAAAATTCGGACCTCATCAAGTAATGTCATATTATAAGGTGTCCCTCTCGAGCACCCTCAGGCATCAAGGCTCTTGTAGGGCGACACATGCTGCAGGAGCGCCTCCATGGTGTAGTCAATCTGCTGGCGCTCCTGGGCCAGGTAGTTGCCGATGGCGGCGCGCAGCAAGGGGTTGGAGATGTAATGGCTGCTGTGGGTGAGGCTGGGCAGGTAGCCGCGCTGCAGCTTGTGCTCGCCCTGTGCGCCCGCCTCGACCCGCGCCAGGCCCCGCTCAATCGCAGCCTCCAATGCCTGGCCCAGAGCAACCCCCTCAATTTATTTGCTTTTTGACAAACCCCCGCAGGATTTTTAGCTTTCCTCTCCCCCACACCTGGGGAGCTTTGTTAGGGGGCACTACATGAGGGCAGAACTGCAGAATTCAACACAGTGCAGTGCATGCATGTCAATCCTAAAACATAGGGAATGACTAAATCACCATGCCCACCAGTGTTTTAATTGCTCTTCTCCAAGTCACTCAGTACTCGTATCACAAGACTGTAAGGTCAGCAGACAGCGCCCTTCACCAAGGGTGGCACCCAACAGGGCTCCAAGTAAGTACAATATTTATGTTCCCCGTAAGAGAGGAGAGAATTGTCTTAGAAGCAGAACCTCCCACAGAAGGAGCACGCACCTGATAGTAGCAGACCTCAAAGTGGAGGTGCTTGATTTCATCGCCATGCGCGCAACCCCAGTTGCGGCCGAAGAGCGCATGCGACCCGATGAGGTTGAGTGCGCCGGCCACGGGGCGGCCGCTGCCATCCTCTGCCATGACTAGTAGCACCTGCTCAGGCATTGTTTCGCCCAGGACCTGGAAGAACTCCCTGGTGAGGTAGGCTTGGCCCCACTTCCGGTCTGCACGCACATACAAGCACTGCTGGTGTCAGCGCAGCCTGATACCCCAGTTGGGTCCCTCGATTTCACCCAGGCATATCCCGACTGACCTACGATAGTAAATTCCTTGGGAAGCAGTAACTGCCTGTCGCCTTGGAAGCACCTTGCGTACGATAAGATGACTCATCTGAATGAGACAAAGAACAAGAGACCTCTATGCGCTACCTTGCACTGAACGCATACAAACAGCTTCTTCACATTGGCAACAGCAGGACAGTGCCTCACCAGTGGTGTTGATGTAAAACTTGTAGAAAGCGTCCCAGTGGTCTGACTTGATCTCCGATCCTGTCAGGCGGTGCAGAGACAGGCCCTCCTTGGCAATACTTCTTCGTTCCTGCAAGTTTGCAATGATGCTGCACCGTCAGCATGGCCACAGATGCAGAATTTGGGAGTGTGCAGGCTTCATTAGTTTTGATACAGCAGTTTTCTGGTGACTCCAACTCAATGGCACCCACACCCTGACATTTCAAACTGAATGGTTGAAGCACCAATGCCAGCTTGACGCTTCATTTCTGAAGTTCTAAAGCTTGCACAGGTGTAGCAGATACAGGAGTCAGCAAGGGGCCAACCTTGCGGATGTTATTGCGTTTGCTCTGCTTCAAGTCCATGAGGAAGCCGTCAAATGAGTCATAGCCGTTGTTCGCCCAATGGTACTGGATTCCAGTGCGCCTCAGGAACCCCAGCTCGCTGAACGCATCCCCTTCTTCCGGCAGGTTGAATGTAATGTGGGCCCCTGAGATGTTGTACTCATCTGCATCCACCATGACCTCCTGATTGGCTCGGTCAAATGTACTGCACAGGAACTGCGCTCATATAAGTGTCAAACCTGGGGGACTTCAGAATGTCCCTCAGCAGGGCCCCCGCTGTTGACACAGAACTGGGCTTCATAAATGTGATGCAGAACCCTCAGACTCTGTACTTGTTTGCATCCACCATAACACTCCTGATTGGCTCACCGCTGGTTGTGATGCGGAGCTGCGCTCATAAGTAAAAAGACTAACAGCGAAATTACAGTGACGTCCTTCAGCAGAGAGTTAAAGGGTTACACAGGCCAGGGCATGCACTTAGGATCAGGGAAGCATGCCTGTCAGCTGCATGAGTGTCTGTGCTGCAGCCTTGGTCATCACTTTCCTCAAGCTGGCATCGCGGACAAGGATGCGCGGCCCCGTGACTGGGGTGAAAGGCACAGCCGCTTGGAACTTTGGCTGCACCATAAAATTGAGAAATACAATCGTCAGGCCGCAAAAATGACGAACACATACTGTCCAGACGCTTAAGCAGCTTGCATAATGCTGCTCTCCGCAATTGACGAGGGGCATGTGAGTGGACGTACATAATATCGCTGGCCAAGCCTGGATGCTAGCACGGCCCATGAGTTGTCAAATACGTATTCGCCATATGAATGGTCTTTCAGGTATAGGGGTACGCAGGCCAGCAGCTGATTAGTCTCTGATGACCTCAGGAGAATGTGGTGCGGAAGCCACCCCTCCTCCTTCACCTATTCACCCACCCACATCAATTCTCACTGGCTTTATGGGACTTTCTGCCATGAAACCAGTGTCACATGCAGAATGACGTATTGTCATTTAGTATTCTTTAGGCGCATGGTTACAGCGTACCGCTGAGCGGCTGACTTCCAGGGCGTTGAGAAAGGACCACAGCAAGAAGGGGTTCATCTCGTCGGCCCCACTGGCGCATTCGTCCCACTCGGATTGAGATACCTGCACAGGATGGTGGTTTGAGGGCAAATCTCGCAATTGCACACAAGCTAAGGGAATTAGAAGTGCTGCATCTTGATAATACCTGATCTATTGATGAGATTACTTGTGCCTGGATGTTGAGCTCTCCTTGTGAAGGATGCTGGTCTGCTCTGTCATCTGTGGTCAGTTCAGAGGAAGTGCTCCTAGTGGCAACCTGAAACAAAGTTACACTTCGTAAACATAATACTGCACGCAGTAAAGTGTCACTGGGCAAACGTATGCATACATGAGGGAACTCACCTGGGGTATCGAAATATGCTTTCGTTGACCTGAATGCTTTGATACTGAATCTACTCTTGCTTGCTTGACCTGCGATGACAAACATTTGATGAGGTCGCTAGTCTGTCGCAGATCAAGTAGCTCAGGACTTTCACATTAGGCGCCACACCTGAGCGATCGGCACGTTTAACCACCCAAAAGAATGTAACGCTGGTAAAAGACGGACAGGTGAGTATCTGGCGCTGCAGGAATGCGAATTCATAATAACCTGGAGCATGCAGTGAAGCCCTGTTCACGACTTCTATGACCTACAATGCAGTATTTACAACGGCAGACGTTGCTACATATTGACTCGTTTTACAGATGAGTAGAGAGGGGGAGTCTCCGTGGGGAAGACACGAAATTAGCAGAAATTAACGCACATGCAAATGCAAAGTTCAAGGTCAAAATAATATTCCAGGGGACATGAGAACCCTCACGTTCCTGCCAGCCAGTTGAGTGTTTTCGCAGTCACCTGTGTGATCAGAAGATGGTGGTATCTTGTCCGATATTCAAAGTTTGTGAGTGTCAGTTGCTTTGTTCGTAGAAAGCAATACTCATTATTTTCGCTCAGGCGAACTGGAGGTGTAATCTTAGTACTCAGGCAGTGAGTTTGCAATGAGTTTGCATATCGGTCAATCCGCATGTGGTTCTTTGAGACTCAAGTGTTGTGTCAGTGTTAAAAACCAGGCTTTGCTTTGGAGGAGGCAAAGAAACAGTTTGCCCCTCAGGATAAGCTTTCTTGGACAGCAGCTGTCCGCGACAAGCAGCATGCGACGGCATCAAGCTGCGCATCAAGTGAACAAAATAAGATGTCGAAGCACCACCAGTGAAACGCGGCAGAGTTCCCCAGTGATGAGCAGACGAGTACGCCAGCCTCTTGTAGCCATGGTGTCTGGATTGTTGCCTGGTGCTTTCAAGAGGTGCTTGGGACCTATGGTGGAAAGAGTTTCTGAAATGAAAAATGAGCTGTGCATTGCAGAGGAAAGCGGCGTCCCCTCCCAGCGAAACTGCTGTAAGACAGCCCACAGCGGTGCGAGAGAGGACGCTGTCCCGCAGCCAAGTGGTGGACAAACAGGTGCGCTCGGCACCACCTGGCACTGCAGCAATTGCCTAGCGGAGCATTGCGTTCACTGTGGCAGACCTAGACATACAAGGGAGTGCTTTGTATGTGCATGCAACCACCTGCTCAATCTGCACTCTGATATTCAATTGGTTTGATAAATTGGCCCCCTGCAGGTGATCACACGAACCAGCGGGCTGCAATTGGGGGTCATCTCCCACTTCCTGGTGGACCCGCGCACAGTGTCAGTCATCTTTCTGCACCTGCGGGCGAAGGGACTGGGAGGGCAGGAGGTTGGAGTGGTGGAGCTGAGTGCGCTGACGCAGATTGCAGATGTCGTGCTAGTTCACGATGAGAGCGCACTAGAGGATGAGCTGAGGAGCAGGGGGCTCGTGAAGCTGGTGGGCTACTCTGTGCAGGCATACGATGGAACACCACTCGGCAAGGTATGCCTCAGCGTTGAACTGTTTGATGGGGCCACATGAATGGCACAGTGGGTAATAACATTCCCATATCTTTTAAGGTGTCTAAAGACACCAATCTGGTTCTATTGCCCGCATATGTCGCTCCACCCTTGCCCCTATGAGCGGCCTCCTTGCGCTTGGCTCCCTCTTTTTGGCCCCTGCCAACCTGGGCATCCAGCAAACAGCCACAAAACAAGCCGAGAATGCACTGCCTCGCTCCCAGGTCGACTGCGGCACCCTGAGCGCCTTCCCTTGGAAGTGTCTGTTGCCGCCATGATGGGCATTCATGCACATGTCATAAGGCCTATCAACTGAACATGTGCATGCTTGGCGGACAGGTGCGGGACTTCATGTTCAGCCCTGACACCGGCCGCATAACGCACCTGTCCTATGACACCTTCGGGCTGCCCACGATCCCGGAGGCGCTCCTCAACGTGTACGAGGTTGATGCGGAGGCGGTGCTGGAGGTGCGCAGCGGCCTTGTGGTGTTGAAGCGCGGGGCCGAGCGCGCGGTCGTCCTCGTCAGCACCGGCCTGCTCGGCTACGCCCTTGACAAGGCCAAGGTGCGGCCGAATGCTCCTTGTGTCCTGCTGCTTCTATCCACCCTGCACGAGCAGCACCTCCAGATCTGGTGACCTGTGTCTTTCTTGATGGACTTGCCACCACACACAGAAGGCCCAAGTTTTGGTCATTCATGGAACAGGGTGATCCAATTGTGATGATTGTGCTGGGCAGGATGTATTCGACATGGTAAAGGGAGAGGATGATGGAGAGGGGCAGCTGTACATTGAGGGCATGGATGAAGCATTCATGGAGTGGAGGCGATCTCATGGCGCCGAATGGGCGCGGTACTATGGCCTGCGGGTGCGAGACCCCTGAAATCTTGCTGGCACAATACTTGTTTCCAGCCTATCTGTCAGCATGTGCACTTCAGTATGCTATTGAAGGCCTGTCTAACGCTCAGTGCCCAGCTCTTCTCAGTGGTGGCAGGCCATATTGAAAAGACACGATGCAGCAATATTATGACACCAGGATTGGCCTGTGCAGGAGCTGCCGTCAAGCAGGGCACAGGTGGACATGATAACACGCAGCATGCAGAACGCACTGCCGCCACCCAGGCAAACAGCAGAGCTGCCCCGCCGCGAGCCAGCCACCCGCCCCACTGCAAGGTGCAGCCAACCTCACTGCAGATACTTCATCTCTCTGGCATGCCTTTGGCAACACCCTGCTGCCAAGCCCCTCTCCCATTGCAAAACGATGAGAGAATTGTCTCCCATCGCAGAACAATCTGCCCACTGGTAGAAATAATCTGCCATCGAGAAGATTGCCCCCTGCTGCTCAATCTGCTCCTGTCCTCCTGATACAGTGGAAGCAACTCGGTGTGATGCTCTGTTGCAGGGATCCGCGCACGCGCAGGACGCCCTACAGCTCCACAGAGCAGCGGCGGCCGGGCACGTTAGGTGCTGAAGCCGGCCAGGCTCTGCCGCCGCGGCGGCAGCAGCCGGCGGCTGCAGCGGCCAGCACAAGCGCATCCGTGCCCATCATTGACATGCGGCCGCGGGAGCCTTTCCGACGCCGCGATGTCGATGGCCGCTACGGGGATGCGCCTGTCGCCGCTCCTCCACAGCAGGTTTGCCCCCTGCAGACCCATGTGACTTCCACTGATCAACGACGGTGTGTAGTCCCTCCTCCAACCAACTGCAGTAGCAGAGAATTGTGTACAGTCATTCATGTGCATGACGCCACATGACAATTGAAGGCATTAATCTGCGATGCTGCAGCAGTTCCTTGACTTCGAGGACATGATAGTGTTCAGCACCATACCTTCCTTAGGTGATCATCTCACGGAGTCGACATCGTGCAGGTCCAGGAGGAAGCTGCTGGTCCTGGCGTGCCATTCGATCAGTTTGTCGTCCGGGAGCCTGCAGCCACAAGAGTGCCTCAGATGGAGACTTATGGCGACTTTCAGCAGCCAGTCAGAGCAGACCAAGCCTCTGCCTCTGGAAGGGAGAGGTACTTAAGGGGCTACCAGCCAGATCCCATAGAGGGTCCACGCGTGGATAGCAGAGAAACAATGTCAGAAGAGGAGCGCTCTGACAGGGCGACGGCCATCCGGAGAGACCTCTCGGATTGGAGGCTCCAAAAAGCAGATTCTGAGGTGTACCAATACCGGGATGCAAACATCCCACGCATGCGGCGGCACTAAAAAACAAATGCCCTTGAGCTAGACTTGCTAAACAAAACTAGGCTGATGTCTGGAACATCCCAGATCTAGATGATGCTTGGTCCGCACGAGTCATTACTGCAACTTGCATGTTGACGTTGCAAAATAGAGGCCTACATATCTGGAATTCCTCTCTACTAAAAATGGAACGGCATGTAGATCTGTACGCGAGTATGGCGAGGACCAGTCTCAATATCTTCTTTGAAGTTGTCTTATGAAGGTCCCATTGAATGTGAGTGCATGTGTGTGGTGTACCATCCCGCATTTGTAATTGTTCTGTAATGATGTGTGTAAGCAATTATTCACAACTGTTTGTGAGTGTACAGTTCTTTGGTACAATGACAACGAGATCAACCTGGCTATGCTCAAGCTCATTAATCAGGAGTAGTGATGATCAGGATCATCGTCATCGGTATGATGCCAACGTTGCCACTTGTTCCTCCTCAGTTCACAGTGCCGCCAGTCATACTATACAGGTCGTCAGGCTTCTTGTGGGCGCGCTCTTGTGGCCTGACACCTCACAGCACACTCATCACTGAACGCTGCCAGCTTGCCGAGCCACTGAACCACCTGCAACAACAGGATACCTCTTCCAGTGCATACTTCATTGAAGTGATACAGAAGGAAAACATGCACAAGCTCCCCTCTCTTCCAACAATCCAACTGCCACGAGAACACTGGGAAAATGCTGCCAAACCGCACCTGAGGTGTACCATTGCGCTGAACATTCCTCGACAGGGCATCCACGAGCCATGCAAGTATGCTGAGCCCCTCAGCGGGATCCAGCTGCCGCAACTTATTCCTGACCTCCATCGCCCCCTGCGACAGCTGGCCCCTTGCCGCCATAGCCGCCATCTCCTTCATTTCCAACGTGCCTTCCCGGGCTTCTTCGCGCGGCTGCTGCACTACTTGCGGACCCAGCCTTTGCTGCCGCGCAACCACCGCCTGCCCAAACCGAGCGCGCTTGCTCGCATGCCCGTCTCCAGCGAGCTCCTCCTCTGATGTGCGGGACCGCTTGACCGCTCTGCTGCTGCTGCTGTGCTGCCCAAAGTCAAAGTCCTCGTCATCAAACGCACTGCCGATGTGGCCCAGCTGATCGTCCATGTCAAAGTCTGACGCCGAGGCCGCAGCCGGCCGCGCAGCGGCTCTGTCCGGTGTTTGCTGCTGCTGATGTGGCGTGCTGCCATTGGCCGCGGCGCGCGGTGGTGTCGGCCTCGGCACTGGCGCCGATAGTGTGATCGGAGCCGGAGGCATCTGCCCGGGGGCGTTCCCGGCATATCCATGCATGTAGTTGACCGCGGCATGCTGCAGAGGGGCGCCATGCTGGGGCGCCGCGCCGTACCCCGACCAGTAGTAATTGTGCGGGGGCATGGTTGCATGTGGCTGCATGTGCGCGTAGGCCGCGGGCGGCAGCTGCGCGTAGCTGCCGTTTGACATCGCCGGCATGGCATGCATTGCCGGGTGCGCTGCTCCATTGACAAACATCGGCGACGGGGCTGTGGTGGGCGCTGCGGGGGGCCACATGCGGCCGGGAGGGTGCTGAGGTGGCGGTTGCGGCGGTGTGACATGGCCATTCGCAGTCACTGGTGGTTTCTGCTCAGGAGCAGCAGGCGTGCTGGGCAGGCTCGCGATGCACTCTCGCAGCATGTCGTAGTCCGGCTCGGTCTCGAAGAAAATTGAGCGCAGATAAGCTGAGATGGCGACCAGGGGCTCTGCACGCAAAGGACACACAAAACTGAAGTCACAACAGTAACCCACATTGGGCAAGTGCACTGGACGGAGCCATTCGAGGCATGCACATGATTTTCTTTTCCATCAACAATAACGGCATGAAGAGTATCATATAGAGGTGCACATTGAATGAAGGGTTGGGCTGGAGCATCATGCACAGAAGACACAAGTTGGTGAAGGTTGCCGGGAGCGTGCCTGGAAGCTTGCCGGAGATAGAGAGGATGTGTGGGTTCTCGAGGGCCTCCTGCTTGAGGCGCTGGGCAGTCTCCTTCGGGGAGTGCTCGCTGCCGGCAGAAGCATCGCCGCTGGATGTGCGCCACGGCAAGCTGCCCTCCAGCATCTCCACAACAATGTATAGCCATGACCACAGGTCATCCCTCCGCCCTATCACCCCACGTGCACGCCAAAGCTTATCGATGTCCAATGCAATAACTCCATCTGCAAGGCAGTCCTTTCCTCCTCCTTTCTTCGCATTCACAAACCGACAGTACCGTACTTGCACTGATTTCATGATGCAATACCTATCGAACTCAAGCACATGATACTGATATGATCAGGCAAGAAGCACTTCCAGACTGACTACAAGCTGGAGCAGCGACTGCCAGGGGCTGCATTTCCGAGACGGTCATCGGTTCCCTTTGCTGAATCGCCCAATCACACAAAAAAGGCAGACTTACAGCGAGACAGGAGAAATGTGGCAGGCACTCACCCAGGTCCTGCTTGAGGTGGGCATGTATGGAGGCATATGTGGTGGACCCCCGGAACTCGCCAAATGCCTCGCGCTTGGGCAATGGGCTGCCATCGTCGTCCACAAAGCGGCGCGCGATGCCGAAGTCGATGATGCGCCAGTCGCCACCAGTGGCCATTGAGCGTGCGCCTGGGCCCTGATATAGCGCAAAGTTGGCCGGCTTGACGTCCCGATGGATGTATCCCGCTTTGTGCACCCCCTCCAACGCGTTCAGCAGGTCCAACGCTGTCCACAGCACAACAAGTAGGTTCAGGAAATGTTGTTGCAGTGGTACTTGAACTCTGTTCTTCCTGTGGCAAGTACCTTTGGAGGTCCTCTGCTATTTGAACAAGCAGCACCAGCGACAACTCCTCAATACCAAGCACGGGAAGGAACACTCGCTTGTCTATCTGCCATGCAGCAGGTGAGATAGAAGTGGCAGTCTCGACATACCAATCTTCTTGGCTGCTTGAGGCTGGATGCGCCCTTGCGGACTCGAGTGCCGAATCTCCGCCAGGTTGGCACCTAGAAGCTCCATGATCATGTAGAAGCGGCCCTCATATGTGCCCTCCCCCTCTGGCACCAAGCGGCATACTGGCGGACAGCTCTGAAGCTGCCTGAGCACCTGTCAGACAACCCAGAAAGAAAAAAACTAAAGAAGCTGCTCGCATTCTAGGGCACTTTTAACGCTTGTTACCTTGAGTACAGGAATGAGCCTGCTGACAATTGTGGCCTCTCAGCAGAACCCTGGCGATGCCTAACCCACGCAGTTGACCGAGAGAGTCACCTGAATCTCCGTCTTGACGGTTCCGCCGGTCCTACGGTCCTTGCGTTTGTCCAACAACTTATCAATCTTCACGGCGAACTGTGGCAAACAATGAAAGCCCCCTCAGTGTTGGCCTAACAAGTAGTTTCAAGAAGGTGTCGTCTGGATGTGCAGTGAAGCATCAGCAAAAGCAACACCATACCTTCTCATTATCTTTGAAAGTATCCAGAACCTCATATACCTCCGCAAACCCACCATCCCCAATCCTCTTAACCACTGACCACCGTTGTAAATTCACTCCCTCACCAAGCTTGACATCTTTCCTGAGGAGAGGTGGCGTCCTCGTCATTTCCTCAGAATTCCTTACTGATTTCCCACAAGATGTGTTGATCAAGGATCCTGCTTTTGGACAAAGCGGCAGGAAACCACAAACATCCTCTTTTGCCTGGTCAGCTGGAGAAAGGAACTCTGTGCACCACCAGGGCTTCGATAGGTAGGTCGTTGCACTGTCCAAACGAGTCAGCAATGATTGACGGGAAAGTGTTTGTTAAACTGCATTGGCCAGCATCGTCTGGTTTGCGTTTTCTTGTCAGTTTCTAAATTTTGGAGGGGTGGAAATTATCGACGCTGTTCTGCCGAGCTTAAAGGAAGGCAAAGCCCAGCTTTTCGTGCAGACTCGATCAGGTTCCGCTGAAAGTTATAATCTGCAATCTCAGTTTTCATCATCAGAAGCAAGCAGGTGTTGCTGCATCAGGCAGTGAAAGAGACCATGTTTGATCTGGGGATCGTACTTCTTCGGAGAAAGTAACTTAGCGCTGTTTTTACTCTTTGATCATCCGTAGGTGGAACAATGATTTGCTTTGGAGGAGTCTGTGTTCCAGTAAATCTGTTGCTTCCCTTTCTTATTGGCGTCTTACACCGCTATGGCTTTTTCCGGTGGTTCAAGCCTGAGTGGGTAACAGTCAGATACTGGCAACAGAGGTAATTTGATCGTCATTTTAATCACTTTCTGAGCTGCACAGTTTGGTGGTACACTTTGACATGCAGCATCCTGTGCAACAGGTGGAAAGGAACTGGAGCACACCCACCATCGCCAGAAGTGGAAGAGGCTGCAACTGCAGGCGAGAAGGGAAATCAAACCAGTCAATTGCAATACAAGGATGACAAACCAGTCAAAGCCGATTGAGCCAGCCCACTGCAACATATGCAGATTTAGCAGCGGTGGCCTTTACAACGCATCACAAATTGTGCATAGGCCGTGTACTAATTAGTACATATAGTTATGACATTGGAGTACATCTTTGCAATTAAGTCAGTTTCTGTTCCTCCTTCAGCTAGTGAGGAGCATTGCAGTGCTCAAATTCCAAAGTACAGAAGCAAACCTGCCGGCTCTAGCACGGCGCCAACCCCACATCAAGAGGACTTCCAACACTGCAAATGCCATGCGTTTGGTGCCGCTTATACGGCTTTCTATGTGTTAAGCAACATTTGGCAGCTTGATGTAGCTTTCACCATCATCTGCAAGCCTTGAGGTCTTCGCTGACTGCCAACGTGCCGGAGAGGCCTTCCCAGACGAGTTCTTGTGATCTTAGATGATGAAGGTCATGTGCCGCAAAACATTCTTCTTGTCCTGTCCAACGATGGGTGTCGACAGCAGCTTCTGCACGGCCTGTGATACTCTGCGCTGTGCACCATAGGTGTAGAGCACATACACGCCATCCCAGTACCTGCATGCACCAAGCGATGTTCAATAAGCCAGCGCAGCATTCACTGCTGCAGTGTTATGGCCACTAGACCTGAAGCCGACAGTCAGACAGGAAAACTCCCTGCCAAATGCAGTCGCAGGAACGGTGCATGGCTCGATCATTCTGAAGAACTCTGTGATTGACAGGCTCTGAGGCTTTGGTTCCGGCAGCCAACATTATATCCCTGCTGGTACCCAGTCAGAGTGACGCACCCGTCAATTGGGTATGCGAGATGCTGGGAGCCTCTGACAAGTGCGCTGATCTCCAGAGCCTCCTCCTTCTTTAAGAAGGCCTCGAATTTTGCTAGTTCCATGTCCCTGCAGACATGATGCAAATCCATCAGACCCTGGAAAACCCAGCACCCTCTCTAGAGCTGGAAAGCTTGCTTCAACCAGGTCAGATCATGCAGACATGGGGATAATATGGCGACACCCTCCAAGGGCTTGATCCCAAGAACACAGCAGGAATCATCAACTCATCCTGTGGATGATCAGAACACACCTCTCCTCCTCGCTCAGGTCTGGCCTCAAGACGAGCATCGTCTCATACCATACATAGCCCTCTGGAAGTGTAACGTCCTGGCCTGTGCTCTGGGCCAAAGCCTGCAGAACAGTAGTTAGCTCACTTCTTTGGCTTGTGCTGAAGGAGGCTGGACGGATGAGAGATGAGCTGAGAGAACGTTGTGAAAGTAAGGATTGCAACGGTCAACAATGTCTGGCCTCCCACACATATATCTAACTTGTCAACTAGGAAATGTTGCAAGGCCCTCGTATCCAAAGCACACTATGCCAAAGAAAATCGAAGATGCCACCCACCGCTGCTCTCCTCTGCACGCTACATCTGTTCGGTCCTGTCTGGGGGCCAGGGCTCTTTGCTGCTGTTCCAAACGGTCTCCTTGACAAACGAAGAAGTGGAGAAGGGGTTGAGGCTCCCGAGCAACTTCTGTTCGCTGTGCAGCTAAGAGCACAGCGGCTGTGCACTGCAGATATTGGGAGGCTCATCAGAGACATCTTACATCAAGAGAAATGCACAAGTTACCTTCAAGTATGCGGCCTGAATTTGGAGGCGATAAGGCGGTGTGGGGGCGTCCCACCCCTGGAACAGACGCCGGTCGAGACCGGGCTCCACTTCCGAGAGCCTTTGCGCGGGAGTCTTCAAACCGTTGGATCTCCAAGCCAGCGAAAACGTGGGGGAGGGCAAAAAACGCCTGGTTTGGTTCCAATAATCTGTGTTCAGCGCTGGTGTAACACCTGCACGTCCACACACCACCGAAATCTTTGACGAAGGTGTTCGACACGGAAAGATGTCAAGACCGGGAAGAGGGCTGTGTCATGAGGTGTTGGCTCCATACGAGATTGAGCGTGAAGAGCGAATCCAGAGAAATAAGCAAATCTTGGGTGGGCATCGGTGCTTCCATTGCCTGCATCCATCACAAGCAAAACGACGGACGCATGTGTTCCGACACCTCTTATCATTTATGATGATGAGTGATTGGCCTTGCCTGCATCTTGATTACATGCAACCGTTCTGTCGTATCCACAAATTTCCTGATCGGACCTCTGCGTGCTCACCTATTTGCTGCTGCAGAGGAGATGGGCATCATAAAGCAAGTCACTCTGCTCGAAGCGGGCCTCCGTTCCAGGAAACCAGGAACTAGCTCTAATCTTAGAAAAGCACAGAAGAAGGTGCTCACGATGCCAGGATGTCTACTCCTCAACTCTGACCCAGTGTCACAGTTTGGTTCTCATTATCCCAATTGGCTGCAGTGAGTAGCAATAGATTGTGGCCGCAGGTACAAAGCTGTCCATCCACGCCTCTGACGCGCCGATCTTCATCACGCATTGCGAACAAGCCTCCCGAGAACACCGGACTCACAGGGGACGAGCATGAGAGCCATGGTGCTACACACTCCACAAGTACAGGCCAGAATGTCGTGCTTTGCAAACAACAAGCAAAAACCTGGCTTAGATGGTGGTGGGGTGCAGGGCGCCTGGTGGTCGCTGAATCAGTTATTGACCCAGCGCATGAGCAACGCTGGTCAGAGTATGTCAGCAAGCACCGCTGCGACAGCCAGAGCCGGGGTTCTGTCTATGACAGCAAAGCTGGTGCGGACTATTGAAGCAAGAAAGTCAACTTTTTGGACCTGATGAGACGCTTGCTTTCAAAAGTGGTTCACTCCAGATGCATGACGACACGTGTATGGGACTGCTAGATCAATGAGGATGTTTGTGCAGGGATCTGCTGCCACTTCTGCAGGCAGAAGAAACTGTGTGGCGAGATGGACTGCCGCCGCTGCAGTGAGCGCAATCCAGAGCTTCCCTGCCTGGGTGCTTTCACTTATTCCTTGCAACATATCCCAGCCATGTGGTGCACATCTTCTTTTGTGCAGGGAATCGCAATGTAGCAGGGACAGGGATGAGTAACAGGAACTCAATTTACATGAAACACAGAGGTGTTCCCACGATTGACAAGGGTCTTGGGCGAAATGCAGGGAAGTCGGAGTGCACGAGGTGCGGCTCAGCCACGGGCCGCTTCTGCCGCGCATGCCTGCTGGTCAGGCGCGCACCTACTCTGGTTGTGTTGACCGCATCTGGGTTGCATGTGATTTCACGGCATCTGGGCAGAAGCTGCACCGTTGGTGGGCCGCGACATGGTGTGTTGTATCTTATGCAAGTACGCCATCAATGGCAGCTCAACTTTTGCCACCAAACTTACATTGGCTTTGGAGGCTTGAGTTTTGCCACCAATGGCATAATTGTAGATATGTGAAATGGTGCTGTTGACTGTGGCAGGTATGGCATGACCCTGGAGGCTGTGCGTGAAGAGATGGAGGCGGGCACCTGGCTGTGCCCCCACTGCTATGAGGACGACCATCCTGATGAGGTGCAACTCTCACTCTTCTGGCGGACAGTGCTAGATGCAATGAACAGGCTTGAATGCTCACCACTGTGCAGTGCTTCAGCAGTTCTGCCTGTACAAACTGTGTGCTCCATTCATTACCTGAAGTGTGGCAGTCGCAACTTGTCCCAGCAATCGCAGTCATGGTGACTTGGCTCTCATGCCAGACAAGTCATGGAAGTGGCTGTGCATGTGCAGGGCTGGATCTGCAACTCCTCCATCTGCATGACCAAGCGCGGCCTCAAGCCGACAGGCATTGCCATCTATGATGCGCAGCAGAAGGGCTTTGCCTCTGTAGCGCACTATGTCCAGGTAGGAAGCCGCCCATGCCGCATATCATGCAGACCAACCTGCTGCTCCCTCTTCTCTATCTGCTGTGGGCCTCCCCTGTGAATGTCCAGTGATGTCAGGGCGCTGCTTTGCATCCCCTGACACTGGAATCATAATGTTTGGCAGAGTGGTACATGCATTGATTTGTTTGGGTGCTGCAGGCACAGCAGCTGGCGCGGTCAGGAAAGAAGCTGGCCGCAGTGCCAAAGCCAGCGCCAGCCGTCAAGGTGCAGAAGAAAGAGGTCAAGCTCATGGCAAAGCCGGCGGAGCAGCACGCCGAGATCAGCAAGGGCCAGCCGATTGGTGGTGGCCCCGAAGCACCGGGCGCGGCTGGCGCGGCGGCTGCCCGGGACGGCAGCGGGGCGGCCAGCCCGCAAGCCTCCTCCGAAGCCACTGTCGTTCTGGTTGACCTGGCAGGCGATCAGGACGCTGAAAGTGCTGACGCGTGCGCCAGCATGGCAAGAGCAGCGGGGAAGGAAATTGTGGACGCTGCCGATCCCGCAGCGCGCCGTCCTGCCGCACACACGCCTGTCAAGCGGCGACTGCCGGCTAACCTGCCAGGTGACCATGCTTCTTCTCCGGCAATAAAAAACTCATGAATCATTCCGTCCTGGAATATACTCTGAACTCTCAGAGCCCCGGCGCTCCAGTGCTTGTCACATTGACCATTTTGGTTCGACCTCTTGTTGGTGAAGCGCCTGAGGCCAATGTGCTCAAGAACCAAATGCAGCAGTCGTTCGAGGAGGAAATGCCTCTATTACATCACTGCCAGGTAAGGGCCATGTGCAATGCTGCTCTTGCAGGGTTTGAGTCTGAAGTAGGTGGTGGTGTTGTGCTGCAGCTTCTGAGGGCCGACTGACACGGAGGCAAGGAAAAGAGATGCTGCAGGTCACGCCAGCTGACCAGCTGGAAAAAATTGCCGCTGCCCCGTGCGCACGAATTACCTGCTCAAGGCGGCGCTTGATTACATAGACAAGCTAGCAATGCCGGGTTGACTTGATGTGCAAATTTGAAACACTCAATTTCAATGATATTTTATCATGTACTAAAACTTTTGCTGAATTACATTTCATGCTCTACAGAGGTCCAACAATCTGGGACCTTTTAACTCATTTTGGCAAAATGATTTTGCAAACATGAATTGGAAAAGTTGGCGCATGCACATGTGTGGATGTGATAACTGGCGCGCAATAACATACAGGCGCGCATGCATGTTATATCTGGCAGACCAGCAGCCCTCACAAGGCAACCAGCTCGTCACGTGAGTTGTAAGAGCTCGCATGGAACCCAGTCTTATTTGCTCATTACGCCCACTGAATTGGCAGAGGAAGTCCGCCGCCTGGCTGACACAGTCCTTCCCAGCTCAGCACCAGAACTCTTGGCTGGCAGCAAAACTCCCATGCCACCAATCGTTGATCCCTTGCTGTGCCGCTGTGCTCTCGCTGCCACCCCGACGATGACACCGCTTTGCTGCCCACTAACGCCACTGCTTCTAACGCTGCTGTGCCCTGTTCCAATAGTGGATTGCGCCCTGGGGAGACCAGGTGCATCGGATGATCTCCGCTGGGTGGTGAGCGGGAATGCCGAGTCTGGGGCGTCAATCCTAGCCGCTGCAGATGAGGTGCGCCCCGACAGCGCGCGGTGCGCTGCAAAGATGGACCCCCGTGTGTCTGTCTGGGGTGGGGTTCTGGGGGATGCGGGCTGGCTGTCCCCCCGACTCAGCCTGCCCAGCGCTGACTGTGCCCTCACAGGGGATGCAGGCGCTGAGGCAGCCTGTCCAATCACCTGTTTGCCAGGCGCAAAGGCTTGCATAAAAAAAACTTTGCTTCTTTCAAGCTCTTCATGAAGTGTTCCCATATATCTCTGAGTCTGCTATGCATGCATGCTTGCTGACACACTCTGCTTGAACAGCGTCTCTGTGATAGCCTCTGGAGAAGAGAGGTAGAGGTAGTCTGCAGAAGCTGATGTTTGAAGGGCACTGACAGAGGCACACCTCGTCCACCTTCCTACGCAGACTGGCCTTGGCCACGCACTTATCAAGCACGGCAGCCAGCTGCATTCCCGGCACGGTTTGAGCCAGGCCGCACAGGATGCCCTTGCCATGCATCCTTGTATCAGCCATCCCCTCTTCCAAGTAGCCGGCCGCTACTGACAGCAGCCTGTTCATTGTGGCTGGCACATCTGCACACAAAACAGGAAGATTCCTCCCAAGCCCCGAGATGCATTGCAGCATCCTATGCAGATATCATTCAATCAGAGGTCAGGCAAGTCAACATGAAACACTGCCCTTAGATACTGCCAAATAGCTTGTCATTGTAAAGACCTACCTGTAATTTTCTGTGGATCACGCTGCACACATGCATCGAGGTGTGCGGCGACCTTCGCACGAATGTTTGCATTTTTGTGTGTAGCGCAGCCAAGGAGCGCTGCAACCACCTGCAACAAGCACAGTAGCTTGCTTGCCCATTCTGCATCAAATGATGACACATTATTTTCATTTCTCATATAACATGGCATGACAGGGCCACAGTATCTGAGTAGATATTATGTAGCGTGACACTGGTCATGTAATGGGGTGAGACTGACCTTCTGCTCAGAAAGGCAGGCCACAATGGTAGCCAGAGTGTGATCGGCCGCCAAGGAGAGCGGGCTGCTGCGGCCGGCTGTGCTCACCTCTCCGGCCCTCTTTGCTACGGCCGCCACCATTGTGTCAGCGCCTGCATGTGCCGCAGGCCCGAGCGTCTGCACCGCATCCTGCGCACACAAATCACTGATGAAGAGCACTCCAGCATTATGCCATGGTAGAGCACTTCTTGGCGAAGGGTACTTTCCCCCGTGACAGCATTGGCTGACCCACAGTGTCCGGCATGACCTCAGTCACTGTGAGACGTGAGACTTGATGAGACCCCTCTATGTTAGCCTGCAACATCCCTGATCACTTCTTCTCTGACCACCCCCACTGTCTTAGTCCATTCTTGGTGGATTGACCATCAATGATGCGTCAGACGCACCCAGTTAGAAGGAGTAGAGGAGGAGAAGGTGTGCACTGCAGCCTCAGCAAGAAGGGACAGACCTGCAGGAGGACCATGGCATTGAGGGCTGTTTGACTGCGCAGCGCGTCCACAGCGGGCGTGACAGCCGAGATCAGCGCCATTGCCTGGCCGGCCGCCACCTCGGGATGGTGCCTCAGCAGTCGCCTTGCATTCAGGAGAGCCTGTGCAGAGCATAGACTTGCAAATGAGCATGATCGCGCATGAGATGAGGACACGTAATCCAAACTGGTGCAGGACGTTTGCAGTGGAGGGGGACTCCTCTGCCTCAAGCACTGGACACATTCTCGGTGGGTTTGAACAAGGTCTTCCAGTCAACCACATCAAAACAGGAAACATGGCACTGGGAAGGGAGTGCTGAGCGTCTCACGGTGTTCTGAGCTTGCCAGTCCAGTTCCGCCCGCTGCGCTGCATTGGCTTGCGCAAGTGCCTTCAGGACTGTTGTCATGGTCGCCCGCGGATCAGCACACGGCTGTAGCAAGCCTTCTCCATCAGCGCTGGCTACCTGCTTCAGGCCTCCTGTGCCACAAGCAGGATGGTGATCATACAGTTCAATGGACACAATATTTCGAACATCAAAGGTCTCTGAAATGGCAAAAGTAAGATCAGGACGCATGCCTGATGACGAGAGATCATGCAGCGGACGGGCGCTGTCAAGGACGAGAGTTTCAAAGTTCTGCAGCATAATTATTCCCAGTTGAGTTTGACATTCAAAGGCCAATACCGCATGTAGCACAAAGCCGCACAACTATCATATGGGAGAGTTTCAGCGTTATCAGAAAGAAAATGCGCACCGGGATAGCAAACATCTTTTGAGGACCTGGCGCCTTCACAGAAGAGCTTTCACCATCACTAGTTGTGATTGACGAGACCGAAGACGCATCGCTTGCGCTGTCAGTATCAGGTGCTCTGCTGTCCGCTGTGAATGGCGCTATGGAGATGCTGCTCTTATTAATCCATGCAGATCCGTACTGCATGTCTGAGAGGCTCTGTTGAGCCTCTAGGGATTGCAGCCTTGGTACAAAAGCACTCTGGGCCCGCTTGAGGTCCTGTGCAGCAGTTGAGCAATGTGAAGCAAATCATTACTGCAAAGCATAGCAAAAAGCATCTCCGTAATGGCAGCTTCAAGCATATTGCCAAGTGGAAGCACCTGCTGGCGGCGCTTCAATTTCTGTAATCGATCACCGCTGCTATAAGGGCGATCACTTGCTGTGGCACTCCGGCATTCACCCGGAGCTTCACTTGCGCTGTCACATTTGCTGGCACTAGATTGGACTGCTTCTCGTGCAAGTGGAAAGGCGCTAAATGCCCTGGGAAGTAGTGCGTGATCAAGGGGATGCACGTTACTGGTCATGGAATGGGCGCTGCCCAGTGGGTAATGCGCTTCTAATTTCTGGGCCTCAAGCCAGTTGGGAACACCTTTGAGGTCCTGGTACTGGGTAAGGGCACCATGCCCCGAAGGAGAGGCTGTGGAGACCATTTCGAGCATGTTTGCAACTAGAAGAACCCCTTGATTTAAATCGAGGACATGTGAGATTTTACTGTGGCGACCACTGTGCACTTCTTTAATGGCTGGACTGCTGCTTTAAGGGCTTTCTACGACGGAACACCAATTTAAGGCTAGTAATTGTAGATGTTACGTTGTAAACAGGATATAACGGGATTATGGTCCACCATTGTGCTCGCCATTTACCAGACCGGGTTCTTGGACACCCGCGGCATCTGCCATTTACGACCACTTTAGCGGCGTGCAGTCACATGAGTGCTTAGACCGTATGGTGAATAACTATATCAATCAAGTTGATTATATCTCTCATGTGCGATTTCATGTGACCAGTAGGCTTGCGCTTTTCCCTGGTGTCTCGGCAATTTCGGGGCCACTGCCAAATCTGGAACCTGCATGCTCCAGCCGCAAACGTGACTCATTGATTGACTTCATGCTGCTTCTTATCAGATCGTAAACGCACATATATTTCTTTAGAACGTTCCAACTTGCGTTTGACCTAAGTAAGGAGCGCTTGGTTTAATTTAGATTGTGGAAGGGCTGGAGTTGTGTTGGCTTTCTTTGATCGATACGGTTGCCTTCATACGAAGACGCTTTGTATTTAGCCATCGTCTTAAAGGGGGTAGTGTCGGTTCGAATTTCGCCATTAAATCGCACTGTAGACCGGCATGCAGATCTGTAACAGGTGCTGGACGTCTAGATGGCAACTACAACCTAACGGTAAACTTCGTTGAAGAGCCCAGTGGAAATTTGGTGATAATCCCATTGATGTACAATGTAAAAGAGTTTGCTGACCGAGATATTACTGCGATTGAGGAGCATTTGACATAAATGCCACTTATTTGGACAACAGATCTGCGGGGCTTGAGGTGGACGAGGTCTCCCCACTGCATATCGCAAGAGTACCAGCGCAGGTCTGTGAGGAAAAGACATGTTCAGGTAGAAGCCCCGAGCATCCTTGCCACCGTCTGTTTGACGTGATGGTGCACCAGTCGAGTTCCTAACAGCACTCCCACCTGTTGCAGGCGTCTGTGGCCTCCCCTAGTACGAGCTCAGCTACCGAAGATGCCACGGTTGGTGTTCTCAAAGTACTTTAAGTTTGTTTAAACTAACTCTTTTCTGACTGAGAGGGCCAATCAATGCACCCACTTCTAGGGGAGAAGAGAACAGATCATTTCCTGCTTGTAGCAGGAGAGCGAGGGTTATGACGTCTATGTGAATCATCCAGAGCCCCTGGATGAAGGCGAGGAGAAGCATCTCATCTCAGCCTTTGTAGCCGATGAGTCCGGTATCATTAACAGGGTGGCCGGTGTGTTTGCCAGAAGAGGTATGTAGGAATAGCCTTGGTGGGCATCAGGGCATCAAGATGTTGTCCATTGAGACAACCTTTGAGTACATGCCAGATGCCACTTTCTGATATTTTGAACTCCGGGGCTGCAGGTGCCAATATAGAATCCTTGGCTGTGGGCTTGAATATTGACAAAGCCCTCTTCACCATTGTGGTGACCGGCACACAGAGCACAGTGGTGAGCAGACCAAAGTCTGGGGTCACATGCTGATGGAGCCAAGAAACATTTTGGCCCTGTTTTCCTGATCTGCAATGCATTGTTCTGTCATGCTATCATCTGCAATGTCATGCAGGCCAACTTGGTGAAGCAGCTGGCTAAGCTGGTGAAAGTGCGCTATGTGGAGGATATCACAGCATCTGAGCGTGTCGGTGAGAACCTGCTCTTCCCTTTTCTTGGCTCGGCTCTGAGGGAAATCATGGCTCATAGCGACAGATCACATACCTGACACCCCAACCAGTCCATTTCTGGGTGCCATGCATGCTGCTGGTAAGGCATGCAGTGCTATGCAGAGCGCGAGCTGGTCCTTTTGAAGATTAGAGCACCCCCAGGCCCCGCCAGGACGGAGGTGATGCAGCTGATCGACATCTTCAGGGCACGAGTTGTGGATGTGTCAGACCGCAGCATGTGCATCGCCGTGACCGGCGATTCTGGCAAGGTGTGATCGCCTGCTGCTGCCAGCTTCAATTGCCATTGCCTCAGCATCTCCGCTCTTCCCTTCTGCAGAGACAACCTACCAAATAGCTGTGCCTGACTTAGCTTCTGCTTTGATGTGATTCTTGAAGGTTTTCTTAATGTAGATGTCCTCATGTTGGGAGCAGGAAGATCTCCAAGATAGCATGTCCAAGCAGAGCTAAGCCATGTGCAAGGCTGGGTGAGAAAGTATGAGTAAAACAAGGCTCGGGGTGTTGTGCTGACAGCATATGGCCGTGCGTGTGTGTGTGTGCGCAGACGGCGGCGCTGCAGGGAGTGCTGCAGAAGTTTGGCATCATGGAGATCGCGCGGACGGGCAAGATAGCGCTGAAGCGAGGCGAGCAGCTGCTGGAGATGGGCGGCTGGGGCGACGGCGCCACGCAGCGCGCTCGCACAAAGCAGACCACGCTGACTGCTAGCAATGGAGCAGCGGTGGCCACAGAGGCCCCCGGTTTCCAGGGGGAGGGCGGCTCCGAGGGAGATGTGTACACTGTGGGAGGGAACGGGCAGCCAGGTCAGCAGCATGACACCTGCACCTTCCATCATACTGCTCATACAGATATATGCAAATCTAGAGAACCCAGACTTACACTTGTACTGGCGTCATGTAAGGCATCATAGCTTTTTGCACTTCAATCACTCCTGAATAGCTTTGTTGTTGCTGAACATGCAGCATCTGAAGGCAGATTGCTTCTTCATGTGGGCCCTGCTTTTGCGGCTGCCCTTGTATGCATCTTTCGATGCCATGTGTATTGCAGGTGTGTGGGATGTGGACAACGTGTTGGAGGCAACCTATCAGACCGGGGAATTTGAACCGCACACGCTTTCCATAGAAGTGGAGGATGTTCCAGGCGTGCTCAACCAGGTGATTATCTTAACTCCAATTGTGCCATATCGTATCTCGTGTCCCTGAAGCCCTGACTTGCATCATGTGCAAATGGTGTGTTTCCTCACCATGGCTGACTCTCTGTAGGGTGCAGTCTAATTGAGTGAAATTGGTTGCAATTGCAGGTGACGGGAGTGTTTGCACGGCGCGGTTACAATGTGCAAAGCTTGGCGGTGGGCAACAGCGAGGTGGAGGGCCAGTCACGCATCATCATGGTCATCCCGGGCTCCGCAGAGGGCACGTCCAAGATCATCAAGCAGCTCAACAAGCTTGTGCATGTGCAGCAGGTGCTACTGCGCGCAACCCTTATCCCCCAGAATGCTCATGTAACTTACACTGCATGCCATCTGCAGCAGAGGGTGATGACTGTATCTCCATCTGGATGTAAGCTGGGCCCATTTGGCATGAGATGGATGAATCATTAACGTGGTGCTGTCTGCTAGAAGAGGTTGTCGGATGAAGTTCAATAATAGCAGCATCTGTAGCAGGGCAAGTGGCGGAGCAACGCCAGGGGTTGTCTCAAGAGTCTTGTGTTTGTTGTGGATGACATTCAACAAGAAGTACAGGACCTGATGGTGCTTGTCTGGCAGAACAATTTCGCCTGTGCTCATAATATTTGCCAATCAGTCATGACCTTTCCGAAGAGCCCCAGGTTGGGAACCAGGTCTCTGAGGTGCTCGTGGCACGTGCATGTGGCAGGTGAAGGACCTGTCATCCAAGCCATACGTGGCGCGGGAACTGATGCTGATCAAGGTGCAGTGCCCGGCAGCGCAGCGCCGCGAGCTGAGCGACCTGGCCAACATATTCCACGGCACCGTCTGCGACGTCTCCCTCAACACCATCACGCTGGAGATGACAGGCAAGGAGGACAAAATGCATGCCCTCCAGGGCCTGCTCGAGCCTTACGGTGCGGCCCATACAGCTTACTGAGTGCTCCTGTTACATGTGTTTTTCTAATTCCTCAAGGATGTGGCGCATTGATGCGCACCTCTGTAAAATTTTCTTCACTCACCCCATCAAGGCCATGATTGCTGCTGGCATGGGAGGCTTGACACAGGAACTGTGCCTGGATGGGTCTGATTCAGTAGAGCATGCATTATTGTTCGACTATGTAAAGCACATGCGTATGCGGTGAGTGGGATTCTGTGACACGATGTGTGTGGTGCATACAGGGATTTTGGAGGTCGCAAGGACGGGCCGTGTGGCACTGCCCAGGGATTCTGGGGTTGACAGCAGGTACCTGGGACGTCACAAGAGCAGACGCATCATGCTCTGAGGAAGCAGTGCTCAATGAGACTGGATATCCATCGATGCCATACTCGAGAGGAAATCTATACTCGTGGTCATCATGCATGATTCGCTTTTGCAGGACAGGGTGATTCGCCTGGGCACTGTCCATGAGAATCTCATGATCAGATCAACAGACTCTCATATCGGATATGGCCATGCATGGTTTTCGATTGATGAGTTTGGCATTGAATATGGTTTTCATGCTGCATCATCAGCTGAAAACTGTCTCACTACAACATGATATGAATTTTTCTTGCTTAAAAGTGTAAGTTTCAACCAGCGTTTGGTCATGCATCGTTGGTCCAGTCACTGAGTGGGTGCTCTGCATGCTGAGGGCTGCCAGATTAGGACAGGAGGTTCGAGAGGCGTTCTCAGACGAGGTATCCAATTGCACGCTCAACAGCGATAACAAACACAGACAAGATGTCGACATCTCAGGAGCAAGAGCTGATTAGCACGTTCAGTTCTGTGACTGGTGCAGATGTTGTCACAGCGCAGCATGTTTTGGAAGCACACGCGTGGGACCTGAACAATAGTGTGGAATTTTTCTTAGAGCAGGGAATCAATCCATGCCCACCATCACTGCAAGGTCACCCTGTTTCCATCGATGAGGAATTTGACGATGCTGTGGAGCATCAAGGTCCAGCACCACAGCCTGTTCCACCTACAAGGATTCCTGTGCCTGTTTCACCACCGGTTCAGGGAAGACGACCAATCGCAAGCCATGATCTCAGCAACGAAGATGAAGAAGAGGATGACATGCTCCAAAGGCTCCTGAATCAGCGCGCTCGATATCGTGGTGTGCTAGCTGTCTGTGTTTCAGGATGTGCCATAGTGCTTCGCTGACACTGAAGAGAAGATGTTCTTGGTGACTAGTTGCTGCAGTTATTTATAGGTATCGCAAACACAGAAAAGTATTGTCCCTCTATTAGTGCTCATATAACTTCTTGGCAACTGCAGGTGGAACAGATGGTGCTGACAATCGTGGAGGTAGCGAAATGCCGGAGCTGGTAGGTCCAGCTGCTAGTTGTGTCTTTGGCAAAGTACCTTGGTGAAAGTAATGGCGGATGTGACATTCTGTCCTTAGCTCACTGGCGATACTCCTTTATTGCAGATTGATAGTGATGGACTCGAAGATGACGACGTACAGATTATCGAAAACGGCACCAGCACTCGTCCAGGAAGCGATGCACAGGGAAATCGTGTGACGAGGACCACAGCCCAGAATGGCTTTGCTAGCAGCAGTGGAGGTGACGAAAACAACTCTATGGTTTGCACCATCGCAACTGCGAGCGAAATTGGGATACATGCAGCAGTAGTCCCTTTTGCATTTTGATAGCTGAGCTTGGGAGGAAATGGCTCAGGTGCATTTGTTGATGACATGGATGATGCCCCACCTGTACGTCAGAGGAGGTCTAGACCAAGGGGTGCTGCTGCAGCTGCTGGCCGTGACCTGGATGCATTGCAGGTGCGAGTATCCTCCATCGCATTTTATGTGCATCTTGAGGAGGCATTGTGAACCTGAGCATTGGGCAGGGATGCTCTGTCCGGAAAAACCACTGAGGAATGTTTCATTTTGTGCAGGAGCTCGGAAGGCGGCTTGGAGTCCCGGATATAGAGCCCTTCCAGATGCCACCTGTGTTGCCGACTGGGCCTCGGATGCCGGCGTCCTTGCAGGCACAAATCTCTGGTGCTGGGGGCAGGCGCATGCCAATCCATGATGACGATGAGCTGCAGCTTCCAGATGGCATCAATGTGGAGGAAGCCAGGTCAGCCTTCAGCTATGGATCAGCATTTGCTTCTGAAATAGCACAAAGGAGCATAGCCCTTTTGATTATTGCGATGGCACCAGACAAACACCTGGGCCCGGGGGTTGCCAAGGCTGCTCCATGTATGTATCTGGCAGCTTAAGTGCACGTGTGCCGCTGCTCGCATGAGAGGCCATGCGGTGAATATCGACAAATGTGATGTTGCATGCACCTGAAAAGATGGCGTGTGCAGGATGCTGGAAGCGGCCATGCTGGGCATCCCATATGAGGGCCGCATGCCCGCCATGAACGAGCCATGGCAGCCGGCAGCGCCCCCCGCGCCGGAGGTGGTTGCTCAGCGCCAGCTGCGCGAGGAGCAGGATGCTGCATACCAGGCATCCCTGCTGGTGAGCATGTCCTTCTGCTCCTCTTCTGTACTGGTGCAACAACATTGTGCTGGGTTTACGCTGGTGCATGCTGCTGGAAGGGGCTCGTGTGCAGTAGGATGTGATCATTCGTAAGCTCATGGGAGGGTCCTTTTCGGAGAGTCACACACACATTCCTGGAAGCAGGGTTGTATCTGCATATTGGCCAAATGGCAGCCCAACGAGGATTGCGACAAGGAGGATTGAAGATGCACAAACCTTCCTGAATTTCTGGCAACCGAGGCTGGCACTCACACAATACTGCCTTCCGATACTCTCATGCTGATGATTTGAAACGGCACTGAAAGAACGCACGCCATTGCACAGGCGGACATGGAGAAGGCGCAGAGTGCGAAGCGAGCAGAAGCGGAGGCGCAGGCAGCAGAGCAGCGCGCCGCGGCGGAGGCTGCAGCGGTTGCGCAGGCCGAGCGCGCGGCAGAGCAGCTGATCAGTGACAAGCGCGCCCGGCTGCCTGCCGAGCCGGCGGCCAGCGATGCAGATGCCATCACTGTCCTCGTCCGCCTCCCCAACGGCGGTCGCCCCTCCCGCAGGTGAGTCAGTCAGTCATTTACATCTTTTCCAGCAACTTATTGCTGCTATTCAGATGTCTGCCTCTGATCGTCAGAGTCAGCACCCAGCATGACATCCGAACATTCACAAAGAAAGCAGGGGCTCATTTTGAATGGGTTTCTCTTGGGGCGCTGGTGTGCTCTTGACAGAAGCCATGCCAGTAACAGTTTGCAAAGGCAGATGACAACAGTAATAAGAGCAAGGGATGGTGGTATGCTTGCGTATGCAGAAGTTGAGTTGTAGGATAACTTGCAGCTGCTGGCTACAACATTTATGCAATAATTGGTTGTCAGGTCCCATATCAGGGCGTACGGCCAGAATCCCAGAGCATATGCTTCCATCACATCCTGATACTCCTCACATTCCATTGCACAGAAGCATAATCGGGGACAGGTGAAGACAAACATGGGGGTGTCCATGCAGGTTCACAAAGGACACACAGCTGGCGACGTTGTTCGACTGGGTGGACGTCAATGTGGCGCCAGAGATTCAGCCGGGCACATTTCGCCTGGTCACACCCTTTCCGCGCAGGATGTTGCTGTCCGGCACCGCAGGATCCCTGCAGGACTCCGGGCTCACACAGAAGCAGGAGGCGCTGTTCCTGGAGCCCATCTAGATTCTGCGGTGTTCTGGCTCAGCATCAAGTGGGAAGGAATCCAAGACAGAAATAGTTCCTGGCCCGGCAAGTTGTGTCAACGAGATGAGTTCTGGTTGTTCTCACATGCAGAAAGATGCGACTGAAATGTCACTGATGTGTTGTGCTGCGGCACGGAGCGCATCATGTTGAGTATTTCTTTGCATTTGCACTCATTGCAGATACTCTCAATTATTGTCTCGCATTTGCTTTAGATCATCGATGCATGGCAGTCAGAGGAGGAAATCATGCACTCTTGTTCAGCATCAAGGCTCCCTTCACCATTGCCCATCTAGCTGTGCTTTTGCTAGGCAAAACGCATGTACAAATGTGTTGTTAAGGCAAGGCAGCGTTATGGTCTTGGTGCTTGCACAGATTCGCCTACTGATCACAAGTTGTTCAAAGTTGCCAGACCTCTGGTTTTCGTTTTAGTCTGCGCATGTCCACATGCATCTTGTAAAGGAGGACTTGTCAGACTGGCATACTATAGTACAGTTTACAAATGCTATGTATTGTATGGGGTTACTGGGCTTAAGCCCAGTAACCCCATACATACCCCCGGGGCTCAGCGCTTCACTGGAAGCTTCCAGTGAAGAACTGAGCCCCGGGGGGCTCATGCATTGCAGTTTTAGCGCTAAATGTATATTAATTCTACGAAGTACTTTTGTGCTGGCAGCTCTGGGCACCGATGCACTGGTGGGTCTGGTGAACAGTCCCAACTCATGACAAAATCCATAGCAAATTTCACAGTGGCACTCAGGCTCTCACATATGCTATTTATCATGCGTGTACTTAAGTAAGCTTACAAATGTACATCTATGGCATTTCAATGAGGCCACGGACTGACTGATTACTGGACACACATCAGCCTTCGAAGAGTTCTAGATATCCTGACAGAGGTGCAAAGGTCTGCACGAGAAATTCAGTAACGTGCAAGTGCGCATCTCATCTAATGATGCACAGACCTTTGCCTCTATCATCTACTCTATCAACACACAGATATGCTCTCAACTGCAGCAAGAAACCTGATGTTAAAACTCAATCTACAAGGACCTGACGCAGACGAATACACGACGTCAATTGCACAGCTAAAAAATTCAGGTTGGCCAAAACCTCAGACCCCCACCAAGCAATATAATACAAATCTATAACTCGAGAACCTTTTGGCATTTGCCACACGACACATGCCAGACCTACACCTGCAGGTGGACAAGCACCCAAACACCGGTTATTTTCCCCAATTTGGTGACAGGGGCATGCCTGATGACCAAAAGCAAATTGTCCCTTGCTGGGCTCGTGGGTCGCTCCAGCAACCAAAGAAATTATACCACAGACAGACTGGAAACAGGTAGATGCACTAGGAGCAGACACCCAAGAAGTGCGCTGCAGCCCTTCATCCGTGCGGAGCTGGTGCCGGCTTTGAGAAGGGCGCGGGCAGCCCCATGCGACCTGTGGTGGGCGCCCTGGAGTAATTGCTGCGATCGCCCCAGAACAAATTTCTCAACCACTTGACTTAGAGTTATACAGTTTGGGGGTCACGGTTCAGGGTATATAAGATGAGGGTAAAGGGGTATTCACCATAATAAGCCTTCTTCATGAGTGCAATCGTGGATTTAGGCTTGGTACCAAAAAAACCATACTTAAGAGGGGTATAGAGCAAAGTGTTTGAGAGACGATGCCTACCTGCGATCCGCAATCTGGGCCGCTTCAAATGCGTGCAGTTCTCGCGCGGCGTGCCCGTTCTCGGCGGCCAGCCAGGCCTTGGCGAGGTCATAGCAGAGGAAAGTGACGGCGTACTGCGGCGCCTGCTTGAGCCATGTGAGCCACACGCCCGCATACAGCGCTCCCACACCCTCCGTGCGCGCTATTGCCATCAAGGCGGCTAGCGTACCTGCGCCGGCACACCAGAAATCCAATTGTTGGAGACAGCCTCAATTAGTAGGGCCCTTCAGAGATTTGACATGTTCCAATCCCATGGCGCGCCTGCAAACTAATTACTAACAACAATGACACAACCCAGACCGCTACAGTGGCCTGGCCTGCTCCTTTAGCAAAGCAAAGGAAATGGCGGGAGTTTGTGCTTCTTGACACATGCATGCGAGGCATAAGAGACAGTTATAAGGCAAGGACGACTCCTGTGGTGGGCACGGTGCCGACCATGGCGCCGCTGCCGTCTACTACAGTGGCCTGCTCCCTTTTAAACACTAGAGGAAGTGGCTGGAGCGTGTGCTTCCTGACACATGCAGGTGAGGCATGGGTTGCAGAAATGAGGGGCAGGAAGGACACCTTTGGTGGGCAAGGTGCCCATCATGGCGCGGCGGCGCACGATCTCCAGCGGGAAGCTGGCGCTGCTCGACGCGATGGCCGCTACCGCGCCAAACGCCATCGTCAGATGTGGCGGCACGTTCTCCTGCCCTGTTGACTGCAGCCTCACAGCACATCAATCAGCTCACTTGTCCCAGGCCAACCCTCATGCCTGTCGCTGTGACGTTTGGAAAACCAGTGGATTCATGCTTGAGGAACTCGTTGTGGGCGTTTCCAGTGCTGTCTGGTCGCCTTTGGGAAGTCCTTGTACTCTTGCAGGCCCTGCTGCTGGAAGAGTACAAGGAGTTCTCCGAAGGACCAGACCGCAAGTGGACGCCCACAAGGAGTTCCTCAAAGAGCTACACACAATGCCATCCTGATAGAAGCAGATTACCAATCTCACGCCGATGTACTCAAAAGGGCAGCATTTCATGCTCAGCCTCTTACTGTAGCATTTTTTGTGTCCCCAACACGCACCCTCTACATGTAAATCAAGCATGGGACAGCTTTGAAGCGGAAGCAGACAAGTGCTGGTGCAGCACGGCGCACCTTTTTGTAGGCCCATTTGAGGCCATCATATGAGCCGAGCCTGATTGCAGAATAAGGTATGGCGCCCAGCACACTCGCGCCAAGACCCTGCAGGTCAACCAATTAGAAGCCAGTTGAGGCAGTGCGCCATGCTTCACACCACCCATTGCATCCTGCAGCACTACTACTAGTCGTTTGCACCAAACTCCAGGACATGGAATGCAGGATGTAGCAGGTAGAGTGAGTCTGAGAGCAGGGCGCCCTCACCCGGTAGAAGGCTGGGATGCCCTCCTGTCCAAGAATGAGGCGGAAGGCAGTGGAGACATTTCTGTACGTTTTGTGGTCCACAGCAAGCCGCGTCCGCACTGTTTCTAGCGGGAACATTGCCAGCGTTGATGTCACCCCTGGCCGTGGACAGCATCAAATCCTCAGAATTCCCACATTCAAACTCACATTGACTGGTGCCATCACGCCAGTCATGAGCCCGGCAGCAAGTAGCAATGAGTCACTATGCTGCTTGAACAGCAGCAAGTATGACTCTCTGTCACCAGTTCACCAGCTGTCCATGGCACACCAGCCACTGAGAACAATAAATGTGGACTCTGAGAAGAAGCCGCTTTGATAGGCATGAAAGTGTGCAGCACACCTGCCAGGGCTCCAGCGACTGTGACACCTAGGCCGCTGGGGTGGCGTTTGCCGTCAGCGCCTTTGGGTCTCAATTTGCCGAATGCCTTCTTGTACAGGTCGAAGGAAGCCAGCTCGATGGCCTTTGATGGCATTGTGCGCAGCACATCTGCGAAACACACACCTGTCAGTTCCCTGAGATAAGACTGGCAGCGGCAGCGGGTCTTCCATATGCACAGACATGCTTCTTGATCCCCATATCTGCACCACCATTGCTCTTGTTCGCTTTTCCAGGGTCCCCATTAAGCGCTCGGCCAGCCCACCTGCTTCATTTCCGCTGAAGAATGCTAGCAGCCCACCCTGCTCATAGGTTCTCCTCACAATTTCCAAAACACTCCCCTGCAGGTGAACATGAATGTTTGTGTCACTCTTGCCCAAGACAGAATCACACTGAAGAAGGCGCCCCTGAAGATGGTGCCGGCGCCAAAGAGTGCATGGTAAGCAGAAAGGGTTGCCCAACAAGCTGCGCACCTTTGTGCCTGTCATAATCTGCATGCGGACGCTTTCAATAGGGGCTGTTGCTGTTTTGCTGATAGCACCTGTAGGAACAGAATGTCGTCACCATAAAATGAAGGTGTGAGAGTATCCCAACACTTGCAGTGACGGAATTGCCAGAGACGGTATGCAGCTTTGTGACAATTCAGCTAATCGCTTAAACATGGGAATCCTCTTTCACACCGAAGGCAGAAAGTTTCCCAACAACCATGGCGCTGAAGCTCACCTGCAAAGGCACCGGCCAGAAAGCGTCTCACATCTGCGGGCCATCCCATCATGTGATGCCGCAAACTTCTGCGTATTTGGGCTCCCAATGCCGCAAAGCAATCGTTCTGCAACGAATTTGGTTGGAGGGCTGCTGTTGCCGATGACAGCTGCAGCGTGCGCCTTCTCTGCCGTCGATTCTTTGAACCTCGCATGGACAGAGTGCACTTACTGCCATTGTAATGGTGTCCTGGCTGCCTGTACGAGGTAGATGGTTCTAACTCGAAGGCTGCCAAACTAATCGGCTCGCTAGCAAACTGGACAAAAGGATTCTGCTGAACAACTTTAATCTCTGCAGCCTTCAACACGGGAGGCATTTGACTCATGACTTCAGTCTACAACTGATGTTGCTCTGTCAAGTACCTCCGAGAATTGCCGACCAAATTCTGCATTCAGGAGGATGGAGGTGTCCAAAGCGAAGGTGCCTGCAGGCAGACCATAATCATCAGAAGCTCTGAAACCGTCGATGCCAAGAAGTTCAGACGATAGAACGTTCTATTACCGTCTTTGCTAACCATGGATTCAGTAAGAAGAAACTTGTATCTGGCTGCATCACTCTTGGCTATCGGTTCTGTCACGCTCATCACGGGCGTAAGTCTCTACTTTTCGGAGGATGAAGACGCCGACGGTGAGGCAATAGGCGTTTGTCCCATTACAAGTTGCGTGAAGTTCCTGAATAACAAGGCTCGAAAAATAACACAATCTGTTTCATCAGCAGGAATCGCTCTCACGAGCCTGGGCTGCGTTGTATTTCTGCCTGGCTTAGTGTATTCTTGGAGTGCTTTCCGATCATGGCAACGACACGAAGGCTACTCTGAAGAGTTCAGGGCTATAAAGTAGTTACTTATGGCACTGATATGTATGTTAGATTGGACGGTGCAGCAGTAGACAGAACAGAGAAAGTTCCTTCCTAATAAAAGTATTTATGAAGCGTTGTCGATGCATTTTCCTGCTATCCGGACTACGGAAGGCATTTAGAGATGCAATGAAATGCTGGGCAATGCAAGATACTCCATTGTGGAGTCTCCATAAGAGGAGGCTTTTTTGTTGACTTATTGACTTTCCATCACTTTTCCAAAAGGATCACCTGTCTGCCCAAACACTCAACTTTGGTGGAGATAGGGAGAAATTGAACCTGAAGCGAAAGATAAATTTATATGGATAGCAAAGGTTGTGCGGTAGAAGCTCAAGGCCAGCAAGGGATTTTCGCATGCATGCAAGAATCACAAGCAGCTTACTAACCTTGTTCCTCAAGAACAGGACCGACAGCCTTCGAAACCACTGGTGCATGATCACTTTTCCATCACAGTAACCAATTTTCACGATGAAGGAACGCATGCGCAACCGTTTCAAGATTTACCCAGCTCCAAAAGCAGCAATATCTTTGAAGGTTTTTAAGGAAGCGCTTGCCAGCCGAAAACAGGCGGAGGATGCACAATTGATGTCTGACTGCGATAAGTTTGGTGTGAATATTAACATTAATGGAGCCATGGAACACAGCACAGCCCTCTCTGATGATCGTTCAGGCGGCGAGGCTGAGGATGGTGTAGCTGAAGCTCACCACGAGGCGAGCTACTCTCCTTCTTGTGAAGTTTGCGGGATGTATTTATAGAGGCAAAGGTATGTGGGTGATGTACTGAAACCATAACACTATGAAAGAGCCGAAGTAACTGTGTGAGTGCAGGGAGAGGACGGTGTGGAGAGTGGACCAGCGCATGGAGATAGCACTAATGAGCAGCAAGCTGCAACGTCCCCCATAGAAGATCACTGCAGTCAGCTTTTAAAAGTGCAGGAGAAAGCGAGACGAAAGGTCAGGAAGGGAATGTCGGGTGTCTGAGCACATACCATCACTTGCTAAAAGCTAAAAGAGTTCTGCCTCCACTCCTTCCAAGGCGTAGTAGCAATCATGTAGGTTTTCAAGCCAGGCTGGTGGTAGAGTGCAATGCTCCTACTTCCTTCTTTGCACTGACAGGCAGAACGGCAGGCAGAACGGCAGGCAGAAGCAGAGGAGCAGTGGAAACAGCAGGAGCTGGAAAGGCTTCGGAACTTGGAAGAACAACAAAAGGCCAGAAAAGAAGTTGAAGCAAGAAAAAGAAGGAGAACAGAGGAGCTCCAGGGCATCCGAGCCAAGCTAGAGACTCTTAAGGTTGAGAAGCATGAGATGGTCTCGCAGCTGAAGCAGGTGATGTTGCAGCTTGCACACACCGCTGGAGCCTGTCCTTGATGTAAAGTACTGTGCCATGACATGGTGCGTGATGTGCATGTCATCAAGCAGCATGCAGAGCATTTTGAAAGCGCTACTCATGCAGGTCTTGCTTACGGAGGATTCAGAGAAGGCCAGGGCAGCCGCAATGGCTGCATTGGAAGAAGGCGAGATGTTAGTTGAGCCGCTCCCTCTGCCAGTGTCAGGGGCGCCACGTCTGGCATCCATGCAGAGTATGGGTTCCAGCGCCTACTCATCAGTATCTCCCGTTCAGGCAGCAGGCATTGCTCCTCCATTAAGCTCCCCGGGACTCCCTCTGCTGCAGCCACAAGGTGACCCCCACTCCGAAAAATCATGTTGTTGTTGCACCTGGCGGGACCCAGGAAAGCTCAACGCCATCTGACACATGTCCTCTGCGGACAAAAGTTACGTTGTTGCATTTGGCAACACCCAAGAAAGCTTGATGCCATCTGACACATGTCCTTCTGTGGACAAGGCTCGGCAGCAGCGGTGTTGCCGCTGCACATGTCACAACCTTTGGGATCGGTGGGACCGGGGAGGCCGCACATTGCCCTGCATGCAACAGCATCGGGCCGCCTCCCTCCGCATCTCGCGGCCAGCCAGCCGAGCGGGTGATTTCGAATTGTCTTCGAAGTGTCTTGATACAGAGAATTTCATGATTGTACCCTGCTACTGATGGGAGTTATAGCAATGCAGTACTGCAGTTGCTCATTCAAAAGTCGTTCTGTGCAGGCCTCCACCACCTACACCCTTCGGCGTATCATCGCTGCCACCCCATTTGCAGAACTGAGGTCCAATTTTGCCTAGCAATTCAACTTTTCTGCTCTTCATTTGGGATCTGTTTGGCAACTCTAGAGTGCTGAAGTAGACACTTATATGGGAACTGATTCAAATGCAAATAAAATCCTAGGACAAGAGTCGCCTTGCGTAAAAGAATCCGCGCATGTACATGTTGGTTACAAAATTTTAAACCCGGAGAAATGTTCATTGAAGCTTGAAGGCAGATGTTGAAAATCAGTGCATGCTGAGGAATGTTCACATACAATTGCCCCTGGTGAGCATGACAGATTTAAGCATGCAGGGCTTTAACCCTTATCATAAGGACCTTCTATGCCCAACCGTGAGAGGCTGCTTATTGTGAAGCTTTGAGATTTTCACACTGACCATACATGCAAGTCATTAGTCATGACTCACTGCAGCTGCCGCATGCTGCGTGACCGTGGTGATCTTGGAGATGCCCTTTCTAGGGGCTCCTTTCCACCCGCACTACCTGCTGCAAAACATTCCGCATCAGAAACCAATCACGAAATCTTTCGCACAAAAGCAGAGCAAGGGAGAAGAACCAACATCTGCCGCTGCAGGCGCACAGTCTCCTCTTGGAATTTCTTCAATAAGTAGGCCACACCACACTAGACACACATCAGAGTGGACTGGGTTTGTCAACGTTAGATTGTTGCATGCGAGCATATAGCTTATATCACCTGCAAATTTTGGCGTCCCCCTCGCTGCTGCAGCAGGAGGAGTCAGCACACCCTTTATTCGATCGGGGGTGAAGCCTTCCAAAACCAGCCTGTTGTAGGTGGCGGCACCAATCTTGATGGTCTTCCCTGTGCGCTCATTGAATATGAGGCCTCGCTGCACCAAGGGAGACTCCACCCCATTTGCATCCTGCGGCAGTCAATGGAGGAGTCTTACTCGCATGGAAAAACCCTTGATTGGCTGCTTGCTTTGGCGCATATAATGGCAGCACATTTCAACATCAAGCACAACTTCCTCATATTCCAAAAGGATTTGGATATCACCTCCTGCCAGGACCTCTGCATCTGTGCCTTGGGAGTCTGAGTGTAGGCTCCATTCTGCTGTGGCCTGGCTTCCCGATCGCCTGCAGAACAGGGAAGCACTTGGATTAATACATGAGGGCACCAGCAGTTGTCAAGGGCCGCTTTACAGCACCAAGTATAGCACTCTATACGTCAAGACAACATCTTTCTTTTCCTGACAACCAAGAAAAGATCGTGCCAACTCATGAATGGTCTAAAATGGTCAGACATCTCAACGCCCGCGGTCCCTTCTCCGAGTGGCCTACATCTATCTATTCATCACCTTGTCATCTCGAGGGCGGAGGTGCGAAAGTAGCGAGAGGCAGGTGGCAGATTGCAGAGCACTGGCCCAGTTGGCAATCATGTTCATCGCCGAGATGGCCCTCTTGCAATTGAAAATCGAGGTTGGGGTGGGGCCCGAGAGGCCTGCCTGGGTTTTGCCCTCTAGCCGGACCTGGAAGGGGCATGCTGGCGGCAGCATCCAGGTCCTGTGAGGAGCCGGTGGTGGATGGCGGCGACTCCGAGGCGGCCGGCGCGGCGGCCACACGCTGCTGCACGTGAGGGGACGGCGCCACGGCTGTGCGCTTGGGGGAGCACGGAGATCCCAGGCCCAGGTGCTCGCCGACCTTCTGCAGGGCTGCATCGGCTAGCTGCCCTGCATCCCTACCTGCCCCCATCACATTCCTGCCCGCCCTCCTGCAGAAATATGCGCGCGAAATGTCGCCCATATAACACAGAATCATGTCACGAGATCTGACTCACTGAAGCAGTATAGCATGCACCAGGTGCTGCTTGCCCCGCCCTTCTTCGCGTGGACTACAGCGAGAAGGAGATGGGCCTGCAGGGCATGATAGCAAAGAAAGTTGACACGGGCATGAAAGACTTCCACCGGCTACACGATGCGCTGCATATTCTCCTGGCCCGTCATCTGTTCAAAAGCTGATCGTAAGAAGGACAGTGGATACAGACCTGAAGCCGCGGGCGTGCATGGCCACATCCAGGGCGAGTAGGCAGCAGGCAAGTGCAATGGACGCCTCGGGCATGGATGTGCTCGTGGCAGTTAGCGCCAGGCCCAGCAGCTTGAGCCCGTACTTCAGGATGTTCTGCAGCTTGGTGTTGGTGTCGCTGTCGTAGTAGTACGTGACCGCCAGTCCCACAAGCCCTGACGCCCCCAGGTATGCCAGCGCCACCTGAACATGGACTTTTTAGTCATTTTTAGTGCTTGTTGTGCTGAGGCAGCCCCTTCTCTTCTTGGCGCTCGCACGTCCTTGACTGTCTGCTCTGCATCTCTTGATCAATGGCAAAGTACAGGGATCAGGGGGATCATGTGCCCATGATTGACATGGCCTGCCTGGGACATCTACAGCACAGCACAGTCTGCAGGCACGCCCAGTTCCAATTGATGACACTTGGTTTCAGCCATCCCTGCAAACCGTGAATAGGTGCGGTGCTGCAGCGCCAGCTTGAGGCAGATGGGAGTCACCTTGCTGTACATGAGCTGCTCAAAGGTGGGAATCCAGCGGCCAAACCAGTAGCGCACAAGGCCGGTGAATGTGCTGCCCAGCACTGCGCATGCAGCTCCCATGCCTCTCTTATTGGGGACAGCCCTGGCCATAATGCAACTACATTTGAACTCTCAACACCGACCCAGGACCACAAACCCGCCTCGGATACAGCACACCAGCTGAGCAAGCACACATGTGAGACAAGTGACTCTGGTTCTCATGGGATTGTGTTCAGACCGGGATATCAAAAGGCAGACCTGGACAGCACGAAGATGAGGATCAGGACAGAGAGCATCATGAAGCCGAGGGAACCAGCGCTGAGGCGGAAGAACATGGAGTGGCTCAGCGGCCCCGCCCACCAATACAGCGCGGCCCCCAGCACCCCTTGCGCCAGCTGCACATAGGACACCTTCTCCTCCACCGTTGCAGTGCACACAAACCCTGTATGCAGTCAGTCAGTCAGTCAATTACACCCTCTTCAGCCTCCCAGGGCTGATAAGATGTCTGAGTCTATCGTCAGAGTCAGCACCCAGCAGCACATCCAAACAGAGAGAAACTTGGAGACATTCACAAGGTCATCCTGCCAAAAGAAACTATATCATGGTTGAAGAAACAATCCTAGGAGTCTGTCCCTAAAGGACTGTTGATGGGACATGCATTGCCACACCCCTGCTTCCTGAGCCCAGCTCCCCACTCATGCTGAAGGTGGCTCGTATTTCAGTCGTGTCTTGGAATGGCTTGGCATTTGGGCCAGAGTTGAGGAGGCGCATGTTGGGTGGAGGAACCTGACTGAAGGCGTTGTGTGCCTTTGCTGTCGGCCACAGCCACGAGGGTCTGCCCAAAGGGCGAGATGCGTGTGACACATTCAGTGTCTGACGCGCCGAAGAAACGGTCCCAGCCGCACCAAACGCTCTCCTTGTTGTCTATGCGCCGCTGCAGCTGCTCCAAGTCAGGTGCCACATATGTGCGCAGGTCCTGCAGCAAACCAGAGGTGTAATCTCTCTGATCTGATTTCCCCATAGAGCCACGTTCCAAACAGAGGTGAGCAAGGAGTGCCAGTGTCCGCGCACCTTTCCCCTGTTCCAGCGGAGATTGACCGCTTTGTCCACCCAGAGATATGGCAGCAGGCGCCAGTTTGGCACTCCCTCCACCACCGTGTACACGGCATATGTTCCATCACTCAGCCTGAGATCCCTTGCCAACTTTGTTTGCGTTGCTGCTTCTGCTGATAATATGCATAGACAAGAGATAACCAGTGCTATTACTCCCATTCGAGTGATTGGAAAGCATCTGCACCCCTTGAGCCTTGTAGATGGCTGCGCTTTAAAAGTCATCAGCATATCGCACCCACTCCCATTTTAATCGGCTCTTTTTAAGCACTTTATTACCCACAGCCTTTGATGCGGCAAACGGCGCTCTTTTAGAGAAACTTAGATAACCTCTTCACTCTATTGTTGCATGATTCTAAGGTGGCCATATTCATGATCTCATCTGATTCACAGCAACCCTCACAAGAGTGCACAGCGAATAAGTACTGTCGATCCGTCTTTACATAAGATCCACTCAAAACGATAACGGTCTGATCACTTTACTTCCGAAGCAATCCTCTGCGGCTTGCAGCAAGTACGATGCATTTTTCTTGGACCTTCATGAAACCCTTCCATATGGGCATTGAGCTACACCAATCCCGAGGGATATATTTTAGAACCCTACACCAACATGTCCTTGCCGCGAAAAGCAAACCAGAATCCAGAGCCTCAAGATCTCGATTATCCCTGCAGTCGACGAGTATCCTTGCAACATGGCCATCCTTCAGCTGACCCAGCGGTCAGGCAGCCCTCTCACCCGCAGCAATGCCGAGGGCTGTCAGCGCGCTCTTGCCACGAGCAGAAAGTGTCCCACGCTTGTGGAACTCCCGCACCTTCTTAGAGTCCAGCACATGCCTCGCCGTTGTCTAGCAGTGAAGGCCGCCCGCAATGATAAGAGCGGCCAAAGCTCGTCTAACGATTTCAACCTGGCGGAATATGTGGAAGCCAAGGTCGAGATTGGTAAGGTCATAGCATGGCATGGCTTTGTATTTTTCTCTCGTCCTTCTTGAGCTAACAACTTGGGTGTGCGTGCAGTGCGTCATACAAAAGAATTTGGCCACATTATTTTTTTGAGGCTGCTGGACAGCAAGAACCAATATCTTCCTGTCTATATCGGTACGCAAATACGACGTTATAGCGTGGTTTTTTTCCTCCGAGCAGGCCTCGGATGATCTCACGAGTGCTACGCTCACTGCAGGTGACAGCGAGTCGAATGCTTTGGAGATGCAGCTGCAACACAAGCAATCGGTATGTCGAGCTAAGGGCTCAAGGTGGTTGTCAGTTGTCCCCAATAGCTAGATTGGAAACCAAGAAAAGTGTGGGTGCTTTCCTTGCGCAGGCACGTCCTATGACGCATGACTTTATGAAGCTGGCTCTGGACACGTTGGGATTCAGGGTAAGACCACTATTTTCGAAGTCCCTGTCACCTTCGACTTGTTGCCATGTACACGTGTGAGTCGACGTGGAGAGGCTTAAAGAAGAAGGAAACTCCCTTTGATCTAGTATATAGATGTTTCGATATATTGCGGTCGTCACATCACTGGGGGCTCGACGATAGGACATGGGTTCTCGTTTTCTGAGGTGGTGTGACATCCGTCAATCCCATGCTGTTGGTCTTTCCCAGGCCTTGTTAGCAGGAACGTGGTCATGAATGCAGAAGGGCTTAAAATCCTCCTGTGCAGGTGACAAAGGTGTGCGTCACTTCTTTGGTGGGCAACACCTACCTGGCCCGCGTCCACCTGTCACCTTCAGGCAGGGATGCCAGCGCCAGGGAGGTGGATATTGATGCCAGGCCCTCAGATGCCATCAATCTGGCAGTGCGCTACAATGCCCCAATGTACGTGAGCAAGCAGGTACAGATTATTTCTGCCCGTTCATGGTTTGTGCCAAAAATAGTGGCTTGTGCACCATGATTCACCCTATCAGGTTTTCAGGTGGAAGGATCATCAGGCACTGATGCGCAATATTGCAAATGCCTGCTTTTCATGAACCGGACTGAAATTTAGTACACCATGTGCATGCATGCCAGAGTTCTCATGTGAATGTGGGATTGAAATATCATTCTTGGTGGATTGCTTGGAGAGTGAAAAGAGCCTGTACAGTGGCAGCCAGGGATTGACATAAGTCTCCCTTGCACAGGTGGCCAACAAGATGGGCAGCTCAGCTCAGCAGTTTGCGGAGACCCCTGAGAGCCACCAGGAGATTCAGCGCAGCTGCCGCAAGGCGAAGCAGTCTTATCACGACCCCACCATCGTCCACCGCCTCAACCTTCAAGTGGCCATCGCTGAGGAGCGCTATGACGATGCTTGCATGTAAGTGGCCTCACTTGTTCTGCTGGCCTTTTCCCAACACTACACTGTGAGTTTCTGCCAATGTTTTTTTGGGCTAAGACTGGATTGTAGTATTGTGGACCCCTGAGCTAACCTAAGATGATTTGCAGGATTCGTGACCAAGTCGACAAGATGTTGGCTAGCGACAGAGCTCTGAGCCTCCTTGTGGCCATGGAATCAGCACTAGATGACAACCGCTATGAGGTAATCTACAGTCAGTAGCTTCAAGTAATGTAGCCCATTTTGCTGATCATGCTTTTTTTTGTGTACCAAGGCTGCCAGGGAATGAGAACAACACATGTCAATGCAGGAGGCCGCGCGCTGCCGAGACTTGTTCTTGAGGCTGACTTCCCAGCACAAAATGCACGCACTTGAGGGCTTCGCAGAGGCATGAAATTCCCCGACTGGATGCTGTCTGCATGGTCATATCTTTGCAGCTGGACGTCAGAGCACCGATCACAAGCAGCTGGACTCCTGCTGCTAATGTGTGCATGGCTCGCAGCGAAGATGCTGCCATCAAGTAAACTTGTAAAACAGGCAGCTTAGTAGAGGACACCTCATATATGATGGAGGTCCTCTGCTGCTCTTTTTCTGCTGCATGTAAGTACAAATTGTTGGTGATCCTTGGGGAGGAGACCTTTTAACATACGTAGGTGTACGTACATGGCAGACACTCAATTTTGTCTGTATATTATAGTTCTGCGAGAAGAACAGTATCACAAGACTTTTTCTTCAATTTTGGAGCCAGATGCTCATTAATCTCAGTTTACTGCACGTATAGTATACGATGAGCATTTTTGAATGCATCATGTTGAAAGGTGGTCAGGTCTCAGGTTGTGATGGAAAGTGTTCATCAGCGCGGCATTGTAGTTGCTGTGGCATCTTTGGGAGGTGATGGTCAATGCATGTTTATCTGCAAATGAGATTGTGATTCCAGCATGTGCTAGCATCAAGTGGTGTGTGATCCAAGGTTAGCCATAGCCATATGTACAAAGATGAGTACTTGTATGCACTGTAGAAAAGATAGCACTTGGAATGACTGCTGATCAGAAAGACTTGCTTGCAGCACACAGTTGATAGCGGATGCAACTTAGGGTGCTCAAAGTTTGGCCCCTAGTTCATAGCTTGTACACTACACTGTAAGGTTTTGCAGGACCATCTTTCTCTTGGGAAGTCCCTGCATCCATCGTACTGACATGTGAGATCTCATTCGTTGCAAACACAAATGCGTACAGTAACCCTTTACACTCTGCAGCAGGTTCTCCCCTGTGGCCGACAGTTGCCGACTTCTCATGCACTGAGTTGTGCTGAGGCAGCGCGCCTTCCTCTTCTGGTGCTCGCACGCCCTTGAATGTCTGCACTGTATCTAATCTCTTGATCTTATGCACTCACTGGCTCCTCCTCCCTCACAAGAGTCTTGCTGTCCACTGCCAGGCCCATGGCATTGAGACCATTGTCAACGTAGACAACACTGCCCGTCACGGCAGAGGCCAGTGGCGACAGCAGGAATGCTGCTGCATTGCCAACCTCACGTGCCTCCAGCTCCTTCTGAATGGGTGCATTGGCATATGAATACCTGCACACGCGCACAAAATATCCATGTGAATCAGGTGATACCAGGACGACAAGGAAACTCGGCACATCCCGAACTGTGAAGCACAAGGGATCCAGACATCATGCCTGGGTGCTTCATAAATGGAATTTTCCCTTGCAGCTGTCTTGACTGCTGTTCTGCTACAAATCCTTTTGGCATAATATGCCCATACACTCCAGGAGCACATGGTGCCATTGAGTTGGAGTGCTGTTTCACAGAAGGCAAGCACTCCAACTCTGTTATAACTATTACAAAAAATACATTATCACTCAATATTTACAGACGGCTGACAATTAGATCATATGATTGTACAGGAGCAGGTCAGCACCTGATCATGTCATCAATGAAGCCAATGGCCTTGGCTGCGCGCGAGCCCAAGGGCCCAGCAGAGATGGTGTTGACGCGGATCTGAAACTTGCGGCCGGCCTCGAAGGCCAGCACCCTTGTGTCACTCTCCAGTGCAGCCTTTGCACTGCTCATACCTCCACCATAGCCTGGATGTGCAAACCAACCACTCACCCTGCAGCCGCCCTGCAAAGACTGAATAAGCATGCATCGAGCATCTGTGAAAAAATTGCAGTGGCTGCAAATCCTCAATGTCATGGAAGAACATCCTGATCGCATAATCGCAAAGCCGCGAGATCAGGCTGGAACGAGCATCGCAGTTGCAAATGTCTTGACTGCCTGCCAGGCAAGGTTCGGCACCTGGGATGATCTTCTCAGATGCCAGGTAGGTGAGGGAGATGGCAGCACCACCAGGATTCATGATGGGGCCGAACCTCTGTACCATTGACACAAAAGAGTATGCGGAAGCACTGAGTGCGGCCAGGTACCCCTGTACCACACAAGCAACGCCCGCATGATACCACAGGACATTTCCAGCCTTGTAAACACCTTCTGCCACCCAGCCAGCAAGGTCATGGCTGAAACAATGTTGAACAACACAATCAAGTATGGCTTGAAATGTCTCATCAAACTTCACCATGATCTGAGCCGAGTAGGACGGGAAGATTCAGAAACTGGATTCAGGACTGGTCAGCTTGCCTTGCGCGAGGTCTCAAGCAGTGGCTTTGTGACTTCTGGGCCGTTGGCCAGGCTGTGCACAATAATGTCAATTTTGCCAAAGTCTGCCTCCACACTTTTGGCGCAGTCCGCCACTGTGAATCCCTTGTCCGCCGCAGCAGCATATCTCTTGTTTGTGGCTATCTGCAGGCGCCATATCAATCAAGACAAAGGATGCAAGTAGAGCAATAGTGTACTCCACGTTAAAGCTGTGGTTTGCTTGCTGGATCACACCCTGCAGGTTGTGCAAAACATACCTCCTCTGGGACATCCTCAGGTGAGTCAAAAACAGCATCCATGGGGTAGATATTGGAGAACTCCATTAGAGATCCATCAGAAAGCTTTCTGGACGCGTCAAACTTGCCACGTCTCAAGCTGCTCTCGAAGATGTTCAGAGCAGGCACCTGCACCGTGCTTTCGAATTGTTAGCTTGGTGGTGAAATATGCTACTCGATAGCATGCCAGAAATATAGCAACGGAGATTATTCCTTCATCCAGTTCCTTTTGACCTACCCAGACACCCAGAGAAATCTCTGCTCCCGCTTCTGCTAGTGCCTTGGCAATGGCCCATCCGAAGCCCTGGAATGACAAGTAAAATAGACTACCACGCTGATGTATAGCGTAGAATGTAAGAACAAAAGATACAGGTTTTCAGGACTGTGAGAGCTGATCAATTCTTGGAATACATGGCCTTTTCCGGTGCAAAAGCAGTGATGGCGCTGACATAGTACTGCTGGCACTAACCTGATCGTCTGCAACTCCTGCAACGAAAGCTTTCTTTCCTGCAAAAAGTAAGATCATTCTCAAGGCTATTACGTTACATTGTGACCTATCAGGATTTTTTTATAAAACTCCCATGCCCCACTTGCCTCGTAGATCTATGCTGAGACCAGTGCGTGCAGGTGCTGATCCATTGCTGTCAGCAGCTCGTGTGACAAGAGGTCTCCTCTGGTTGGCAAGCGAGCGTCTTTGCGCACTTTTGATTCCGTTTGCTGCTGGACATATCCTGTTGACGTTGCAAGGCACACTAACAGGTGTAGGGCACCTGCTCAATGCCCCAATCCGCACGGCAGATAGAACTGCACGTGAAGCGCCTTGTGTGGGGATCGATACCATCTTGCTTTTCGTCTTTGTGTGCTTCCAATCCAAGACAGCCAACGTCTCGGTGCGGAACGAAAGCCTATTCAGGGCGTGCTTGCGTCAGCATTTGTAGATACTCCCTCCTTACCCCTGGGCACTGATTTACTGAGGGCTCTAAATACGCAAATAGGGTGCATCTAGGGCCCCCTATGACTTTACGTAACTAGTAAATTCGATCATGCATCCGGGTATCCATATGGTCATCATGCAACTTGCCAGCCATCCATTGGAAACATGTGCGCATGCGCTCTTAAAGTGATCATCATGGTGACCAGGGCTAAGAGTCATCAGTATCAGAGCTGCTGGACCGCTGCTTCTTTTCCTTCTTATGCTTTTTGCCTTTCTTTTTCTTCTTCTTCTCTTTCTCCTTACCCTTCTTCAGGGGCTTGGACTTCTTCTCTTTGTGGGACCTGCTCTTGCCGCCCTTGCCAAACTTGGCCAGGATGGCCATCGCCTCTTCTACACTGCCAATCTGGCTGGGCCCTGCACGCACCAATCAATCATCAATCAACTACTGCAAAGGTACTCGTTCTCTGACACCCTGCACGGAACTGCATGGTTTGACGATTGGCATAGCACATCATGTTGGGTTTGAGGCAGCGGCATGGTACTGGCACGTGGTTGATGCAGTCCGGCTCTTCCTGTTTGTATCCATGCACCGTACTATTGGGGAGGAATACCGGGTGGCTCTGCTGACTGCTGCATGTGGCCATTGTGGGCAGCAGCCATGGCAGGAGGCGGCGGCGGCGGCAGCATTGCCAGGACCTCATCTCCAACAAGGTCATACTGCTGAGCATCCCCATACTGGCGATCCCCTGCCTTCAGATGACCCCAGTCCACAGTGCCTCCTGTAGCACAAAACACCCCAGGAAATTTGCAGTCACAGTACGTATTCCAAAAAATGATTTATCACTTGAGGCTGCAGTGGGTACCACAGCAATAGCACATTTTAGGCAGTTCTGACTGCTTCTGCGGCAGCAACCCACAATGTTGTCGCAAGTCATTCCGGGCATGTCAGCAATGTCAACTCAGGCGCCATGCAGTGTCAACCTTGTTGAACGACAGCAGCAGCTTGTGCCGGGCCTCTGGGACCGTGGCCCCCCGGTCCCCCCTCTCCACGCGGCTGCCACTTCACATTGTGGGGATCCAGGTCTGTGCCCTCCCTCTGGTCTACAAGCTTGATGGAACACGCCACCTTGGGACCCCTCTCTCCACCATCATCCGTCACCTCTACAATCTGCATATCAACACGCCAATGTCTCACAGTAGGTCACAAAAGAGGCATGCCAATGAAATCTAACTGGAGACACTGGGGTGTGCTCGAAGATGCCCCACCTTGACCCAGAGAGGATCGCCCACTGAGTGCACTGCGGACAAGGCATTGACCTTATCTTCGTCACTTTCATCCTTCCCGATGTCCAAATGGTCGCTGATCTGCAAGTCAGCCAACAGATCAGTCTGGTCCGTGATGCATGCTTTCATAGATTCAGCACATGTATGGCTCAGGAGTATGAGTTCCAGCTGACTGGAGAGGGCAATTTTACCTGCGAGAGGTGCACCAGGCCATTTGCACGAAACCCTTTCAAGCGCACAAAAATTCCATATGGCTTCACTGAGGCGACCATGGCTTGTAGCACACTGCCAACCTGCACAGGAAGACCACTACTTTTTGCAGCTACTTCATCACAACATTGCGTGGTCAAAGACACTGAAAGCCGCCAAAGTGAACAACACCATCCGATGTGAACCAAACATGCGCAAACCTCAGGGGGCGCATCGCTCTGTGGACCTCCAAAACTTATTCCCCCGCCTCTGCCGCCGCCACCACCGCGGATGGCTGCTGCATTGGTAGGGTCCAAGTCAGCGCCGTCCTCCTGGGAGACAACCTTCATGCTGCAGTTAATCTTGGGCTGGCCACTGCCATCATCCCGCACCTCCACAACCTTGACCCACACCTGAACAGCAGACCAGCACATCTGTTATGACCATATTCTAGTACAACCTGAGTGCCACGTGCATGTAGCAGTAGCTAGCAGATTGTGTGAGTCTATGCAGATCAGGTCCTCAGCATTCATTTGTTCTGACATCTGCAGAGGGCGGGAGAGGCACCGTGGCAACTGCAGGGGCAGAGATCATGCTTGCTATGAGATTGGTGAGACCAGCCAGTGCACGGCACATTGACATTCGCGCACAGAGGCACACTAGGACAAGATCTCACATGTGCATACAAGGGGGCATACCTGGCTACCCACTGGAGCAAAAAACTCCATCGCCTTCACCTTGGCCTCATCCTCGTCGTCTCTGCTGAAGGAGACCTCCTCGGATATCTGGCTGTTGTGCACGAGACCGTGCCGCCTGTACCCTTCCATCTCAACGAACACACCAAATGGCCTAATGTTCCGCACTGTTGCCCTGTGTATGCTGCCTGGCTGCGGCGGATCGTTCTCCAGGTGGGCGGCCTGCTCTCTTGTGGGCCTGCGGCTGTCATCTTCCCTGGAGTGCCTGGCGTACTCTCTCCTGGGGCTGCACCATGACAAACAGGCATTTGGTGCACAATGCGTGTGCGATGACATGGCCGTTGCTCTGACCTCTACAATATCAAGAACATCCTGGATAGTCAGGCATCAAGCAGTCAGAAGTGAGTACAAGAACCTTGAGCTGCTGCCTCTCGCATATCTGGCGTGTCTATTATATCCTGAGTGATCATCACGTCTCCTTGTGCGCCGTGAAGGCTCGTCGTCGTCACTTCCTGCACCGTGATCTCTCTCCCTGTCTCGTCTGTCCCTTGCATCCGCATCCCTGTACCTGACAGGGCTTCTGCTGTCCCTTGTATATCGATGCTTTGTATCACGCTCATCACCTCTAGAACTTCTGCCTTCTCTTCTCTTGACTGGTGATCTACTATGCATTAAACGTTCGGACTGAAAGTTGTATCGAATAGCAGCGTCGGGTAAGACTCCACTTCAATGTTCATGGATGTTGTTATGTTTGAGGCAGTTTGTGAATTCAATAAATACTTGTCCGGTCGCTATATTTGCATGTTCCAATTCCCCCTGATGATGACTCAGCCTCACAGAAGACTCTGGTTTCTCCATAAAAGGCCTGTCTACACTGCGTTGCATTACGGTTGCATTTCGGACGCCGTTACCCCCCGGCGCGACGTGGCCACCGCTGGGTGCGAAATGCAGATGCCCGCGAAATGCAGGGTCCGGGGGTGCATTTGCATTTCGCGGTGTGCGAGAAAGTGGCAAATTCGGGTCTGGCACAGCGTCGTTAGGGTGTAGTACACCTATTTGTGACATTCTGAACAAAAAAGGGGTAGAAGACCGAGCCTTTTTTAGAAGGCCCAGCCCGGACTGGTAAGATGGCCGAAGATATCAGTCAAATGTTCCGACGTAATCACTTCAACTAACGCAAGGCGTACGTAGGACTCTAAACTAATAGCACGGAAGCTTTGAGGAGCACCAGTCACTGTTTTGAGACCCCGCCCTCTGTCTTGCCGGATGCCATGTGAGATGGACGGCAAGTACAGCATGTGCGGGCTAGATTACCCCAAATAAGGATCAAGATATAACAAATGGACGTCCCGCTGTACAAACGACACAGGCCTAGCGCTTTAAAGGGTGCAAAAGGCTGAAACTGCGTCGAAATGCAATTCTCCTAATGCAATCACTGAATACGGGTGTGGACGGAAAATTGCATTACGGCACTTTACCACCCCGAAATTGACCCGTAATGCAACGCAGTGTAGACAGGCCTTTAAGGACGGAGTCGCTTCATGGCACAAATATCTCTTTCAACAGCCAGGTAATTGTACAACTCAAAATTTGTATGGTACAAGTTCAGCACAACGCTTTCATAGCGATGCCGCATGCGCAAGACACATCAAAAATGCCGATTTCAATGGCTGTCATGCAAAGATGCCAGTTCCGGCAATATCATTGCTCAATGGTGCAATAACACGTGCCGCCTTGCGTCAACATACCAGTCAGGATCCCTGCAATATCGCCCCCATACTTGTGTCTGTCTCGGCTGTCGACACCGGGGAGCTTCCCTTGTTCCTTGCAATTGTGTTCCGCGCTCTGTCCTGGACAAACCTCCGTTCCCTTGCATGATTGCGCAGTGCAGTCGCCTTGCCGTAATTGCCAGCAGCCTGCTCCACCATGCTGAGCTCCTAGAACATACAAACAGCAGTCTTGGCCAGACCAAAAAAGACTTTAATGGTCCCCTTCACCTGGCACTTGGCAACCGACATAATGCTTGGCCAACCACACATCACTGCTTCAGGCAGTGAGCAGGACACAGGAATATGGACAGACAGAGGGAGAACAAGGTGACACATCATTGCAGCCGCTAGGGCTGAACAGATCACCCACAACCACCCGCAAAGTCAATGCAACAAAACAAGTCTGTATGATACGAGCAACCTCAGCAATGACAGAGTGCAAGTTACAGTGGAAATCACCTGGAGGGCAACAGAGTTGTACGGCTCCAAGGACAGGGCGTTGCGCAGGTGCACACGTGCAGCCTTAAGGTGCCCTGACCTTCTCTCCAGGGACGCCACTGCGCAGAGTGTCCGGACATTGCTTGGATCCACCTGCAGCCGACAACCAACCAATGAGTGTCCCCCATGCATGCTCACATGAGGCATACTTTCACCCTGGTGGGCAGAAATCATGCACCCCTGCACTCCACAGAGTGTGCCTTGAAAGAGTCCCATTTTACAAAGAGGTGGCTTCCTCTGGTAGCTCTCTGAGCGAGCAGCAAGCCATGGCAGCAAGTTGGAGAGTAACACACCAGGCAGGTTTAGATTGTCTTCCAGCATGTGTCATTTGAGTATAGCCTGCCAGTTGGGAGTGCTTTGTGTTGTGCTGTGCAGATCTCACGCTTCAGATTGTAATATTGTCCCCGTTATACGACTAGTTCGCAGGTCATTCACTCGATTTTCACACCTGCAGAGCCCTGGCATAGAGGTTGCGAGCAGCATTTGTCTGGCCAGCAAGTCCCTCGCAGTGTGCACAGGCGGCCAGCGCAGGCACATGGCGCGGGTTCAGCGCCAGTGCGCGCGCAAAAATGTCCCGGGCGGCCTTGAAGTTCTTGGCGCGCGTCTCGGCAACCGCCCATTCCTGGAAACAGCAGCGCACCTCACGCACTTGAGTTGACTGCAAAAAGGTTGCACTGCCATGTTGTCATGCCTGCGCCGGCCCACACAACATATTCCCAATGCACAGCCCCAATCAAATCACAGGTTGCACTATTATCGACTGAATCACAAGAGGAAGGGGCATGCCTGCAGCAGGACTATATTGTCCCGGTTTTGGGCGTAAGCCGTCTGGAACAGCTCGCGCGCGCGGTCCAGGCAGCCGGCCGCGGCCTCAACGCGGGCCCATGCGCCCAGCAGGACCAGGTTTGATGGCTCGGCTGTGAGGCCGGCCTGGAAGTGCTTGCGCGCTGTGGCCGTGTCCCCCAGCTCCGCCTCCACACAGCCCAGCAGGCACAGCGCCTTGCTCTCGCTTGGCTGCGCCTTCAGCGCCTCTAGCATGAGCTGCCGCGCCTGCACATGGGCAGGAATTACTCTTAAACACTTTGCTCTGAACCCCTCAACTAGGGATTTTTGGCACAGCACCTGTATCATGAAATTATCACTGCGAAACCAAAATGAATTATAACTGTAGAGGCCCCTTACAGCCACCTCCCCAAACTCTACAACCCTAACTCAAGTGTTTGAGAAACATTTTCCGGGTGCATGCACCGCCCATCACTGTGGTTTTCATCTGCTGGTTGAGAGATGACCATCACTTCATGGTGAGAAGCATGTCCAGTGAGTTCATCAACATGCAGTTCAACCAGTGGGGGAAGCAACCCCTGTCTTATAGGTCAAAATTGGACCATGGCAAAATCTGCTTACCCTGGCCAGGTGCCCGTTCTTCTTCTCCTGATGCGCCCACACCAGCAACGTCTTGATGCCACCCGCCTGCACAAGACCCTCTCTGTGCGCCGCAGCGACGGCTACAGCTTGGCGAAAGAGCCTGCGGCTCACGGACGAGTGCCTGCAGCAACCAGGGGCTGTATAAGCCGCAGCAGTTCCTGGAAAATAAACACTTCAGGTAGGGTTGTAAAGTTTGGGGGTTAGGGTTTACAGTTAGGGTGAAGGGGCCTTCATAGTAATATTTTTTCTCCCTGAACGCAGTAGTGGATTTTAGGTTTTTATACAAAAAATCCCTAGTGGGGGGTGGTAGAGCTAAGTGTTTGAGAAATAACTCCTGCCCAGTACAACTATTGATGGCGTGCATGGCTGTTGAGCATGCAGGGAGCTGCACATGCAAGACACTCTCGGAGTTGCCGGCGTAATACTGCGAAGGAAGGTGCAACAGCGCACCCCAGGAAACCTTCCATGCGGGCCCAACTCCTGAATGCCCTCCCAAGGGTCTTTCGCGCATCTCCATCAGGGCTCTCGCAGTCACTCAAACGCACTCGCTGCAATCTGCTCTGCTCGCTCGGCTCTCTCCTCTCGCTCCCAGCAATCTGCTCTGCAGGACTCTCCACTCCACAATTATCACTGCCGCCACACTCGGCCTCCAGGGCTTCACAGGATGCTCGGTAGTAAGCGCGAGCCCTGCCAAAGCTGCCCCCCAGCCCTCGTTTTGCCAGCCGCCGCTCTGTGTTCGCCAGCTGCAGACAATAACGCCCAAATTAGGCACTGCAAGCTCGCATGCACGATGACACGTGCACAGCTACTGTTTTGCACATCACCACCCAGGTAGATCATGAGAGGGTAGATCCAGCACGAGCTCAGACCTGCAACCAGACTGTGCCGCTGCTGCGCAGGGACCGGGCTTGAGACAGAAGCTGGGCGTGCTTCTCGACAAGGCTGCTGTCAACCTCGCTCACACCCCTGCCACCCTGTTCTCCTGCTACTGGATTGGTCTGATATGCAACCAGGGTGTCCACTGCCGTCTCCAAGGCAGAGGGGATGTTGTCAGGCGCCAGAGCCACCACCCGGAAGGCAACAGCGCTGTCCCCGAATGCAACAGTGTCGCGCGAACGAATCTGGGTGTCACTGTGCGCCCGCAGCCGGGCGCGATTCACCCACGTCCCGTTTGTGGATCCCAAGTCCGTGAGGATACACCTGCAGATAGCAGTCAGTCAGTCAGTCGTTCGATTACACCTTTTCCAGCCTCCCAGGGTTGATCAGAAGTCTGACTCTGATCGTCAGAGTCAGCACCCAGCATCACATCCAAACATTCACAAAGGAACTTGCAGACATTCACAAGATCATCTTGCTAAAAGAACTGTGTCATGGCAGCACCGCAAAGTTTTAGGCCCCAACAACCTGTGCAGAGGCTTGATGACCACTCACTCTCTCCCCAACAGAGTCACAACATTGAAGCGAGGGAGGTACCTGAAATCGCTCTGCCTTCTGCCTTCGCCTGCAGGCACAATCTCTAGCCTTGCATGCCTGCCAGAGACGGTAGGCGCATCCAATATGACATCTGCATCGGCGTCATCAACAGCTCCGACAATGAGCGGGCCCCGCTGTGGCAACAGGATGACCTTATCCTGTGCCGACAACCTGCACCATTTGCAGCATACCGGTCAGGCACTCAAATTCTGGCCATGCCCCAAATCCTGAATGTCAACATTCAGCAACTGCAGGACAGGGGGCAAGCTCACAATAGCGCAAAACCCGAATGTTATCAACTCAAGAAGAGTAAGTGTAAGTGATCACATGTTGCCAGACGCATCGCGGACGCTGCAGAGGTCCCCGCCCATGACTGGCAGAAGAGCAAAGTGGCTGCATCTGATCCACGGATGTCCTTTGTGCTCCGCAGCTTTCAGGCCGGATGGGAGACTATCAAGGTCCACATCCTGTGCTGCACCTCTTCTACCCTTGGGCTTGCTTGCGGCAACTGTCGAGGTGCTTCGTTCTGCTCTTGTGCGCAGCACCATTGGCGAGGGGAACGAACCTCCATCGAGATTAATTCCCCTCACATGACTCTCCCCACCCAAGTGCCTGCCATTGCTGAGCTGTGCAGCAGCTGGAAGGGCTCCCTTCTCATACGTCTGATCTGAACCGCTCTCATTTTGTCCTCCTGCACCGCGTGGCAAGCTCATATTTGCGCCGTCCTCAGCAGGCGAGCGCGCTCTGCTCTCCGGTGAGCTGTCCCTCTTGGAGAACGGCACCACATCATTGTGGTACATCTCCGCTGAACTGCTGCCGTCATCCCATGAGTTTCGCTGTTCCCTCGCATGCACTGTGCTGTTGTTTACATACGAGCGGCCTCTGTGCATGTCATCTGCACTGATGCTGCTGCTCTGCCTGCTGTCAGTGGTGGTTACAGCTGTGGGATGAAGGGCCGTGCTGGGGCGTCCCTGCATAAGGAGGGCTTCCTCTTCTGCATTGTAGCTGTCCCACACGCTCGAAGGACTAGTAGAGTCGGCATCCGGCCCATTGGAACAATCTGACGGGTTCTCCCTGGGTCTCCGCACCAAGATGTGTTCTTTCCTCTCCTCGTTCTCATGATTTGAGACACCTCCAAAGCTGCTGTGGTGTGTGATGTCTATCACGCTGCTGGTGGCATCATCGGAGTGTGTGGCAGTGTGTGTGAGGCTGCTGTGGGCCTCATCTGATGTCTGCTGGCACCGCTGCAGGTCCTGCGCTGTCTCAATGTCCACTCTGGGCAGAGCCTCAAGCACGCCCGCCTGCAGACACCACTACTATTAATATTACTATTAACATTACACATTTCCCTGTCCCTATGGACTAGTTACATCTAGCAGCACCTTTATGGTATCCCTCCATTCTTCACAACATGCCGTACTTCACAATCTTGCCTGTACACAGCATGTTGCCCCATACATCACAAAATAGTCGAAGCCACACAGTAAGGCGAGTCTGACAGCACATTGGCATAAAAGCATAATCGGCGTCAGCAGGATCAATTGGAATTTGTGCCGTCATCGCATGGAACATGCTCCAGCCACTCATGCCATAAGGCACCTCATCATTGCCGAGCATCACTTGAAACAATCACACGGCGGTTGGTCAACAGGCCTCTTTCGGTCAGACGACTGTTTTCAGGTCATCACAAGGAAATCCCTTGCAGCAGATATTGGAAACATGTCACATCATCCCAAGGCCTTCAAAGTACACATCATCAATGAAATGCCAGGTAGAACGCCAGGCAGAATTAAGCTTACAATCAATTAGTAAATGTTTCCTATATCGCACAGAAGAAAATAATATGGTGACATCCCCTACCTTCTTCACAAATCGCAAGAAGTCCGGAAGAGTGACGCCATCTGAATGGGAGGCAACCTCACTGACCATCTCCTGAGCGGCAGCTCCAGCAGCACCACCAAAGCCCAGATCCCCCAGAGCCTGTTTCAGCTCCGCCTCGCTCACACAACCATCGCCATTGGTGTCCAGATGCCTGTACACAGGCACACCACCAGTGAGTGGGCACTTGCTCACCCCTAGTACAGCGACGTGCCAGTGTGATAGAAGTGCTCCAGCAACCAAGTTGGGCCAGCACCAACCTGAAGAGCTCCTCGGCAGCGGCCTCAGAGCTGTTCCAGGACCGGGCCGGCAGAGCAGGCACATTGGCGGAGACTTCCAGGAAGCTGTGCAATCTGCGTGCCAGGTCTGGCGCCAGGCCTCCCTTCACAGAACACAGCTCGTATACATTTCAGTCTCTGTAGTCTCCAGCAAAAACGCCAAAATGGCCATACCGGGGCCAGGAGAACCAGAAACATTTGGGCACTTCTATTAATATGAAGAGCATATCATAGAGGACTTACTTTGTACGCTGTATGTGCTGATTCCCCCGACTGTGCTTCCTCGTGCATGCCTGCAAAACAACAACAAGAACACTTGAGTAAAACTACATTGCCGCCAATGCCTATAGCGACAAGATCCAGCCAATGAAGATGCCTGCACCCCACCACATGAGCGCTCAAACGCTGAATCAATCAAAAAGAATTTTGAAGAGCTCTTACGTTTGGTTCGGATTTGGAGTTCCAGGGGCAGCAGGCCCTCAGGGCTGCTGTGGCCGCCGCCAAGGCCTGCATCAAAGGTGGGCCTGTCCTCATCGCCCGGCCGGACCTCGACTGTGAGGGAGGGAACGCGCAGCGTGCTGTGCAGCGAGCGATAGCCATTCGGCTTGGCCGCCGCTATGTAGTCCTTGTCGCGCTCCTCGATCGACTCCCACAGCGCCTTGGCCACCTCCCGCACCCTGTAGCATGCCTGCAACCACATGCCCACATTAGCATGGCCATGAGCGACATGTTTCACCTTTACTAACTACAGCCCCAATCATTGGTGTCAACGCAGACTCATGCCTATTGAGGCCACAACAAACCTGACTTCTACTTCTCCTTGCTTCAACACCCAGATGAGGCACATGGCCTCCGACATGGCACATGAATAATGTATCAGAAAAGCACATTAAGCAAGTGGTGAAAGCTGCACCTGTGTCGCAGCAAGCTCTGCCTCTTCTGCAGGCATGCCGGGGTAGGGTATGACAATGACGCGCAGGCCCAGCAGGTCATACACCTCATCGCGGCCCCGGCCGCCCCTCGCCACATCATCCAATCGCAGCAGCTTCTTCATTGTGCTGTAGAGGCTCTTTGTACGGCCTTGTATCTGAGCAGCAGGTTGTGGGTGCTTAAAGCGCTTGTTGAGGTGGCCCAAAAGGCATGCCAGTCAACCAAGATGCCCACACCAGGAAGAGCACCAGCAGGTTCTTGGTGCTCAAAGCGCTTGTTGTTGTGGTTCAAAAGGCATGCCGCTCAGCCAGGATGTCCACACCAGAAATGGCACATGCACACGCCAACACATCAAGTGCAGGCAGAGTAGTACCTGAAAGTCAGCCGCCAGGCTGGCAAGCACGGCATCGCGCTTGAGAGCGCTCTTCAAGTTGGCCTGGCAGCGGGCCAGGGTGTCCTGATACGCCGTCCTCTCCCGCCATAGCCATTCTGCTGTTTGAGCATATGACCTCGGAAACAGCTCCTGCAAGAGCATGGAAGCTTCAGTCACACAAAAGTCCATCTCCAAATAGATAACTAGCAAAGCTGTCCCTAACTCACATCATGGTGTTCTGCCGATGCTTCTGCCAATCCTTCCACGACAAGAAGAACGTGAGTAACAAGAAAGCGCGCCCGCACCTGGAAGCATCGATCCTCCAGCTCAGCACTGATAGAGACCAGCCCAAGAGCATGGCCCATGGGCGCAAATATCTGGAGCGCCTCCAGGGCCGCCAGCTGCCGCTGCCACTGCTCTGCACCGCCCAGGCTGTGGCACAGGTCATCCGCGCGCCGGCACACCTCCACCACGATCGCGCGTGCATCGTAAAAGTTCAAGCACAGCTCTCGCAGAGCCCCGGTCGCCACATCATCGTACACATCGCAGCGCTGCGGCAGCGTCCGCACCTGACAGCACGCAAACCCAAATACTGATCCTTTCTGATATCCAGTGCCATCCCAGGAAGCAATCCAATCCCTCGCAGTGGCTCCTCTGGAAGGAGGGGCCCGCGCATGCTTCTCTTTGTCACGAATGGGCTGCAGCAATAGCAGGGGCAGGATGCTCCCCAAACAGACAGCTGACTGCAACCCTGCTAAAGGCCCCTTGTGCCATTCAGACTCGAGCGTCCATCAATCTGCACGCTGTCTAGTGGCTGCGTGTACCTTGAGCATGTCGCGGATGAGCAGTGCAGGAATGGGCCCCAGGCGGTCTTCCACCACGCCCAGAGGCAGCTGTCCCTCATGCACCGCCGATGCCACAATGCCGGCCGCAATGGACTCAGCATCGAGTGGTACGCCCTGACACAGATCGCCCGTTCTTACCACGTTGTACAAAAGGAACCAGACTGTCTAATGAAGCTCAGACAGACTGTGCACTCACACATTAGCACGTTTCTCAATCCTGCAGATCAAACAAGACGAGCACACCACCCACAACATACCGTAACCGCAACAAAACCACTAAACTAATGTCATGGACCCAGGGATCTACCTGGGCGGACAGATCTGCCAGCTGTGAGGCGAGGGCCAAGGCGCGATGTGAGTCCTGGCGGGCTCGACCAGTATTTGGAGGGGCAGAATGCGCAAAGGAGAGCTTCAATGCGTTCAGAATGAGGGCTGCTGCATTGCCGTTCCCCGCATGCTCTGGGAGTCTTTGTGCCAGTTGGTCCCATGCTGACACCAATTCCATGAAACTAGGGGCAGCTGTCTGCTGAACTGAGTCCATGCTGTGCAACTGTCGTTCATGCGCTTCATGTTGCACCTGCACAAAGTAGTGTCACAGTCATATTGAAAGAAGAAATGCCAGCATATATTTCAAATGGCCACGCAGTAAGTCTTTAGCAGAACTGTGCAATGGCTCTCACAAAATGTCCAATGCAGCCCAGAAAGAGGACCATGCCCTTTTGAGTACCTCGATCTCCTCAGACACAGCCACGCTGGTCGTAAGCTGGCTCTGCTGCCTCCTACTTCCATCTGTTCGAGCAGAAGAGTCGTCTTTGAAGCCACTGATGACTTCTACCTGCCTGTGCCTCTGATTCCTAGGACTTTTTCTGGCGCACAACGATCTGTGACTGCGTCCAAACAACCAGCTTCTTGGGGGACAGACAGGGGCCTCCTGGTTCAAATGATGACCACATCTCCTATGCATGCTGTTTCAGAGAACATCAGGCACCCATCAGACGAACGTGCAGCTCGCAAGGATTGCCAAAGATCGAAGTGCGTGCATCTCACGGTCCTGGGCAAGATCTCCTGATGATGTGGCAAGACCGGCCGGCAGCTGAGCTCCAAGTGAAGGGTTTCATAAATCCAATCTTGCATTTGCAGCTCTCGCCTGCTTCCGTCTGTTCTGAGTGATAAATCGAAAATATCAATCTTCTAACCCATCAGAAGGATAAGACAGTCGTGTGGTCGACGAGAACTGGTCTGAGTCAGAAAGAACAATGTTGAACAGGTTGTTGCCGCCTGGAAAGCATTTTTCTTGCCTAACAATTCAGCAAAGTTATCCCTTAAAACCTACCCTTCTCATAAGAGATACTATCAGTGCAAAAGCGCAATTCTCAGGACGCCAGTCTCCACTCCCTAGGACCCCTACATTATGTCAGGCTGTCTCAGCTCCAGACATCCCTTTGGATAGAATGCAGCTGGAAAAGCTGCAGGCAGCTCTTGCACATGGCAGAAAACGGATCAGCGTGAGTGCTATCTTCCTCTCTTGACTGAGGCGCTGGATGCTGTTTGCCACCTGCCTCTCTATATGGAACAAGGTTAACATGGTGCTGGCACAGTGCACATACTCAGTAATGTACGGTGCATCCATGGCGCGGTGTTATTCCATCTGCAGGTGAAGCAACTTTGCAAGGAGGTCCAACTCGACAGAGCAGACGTTCTGCAGTGGTTGAAGCACTTTGAGAGCGCTGAACCCAGGTGAGTTACATGCTTACAAGATGATTTCAAAGGACAACGAAGTTTACTTGTTGCACTCCAAACACTTGAATTTGTTGCCACTGGCGCAGCGTGCGTGCGAGTGTCTTGGGGGCAAAAAAAGCAGCCATCCAAGCAACAGAGGAGCGGCAAAGCATTCTTTCAGCTACCAAACCTGGGGACAGACCTGCCAGACAAAAGGAGCCCAGAGAGAGGCTGCATTACAAGCCTGGTTTTGAGCCACACACCCCAGGTCTGTGTTTTCCCAAATATGTGTACAGCATGCTTATTCCAGCGTCCCTGCATGTTTCCCAACTTGGTACGCCTGCATGCAAAACGTTTCTGTTCTGAACTTGCGACATGTGCAGGAAGTGCGCCCTGGGCTGCAAACTATGGCAGGAAGAAGCTGCCCCGCTCTGCAGAAGCCACCTTGGAGAGGATTTTTGATGAGAGCCCGCACCCATCAGAAGCGGTTGTGAAGGGCCTGTTTGATCTGCATCGTTTGCCCCGACGGAGGGTCCTGGACTGGTTTGCGCAGCGACGACGAGAAAGGGGTCCGAGAAATGACGAATAGAGTACTTCTGACGAGGCGCATGCCATGGTTGGAGCACAGGTGAAATTACACTGATACCCGGATCAAAGTTCTGAATGGAGTACAAACAGTATGGAATGTAACCCATCATACTGCAACGCCTCAAGTGAACATCAAAAGTGAACATTGTGGATGCTGTGGACATGTTCAGTCTCATGGAAAGCAAGTGCTTTCTGGAAGCGCTAGCCAATGCATTATGTACTGTTCCACATTGCGGCTATTACTATATATACGTGCACGTGTGGCTGCAGACAGACAACGTGAATGCCCTTGTGGCCTCTGGCTTTGGTTTTGCTGATTATGTAAGATACCGCATGTGCATGCATGTCATATACAGCCATGAGGGTGTGGGAATTTATTGAATTCGCATCATGGCATGCCTCAGTATTTGAAGTGTGAATCGTCATATTCAAGTATGCATTCTTTGTTTTCTCTCGAGAGATTTTGTTAGAAAGTGCATGGGGTCCTCATCCACGACAAACACTCCTGGCTACAATGACCTTTTGGGGGTGATGGCTTGCATCAGCAAAAGGGCGCAGCTCCATCACGCGCCCACGTCGACGGGCAGACTCGAAACACATAACCGCTGTGACGGGACGCCCAACAATTTTTCAGCAGCCCAGAGAGGGAGGAGGAATGGCCTTCACTCTGCCCCCACGTCTCCGCTTGGAGGAGAAGAAGGACACAGCGAACACGGTTTCCAAGGATCGGAAGGACGACAAAGAGGGAAGAAGCAGAAAGGGTGCGTCGGCTTGGGTTTTTGTGATCCGCTATTTTCGACGCCTGTAGGTCGGATGTCGGCAGCACCGTCCGCATTTGATGATTGTTTTTGGTTGGCTGACGCGAATCAGTTTGATGGTGCAGGGCAGCCGTGGAGCGAGACAGAGCATCTGCAATTCCTTGCTGGGCTTAAAAAGCTGGGCCGGGGCAACTGGCGCGGCATCTCTAGACTCTTCGTTCCAACCAGAAGTCCAACACAGGCGTGTGCCTTGGACCCGTCACTCTCCTGTCAATGCGTTGTTGGGCCCCTTTCGGCGGTTTCTTTGTCAGCTGGATTAAAAAGCGTCCCAGTCACAACTCCCTCTTCGCTCGACATGTCCTGCTCTGCCCGGAATAAACAACGGAGAATATCATGTAAACACTCGGGACGTGTTTTTTGTAAGACCCCATCGTTTTGAGGAGACTGAAGAGTGCTTCAAAGTTTTGCAGCCACAGTGTGTTGGCCTCTTCCTTGGGGGGACTTGTTCCTGTACTTCGGTATTTTGGGCAATTTCTGGCATTAGTCGTGCCATCTTCAGCTGACACAGCTGTTCCTTGCTGCTTCCAGGTTGCCAGTCACGCACAGAAGTACCTCCTGCGCCAAACAACTGTGAGCAAGCGCAAGAGCCGGTTCTGCTTGTTGGAGCAAGCTGCCTCGGCTCAGGGCCTCCTTTCTACAGGTGGTTCTGTCGAGCGATGTGGAGTGTCAGCCCCCCTGCTGGTCCCTGTCTTCTATGGTGTCCAGCTCGGCCAGCCATGTGACTTCTCTGGTCTGCTGCCAGGAGGCTCTGCATCGACCTCAGACACCAGCGACAGAGGTGCTGCTCCATGCATGTTGTCATTAACGATGTACTCCATTGTGGGGGTTTGGCCCAAATGCATGAAAAGTAAAAGTGTTGTTCTGAGGCAAGTCCTGCATATGGGAACTCACTGCTCTCTGGCGGTTGTTGCAGACTGTCATCCCGGGCCAAGTGCACCCAGCAGATCGTGTCCAGAGAGCACAGGGGCCCCCAACTTCACCAAAATCTGCAGGCCTGTGCCCTACCATGCTTCGGCGCGCCTGACAGACATGGCCAAGCTGAGGGCTGACTTGGCGGCAGCAGTGGCAGACGACAAATTCGGCACGCTGCAACCTTCAAGCCGCTCTGCGTTCTTCCCTGTCCGACCTTCCTCTGCCATTTCTGTGTAGGACCTGTGGAACGCTCGGTACAATGGTGGGAGCACAGAGAGAAGATTTCTGACGAGCGCAAGGGGTGCCTCAAAAGAGGGCCCCTGCCGTCACGTCGCGCACACTTTCAACTTTCAGCCGCTGCATGGGCGCGGCATGTGTCATGAAAAGCTGTCTAGGGTTGTTGGCCATTAGCGCCACACATGTGTACCATCACAAGACTATGTCTAGTCGGGATTGGGAGCAGTTGTTCCTGTTCAGGAACAAAATGCATGTCTGGGTTGCACTTACATTCCGCACAAGCGGCTTTGCTGCTAAGGCATGTGGTCCGCAGCCTCTCAAGCGTTTATTTTCAGATGGTTCCCTGGAACCTGCTGGATTGTGCAAGGTTTGAGAGGCCCGGGCGTCCAGGGACTTTTGCAAGAATTGGGGTGTCAACAATACTGTGTCCGAGGCGTTTTGTGTCTCATCACCAAGCACCTACAGCAGCCATCCGGTCATCTGTGCATAACACAGAGCCCATGGGCAGATCGAGTGTGGAGCCCACCAGTCGGAGCATCCTCAGGTTTATTAGTCGGGAAGGCAGATGAACGCATGAAGATATTTGTATACAACGCTATGCCGACAGCAGGGAACGGTGTAGATCTTCAGATTGTCAGCGCAGCTCTTGCGGAAGCGCTGAGGATAATGTACTTTTTGCTGATGTGTGTGGTGATGCAATGGCCTTTATATTGGTCGGTGGCTTTCAGAACGCATCTTTGGTTACGCTGGATCCCTCAATGTACACTGCATTCTTAGAGGTTGTACTTTTAGCAGATGCTCAGAAATGGTGAGCTGTATTTGATTGCCGATGAACGGAACTTTGCATCAGCTGTGAAGATTGAGGTGTCAATGCCGCATGTTGTCCATGGTGACTAACCAGAGTCCTCAGTGAGATGACGTGTCAAAGCAGGGACACCCAATTCGATTGGAGAAGTAGCATAGTGATGGCGTGCTATAATGGAGCATTGCCTGATTGAGGACTTCTGATTGCTTGATGATTATAATGCAAATTGGTGTCTGGACAGAGGATCTGCTACAAAAGACGTCGGAAGACAATCATCTTTGTTAGGGCTTGGAACACTGTGGACAGCACATGAGGTTTGAAGAAAGCTATACAAGGTGGTTGTTAGCTGAGGGCTATTGTAGGCCTGCAGGATATATCAGTCAGTCCAGGGGCCTGTGATGCTGGTTCTTGGTACTCCTGTGGATTCCAGACACAGAGATGATGTGATGGTGTTCTCAACTGTGCAGTCAGGCATTGCTTAATAATGGGTCTGGTGTAATATTGATTCCCAAGCTGGTTTTCTTGATATGTTGAGGTGTGAATGCCGTATAATTGACTCACTCCTGACTCACATCAACATGTCTTGTTGCATTGATGAGGGCGTAACTTACAACCATGGTAACGTTGAACTCTCGTATCACCACACTGATTCGTACATGTGTGGCAGCCAAAGTCATTGCCTGTGCCCAATCTTACATCACATAAATCAGTGTGATTGTCGGTAGTGATAGACAGAAAGTGGGTGTCAACACAGGATCATACTGTCCGCCGGCTTCTACTTAAGAGTAGCACTTCTATTGGATCTATGCATTCTATTTCCTCTTCTTTAAGGCCCTTTGCATGGCTGCCAAATCTTCCTCAAGGGTGCCTTCTCCTGCAAAAACCAGTGGCATCCTTGTGTCATGAACACTACACAAGTCATGCTTGGCACCAATTTGTTTGCAAGAATTATCGAACAAATACAAGCAGGGCTTCAATCAGGTGGGCAGTGCTGAAGGACTGCCATTTCTAGAATGCAAGAACAGTATTCCAACAACACCCTTCAATTAAACCTAGAGCTGGCCATATACCTCCAAGAATGTCTGCCAAATGTCCGGCATGAGGCTTTGTGGGAAGGCCCTTTGCCTTGATGCCCACAATTGTGCTTCTCCCTTTGCTTTCAAGGCCTGTGGCCGGCATTATTATGCTTGGAGGCACCGTGTTGGTTGCTCGTTGAGGTGCTCGGACAGCTGTGACATATGCACCAACTTGTCATCCACAGCAGCACTGGGCATTGCAGGAGAAGGATCAAGTGGTCTCATTTTGCATCGCGCACTCACAGCGAACAGAAAAAGACAAACCTCGTTGAATTTCCTTCTCAGGACTCTCCGCATTTTGCATTCCATCATCCTCATCATCTGACACGTCTTCTGAATCTTCTTCATCACTGCTGCTGCTTCCATCTGACTCTGAAAGCTGTCCTTTCATGGCGTCATCCAAACCTGCCCCATCCAATGCACTGCTCCCTGCATGTGAACCCCACCCATTCACAACGTGCATGATGTCGCATCACCACCACAAGTCTCTGTACGAAGATTAGATGCACGCATCACACATGTGAGAATCAGGGAGACCCCACAAGCAGCCGCCCAGAACACTGCGCGCCACTCAGCATGCACACAGAGCATCAGTCAGTAAATCAGTCAGTCAGCCGATCACACCTTTTCCAGCCACCTAGGGCTGACCATATGTTTGACTCAGTCAGCACCCAGCATCACATCCAAACATTCACAGAAAAAGTTGGAGATGCTCACAAGCTAATCGAAGGGCATCACCAGCAACGACGCCACTGGGGAGAACAGCGACAGAGCGGCCGGGGACGCCGGGCTGCGCAGCAACATGGGTGTGCCGCCGGACGCGTGCGGCCACTCGGGAGGTGTCATGCCTCTGCAGCGCTGCCTTGAGCCCCTCCATCACCTCCCCCGCCCTGCTGCTCGCCAGCCGCACCATCCTGTGCACCTGCACGCACATGACTCCAGTTGACACGCACATGCACATGATTGCTCTGCCTGGACTGCAAGCGACAGCAAATGGATGTGCCTCTGCCTGCACCATCCGATGCACCTGCGCGCACATGATCGCGCATGGTGTGTGGACCAATGATTTTGTTGTGCTAATGATTCTTGGGTGTCAATTTTAAATTACATGAATCCATGACCGCACTGCTCAACCAGCCAAACCATGATCCAAAACTTATTGAGTGGACATGTGCATGTTGACAGGTGGATGCCAATGCCCTTGAGAGCTCTGCATGGCCATGCAAACCAATTCTCCCATGCTATGCATTCACATGAAGGTTGCTCTGCCGGGCGCATGACTGGACTGCAAGCGCGAGCAGATGGGCCTGTGCCTGCTCTGCCCTGCGCGGGTAGCAGGACACCCATTCACGCGCTGTTGAGGCGGCATCGTGCTGATTCTGCAGTGATTATGTGAGATGAGGGCAAGTTGTTGAAACCTGAGCCATGGAGATACCAACGCCAGAAACCTTCCGCACTGTGCAGATGTCGCTGTGTGTGTTCACCACCACAGTCATGAGGCCCGCCGCTGCAGCCTCCTCCCTATTGTCCGGATCCACAACCAGAAGATCCCCGTCCTGCAGCAGCACCACACAAACAGTCGCCAATGCCGCACCTGATTCATGCACAGCATCCTCCTGACAGCTGCATAGACCCAACCCCCTCATTGGCGTGGAGCTCCACGGCCCCCCTTCCTCTTTGAAGGCCACCGCGATTTGGTCATTTGCTGAACAGCAGGCCTGCTTAAAAAGCATTTCGATTCCTGTTCGTCAAGGGGCAGCCACGCGCACCACTGTCATATGGGGGACTGGATCAGACATCGCACACCTCAAAGAGCGCGAAGGAAACCGCCAGCGGCAGGTGGTGCAGGCTGAGAGGCACCGGCTCGCGCACGTTGGGAGACAGCACCGTGACTCGGGCGCGCTCATCATCTGCACCACTGCCGCCGGCCGCCACTTGGGTGTCTGGCCTCCGGAAGGCCATGAGCGCAGCCAGCGTGCACAGCATGCATGCATCCGCCAGGTTCCCCCCATTGTCCAGCACATGCACGTCCATGCTCAATGACCACACCTGCCACCCGCAGGCACTGTCATGCCGGGACCAGGCGACACATATACCCTGAACCCCTACAACAAACCCTGAGTAATCCCAAACCCTAGTTACAAATGACACAACGCCCACTCTGCAGATGCGTTGTGGGTGGGCAAGTGAAGCTAATAAAAGGAGACATTTGCACAATACAGACTCCTTGGTATACTGCAGCATGGTCAAGAGCGTGCAAGGGCAAAGATGGAATCCCTTGAGAACACCACAAGGATATCCATGCAAGAGTCGATATTTGCTGCAAAAAAGCAGTCTGAACATGAAGGGGACATGTGCAAGCAAGGGCGCTTTGCCGCACCCTGTGGCCCGCCAGCACGCATAGTGCCTCCTGGTCGATGGCCCTGCTGTCTCTGAATGCTCGCTCCAGCAGACGAGTCACATCGATTGCAGCCTCTCCCGGCCTGCCTGCCTGGAATGATGGCGATGCCATGGGCGAGAACTCCACATTAAAGCGCACAGCACCCTCATTAGGCCTGCACAAATGGCAGCAAAGTGGTAAGAATCTGCTTTCGACAGGGGAGGGGCACACTTGGCGCACCCCCAGTGGATGATGGTTTAACAGCACTGCTCATTGGCCAGTTTGAACTCCTTGCACCTGTCCTCGTACGGCGCCGTGAGGGTTGGGGTGATGACTGTCATGACCTTCGTCTGCCCCAAGTCCAGTGTGGCACCGCTGTCATCCAGGGAGAACTGTGCAGCAGCAGGGAGGAGTGAAAGGACTGGGCATTCAATTGATGCGCAGTCACCGTTTGCCAGCCTTCACAGGAGACATTCACCTGATATGTGATCTTACGGTGCTCATACGGTGTCCTGCCATCCACTCTCAGCTCCTCCTTCAGGGCCTGAATGAACGTGCCTTGCTCAGAGCTGACACAACGCCGACACAATCCCCATGAGACACTCTCAGGCTGCTAGGACACACTCACAAGTAACAGTACCTTAAGAATGAAGTCTCGTTCATTCGTTGAGATGAGGTCTGCATCTCTCTGCATTTGCGTCTTTCAGATCGCCTTAGATCAGATTGTGCTTGTCAAGGTAATAGCAATTTGGATGGTTTGTAGGAACGGTAGGAAACGCTTAGAATAAAACAGGATTGTAATTTACTCGAGGATCCTGTATGATTTGTTTCCCGAGCTGCTGGCAGCAGCAACAAAACATGAGCAACTCCAAAATTGGCTCTCTCTGCTCCTATTTCTAGCGCTCTCATGGTGGGATCAAGAAGTTTTCCCTCAATGTTTTTGCGCCTGATATTCTTTGTTATCGTGTACGCAGACATGCCGTTCACAGTTTCGGACAGGCTCTCCATAGTTTTGTCCCAATGAGATGCGGGCACATTTCAGATCGCCAGTTGTGAGATCAAGAAAGGTTGGCTTCCAGCATCATCGTACAACTCAGGAAGCAGCAAACTCAGGTATACCATCGAACAAGGTGCCCATCGCAAGTCTGGCACGATCGGAACTCGGTGCCATCAGTCGTCGTACGCTGACGCAAGCTTCTGTCCTTTGGACTGCCTCCGGTCTTGAGACTGTGCGTGCTGGTGAGTTCTGACTTCTTCAATCTGATCAGAAGGTACCAATGTCGTGCCGCTCCCGTGAAGGTTCAAGCACAAGATTTTTAGTCCAATTCTGCTCTGTGAGGTGGCCTTGTTTCAGGAAGCAGTTGTGCTGGCCATGGACCTTTCGTCTCTCGATTTCAACGGAGTGTCTGAGCTCAATGAGAGATGATAATATTTTTCACTAAACCTGCGTAACAGGACGCACTTTACAGCCAACAATTTCTTGGGCTGTTGCAGTGTCTACCAGAGCTACAAATCATAAAGACTCCAAGATGCTGGATGCCTGGGCCACCCTGTGTGGTGTCAACAAAGACAACGATGATCTTGTCCAAGAACTCGAAATGCACGACCGGCTGAAGTCACGGCGGGTGGCAGATGCTATGCGAAAGGTACTCATGCAAGTAGTCAGCATTATGTTTTGCCGCTGTGCAGTGTTGCTGAGAGCATCATTCTCACTTGCAAATTTGCCCGGCAACCCTCAGGTTGACAGGAAGTTCTTTATTCGGCCAGACATGCATGCCCTTCAAGCATATTCGGTGCGATCCCACTCGCTGAATGGACTCCGGTTAATTTAATGACACAACACCAAGATTACTTTCTAAGGACTCAAATTTTTTGACTTTGCATGCACCAGGATCAAGCCCTGCCAATCGGCTATGGTCAGACCATTTCGGCGCCACACATGTAAGGCTTCCAGCACATCCTTCCGCTTGCTGAAAACATTTTCCAGCTTGACTTGGAGAAGATCTGATCCTCGCTGCGCACACAGGCATGCAGCTGCTCTTGAACTGCTGGAGCGGAACCTGCGACCTGGCGCATCAGTTTTGGATGTGGGCTCAGGTGAACCCTCATATCCGCCCAGTCAAATAGGAGTGTTCGCGAGCCGCGCACTGTAGACAGCAAATGCAGGCTCATAATTTGCTTTCCTCCAGCCAGGGCCTAAATCTGCCCCTTAAATTGTAACTGGTGGAGATTGAGCTGCTTTGCTATGGATTGTCAACAGGCTCTGGCTACCTAAGCACAGTCATGGGGCACTTGGTTAGCGACACGGGCCATGTGTTGGGCATTGAACGTGTCCCCCAGCTGGCCCAGCGCTCCATCCCCAGCCTGCGCAGGGCAGCACCTGAGCTGTATGCCTCTCACCCTCAGCCCTATACAGTCAGTCAGTCAGTCGGTTACACCTTTCCCAGCCACCTGGGGCTCATCAGCTGTCTGACTCTGATCGTCACGTGTGCACAGTCAGCACCCAGCATCACATCCAAATATTCACAGAGAATCTTGGAGGCATTCACAAGATCATTCTGCCAGAAGTACTGTACCATGTTTGTACAGCCTCTCTAGCCGAGCTGCTCTGGTGTTCAATCTGACAGGTGTGGAACGCAAGCTGTATGCTGAACAGGATGGCAGATAGACATGTAGTTACTCTGGCAATGTGTGGGGCAGGTATGAGAAAGGCACGGTCACTCTGAAGGCCGGAAATGCTCTGGATGACCCTGCGCTCGATGAATATGGCCCGTTCTCGGCCATACATGTCGGGGCTGCCGCGTCTGATCTCCCTCAGGTGTGAACGACACATTAGTCTCTGACCAAGCTTGGTCAGCCAATTTTTAAGAATTGGCCCCTTCTCATTGGGATATCAGACGGGTATGGGAGGCCGATTATTTCTGTTCCAAGGTCACAGATGATTGGTCGTGGGATTTTGACCAGGTGCTCATCGACAAGCTGAAGCCGGGTGGACGCATGGTCATTCCAGTTGGGGAGCAGAACGACTTGCAGGTGGGTTATGTAATCAACAACTGCTGAATCTGTCAGACAATGCAGCAGTCGGGCATGATGCACAGCACACATATGCAGTATTGATGGAGAGACTGTTGTGGTGGACTGCTCAGGTCCTCAAGTGTATTGACAAGGACAAGGAAGGAATGGTGACATCAAGGGACATGATGGGCGTGCTTTTTGTCCCCCTGAAGGACTCGGCCATGCCTGCTCATCCAGAAGTGCCCCATCACAGAGATCCAGAGCTGTAAAAGAATTTGAGCGCCCTTATGAGGGGTGGTGTAAAACAGCTTGTTGCCACATTTTTGGCCTGCAGCACTTGAGTTGTGTCATTGTGTGTTGAAGTTCTCTATGACTAAGCGCTAGGACAGATAGTGTCATAGGATGCATCCATGAAATTTTGAAGAAATGACATGCTGCAGGTTTTATAATCTAGAGAGCAATCCCCAATGAACAGTTGCAAGAAGTACAGTTACTCGGTCTTGAATGGATGACTAGACACACATTTATCCATAAATCTGCGGTTGCAGAGTGCAATCAGGACAGTCTCTTGTCAGGATTCTGACGTGTCGTTAACGTTCCTGTGATGCGCAAACACTTGATCATGCTGAGGATGCATTTCACTGTGCCATGAAGGTGTGATGAAACTTATCTAGATAACAGCATGACAACGGTGTGAGGTGTGAAGAGCCGTGCTAGGAGTTGTGTTGGTGCGATTGTCGGGACAAGTGACATTATGCTTGATTATAAGTGAATGCAGTAAATGCTCGAGTGTGTCGAGTTGTAGTGTGACTGTATTAAGGGTCCCTATGATCACGGTCCCCATGAAGCCACAACAGAACGACCATTACAATCCATCTTGGCTGTGCGATGCCAGGACACATAGTGTCATTCTTCACTGTCGCTTGCGCAAGAACAGCTGGACAAGCCATGTGTGAATTCACTCAGTATGATGACTCTTTTCCAACCGGTCTAGCATTAGGGACGAGTTTTCCGAGCAGAGCGAATCTTTCAACCATCTGGGCTTCCTCTCCACAAATGGTCTGGTTTGAGCATCTGCAGCGGTGCCGCACCTGTGCCACAGCACAACCTTTGCACTTGAAATGGCGTTCCTGTTGTCTGCCGCAGCAGGTCTGTCGATAATGGCAGCAGCTGATTAGAAATGCCAATAATGGAAGCAGTGACGTGGCAAATACAAGACGGCACTTACCTGCACCTCAGGCTTTATGTAATCACATTCCCTTCGGCCCACACCATATCTTGGGTCTCTTCCATACCAGTCGGTTGCACTTTGGTTCAAAAATTGCACCCCTACAGGCTGGGTAACCTGCAAGCCAAGAAACAGCTGTTCACCCAAGGTTATAATTTGACACACATCCAGTCGCTCAACAGCAGCCCCATGTATACATCATATACTTTACAGTGACGGAAGCATGCTGGAAGAGAAGCAGAGAAGAGATTACACATCATTCCAGCCATCAAGGGCTGATCAGATGAGCCGCAACTTCCCAATCATTTCAAATCCACAACAAGAACACACTTGCTGAGTGCTCTTGGTGTGTAAGACATGCAAAAATTGGCTTCAGGTGCCCTGAAGTGTGTCTACCTGGATGCCCCTCGGCGACGCGGCTGCCCAAACGTTGGTGTTGTGGCCAAAGTAGCCACGGAAGCTCTTCGGGTGCAGGTCCTCCGGGATGTAGTTGCAACCTCCCCACTGTAATGGCCATTGCTTTGATAGTTCACTGGGTGGTGTGCACCCAAGAGTCCGTGATTGTAGCTGCAAGCAGGGAATGAAATATCATCAAAGGGACACTCAAAGCTGACAAGCTGGAACAACAACCTGCAGCTGGTCTTCAGTGATGTCAATCAGATTTCAGCTCCACAGGTTTCGGACCCTCACCTTCTGTGCATCCTCAATGTCATAAATCAAATTCTCAGCAAGGATTTCCTCAAGTCCCGGCAGTGCACCCTCAAAGTTCTTCTCGTTAAGCAGTGATGATCCCACCAGCTCATCCCTGATATGAAGCAGCGTAAAACCATGCTCCAAGAGGCTGCACAGCACCCAAGCGAGCTTTTGCCTCAAACTGGTCAGCAACTTGACTAGCATGATGCTGAAGTCCAGGTCAGGTCAAGGTGTGCGCGTACTGACTGGTAAGCAGACTGACTAGCATGATGCTGAAGGGATTGAGCTGAAGACAAGATTAGGTCAAGTGGTGCGCGCACTAGGTAAGCATGTGTGGCCAGTCCAAGTACTCATCCCATCGTTCCCCCACATCATAGACTCCAGGTGAATATTCCATGATGACATTTTCTACCCTGCGAGCACCACAGCATGTGCTGAGATCGTTGGACAAGATAGGTGTTGTCCATATATCCTTGCAAATTCCAGCTGGCCAGTTTAAAATTGTGAGAATGGCGCGCAGCGCACTTGTAGCTGTCTAGGATGCCCTTTGAGGACTGGAACGCTGTGGGCTCAAAGCCCTCCACATCCAGCTTCATCATCAGCACATCCTCTTGCACTATGGAGTCGACTCGCTCCCCCTTCACTTCTATGACGTCATATGCCCCCTCGTTGTCAATGCTCCTGCACACCATCTCCCCAGCTTAACAAGGCACATGATTGTCGGGGCTGCTTGGAGCGCATGCGCCTGTGATGTCTCAAGGTGTGTCACCTGTCAATGTTTCCGCCCCCTATCGATGCGGTTCCCCAGATACCTCTCTGCGGAACCTGCAACGTGTATGTCTCCCCATTCTTATCAGCCACGGCAGCAGCGCGCACATGGACAACCCCTTGGAAGCCATTCAGCTGCACACCATACTCCAGGAAGGACCTGAACTTTGGCACCGGCTCCCACGCAACCACCCTGCCAAAATGCATGCACCAATCGATCAAAATAATTTTACACGAATAGTTGCGCATGAATGAGTGGTTTTCTTGCTGCAAGCTGTGGGAACAGGAAGCATGGACAGGGCTACACCTGCATCCATGAGCTGCAGCGTACAACGAGTAGTACCCAAAGTTTGCCCCAATGTCAACCACAAGGCGCTTCCCACCGTCCCCGAACTGATCACGCGCCACCCCTGTAGCAGGCTGGCCAGGACTGGCCTCTGGTGAACCGCCTCCGTCCTCCAAACAGCGTCCTCTGAGACGAGTGTACCACACCTGCAAGTGATCCACTCCCTTTCGACCAGAGCTGAGACATCTGCATTCACCTGCAGTATGCCGCAACACCTCCAACATGGTTTGGAAATGATGGCGGGTGGGGGGAGGCACCTGGGTGAGGCCGATCTCAATGTTGCCATTGATGTGCATCTGACCGCTGACATCCACGTCCTGTTTGGGGTTGGTGTACGGCATCAGGAAGGAGGGCACTGTGCGCGTGCGCTTCACATACACCTCCACACCCAGTCCCAGGAGATGGGCGACAGGCGTGGATGCCTGCGCCTCCCCCAGCGAATTGGGCATGGCATGGGTCCATGGTCCACAGTCCGCACAGTCAGTGCCAAGGTCACAGTAGACCTGCCAGCACACGCATTCATCAGCATGTAAAAGAGGGGCGATTATGTCAAGGCTTCAGCACTGCTGATGGTGGGAGGAGGCAAACTTCCTCTTGATCATGTACAAGAACTCACCCTTCCGTCTCCACCGCGCCCATCATCACAGATGCCGTTGCTGCTGTGGCCCACGCATGTATTAGTGCATGTAGTTTTGTTCACAAGGGTCTGTTCCCAAGGGAAGCGGCCCGGGGACGCTGCTGCCTGGTTCCTAGATTCTGGGCTGCTTTTTGACGAGTGTTCTTGCCATTGCTCTTGAATCCCGGAAAGTGTTCCGTGTGCATCAAAACTGCGCGCAGGCAGGCTTCAGCAACAATCTTACTGCCACAAGCATCAGTGGGAGAAAGTGCATGAAAGGGACACTTGTGTGGATATCCTTCATCAGCGCCCATCACCTGACAGCGACGGGTGCCTCAACTGCGCGAGAGGAGCCTGACCTCAGGTATAGACCTGCATGAGAGCGTTCAAGCTCTGGGAGTCTTAACGTGAAAACTGGAGGTTGCGTGACGGTGCTCAACGGCTCTTTCCGCACCTGTAGTAAAGGCTGTAGCAAACAGGAAAAACACAGCACACTGGTAAGCTACGCTGCTGCAGACAAGTCGTCGTCTGTCCGTCTTGCCACCTCGCAAAGGGGATCCAGCTGTGCTGGCATCATCGATCGAATTCTTGCGGAGTGCACGCATGTGATATGACAGTAAATCCTAACGATGTGAAAATCGCTGTAAGTGACATACGGTCAGCTTTATGAACACGTTGAACTTCTTATCAGATGCTTTCTACAACATCAGCTTTACAAAATGTCCAACCCTTCTTAGTATTGGCTGAAAGATCCGCAACAACCTCGTGCAGAGGCAAATGAACACGGGAGCTTGCAAAGCAACATTTTGCCAAGGAAAGCGAAAAGGGAATGATGGAGCTCTGATTCTCCTTCGGCTCGTCCAAGCTTGGTAGAATTTTCGACCCTTGCTCGGTCAAGGGTGTTGGTCTCATACAAGTTTCAAACTCACCGCAGCTCAATTGCCACGAAGCGAGAGGGGCAGCGGCCATGTGAATGAAAGGATGCTATTGGTGCTTCGGCCAAGCACTCTCCCATTTAATACAACGTGTGTCACTAGCACTACTGCATCCACCAACACATGCACAGCTGTACAGCACTCAGTGCTGAGCACTGTATGATGACTGCATGCGCATGAAAGCACATTCTTGATTGTCTTGGATCTCTTGGTCTTATGGCAGCACGGCTGTGGCATGCCACAGCCTGCGCAGGGTTGATACCAATTCGGCAAACATACAGACATTACAGCTGGGTCAATGCATGCATTCGTGCAAACTGAGCATTGTTTTGAACTTACAGATTGAGGACATGCGGTTCCTGTCATATGTTCCTGCCTGCAAAACACCCCAGTACTACTGCACCTTCTCCACGTGGTGCACCTAAAAAGTTCAGCACTGTCTGCAGCAGGTTCTGTGCGTCACATCCCACACCCATCAGTTCAGAGCAATTGTGGCATGCACTTGTCTCATCAAAATGTTGCTGCAAGCAACGCTGATATCATGCCATTGGCGCACATGACAGAATCAGCTGATCCACCAGCTCTCGCCAGGTTCTTACGCCCTCATAGAGGCCATGTCTTCAAAATTCCCTTCAGTGCTCTGCAACCTGTGCTCATACGTAATACTGATCCAGCAGTCTAGCCATGGGATCCAATTCCAAAGTGGAACCGCCGAACGAACTTGTCATTGAAGGCGTACTCGAGGCGCAGGGGCCCAACAGGCGAGTCCACACGGATGCCTGCACCAAAGCCGTAGCCGCTGCCGGGCTTGCCGCGCGCCCCTGCCGGATCCCCCAGCACAGTCTGACCGCTATCCAGGTCTGTTCCATAGTCAAAGAACAGCGCGCCCTGCACACCCAGCCACAATCCAGCATGTTGGAAGCTGTGCCGTAGTCAAAGCAGAGCGCACACTGCACATCCGGCGACAAGTGTAGCATGTTGTATGGCAATTACAGAAAAGGCAAAAATGCCCCTGAGGGCATGTTGCAATTGTACAGAATAGAGCTCGCTGTACACTGGACTTCATTATAAAACTCAGGAAATCAGGAACTCACATCCACAGGGCCAAAGATGGGCCAGTGAAGGCCAGCAGTGCCTGTGACATAGTTGCGGCCAGAGCCCACGCCGCCTTCGCTGTACCCGCGCACCGAATTCGTGCCGCCAATCGGAAACGCCTCATACGGGGGCAGATCGCCAAGGATCACCCCACCTGTGGACAGCCTTCCACAGCTGATTTACCATGCCATCACCATTATTGTCATGACGGCGTACTTCCCCAAAAGGGAACAATGGCAGTGGGCTGGCTTCCTTATCCAATTACCGGGAAAACACAGCCACAGTGCAGCCCTGCAGCGCACCCTTGGCTGAGAGGTGGGCGCGCAGGCCCTTGTAGATCTGCATGCCCCGCTCCGCACGCAGGCAGAAGCGGTTGAAGTTGAGCCAGTCGGATTGCAGCGGCAGCGCCTGCTCCATGGAGGCCACCAGGTGCGCGTCCTGGCCGCCACTGTACGCCGCCCGCAGCAGCGCAAGCATCAGCGTGTCGCTTCGCCCACCCGAAAATGTCAATGGGCTGCCGTACGCATCCTGTTTTGCAACAGCCCCCGGTACGCCAAGCTCTGTCACTCCCAACCGCTGGAATTTCACAGGACACCGTGCTCCCAGTGTTGAAGCATCGCAGTTTTTCCGGCCCGGGGCGAGCTGCATCCCGTAATCTGACCAGCAAAAATACGAGATCCCACTGAACTAAAACGCACCCGGGAGGGACAGGGTGCACACCTGTGTGATGCAATTGCCGTGTTCGTCCAGGCATTTGGCGCGCTGCCAGTTGACGCCGAGCGTGCCGGTCCAGCCGGTGGCGAGGGGGCGGCCGTACTCGACGCCGCCCATGAGGCGCGCCACGACAACACTGCCTTCGGGGGAAGCTTCCTCCTCACTGCCCGGCCGCACGCAATCGTCGGGCGCGCGGCCGTGCACCGGGTTGCCTGAGGTGCGTGTGTTCTGCAGTGAGATGGTGCGCGAGGTGCGGTAGGGGTCTCCCTTCACCCACGGATCCGTGTGGTTGACCCGGAACAGGCTGTCCACCTGTGCATGGTGCCAACTGTCAGCTGCCATGCCTTTGCCGTGGAGGAATGTGGGGTAACTTTTCCCAGATTGCAGCATCAAAAGTCTCAGCAGGAGCTTACAAGAGAGAAAAATCACCTGCCCGATCTCCACGGTGGCTGCAAGCTTCTGGTTGAGGCCGAAAAGATTACGTTGGGAAAAGGATGCTGATCCGATGAAGCCCGGGAGAGCGCCCTCGGAGTGTCCTTGCGAGCTGATACCCCCGCCGCAGCTCAGGCCTCCCGTCTTGCGCTCCACAACATTCAACACAAGGTCCACCTGGACACCCCGAATAGTCCAATCCAGCCTCTGCCTTGACACTCGTGTAAGTCATTCAATTGCAGGAATGAATACCTCCCTCACCTTTGGGTGCTCGAGGGTGCTGTCTTCTGCAGGCTGGGGGAGGATGGTGACATCATCAAACAAGCCCATGCTGTACACAGCATCTATGTCCATCTTGGCCTGCCGCACATTGTAGACCTGCAATGCAGGCACAGAAAGCGCTCTCAGCCCTGTTCGCGGGCAGCATTGCAGAAAGACACAGCGCAGAATTACAAGGTGTACAAACCTGGCCAGGGCGAGTTGCCAGCTGACGCAAGACCACCTCTGGCCTTGTGGCACCCTCTTCTCGGACCTCCCCAGTCTTTCTGTCCACATATCTGAGATTCAAGTTGCCCACCACCATTTCTGCCAGCTTCACATTGATGACTCCGCCAGTGTCGTCCACTTCCGTCACCTGTCCCCAAACATCCGTGCAAAGTTGTAATCTCTTAGTAACAGGGTGTGAGGGAACGCTGCACCTTCACCCATCCTTCCACAATGTGCTTCTCATCTATCCTCCCTGCCTGAATGCCATATACTAAGGCAGATGTGCCAATGAACAGGGAGGAAGTGACGAACCTGCCCAAAGATGCCGCGGTCCTCGTACCACCTGTTGAGCCGCTTCACTGCTGAGCTGAAGGCAGGAAAGTTCAGGGTGCGGCCCGCCTGATCCCTGAAGGCCTCCTCAATCTCCCTCTGGGGCAGGACGTTTGCGCCAGTAACTACCACGCCCTTGATGACAGGGTTAGCGGTGGCCTGCCGCACAGACAGCATTTCATGACATGGGGAGGTACTTGACTGGCGTCTCGGGAAGCAGGTGAAAAACATGTCTCCAACTCAGCTTCGTCCAGCACCTGCAAGGTGAGCTTGATCCCATCTCTGGTGTCCTCTGCCGCAGGCGTAATTTGCTGGAAGTAACCCGCATCAAAGACACGTTGGATGTCATCCCTGACCTCGCTCAGGGTGTATGCAAAGTTGGGCTTGATGGTCAGCTTGGACTCTGCAATTCTCTTCAGCTCCCCATCGACCCCTCTGACCTCCACCTGCAAAATAAAGCAAGTCATCTCAGTGCCTCAAGTGACAGATCTACTGTTGTGCAAGGGTAGGACATGCGCTGCCAATGTCCTTGCAGACTGCACACAGAAACAGATGCCAAGCCAAATCAAGCCAGCTCATATGCTCAACCTCGTGAGGAACAGGTCAAAAGAAGCACTTGAAAAGAGACGAGATTTTTTCCCAGTGAACTTGAGCACGCAGACAGCGGAACAGCCCACCTCACTAATCAAGATGGGCTCCTCAGTCCCAGAACCAGCAGTGTCAGTCCCGTGCTGGCCCTGCTCCCCTGCTTCTTTGGACAAGCTGAGGCTGTTAGCGAGTTCCGAAGATCTGGGCAGCCGCACGGATGCGCCAGCACCAGCCCCAACAGCACCAGAGAGGCAACATAGCATGGTGGGCCTGGCCCGTCGTCTCCGCCCATTCCTGAGTTGTGGGTGAGCAATTGCGTCAGAAAAATGCTGCAAGTTCTCTAGGGCACCTAGCTGCACCTGTGCACTGGCCTGCTGAGCTCTACACATGAACAATTCCATGCCTTGCTGCCATTTTCGCAGGATGTGTCCTGCCTTCTGTGAAATGAAAGGGGCTGGCTCTGACATAGAGCCACTGCAGGATGGTGTATCCCCATCCATTGCTGTGACTGCTCAGAGCGTTTGGGCAGGCTTCGGAAGCTTAGCTTCCCTATATCTCCTCACGCGATATCGGTTAGTAATCACCTGCCAGGTCAAACAATCCATCCTGTGGAGAAGAACTGGCCAAACTAAAACATTGTTGCCTTATTTTATACAGGTCTGCCTGGGTGATGCGCTATACTGTCGTTCTGGATCAGAGTGAAGTTGACCTATTTTTGTCTACTCACCGTCAGGGGAGCAACGTCAGGACTGATGACTGTGAGCAGGAATTTCACTAGGTTGTTTAGAGCAGTAGAGTCTTTCGGCGATACTCCGGCGTTATGCTCAGTTGCCAGACGTGCAGGGCAGCCCTCGACATCAGCTTACGGTTCTTGCTTGTCAGATCATCGTAGCTACAGCACCTGTGCAGAAGGCGTCACATCGGCATGCACAATCACCAGGAGATTATCTAGCCTTCATGTGGTGGGCAGGCAGGCAGACCCTTTACATTGTGCTCTGCAACACTGCAGACCGTTGTGCACGTTTGGAAGAGCAGCAGGCCTCCTTCACAGCGAGAGCACTGCCAAGTCTCCTGAACGATGTAAGGCTTTGCATGCGCACCAACAGCAACGAGGTGCCTTTGGGCTCCCAAATCTGAACGGAGACACCTCAAAGCAGTACCAGGAGAGGCGCCTGATAGGGTACGCAGTTGAGCTTGTTGACAGCATCCAGAGACTGGCTGAGGGCCCAGATCGTCACCTTATACTTTTGATCAGGTTTTGATCGAATGTGAGATGGGCTTAAATAGCCTGTTGGGTCCTTTGCTGCAGGTATTCACCAAAGCAGCTCTTTGACGTTGTGGCAGCTGTGGAGCACTACAAGGAATTTGTGCCGTGGTGTCAAAGGTCTCAAATTATACAGGAGAAGCCCCCAGACTATGTGGAAGCAGAACTTGAAGTGGGCTTCAAGCTCTTTGTGGAGAGGTGTGGTTCCTGGGTCATACTTTGTTGTCCTCACTAGTTTCATGCTATCCACTCTGTCCTGCCAAGTCAAGGCAAAAGTGACCTTTGTCGTGGTATATTGCAGGTATACTTCACAAGTGCACCTGCACAGGCCCAACAAGGTGGTGTCGCATGTTTATGACAGCACATTATTTGATCACCTGGACTCGACTTGGGAGTTTAAGCCAGGCCCGACGCCCAGCTCCACATGGCTGTACTTCAGTGTGGACTTTGCATTCAAGTCCCCCTTGTACCGTCACATTGCCAGCGTATTTTTTGATGAGGTGGGAATAGGCTGGAACCAGTAGTTTTTGTTGCAATGTCGTCATGTGTTGAACGTTCAAATGATTTCAGTCTTGGTAGTGAAGCGTGTGTGTGAATGAGGAGCCTTGTCCTATTCTCTGGGAACGAGACGATGCAAGTGCGACAGAATTCACTTCAAGGTGTTTCTGTGCTGTGCTAGGTTGTCAAGCACATGATGGGTGCATTTGAGGGGCGCTGCAAGCAGTTGTATGGAACTTCTGCCTTTGCCAAGCGGCCCCCTGCAGCTCAGAAGATGCAGACAGCATGAGACATGGCCCTGCCAGCCATGTTTTGTCGCAAATGGGTGACGGCGACTGTGACCCAACCGCTCTGCTTGGGAGCGCCGGATGAAGAGTTGCATAAGTACCACTATTTCTTTGGGTGGCATGCTGCCAGTGACAGCCTGTCTCGAGTACACCTTGCACCCATGTTTAGTGCTGGTTGTTCTCACCACTGGCTCAGTTAGTAGGTGAGCCAGATTTTTGGTTCACAGTGGTTACATGATTGTGTTACTGTCTTTCTTTGAAATGCTGGTTTTGGGAAGGTCCACTTGTTAACTTGAAACTGGAAGTGAAAACTGATTGAACGGTTGAGTAGACAGGACTGTGTGACAAGGAGTCACTCCAAATAGTGGACACTTTTTTCGAAAGTTCCATTGGTTGCCACCGCTTGTCATGGCCATGGTGATGGTGGAATCGGCTCCGGAGCTCCTCGAGGTTCTCAGCACAGTGTGCATAATCAAGTCCTCAGACTCTGGTGGACCTGAAATTCCCTTGATACATGCACCGTACATCTTGTCAGGGTTTGCAAACCCGTGCTCTGGGTCTCCATCTCACATAAGATCAAGTAATACAGGACAATCAAGGACGTAGAAGGAGGAAAGGCTGCCTCGCATGCAACAGGCCGGCGTCCACAGGCGTTCCCTTGCACAAAACAACCCCTCTTGGATACGGAAAGAGCAGGGACTGAGACGAGCTCCTGAACAAATATAGCAGGGGAACCAATAGTAGCTTTGTATATAAAAACCTGTAAATGTTCGTCTCAGGTCAGTGATCCACACCAAGTCCGAACAGGAACGTCGTGTCGACTCCTTGTTGGAGCCCGACGGGACACCGCTCCACCAATCTTGACGCAAAAGTCGAGCTCGCTCAGGTATTCCAATTCAGTATCATCAGTACGTTTGATCTTATGCAATGGACCACCGTCCGAGGCAGTTGCGGAAGGGTGAAGCGCATCTTTAGATCGGTAAAAGAGTTCAGTCATATAGTGGTCCAAATAGCGAGGGACAACCCCTCACTATCGAAAAATCTGATGTATTTTAACCAAGCGATGACGGTGTTAATGCTGCATGCACAGAGGGACCAACGGACGGGTTTCGGGAGACTGATCAACATGAACTTAGCATCAGTGCTTCTAGGAGCGCTCTTGTGTTTTACGCTGGCAGGTTGTTTGCACCACCTGCATCGTGTGATTTATATGCCGCAATAAGTATCCTTGCACTTTTACCCAAGTAAGAAGGCGGCCTTCTCCTCACGTTAGTGTCCACCCTGCAGGGGCTGCAAGAGTGCCTCTGGAGTATAATCAAGACATCCAGCTTGCTGAGGCTTCTGCAAATGGAAATCCTCTGCTTGCGGTGAGGCTCTCCGTTGTATTGCTGTGCCCACCTATACATAAGTTACCTAAGTTAGAAAATGCCTGGGAATGCAGATTGCTCAAGAGTTCCTTTTGGAATGCAACAGAGTACAATCTTTCCGCTGTACGACAAGATAACTGCCGCCAACATCGTTCCCGGCCTCCTGAACCTCTTCAAGGAACTAGAACAGGACATTGACAATCTGGAGGCTTCGGCGCCTGCTACATGGGACGGGCTGGTTGCCGAATATGAACGCATCAACGACCGTCTCAACCTCCCCTGGGGCATCGTGTCAAATCTACAGGTACGACTTGATCATCTCAGTCCAGCTTTTGCACTGCACCATAGAGTCAGTGGATGTCAGTTTTGAGCAGGGTTTCGGGTGCAGGTGTACAAGAGGAATGGCATTCAAATAATGAAAGGGAGGACAGCTTAGCATGCATACTCATATGGCACATGCTGAGAAGCGCTCAAGGAATATGCTCTTACAGGGAGAATTTCATGTGCAGGGGGTGAAAAACAGTGAGGAATTGCGGGCAGCAATGGAGATTTTGGAACCTGCGCAAGTGCGTGTGAGCCAGCGCCTGGGCCAGAGCTCCCCACTGTACCAGGCGTTCAGGAACATCAGGAACAACGTGACAGGCTTGACAGAGACCCAACAGCGCATACTGGATGGGGTCATCATCAATGCAAAACAGAGTGGGGTGGACTTGCAGGTGATAAGAAATGCTGTGCCACTCCTCCGCACTGTTGGGCTGCTTACCAGTGGAATTCTGAGCTTTCTCGACACCCTGCAGTTTCGTTTGGTCAGACAAAGCTCGCAGTACTACATGAAGCATGCTTGGTGCCTACCCAGGTTGCTGTGCCGGAAGGTGAGGACAAAGGGAAGGCAAAAATAGAGGCCTCGAACCGATTCAATGATATCACCCAGCAGCTTTCAGCACTCTCAACGAATTTCAGCAACAATGCCTTGGATGCAACAGCCGCTTTTAAAGTGCTCATCACCAACAAGGAAGGACTTGCCGGCATGCCAGATAGCTTTCTGGCAGGAGCAGCTCAAAGGGTGCGAGGCTTTACATGCATTTACTTTTATGTGCTCTGTCCCAATCTTTGATGTGAGTTTGAGGGTATCCATTGAAGACTTGAACCTGATTACATTCTGGACTTGCACATGTTGCAGGCCAGAGAGGCAGGGAATGCAGGGGCGACAGCTGAGAAGGGCCCCTGGCTTATTACACTGGATGCTCCAACCTATACGAGCGTGATGTGTTACGCGGACAACAGGCATGCAACTAAAACAAGCTCACATCCCCTACCTACTGCATATATTTCTGGGTTCACTGCCATGAGCGGCATCTGAAACGGGTGGCATTCTTCGCACAGGACGTTGCGTGAGGACGTGTACAGAGCCTACATCTCTCGTGCCTCAGTTGGAGCTGTGGACAACAGTCCCATCATTGAAACCATCATGGCCCTGAGGCAGGAGCAGGCACAGCTTGCCGGCTATGACAACTCTGCGGAATTTTTCATGGCAAACAAGGTGATTTTAAACTTATCATCAATAGCATCGTTTGCATGTTTTCGGACATGGTCACATGGCTTCTGTAGCCGGCAGGTGCATGTGAAACAGAGCACAACACTCCCTGAGAATCAGTTTTCAATCAGCAACAATCTGGATGGTGCCAATGCAGATGGCAACCCCCCAGACAGCCATGGACTTGATCGAGCAGTTGAGGAAGGCATCATACAATACTGCAGCAAAAGAATTGAAGGATCTGAGAATTTTTGCAGCTTCCCAGGTGCGCGCCTGTCCCACATGACAAGATTCTATGTCAAATGCACCAGATGCAGGGGGTTGGACTTCACCTTTGTCCTGCCATGCAGAACTTCACTGGAACGCTCATGAATTGGGACGTTTCATACTGGGCACAAAAGCAACAGCAGGCCCTTTTCAATTTGACTGACGAGGAACTGCGACCATACCTGCCCCTGCCGAGGGTCTTGGAGGGACTCTTTGCGGTGCGATCTCACTGTCATGCCAGCACTGAAGGCTGTCTTGAGAGTCTTCTCACGTAATCATGGGATCGTCATGCAGGGCATTCTGCAAATGGCCGAGCAGCACAATTGTGGGAATATTTCATCAGTCATTCTGATTGTCCACCTGGCAGTAGAGCTCCACCAGTTTGCTTATCCAGAAGCTGATGTGACGTGCATTTTGTGCAGTTGGCCAAGCGCCTGTTCAACGCTACAGTGGAGGCAGCTGATGGCGAGGTGCCCGTGTGGGATCCGAGCGTGCGATTTTTCCGTCTGTATCGCAATGGCGAACTCAAGGGGCACTTCTACCTGGACTCTTTTGCCCGTCCTGGTGGTGCGTCATGCCACTTTGACAGCAATTAATGTGTATGTTGAGAAGCAGTCCGGTGATCAGTACTGTTTCCAAGCAACACTGCTGGGTGCCTTTCCCAAGCCCCATCCTGGAGAAGAGGCCTGAATATCTGCCATTATGACGGAAGAAGCCGAGCATGATTGTTGCAGAGAAGAGCGCGGGGGCATGGCAGTCTTCCATGGTGGGACAGTCAACGCTGCTTGCAGCGCCAGGACAGAAGCTGAGGCTACCTGTCGCTGTTCTCGTCACCAACCAGAATCCACCTGTTGGCGACAAGCCCAGCCTCATGACTATGTAGTGAGTAGCTCAGACTCTCCAGCGCCAATTGCTAAGCCAAGGAACTCTTTGCCAGATGGATGTTGTCCTGTGCATGACAGTCACATTTGTGTTCCTTTGCAGTGACGTGGTGACGCTCTTCCATGAATTTGGCCACGGCCTTCAGCACATGATGACCACTGAGACTGATGTCCTCGTGTCCGGCATTGCGGGCATCGAGCAGGATGCAGTCGAGCAGCCCAGCCAGTTCCTTGAAAGATGGTGTGTTTCCGACGTTCGACACAAGCTGCTTTGATTATCTGGATCTGCAAGCATTTGCTTTGTGTGTGGAAGCTTCACATACTTCTCACATGAATCTCCACAGATGGTCCTCTCTGTGACTGCTGCAGGCCCCATGAGCCACGTGTGCTGCTTTCATTTGCGCGCCACTACCTGACAAATGAGACGATGCCAGATGAGCTGGTCAAGAAAGTGGAGGCAGCTCGGAACTACAGGTGTGTCAATTAGCAAAATGACTCCTGCTGATACTTCAAGCGCGCATCCAGGTGCAGACATGTGTTCCAATGATCTCTGATTTAATCGAATTTTAACTTGATGTTTTGCCCCCACAGGTCTGGCGCTGACACTCTGCGTCAGCTTTTGTACGCTTTGATAGATCTTAAGATCCACTCAGGGTACACCCCAAAGGCTGGGGTGTTTTTGCATGACACTGACCTTTACAAGGACGTCATTGCAAAGACCACTGTGATGGCACCACTCCCAGAGGATAGGTGAGCAGTTCTATGCTTCTGCACTTCAGAACGTCTCTATTTGACAAAAGTGCTGTGGAGCCCTAGGGGGCCTCAACATACTTGCTTTGCCTGCTTGTGAAATACAATGTGTAATACAGTGCATGGATACTGCTCATTTGTTGCAGCCATGAGTGCGAATGTGGCTCATGAATGCAGGTTCCTCAACACCTTTACCCACATCTTCAGTGGTGGCTATGCCAGCGGCTACTATGGCTACAAATGGTGAGCTTTTGCCCTTACCAATGCAAGCTGAAGTGCTTGGCATGCTTGTCATTTTGTTGGGAAGGAAGCATTAGAAAGAAGTGAAAGCAGTGATTGTCATGCCATCCTGCAGGGCCCAGGTGATGTCCATTGATGGCTTCAGTGCCTTCCAAGAAGTTGGAATGGACAATGATGCAGCAATTGCTAAAGAGGGCCTCAAGTACCGGGATACAATCCTATCGCTCGGTGGAGCGCGCGCGCCCGCACTTGTCTTCCAGGTTGTTTTCTCTTTAATGTACACACTGCAAATTTACAGGCTGGCTTATATTTCTGAGAATGTTGGCAATACTGCTGAGAAGCTGAGAAATACATCAGCAACTTCTCATGATATATGATGTGATGCAGGATTTCCGGGGCCGTCCTGCGTCAACCACTCCTCTTTTGCGCGATGAGAACCTTCTTCAGGCCAATAGTGGGAGTGTGCAGACGCAATCGTTGGTGTCAGGAGCGATCAGTCAAGTTGCAAACTGACGACATTTTGAGCAATCCTATCTGTAGCAATAGCTATCCATCACACTGTGATTCCTGTTTGTAACCTGTATTGCTGTCCCAATGGCCGCTGACATTGTTTTGAAGACATCAGATGTCAGAGTTGCCTTGTGTGCTATTGCCTTGAAAACTATGACCTGCACGCAGTAAACCTCCTAGCAGCGATTCTAGCTGGGATATTGCTCGACTTTGAAAATAATAACCAATGATTGCATGCCTTGTTCTTTTCTTTGTGGGGAGCAACAAATTAAAACGACCCTGCTGTTGATTTAGTCCGTCTTCTTTGAATGTTTCTTTTCACAACGACCCATTACAGATTGTTCACAAGATCAAGGCAGAGACAACAGAAATGAATACGCTCATTTGACACAATTTGTTCCAGAAAACTTTTTAGGTGCTTTGCAACGGTCGAGGAAACCTTACCTTGCACATCAGAGCTTGATTCATTGGCCTCGCAATTTCCGTTGCACTCCTGTCGTTCCGTCAGTCAACAAACACGAACGAACTCTCTGCATAGTCTGACACTGCCATTTGACGCTTGACGGAGTGCTGCACAAGACAAAGCGCACGAGTAGCTTACCTCAAGATTTTCTGGGCGCCTTGAAAACACCTGTGCATTACTGCTTCCTTGGCTGGCTACAGGAAGCTTCCGAAGCGTCACCGTCGGTGAAGACGTTCCCTCCCACTCTTCTCTTCGTCTTTCTTCCGAGGGTCTCGACTTGCGCTTCACAACAGATTGTCACTCGGAGCCTTGCTCAAGATTGCTCCCACATCATTTTATCGGCTGCTCTCTGTAATTTCATGACCATCCTTGCAGTCCAATCTGTGCCTGCTGAACCAAGGAAGGATCTTTGGCGGTGCTGGAGCCCCACAGCAGGTGAGCAAGATTTTAGATTGCTGATCTTCTTGCCAATGCCTTGTCCAGATGGTCCTGACGTCCCATTCCTTGGGACCCTATCAGGTCAATGGCTCCTGTGCCACTACACGGGGCTGAACCTGTCGCCATGGAGGAAAGCTCTTGAGCAGCCGCCTTCAGTTGCAGATTGGGTGACAGCTCTTTACAATGCTTCTGTTAGTTCCAGTGGACGCGGTGATGTTTCAAGTACCAAGCCTGGGTAAATTTCGAGTCTTTATGCTATCTCACCTGCCATCCCACCTGCAGAGCTGCCTCTATGATGTTTTTCGCTCCCTGGGCAACAGAGTAGGGAGTGTGCTGGGTTTTTTTCGAGTCTCTCTTGTCTGATTTGCAGATTGTGACCGTGTGAGTGCTTTTGCAGCTCTTCAAATGGAACTTGCGTACCTGTGGTCCTTGGCACTACTGATTTGCATTTAAGCGCATCACCTGAAGCGCAGCTGCGGGCTGATACTGTTACTGCTGGCCAGCAGTCCGACGAGGACGAGGACAAGGACAAATGGCGAGCTCCTGAACCTCATGCCTTACATAGCGCAGTGAAAAATTGGCCTTTTCTTGCGTATCTCTATTGGTTCGAGCGTGCCTACTTTCGTGCAGGTGCTGGGCTGAAATGCTATGCGGGTTGTTGCAGGGCTGGACTGGAGTGGACCTGTCCTTCTGAACTGGCAAGTGTGTACGAATACATAGCTGTGGTGGTTGAGAGTGACGGCGAATTCTATGCAGATTGTCCAGATGTCCCGGTGAATGGTGGAGGTGGCAGCACCATGGAAGAAGTGGAGTGGAATCTCAAGGTAATGACTCTGAAGTACAGCGCCATGCATGCACTGCACTGCCAACAACTCGTGCCACCTCTTTAATAATATGTAGAGCTCCTGCGCACGCCCAAAGCAATAGTTTGAATCTAATAATTCATGCTTGCGGGGCCCCGACTTTGTATGTTTCTTGGATACCGCGTCAGCCCTGTGGCTGTATGCTTCCAGGAGAATCTGCTGATCTACTTCGGAGAGGTGGTGCGTGGCAATGTCCCACTTCCTCCAGCAAGATTTAAGACGTTGGATGACTACGAGGAGATCGAAAGGGAAACCATGTTTGCTGAAGAGGGTGTGAACTTCGTCTGCCTGCTGCCATGCAAAATCACCCTTGAGGAGACAATGGCATGGATGGCGCGAGAGCATGATTCTTGTGACCCATATTTTCTAGATCCCTAATAGTTTGTAGGATGATGATGTCAGTGGTGGTGTACATTACGCTTCAGTAGCGCAGAATAATCCTAGTTTTTCGGGACTCTTGTGCCGCCCTGGCGGTCAGGTGACCGTCAATAATTTGAACTGTATGTGGTTTGTACCTGGACATTGCTTTTGCGTCATCCTGGGCGAATGCATTTCTCGCCATGCTTCGTGGTAGGAGTTCGTCATTATGATGAACCATAATTCCAGAGGGATTATCATCATATGACTGATATGGGTACAAGAAGTCTGTCTAGTACTGGTTCCAGCTGCAAATGCATGCGTGCAGTTTCTCATTGGGCTATGAAAGGCAGAACACCATGCCCAGATCTGTCTAGAGCTCTCCAGTAATAAACACTGTAGAAGGAGTATACTGTGGCTACATAGGTGCGGCTCAATTATACCGTAGTGACAGCAAATTCTGTAAAAGGGAGTCCTCTGTGTCTCAACGTCATTGCCCCAAGCAGTACACCGGAGGGTGATCATGAACGTGATTCGAATTCTCCAGAGTGCTCCAGTACTAGCCTAGCTGAGGTAGCAGTACTGTTCAAGTGGTAAAAATAGAAATGACATATCAAATTCAAGACTGAGAGAGAGAAGCTTGAGCACGGGTGCCTGCATATGTTTCAGCAGCAATGGAGGACACGTTCAGCTTGTAAACTTTCTGCCTTCTGCCATGAATCTTAATCATGGCTCATGGCCCTTGATCAGGGATGGTGCCCGCAGCGGGCAGCCCAGCCAATATTGCGACGGGGTCCCACACATGATTGTTTCTCCGGGACAAAATCCCTTTCAGAAAATTGTCTGCTGTACAATTGCTTGCATCTCTGTGCATTGTAGTGAGGGCGAGAGATTTGGGTGCCGAGAGCATCAGAGCTAGAGCACAATGCTTTCGATAACAGGATCACTTTAGAGGTCTGAAAAGCGCATGCGACGTGCATCGATAAATTCACTATTTTTGATATCTTAGATGTGGTGTGAGACACAAGGCGAAGGTCATCGCGCATCTCGATAGAAAGTCACACTAGAATGCGGACCACAACTTGACTGATCTAGGGTTTTCCTGCAATCTTCAAACTCCTCTCGATGGTCTTTCCAAAATTACCTGATCCATATCCAAATGCAATTCGAGTCGCACTTGCGGTATTCACCGCTACGGCTATAGGATATGGCTATGTCCTGCCCGAGCACGGTGAGGAGACTTTTGGGTGCTTCTCACAACATAGAGATGGCATTTCTTGTTGTTACTCACGATCAATGATGAGTGAAATGGCTTTTGCAGGTGTGCACACTACTTACGCAAGGCAGTTTTCACAAGCATCGAAATGGGCTGCCATCACATGTGTTGTTGTGAACGCGCCAGTGATTGGGAAGATCGCTCAGGTGAGTTGTGTCTGTCGAGCAGGAATGGACATGTTACTGTCATCAATTTTGCCTAGGACTGGCCATGACACCTTAAGGTCTGACATGTCCTGGTCTTCGTAGACAGGGGCAGAGCGCATTTTGGGATCAGTGGCTGGGGGTACACTTGGATACTTGGTGTATGAGATTGGGCACCGCCTTTGGGATCCTGACACTCGTACAGATGGGGTGCGTCATTGCATAACAGGGCTTGACATGCATGCATGTGAGCATCTCGGTCTTGCCCAAACGTCCTTCCTTTCAGGATGGTGACTACACCCCAGGAGTGAAGCTCTTGAGGGACAAATTGACCATTTTGTGCTCACTGCCAGTTTGCAACTCCGCATGCAATCTGCGGTGTCATGCTGAGAAATGCACCACGCATGCAGATCACGCTGAGCATAGCAGCAGCCATGGTGGCCTTCAGCGGCATCGTTATCGGGAAGGCATTGAATCTGGCCTACTCTGCCAAGCTGTACTCCATTGCATTTCTTATCGTCACATTTGGGGCAGTGGATGAGGAGAGCACAGACACCAGTGTGTTCCTGCTGGCGGCCATGCGTGTGACAGGCATCGCCAGTGGAGTGCTGCTGTCTGAGCTGTATGCAGTCCTCGTCTTCCCCAAGAGCGCCACGCAGGAGGCTGTTGCAAAGATGAAGACGGCAATGCAGAAGCTGGGCGACCTAAACAAGCTGGTGTGGGAACATGGACCCTGGAGCCCTGCTCCCCAGGACTTCACAGCGGGCGTGCATAGGTCTGCCTCCCCTGCAGCACACACTTGACTGCCACTTCTTCACCGCTGGACTTTTCCTTGCTCTTATTATGCCGTTCTGTCAGGTTGACTTCGTGCAAGATTGGCACTGTGCTGATGGATTGGTGTAGCAGGCGTCCAGATGGGTATGCAGCGATAGCAGACAAGGGGGAGTCGCTGGAGGACTTGCTGAAGCGGCAGGAGAATTTTGAGGAGCAGTCTGAGAAGGTTCTCATGGAGGTGTATGATGCCCTGTACAAGGTGAGATCCTTCCTGCATTGTACGCACCTCTGCCTGTTATTTCTAGTGTGAAGGTCAACTGAGTCCTGCTCTCCACATTGCAGAATAGGGCGAGAGGCAATTTGAAGCAAAGATGATCGTGCCCACACAAAATTGACTCGCGCCTTATGATTCTTTTGTTGCAAAGCAGGCTTGCGTCTTCTGCTTGCATATAGAACCGTTTGCTTTGAAGAAGGGCATGCTCAACTGTTGCCCATGTCTGTGTTAATCAGGTGGAGGAGCAGGTGCCGCTGGCTGCTGCAGAGATCTACCTGTGCACATGGCGCGGCACGCTCATATTTCTACCAGGCTTGCCCTGGTTCCCCATGGGCCGCTGGCACCTTCCGGCCAAGAAGATGGACGCGCTTGCCACCAGCCTGCGCAAGGTTGCGCGCCTGCTCTGGGCCCTCCACCTGTCCTTCCTGGATGGCTTTGACGAGGTCAGCCCAAACCTCCATGCCATTCCACTGATTTGAGCTGTGCTCTTGCAAGGTTTCGGCTCACCTTAAGCTTCACCACATGGGAATGTATCATGGCTTGTTCTTGTTGAAAGCATAATGCCTGGCCACTGCAGCCGCAGGGCTCAAGGCTTGTGCTTGAAAGGTGGTCCCAATGAGGGATCCAGGGTGGATTTAGGTTAATCATGAGGCTCTGTAGCAAGTGTGTGGTGTGCAGAACATGCTCAACCTGTTGAAGCAGCAGTACCCGAGCCAGCTCATGCCCCAGCTGGCCCAGCACTCCCAGGGCGCCATCGAGGCTGCTGCCGCTGCATTTCCCAGCAAGCCCCGTGTTGACGAAACCAGTCTGCAGCTTCTCGTGAACTCTGTCGAGGCAGGCACCTTCACCCATTTGGAAGTAAATTGGCTTCAGATCGGAAAAGATGTGTTGCCATGCTCAATGATGGAGCAGAAAGCTTAGAACTGCAGCTTTTGTGTGACCCCATTTTGTGGATAGAAGTCTGGCAGCAGCGCCTTACACCTTCGTCCACACTCAGGATTGGCCATGCGGACTATAATAATTTAAAATGGAATAGAATCTACTCATGCATGTCCTCTCTACATCATGACTTGCATCATGGCTCATGCACTCCCTCCCGGCACAAATTTAGTCAGTGCGTTGTTGTGCCCTATTGCCTCATCTATTGTTCAGTTTTGAGCAAGTTTTACTTTTGCTTCAATGAACACATGCATGCAGGGGCTGATGCGCATATCGGACTTCCAGCGCCGACGCATCCTGCAGCTCATCAAGCACTTCCGGGTGGCCAGCACGGCTCGGCGTACATTGGCGCGCGCCTTCTCGGCCCGCCGCGCCGCCGGCTCTTCCGTGGACGCCGGCAGCCCCCTCCGTGTCACTGCCTCCATGCCTGAGCCATCCACCCTGCCCACTGTGCATCAGGTCTTACCTCTCACTACTGCTGGAGTGATCACCTTTTCAAGATGCCCGTTTTAGAGAGCTGTCTCTCTTCACCCTGACCTGCATGTGCCTGCTCCTCCTGTCAACCTCCTGATGCCTTTTGTCTCGCACTGGCATCAGGACCCGGTTAGTATTTTGAGTGAAATATGCGGCAGCTTAGCAAAACACGGGCTGCTTCTCATTTTGCGTGACTCCATTCGCATAAAGAGAGGCCGACGCGAATCCACGCTGTGACGAATAGCATGGCTAACGGTGGCTATAAGCTCATAGGCATAACCACATGCTGTGTTGCAGGAGCGAGATGTCGAACAAGGCATGAGCGCACGAACACTGGACCTTGGAGCATATGGCCGCGCGCGCCCGGCTGCCCTTCCCCGGGTGCCGGAGCAGCGACATGGGGATGCGGCAGCTCATGCCGATGTCATGGACAGCAGCAACACTGAGGAGATGATGCTGGGCGGTAGCGAGGATGAGCAGCACCCGCAGGCAGGGCTCGTTCACAGCATGCATCAGACTCACTTTTCACATGCCACAGAAGTGCAGGGCGATTTAATATTTTGGAATTTTTAGCAAAGCTATGCTGTCATTTTCATGCTCTACATGCCATTTAGTAAGTTTATTATGCAACTTCCCAAGGCTACATTATGAAGATAGCAATTCTTGATCAATCACAAGCACCATACCAATACCATATCTTCGTTGAGCTGCAGAGGAGTGTTGTAGTATGTGATATATGCTCAGGGCTTGGCGCATCGCGGGCGGCAGTCCAGCAGCCTGACAGAGGCGCTGCTGGCTGCGGAGGTGAGCCCGCGAGTGGGAGATTCACCCATGACTCAGGTGCATCTGCTGCTCACTGAAACAGGACATCATCATTTGCCTGCTTGGACACCATTGTCCAGTGCAGTCTGGCACCATGTCTCAAACTTTTGGTGGTGCAAAATTTTTCCGGGCGGAAAGAATGCATGCCTGACAGGGGAGAGCAAGTGCATGTCTCAGCCTCGACCAGTGTTGGGGTGCGCAGGAAGCACCTGAGCCACTGCAGCGGCGACCAACCAGCTTGCAGGATCTGGATTGGACCCTCAACCGCAGCTATGTAGGGACGCCTGTTGAGGTCAGCCAAACCACAACCCCATGAGCTACCAGACACTATATGTTCTGCAGGCAGAAGAATTAATTTTCATGGCGGTGCCAGTGCACAAGTAATCTGGTGTATCCCTGCCACCAGTTGTCCCCTCGGTGCAAATGTAAGAGGCAGCCATAGAGCTCCTATTCCTATAGGCACTGGGAGATTTGCCGGATGGGCTGCGCATTGCCATGGGCGAGGGTGATGATAGCGCGTCAGCACAGGAGCTTGCCAGCCAGGTGAGTCCTAGAATTCCACCTTGCAATATTGAGGGCGTTGCCTGTTCAGGCCACCGGGGCAGCAGAACATGCAGCAAGCTGACGGTTTGAAAACCATGTATGCATCCATGAGGTGCTATCGGACAGATGTCCACAGACATTTGGTCGCCTTCAGGTGAATGGAGCCAAGGGGAGGGATTTCAAGCGCCTGATGACCATGCGGCTGCAGAGGGTCGAGTCTTCTGAATTGATTGAATTCCCTGAAAATGAGGAAGGGTATCTTGGCAAGATCCGCTGGTAGTCTCTCCCTCGCTCTGTTGTTTTATGCATGCGGCAGCCGATTGCATTTATATACGGGCTGGTCTGAGAGCACAAGAATCACTTCACCTGTGCATGTGCGTACACGGCAGCAAGCATACCTAAATGGCACTGTTTCTTGCGCAGGTACTCTTTCCAGTTCTTGATGCAGGTGGGGATTCTCATTTGGCCCTTCGAACCTGCTTTACCAGTTTATCAGATTCTTCTGGTCTTTCCCTCAAATATTTGCTTTGTTGGTGGGATCACAAGCTGTTGCGACAATGTTGGCAGGAGCTTGCAGAGGAGCTTGAAGACATGTACGAAGCATTGGATGACGTCCTTGCAGTTCTGAACGTTGCCATGGGGTCTTAGCCCAACCATGTGCGCACACTAGTTAGTACTAAGATGCATTAACTAATACCGTAGCTGACAAATGTCAGTTGGCAGCATCACTATGCTTATGACCGAGTCTCAATCACTGAGAGTGTACAGAACCAAGTCGACGTCGGAAAGATATTTACATAAGTGAAGATCATCTTGCGGTGCATACACAGAGGATTGAAGCATGTAAAGCCAATTCTGTGCAACTGCGCACCACTTTCTAATATTAGTGCAAAGCATCGCACCCCCATAAATCACCGACAGACCTGATCGTGATCACAGCAGATAAATTATCGTACAGGTTAAAAGTACTAATAGCATCTGTCAACGTGGATCCACGTTGTGCTCCGGAGCACAGCAGGACTGGGTCCAGGAGACTATCTACAAATCCACCCCAGGCCTTCACTGTCAACCTGAAAAGACCCCAAAAAGTGCCAAATTTACATGTTTGAAAAGGCAGACATACAAAAAGTGGCACGGCAGAGTGTTTCACACACGACAGAAATTTCAAGCAGCTCAGAGCACCAAGTATAGACACTGTGCATCGCACATTTCAGGCAACCATGCACTAGCATGGCACAACAGGTCTTATCGCCATGTGTTGCCTGGACGAGACGTCAACATCCACAGTTCACACTCTGCTGGTTCAGTCGCCTCATCAGGCACGATTCTGCAGTCCAAAGCAAGGCAATTTGTTGCCAAAGTGCTCCGCTCTGATGTCACTGCACCGCTCCCACATCAACAGGATCTCCAGGGCATGAACAGCACATCAACCCTGCTGGGAAGTTTGGAGATAACACATTGCTGGTAAAATGTACATGCGCTCTCTACACTGCACGACCGATGCTCACAAACCAGCTTGACAGTGGAAGTTGAGGTACAACACAGTTCCAACAGCCCCACTCACAAAATCGCTTGCCACTTTGAATTGCATCAGTCATATCGTCATTCATCAGCCCTGCCACAGAGGCTGTGTGATGAGCCACACAACAGTCCCTTGGATCATTTCACACGCGCAGCACCAGGTGTGCTTCCTCAGGGATGCCATCTCGTTGCTCAGATCAAGACCATGCAATGGGCACATGCCATGCCGTGCCACGCATCAACTGCTCAAAGGAGGGCAGGAGGCTACTTGATGCGCTGCCGCTTTGCCAGGAACTTGGTCACAGCCTCGTGGTGAGCAGTTCCTGGAAGGGCGTCCTGTGCCAACAAGGCATAGTCTTTCCGTGACAGCGCAATCACCTCAGTCTCAGGGGTCAGTGTGTCCACCGCCCGCTTCTGCCTGGTGCTCCTCGCACCCTCTTTCCACTTGTCCCCCTTGCCATTTTTGGCAGCTGCGCTTCCTGCCTTGACCTGCACAGCAGTGACCCCGCTCACACCTACCAGCCGGCCCTCACTCAAATGCCATCAGTTTGGATGAAGTCAGATAAGCATGCAGTGCTGCTGCTGCTTAAACAGTTTCAACGCAGGAAGCGGTCAGCAGAACTCCTCACCTTCTTCTTGCATCCATCCTTGGCTTCATCTGACTCGGCAGCACAGCGCTGCTTCAGCCCGGGCCACACGGAGCTGCAGTACTTGTTCAGCAGGCGCCTGCAAGCCATGCACAGCACAGTGTGAGATCAACACAACAACACCAAACATGGCTTTTCCCCGCAGATGATCTCTGCAATGCGCTCTGACTGCATTGGCGAAGGGAGAGAGTTTGTTTGCAAGCAGTCCTTAGAAGGCCCCTGCAGAGCTACATCTCCCTCCAGAACTGTGTGCAACATTGCAGGGTGTCCAGTAACGGCTGATGACAGACAGCGGGATGAAATTCTCACCGCTGCCTGGCGTCGGACACCCAGTGGACGATGCGCGCGACATCCTCCACGCCGACCAGGAATGTTGTGGAGATGGAGGCCTCCTCTTTGCAGGTGTAGTGGAGCGGATACGGAGGCAGCTCGGGTGCGCTGCGGCCGGCAGCCGCAATGTCCTTCGCCTTGGCCGCCGCTCGCACCCACAACCTGCGCGTAACGTCTCGCGCCCCCTCCGCAGACGACTTGAGATTGTCTCCCGCCTGTCACACCAATCAGTCTGTGTTGAGGGACGCCCATGAACACCTGCGGCTGACTGCCAGGTTGGCGCAGTACGAAGCATCGAGTTTGCATGCATACAGATGGCTGACAGGTGCTGCATTTCAAAGAGTAAATCAGGAGACAAGGAAATTTTGCGGACGACAGGCTCAAGAGGAGGATATTTGCCAAACCAGTAATTTGGGAAAAGAACAAGAAGACACAAGAAGCATACCCCTGGCCACAGATGCTGTTCCAGGCGACAGATCGGTAGCCGGAATGAACAGAGCCAAGATGAATTTCAAACAGATTATTTTCAGAGACAGACTTGAATATGTGCAAGCAGAAAAAGATGGGGAAAGGCACACCAAGATCTCGGTGGACTGGCAGTAAAAGTTGAGGAGGGCACGGGACTGGGCCCTAGTCTGGACGCCTAAGGGGGCAACTTCAGCCATAGTAGCTACCTTGGCCACGTCTCGGAGACGCATGAGGTGCTGCGAGGGGTCACTCTCAAGGCAGTACACTTGGCGGATCATCTCCTGCCCGCCCACCTTGACCGAGTCACTGCGGAGAAGCCTCACTGACCCGCCGGGTCCGCTGTAGAACTTCTTCGCCGCCTCTGACACTGTCAGCCCGGCAAGACACAGCCCTCAACAACCCGCAAGCATGCACATGCTCCACAAAGGGTCTTAAAATACAATTCCACTGGAAGCTCTTGATAGCGGAGACAAGGATGGATGCTGTAATACTCCCAGGCATATCAGCTGTGCAACCTGAACATCAGGGCCACACTTACCTTCCTTCGGGAATTTATACGCCACCGGCTCCTTCCCAGAAGTGCCCGCCTTCTTTCCTGATGCAGCAGCGGCTTTGGCTGGGCCATCAGTGCCTTGGGCGGCATCCAATTTGCTTGGCGCTCTGGAAGGAGTCTTCTTTGTCTTCTTTGACGCTGCCTTCTTTGATGCAGGTGTAGCCTCGGCTGCCTGACCATCGCGTGGCTCAGCAGCTGCCTTGCTTTTCGGATCCTCGGCAGTGACGGCTGCCTTCATTGCTTCGGCCTGCTCCTCTGCAGGCGGCCCAGGATCAGCCATGGTCACCGGCAACCCTGTACCGCTGCTTTCGCCATTGGTAGAGCTGCTCTGCTCATCCGCTCCCCGTATCGGCCGCTCATTCACATCCCCAACGGCCGCCCTCTTGTTTGCGCCTGGAGGTCCCATGGTGGGCCCGCCAACTGTCTGCGCCATGCCGGGCTGCCCAGCCATATCTGCATCAGCAGCGCCCGGATGACCATGGTCTGCAAGGGCGTCCCTGGGCTGTCCAGCCATGTGACTGGCGGGCAGGATCGGCTGGCCGCGGCGTGCGCCGGCGTCCCTGGGTGGCAGGCGGCCCGCCAGTGCAGCCCCAGACTCCAGCGTGGAAGTGGGGGTGGGCTCCTTGGTGCCGCAGCTGACGTCGGCGCTGTCGCTGCTGTCGCCCAAGGCGTTGCGCGCCGCTGACACATTGACAACGTCCACGCTGACGTTGCTGTCGCTGACAGCGCTGCCGTGAGCATGGCGTTCGAGAGCCAGCTGCGGTAGCTCCATGCACGCGGCCGGATCCACCAGTACTCCCAAGCTCCGCCCCTGCTGGCATGGCCACTTGATCGCATGCGCCCTGCCGGCAGGAACTTGGAAGCAGGATGCTTGGGAACTGGGATAGTCAGGCAGGCACATGGCAGCCAAGTACAGGTCAAAGCAGAGAGGTCACCTGATCAATGGCGCACGGCTGGAGCACGAGCTTGGACACATCCAGGCTGTGGGTGTTTCGGTCGAGAGCCACATGCCCTGCTTGATCTGATCCAAGCACGCCCTGGACCATGTTGAGCTCGGGCGATGCGGTTTCCGGCTCTGCACAGCACATCGCAGAGGGAAGACTCTCCCAGGTGAAGGCTTGGTTGGGCGGTGGCACGGTACGGCTGTTGGGATGGCCCCAGCCAGCGTGGTGCAGCTCACTCTCTGTCAGGCCCCTGTCCCTTGATGAGCCCGCCCAGTCTGCAACTGTACACATACCACTCAAGCATCCTTTCAAGTGCAGAGCCTCTGGGATGGCACACGGCTACTCTCAACAAACCTCCTGCCTTGAAAGAGTGAGAGGCGGAGCACAGCAATGCCACGCTGTATTCTTGAGTCATGAGGTTTGGAAGTGACTGCTACAGAACACATTAATCACACTGGCAAAAGCTTTATGGACCTCTGGCTTTCTACGCTGAAGTCAGCATGTCTTGTTGCATTCAAAGGAACATCTTGGGTTGCATGCATAAAGCATCTTGGGTCCATAGCAGGTGCATATCAATAATGTCAATGCTGCAAACCAGGCCAACAACTGTCCGGCCACGCCGGTGGCATACATGTCTCACCGAGCTTAAAGCACTGACCTGCGTCCCTGAGCAGGGGCTGCTGCTCAAACCAGCGGGCACACTCCTCGTACTGGTCCAGCTTGGGATGGCAGAAAAGCTTGTTGTCAGGGCCCATCACATTGTCGAACATTGCGCAGTCCATGCAGCGTTGCTCTTCCTTGTCCTGCACAGAATGCATAACCCGCCTGCCTTAGGATGGCAGACCATAGAAACCGCAGAGTCAATCAATTTGCAGTAAACCATCCCTTCGAGGTCAGCAGTCAGTGCATGATAGAGGAATACGGGCGCACACCTTGGCCATGACCATGGCAAGGAAGCACAGGTGGCCGCATTTTGAGCAATCGTTTGTTTGCATGCCATCACAACTTGCGGTGGGCATGGGCCGCTGCGTCAGCTTGCGCTGAAGCACAAGACATCGGCGCTGCAGGTTCTCCTGGCGCAGCAGAGTGACAAAGGTGCCTGCCAGGCTCACGTCGGCTGCCGGCTTAGCCGAGGAGCTCGCGGCAACCCCGCTCATCAGTCGCTCTGCAAAACCATGCAGACGCCATCAGCGCACTGAGATGTGCCATCCCGACTGGCTGCAAAGCCGCCCTACTTATTGGAATAAAATGTCCGTCTAATCTGAACCTCCGTACAAGGTTGTGCTGGCGGGCATGCATCGTGCAAAACAGCCAAGTGACGGTGATGAGATCGCACCTTTCAGCAGCATTGCCTCTTCGCAGACAAGCTCATCATGGGGCAGAATGGGCGGCTGCTTCAGGCGGCGGTAGCGCAGGCTGCAGTCCTGGCCGAATTGGTACCAGTCATGCATGGCAAAGTTCACGGCCTCGCCAACGCAGAAGCCGTTTGAGAAGCCGGCATGGTATGCGCGGGGGAAGGTCACGATGAACTCGCCCGGCTGCTGCACCGCCCGGCACACCCTCACATCTGCAGCAAATGCATTGCCATATTGTCAGATGAAGTTTGCCTTGAAAACCCGGTAGGACCTCTTAAGGCAGCCTTGTGGACTCGATAAACCAGAAATTGCAAGTGCAAACCTCTTCATGACCATGCGCGCAAGGACCTTTGGGCCAGAGCCCTTCAATGCCGAGTTCCTCAAGATTACTATGCGGTAAGATCACACAGGACGGTGCGAGCTTCGTACTTGCATCCAGCAGCAGCTTGGGGCTGAACATGGTGGTCTTGCCCAGTATCGCCTTATGGGCAGCATCGCATGCATCTCTTCCCCTTTTGCCTTCAGCTTGCAGCGCCCGCGCGTACACCTGCTTCTGTGCCACCTCCTCAAAAGCATCTGCTGCGCAACCAGGAACTCCATACCTGTACCCCAGAGGAGCCACCACGATTCAGTGCCTTTTGCCGTGTACTTTGACAGAAGGAATCATACGGCGGCAGCTACAAACCACTCCTTGGCCGAGGCCGCTTGAGAAGGCTGGCCTCTTGCAGGTGCATGAGTGGCACAGGGGAGACAAGGGCACACCAGGTCTTGGATGCGCCCAAGTGCTGGTAGTTGATGCTGTACAGGTAGTGATCCTCCACGTGCCAGGCAAAGGTGGCGTAGAGCATGCCGATGTACAGCATGGGCGTGGTGATGCCCGGCACCTCCCCCTTCAGCAGCCGCAGCGTCGAGTTCTCCAACCGCGGCAATACCTGCAGCACAGCCCAACACACCAGTGACATCGATGATACCTCGCCTGTGTAGTTTAAATCTTCCACCAATAGTTTGGGCTGCAGACAGGGCAGAGTCTATTGAGGAGGTGAGCCACAAGGCAAGGAGCTAGAGGTAAGGCGTGCCTGCAGGTTCCAGTCTGTATCTCCGAGAGGGTCACCCTCGCCTGGAGCGCAGAATGCTGTCCCCTCCACATCGTTCCCATACTCAACAGTGAGGTCGGACATGATGCTGCGCTGCCTCCAGTACTCGCTCTGCACATCAAGCTGAATTCTGTAGCACTTACATACGCCTCCCATGCCCTCACCCTGGTTGCAGAATCACATAGATGACGACACACTCCAGCAGTGCATTGGAGTGGAGCATCACCTCGACAAAAAGTGGAGGGAAGGAGCCCGGTGCGGAAAGCAACTTCCGTTGGAACTCCTCTGCCAGCTTACTGTACTGCTGGAGGGTGTATAGCCTGGATAAGAAAAGTGGAAATCTTGGTCTAATGGCAACAGGGTTAGCTCCTCCCCAAATTAATTGAGTAACACTGCTGCAGCAAGCCTTCCTTGTAGGATCAACAGCGGGAGCAGGTCAGGGAACACACGTGTCGGTCTGGTTGAACTTGCGTTCGTCCATGTCAGTCCACACACGCTCTCGGAAGGGCTGTGATCGAGTGGTGAACTTCAGCGAATCACCATTCAATTCCCGGCACACCTGTGGTGAGCACAGGCAAGATAAAATGCTTGAACAGAGAGGAACCAGGTGGGAGGTCTCACTGCCAGCTCAACCAAAGACCTTCAATATCAAACTATGCGCCATGGTGGAGGGGGTTTGGGAAGCTGAGAATAGAACGCAAAGGAAGGCAAATGTATCGGAAAGGAAAAGCGCAACTCACCCAGGCTCCTGACGCGGCAGTAACGACAGGAGGTATGATCTTGCAAATGCCTGCACAATGCCAACAGTAAGGCGGTGTTCTCTGTGAAGTATCGGAGCTATACAAACAATCATTGCTCACGCACGCACCCCACTTCTGAGCTTCGGATTGCACTTTCTCGATGTATCCCAAGGGATCTTGGAACTCCTCTCGCGTGGGCCTGTACACAGGGCACTCAGGGACAGCCCGTAGCCATTCCTCGTTTTTTGATCTGTAGGAGATGCTGTTGCCCACTTTCTGCAGACCCACCACGGCATTTTCACCTCCATTGCCCAGAAGAGACGCTTGCAAACTTCCCAAACGCAGCTGTCAACTCACCTTCCTGATCCTGGAATTAATGGCCTGTGCACTCCGTCTCTTGTTTGAACCCTGAGGAACCTGTGGGTCCACTGGGCTTGATGTACCATGATCGTTTGACGTGGTTTGTTCTTCCATCCTGTGGTATTGTGAATTTCCTATGGGAGCGTAATCAGAAATTTTTCTGGCCCTAGGGGGGCTTGCATCACGACGTCATGCCCAAAGACTCCAAATGCATTCTCAACAATGGTTAAACTGATCGCAGTTTGACGAAAGCCAATTTCGCGGAAAGAGCCCGAAATGGGTGATGTGTAGTGTCAATCACCTTTACAAACGTCAATCAGGGGTTTAAACCTAGTCCCCTGGGGCATGCAAGTTACTTCCACTGACTTCTTTTAGGATGCAACAGATGGGGTTCAACACGCAGATCAGTCCTCGATCCCCTTCCCATAGTGCAGGCAATGAGCATGCAGCTTTTGAGCCATGGCCAGCTGGGACCATATATGATCCGTCAATACAACTTTTGTCGTTGATTCAAAGCCAGTGCACATGCAGGCACTGCATCCAGATACCATACTGGCCAGAACTCGTGGTCCACAAGTGGTCAAGATCTTGGTGGACCTCAGCTGCTGTGCTGGAGAACTGCCATTCCTGGAAATGAAGGAGCTAGCGCTAGAGATAAATCCACATATATGGATCCATGCATGCACTTTCTGCACTACTGTCACGGTGATTTAGTCAAACTTTGACTGGTTGATCAGCCTGGGTTCCACAATGGCTGGTACCATCAGTATGACAGCATCTAGTAGCCACCTATGAGCAGCGTACACTTGACTTGTTCCCAACATAGCACATTCTCAAACAACCAGCTAAACTGCAGGATCCATTTAGATTGCATCCGTTATAAAGTGTGTTTCAAATATATATTTCCTCTCCTCCAAAGCTACCAGATGGGCTGCGCTTCCAAGTCAAACAGTGATGTTCCCGTTATCAAGCACCGCCGCATCTGGCCAGACTCAAGCCCTGGAACTTTAGTATCAGTCGATGGAGTCAGGAAGACGATGGGATCAACGTCAGGCGCGTCCCATTGCGTGCGGCCCACTAAACAGTCATCCTCATTGTACCCCTCCACCAGCACATCCACCTGCAGACACCGTAGGTGGGTGGCTTCCATGAGCAACTTCCTGGCCACACCCTTCAAGCCCACGTTGCTGCAACTCATAAACGGATCCTGTCAAAGTTCTCTAGACAATCAAACAGAAAGCCTACCTCCCTGCCGACCAATGACTCTGCAAAGCTCTGGCTGATGTCCTGCTGCTGGCTAATGAGAGCATCTCTGCGTGCCTGCCTCACATCTTCCGGCACCTGATCGGGAACCACTTGTGATCAAGATAAGTGTGGGCACCACCGTGAGCCGCTAGCCCAATCAAGACAGGTCATGTTGTTAGAGCAGCAGGTGTAGGAGGCACCTGGTCCGGGAAGCTGCCGGCAGGTGTCCCATCCTCCTCTGAATAGGCAAAAGCACCCATGCGCTCAAATTTGAAGTCCCTGCAGAACTGCAGCAGCTCCTGATGCTGCTCATCGGTTTCACCTGCATGGGAAGCCCAGGTGCCTTACATGGCTTGTTTGGAAAGCTGTTGCCGGCCGTTTGCAGGAATTTTGAAAAGGGATTCGGTGCTCCAAGAGCAGGGTGCACCTGGAAAGCCAGCGATGAATGTCGTGCGAAGGGCAAGGTCTGGGATCCTCTCACGCAGTTTTTGGAGCAGTGTTACAGTGTGGAGCTGGGGCGGCCGATTCATGCCGAGCAGCGTCATGTTGGAGATATGCTGCAGTGGTATGTCAATGTACTTGCACACCTGACGACGGGTCACCAGCATTGCTCAACATCAAGAAGGCTTTCATGATCAGCTGGCACAGGCCCGTATCTTTATGGTCGTGCTGGTGATGATGGACCAAACAGGTCCGTCCATGGACTGTGGACAAGAAGTAGAGCAGAGGTAGGGCATGCCTTCGGATTTGAAGCAATTTCGTCGATAAGCGCATCGGAGAAGTAGGAGGGGTAGGCATACAGGATCCGCATCCAGTGCAAACCTTCCAATTTCCCCAGCTCGGCCATTAGATGTGCAAGGCTGTTCCCATCCTTTCGGTCCATGCCGTACCTGCTCAATGTGCACATCACCTCTAGCACCCTTCCTAGTTGGAGGCTAGAGAAATATGACTCCTGCAATCTGCGGGACCATTGCCTCCAACAGAGCTTTAAGACAACCTGCTTTTTGCAAGCTGCAAAAAATTGCCTGACATGTCCAAAGACAGGAGCATGTCTCATCTAGAGGACAGCATGTCATTGTACAGGGAAAGAGGCTCACTGGTTGGTGTCTTCGGCTATCAGATTGAGCTCCTTTACTCCCGAGTCCACCAGCTGCCGCGCTTCGTCCAGGACATGCTGCCAAGGCTTGGACCTGAACTTGCCCCTGCACCATGACAAGGGAAAGCTCAGGGCCTCCTTTGGGCTGTACCTCCTGGCTCAGGGATTTGCACTGAGGTGGATCTCATTATCTGCACCATGCCTCACGTGGGTTGCTGACAGGGACAGCAGGGTAGCCAATCTAGGCTCTCAAAGCACGGAAGGCGGTCCTCAGCTTCCTCGGACAAGCGAAAAGCCTGAAACACCAGAAAAATAGCAGCAAATCATTTTCGTGTGCCACACTCCAACCAAGGAAACGGAGAAGAGCTCAACAGTTGCAGTCATCGCGCAAGAAAGCACTGAAGGCTTGCAATCGCTTCACAAGTACCTTCTGACAAGCACATCCAGGTGTAGTTCCAGAGTAGGTTTGGCGTGAACAACGTTGCCAACATCTTCTGCAGCCTCTGTGTCGCTCTTGAGCTGTTGCCAAATTCAGTAGCAGCCAAGCAGGGGCGCAGATGGGTGCCCAACAGAGCACCCTTGATGAGGATATAGCTCAGACTGAACCAGGCGCCGCACCAGAAGTGGTATGCTGCTTTCCAAATTTATCCACACGAAATTATATACCGTTGAACGCTATGTGAGATTACTTGAACAAGCACCACAAGTTGCACCAGACAGCAGAACTTTCTAAAAGTGTTAATTGCACAGGGCAACACCATCAGGCTGTTCAAGTTCACTCCCAAAAAATCAGGGGATAGCTGGGAGCTGTACTCTGCCAGCGTCAGCCCAAGCTTCTATGATGCCAATGAAGACAAAGCATCTGCAAAGCCCCAGTGGTTCCTAGAAGCTGGAGACCTGGAAGTGGAGGTCACTGACAAGTTCAGCTTCGAGCAAAGCAGCAAACGTGCCACCTTTGCCGGCTCTACAGGCATTTGGGCACTGCGCTTCCCAACGGCACAGGCCTTCCAGCATTTTGTGAATGAGTACAACGGCAAGCTCTTTGAAAACATCTACAATGTTAGTAACGATGAAGCGAACCGAGAAAAGGTATGCTGCTACAGTAACAGCTACACCTCTCATGAATATTGACTCCAAGCTTGTCACTTTCAATGTATATTGCACCCAGACCTTGTCAGCACAGCTTTTCCTGCATTCAGGTTTTTGGCAAGGACTCAGTCCTGAACCTGGGGGCGCATGAGACAGCAGAGTCACGAGAGCAGTGGCTGGAAGATGTCGACATGAAGGTGAGAGGATACGTGGAGTCCTGGCTCCATCTATGACTATAGTCTTCAGCAATTGACTGCTGCACAATCATACTTCTGAGCCTGTGGTGTGATGCAGGAAGCGCCTTCCACAGCAGAACGCTTCAAGGACAAGTATGCCCAGAACAAGGACACGCCCATTAAAGGCGTCAGGATGGGAGCTGGAGAGCGCAGCTACCTTGTGCGCGATGATCACATCGATGTCCTGAAAAATGTGTATGGCGGAGTCCAGGTGTGCCCTCACAATGCTTGTGTCAGGGCTAAAGTAATACTTGCATGCATGACAGAGCCGATCATATTGTCCATATTCCATTCCCCAAGCTGTGCTAATGGGCACCATACTTGTGAGCAGGACACTGGGACGTCTTTCAAAATCACTCCCAGGAAAGGTGGCAGCAGCTTCACACCCAGCAAGCTCATGCTGATGAATCGGGAACGCAAAATGAATATGCTCAGCCCAGAGACACGCACAAAGCTGTTCAATACAGACATAGAGACGGGCAAGATTGTGAACGAGTGGTCCTTTAAGAAGGATGGCAATGATGTGGAGATAAAGGACATTGTCAACGACACCCGCGCTGGACAGCTGACAGACGAGGACACCTTCCTGGGCATTGGACAGAACAGGTGCTGATTTGAAAGACAACAGTGCCGTTCCTGCATTCCTATGCCTACAGTTGTGTGCACACTATTAAATCCCTGCAGCGCTTCTAAGCAGCCCCTGCTGCTGCCAGGCTGGCGCGGTGGGATATGCGCGACCCCACTGGAGTTGTGCAGGAGCTGGGAAGTCCCGTGTTGGGGTACCAGGGCGGCAAAGACTATGCCTCAAAAGTCAACTTCAACTGCATGGCTACGTCTGGTGATGCCAGCTCTTCCCCCACTGTGCTGCATGCCTTATGCATCACTTGCATTGCTTCAGCTTTTCAGCATACTGGGAGCCATAACAGTTGGGCATGGTGCAGGCGACGGCTACATTGTGGTGGGCAGCGAGGACGGCCAGATCCGGATGTACAGTGATAAGTCACTGACGCGTGCCAACACAGCAATCCCAGGCCTGGGCGCCCCCATCACCGCTGTGGATGTCACCTACGACGGCAAGTGGGTCCTGGCCACCACGCGCAACTACCTCATGGTTGTGAAGACCACCTACAAGGTGTGGAGCCTTCCTAGCATGAGGTGCTCTGCCAAGTTTTGTTCCACTCCCTCTGTTGCTATCATCACCCAACCCAGAAGTTACCCTGTCCTCGCCGGCAGCGGGCCTCACTGCTTTTGCTGAATGACAGGACGCGAAGGACAAGGAGACAAATGGTTTCAAGAGCAGGATGGGCTCACGCGGGGCAGCACCGCGACTGCTGCGCCTGAAGGCAGAGGACGTGGAGCTGGTGGGCAGCGCACCACTGCAGAAGGGCAAGTTCACATGGATCACAGAGAGTGGCCGGGAGGAGCGCTGGATCGTGGCCAGCTGTGGCAACTACACTGTCCTGTGGAATTTCAGGTGTGAATCTGTCTGCATAACCCTCACATGCTGCCCTGTGCTTTTGCCCCACTCGGTGTCTTCCAGTAATGTAACTTTGCAGAAGTGCTCGTATTCTGAGACAGCGGTGCTGCGCGCAGGCAAGTGAAGCTGGCAACCAACGATGTGGTGTCGTACGGCGGGCTGACAACTTGCACCAGCTACCACCTGATTCCCAAGCAGGAGAGCGTGGTGGACAGCGTGTTCATGGCAGACAGGTTCACAGCATCTCCATCTACCAGGCCTGGCCAGGACGAGTCATCAATGGTCATCGTCACCAGCAGCAATGTTTTCAGCCTTGCGGACGATGACTGAGAGTGGCCATCAGCACCTCCGTTCTTGCAACTTGCACACGCCAGCAGCGATCCTCCAGAGTAGGGTTTTTTCTTGCAGAACTGACACTTTCATTTTTGCGGTGTATGTACAGCTCAACTAGGGACCCTGCCTGATGGAATCTTGTTCCTGTAAACATGGTGGCTTTGTATGAGAGAGAGTGAGAGAGACAGACCACTCTACCTGAAACTGGGAATCGAGCAGAAGGTACAAGCATGGTTGCATCCCTCCGCGACCCGCAAGTAAGCTGAATGCCGCGGCGTCAGACGATAGCGGTCTGCTTCTGGCCTAAATGCCACAGTCGACTCTCCAACCTGATCGCCACAAGAGACCGTTACAACTTGAACCGCCCCCTGACTAAACAGCGAGGAACCACCTCATTTGCTTCCTGTAGGAAGCACATAGACACTGTCTTCTCTGTGAGAAAGCACGCACACTGGGGCTGCTCCCTCATCAGGGATCTGACCAGCCCCACAAGGCTGCTTCCTCTCAGACGCATGCGTAGCAAGTGCCCAAGACATACCACCATGCCCACATCATGTGGACCACATAAATAATCTGCATGACAGGTTGATCTGGTGCATCTGATGCCCACCTGCACCCTTGCTTCTGCGTCTCCTCCTCTGCCGGATACCGGCTGCAAAGCATTCCTCAGTGTTGCAGGCAGGCCGCCGTAGTTTTGGAAGCCCACTATATAGTCTGCTTCCGGGAGGCTCTCTGCACATGTCTCATCTTCAAGACCATTTCACATTGCAAGCGCAAAGAGTAAAGCCGAAGTCCTGGTACCACTGGCAGCAGAGCAGGCATCAATGCCAGGAGACGCTCTCCAAACACGCAGCATTGTAGTTGCAAGCCAGGCTTATGCATATGCGTGTGCTGGGAGGGTTGTCATTTAAATTAATACATGTAGTCTCTTTGCAGCCATGATTATTATCACCTGCAAGCTCTGCAGAATACCGCTGGGCCAAGCAGCCAGTCACAACAACCTTTTGAATTCGCGAACTCTTCTTGAGCTCTGCCGCTTCCATAATGGCCTGGAGCATACAGAAGCAATCAATGCCATAGTCGCGAATGCGTGCAACCCTAGGGAAGTGGGGCGTGGAAGAGGTATCAGTGTGATTCATTCCACACCTCCAGAGACTCTGCCTTGGCATCCTCAACAAATGCGCAAGTGTTCACCACTATGCAGTCGGCTTCAAGAGTGTCCTCTGTCACTGTGAACCCATTCCTGGCCAAATCGCCCAGCAACACCTCGCCTATGTTGCAGAGCACGATATCAACCACCAACATGCACAGTTTCGATACTAGTTTGAGCACTAGCAGTGGACAAATTTGGATCTAGGCTGGTGTTTGAAGCTGTCAGTCAGCTACGCGCATCTGTCTTACCATCGACAACGTTTTTGGGACAGCCCAAACTGACAAATGAAACCTTCAGTGCGTCCGCAACTGCATCTGCCGCTTTCAAAGGCGCCGCTCTTGAACGGCATCCAAGTTTGTGGCGGTGCGCCTTCCCTGGTGCACCACGATCAGCGAGGGGACCTTTCCGTTGAAAAGACGGTGCGAGATTCATCGAGAATGACATTCTGTAAGTACAACGTACGTGCAGATGCACTTCTGAGCAAGACAGTCGGGATACCTTAAACCTCGGCCCCGCCACGAATGGCCAGGAGCGTGGTGTCTTCCCGTCCTTCTTACTTGGCGTTTCAGCTGCATAGGGAGTATCACAGGAGTGTGACAAGCAATAAGGTATTTGGCATTAAATGTACTTCTCTTTGTTTTGATTGCTGGTGGCGCTTAACAGGCGGAATTAATCAAGAAGCCACTTCACTGTTTTCATCTCCAATGTACATCTGTAGGGGTGTTTCTGTCTTGTTTGTGGATGCTATCGAGCATTCGCGTACACACAACATCATATAGTCGTCTTTTTGTGAAAGATCGTGCATGCACGAGGGCTTTTTCCCTAAAAAAATGACGTCCAAGAAGACGTTCGAGGAGCAGTGGCCCAGGTGGCCCTCAAACTACGAAGCTCCCCTTCAGCTTGTCGATATACGCGTCAAGTTGCCGGTTGATCATCTGTTCAATCTCCTGTACGCTGCTGGTTCGGAGTTCGTGGTGCGTCACCCTGCTGACATTGCACTGCTTTTGGTCGCTCCCAGTATTTGTGCTTCCTGAATTTGGCCTTTACAACCGCAAGGATCGTTCTAGACTCAAACTCCATTGTCATTGGCCCCAGATCCTTCTTGGTAGTCCCAGCCAAGGGTGGGAAATGTGGTCCTGAGAATTCCAGAAAAGAGCTCCAGCAATAGCTTATTGTGGCTGGCTTCCAGGCTCAATCCCATGAGGTGCGCGGCAACAAGGACTGTGTGGAGACCCCATGGCTGGCTAGCGAGGAGGAGGTGGATCTTGCACAACCCTCCCCACCAGTCCCAAAAGAGCTGCAAGAGCACACCCTGGGCGCTGCAGATCACAAAGGGATGGTTAGAAAAACAAGCTGCTCAAGCTTCGGCATGGGCATGAAGGTACAATGGCAGGAGCTGTGTGCCCTGATAAACATTTCACGGTGGACAGTCAGTGGCCTTAAGGTGGAAGAAGTATGTGACATCTATCCCCATGCTGTGCAGTTCCGCACAGAGGAGGTGCAAAGGTGCCTGGAAGCACAGAGCGGCTCTCATTATGAAGTGGAAGTGTGTGTGGCAACCACTGCCACCTACGGCGACAAGTTCCGGGGGGTTTGCAGACATAGGTGCGCCTGCTGCATGCAGGTGAAGGTGCATGCCGCGATTTCATTGTTTTCATCAAGTGCAGACATTTGAAGCACTGAATTTGCCAGAGCTAAATAGAAAGCTTCTGTGCTACTGCAGGCTCAGAGCAGACGGGCAAAATTGGAGCACTTGGAAGGCAGAATTCGCTCTGGTGTATGTGGCGCCTGTCAATGGCTTGCTTAAGAAGGCGATTGAGAAAGGTCTGCAGTCCAGCTGGTTGCCTGCAGGTCATGCATACACGTCCACTGGACATGCATGTGAGGCCTGAAGCACACTCCTGACTAATAATCAAAGTGTGTCAAACTGCTGCAGGTTCAGCAGGAGGACTTGCCAAAAATTTTGCGACGCTGGTGGACGTCCTGGGGGAGTTTGGTGAAGTGACCAAGCCGCAGCAGGAGAGGGCACAGGTGGGGAAGCAGTCCGTTTTCCTTTGTCTCTTGTCTACAGTTCTGTTCGTGGGAACAACTTGTGAGGTGTGAGCGTGCATTTACTGCAGGACATGCCGGTTGAGGTTCCCAGACCGCAGCCGCAACAGCGAGTTTTGGGTATCTTGGACGAGGGCTTTGTGCGGCTCTTTGAGCCGCTGGCTGCCAGAATTACATGGACAAGCTCCCGTCAAGGCGTGTCTCAATTCTCATATGAACATGCACCAATTGGTACCATGTGACGGGGTTTTAGTTTTCATATGACGGGGCTGTGGTTTGCACAGGGGCTGTCAGTCAGGAACTTAGCCGCACAGCTTCTGCCATTGCAGTGGTTGTACTGCTGGTCACACTTCAATGCTTTTTGGCACTCGTCCGCATGGCATTGGCTTTTTTCAGAATAAATCCAGGTGCGTCTTCTCTTGCACTTCTCAGTGTTCTCTCTCAGTGCTCTGCCTCTGCCTTTGATCCAGCAACTAGTACTACTTGTTGCACACCAAGTGACCCTCTTGGCGGGCTGATTTCTGAGTTGTTTGCAGGTTGGCTGGGCATTCCTGGCAGCATATCGGGCGTTGTTTTCAGCATTGCTGTTTTTGTTCTGGCGCAACGGGGTGCCCCTCTTGTGGCAGCTGCGGTCCCTTGGATGGGCAGCAGACTGCCTGTCAGCTGGAACCTCCGCCGCAACAGCCGCAGCCTTCCTACTGGCACAGACACCGATGATGCACCAGCTAAAGGCACAAGGTAGGAGAAAACCTGCAGTTTTGCACTCGCTTGTTGGCCCCGTAGACTCATGCGGACCTGTTCACGACGCGCAGCTCTGCCTATGCTTCAGGTTCGAAGGCTTTGATGCCGCCCTTGAGAGCGCAAATGCCGAAATTACCTCAGGCGAACAGGAGCTCCGTGCGGCATCGCTGGCAAACCTTGCACTGCAGAGGACCGCACCAGCACGTGAGCAATTGAGGTATGCCGGCACCGCCCTTACCTCTTCTAGAGCCTGGCATGCCAGAGTGTCACCTGTGGACACCTGCGCATGTTGGAGTTGTTGCCGACAATCATTGTGTTGAGGCTAGCTATGTCTAAATGCGCGTGTTGGAGTTTGTGCAAGACATGAAAATATCTTGTGGGATGTTGCACAGGACGGGCGTGCGGGGATTTCAGAAGCTGATGGCGGACTCTTGGACGGCGGGTCGGCGGCGCATGGCCAATGGTGCGCTGACCCCAGAGCGCGCCATCTCCCCTGCGCGCCCACATGAGTCTGACAACCGCCTTGGCCGCAGCCGCGGGTCATCCCCGCTGCTTACCTCGCCAATATCCGATAGGGAGGAGGGTAGAACGCTATTCGATGACGCCCTGCCGCAGCGGAGTCCCAGCACAAGGTGGATCCATGCCCTGTGAATGCTACTGTTGTTGTTTCCTAGCATGGTGTGGTCTATAAAACTAGGCACACAATTCTTGCAGCTAGATGAAGGTTGAGGGGTCTGACAGAACCACAAACTGACGGTGCGCAGGAGACGGCGTGGAGATAAAAGGTCAGAGAAGGCCCTTGTGAAGAGCTTCAATGCAGCTGCAAGGGGCTCTGGGGACGACAGTGACCCACCGGTGATCCTGCTCACCTGTTTCCACCGACCACTGATAGGAGTTGGGCAGCAAAGTTTTTATATAGAGAAGGGCATGTTGGGCCTCCCTGCATGCTTGGCAAAGCTTTGATGATATTGTGTGGCCTATGGCAACCAGAGGTCAGTGGAGATGAGCGCGATGGGGCCACGACCTGCATCCTTCACCAGCCAGACATCCTCTATGATTGAAGCTGAAGAGATAGGTATGATTCATGTGTCATTTAACACTCTGCACGTGCAGCCCATGATCGAATCGAATGTTCAGTGAAGCGCCATTGCCAACGTGCTGCTTGGTGATATAACAGTGTGCTGAACATGGCAGGCCCTGTGGAGGCAGAGGTGTTTGAGAACGAGCGCTTCCTGCCATTCCGTGGCTGGGGCCACCAGTGGCCGGGCCATCTGCTCCCCACTGACCGTGTTGGCCATTGGAGTCTGCGCGGTGACGTGCCCAGTGGCGCAGAGAGTATGGACTTCCACAATGTCGCTCCCAAACTGCGTGAGGTGCTCACCTGCGTTCCCCCACACTCTGTCTCTGCATGCCCATCAAGTCGAGGATGACAAAATAAATCAAATTGGTCTAGCTATTCGCATCGTCCCTGTGGGCTCATTCTTGATCTTTTTTTGTGGCAACAGGGATGGGAGTGGCTAGAGGAAGATTGGCACATCGACATGACAGGGCATGAGGATGGATGTGTGGATGATGAGGGCTGGTATTATGCTGTGGACTTCAACTGGCTCAAGCACCCACCTCCACCGGGCGCAGGCCGCTTCAAGAGGGTGGGATGCGGACCTGAATCTGTATATAGTTTATAACATGCAGCATTGTCAGTCAATATCCACCCTGATAGTGTTGTGGTCGAGAATGGTGAGTGACGCCTGCTGATGGAGTTCACAGTGGCATCTTCAAGTGAAAAGCATGCCTTTCATCATGGTGTACGGATCATGCAGCTTCTGTGTCAGTTCAGGAGGTCTGATCTGCACTGGCACAGCACACGTAAGTCAGTGAGCTGATTTGCGCGGGTGCGCAGGTGCGGGACTATGTGCGCAGGCGGCGATGGGTGCGCACTCGCGTCCGATCTGAGGCCATGATGACGACCAGCAGCGCCCTGCAGCGCCTGGCCTCCCTCTCGCAGCCGCCCCCACTCCTTCCCCTGACACAGCTGCTTGGCGACATGGCCATCACGCCCGAGACCCATCCCAAGCGGCGCGACGCGGCCCCATCCCCACAGCCTGGGACCTCTATCGAGCCTCAGGCCAGACAGCCATTTGAGCTGCGCCCAACTGGTGTTCCCAGCACATCCATGGAGCTGCAGACACCACGGCTTGTGATGGGATCAGGCGCGGAACACAGTCCCTTGCCGCGCGCGGAGGAGCGGCCAGTTGTGGTGCATATCAGCGTCGCCTCCGCAGGTGACGCAGCGCATGAGGCCGGCTACGTGACAGTCAGGCTCGCCCTGCGTCAGGCGCAGGCCGCCCCGTCACCGTCTCTGTCACTGTCAGAGCAGAGCGTCCAGTTGTCTGCACCAGCAGAAATGGGCTTTGGACCAGGCAGGCCCGTGGCAGCTCCTGAAACAGTAGCTCATGGAGCAAATCATGGGGCCGCCTCAGAATCTGCTGCGACTGTTGGAGGGCTCCAGAGCATAACAGTGCCTGCTGCGGCGCCCCAAGTAGCCAGCCAAGCCGGAGACTCAGCCAAGCAGACTAACAAGGTTGCAGATCCCTTCGCTGCTGCTGCAAGTGCGGCAGATGAGCAGGGCTCCATTTCACGTTCAGCACTTTCCGAGCGCACAGACGGAGAGAGGGATGTGGCAGATTTCGCAGGCGGCCTGCTGAATGCTGAGTTGGAGCAGGTGGAATTGCAGATTGCGGCTTCCATGCAGCCCTCGTCCCATGACAGCAGAGAAGGCGACGTGCTTGCTGCAACGCATCTGCACCAAAGCACTGAGCCCTCTGCACACCTGCCCGAAGCAGTGCAGGTGACAATTGCGGAAGCGGGGGGTGCTTCGAGCGAGCAGGGTGGTGATAGGCCAGCTGATGCTCTGTCAGGGGACCGTATGGTTGAACGGGGCCAGGAGGCAGCTGGTCAGCATGAAGCAGCTCAGCCCGTTCCTGTGAGCTCCCTGAGGGGTGCAGGTGATGGTGTGGGTGCTGGCCATGCTCATGCTAAGGTGCCCAGCACGACCCTGTCAGAGGAACACTCAGTGGGCCTCGCCAGTGAGGAAGCACTTCCGGGGAAGCTTTCTGACAGAGTCAGTGCTGTGGAGGAGGAAGGTGCTGATGCAGAGCCTCACGGAAGCACAGGCCCTCAGGAACAGGCAGATTGGGAGCATATCAGGAGCGCCAGCGATGATGACACAGATGACAGCGGTGTGGTGGTGCATCATGAGCAGGTCTCGCAACCTGAGGAGAACACTCTTGAACCAGCAGAGAGCACAACTGGAAGCTTTCATGACGAGCAGACAAAAGACCAGGAGGACAAGTCTGGGGGAGACGTGATAGAGGACACATCTACTTGCACCGATGCGGTTGCACAGTCAGCCAGTGCCCCCCACACTGTTGAGGAAAGACTTTTGGAGCCATCATCCTCAGCTGCAGCTTCAGCGGGCCCGAGCAGTGACACCAGCATTCCTGACAAGGCAGACAGGCAGGTGACGCCGGAGAGGAAGCGGCACGAGGGGCTGCACTTCTTTCCTAGGCCGGGAGGTGAGTCGTCCCCCGGCCCATCACCTGTTGCGGTGGACTGGAGCCAGATTGGCAATGTGTCGGGCCGGCTGGCGGCCATGGCAGGAGACAGCCTCCGCAAGGGCTTCGCCCAGGCAGCATCCCATGCGTCTCATGCAGCGCGGCAGTCTGGGAAGGGAGATGGCAGACCTCTTTCGCCACCTGGACAGAAGCCGCCGGACCAGCCAAGCAGGGGGGGCGGCACACCACCCGGTAAGGAGCAGCAGGCGGGCGGCCCCAGTTTCCTACAGACCCTCAAGTCCCGCGGTGAGCAGTCCCTGCATGCCGCGCGCAGCGTGCTGTCTTCGGAATCGACAGGCCCCCGGCCCGACAGTGCAGCAAGCACCAGTGGCAGCGAACCAGCAGCGGAGGGTGAGCATGCTGCCCTGGGTTCCATGCGGGGCATGTTCTCAGACCTGAAGCGCACAATGGAACGTGTGGGTAAGTGAATCAACTCCTCTTCACCTTGGGCTTCTTTTGTGACTGTCTTGCCACTGTCTGCTGTGTGAGAGCAGAGGAAAACCAGGTGCTTGGGGAGCAGAGTTGTAAGTAGGACTCTTTGTCTACGTGTGCAGGTCATGCAGCTCCACTGATGAATATGGCAAGTTTTGGGAAGCAAGACACTGCCCTAACCGGCTCGAGCAGCGACGTTGGGGAGCATGTACTGATGGAAGCCCGACGCCCCAATCTGAACACCAATAAATCAAGTGACCCTCACCAGCCAGCTAACAATTTGACTGAGTCAAGTGCAGCTGATGGAGAACCTGCTGTCATTGAGTAGATCGGGATCAACAGTGGTGACGTTGCCAATGTTGCTGTATCTGCACACTGGTGGACAAGGATATGAAGGTTGAAATGTTCACTGTGGAAGCTATCTCTGTGAAGACAAGTGAACACACAATGTGGTTCAGTGTAAAGGACAGGGCCTGCTGTTGTCTGAGGCCCTATCCTGAAGGCATGATCTCTAGAGAAAGTTTTTGTGGGTCAAGACGTTGTAGTACTAGCTATCCCATAGTCTGATCAGCTGACATCTCATGAGTCATGACACACTATAGTTAAAGTGTGTCATGTGTCGAGTGAGTCATGACACACGTAGCTAAAATGATCTGCTCATCCACGCCCTCAGCATCTACCAGAGCGAGACAATGGACTGCCACGTGGCTGACTTGGCTGAGGCGGCCTCATTGAGTTGGAGAAGGAGCCTCATTCCCCTTTCTCAAACGTTTGTAGCTATAGCACGTGCACCGAGTGACTTTATTTATAAAGGGTTGTAAAGTTAGGGTTGTAAACTTAGGGTTGTAAAGTTAGGAAATGAGGAACTTTTAAAACCAAGTATGGTTCAATGATAGGAATTGCAAGAAGGCCTTTCTGTTGGTGACTTTTCTTCCTGATTGCAATCGTGGGTGTAGGGTCTTAATACAAAAATTGGGTACAGGGTTATCTTCCTGCTGCATTCTACCCATTAATACTAATATTAGTAATACACTCGTAAGACCTGCAGCGGTTCAGAACCTTGGATGGATGCATAGGACATTCGCCAGCCACCTGATGTCGACACAGAGAACCAGTCGACGGCCGTGACGGATTGCTACCGCAATCCTGGTGTGTACAGGTTCACCAGACACAGTTGAGACGGACAGGAATGCTCGCAAAGTAGGGCCAATCGACAGCGTCCGTAATATGGAGTTGAACAGAACGATCAACGACAGTGCACGCAGAGCTGAACCAGATAAAACACTGTCAAATGTTGAAATTGGAGTACTTGGCCAGCAAGGATCAACTTCTCCTCTCATCCGCGTCACAAGCAACGGTATGAACCGTCCCGGAACGTCCCATTACCCCTGCAGTATGCAAGGAGTAGTCGTCGACAGAGCTATTAGTATTTCAATAAGTATGGTGAGTTCTTGATTCTATAACGCTCATAGTTCACCGCGGATAAACTCTGTCCGTAAGTTCCACCCCTGCCTGATCATCCGATTTCCAAGTCGCTTTTCATTGGAAAACTAAGCAATAAGCTGTTTGAAAAGTATTTCATCCCTTGAAAAGTCATATTGTGGCACTGCAGATAAATGGTGGCACGCTGGAGGACACTTGGCCACTCTGATTGCTTCTCCCGCAGGTGGTTTCCCGTGCACCACGCAGTGTTATACAGACATAAATAGTACTTACACACCCGACTAATCTTGCCAGTTTAAATCATGCTAGCCTGATCCTCGACTGCACATTATCCAGTTGTCGATAACGAAAGCATGGCCTGCTACAGCCTAGCTCACAATTTTCTGTTGTGCAGCATACTCGCCGTTGCCCTTTGCGTTTGCGCACTTGGGATGGGAGGTCGGAGTTCTCTTTCTTGTGATGAGTGCTGGTTTAACATATTACACGAGTCTACTGGCGGCCAGCCTACATAAGCACAATGGGACACGCCACATGCGATACAGCGATTTAGCTGGATCAATCTATGGTGCGCTTCCACCACAGTGTATCCCACCAACCTTGCTAGACCCAACGGCAACATGGCTGACTTGTTAATGGTAGGACACCAGTCAGAGCTCAATACTGGTCAGTCTACAAGGCCACCAAGCCCACCAAGCCTTACATTGCTGTGCTGAGTGTACACATGCCTTCGGGTATGCTTGAGATACTCAATTCTGCAGGTAAGCGTGGTTACTGGGCCGTGATTTTCTTACAGCAATTTGCATCCATTGGCAACAACCTCATCATTCAGATTGTGGCTGGGATTTGCATGAAGGTCAGCCTCTTGTAGCCAATTCTTGTTTGACAACGCCTTGCTTCTGTGAATGCCTGTACCAGATGAAACGCATCTGAGTCGTGAAGCACTTCCCTCATTTGCATTCGATGTCCTGCCCTTCCCTGAATGCATATTCAAAATCTGTTTAAGAGATTGCGCGGGTGGGACCTCAGTCCTAACGCTGGAGGCGAATCGAATGTAAGTGTTTTACAGACTGACATGACACACCACACGTTTCAGCACCATTTAGGCTTTGTACCGGCTGCACCATCCGGAGTGCGGTGCCACTGGGCCCTGCGGCATTACCCTGCAAGCCTGGATTGCCATTTTTGGTGCCATCCAGCTCATCTTGTCCCAGCTGCCGGACATCTCCAGCCTCAAAGAGATCAACCTCATCTGCACATTATGCACCATCTCCTTTGCAATCGGCTGCGTTGCTATGTCGATATACAACGGTGAGTGCTGAGTCTCTCTCATGGGATGCATAGCAGCAGAAGGTTGCCATACATACAGGGAGAATCAGACACAGTTGCCAACCACATCCTGTTCCACAGCGCTGGCCTACCTTTTAATTATATTATAAGTCAAAGGACAATCAAATTGTTGTGTTTGCATTGTAGTCTGTTCTCATCTGCTTTCCACCCCCTGCTGTAAATAATGTCTGCAATAATGTCTCAGTGGTGAACGCCTCAGACTGACTCTATGTGTTCTGTTTGCAGGTTATGCACAGGTTGAGAGAAGCAGTGTCACCTACGCCGTGCTTGGAGATGCTAAACACAAAGCCTTCAACATCATGTTTTCGCTGGGCCTGTAAGTTGCACCTCACTTTATTTTATAATGTATTAGTTATCTGGAGGTACACATCGCCATCAACCCCTACATTCTGTTGAGTACAACGGCTGTCATTAAGATTGACGCCCATTCTTTTGTGTCCCTGCAGCATCTCATTTACGTTTGGGGACACTGTCCTGCCAGAAGTGCAGGCCACACTGGGTGGTGATGCAAAGAAAGAGATGTACAAGGGAATCAGCTGCGCCTACCCCATCTTGCTCTCCTCATACATGGCTGTCGCTGTTTCTGGTGCGCACATTGCCCACTCCGTGTGCCGGAAATGCCTAAGATGTGCGTTGCAGAAGTTATCAAGGACGGCGACCAATCATATGGCCAACATCTTGACCACCCTTGAGGAGCTCGGAGATGCTGTTGTCCACTTCTACAACCTTGCTTCCAAAGTCGTGAGCATCAGCATCAGCAAAAGCATTGCATCAGCATTGGAAGCCACAAGTCAGAGCTCGTGTGTTTGTGTGCAGGTTACTGGGCTTTTGGATACCATGTCAGGTCTTTTCTACCCTTCTCCTTTGAGGCACCCTCTGGAATGCTAACAACTCTATATATACTTGCCATTCTTCAGATTCTTGGCTGCTGTCAGATTTACAGCAGGCCAACATTCGGATTGGCATATAAACATGTGCTCCGGGAGCATGAAAATGTATGGTCCCTCCACAATACGTTGATGAGGGGCACTATTACCATCAGCTATGTGGCCATCATCACCCTCATTGCTGCAATGATCCCCTTCTTTGGGTAAGCCAGCGAGTGACTGATGAGTGGATCTGACAGACCCTGCTTTTTTTCTTTCCGACATGCTGAAGTTGTGTACTGGTGGCTTGTTTGCAAGAAACCTGTCATTGGCAGCAGTGCATGCATGGATGGCTTTGATATGTATTGTGTGTATGTTACCAAGGTTGAGGAAGGGTTTTGTCTGTGCACACAACCCTGGGTGCTTGTTGCATCCAGCAGCATCTGATCAAAGAGCCAAATATTGTTGCAGGGATTTTGTTGCATTTGTGGGGGCATTTGGGATGATGCCCATTGTTGTCATTATGCCCATTGTCTTGTGGCAGAAAGTGGACAAACGTTCTCAAATGGTCAGTATGAATAATTGGAACATCGTTGGTGGCAGTGTTGCTATTGCTGTTGCAGGTGAGGAGCTTCAGATTGGATCTTTAGAAGCAACTTCTGATAAAAATATCCACCAGTGCCTAGTAGTCCAAATGTATTGTGGCAAGCATTTGCAACTCTATTTTCCATTCAGCTCCGTAATGATTCCATATCTCGCAGGTGTCATCGGCTCTGTGCAGGCAATTATTGCTGATGTTGGAAATTACACCGTCTTTGCAGACCTGTTCTAAATGTAAGAGTGCTTAGATGAGGAAAATCATCACTTTTTTTTCTTTGGTGTGTGCTCCGCACTTGGGAAAGAATTGGTAGAGCTCCCTCCTTGCTTGTCATAGCTCATAGGTTGCTGGGGTGCTGCCATAGCGCTGCTCTGCAGATGCTGGTCGATAGACAGTGAAAAACTTTAAGAAATTTGAAATGAGAAAAAGATAGAAACAAACCTCTCGCGAAATGCAAAAGCCTATACACATTAGTCTTGGTGTGAAAACATTTTATGTGAAGGGAAACCTCTCTTTTACAGGCATGAGGGTAGCGAACTGCCCAGCACACAAATAATAGGATATGTAGGAAACCTAGCTGAGGTGGGGCACGCGAAACAATCCTCAAGGACAAGCCACACGGACTCCGAAACCGTATCCTGTTATTTTTGTGTTGGGGAGTTCGCTACCCTCATGCCTGGACTGAGAAAAAGATAGACACAACCCTCTCGCGAAATGCAAAAGCCTGTACACAGTAGGCTTGGTGTGAAAACATTTTTTGTGAAGGGAAACCTCTCTTTTACAGGCATGAGGTTAGCGAATTGCCCAGCACACAAATAATAGGATATGTAGGAAACCTAGCTGAGGTGGGGCACGCGAAACAATCCCCACGGACAAGCCACACGGACCCCGAAACCGTATCCCGTTATTTGTGTGTTGGGGAGTTCGCTACCCTCATGCCTGGACTGAGAAAACTAGCACCGAGCAGCCCCACGTGCCATTGTAAATGCGACGTAAATGCGAGGCATTCTATCTCATGCCACTATCGCGTATATTTTCTTCACTCCATAACGTCGCAGACACCTTTTCGCTTTTGCTCAGCTTCTTCGATTTTGGAAGCGGCCGAATATTCCGGTCATTGACTGACCGGCGGTCAACTCTGTACTCAGCTTCTTCTAAAGATAGACACAACCCTCTCGCGAATTGCAAAAGCCTATACACAGTAGGCTTGGTGTGAAAACCATTTTTGTGAAGGGAAACCCTCTATTACAGGCATGAGGGTAGCGAACTGCCCAGCACACAAATAATAGGATATGAAGGAAACCTAGCTGAGGTGGGGCACGCGAAACAATCCCCATGGACAAGCCACACGGACTCCGAAACAAGCCACACGGACTTCGACCCTGCGCAGGCCAGAGCAGCCATATGCGCATTGTACGCCTGCGCTCTCCTCCTGCTGCAGACAGCAGACTCGGTCATAGTGCGAAACCTCACGCACGAGGGGCTGTGCCATGTCCTTCGCAGCCTGTACGGAGCAGACAGCTTGCCTCAGGACTCTTATGGCTCTCCTCCCCTCACGGAAGCTGATCTGACAGAGCTACAAAGCCTTCAACATCATGTTTTCGCTGGGCCTGTAAGTTGCACCTCACTTTATTTTATAATGTATTAGTTATCTGGAGGTACACATCGCCATCAACCCCTACATTCTGCTGAGTACAACGGCTGTCATTAAGATTGACGCCCGATGCCAAAGCAGCCACCGAAGCCGCCACCGCAGGAGCACAGGGATAGGAAACCGCAGCCGCAGGAGCACAGGAACAGGAAGCCGCACCAGACGGAGGGCGCGCCTGCGAGGCGGCCCTCCCAGCCATGACTCGGCCGAGACAGCACTCCCTGCGCCTGCTCAGCCTCATTTTGCCTCAACGTCAATGGCCTTCGGGACAAGGACAGGCGGCGCCGCCTCTTCTACCTCTTACACCGCGATCGGTGGGACGTCATCCTCCTCCAGGAGACCCACCACAGCACCCCAGAAGAAAATTAAAAAAGAAGGGGCGGCATGGGCGCAGGAAGGGCCTGACGGGTTTCGCTCCAACTGGAACGGACCCGCATTTGGGTGCCATCACACCTCCCAATCTCGTGGCGTAGCCATCTTGTTTCGACAGACAGCCGACACGTCCGCAGTCACAGTGCGTCACAGCAGCGCTACCGGACGCACACTTTTGGTGGACTTCGCTTTTGGCGGACATTCCTACACGGTAGCCTCCGTGTACGCGCCGGCTGTGGCAGCAGAGCGGCCAGCCTACTTCATGCAGGAGTTGCTTCCTAGCTTACCAGCTGATCGCAGCCTTCTGGTGGGTGGCGACTTCAACTGCATCGCAGGCCAGCACGACATGCTGGATGCCGCAGGGCAGCCAGGCCAGCGCACACAGGGGTATTGGACTGGCCTGCGCCATGTGGAGACAGATTTTCAGCTCCATGACGTGTGGCGCGACCTCAACGCTGACGGCCGGGCGTCCACTCACATCGCCACCTCAGGGCAGTCCGCAGCCCGCCTCGATCGCTGGCTCATCTCCGAGCATCTGCGAGCCAGAGTCAGCGCAGAGTCGCAGGCGACAGGACAGGTCATTGGTTACCCAGGAGATCACCTAGGCGTCAGCCTCTGCCTCACAGCACCACGATCCACGTGCTCTGGCGCGGCGGCCTAAACCCTAAACCCTAAGCCCTAAAGGGAAGGAATCTCCCGAGCTGCCAAATGTGCTGGTGATGAGCTGCTGGTCTGGGTTCCTGTGCTGTCTGCCATGCTGTGCTCCTGTAGAGCCAGAAGTCGAAGAACGCCTTCCACGCCAGCTGCTCCGGCTCCAGAAGGCGGCTCACCACTTTGGCCTGTAGGGCCAGGATCTGGGCTCTGAGGTCCACCAGGGCGATGCCGCCGTCCTTCACGGCGTGGAAGCAGGTGTCCTTCCCAGGATACAGCCGCGCCGAAGTGCAACCAAGGACTGGCCTGTTCGCGGCGACGAAGGTGTGCAGTGCTGTGCACAGGCGCTTCTCCAGCTGACTGGGCACTGGGATGAAGGTGGCATGGTAGGTGACCATGGAGGCGAGCAGCTGTTTGGCCACATAGGCCCTTCCCAGCAAGCTGAGCCTGAAGCCCGACCAGCGCGCGATCCTGATCTCCACCTTCCGAAGGATGGCTGAGTAGAGGGCTGTGACGGCGGCTTCTGGCTGCCTGGACAGAGGAACGCCCAAGTGCTTCACGCTGGCGTCCTGTGCTACGAAGGTGACTCCCGTGGCCGCATCTGGACCCTCGAGGTGGCTGAAGCTGCCCAGGCCGAGTCCCTGGGACTTGCTGCGCTGGAGCTTCGATCCTGTGGCTGCACAGTGGAGATCCTGTGCAGCCACAGGATCGAAGCTCCAGCGCAGCAAGTCCCAGGCAAGTCCCAGAGATCCACTGTGGTGTCCAGGATGACCTGTGCGTCGCTGGGGCTCTGTGCGTGAATGCTGGTGTCGTCTGCGTGCTGATGCATGATGGGGGCTGGGTCCCCTGAAGGCAGCCTGATGGGCTGGAAGGCTAGCTGCTGAGCGCGACGCCGAGCGTGCGCTGCCATCGGCTGTGTGGCGAGCACAAAGAGCAGCGGCGAGAGGGGACTGCCCTGGAAAACTCCTGAGCTGACCGGGAAGACGTCCGTATGCCAGCCGTTGAAGGCCACACGCGCGGTGGTGCCGGTGTGCAGAATGCGCACCCAGCGCTGTGCACCGGCTCCGAAGCCCACTGCCGCCATGCACTGCTCGATCCATGCTCTGTCGAGGCGGTCAAAGAAAGGCCTTCTCACAGCGGTGCTCCAGGATGCTTTCACCAGCCCAGCCAGCCCAGCTCTGCCTCCATCGATGCTACAGGGCCGCATCATTCTCCTGTACAAGGGGAAGGGGGCTGACAGAGCCTCCCCAGCCAGCTACAGACCCATCACGCTGCTGAACACGGACTACAAGCTGGCGGCACGGACGGTGGCCAGCAGACTTGGACCTGTCCTCAACCAGGTGGTGGACCCGACGCAGACAGGCTTCCTGCCCAAGCGCTGGGTGGGGGACAACGTGCTCGCCCACCTGGAGGAAATCAGCAGCCAGGTGTCATTGTCTTCCTCGATTTTGAGAAGGCCTTTGACCGCCTCGACAGAGCATGGATCGAGCAGTGCATGGCGGCAGTGGGCTTCGGAGCCGGTGCACAGCGCTGGGTGCGCATTCTGCACACCGGCACCACCGCGCGTGTGGCCTTCAACGGCTGGCATACGGACGTCTTCCCGGTCAGCTCAGGAGTTTTCCAGGGCAGTCCCCTCTCGCCGCTGCTCTTTGTGCTCGCCACACAGCCGATGGCAGCGCACGCTCGGCGTCGCGCTCAGCAGCTAGCCTTCCAGCCCATCAGGCTGCCTTCAGGGGACCCAGCCCCCATCATGCATCAGCACGCAGACGACACCAGCATTCACGCACAGAGCCCCAGCGACGCACAGGTCATCCTGGACACCACAGTGGATCTCCACTGTGCAGCCACAGGATCGAAGCTCCAGCGCAGCAAGTCCCAGGGACTCGGCCTGGGCAGCTTCAGCCACCTCGAGGGTCCAGATGCGGCCACGGGAGTCACCTTCGTAGCACAGGACGCCAGCGTGATGCACTTGGGCGTTCCTCTGTCCAGGCAGCCAGAAGCCGCCGCCACAGCCCTCTACTCAGCCATCCTTCGGAAGGTGGAGATCAGGATCGCGCGCTGGTCGGGCTTCAGGCTCAGCTTGCTGGGAAGGGCCTATGTGGCCAAACAGCTGCTCGCCTCCATGGTCACCTACCATGCCACCTTCATCCCAGTGCCCAGTCAGCTGGAGAAGCGCCTGTGCACAGCACTGCACACCTTCGTCGCCGCGAACAGGCCAGTCCTTGGTGGCACTTCGGCGCGGCTGTATCCTGGGAAGGACACCTGCTTCCACGCCGTGAAGGACGGCGGCATCGCCCTGGTGGACCTCAGAGCCCAGATCCTGGCATTGCAGGCAAAGGTGGTGAGCCGCCTGCTGGAGCCAGAGCAGCTGGCGTGGAAGGCGTTCTTCGACTTCTGGCTCTACAGGAGCACAGCATGGCAGACAGCACAGGAACCCAGACCAGCAGCTCATCACCAGCACATTTGGCAGCTCGGGAGATTCCTTCCCTTCTCGGCTTTTGACGCCCAGAGGATGCAGGCCCCTTTACGCGTGCGCCAGTACGTGTATGCCTACCAGAAGCAACCCAGAAGAAGGGGCGGCATGGGCGCAGGAAGGGCCTGACGGGCTCCGCTCCAATTGGAACGGTCCCGCATTCTGGTGCCATTACACCTCCCAGTCTCGTGGCGTAGCCATCTTATTTCGTCAGACAGCCTCGACGTCCGCGATCACAGTGCGCCACAGCAGCGCCACCGGACGCACTCTCTTGGTGGATTTTACTTTTGGAGGCCACTCTTACACGGTAGCCTCCGTGTACGCGCCTTCAGTGGCAGCAGAGCGGCCCGCATACTTCATGCAGGAGCTGCTTCCCAGCTTACCGGCTGATCGCAGCCTTCTCGTGGGAGGCGACTTCAACTGCATTGCAGGCCAGCAAGACATGCTGGATGCCGCAGGGCAGCCAGGCCAGCGCACACAGGGGTACTGGACTGGCCTGCGCCAGGTGGAGACAGAGTTCCGGCTCTATGACGTGTGGCGTGATCTCAACGCTGACGCCCGGACATTCACCCACATCGCCACCTCAGGCCAGTCGGCGGCCCGCCTGGATCGCTGGCTCATATCAGACGAGCTGCGAGCCAGAGTCAGCGTGGAGTCGCAGGCCACAGGACGGGTCATCGGCTACCCAGGAGATCACTTGGGCGTGAGCCTTTGCCTCACAGCGCCGCGGTCCACATGCTGTGGTGCTGCGGCCTGGAGGATGCCTCTGCACCTGCTCGACGACCAGCCATTCTGTGATCGCCTTACGGCGGAGATCCCCGCGTACCTCACCGCGCATCCCCTCGGACCGGAGCTCTCCCGAGGCCGTCGATGGGAGGATCTCAAGCGCCACGTCAAGGACATCGCCCTTCAGAGGTCGTGGGCCTTAGCAGCACAGCGTCGCGCTTCCCAGACAGCTTTGGAGTCTGACAGCCGCGCCGCCCTCACTCAGTACACCAGCTCGCCTACGGCCCACACGCTCTTGGCATGGCTGGAGGCCCACCACCTCCTGCAGGCCCTCAATGCTGAGGCTGCAAAGGGAGCAGCACTGCAGGCAGGCATCGTCTGGCAGTATTATGGAGAGCAGTCCACCTTCTGGTTCCACCACCTCGCCAAGGAGCGTCAGAGCCGCACGGAGATCAAGGCCCTCAGGCCTGGTGGTGCCCCAGACAGTCCTCCAGTGCTCCTCGACACCCCAGCTGGGCGCAACAAGGGCAGCCAGCTGCTGCGCGACTTCTACAGCGGAGACTCAGCAGCTGGCCTCTTTGCCGCCCGTCCTGTCTCACAGCCAGCGCAGGCAGAGCTGCTGGCAGCGCTTGACAAGTCCCTTACCCCGGAGGAGGCAGCTGCCGCTGACGGAGCCAGCGGGGACGGTAGCATACCAGTCACAGAGCTGGAAGCAGCCCTGCGGAGCATGCCACGCGGCAAAGCACCAGGCCTGGATGGTATACCTTACGAGTTCTACCAGCGCTTCTGGCCACTGGTCGGTGAGGAGCTCACAGCGGTGCTCCAGGAGGCCTTCACCAGCCCAGCCAGTCCAGCTTTGCCTCCATCGATGCTTCAGGGCCGCATCATCCTCCTGTACAAGGGGAAGGGGGCAGACAGAGCCTCCCCAGCCAGCTACAGGCCAATCACGCTGCTCAACACGGACTACAAGCTGGCGGCGCGGACAGTGGCCAGCAGACTTGGCCCAGTCCTCAATCAGGTGGTGGACCCGACGCAGACAGGCTTCCTGCCCAAACGCTGGGTGGGGGACAACGTGCTCGCCCACCTGGAGGAGATCAGCTACCTGGAGGACACTCAGCAGCCAGGTGTCATCGTCTTCCTCGACTTCGAGAAGGCCTTCGACCGCCTCGACAGAGCATGGATAGAGCAGTGCATGGCCGCGGTGGGCTTTGGAGCCGGCGCACAGCGCTGGGTGCATATTCTGCACACCGGCACCACCGCGCGGGTAGCCTTCAACGGCTGGCATACAGACGCCTTCCCGGTCAGCTCAGGGGTCTTTCAGGGAAGTCCACTCTCGCCGCTGCTCTTCGTGCTCGCCACACAGCCGATGGCAGCACACGCCCGGCGTTGCGCTCACCAGCGCGCCTTTCAGCCCATCAGGCTCCCTTCAGGAGACCCAGCACCCGTAATGCACCAGCACGCCGACGACACCAGCATCCACGCACAGAGCCCCAGGGACGCACAGGTCATCCTGGACACCACAGTGGATCTTCACTGTGCAGCCACAGGGTCGAAGCTACAGCGCAGTAAATCCCAGGGACTAGGCCTGGGCAGCTTCAGCCACCTTGAGGGACCAGATGCGGCCACAGGAGTCACCTTCGCAGCACAGGACGCCAGCGTGAAGCACTTGGGCGTCCCTCTGTCCAGGCAGCCAGAGATCGCGGCCACAGCCCTCTACACAGCCATCCTCAAGAAGGTGGAGGCCAAGATAGCGCGCTGGTCAGGCTTCAGGCTCAGCCTGCTGGGCAGAGCGTACGTCGCCAAGCAGCTGCTCGCCTCCATGGTGACCTATCATGCCACCTTCATTCCTGTGCCCAGCCAGCTGGAAAAGCGCCTGTGCAAAGCCCTGCACACCTTCATCGCCGCGAACAGGCCAGTCCTCAGCGGCACATCCGCGCGTCTGTACCCGGAAAAGGACACCTGCTTCCACGCGGTGAAGGACGGTGGCATCGCCCTGGTGGACCTCAGAGCCCAGATCCTGGCATTGCAGGCAAAGGTGGTGAGCCGCCTGCTGGAGCCAGAGCAGCTGGCATGGAAGGCCTTCTTCGACTTCTGGCTTTACAGGAGCACAGCATGGCAGGCAGCACAGGCATCCGCCAGGCTTGCAGCCCATCACCAGCACATCTGGCAGCTCGGCAGATTCCTCCCCTTCTCGGCGTATGACGCCCAGAAGATGCAGGCCCCACTGCGCGTGCGCCAGTACGTATACGCCTGCCAGAAGCTGCAGCCACATCGCCTCAGCCAGCCAGACAGCCTTGGATACCACGAGGTCATGAGCGAGCCCCTGTTCTTCAACAGGCAAGTCAGGGATCCGGCTGGACAGCCCATCGCATTGGAGGCTTGGGCCAGACAGGGCCTGGTCAGGGTCAGGGATCTTCGCACTCTTGTGCACAGCCCACCACCTGATGACACAGGACTTCAGCCAGGCATTCAGCTGCTGCTCGCGGCATTGCCCGCACAGTTGCGCAGCTTTGTCCAGGGCCCACCACCTGCAGCACCGTGGCTCGCCAGTCCAGGACAAGGTGCTTGCCAGGTGTGGTCCCAGTCCGATGATGGCTCTTACGCCTTCACTCACACAGCCAGCAGCTCCGGTGCACTGGTTCCAGTGCCAGCCGGGCTCGGACCACAGCCACCCTTGCCAGCTACAGCGCAGCCGGTTCTAGTGCAGGGTTGGGACATCACCCGGCCCTGGCACCCCAGGAACAGCAAGCCGCAAACCCAGGATGGGCAGCAGCAGCAGGATGACCTCCCAGCTCAGGCTCAGGAGGACCAGCAGGATCAGGACGACCAGCCACTTCAGCGTCCGCCCTCACCGCTGTACATCTTCGGCTTCTGGGGCACACACATGGTGAACCCCACCTCATGGGGCCTGGGTAAGCGCCCAGCACACCAGTACGTGGTCAAGGAGGCCACCCTGCGACGCCAGGTGCTTCACCGGCTCAAGCATGGCCACCCACAGAGCCCCATGAGACCAGCCATCTGGGCAGACAGCACAGATGATCAGCGCAGCGGCCTCCGGGCCATCGAGGCCCACTGGGCCGCCACAGCAGCAGGAGCAGGTTCTTCTCAGCGAAGCTTGGGCAAACGGCGTCGTGGAGAGCCAGATCCATCCTCACATGCAGCATGGATGAGCCCACCACCGAAGCGGCCACCGCCTTGGCGCGATCGCCCACATCCGCAGGCCTCAGCACCAGCCCCTCGCACGCCGCGACAGCAATGCCCGCCAGACACAGTCGACGCTGCAGCCACGGCACGAGGGCCCCAGCCTCCCTGGGCTCACGTGTGGCGAGTGATCGACACTTCCCATCTCGACCGTGGCCAGCGCATGACAGTGTGGAGGCTTCTTCACGGGAAGCTCTTTGTTGGGGCCTTTGCACGGCACATCCATCGACCAGAGGCGGCAGGCTACAGCTGCCCCCATCCACTGTGCACAGAGCAGGATGCCACACTCACCCACGTCTTCATCACCTGCCCCCTGGCAGCCACCGTATGGGGCTGGTTTACAGCTACTTGGGCAGCTATCACAGGGGAGGATCCCCCACCAGTCAGTGCAGACCTCCTCCTTGCAGACGATCAGAGGGCGTGGCAGCCAGCCTCCCAGCTAGCGCCACTTTGGCACCGCATGCGGCTGGTCACCATCTGCCAGCTGTGGGCTACCTACCAGCGCGCACGGCACCAGCAGGGTACCCCAGGGACAGCTGGGGTGGTGGCAGCTAGGATCCTGTCCTCCTGCAGGAAGGCCATCCTTGGCGACTGGCGACTTGCCACCGTCAACGTCAGGACAGCATCGGGCGTGCTCAGCGACTGGCTGCGCGGGCGCGACCCGCAACTGACGCGCGAGGAGTTCGCAGCGCGATGGTGCCACCGGAATGTCCTGTGCGCAGTGGGAGAGGAGCCGGATGCGCAGCTTCTTATCCCCTGGAGCGCGCAACACCCGGTGCCGCTGCCTGCCTGACCCTGGCCACTTGAGGTGGGGACCTCACTTACCTATCCCCCGAGGGAGGGCACTCGTACTCAGCCCCGAGGATGGGCCCTCGTTAATCAAGCCCCGAGGGAGGGCACTCGTACTCAGCCCCGAGGATGGGCCCTCGTTAATCAAGCCCCGAGGGAGGGCACTCGTACTCAGCCCCGAGGATAGGCCCTCGTTAATCAAGCCCCGAGGGAGGGCACTCGTACTCAGCCCCGAGGTTGGGCCCTCGTAACCCAAGTCCCGAGGGAGGGCACTCGTTCTCAGCCCCGAGGAGCGGTCCTCGTTAAACAACCATCACCAGGCCTGCCTGGGCCTTTAAACAGGCAACTCTGAGTCACCATGCTCTGATGATGGCCTTTTGCCATGACACCCGCTCGTGTCTTTCATGATTTCACTGCAGTTTAAGTACGCCTTTCGCACATCCGGGTCCTTGGCACCCTCAGAGGTCTTGAGTTGTTCCTAGGCACGGATGACACCCACCCCACCCCGGCTCCGACCGGCCTGCCCTTCCACTTGTTCATGTTAGTTGTCGTCTACGACCTTGGGGATGAATAGCCTGTTGTTCCTCAGCACACCCTCCCCGCGTCCGTCATCATCCTTTGCCAGCGCGGAATGGGGCCCCAGTCACGCGGTACCACCGGTCGGGAGTCCCAGAGAGCACCGCCGAGCATGGCCCCTGGGGACAGTCTTTCCCTTGGGGGCACTGGCCTCGCCACCCAGTTCTTGTGGCCTCGCCCCCCACAGACACGCTCCGCCGTCTCTCATCTCTTGGGCACCCCGGCCGGGCGGCTCAGTCGTGCGTCCCGCCACCTTGGAGGTCTACCACGGCGCGTTGGAGGGTTGTAACGCCGCCAGTATCCCACGAAGACCATTCCCCCAGGGTCCTAATAGGATGTGCTTGTGCCCACGAGCCTGCTCGATATCTTTATCCTTACCACAGGTAGCCTTACCCCATGCTGTTATTCCACCATGCCGTGATTCCACCATGCAGTAATTTTACCACTTATTCCACAGTTGTATCGTGTCATCCGGTGCAAAACCCTAGGTGTATCCGTATCTCTATGAGGTTCCATTGAGCGGGTGTCTAGGACTTAGGACTTGGTACCTCCTGCCTATCCCAACCCTTTGAGGAGTTGGTGTGTTCTATGAGACTTGCCATGCCTATTTTATCCGACATAATCTTGAGTTATTGGGGCATTGATGCCTGCCATTTGTAGTGACTGACTTGGGCCCTGTTGTGGCCTACCAGCAGGAAGTGTTTCAGACTTCATGATATTGTACCCAATGCCTGTCCCAACCATTGCCTGGTTGGTGTGCTGTTTGATGATTCCTTCTCACCATGTTGCGGTTAGCGTTTGAACACATGGGCCCCACTATTTGCCCTCCTTAGTTGTGCGTTAGGTCGTGCTGTGCTTCACTGGAGAGCTCCCCACGAACATTGCCTGTTTGCCTGGGACATGTTTGCCACGGATTGCCTACTTGATTGCCTTTGCCTCTAAGCGTATGTTTGCCACTGTTCTACCATATATTCTGCCTTTCATGTCCTTGGGTATCGCCATATCCTCCTTCGGGAGTGTTTTGCGTGCTCCATCTCAGATAGGTTTCCTGACTATCCTATTGTTGTATGTTGGGGAGTTACTTTCCTCATGCTGTAATAGAGAGGTTTCCCTTAAAAAAAATTAAAAAATAAAAAAAAATAAAAAAAAAAGAAGCTGCAGCCGCATCGCCTCAGCCAGCCGGACAGCCTCGAATACCACGAGGTCATGAGTGAGCCCCTGTTCTTCAACAGGCAAGTCAGGGATGCCACCGGACAGCCCATCGCTTTGGAGGCTTGGGCCAGACAGGGCCTGGTCAGGGTCAGCGATCTTCGCACCCTTGTGCACAGCCCACCACCTTCTGTCGCTGCACTTCAGCCAGATATTCAGCTGCTGCTCGCCGCACTGCCCGAACAGTGGCGAATGTTTGTCCACGGCCCACCTTCTGCTGCACAGTGGCTCGCCTCTCCGGGTACAGCCGATTGCCGGGTATGGTCACGGTCAGCTGACGGCTCTTACACCTGCACTCACACAGCCAGCAGCTTTGGTGCGCTTGTTCCAGTGCCAGCTGGGTCGGCAGAGCCGCAGCAACCCTTGCCCGCTACCGCGCAGCCGGTTCTCGTGCTGGGTTGGAACATCACCCGGCCCTGGCACCCCAGACATAGCACGCCGCGCACCCAGGAGGAGCAGCAGGATCAGGGTGAACCCCCAGCTCAGAGTCAGGAGGACCAGCAGCATCAGGACGTCCAGCCAGCTCAGCATCAGCCCACACCGCCTTATCTCTTCGGCTTCTGGGGCACACACATGGTGAACCCCACCTCATGGGGACTGGATAAGCGCCCAGCACACCAGTACGTGGTGAAGGAGGCCACCCAGCGGCGCCAAGTGCTTCACAGGCTCAAGCACGGCCACCCACAGAGCCCGGTCAGACCAGCCATTTGGGCAGACAGCACAGATGATCAGCGCAGCGGCCTCCGCGCTATCGAGGCACACTGGGCCTCCACAGCAGCAGGAACAGGCGCTTCTCAGCGGAGCTTGGGCAAACGGCGTCGCGGAGAGCCAGATTCATCCTCCCAGGCAGCATGGATGAGCCCTCCACCGAAGCGGCCACCGCCTTGGCGCGATCGCCCCCATCCACAGCCTTCAACACCGGCTCCTCGCTTGCAGCGACAGCAATGCTCGCCAGACACAGTCGATACTGCCGCCGTGGCACGAGGGCCCCAGCCTCCCTGGGCTCACGTCTGGCGAGTGATCGCCACTTCCCATCTCGACCGTGGCCAGCGCATGACAGTGTGGAGGCTTCTTCACGGGAAGCTCTTTGTTGGGGCCTTCACACGGCACATCCATCGTTCAGAGCCAGCAGGCTACACTTGCCCACATCCGCTGTGCACACAGGAGGAGGCCACGCTGACCCACGTCTTCATCACCTGGCCCCTGGCAGCCAGCATCTGGGGCTGGTTTGCGGCTACATGGGCAGCTGTCACAGGGGAGGATCCACCACCACTCAGCGCACACCTCCTCCTTGCAGACGATCAGAGGCAGTGGCAGGCAGCCTCCCAGCTAACGCCTCTCTGGCACCGCATGCGGCTGGCCACCATCTGCCAGCTGTGGGCCAGTTACCAGCGAGCGCGGCACCAGACAGGTGCAGCAGAGTCGGCGGGAGTGGTAGCAGCTAGGCTCCTGTCCTCCTGCAGGAAGGCCATCCTGAGCGACTGGCGACTTGCCACCGTCAACGTCAGGACCACATCGGGCGTGCTCAGCGACTGGCTGCGCGGGCGTGACCCAAAGCTGACGCGCGAGGAGTTCATGGCGCGCTGGTGCCACCGGAATGTCCTCTGCGCAGTGGGTGAGGGGCTGGATGCGCAGCTGTCCATTCCTTGGAGCGCGCAACATCCAGTGCCGCTGCCTGCATGACCCTTACCCATGACCATTCGGGGTTGGGGACCTCGCTTGACCAAACCCCCGAGGATGGGCCCTCGTTAATCAAGTCCCGAGGGAGGGTACTCGTACTCAGCCCCGAGGATGGGCCCTCGTTAATCAAGTCCCGAGGGAGGGCACTCGTACTCAGCCCCGAGGATGGCCCTCGTTAAACCAGTCCCGAGGGAGGGCACTCGTACTCAGCCCCGAGGAGCGGTCCTCGTAAAACAACCATTACAAGGCCTGCCTGGGCCTTTAAACAGGCAACCCTCTGTGTCACCATGCTCTGCTGATGGCCTTTTGCCATGACACCCGCTCGTGTCTTACCTGATTCACTGCACTGCTCAGTAGGCCTTAGGCAACATTCGGGTCCTTGGCACCCTTACACATCTCCAGTGGGTTCTAGGCACGGATGACACACACCCCACCCCGGCTCAGACCGGCCTGCCCTTCCACATGTTCATGTTAGTTCACGTATAGGACCCTGGGGATGTACAGCCTTATATTCATGAGCACCCCCTCCCCGTCTCCCTCCTTTGCCAGCGCGGAATGGGGCCCCAGTCACGCGGTACCACCGGTCGGAAGTCCCGGAGAGCACCGCCGAGCATGGCCCCTGGGGACTTCCTTTCCCTGTGGGGCACTGGCCTCGCCACCCAGTTCTTGTGGCCTCGCCCCCCGCAGACATGCTCCGCCGGCTCTCATCTCTTGGGTACCCCCGGCCGGGCGGCTCAGTCGTGCGCCCCGCAACCTTGGAGGTCTACCCCGGAGCGAGGGAGGGTTGTGCCGCAGCCACCAGTCCGAGAAGACCATTCCCCCAGGGTCCTTGTAGAATCTATGCCTGTGCTCTCATGTTTCCAGCTCTATCGATATCAGTATCTGTTCCACCAGTCGCTCTTCCTCATGCAGTGCTTTCACCCTGCAGTTGTTCCACCATGCCTCCATCCTATCATCGTATTTTGTCATCCTGTGCATTAGCCTCAGTTGAAATGATTACCTCCATGTGATCTCATCGAGCGGGTGTCTTGGACTTAGGACATGGTACAACTTGCCTATCCCAACCCTCTGCTGGGTTGGTGTGTTGTATGAGACTTGCCCTGTTCCTTGCTCATGAGATTAGCATCACTACCTGCCCGTCTTCGTGATTGCCCGTGGTCCTGAGTGACCTTCGACGGATGTGTCTAGACTTGATGATATTGTACCTCCTGCCTTTCCCAACCCACTGCAAGGTTGGTATGTTCTACGAGTTTTGCCATGATCTCCTGACATCACCATGTTTCGGTTAGCGTTTGGACATACTGGGCTTCACTACTTGCCCAGCTTAGTTGTTGCGTTAGGTCGTGCTGTGCTCTGCTTGAGTGCACACCACAGACATGGTCTGCTTGCCGGGACATGATTGCCATTGCCGGACTCCTTGTTTGTCCTTGATTGCCTGCGTATTATGCTTGCCGTTGTTTCACCATATATGACCATTGCCTTACATGTCCTTGGGTATCGCCCTATCCTCCTGCGGGAGTGTTTTGCGGGCCCGCCTCAGCTAGGTTTCCTACATATCCTATTATTTGTGTGCTGGGTACTTCGCTACCCTCATGCCTGTAATAGAGAGGTTTCCTTAAAAAAAAAAAAAAAAAAAGAGCGTGGCGGCACTAGGCGAGCTGGTGTACTGAGTGAGGGCGGCGCGGCTGTCAGACTCCAGAGCTGTTTGAGAGGCCCGACGCTGTGCCGCTAAGGCCCAGGACCTCTGGAGATCGATGTCCTTGATGTGGCGCTTGAGATCCTCCCAACGGCGGCCTCGAGAGAGCTCCAGTCCGAGGGGATGCGCAGTGAGGTACGCGAGGATCTCTTCTGTGAGGCGATCACAGAATGGCTGGTCGTCGAGGAGGTGCAGAGGCATCCGCAAGGCCGCCGCTCTATAGCACGTGGAACGTGGTGCCGTGAGGCAGAGGCTGACGCCTAAGTGATCATAGGGTTCTCAGCCGCAGGCTGTAGAAACACGGTTCAGATATGTCCCTGTTAATTTGTGGTTGAAATTGGAGAGTTTTACAGGTAGTTTTGCTTGTTTTATTTATATGTTCGTTCGTCATTTTATTCCGTTCGGTTTTGCCAGTATTGGCTTGAGTACCAGGGACGCTGTTGCAGACAGGCGCCGTTAGGATTTAAGCAGTTTGTGGTGCAGCAGAGCTTTCAACTGTGCAGCGCTCTTCTCGAGCACAGACCGAAGCTTTACTTTTTAACTTCTGTAAGCTTTTGTCTGTCCACAGTTTACAATATGGCACCAGCCGAAGGTGCCCCCGACGAACCAGGTATCGATAACCCTGAACAACCGCCTTCTGGAACCAACTCTGAGCTCGCAGAACTCAAGAGGATGTTTATGGACTCGCAAATGGAGAGCAGAGAGAGAGAAAAGCGCATGTGCGCCGCACTTCAGTCCCGCAATACGCTCACTGAAGCGGGGAAGTTGGCGAGAGTCCCACCAGGAACGTGTTGTTCTTCCGCCCTTGTTGTTCAAAATTGTCAGCTTCAGAAAAGCGATCAATGAGCAAAGTACTTCCTATATCATAGATTTGATAGTATGAAGGCGAATGAACTGCAGTTGGTGGCTCAGAGTTGTGTTTTCCTGTTTGCGCCTGGCGGGATCCCGCCCAAAACTTCTTGTCTGCTAGGCCTTTTGGGTACTTGTTGACCTGAAATATGGTGCCACGGTTGTGCATTATTTTAGTTGGACGCGAACAGTCGTTCTACGGATAACCTCAGCGTCGTTCTGCTTCTTTCTGCTTGAGTCAGGTTGTGATCCCGCGCTGACGCCACAGATAGCTGCCGCTAGTGGCCTCGTTAACCTCTGGCTTATAAGTGTATTATTACTGACACTCTTATCACTGTTTTTTCAGGGCATCGTTTCAGGAAGCCTGGCGTCGAGAAGGCCTACGGCCGCGTTCTGGAGACCACAGAAAGCGTGGAGGCTATCCAACGCCAAGCTTACCTCCTCGATGAGGAGGACGGTGCCGATGCTTTTCCAAAACTGCTTGAGCTCATCGACACGGGTGAGTGGCTAGCTCGCTGTCTCCTGTATTCTCTTTGAGTTTCGTTTTAAGGTAGGCGGGAAGGTTGTTGGTTCGAGAAGCTTGATTTGACTTAGTGAGGCGACGGGCAGCCTCGCTTGTAGGCTGCTGGAGCCTTGACTTGATATCGTGCATACAGTGAAGTGCACTTGATGCGAAGTAGCCTGATGCAATTACTTCGATGGTTGATGAGCACTCGGACGTGCTTTGACGGTCTACAGTGGCCAATGTCTCTTAGCAGCCCTGAGTCTGCAGAAATAGGCTCGGATTGCCTGATGCCCTCGGAAGGGACATTGATATTGATAAGTGCCATTCAAAACCGCAGGGGTTGGCATGTGTTACAAGCAACTCGAATTCGAGAAGGTAGCTGACGAGCACAGCTACGAGGTTGCTGAGGAGTATCTCAAGAAGAAACACAACGGTGGTGACCAGGATGCCTCTCTCCTGGAGAGTGCAATCAAGAGTGTCGAGCTGCGCAATGGAAAGTTCCAGTTCAAACGCTCTCGGAGCGACAGACCCACTACCGGTGGTCGTGGTCGTGGTGGCAGGGGCCAGTATGGCATGAGTAGATTCAATTGGAGCCAAGCTGCTATGCAAATGCCTGCCCAGATGCCAATGCAAATGCCTGTGCAGCAGCCTGTGAGTGCCATGCCTTACGGCTATACGCCACAGTATTTTGGGTCACCTGCAATGCACTCACCTGCTCAAGTTGTGAAAGCCCTGAATCACAGCGCAGGCATTCAGTCTAGCGCCCCAAAAGGGAAGTGCTTTAACTGCGGTGAATTTGGGCACTTTGCCAAGGATTGCCCCATGGGTGCCAGGCCTGGATTCCAGATGTAGAACACTGCAGAGAGACAGTTTGTCTTGCAATCTGTGTGCAGTGTACAGTACTCTGCCAATGGTGGCAGCATGATGCAATATTGTAATCGGTGACCTAATCGCTGACACGTGAGGCTTGCCTTGGTGGCACGACTGAACTATGACGTCACAGATGACGTAAGTGCTGAGCACGTGAGGCTTGCCAGGGTGGCAGCATAATCTCAAACTGTAATCGGTTATGTAATCGCTTACATCATCATGCCACGTGAAGAACCCTGCCTTGAATCAGATGGCGCTTCTTGCCCAGGTACCGATATCGCAGAAGTACGCACTGATGATATCGAAGATGATTCCTGGGATGTTGACTCGGCCTGTAGTGCAACCAGTGCTAAACCGGCTGACTCGCCGGCAACCAAGCCGGCACCCAAGTATGTCAAGGGTCGCCTCAAGGCAAAACTGGCATTCTGGCAGCTGTTCTGTAAGTCAGCAGTCGTGCTTTCCTGGATCAGTTCTGGCTATGAAATCCCATGGGCACTGGGGGTGACGCCCCCACCGCTTTCGTTCCCGAATGCGGCCGGTGCGCTGCAGCGCGAAGCGTTTGTCTCGGCTGATATTGCAGACCTCCTGGCTAGAGGTTCCATCATGCAAACCCACCTTCCACCAGCAGTGATCAGTCCTTTGAATGTTGTGGAACGCAGAGGGAAACTCAGGCTGATTTTAGATCTGGTCTATGTCAACCGATTTATCGACCAGACCGGCTTAAAGTTCAAGTACGAGAATATCAGGAGTGCTTCTCTATATTTCAACCCAGATGATTACATGTTTTCTGTCGACCTGGAAGCAGCTTATCACCATGTAGATATGCATGAGTCAGCCTGGACGTATCTCGGTTTTCGCTGGCAGGGAAAGACGTACGTCTTCACTGTTTTGCCTTTCGGCCTTAGTCCTGCCTGCTATGTCTTCTCGAAACTGACGCATGAGCTGGTTGGGCGCTGGCGAGCCCGTGGTATCCGCTTGATACACTATCTGGATGATTTCCTATTTGCTGTTGCAAAAGATGCTGATGGTGGCAGCTCTGTTTTTTAGCTCGTTCAGGCCCAGGTGTTGCAGGACATTCGATCAGCAGGGTTCTCGGTGTCAGTACCAAAGCTACAGCTCGATCCCGAACAAGCCCTTGTGTTCCTAGGCTGGCTTGTTGACCTGGCAAAGAACATAGGGTTCTCAGCCGCAGGCTGTAGAAACACGGTTCAGATATGTCCCTGTTAATTTGTGGTTGAAATTGGAGAGTTTTACAGGTAGTTTTGCTTGTTTTATTTATATGTTCGTTCGTCATTTTATTCCGTTCGGTTTTGCCAGTATTGGCTTGAGTACCAGGGACGCTGTTGCAGACAGGCGCCGTTAGGACTTAAGCAGTTTGTGGTGCAGCAGAGCTTTCAACTGTGCAGCGCTCTTCTCGAGCACAGACCGAAGCTTTACTTTACAACTTCACTTGAATTTGTTATTGTCAAAGACATTGCTGTGTATGGTATGCAAAAATATGATCTGGCATGCGTGTTGTTTGTATGCTTTTGGTTCCTGTAAGAACGCCCATACTTACTGCTTCCCGCTGCATGATGGCAGATCATCATGCTTTTCATACAAGTAGACTAACCAGCTTGTGTCGTAGCCCCTGCCTTCAGTTGCAATGCTTCGGCGTTGCCCCGTGGATCCTCCCACTTCACCTCCCCCCGTGGGGGTGTTGAGTGGCCGGCGGGCTGGAGTGCATCGGAGGGAATGAGGTCTTCCTCTGGTGCATGGGGTGTTCTGTATAGCTGGTGATTGGTCCTGTTTATCCTGCTGGAATTGATCGAGTACGTATTTGCGATGGTATTTGTAAGGTGCTTAAGAAGTGATTTGCTGGGAGATTCAGCTGGGACGATGTGGCCAAGATTAGGTGTTTGTGATGGAGAATGCAGTGTGCCTTGAAATGATACTTATTTTTTAGTTTTAGGTTATGCTGATAGGGTGTTGGTGGGTGTGTCTCTGGCCGTACGGCTCTGTGCCGCATGTTACCACTCTATCCTTGTAACGCGACGGCCGGAGGCGCCCCTGTGCGCTGCCCGGAATCCTTTTGACAGTTCCTGTTGACAGTTGGTGGATCCGATTGGCATCGTATCGCACGCAAATGCATAAGGGACATTGAACCTGTGCTCCTGGCGGTGGATAGCAGTCCATAGGGGTAGCGGGCTGCGTGTCTCGCGCTGCGTGGAAGGAAGGGCCCTGCGGGCTTGTCCGAGTGGCTGCTGTGCAGCCAAGTCCTGTGCGATCAGTGCCTGGGGTGCGACTGGAGCGCACACGGGCCTCTAGCTCCTGCAGCTGTGTGCTGGCCGGAGGGCTCGACGAGGGAGCCGCGTCGCATGCACCTCGGGAGAGGGCCTTAGCAGCGCGCTGCCTCTGACGAATGGGTCGCGGACCTGAGCGAGGTACCGACTGCGGAGTGGATAGTTCCGCCTGGAAAGAGGCTGGCAGGCTCGGCTGGCGCATGCTGCCCGGCCGCGTGATGTTAATTCTGATATCTCCGTCGATGTAGAAGTACTTCGGCAGGCGGCTGAGGTGGCGGTCATCATCTGGCGTCTGGATATAGGCAAGGCATGCCTTGCCGTTGCCCACGAGAGGGCTGCCGGCGGCCAGATCCGAGGACAGATCGCCGAGGAACTCGCCGCGGAGCACGTACGTGTCTCTCTCGCAGCCGGGAAACCTCTCTATTACAGGCATGAGGGTAGCGAACTGCCCAGCACACAAATAATAGGATATGTAGGAAAACCTAGCTGAGGCGGGCACGCAAAACACTCCCGCAGGAGGATAGGGCGATACCCAAGGACATGTAAGGCAATGGTCATATATATATACCGGTATATATAATTTTAAGGGTGAAACAACGGCATGCATAATACGCAGGCAAGCATGAACAAACAAGTAGTCCGGCAATGGCAATCATGTCCCGACAAGCAGACAATGTCCGTGGTGTACACTCAAGCAGAGCACAGCACGTTCTAACGCAACAACTAAGGCGGGCAGGTAGTAAAGCCCAGTATGTCCAAACGCTAACCGAAACATGGTGATCTCAGGAGACCATGGCAAAACTCATAGGACACACCAACCTGGCAGTGGGTTGGGAAAGGCAAAAGGTACAATATCATCAAGGCGAGACACAACTGTCAAAGGTCACTCAGGACCACGGGCAATCACGAAGACGGGCAGGTAGTGATGCCCATACGTTTCATTCACAGGGCCTTTAAACAGGCAACCCTCTGTGTCACCATGCTCTGCTGATGGCCTTTTGCAATGACACCCGCTGTGTGCTGGGCAGCTCGCTACGCTCATGCCTGTAATAGAGAGGTTTCCCTTCCAAAAAAAAAAAAAAAAAACCCGCTCGTGTCTTACCTGATTCACTGCACTGCTCAGTTGGCCTTAGGCAACATTCGGGTCCTTGGCACCCTTACACATCTCCAGTGGGTTCTAGGCACGGATGACACACACCCCTCCCCGGCTCAGACCGGCCTGCCCTTCCACATGTTCATGTTAGTTCACGTATAGGACCCTGGGGATGTACAACCTTATCTTCATGAGCACCCCCTCCCCGTCTCCCTCCTTTGCCAGCGCGGAATGGGGCCCCAGTCACGCGGTACCACCGGTCGGGGGTCCCAGAGAGCACCGCCGAGCATGGCCCCTGGGGAGTTCCTTTTCCTGTGGGGCACTGGCCTTGCCACCCAGTTCTTGTGGCCTCGCCCCCCGCAGACATGCTCCGCCGGCTCTCATCTCTTGGATACCCCCGGCCGGGCGGCTCAGTCGTGCGCCCCGCAACCTTGGAGGTCTACCCCGGAGCGAGGGAGGGTTGTGCCGCAGCCACCAGTCCGAGAAGACCATTCCCCAGGGTCCTAGTAGAATATATGCCTGTGCTCTCATGTCTCCAGCTCTATCGATATCAGTATCTGTTCCACCACTCGCTTTTCCTCATGCAGTGCTTTCACCCTGCAGTTGTTCCACCATGCCTCCATCCTACCATCGTATAGTGTCATCCTGTGCATTAGCTTTAGTTGAAATGATAACGTCCATGTGGGATCCATCGAGCGGGTGTCTAGGACTTAGGACATGGTACCTCTTGCCTATCCCTACCCTCTGCTGGGTTGGTGTGTTGTATGGGACTTGCCCTGTTCCTTGCTCATCAGATTAGCTATGAAACAAATGGGCATCACTACCTGCCCGTCTTCGTGATTGCCCGTGGTCCTGAGTGACCTTCGACGGATGTGTCTAGCCTTGATGTTACTGTACCTCCTGCCTTTCCCACCGCACTGCAAGTTTGGTGTGTTCTACGAGTTTTGCCATGATCTCCTGAGATCACCATCTTTCGGTTAGCGTTTGGACATACAGGGCTTTACTGCTTGCCCGGCTTAGTTGTTGCGTTAGGTCGTGCTGTGCTCTGCTTCAGTGCACACCACAGACATGGTCTGCTTGCCGGGACATGATTGCCATTTCCGTACTCCTTGTTTGTCCTGCTTGCCTGCGTATTATGCTTGCCGTTGTCTCACCATATATGACCATTGCCTTACATGTCCTTGGGTATCGCCCTATTTTCCTGCGGGAGTGTTTTGCGTGCCCACCTCAGCTAGGTTTCCTACATATCCTATTATTTGTGTGCTGGGCAGCTCGCTACCCTCATGCCTGTAATAGAGAGGTTTCCCTTGAAAAAAAAAAGTCTCATACAACACACCAACCCAGCCGAGGGTTGGGATAGGCAAGAGGTACCATGTCCTAAGTCCTAGACACCCGCTCGATGGGATCACATGGAGGTATTCATTTCAACTAAAGCGAATGCACAGGATGACACTATACGATGGTAGGATGGAGGCATGGTGGAACAACTGCAGGGTGAAAGCACTGCATGAGGAAAAGCGAGTGGTGGAACAGCGGTGGAAAAGCGACTGGTGGAAAAGCGACTGGATGGCGAGGCCAGTGCCCCACAGGGAAAGGAACTCCCCAGGGGCCATGCTCGGCGGTGCTCTCCGGGACTCCCGACCGGTGGCGACATTTGCTGTGTATGGTATGCAAAAATATGATCTGGCATGCATATTGTTTGTATGCTTTTGGTTCCTGTAAGAACGCCCATACGTCCCTTTAAAAAAATAAAAATTGACCTGGAGGACTGTTACAAGCTGATTGAGTGTGGAAATCTCCCTCTGGAATTTTCCCTGGAGATCGATCCGCTTTTGCACCTATGAGAAGCAGGCATCTGTGTTATGGGCTGCACGCGTTAGCCTCAGCAGAAGGCTCCATCGAGATGTATGTAATGCAATGTGAACTGAGACCATCTTGTAAGCTACTTGGGAGCCCTCAAAGGTGAAAGGTGGCACGGGTCGTCCTAACTGTCAGATCTGAGGACAGGGATGTCTGTCCTGCAGCAATGTGCATGCCCCTTGCACCCTCTTATTGTGGTGAAAGCATTTCATTTCACGCAAATACATTTTGAGAATGCTCTCGCGGTCGTGCACTTCCGACTCTTGGAAGCTTTAAAGAAACACTTTGATCGATCGTTAAAAAGCCAAGACACACGTCGTGTCCGCCTCATGACTGCAGATGTGATTAAAGGTGTTCGGAGACAACTGCATCAATTCTTTAGTGAAAGGGTGACGGTTCAGAAGTTTGATAAGTTGTTTGGCATGCATGGGAAGCGCTCCATGTGGAGCACTATATAAGTGTGTAGAAGACAGATGGCATCAAGAGCGGAACAAGCCGAATTTGGACTCCCGGTCGATCCTCTGCTCCCAATTCGGTCGGTCGAGCGGGGACGGCTGGTCAGGGTGAGTAGCTACCAGTGTTCACTAGGCCTTCTCACCCCGAGCAGAATGACGCTCTGGCGGTTTTTTTCTCTCTTCTTTTTGTCTCGTTCCGGGACGACATGAAACTGTAGCATCTTCGAGATCTGGGGTTCGATCCCCTGGAACTGCACACAAATATTTCCTGATCCTTTTTCCGGCAAGTTTGCCATTGTGGCCACACCTAAGACACCCATATCGTCGCTTCACAGCGTCCTGAAATTGCGGATGGTTTGCTGAGAACAAACCTGCCATGGAAGGGCCATTGACTGAAGATCATGTACTCAAAGCCATAAAGTGCCATATCTGAGGTAGATTTGTAGTCACACCTTGAGAGATACCGCACAAGAACTCTAATGCCAGCTACCATTCATATCTTCAAGATTTACAGTCTTAGATACCATCATTGTTGAAGACCACAAGCGTTGACTCAAAGTATTGGCAGACGAGGGAATTTCCTATAGTATATTGTCAGAAGGCGTTCATTTATTGTCGAATGACTTGCTCATGCATGCGTAAAACTCCCCATCCCCAGGAACATGACAGAGTTCCTTTCCACAGAAATTACTGCAATACAGAAAGATGACAGGGCACTTTGCTGAGGCAGGTCAGGCAACCCCACTCTTTGCAAGTCTTTATAGCCAGCTGGATGACGGAGCCATTTGCACTTGCCTCCAACTGCTGGTGTGCAAGTCAGCTTACGCACTATGTTTGTGCTTGGTAATCTTGGCCAGCTCAGCATCAATGGCAGCTCCTGCTGAGCTCTTCAACTGTTCTGAGGAGCTCCTCTGCGTTCACTCCCTCGCCCATGTCCTGGGCCACGCGCTCCATGGAGTCCTTCTTCAGGTCCAGGAACTGCTCTATGAGGTCCCCGTCAATGAAGTTCTGGCTGGGAGTCTTCGTGTGCTCGTCCTGGAAGGTTCGCCAAGCCACATGGCTCAGCCCGCCCACCCCTTTGATCACCCTTCTCAAGCAGTCCTGTGTGCAAACACAGCAGCTGTCAACCACTTCTTCACGCTGGCGCACACCAACACTTCAGAGCCTCTGCAAATTTTGTGACGCTGAACAAAGCACCAAGTTGCACTCATTGTTCTGACTCTTTCAGCATCAATCATCTGGAAAACCCAGGTGCCCTGACAGACATTTGCAAGCAACCAGACATTCCAGCATGAGGGCCATGTTGGCAGTTGAAGAGCAGGCTCAAGAAAGGTTTGGAAAGTACTGAGCTCAAATGCACCTGGTGGATGCGGTTGCCTCACCTGTAATCTGCTGAGGAACTGGAACTGTTGCTGGGGAAGCGAGGCGATGACACCAATGGAGCCGTTGATGGTGCCGAAGAGGACAGTTGGGATCTTGGCAGCCTCGCTGTCAGGCAGCTTCATGACCAGGGAGCCGTGCCGGAAGCGATTGACAAACTCACCAAGGTGGTACTGCCCCACCGTCTGCACCCACAAGCGTGCTTGATCAGATGGCACCATGAACTCCTTGTGTCAGCCCAGCAAAGGTCTTCTGCACCACCAAATCGGAGCTTGGCTGTTGGTTGGCTACCTCATGGTAAGCTCTTTGATCGTAGCAGATAACCATAGAACTAATTGTCACACCTACAACATTCTCTCAGGATGGGAGAACTCTCGCAATCTGCTGACTGACAGGAACAATGTCACTCTGTGTCCCGAGCACGCACAACAATCTGTCCACGGCGTTGTTAGATTGAGTGAGGCCTATTACGAACATCTCCTTGAGATGGAGAGGAGATGATCGTAGTTGGGTCGCCCACCACAACAATGCCGTGTTCCTTTCAAAATTCCATGGGCCCATCCATGGTGGCATCATTGTGTGCTGCATTACCACGTCCTCTTTCATATTCTACAAGTCCTAAAAATATGGGGCGTGCAGGCTGCAAAGTGGAATCATTACCTTCTGTGCTCTGCTCATTGACAAAAACAAGGGTCACTCTGGAAACTCTCCTGCTAAAATTCCTTGGTGCAAGTATCTGTTTACGCATTGCTCCTTCTAAACAGCTTTTTCTGCACAGCTGGACTGCAGAGCAATGCGAATTGCACAATAACATGCATCTATAAGGTAGAAGTTCAGGGCGCGCCTCGAGACGGGCGCGGTCCTCGTCAGACGCGGCGTCGGTGTTCTTGCGCAGTGTGAAGAGGTTGTTGGAGTTTTCGGCGCCCAGGTAGGTGTCATCGTCCAGCACCTCCACGGCCGTCATCCAGTGCGTCTTGAAGTCGCGCGCGCGCACCTCCAGAATGCCCTCGTCCGCCCGGTATATGAGCAGCTGCACGCTCCGCATCAGGTCGCCTGCATGCATGTGCAGCGCATGTCATCAGCATCCGCCATAGAGCATCTCTCTGAATCCTGCCTCACCAAAGCAAGCAATGAAGAAAGCTGATCCTTATGAAAACATTTCAATTGGAATGCGCAAATGAAGTCCGTACTGTGAAAGTAAATCAGAAGACAGGTTACTATCTCAGCATTGTGGGGCTGATAATGAATGACCAGCGCACATGCCAACATGCATGCTAAGATGGCCTGCAGCTTCTCATGTGGGCACAAAAAGCTGTGATGAAGCGGTCATGGGATGGCGCACCAACAATGACAAAGTCGCCGCGGGTGACGATGTACAGGGCCAGGACGTGGCCAACGTGGGAGCACTCATTGGTGAGCTCGCGAGAGCCGTCCTCGCTCTGCGTCCACTTGAACAGCTGCACCCGGCTGTTAATGCCCGCTATCAACTTGCCCTGCGCAACACCCGCATGAAGCTCAATCTTGACGCACATACCTTGCTTTCTGCCAGTATGGCCCTAAATATATGGGATGCTTCAAGGCAAATCATTGGGGCCTTTGCTGTGAACCAACCTGGAAGGGGTTGACATTGTACGCCGCGCCCTTGACTTCCTTCTCGCACACCAGGGTCAGCTTGCCTCCCTTGGCGCTGAAGACCAGTATTCTTCCCTGCACATGACATGCACCACTGTTGCACACATGCTTCTGGATGTCTGAAGGACCCTCAGGTTGCCCACTACGCAGAACCTCTTGCCAAAAGAAAAGCCTTGAACAGATTCTGAGACAAGTTGTGGAGCAGGACACCCAAACAGGCTGGCATGGGATGCTTGCTGCTCAGCAACAATTGATCAACATGCATAACAAGCCAGGCATTACATAGAAGGTGAAGTGCATTCAGCCTGCAGCACCAGCGCGTTCCCCTTCTGACCTCTATGCCTGTGTCTTCTCCGCATCTAAGAAACTCTCATACAATCCAGAGAGGTTAAGGCAGCAAGCGCACCTTGGTGGGCTCCGGCTCTTCTGCAACAGTCAGGGCGGTGCCGATGACGTAGTAGGAGGCCGGATCTTCCGCGAAGGACATGGATGCGATGGAGCAGCACACCTCCGTGGGCTCCAGCCCATACCTGTCCACCGTCTCAAATGTCTGATCGTCCAGCAGCCGTACGCTGTCTGGACCCGCATCATCCATCCCTGTCGGTTCCACAAAAGGCTCAGCTTCAGTGTTGGCCTGTGCACTCTGATGTGAGGGGGAAATCAACACACAAGGCATGCAAAGATCCGCATATAAGCATAAACCGCCTCTGCTTGCTGAAGCAGTATTTTGTGCACCTTGTGGACAAAGCCTGTGCCGATATCAGGAACGCAAGAGGAGTGCAAATTGGATATCTTGGGGAGCTCTTAATCATCAAAATAAATTTTTGGATCAGCTGAAACTGCTGGGATGGTCTATCACCTGAGGGGTGCTGACCAGCCCAGAAGCTATGGCTCTGAATGCACATAGAGACACGGCTGAGACTGGTTAAAACAAAACAATCCCTGAAAGCAGTCTGGTATCTGAGTATGAGCGCACCGGTGGAGCCAGTGTTGGGGGAGGTGAGGACGACAAAGGAGCGGGAAGCTTCCTGGTGCGCGAGTCGGCGCGGCTGCTCGCCAAGGGGCACGGTGCGGATGTGTAATTTCTGGATCTCATCGATGCTACCGATGGTCATGGCGCCCTCCTTGGCCAGTGCCAGACTGTCAGGAAAGCTGCTGCTGTTGAAGCTTGTCATGAAGTTCACCTGCATGTGCGCAGCGCAAACCTCACTCAACAACTGCACATGGTGTGTCCAGGAACGACCACTCGGGATATAGGTTACTCCCTCATGAAGCGGAGCTGCAGAAAAGGTCTCAAAGAAGAGCATATTCTTGCCACAGCTTCAGAACAAGAACAGTCAGCGCATGCAGAGGCACCTCGTGGAAGTCTGCCGCGGCCAAATCTCAAAAGGGAGATCAAGAAAGGAAAGACTGCATGGGAAAAGGAACCAATGCATGACAAGTAACATTGGGAACCCTGCCAGTCATGCAAAGACAGGCAAACTCCTATATCTCAACGCTTGCTCACTAGCTTAAGCTGGAAGAACCATTACAAGGCGCTGCTAACCTCGTTCTCATTGACGTTGGAATACAGGAGCTTCTTGTTGGCGGAGTAGATGACGGTGGGGCGGTCAGAGGCCGCAAAGACATGGGACTGGCCGTTGGAGCGGAAGCTGCGCAGCATGATGGGCTTGGTGCCCAGGCAAATCTTCTTGCGGTCCGTCAGTGCACCCGTCGAGCTGTCCACATGGAAGTTGTACAGCTGCCCGTCTCCCATCGCGCAGAGCAGGTATGGAATCCCCTCAAATGCTGCAATCCACAAGTAAGCTTTATTAATTTAAGATGGCACAGCATGGGAACATCACAGATTGTCCCTGTAATGGGCATACCACGTCAGGATGTTATTGTTGGTGACAAGCTTGTCTTCCCACTTTGAAAGAGTCAAAACGCATTGCATCAAGAAGGTGCTGCCCTGTGCAACAACCCACAATAGGCAGAGAAAGTTACTTAGGACTGCTGCTGGGAAAAGGTCCTGCAGCTCACCTGCAAAGAGCACCGACCTGGGGATAACTTCCCCGCCAATTTGCTCGGACACCAGGCATGTCATGGCAGGCAGGGAGTACACGTGGACCTGCATGTCCCACGTGCCCACAGCCAGAAGTGAGGCTGCCTCTGCGTCGTCTGCCAGGGGTGATATGTCGACACAGGACACCTCAGCGTCCAGCTTCACATGCCCCTTCTGCTCGATGCCATTCTCCCCCAGCTCCAGGTACACTAGATTGCCCTCCCCCGTCGCCACCACTGCCTGAGGGAAGCAGTGTGCACACCTGAGCAAGTTCCTAGCCGCACCTTTATTCTTTTGCATACATGAGAAACACCAAGCAGAACGAACCGCAACTCTTCAGGCCCTCTTGAATAGTCGGTCTGCAGGCATCATATGATCAGGGCTGTTTAAAAACAAGCAGTGAGCAACCTACTGCTTCGTTGCTCCTGCAACCATCCTCATGAGATCCGGCCAGAATCGCAATATGCTGACTGGTTGCTCCACGCAATCGCACTCATAACATGTACTGACATATTGATTGGCGAGCACAGCCACACCTGGGTGGGGTTGACAGAGGCGACGTTAATCTGCAGGCCGGCAGGCGGCCGCCACTGGTGCAGCAGTTGCCGAGTTGTGGCGTCTATCAGCCGCACATCTGCGCCCGTGGCTTGCACCAGGTGGTCGCTCACTGTGTTTCCGCAGCACAGCGTCTGCGCAGCACAGAGCTATCAAGCGAATGACATAACCATGTTGCAACGCGCACACCCTCACAGAATGGGGCCACACGCATGTCACACCATGTTGAAGGCAGGCAAGAGTCCAGTCACCACATGCAACCTTCCAAGCACATCCTGGAACATCCTCCTTCATGCGTCTGTGGGCATGCACACGTGGCACCCTGCTGCGTGTGGCAAACAAGCACCCCACATGCAGAGTGCAGAAAAGAGTTTTCACCTGCGCATCAGCACTGAAGCCAGGGAGTTCGGCCTCGTCGAGCTCATCGTCGGCATTGATGGCGAGGATGCGTGTCTCGCCCACAAAGGAGATGACGAGATAGGTGTCGTAGGCGTCCATGTGGGTGGCCCGCAGCGCCCACATGCCCTTGATGCCGGGCAGCTCCACTGTCGCCTGCTCTATCATGCCTATGCCATTGCGCACGATGCGCAGAGACCCGTCCGCCATTATCCCCGAGCACATCACCACCTGCACGCATGCCACTCCATGCGCCACTCAGGACTCACTGAAAGTGACGGGATGAGAAAATAGGCTCAAGACTCCCGAGCATAATGCATTGGCAATGTAGGTGGTGATCCATGCAGATGATATAGGGCTTGCTGTACTAAAAAAGTCCATGTTACAAACAAAAACAGGCGACCAGGACAATGCAGACACCCCAATGAAAAAGGACGTCTGTAATGAAGTAAGACCTGTGCATCGTTTCATACACAAACACCAAGCAGAGCATGAAAGCGGTATTCACCTGACCCTGCCCCTGGCGCTCCAGGTCCACAACCACAAAGTCTATGATGGGCCCCAGGTTGGTCATCGTCTCCAGCACCTCCACAAAGTTGGTAGGCTCCTGAGGGGACACGGGCGTCGGGTGCAGCCGGACCTGTCCCCCATGTCAACCAGTATGTCGATCACCATGCATTTTGAGAGAGAAAAAAAAATATCAACCTATGCCGCCAGGAACATCCTAGGGTTCCCCACACTATCTGAGCTGCTCCCGAAGATTTGACTTGTCCAAAATCTACCGTATCAACTGTTGCCTGCCCCATACATGACCAGAGACAATAAGATATGAATGCATCAGAGGGATTTCTGGGGGGCAGAAGGATGGCGGTGACAAGAGCGCACCAACTGAGAGTCGCCACCGGAGGAGCCCACAAAGACAACTCCGTTGTCGAGGTAGGTGATGGTGGAGGGGGCAGATGTTCGCCCCAGTGGTTCCACCTTGAGCCCTGCCACGTGCTCATTGTCATGCTGCAGCACCAGCAGGTACAGGTTGCCCACATAGTCCCCCAGCAAATACCGCGAACCGTCCTCGTCCACCTTGCCATGCGCCTGCTCCCAACACAACAGGGTCATCTTGGTGGCACTGTTGCAAGCCTTAAAACTTTGGCAGACATGATCATGCTTGATGGATTTACTTCAATCATCGGGCGTCCACTATGGGCATCCATCATGTGGGACGCCCATTAGAAGCTTGTAGGTGAAGGGGCACTGGGCTTGGTTGGCATGTTGCCGTACTCTGCATGGAATTTGAGACTGCACGAAGATTATAAAGATGGGTGGCTGAAGAGTGGCGTATCAGATCAGCAAAACGCACCCGGATGATGGTGGGTTTAATGGGTGTGCACTTCATCGCCTGCCCTGGGCCCATGTAAGCAATGACTGACTCGCCTACCACCAGTGCACCGCCCAGCGGCTCTGGAACCGCAATCACCCGGCTTGCCCCGGCATCCAGGTTGCTCTGCCTCCATGGGCCCTCTGTCAGATCCTGAGAGCAGCAGGGACGTCATCAGCGAGATATATCACCGAGGGGTGGAATGCGCTCGTATGAGCACCTTGCTGTGCTTTCTTTGCAGTGAAATTTGCACCCCAGGTACATGATGACCTGTCCAGCTCATCCAGGCCTCTACAATCCTTAGCTACCTTGATGAAGAAGGTTGCTGACGGCAAGAGCGTAGTAATTAGGTTGAAAAGACTGCGGTGCGCTCAGCTGACTACCATGCTTGTGCCCTTCCTTTTCACAAATATTCTAACCTCATCCTGAACGTTGCGCACATTTATCATCTTCACATGTACTTGGCCCTGCGACTGTTCAGTGCGCCCCACCTTTTCCTTCACAACCACCTCATAGGTCTTGATGTGGCGCGCGTCTTTGTTGTCCTGGTACAGCACCGCGATGGTGGGCTTGGCGCAGCCCTCCAAGAACACCATGTCGATAACATTCAGCTCATCGATGCGCATGTTGAACGCCTCGCTCAGCTGCCCCTTGTCATCAATGGGTATCACCTGTGCAAGTGCATGTAAGACTCTGATGTGCAGCCACTCCTTGCAAGTGCTTCCACTCCAAAAGCCACAGTTAATTGCTCAGAACAATGCGTCTGAAGCCCCTTCACAAATACCTCTGGAACAGTGCCATGAGAGGCTTTGACCACAAGAGACCACAAGAGACCTCGAATTCAATGGCTGCAGGTGCACATGGCTTTCCATGCACATTCCCTAGTGACAGATCTCATCATACTATGATCAGGTCGGTCAGCCGAGAATGTGCACGGAAAGAGGCCTGGGACGCGTACCTTGAAGAGGCCATCGTATAGGTGCAAGCCAATCATCCTGCAGGCAGGATCCACAATGCCGATCTGGCCATTGTCACAAGGCCTGCCAACATGGTCCTGAATGTCCCCGTTGGCCCTTGTGATCAGCTCACCTGCCACAGAGAACCTCATGACCCATACACTAGCATGAGCATGTCGGAAGAGATGGTGAAAATTGACCCAATTGGCAGGACTGCAGTACTGAGAAAGAAGCACAACTGCTGTGGATCGCCTCCGATGAATTTTCGGTGGAATGTGTGGTGTGCAGGATGCTTACCTGTCTCAGAGTCATACTCTAAGACGCAGAACTTGTAGCGCTCAGTGGAAAGGAAGAGCAGGTCTTTGCTCTCGCCCTGCGCGGCACAAGTGTGAGGGGCCGGAGATGTGACAAGAAATATGCAACCTGTCAAATGGATTATATTTCTTCTAAGATCCAGCCCTCACCATAGGCCTATAAAGCTCCATGGTTGCCACTCGTCCATAGATGGCCACATCTGCAACTCCCTGAAAGACAGCAAAGAAGACACTTCGGATCTCGATTGGGAATGAACGAGCTTCCTTGGAAAAGAGAGACAAAGTTTCAATGCACTCCTCAACTGACCTTCAGACCCTCAGGAGTCAAAGTATGTATCTCGATCCGGGTGCACTTCCTGTTGTTCAGACACAGAGCAGACGTTAGATCTTGCTTCACAGGAGGCACAAATAAGAATTCCCACAATAACCATACTTACGAGATAATAAGATTAATGTCGGTGGAAGATGTGAAGTTTCCGACGATGGACTGTGTGACGCTTGTGGGCTTGTGTGCAGTTACGACATAATTATATGCACAGCCCTGCTGCGATGCCATGATCAGATCAACACCTACTTCACCATTTGAACAGTCTATAATCTGCTGATCACGTCTGCTGCATGGGGAAAGGCATGCGTGCACAGGGCAGGACACGACCACCCATCAGATTGACCCCGCCAGTCCACCCTTCAGGTATAGTCTTCCTCCTTCACAGCTCACTTAGCTAAGCTCAGAGGACATTAAGATCCTACGTCCCCACCGAACTGGACTTGCTATACTAAATTTGAAATCCCAACTTTGACGGAGAGGTTTTCCTTCAGAAGATATCGGCAAGTTGAATAGTGCATGGAACCAGAACAACCTCCGCTTGGTCGCAATTTCGCAATGGCATACGCACGCGGGTAGTTTTCTGTTATCTTTCAACTCTCCATTCAACATTGTTAGGGGGTTGCATTTGACTCCTTCTGACCGTGTGTGCAGGTCATCGGTTGGTAGTAAGACGTCCAGTCCTGTTCAGAGCCGAGCGTGGGAAGATTGCAGAAGAGAGGTGTGTTGATATCCTGCATCGTACAGCGTGCAGCTTGTATAGGACAAGGTCTCTGCCAATTTTCCGGGACATGCCCATCAACCACAGACTGATGCTAGGAACTGACCCGCACGTTTGCATGTATATGGCAATCTCAGTTTGAAACGACCTTTCAAGTGCAGTGTTATGAGTATGTTCCAGCTCTAAGCTGCCTTGTTTCGAACCCTAGGCCAGACAGATTGAGAGCGACTTGGAGGCCAAGATTAGCGCTTTTGCCAAGTTCTGCTCTGGATACGAGGGCTCATACAGAGGAAAGGGGGAAACCGGCCTTGCAGCTGATCAGGTCAGTGATCGTCTGTAAAGACAGCCAGTCTCTCAACTGCATGCTCTGCAACTGGCCTGTCTGACTGACACTCGCCCGTGTCTCCCCGCAGCTGGCGCACTCAAAAGCCATAGAGATAGAGGACCTGTTGGGGAGGCTGTCGGACGTAAACGACAGCCTGAGCAGCAGCCTCAGCGGCGCAGCAGATGCCAGGTCACACACCCTGGCTCGGCACAGGGACATCCTGCATGATTACACTCAGGTCAGCCTCAAGTCTGCACTGAATGTGTCAATCGAGGGATGCTGGCATCCCTCAAAAGATGCCTGTTTGGGCTGAGAAGATTTGTTCGCTCACTATTGAGTTTTTGGCGGTCCTAACACATGTGACAGCGTTGTTTTATCCTTCAGGAGTTCCGGCGACTTCAGGCAGCTCTGGGTGCTGCCAGAGACAGAGCAGACCTCTTTGCTGGGACAAGCGACAGCTCATCCGTCCAGGTGAGGTGATGTATTTTTTGATCTGTGGGCCTGTCCCTGCAACAACATTGCATCCAGCGTGCCATGCTCTACTGATAGCAGCAAATTCAGTGTGCCATATGCGCTGGCTGCAGGCCTCCAGCAGCACAGGGCTGCTGCTCAGAGAGCGCGGCAATCTGCAGAACACCCATGCTGCGGTACGCCGCCTTCTCCTTAAGTGTTATTAGTTCTGTCTGAAGCACAGTTTCTGCACAATGCCTGTGTGCTTAAAAAGGACTTCTCTGAGAATTTGAAGTGTGCCTGAAACCTTGGTCCCATGCTTGGTCTTCAAAAGATATGCACAGCAGGGACCAAGTCTTGACGGGAACAAAGGGTTTTTCATAAGAAGCCTTGGACTCATTGGCCCAGAAAATTGCCAGTCAGATGGCTATAAGTATTTCTACTAGTCCTCACTCACGCCTGCTGTGCTGGCGTGCAGATGGATGATGTACTGGGGCAGGCACAGGCGGTGGCAGGCGGCCTGGGGGAGCAGCGGCGCATCTTTGACAATGTCGGCCTCAAGCTTGAGAATGTGGCTTCAAAGTTCCCGCTTGTCAGCGGCCTCCTGAACGCCATCCGCAGGAAGAAGAACAAGGTGGGCCCGTCAGTGTCTCTTGCCCCTTCATCTGCCCAGAAAGCTAGCCCACACACAATCAGCAAGAAGATCCAGCATGGCGTTTCTTATTGAGATGGAGTTGTGTTTGGTTTATTTGCCCACAGACTGTGCTCAAGTTGTTTGTTGGCAGTTCAGATGATGAGTGGAGAGATCCAGCTTGCATGGAAACACCTCAACTCTGTTGAAGTAATTTTTTGATGTCCTTGCAGGACACAATCATCTTGTCAGCAGTGGTCATCGCCTGCTCTCTGGCCCTGCTCCTTTACTGGTGGAACAAGTGATGGCGCAGCAGCTCCTGACTATCTTGACAGACTTGAAGACCCTGAGATTGACACGATGGAGGTCAATAAGACATGCCACTTATGGTTCACACATGTACTGCTTGCCCTTCTAACGATGTTCTGGTGGAGCTTATCCTCAGTACTTTGTCCGTGTCGCAGCAGTGTCCTGATTGTGGGGCATCCTCTGCAGCTGCAATGCAACTATGTGTGGGGAGGTCTAGCGGTGCAGAGTCAGTATTGGTGATTGTCAGAGAGTGGCAATGGCAACAAATGCCACAGTGGCTGAATGTTTCTGCACGACCAATATGTCTGTTAATTTATGTTTGTCAGACGTCTTATAGTCAACTCAAGGCAATGTAATTTGTGTACAACCAACTCCAATTAGAACAACCGTGTTCTTCTGTTCTCCTGCGAACTGCAGGCTTTCAATACAATTTAATGAAATCAATCAACGTGAAGGTCTACCCAGCTTTGCCGGAACGTTCCTACCGTGTGATTATTCACGATTTCCCACACATCATTCTCGCCATTTCTATCGATATCTAAATATCTAGATCCCGAGAGATATCACTCTGGTAGGTGTCGACAATCAATTGTCAACACATACCAAGCTGCTAATGCAATTGAGCCAATTCAGGGCTTTGCACTTTGGCCAGGTGCTTTGCAAACGTTTGCCACCCCTCGGGCCGCTGGGCTTGCAGCTCCGGCCCGGCGGGCAGCATGTCAAAATAGGACCCCCGGTTGAAAAGATCCTTCCCGGTGCGAATGCACTCCACAATGTGGTCCACCGCCTTGTACTCCGGCAGGTTCAGCTCCTTGTGTGAGAAGCTCTCGATCTTGCGCGCCAGCTCGCTGATACCCATGTAATAGCTCAGATGCCAGCCTGCACTGCGCCGGAGATGATACCGCGAGTTCTCCGTCCGGTAGTCATCCAGTGTCTTCTTCGCAAGGCCCACATCGCTCACCGCGAATGCATGGTACCACTGATATCGCGCTGTCCAGTTGAAACTATAGTAGGACATCTCCATCTCGAAATAGAGCGCGATGTGTGCGTGCTCATAGCGGAAGGAACGCAGCTCCGCGACGACCTCCCGGCTGGGGATCTCATCCACGTCGCAGGCCAGGACAACGAATTTCTGGCCCGCATACTTCTCCTTGATGTACCCTTCCGCAAAGTTCCGCTGGTAGGTCTCCCGGAACCAGACACTCAGATCGGTCATCCATGCACGGTTGGCCTTGGTGGCCAGCCACGCCTGATCGGGCTCTGGATAGTCATCGATGACTAAAAACTTCACCTTGGCCAGGTACGGCCTGAACAGGTGGGCGTCGCGCTCTATGAACAGTTGCGGTTTGATGGCCCCGGAGAATGTCATCTGGCTCTCCACCACAAATATTTCATCCACTACATCATACAGGTACTCCAGCCGCAGCGCAGCAATCATCTCCCCATTGTAAATGAAGCAGTCCAGGATCTGGACGCCGTTCATTGTCTTAGTGAAGGGAGTGGCTGGGTGCGCTTGCTGCGTGCCCTGTTGCTCCGGCCCTGCCTTCCTGCTTAGCCCAGCATCCTGCACAAGAGACAAGCGAGGTTGCAGCTTTGCATGCTTATCCATTACACCCACTGGTGTGTTTGATCTCCTCACAAGTGCTTTAAGATTGCTGCCCTGTCCAGGTCTTGCTTGCAGTACTCTTGATCGGCCATATGATGCCACATGCAGATCAAGCTACTTGAGCAAGAACATCGAAGATGGGGACCAAATTGGCGCTTTTATACAGTCAAATGTATGAATGGTGTGGGAAGCATGCCCGTAATCAGTGTTGATACTGCGGAGTTCTGGTGCAAACAGTGGGCCCTCACCGAGCTCAGGAAGGACTTCTCGGAGGACACCTCCACAACCCCTTCATCCCCAAAGATGTGTCTACCTGCAAGCATTGAACCATCCTGTGAGTATGAATATAGGCTTGTAACTCACAGGAAACACCAATATTGGATTTCAACTGCAAGGGAAGTAGCTGCAGGAGATCGCAAGGCATGCCTGTCTGTATCTTCCAGGACATGAACAAATACACCACGAAAAGTATGCCTGCTGATCCATAGGCAACCTTTCGCAGATAAGGTAGAACAGCCATACAGCAGGACAGCTGAAAGCCTTGCTGGGCTGCTGGCACTGATATGGATTCTTTTTATTCCTTCTCGTAATGCAACAACGAAAGTACTCGCTGAGCAGATTGGAGGCTTCGCCAAGACATCCCTCCGCCAATATTCAGGATCTTAGTGATTTGATATACCGTTCCACAGCACCATTGAGTCAGGAGTTTCTTCTGATGATAACCTGAAATTCCCTTTTACTATTAAAAGTGTATCGATTCTGCATTGAGACATTGCTGCCCAACGTCCCTCTGCCAGAGCCAGCACATCTTGATATATAGTTCGTGGTACTTTCAATTTTCCCTCGATCTGTGTCTTAATCTCAACGTACACTTTGTTGCATACCATCCATGATTTCCTGCACAAAAATATGTCATCCAAGGACAGCGGACTCCACTGAATATCATTGTGGGAGCTTGATCACCAAGTTGGTGATCTCGCTGACGTCATGGTCCATGATTCATGTTGTCATTCAAATGCAGGGGTCTTTGAAGTCAGAGTCAGACATCTGGTCAGCCCTAGGTGGCTAGAAAGATGCAATCAACTGACTGACGGACTGAAGTAGTATTGTCTGAAATTTGCATGCATGTGTTCCTCTGCTCTAATCGCTTCTTCTTCTTTCTGCACGCCATATATGCCTTGGCCAAAATTTTAAGACTTAACTTTAAAGACGAGGTGCGCGGGTCGATGGAATGGCGATATCGACATCGACAATTGTGCAAATGCATTCGTTCAACAGTGCGGCTGCGGCCTATAGGCACATGCACTGCACTGCCAGCTGACCCAACGGCCACAAAACTTTGGAGTCCCGGGACTTGGCACTGTGCGCACAGCATGCTTTCATACACATTTGTTCATGATCATACAGAAATTCAGATGATCATCATGGCTGAAAATAACCACAAAATGAATTACATATCTCTTGCATTTGTGCAAGTGACTACAACCAGCTAGCATATTGCATGTGCAAGTACTGTGCACCTCCACCTGTGGCATCGATGCCTGGTACCATACAACTGAACTAAGCTTACGAAGTTCTAAGAATGTTCACGGTTTATCCAGCACCTCCCCTTTTGACTTGCCTTAAAAGGCAACCCAAAACTTCTGAAGATTGAGCTCAAATTTGACAGCCTGGTACCTACCGCACTCCCGTCAATGGTATCACTTGGATCCATGGAAATGACACACCTCAGCATGTATGCCCACTGCTGTCACTCTCACAGTACACCAAGAGCTCACTTCGGCACTATCAAAACTTTAACAGAAACTAACAGAAACTACCCCTGAGCAAATATGCTTGGGAGGCCAATCTCAGCCGTAGTCAAATCAAACCAACTTTGCACTCTGGTCGGATCATGAAGCAAGGCAGCAAGCATTGCCACTGCTGCAACATCGATGCCATGCCGCACATTTCCCCGGTCTGCATTGTGCCACGCAGCCAAACAAAGGTGTGAAACAACCCGAGCAGATTGCACTCTTCAGATCACTTTGTCTGTCATTCTTGATTTATATCTTTTCCCAAGAACTCATCCTGCTGTTGACACATCCACAGCTGTGCAACTTGGCATTACGGCTTTGACTTGCTGCCTCTCGTTGCCAATGTTGATGGACCACAACAGTTTCATCATGGGAGGACTGCTGTGCTTTGAGCAGAAACCGGATTCCAACGGTCACATTCTGGGACACCTGCAGAGGATGTTTCCTTCCTGCTGTTGAGCAGAGAAGCCTGCATAACAATGTCCTCATTCTGGGCCAACTGTGGCCAACATGTCAATGTCGACACGTAAGCCAAATCATGCCATCAGCTCCTACAGCTCAAGCAGGGCAGCCTGCTCTAGCCGCGTAGATTGGTTACATGGTCTCAGCTTCCAAATAAAACTTCTTGGCCTACATGTACACGGTATCTCGCATTGCACTGCTGGATGCCTTCAGAGGCAGTCCTTCTTTCCTTTCTCTTCCTTCTTTCTTCCAACTTTCACGAGTTGCGGTTCCGGTTGCAATGTGCCGGTGGATCACTTTCCCATTCTTGAATCGGATAGCAACGGTCGAGTATTAGCACAGGCCTCAATGCTGCAGAGGCCTACACTGACACTGTAGGAAGTGCTCAACATGCCATCACAGCAAGCACTTAGTGTGCAGCCACGGCTTGAGGAAGAACCGATGGCATGGGCGAAGCCGCCTCATGAGCGGTGGCCTTGTCGTGGCTGCCGCGGCGCATGAGGCTGTGGCTGAGACGCGCCAATAGAGGCTCCCTCTTGGGCTTGTCCTCCACGCCCGCATGGGGAGCATCCTCAGCCACCGGCTTGCCCTCTGGGATTTGCTCCAACCCGCCTGCACCACCATACAGCAAGATCATGTAAGTCGATCCCACAGCATCCTAATCAGCAGCAAGTCACCTGCAGCAAGAAGCCTCCACATGCTGATTGCTTGCGGCAGAAATCTTCTCCAAGCACCCAGATCGAGGGCAGATATGAAAAGATGACCATGCACAATTCCAGCAAAACGTATGCATCCAGATCCTTCTGGAATGTTGATAAAGCATTGTCCTCAGCCTGCAGCTCTGTCAAGCGCATTCCGCAGCAGTGAGCTTCACAAGCATCCCAAACAATTCATGCAGTACACAAGCAGTCGTGCAGATTTGTGAAGGATGAACGCCCACCATTAGGCGCATCGCTGGCTGCCGTGTTGTGGTCTGTGGACTTGTGGGAGCCTGAGCTGGAGCGCCTGAAATGCCTGAAGATGCCACCGCTGCCCTCGCTGGCACTGCGCTTGACGCTCCTCTTGCCGTTCAAGTCCGCATGTGCCTGCGTCAAAGTATCAGAAGAAGGTGTGATTTTATCTATACAGTTCTTGCTTGCTTGTCCATTCTTTGGACCAACAGCCTCATTGCATGCGTGCCCTGCAATGTTTTGTGTGTGAAGGTTTCTGTCTGCTGCAGATTTCTGGGCAACCGGGCTGCTTCAGAGGTGAGAGCGCCGCAGCAATGTCTGGTCTAAAGTGATACAATGGAACATGTGCAATTTCTTTGACTTCAATAGTCCTTCATAAGGAGTAAAATAGCATCCAAGAAATTATCCATACAGTAGCCAAGGTGCAGTGCAAACTCCAAAACAGAACAATGCGATGTCAATCCCATTTCTAGCTGTTGGAAGGGGTGCACACCGGTGTCTCTCCATTGGCACGGTGGTGGCGTGGAGAGTCGCTGTCAGAGTCGTCGCTCTCGGTCTCCAGGGTGCGTGTGACGCCGAAGCAGCTGATGCTGGTCTTGGCCTCGGCGGGCAGCTTGAAGTCGCTGTCATCAAAGCGCGGCAGCGCCTCGAGTCCCCCCGGCAGCAGACTGTACACGCCTGCTGTGTACCTGCAACACATTTAAGGTACCCCACAATCATGTATGGTGCTTTCTGCGCTCATGGAAGCTTTCAGGGAACACGCAGCTGCAACCGACATTCCAGATACTGCACCCGAACCCAAAAACAAATCTCCGGCAGCACTTGCATGCATGGGCCTCAGATGAAGCCTGTCAGCAAGTGCAGGCTCCATGACCTGTGCCAACATGCCACCGGTACAACCGCTTCCCCTGAAAGGCTGCAAAACCTGCAATGGTGGGCGGCACAGGCATTCCAACATCATCAACGCCTGGCTGCTCAGGGACCCTCAGGTGCTGCATGATGTCACAAGCTGCATCAACAATGCGCCTTGGGGGAATCGGACCCTCCAACACTGCTTGTTGATACAGCCTGTGACATCTGTGAGAGCACTGTGGTGTCCCGACAGCAGCCGGGCGGTGCTGATGCTGGCATGTCTTTGCTGCCATCAACGCAGGTTTTGCAGCCCAGCGATGTGATGCGCGCTAACTCGGAAAGACAACCATGGCAGAGTGATTGACAGGATCAGTGTCCTGGGTGGCAAAGGCCTGGGAATGCAGCTTGATTAGATGCTCTGCATGTGGTGCAAGTCCCAAGTCAAGCCTGATTTCCAAGCAGTAGCCACTAACTCCTGCACTGGCTATATGGGCTTATTGACCAGCTTCATATTGAGCAGTGGGGTAGCGGGCAGACGGGTTCTCCACTGGCAAATAAAGTGCAAGATCAGGAGAATTCGCCAGTGCACTTTCCAACTGCGCACAGGTGCTACAGTATGGTCAACATACCATCATCTCTTCACACTACCCAAGCCAACAAAACACAATCGTCGACTCAGGGCGCACTTGTTGAGGAAGTGGTGGCCCACGACTGGGCGCCAGGCGGCGTGCCAGGGCCGTGCCTTCAGCGTCAGGCCCGTGTGCTTCACGTGGATTGAGCAGCCCACATGGTCGTATCTGCCACAGCAAGCCATCCCTTCAACCCTCGTGTACATGTACAATCACCTTGCACACGACAGCAGCAGACCGCTGTGCCATGACTTTGCTATCTGTGTGTCAGTAATGCAGGCACGATCTGAAAATCGCTCGGGAAACACAATAGGAGAGGGAAACATCAAGGCGGTGCCTAAACAGAATGCTCAGGCAGTGGGACTTGGGCCACAGCTTGACAGAAGGCAATGCACAGTAATACTGGAAGACACCAACAGCAGACTGACACTACGGCACATTTTAGAGCGCCCCAAAAAACTTGTCGCCCTGTCATGCAACCCTCCAATCTCACAGACAAGATGCAAGGACGACAACAAATCGCATGAACAGGATCTGCAGCAGATGAGGCCAGAGGCATGAGTTTCACCGAGTTCCTTATCCAACCTGAGGAAGTCCTTACATCAGGCGAAAAGATGGGTCCCGTACCTGAAGTTGGGAGGAATTGATGGCACAGGGTCGCCGCCATAGGTGAGGCGCAGGGAGGTGCCCACCAGGGCATGGAAGGCGCGCTTGAACTTGCGGTTGGCCACGCGCGGGCTGCCGAAGGTCACGCAGCGGATGTCTGCATTCGGGTACTCAATCGCAGCCCATGCCGCGCCTGCATCCCGACATGTCAGCCATCAGCCACCACGAGTGCCATACTTTGTGCCTCATTCTGTGTGCAAGGAGGCTTGTCCGAAAGGGAAACCTCCTTGCACATTATGCCACATGCATTTGCAAGAACATATGGTCACATTTGAGCATGCAAAGATGTCTGCTCACATTGAATACTTCAGCACAGATCCAGCACAGAAATGACGTCAAACCCAAACAGAAGGTCATGGTTGCAATCCGGAGACATTGCAAAATCAAAGCAAGCGACGAGAATGTATGCCGTTTTGGTCTAATGAGCCTTGCCCATTCTGATGCCATGCTGGCCTATCTTGGTCACGAGCTGATGATCCACAAGATAGCAAACAGTGCATGTATGGTACATCACAGAACAATGATGAAGTTCAAGACTGGTGGAAGCTTTTAAAGCAGGTGCAGAATGGGATCCTAGACTTAGTCAGTCTACAGGGGTGCAAAGCGCATAATAGCAACACTAAAACTTAAGATGAAGAGGAAGCAAGGTGGTGGGGCCAGAGGGACTCTTCAAAATGTAACCCTATATATATATATATAAATATAAAAGTAATTAATTCAGAGTCCCCTGGAGGGAACCCACCGAGGGTGGCGAGGGCGCCGCCGAGGGAGTGGCCGGTGCAGAGGACGCGATTGGGCTTGCGGCCACCCGACAGCTCTGCCAGCACCTTGCCCAGGTGCATGCCCGGCCGGCTCTCGTCCACCACAGCCGCAAACTGCTGCATGAACCCTGCACACCCACATACAGAGCTTTCAGCCCTAGCATCACCTGCTGGTAGAAAAGCTGCTAAATGCCGGAGCGCACAATCGGCAAATATGCCAACTTGACTCAATTGAGACATGAACACCGCACAGTGTATGCATGATGAATTTTGTCAAACGGAATCTGATCATCAGATCCTCGACTCAACAGTGCCCCTGCATACGAAGCCATCCTTGGGGTCCCAGTAAAGCCCGATACTTCTCGTCCTTCCTGAACTGTTAGGCTGGACAACACCTACATTGGATCATCTCCAGTACGAGCACACACCCAATCGAGTGTCAGCAGGCATGCTACAGATGCCATGTCTAAGGGACACAGCACCTGTGTGGGCCTTGGCGCCAGGGTAGGCACGCTGCAGGTAGTCAATGTTGCGGCGCACAAATTTGAGGTCCTGCAGGCCGTCCTTGGTGCTCTCGGTGCCGCGGAAAGCAAACACTGCTGTGCCGCTGTCAATCCATGACACATGCACCTGCATCGGCAAGACACATCTCATGATCACCACATATTAGAGAATCACTCCAGATCTAGCAACTGTGCTGTAGGCAAAACCAAACCAGCAATGTCTACAGATAAGAGCTGCATGCCATAATCACATCACTGTGACAAGAGTGCCAGATGGTTATTACTGTGGATTGGTCGGGAGGACATTCACAAGGTGACGTGTAGTAAAAGCAGTGCTTGATGCACTGTATACCAGCCAGCACACCTGTGTGTCAGCGCCATCGCTGTCATCAATGAGACGGGTCTTGTCGGGCGGCAGGCCCGTCATGCGCGCATAGCCTGCCTCATCTTGGTACGCAGCGCCAGCCAGCACCACAGCGGCTGAGATTTTGCCAATTGTCAGCACCTGCACAGACATTCCTCCAGGCAGCTTTAGAGTGAGGAAGCCTGCGCTTTACAACCGTGGCTGTTCAGACTGGTCCAAACGAGCACGAGTGTTTGTGCCCTTCAAATAGCAAGGGGAGCTCTGGCAAGCCAATCCAGGCAAGCGAGATCCACCCAGTGGTTTTACTGACCCACCTTCTGGAGAGTGTGCAGGTGGCGCAAGTCCACCGACAGGTCATCGCGCTCCAGCAGGCTGAATGCGCGCGTCAGCCATCTCGGCGGCTCTGCCACGCCAATATCCTGCAGCACAGCAGGTCGAGTCAAAATCAGCAGTCTATGCTGGGCAACCTTTGCAACCATCTGACAAACGCACAAGCATCCTGAAGGAGCTCAGCAAATCGCTGCAGCTGGGTTGCTCCTGTGCCGGCGGGTGCCAACTCAACTTGGTCCCTGCAGAAGTTCCGCAAAAGTCCTGGACATCAAGATACAGGCGCTACATATTTTAGGGTGTAGAACTGTATATTCTTGGGGGTTAAACCTAAATCTAAACCCTAACATAACCCTAAAAAAATCTACTCCGTAAGCCCACCTGATTGCCAGTGGCCTCCTGCACGACGGAGCGGAAAAGGCCGGCAGCGGCAGACTGCAGCCGCTCCTGCCGCTCCTCCTCGGTCTCATCCTCCTTCTTGGTACTCGCCTCGCACGCACCGAGCTCGTTGCAGCGCGTGCACGCCTGATCCAGCCCCGGCAGCTGCTGCTTGTTGCCATCTTCCTCTGAAGCTTCTGCTCGCGGCTGCCGCTCGCCCCCCGGTCCCCACGCCACGGCGCCCCCCGGCGGTCTGAACAGGTGGTCATGCTGCCAGCTTGTGTCCGCTGCATTCCCTACTGCCGCTGCTGACTCAGCACTCCCTGCATTGGGGCCGGAAGTGTCGCCATTGGCTGCTGAGGATGCAGGCTCTGCTGCCTTGGGGGGTGGGTCCTGGCCGGAAACACTGTCGGGGGCGGACGTGGGTGCAGTGCATGCGGACTGCTGCCGGAGATGTGCGCTGTGTTGTTCGCCGGCGGTCTTTGCTTGTGAGATGGTGGGGGCCGCGTGCTTCTCAGTGGTGCTGCCGCTCCGAGATGGCTCAGGCGGCGCTGGCCCGGTCTGCAGCTTACACTCGTCGCTGCAGGGGGGGTTGACCTTGGAGCGGTCCTCCTCGAGCTTCACTGTCTTGCCCATGGAGGCCTTGAGTGCGGCGCAGTAGCGCTTGATGCAGTGGTCCTTCATGTCCTTGCTCCACGGCGCAACCCAGTGATCTGCAACCTGCAGCCGACAGCACAAATGTTTATCCATGAGCCTCACTCGAGTCAGCATAGGTACCACACACCCGGCAAGGCTGAGGTCCCCGGCACAATACTTGAATGCTGCAGTGCTAAACTGATGTGCAGCAGCTTGGACAGATTGAAAAGCAGGTTTGTGAGCCAGTGTCAGCTGGAGGTAGTGCGCACCATCTCGGCGTCATCGGTCAGGTAGATGGTGCCGCGGACAGGCACAAAGGAGCCCAACAAGCCGCCACCCTTCTGGATCATGGGGTCCCGGCTGAATGACATTCTGTAGCTGTTGCCCACCACCCACCTGAAACACACACCATTATAATTACATGAAACAGAAGACCATCGAAGATAATTCAGTGGTGATCATAGGCAAGCATCTGCTAGAAGAGAACTGACCGTAGGCAACATTCTGAACACCTTGATGAATGCTGCACACGCACGTCTCCAGGTGAACACATAAAGATTGCACTGAAGTGGTTTTCAACATCCAGTACCCAAGAAACAACTTTGCGCGCACCTGAAGACCTCGGCAAAGGCAGCATTGCCCACATTGGGCGAGCCAAAGGTGATGCAGCGCACATCCGAGGTGGGGCTCTGCAAGGCTGCCCAGCATGCAGCAATGGTTGCCAAGGATCCCCCAACACAGAAGCCCGTCAGCAATATGCGTCGTGGTGTGCGCCCGCCTGCATTCGAAGTCACAAAGACTCCCTGTGTCAGAATGACAGTTGGGAATGTTGTGAGGCACCATATGCACTAAAAAGTGATTTGTTCCAGGAAGGTATGAAAGGATGCACAGTGCATGCTACGCAAGGATGCGCACAACAGAGAGCAGACAATGGCGATGTAGTCTGGACAACCCGCTATAGAGAACGAAGGGACCGCTTCAAGAGATGAGCAACATGCAGGATGTCCGGGCAGGTAAACTGGCAATGATATGTACAGAATCCCCACCTGTGAGTTCCTTGACTGTCTCTGCAAGCACCTCTGTGCCATCCTCTCGCCGCTGGAAGCTGTCGAGAATGTCCAGGAAATCAGCATGCACCTCAGCATCGGGCGCCACATTTTCCAGGAAAGTAGGCATTCGCCGCTTATCATACACGCTGGACATAAACTCAGCGACGGCCTCCACTTTCGGGCTCTGAAAGAAACGGCCCACCTGGCGTCAGTGATCACATGGAGGGTGTGGGACAAGGGCTAAAACACAGAGGCGGGTGGGAGAGAGGGACTAAAGAAAACACAGAGGCAGGTGCTCATGAGCAGAGGGCAAAGCACTGACCTTAATTGCTACGATGAGCACCATATCCTGCTCTTGCCAGCCAATGTGTATTGCTGCATCGTGGAGGCCTGCATGGTGTCCGAGGTTAGCGTGCTGTAATAAGTAGGCCAAGGTTTCAATATGGCATAATATGTACTTTCTCTCAAATGAGCAAGCCAGTACAATCTACATGGTATGAGGCCTATGCCTTCCTATGTAATGCAGCTGCTTGTGCGACGACGAGTATCACACAACTGATGGTAGCATCGCACCCTTGATGACCTTGGACCCTGGCATCAAATCCCCATCTTTCTCGCAGTAGCAGGAGGCTTTTGCGTACGTAAACGCATGAACAATTTTCGACAAGATGGGGCATGTCAGGCTTTCTTGAGCGATAAAGGTGGGCTCCTCTTCCTCCTTCGATTTGATTCTCTCGGAGCCTGCACGCTCGCGGCGCTGCGCCGAGTCCGATGCAGGCTTCTGTTTCATTGATGACATATCTAATTAAATCTTCGTCGTACAAGTCGCGAGTGCGGAGACTGTGGGTACTCGAGGGCCTAACTTATCAGACGAATGTACACCAACCCCCCGAGAACGGAATCGTTCACAGTCGGTGTCAATGTTTAATTACTACTGCAGCTTATAATTTACTGTACGCCACTGGTTCTTGGGAGCACGAGCCAATTGCTTCTGCACCATCGATTGGCTCTAGTTTCGAATCCTGTCGTAATATTCGCAGGAACGCCGTGGGAGCGATGCCAGATCACCTTGAATGGCATCAGGACGACAACAACATCTGCAGGACTCGCAGAATGCTGGCTCTAGCATCTAGAACAAGTTTGAGGGTTCTAGGTGCTGAATCTAAGCCCTCTCAGTTTGCGCAACGAGTTTATCGCGGCGTCTACATCAGGAGGCACCAAACCGCCCCAGCTTTCTCAAGAGCCATGTCAACAGAAGAACAGGCCGCCAAGGACGCTGCTGCATCAGGGTGAATGCTCATGATTGTCTGCAGCCATGAACAAGGGATCCTTGCATGTACATCTGTACCGGCATGCTCTCTTCGTTGTGTCGATATCATGTGTGATCGCAGCACCGTGGGCTAGCCATGTGCCGATTGCGTGATGCTGAAAATTCCTCTGCAATGGCAGGGCAGGGGCAGCTGCTGATCAGGGCGCTCCAACCATATTTGATAAGATTATCTCCAAGCAGATCCCTGCAAACATCATTTATGAGGACGATACGGCCTTGGCTTTCCGAGACATCAACCCCCAGGTGGAAGCAGTAATCCAGTTCTGGCACCCGTTTTGTGCATGTTTGGGGAGGACGTTCCGCAAAACGCATCAACGAATTCCCATTGTAATAAAATTGACGGAATAATGCAGGCACCTGTGCACTTCTTGGTGATTCCCAAGCACAGGAATGGCCTCACACAATTAAGCAAGAGTAATGAGGGACATGAACAGCTCCTTGGACATCTTCTCGTTGTTGCTAGCAAGGTTGCTCTGCAAGGTTTGTCTGTCCACAGCCATTCATTGACTGCCTTTCAATCAAGCGGTTGGGGCAGTAGAGCAGGCGCTGGACGTGTGGGAGTTACTCAAGAACTCTGTGCTGTGATAAGGATTACCCCTCACAACCATTCTGTGATGTGCAGAGGGTCTGTCTGACGGCTTCAGAGTGGTCATCAATGATGGCGCGAATGGATGTGAGCTTCCTTGAAAGCCCCCTGATGATTGCTGCAATACATCTTTCCACACCCAAACTGCTTCTGTCGCACTGACATCATCCAGTGTCTTGCCTGCATCCTGAAAATGTGGTTGGAGCTTCATGATGGCCACTTTGCACGGGGAAATATTCTCTCTGTTGTGATCGAGCGCAGGTCAATCGGTGTATCACCTACACCTGCATATCCTTGGCGGTCGCCAGCTGACCTGGCCTCCAGGCTAAAGTCTTCATGCGAGTCAGCGGATGACCTGTAAGAATATTGATAGACAGCTTTCAGATCTTTTCCAGCCTGCATATCGCAGATGCTCATTATGAGCGCTGCTGGGGTGATCAGAGGGGGCTTGATGTCCACTGGGTGATGCTCTGCATGCAGCAAGCTTTCATCAAATTAGGGGGACAATAACGGTCTTGAATTGTACTCGTGCCGCAGAACTGGACGCGAAGTAAAGAAGCTCTAGCCTCTTAAGATCTTCCTTCCGATCCAATGGATATACAAACGCTTCAATAACGCAGTACAAAAAATATGCGATACCGTATTTAGATGGTCTCGGGCAATTCTGATGAGAAGCGCATCATGCGCTGCGCATGTTCTCAATTCGCACCTAAATAATTTTAAGTCCTTCAGGATTGCTATTTCTGCCTGTATAGTAATCCTGATGAGTCCACATGTAATGTTTATTTTAAAAAATGTCTTTTACAGGTACGGTACTGAGTATTTTAGTGCATTAGGTCCAGCTGATATTGCTCATTGCGCATTGCTCAGTCTGCACTCCAAGCATCCATGCAGCACATTGTGAGAGTCCCATACGGAAATTTAGAAGGTTGTCGCTGCATCATGCGAGTACCACCCGCTTCTCACCAAACACAGTTTCTGTACCAAAAGGTTTGCACTCACATGAGCTCATAATGAACAACCACCAGTGTAACATGGGATGATGGGTCTTCATGGTCTGAACACAACAGTGCACAGCAACTTCCTAACGTCACCCCACCCGAAAAGTCTGAAATACAATCTAGGCAGTCCTTTCAGTTGTGGCACTAGCCCCAGAAACTTCTTACTCCAGAGGTGCCTGTGGAGGTGGTTTATCGTATCTTCCAGAGTTCATGCGGCCCAAGCCGACCCCCTTTATGCTTTCAAGGTAATCCATGACCACCTCCTTGCAGTTCTGCATGCTGTTGACTCCTTCCTTCATGTAGCATGCCTGCACCTTTTCGCGCAGGATCTGCAATGCACAGCCACAAAACCGGTCAGTTGCTGGACCTCAGGGCAAGGGTGCAGGTGCTTTTTAATCACTAGAGGAGCACTTCTACGTTCACACGCTCATGCCCTTTCAGTTGCTTGAAAAGTCTGAAGCTGAAAGACACAGATTTACCACCCTATTTGATAAATCTGCGGGTGAGAAATCCGTTACGACTGATGAACAGCGAGATTGCCAGAAGTAACAGGATTAACATGTCTGTTATAATATCATGCATCTTCAACAGGACAGAGACCAGTCTGCTGCACCTTTGCCTTCTCCACTTGCACTATCTTTTCCCGTGCTCTATGCTGACGATGTTGTATGAGCGCAGCAGGATCCGCATAGGGGTCCTCCGGATCTATTGGCCTCTCAGGAGGTTCGAAGCTTGGTCCAGACCAAACCATGGCTTCTAGTATTCAGAAGCCCAGAAGCTGGGCTGCTCCAGACTGCAATACTTCTTCACAGCACTCAGCTGAGCAGCAACTTGCTTAGCAATTCTTTACATCAGCCGATGTTGCAGTGAAAGTTCTGTCCCTCTCCTCTTCTCCTCTCAAGTCTGAGCCCTATCGATGACGTGAGTCAAAAGGCAGCTTGCACGCACGTGAAAGGAGCTCGTCCACGATTGCGGAAAGAGAGGCAAACTGGACCGTATGGAAGCATAAGATCGGCAATTATTCATACTAAGTGTCACCCATCATCAGAATATCAGGATATCAGCACACCTAGCACGACGTGAAGGCGTGATGCTGGCGAGTGGCAACCCAAAATGTCTCAATGACTTGGCCCCAACGAATGGTGGAGCTGACCATGGCGGACCTGCGATGACATACCCCGTGAATAATCAAAACTATGGAGAGAACGTCCTGGGCTGTGACGATGCTGTGAGTCTTTGCTATCAGGACACAGGACGGGGCCTCACGTCATGCGTACACTTTGTAGGACTGGGTATTTCTGGCTGCGGCTCCGTCTACTTTGCGTTAGGGAAGCCTGAATTTACATGCACGTCACTGTTGCGCAGGAGTGGCGAACAAGAGTGGATCTTGCAGCTGCATATCGACTATGCCACAGATATGGGTTTTCAGAGGGCGTCAACAACCACCTCACGGTAAATCATATTCTCTCGATCACGCCAGCATCATCGAATGCATGAAAGACGCATTGACTGAGATGCGGCTGCAGGCGGAAGTGCCAGGACAGAAGGACCACTTCCTGGTGTTTCCCTTTGGGCTATTGTGGAATGAGGTGACTGCGAGCAATCTTCTCTTGGTGGACATGGATGGAAATGTTCTCAAGGGTAAAGGCCAGCCCGAGGCCACTGCATTCTGGATCCACAGGTGCATTCCTGGAGAAGCAAACACTCCTACACCTGATGCAGAAGAATTGTGAGTTCCTGTGTCATCATCATGTGTGGAGAATGCACTGAAGCTCTTCGAAGTTTTGCGCAGTCGCATACACCAGCTGCGGCCCGACACTGGCGCTGTCTTCCACACACATCAGCCCGAGATCACATCGCTTGCTTGCCTGGAGGATTTCGAGTGAGACTCTCATACAGCTATTTACCTTAGATTATCCATTGCAAGAATGTACCAGACAACTCTCATGCAAGCTTCGAAACCATCAAGTATGTATTTCCAGATGGTTGAGATCTCTTTTGGTGTTGCAGACTGCCCATGATCCATCAGAACTCTCTACGCTTCTACAATGATGTGGCTTATGACACATATGATGGCCTTGTGCTTGATAAGTCAGAAGGCGACCGGCTCGCAAGTACGCATGTCTTCATCTCAACATCAAGATGCTTTATGAATGGACGGTTGGCAGCGTGCTGTGCACAGCAGCCTTGCTATTCGCTCAATTGACAAATTTCCTGTTGTTGCAGAGGCCCTCGGGGACAAGCGCATCCTGATCCACAGAAACCATGGTGAGTAAGGGCGCCCAATGATGCCGCTGCTTCCCAACACTCCATCGCACAATGCTCGGCAGACAAGCAGAAAAGCCTGAAGTGTAGAGAATATTGTCACAGGATCTGTACTAGTCCTGCAATTGAGGATGGGAGTGTGGGGCGCAGGAATCATGGTGTGTGCCGAGACCGTTGCCGAGGCATTTGATGCCATGTACTACCTGGAGCAAGCAGCCCGCGTCACTGTGAAGGCCATGTCTACAGGCAGACCACTCAAGATTGTTCCTGAAGCAGTGAGATCTCGCACGGAGCAATGCACATCATGTGGCCACAAATGGCCAGTTGAACCTCACAGCTGAATAACCTGGTCCCTAGATGTGTACTTGTGTAAGGAATGTCTCAATTGCACAGGGTACTCTGCTATGAGGACTGTCTGGTTGTTGCGTTGTTGTGCATCTGGGTTCAATTTGTTTGTGAGATGCAGGTGGCCAAACAATTTAAGGACACACTTCGCGGAAGTGGCGCTGAAGTGGTGAGCACACAGCTTTGATTCAGAGAGTTGACTTGTTATGGGAGGCGTATCGTAAGTTGTAAAATATTCTCTGCGTTGAAAGCAAAATTGCCAGGTCTGAGTCTACATGATGTTGCCAGGAGTACGGACGGGTGCTCTTGGAGGCGCTCAAAAGGGACATGCTTCGCGGCCCTGACAAGGATTTCATCACCTGAAGAGGACAATTCAAGAAAGTTCGATGCAGTTGGGGATTTTTTATGTGTACCATGTCAGACCAGTACAGCTGGCGCCAACATCTGGCGGGAGCCAGCTGATTTTTAGTAGCAGCAGAAATTGTGCAGTGTACTTTTTACGCATGCCATGTAGTAAGTTGGAATTTTTGAGAGCCCATTGGCGCCCAATCTATGTCACTTGGCCTCTGCCTGCCATTGCAGCCGCAGTAGTAAAACTACGTAGGGGCGTAGTAGGACTGCTGCACCCCTGCACCTGTTTTGTCAGACTTGCAGTGTCACTGTACGGTCATCGTCACCATAATGGCCGAGTCTCGAGAGTATACTCTAGTACGTACTATAGGTAGCTTAGCTTAATCTAGCTTAGTTAGGTTGGAGATCACGATGTACATGGCTTATGCTTAAGGGACACTAATTGTACATTCGGGTCGATCTAGAGTGTGTTCATTGTAGAGATCACACTAGATCAGCTGCAGCGCCGCCTGCAGCCACCTTTCCGTAGCGGCGATGATTGCAGTGCCACTACGAATAACAGGGCACAGTTAGGCCAGGCGATGTGTGGCCGAAACCCCTATTTTCGGCCAGCTTTCGGCCAAGTGCCTTTTGGCCGAGTACTGGCCGGTACAGGGCCGAATATTTGTATTTGGGCCAGTACCTCGGCCTCACTTCGGCCAGTGCATTCGGCCACTGATAGGACAAGCTCGTCCTGGTTTCGGCCGTACGTCGGCTACTACAGAAATTTGAATGCAAAGTGCTCAAATGCGTGTATTATGGCGTATTCAGCGGCTCGTAGAGCTACATAGTGACTTGTGTGAAGGTCTATTACAAGGCAGCCAGCCAGGAGCTCTTTCGACAATGGTTTCCGCAGTGTATAACGCTAGATGCTTTGTCCATAACTCACATTCCCTTCGTGACCCAGGCCTATACTCGAAGGAGCCTACAAAACCTTCTCTAAACATTATGCTAAGTGTACCAAGCGCATAATTAGGTGCAGGAACCAAAGACTGCCGTCCACTAACATCACAACGCTCCTTCCCGGTATCCTTGACATAATGCCATTTCCTCGAGCACCTGCATACACGGCAGAAGGTCTAACGTTTATATCAGGTAGCTTATCAACACGCTTGTCACAAAGAGCTGGGACATTGTTGTTCCAAAGGTCTTACCTGTGCATCCTGTCAAAAGATCTCTCGGGTACCCTGCGAGTACACATCAACCACGTCATGAACAAGTGATTAGCAGAATCGAGAAGCTTACCTGGGGGTTTCAATAGGCCCGTTCGAAGGATACTTTGTGAAGGAAAATGTGCCTGCAGTTTGAATGTGCTGTTGCGAACGTGACGTGGACAACAGCCAGCACATCCACCCTCAGGCAAATCCGTCTAAGTGCTTGCAGGTCTCCCCTGACGACAAATAGCCTCGTTCTCTCAAACTGCGCAGGCGCACCTCGGCAGATACTTCTAATGATACTGAGTGTGTAGGGCATCATTTACAAGCATAAAACGCTAGACAATGAGCGAGAGAGTGTGATTTATGTGCTCCTCTGTGGGGTGGCCGACTTTTTCGGCCATCTAGTGGCCGAAATAGCTTCGTCCACCTCAAATGCACTTGGGCCACAATTCGGCCTGCTCTGAAGAGTTTGGCCTCTCTGGGATGGCCGAGACTGGCCGAGTACGACTTCGGCTAGGCGATCACTGTCCCAAGAATGCCCTGTTATTCGTAGTGTGCGGGTGTTTTGGGTCATTCTTCCGAGTGACGGAACCGCATGCTGAAGCTGAGCAGCTGTGCATCTTGGAGCACGGGCCCTCGGTGGATGCTCGCAGTTTGTTGGTGCATGGCTGTTCTTCTGAAGTTCAGAATCTGAACGCAACGTGTCATCATGTGCTTGCACGTGGTCTGAACTCTTTTTGGAAGCAAGGCCCTCATCCAGTCTCAAAAAGACGCGTCTTGAAGGTGACTCAACATCTGTGTTGATCAACTTGTTGAGCTGAGCGTGATCGTGTCCAAAGTTCCTTTTCTCGGACATCACCACAACCTGAGAATGTGACCTGACCCAATAGATGTTTGCACCTTGTCTGATGCGAAATATTTATTATGGTTAGATTTCACTGGCACGTTGAGACAGGCCTCGGTGCCTTTGCCGTGGGTCCGCAGACTGTTCACGACCTCGATGGAACAACCCAGGTGTTTGACATTCCAACACAGATCGAGCTTGCGGGCCAGAAGGATACCTTTGAGGGATTAATAACAATCAGGAGCGACTACTTGAAAGCTGGCCAGATCCAGCCTGTGGGTGTTGTGCTGGGGCATGACACAGCTTCAGAGACCTGGAAGGGGAAGCTCCTTTCGCAGCTGGCTATCAGCCTAGCGAGGGAAGGTGCGAAAACGTTGAACTGCGTACTCTGCGGAGGCTGTCTTGACCTCCTTCGACATAAAGACCTGAAAGCAACACTACACGTCCTGCAACCACCCGATGTCCTGCATGCAGGCTTTGTTGTCATGCGCAACCTGTCCAGCTCCACAGCCAAAGACGTCAGGAGGTACAGACTGTTTGAGAAGGCGCTGGATGCTCTGGCAACTTCTCCCTATGCCAGATCGGTGTACCAGTGGGTCCTAGCAGGTCCTGCAACATGCACACTCTCAGCCATCAGAACGCTGCCCCCGTTTGCAGAAGCTGGTAACGATCCCCCTGAGCTGATGGCGCATGACTTCAGCTGCATGTTATATGGCAGGTCTGGGAAATGGGGGACGTGTGGCAGCCGTTGTTGCAAGCAGGTGCAGGGGCACCATCGCAGGTGTTGCAATGCTGTCGTACCCTCTCCTGGTATGTGGTCTGCGCTTTGGAACTTCCAAGTCCACACAATTTCCCACTTATGTTGTGGGAGCATATGCAGTATGGTGCATGTCCCGTCTTCTTCTTACTTTTCTGGTCCTGCCTCCTGCCAGGAACCGTTGCAGCCAACAAAATCCAGCAAGGCGAATAAGTTGGATCCCTCGATGCAGCCTACAACATCGGTGCGCAGATCAGTCTCCAGCTCCCACATACGATGAAGATAATGTCTCTCTGTGCACCTGACTGTCCGTCACTGTATGTTTGTCTTGATGGCTGAACAATGCTTCTTTGGATATTCAGGAGGCACCCCTCCTTAAGCTGCAATGCCCTTGCCTGTTCATCAGCGCAGAGGGTGATTTGCTGTGCCCCTCGGCAGCGCTAGCAGAAGCCCAGCAACGCATGCAAAGCACAGCAGTGCAAAACGTCTTGATCCAGGTGAAAAGCACATGGGATTTGCCGATGCTTGCAGTTACTGCATCGCTGGTCTGCAAAGGTCTGATGCATTGGGATTTGCATGCACAGAGCAGCCTTCAGTATGGGGCAGCAGTATCATTAGTGTACTTCGTCATATTTTGTCTTGACGACCGAGCCACCACAATGAACTGACATGATGTTGGCAGTACTTTGAAGGGGAATTGATGCACTGGACTCATTATGGTTCTATGCAGGGTGTGGATCGGAGTTTTGCGCCAGTACAGCAGGGTGGCGAGCCGGCGGACGAGACAGTGCGGCAGGTGTGCGAGGCGGTGCTGCAGTTTGTGAGGCCGCTCAATACTGAAGCGCTTGCGGCCACGCCGCCAGCTCCGCCGCCTGCTGTCGAGCCTGTGCACACCGATGATGCAGGCATGGGCGCACCACCACAAGCATCCTAAATAATTTCACAGTACAGTTTTATAACCGTCAACCTGTCATCATCACTGCAGGTGTGTGTATATAACAGGAAGATGACGTACAAGTGAAGGGATGGTCTCTGTTGGCCATTGTCTTGATCCAGCTTTTCTAGGGATTCACAGCCAGAGAGGGTGTTAATCAGGGAGACAAGGAGTTAGCAATCCTTGACCTGGTGGAGGAATCACCTGCCTGGGAGAGCTCCATTGGGCAGGCACTTTGTTCTTGTAGTTCTGAAGCCTGAATATATCGCATCAGTACCTGTGGCTGTTCACAGTTACCTGCTGAGAAGTGGGTATTATGGTTGTCAGGAAAGGAGAATGGGGCGCGGACCAGTGAGCAGCAGCCAACATTTGAGCTGGAAAGTGCTGTGGAGCAGAATCCGCAGGACACAGGTCGCCCCGATAAAGACTCCCACATTGCAGCTCTTCATGGAGGAAGTCATGTGACAGATGCAATGCAGATGGACTTTTAGCAAGTACTTCAGCACCTGCTCTTCTTGTGATGACATATAGAGTGCATTTAGAGAGAGAAATTAGAGAGTGGAGTTAATCATGACGAAGGACGTTGTCTAGAGCTTGTTCTGAGATTGCGTTCAAGCGAACGCAATGCAGCAGATGTTATTAGCAGACGAGTACTACTCCAAGAATTAAGCGACATGGGGACTTGACCTTCGGACATTGGGGCAAAGCATCAAGTCTGTTGTTATTATTACATTCTATAGGATTGGTAGGTTTTAACCAAATGTTCTGGCGCAATCCAGTGGGGAATTCGAGGTGCACATGTTCCATTGCACAGCTTAACGTGTGTACCGCACCCGGGATGGCCACTCCGAGTCAGTGGTGATCCAGGTGCTCCCAGTCTTGCTCAATGGTTGCGAGGTTGAGTAACCTATTGCGCGCACATACATAAAGCTTCTGAACTAAGGGCATGTCCAGGTTCGAGAAGGAACACTCCACCTGTGGGGGCTCATGGCCGAATCTGCTACACTCGGAGTTGGCCCACCAAAACGCTGGGCCCTGTCATCGCGTAGAACGCAGTGCAGGCGTGCTACTCATATTTATTGACGGATTTCAAGGCGCGAGGCCACCAGAACAACACCAGCGGAAAAATTTGACAAAACAGCGCCACGACTCGAGGACCGCTCGGAGCGGCAGGCCGGGTTTCGAACCCGCGGCTCTTGCTCACTCTGACCTGACCATCCCCATTCATCGACCAGTGTCCCCTTGGCAAGCCAAGTTAGTCTCAGAGGAACTGAGGACTCGAACAATGATGCTGTTGATGGTAGCTGACTTTTCCAGATTCATATAGTGGAACCTTTCCCCTGCCATTCCTCTGCACTTCACTGACGTCTGTTGTTCGGCTGTTCTTAAACATGTGTACACTGCCCGCATGAAGTGAGATGCAGGTTGACTTGATGCAGCCGTCCTGCTTGTTGCACGCTGCAAGTTGGAATCCCCACCTGTCTTTCGAGAACTTGGAATAGAGTAGTCCCCAGGAATAGGGAAAGAGTTGTGCGCAAATTTGTTATTTTCAATTGTTTGGTGGATTGTAGTAGTATCAGCGGCAATGTACAGAGGTTGACCCTTGTCGGGCTCTAGAGGCTACGCTGGTGCCAGCAGGCCTCCAGGACTTGTGTCGGTGATGAGGTGAGAACACAAGTCGTCCCGATAAAGATGCCCAGAACACAGGTCATCAAACACAGGTCATCATGGAGGAAATTACATGACAAATGCAACGCAGATGAAATCTTAGGACAGTGTTTCAGGTACTGATCTGTTTGAGATGACATGGAGAGCGCAGTTAAAGAGGAATAAGAGGTGGAGTTGATCTTGATCAAGGAAGTTATCTTGAGCTTGGAGTAAGGTTGCAATCAAGCGACGCGGTGCAGCAGATGTAACGAGCGGATGAGTACTATACCAAGGAGGAACCAACGTTGGAATCAGTTGAGCAGAACTGTACACTTGCAACTTATCGGGCACACTTGGACCTTTTAGACTTCACAAACCCAGTCCTACAATGATGTACACGCAAACTCCTGTAGTGGCCCATTGGGTCCCGAACTTAAAGTGCCAATTGGAGTGACACAACGTCACGCCGCACAGTTCATAGAAATGCATATTCTCCTCTTCCGGTAGTCAGACAAGCCAATTTTGTCCAAAATCGTACTTCCTCGCAAAAGGAGCACCTGGTCAGTGCCGCAAGCCTGTGGCAGCCACCAATAGATGCCTCCCATGCAGAAGCATAACTTAGGTTCACCGCTGGTGCTGCACCAATAGGATTGCTCTTTCTTCAGTAACTATCAAGCAGTCCGAATCAGTTATAGGTCATGGGCACTCTGATAGGCGCATGCAAGCGCTCCAGAAAGCCGTTGTATTCTCAACCTGGTTGTCCAAATGTTCGGAAGGAGCAGTATAGACTATATATATCAGCAGCAGGTCATGTCCCCGCACTGTGCCTTTGCTGCCACTCCAATATGGCTGACCGCAGGCTGTGGTTGGCTATGAGGCTCTTGTTGGGGAGCTGTTCGTTACTAATGGGGCTGGTGACATGGTTTTCCAGCCAGCTCTCTATGGCCAGTCGCTCATAGGTGTACCCATCCGCCGCCATCACCGGATCCTTCATCACATCCTGCATGCAAGCAACCAACATGCAGACTAGCTGAAGCTATGCCTTTGCCCCACAAAGTCTCCTGCTTGTTTGTCTTTGATGTGTAGTGCAGGTATGACAAGAGACATGCAAATTTGAGACCGGACAACTGGATCCTTGAAACCCTTCTACAGGTTCCTGCCATGGCGACATATGCGGCATGCTACACACGCAAGAGATCGACACACATGGGGGGGTTATCTGAATGGTACCTAAAATTGAGAGTGGTCCAGTCGTGGGGGATTTGGGTTCAGGGGGGTAAAAGAGTGATGATGCAGGGTTTAAGAGAGGGTGCACACCTGCGTGATGGGGCAGAGGAACATGGGGTCGGGTTCATCCAGGTCAAGCCGCGCCCCGTGGACGCCGTGGGTGCTGCTGTCCTGGCCGATGGGCCGGTCGGCAGGCGCCGCCACCGATGGAGATGCATACGCGGACGGTGGCGGCGTTGAGATGCCGACAGTGTAACTCAGCGAAGGGTACGGAGCAGTGGGTACCTGAACAGCCACCCATCAGCTCACATTCCCATGTGCAGCAAGCGATTTTAAGTGGGTGCATTTCAGCTATCTGCATCGCTCCTCCTGAGCATTGAGCACTCTCCTACAGTGCATGAGGCGCAGAAGGAGCGATCTTCTCTGTGTTGGGCTGCCAAACAAGTGAATAAATGCACTTGCGCCTGCCACTTCCGGAAGAGGGATGAGAGGAAAGCTCAAGTGCAGGTGGTCATTGGCGTGAGATGATGGCCCACAGAGGTATGTGATCACAGTTGGGCTTCGGGGTGGGCATTGGAGATGAGCATGCCTGCTGTTGTTGCAGCTCATGGCGCAGGCGCTCCTCGATCAGATCCTCGTGGCTGGAGGACGCCGCTGGCCCTGCTCCCAGTGGGCCGCCTGCATGCAGATGTGGGTGCGGCACATTCTGCGCCTGCAGACAAGCCAGCCGCCCATCACACCCCAATCAGCGGGAGCCTTGAGGGCCTTCACCACCACCTTCCATAAAGCAAGCTCTGGAGGGCCTGTGAGTGCGCCCCGTAGGTGGCATGAGAGTCATCTTTCCACCCTCTCCCGCTGGTGTCGCACACCTGGCCATCTTGTAGTTGTATTACGAGTATCACGAATAAGAGACCCATCAAAGCCACCTGGAGGCTCATTAATCTGCTAATAGTCTTCACTGCCCTACACGGTCTCAGACGCTGCTGCACTCACAAGGATATAGGGAGTCTTGGGAGACATTTGCAGGTGACACCGAGCATGAAGAATGTGCAGAGCTCCACTTCCCTCCCTTATGGGCGCACCAAATATTACACCCGTCATATAAGGACAGTCCACACCTTATGTCCATCCAGAGACTGCTGAAGGCCTTCCATTGCATGAAAAGTCACCTGGGAGTGCGGGACAAACGACAGGTTCCCGAAGCTGCCATTAGTTGCGATGGGGGACCCTGGGAAGGAGGGAGCAGTGGCGGCGACTCTTTCGGCAGCCAGGACAGCAGGTGGGGGGCCCAGAGCCGGGGGCATCAGCCGGGCCATAATGGACGGATTAGGTGCTCCCCCAATCAGACCCAGCCGCAGGAGCGTGCGGTACTGGTCGGGAATCTCCATGAGAGCACGCAGGGCAAAAAGAGCCTCTGCCTTCTCAGGCGGCTGACCCCTTGTCTCACGCATGACCTGGGAAAGCAGACAGAGATGAAGTTAGCAGTTGCAGTAGAAGGCGAGGAAGATGGTCTTGCCCCTTTTATTTCCCTGACTGAGCCAGAAACCCATGCTGTGCTGTGTGTGAAGTGAACGGATGGAGCAGCAGGCAATCCATCACTTCTTCTATGCAGGTGGAACATCACCCAGTGTGAAGATGCGCAAAGACCGGCGTACTGATCCAGTAATGCAGTGCAGACCAGCATGATAGGGGCACGCACCCGGGACATGTCCACAAACTGGAAGTTGTCAAAGCGGCGTGTCGGCAGCGCATCGTCAAACTCACGCATCATGTCGAAGGGGCCGTCGCCGACGCCCACCATGACTATGGACAGGGGGAAGTTGCTGCAAATACACAATATAATACTTCATCCATCTTCCATGTCAAAGCACCCCACACGCAGATGCCTTAACCATAAGCAAAGGACACTGCATACCACAGGTCTAAGCTGCCACTGGTCCATCCACCCATTAAACTGCCATCCATCCAAGATGGCGGTCTCAAGAGACACACCACATGGATTCACAGGGGTATGCCCAGTGAGAAATAGGGAAAGTGCTCTCTTCTGTTCCCTGCAGGGACCAGCAGCTCACCTGGCCATGACAATCGCATCCATGGTCGCGCGTTCCTGATTGCTGTACTCGCCAGGGTTCAACTCTACGCTGCGTGTCACCTGCAGCGACTGAATATGTCATAGCGGCCCACGAGCGGCACATGCTGACAATGTTTAATATGAAAAGCTCCAGTCACAATGCTGCAAGTTGGACACCACTGACTGCAGATGAGGGAACTCCTTGCCTGGCCATCAGCCAGCAGCAGCAGGATGTGGTACTGCATGCCCGAAGCAGCAACATCGCGCATGGCCTGGTGAATGAGCGGCGCAAAGCTGGTGGGTCCAGCAAGCTTAACATGGGGTGCGATGGTGCGGTAGCGCCACAGCACCTGCTCCAGTCCCTGGCAGGGCTGGTTGCGTGGTAGGAGTGAGAAGACGTGTGTGTCATGTGTAGATTCTGCAAACGCACAGCAGCCAGTCAGCATTCTTTGGTCTGGTGATTCTTGACTTCACTTTGCTGTCGAGGAGATGAACGCGTGTGGGGCGCTTTGAAAGAAAGCAAGCGTTAAGATGCTCTGTCAGATGCAGCATCCAATGCCCCATACAACAATGCAGATGAGGCAAGGGAAACTTCCCCGGCTGCAAGGCACCTATTGATCTGACTAGTTCATGGACGACATCCTGTTTTGAAGGTGTTCATTAGCATCTGAAGAGTCTGATCTTCTATATGTAAAGTGGTTGGATGCGTCCGGACTGAACCAACAGGAGTGGCTGATGCACATGCTATGCTGTTCAGCATGGGCTTGCCAAACAAGGTCTCACCATCTCCAAAGCCGTAGGCTGGAATCTGGTTGTCATCGTCAAATGGGGCGAGGGTGCGCGCTACGATGCTGATAGCCTGCTCGTAGGGGTTGAGCTGCTGTCCCACGTGGTGCAGGCTCAAACCCCCAAAGCTGTGCTTGCCCGACCAGGTGTTGCTCTGCATTTTCACAAGCAGCGTGTTAGAAGATGGCACCCGTTAATCACTTGATGCTTGGTTGTGCTCTCGGGCATGATAAAGCACTTGCAGCCTTATCGTGAAGCTACAAGGTAGCCACTTCGGAGCTGCTACTGTCATGGAGTAAGAAACACCTTGGTGAAATCGATGCCGATAATGAGTTGAGAACTTTCCAACCCGTTGATTCGCAATGCGTTCTGGACCTCCTCAAGTCTGTTGAAGTTGTCTTTGATGGTTCTGAATTGCAAGGTCGTCGACCTTTTGCCCTGCACGAATGCAGCATTGATTCAGGCGATCCATTTGCTTATGAATGCATCACTAGCAGGTAGCATTATCAATTGAGGTGGAACGGACACCTGCACAGGTCCTATGGGATTGCCCTTACTGTTACATCCACCCATGTGAGAGGGCACTGCTCACGCGCAGACCCTTTCTGCAACTGCTCTCAGTAGCAAAAGAGCAGCAGGGGGAACTGCCTCACTTCACACTTTCCCTGTATCTGACGGTGGTGCGCCCAAAGGCTACGCAACTGGCGGACAGATGGAAGGTGCAGGAAGCTGTGTTTAGTAGGTCAAATCGCCAGTGGCGTTCCTGTCCAATTTCGCAGAAGAGTTGCTTCGCCACGGCAAACATCGGACTTCTCCAGGCAGTCTTATCGGTGACCATCATTATACTGCAGTAAGAGCGTTGCATCCTGTTCAACCAAGCTGATGGCGGTATATTGTGTACACACGCTGTCGCACTGTTGACTTGAAGTATACAAGGTCCTCTGTTCTCAAGTGGAAACCTTATCACCCCGGGTGATTTGTTTGACCATAGCATTTCGACAGTCGTAAGCACACCGTTAGGCTTGGCGGACACCAACTGAGGCTGTGCTATCTTGCACCTTTGTCAGCCCTCTCAGAAAGAGATGGCCATAGCTGAACGATTTGGTTTCGATTTTCGTTTATAGCAGTGGCTCTGATGCTACAAGAGCTGATACTGGGATCCGGGCCGCTCTCGTGGGCGGCACTTTCCCTGTGCGTATGGCTCTCTTATGTTTTCGCCCAAGGTGTGGGCAACATGGGCAGCTGGGACAGGCATCATCTCTTATGGGGCATTCTCAGCATTGTACACTTCATGTATTACGTGTTGGTGATTGACCAATCTTTCCAGGTGAATTTTCCGAGCACTCGTAGGAAGGAAGAAACATCAGAGAAGCTGTGTTTTTGCTAATCTTTCTCAACGTTGTATTTGTCACTAAAGTTGCTTGTTAAAACATATCTGCACTTCTGTTTCCTACATTTTAAAATCAAAGTTCTGGGCATGGATATGGGGGCACTATCATCTGTCTGAAAGCTCTGAACCGTCGCAGAGTTGGGGAGATGTATACTATTTCTGTGGAGAAGACATGCGCTTCTGCACCTGCGAATTCAAGTGGAATCTAGCTGGCTGGGGCAAAGCATTGACGCTATGGAACTTTGTTCTGTCGAGTGCGCTGGGCCTCCAGAAGCTGGCCATCAGGGTTGGCATGGACGGCCTCTTGCCTGGTGCGGGAATTCGCCCTTTCTGCTGCATGCAAAGCAGTGTCAGCTCGCATGAGGAAGGGATCGATTCTGATTTTATGCATCCATCCCTGCGTCCAGCATCAGGCAGAAGTCAGCGTCTCTGGAGTGCTTCACCTGTAAAAGCCTCTGCGATGAGACACTGCTATAAGGTCTCATGCTGCACTTCGTTGGTGGCGACTGCAGGAGAGGAGGTGGTGACAAAGGAGTCATTCATCAGCGTGTGCTGGCGTCTCATACCTTACTGGCTCAACAATTGGGAGCAGCAATGGGGCGCAGAGTGCAGCAGCATGATGTTTGAGCTGCCCCACTTTGCCATGGAGCTGCTAGTGGTCCTACCCTGCGTGCAGGTAAGCACACCTGGCTTCATGTGTAGCCTTCACCTTGCAGCCAGCAAGGATCTGAATTATCCTCTTGTTTGAAACCATTGCTCAAAGCACTGGCACAAAGCACAGTAATAGAGCGGCTTTGCAACTATTGCGTACCATTGGTTGGCGCTGCAGCTTGGTCCATGGAGAGGTATCTGTCGTTCTTCCCCTTGATTAAGGAGAAGAGAAACATGGGGATTGTGTTTGTACGGCCAGATTTTGTGCGCGCGGCTGAAGATTCTGGCGATGCCGCCTGGGAGGGCGGTGGTGCAGCATGGGGAGGCTGCTGCGGCTGAGGTGGAGCCTGATCTGGCGCCCTGTATCCTGCGCGGCGGCTGGGTGCCCGGGCCCGAGCAGCGCAAGCTGCTGCCGCGCCTGCGGTGCGCACCTGACCCTAAAATAACTACCCTGATATAAACTATAAACCCTTGAATATATTCATCCAGCTGGTGGATGACACATAACACCATGGAGTCTTTTGGTACCAGCGCACCTGTGATGCTGGGAACTCTCCATACGGCAGGAAAGACCAGGACAGGCTTCTCTTCCTCGCTTCGGGGCAGGGTCTTACTTATATGTTGTGAAATCGTGAGCGCCATTGCAAAGTACATCAGGTATTGTGAGCACAGGGTCGAGGGGCGCTGTGCCGGTCAGCTGAGTAGCTTTTCAATAAGTTCTGTGATATCGCATGGATTCCGAAGCTGTCTCAGCGGTTTGGTGAGGAAGCGGCAGTTCTGGAACTTGCTGAAAATGACCTCCTACCTTGTGGACAGCCTTTGTCGCATGTAATTGAGTTTGTAGACTGATCTGTGGTGCACACTGCTCAGGGCGAATGTGAGGGTGCTGGCGGTGGTCGTGGCGGTGGCAGCGGTGGCAGCCAGCAATGCACTGCTAGTGCCGCTGCGATTGGAGCACCAAATAGAGGTGCACCCGCGCTCGCCAGACGTGCTGGCCGCGCTGCATGCCGGGCAGTTCACCGCGGCCGAGGGGGAGCCGTGGAGGCTGCAGGGCCCCCTGGAAGGGCTGGGGGTCGCGTACCGACAGAAAGGGTGTGACAACATGGAGCTGTTGCAGAGGTGCGCGCATCTCCTGGATATCTCATTATGTGCCTCGTGTTGCGCATGTCTCATGCTGTACTCGCGTCGAGATGCTGTCACGAGCGAGCCCTCGCGCTATGGTGTTGCGGAGAGCCCCGTGCTTTCTGCACTATCCCAAAGCTCAGGCCCTTGCTCCTGAAGCATGTCTGCCTAGTATCAGGCACATTCATATTGAGGATGTTGTGACGCAGTCATGCAAGTCACACTCTGGCAATTGTTGCCTCCCTTGTTATCAGCTGGCAGGTGTTGATGAGAATTGTATGCAGCACTGAGCTCCTATTTAGTGGGCTCCCGGTCAGTGGGGTGGCGAATTGGAGCGCTGGTCAGCACTGCAAACTTAGAAGAACACCTGCTCGGCAGTCAAGCTGTACTTGCAAGTTAGTCTCAGCCATTGCTGACTTGCTGACCCGCCGAAACATGAAGGTTGTACATGTTAGGTGCACAGCAAAATTGGCTACACCACTCCAGTAGTAAGCATTATCGCGCACTGCCACACAGGAAGCTGCAGAAGCATGGGGCGGAGATGGCGCGGATGCGGGGGAGGGAACACCGCGAACTGATACCGCTGGTGGAGATCGCGCTGGCCATCATGCGCCTGTCCTGCGAGAAGTTCTTCGTCCTCATCAGCGTGCTCGCTTCCTACCTGATCTTCCGCGACGATGTGCCCCGCGGCGCGCGCCTCCTGATCCGCCTGAATCACAAGCTGTCCACCCTCTTCCAGCGGGTGCGCCTCGCCTGCCCAGTAAGAAAGGAGAGAAAACAAGGGAATGCATACTCCAGTGCCCCCCAGAGGGCGACCAGGCACCTGCGTATGGGCACAGCCGGAGCTTAGCAGGGAGCACCAGGAAGCCCTAGCCCCCCAAAATGTAGTGAAGATAGTGCTTGTGGCCTTGTACGTTGACCTGGTGCTTGTGAAGGACCTAATCAGGCTCACTGGCTGCCTGTGCATCCTTTTGCAATGCAGTCAGGAAAGGATATCATTCATGGATGCCTCCAGGCACCTGGTGTGTGGCTCATCGTCAATAAGAGTTTCAAGTGAAAAGTGATGGAGTGACAACATTTGTTCGGATGACGTGGGACAGGAGGATTGGGTCCTGTCCTGAGTCACCCTGGCAAATGTTGCATGCCCTGAAGAACACCAAGCCTGCACATCTGCGTTTGGTTAAAGCATTTTTGCTGGCACAGAGCTTGTTGGTCACAACCGTACGCCTGTTTGGGTCATGTTTGCACTCACGACTGCCTGTTGACCATTGTGTTTTGTGTCAAAGATGAGCAAGTGATTCTATTGGGAAGGTGATGTGATAGATAAGCATCTTTTCATTTTAAGACTGCTGATGAGTGATGCGTGTCTGTGTGCGCTTTCTTTCTTGCAGGTGATCTTGTACTCATTCCCGGCCATCTGCTGGCTGTATGGCGCCGGCTTTGTGTTCTCCACGTTTGTGTCGGTCGTGTTCTGGGGCGCCTCCGTGCAGCAGCTGTGGGAGTCCCTGCGCAAGCACTCCACCATTGTGCGGCCCATGGGCCTGCAGGTGTGCCATCTCACAGTCTGCTTGATTCGCTGTTGGCTTTCCCTTTCCAGTGATTCAAGGTGATTCAAGTTCCAGCAGCCTATGATCAGCAAAGTAAGGCCCATCATGCTCATTTGCCAGCATTTGTTCCTGATTCTATATGGCCGGGAGCTGGCTGTCCAAACACCCCTTTATCAAATTGCAGTTTGATGCCTATGAAGGACGACCTGTGCACATGCAAGCACATGTGTGTTCTAAGCAGCAGCAAAGCGCAGCTGTGACAAAGCATGCATAATGTGACAAAATCCCTTTTTTGTCGTGATGAGCGAGTTGTGTGCATGCATGCAGGACGCGACGGAGGAGCAGATAGAGCGCATGAACAACAACTGTGCGGTGTGCTGGTCGGAGATGGGGGCGCCCATGCCGCGCGCGCCCATGCTGCTCATGGGTGCCGGCGGCCCCGGCCTGGCCGCCCTGCACGCCGCGCCGGCACATGCGCCCGGCAAGTCGCTGCTGTGCGGCCACGCCTTCCACGAGGCCTGCATCAAGCAGTGGCTCGTGCAGTGCCACGGGTGAGTTTCACAGCAGGTCTAGCGTCACAGCAGTCGCTGGTTAAGAGTGCACAGGAGATGTATATGCTCATGTGCTCCTGCAGTTGAGTCCTTGGCTTGAACAATTAAGTGAAAGCATATTCGGGTCTCGGAGCTCCTATGCAGAGATTTGCGTTTGAAATGACATGTCAGTGCTGGTGTGGCACCTCTGCACCAAGCAGGCCTCGTGAAGCGCCTCAGGTCAGGCGCAAGGTATTGGAGGTTTTTGCCTGCAACATTTCGGGCCTGACCTGAGGCCCACACCTTGAACCTGCTGGGAAGAGGTAGCCATGCCAGTACCTTCCAAGAAGCTTACCAGCAGATATCATGAGAAGGGCATGGAGGGCACCCGGGTGTGTAGTGCCACGAACAAGATGCACAGCATACCGTTGAGAACACCTCCAACCCCTTTGGTAGCTGCTCTTGACGCAGCTCTCCTGTAGTATTGGAGGGGGTGCCCACCTCAGTAAGCTCTGCAGGAGCTGGTTGGCGCCTGAATCTCTCATAAAGTGAGTGTTGGTGGCACCATCCGGGTGGCAAGCATGCTAGTTGCACAAGAATCTGCTGAACCATGCACAGCCTCATGGACTGGTCATCTTTCTGGGCATTTCCCAGTGTCCGCAATTGTGATGTCAACATTATCTATATTGTGCGACGTCATCTTATATTGATCTTTTAATATGTGATCTTCCTCAGGATGTTGTGTGCATGGCGGGTGCAGGCAGGGGAGGCAGCCCACGTGCCCCATGTGCAACGCTGTGATAGAGCTGGAGGTCCTGTACCGGCTGCCCATCCCCTGGACACTTCGCCAGCCCCACGCTAATGTGGAGCCTGCACAGGATCTGCTGCCGAATGCACAGGTGTCTCTCTTTGATGACCACTGGTCAGGAATCTATCTTGATGCAAACTGGACACCAATCAAGGCCGTCTGTGGTTCTGCACCCATTACTTTGCATCGACATGGGAGGTTGCTGGCTGTCGCATGACTCAGTCCCGAAAACATGAAGGCAAATATCAAGCAGCTTACTATCTATTGTGCACCAGTGGTCTGGAGGACACCCTTTCCAGCTGTACAGTGCTGCTTCCACAAAGAAATTCTGTTTGTCTTGATTTGTCTCCATTTATGCGTAGGTGAATGGCCTTTTTGCCTCAATCTGTCTCCCTTCACACATAAGATGATGGCTGTTTGCCTCAATCTGTCTCCCTTTACGCGCAGGTGAATGGCGATGTTCCTCAGCAACAGCCAGACAATGAGTGGTTTGAAGTGATGGAGGAGATCGCAGTGGGCGGTCATGCCAATGAATTGGGCGGCCCCCAATTAGGAGGGCAATGATGACTCGCTTGCAATTGAGAGCGCCCCATCTGTACTGGATGTGGCCTGAATGTGACCTGTCGCTCTGTGATTGACTGGCGCGGAGAGGGGTCTTCAGGGCATCCTGTCTCTGTCTGTGTTTCCTTTTTACCTTAGCAGCAACAGACTTGCTGATGTGTGGTTGGGTGAGGGAAGGCATTGTCAGACACATGCATGATAGTCTGAATGATTGGCCGGCTTGGGTGTGTTGAGCACAAGAGTCGCTTGTGCTATTGCTTCTGTGGTGCCATTTGGCCCTGACTGCTGCGCTACGAGGACCATGTGGGGCTTATGCCAGCATCGCGTTGGTTGCTGAGTCATAAAACCCCCCAACGATCCAGGCCATTTGTGCACCATCTATGTGATGTATATTAGAGAGGGTCCCTCGTGTTGGAGCACAGTCCTTGTGCGTTCTGCTGTAGGTCATGGGTCTCCACTGGAGACTCTGACACTGAGCACTGGAGACTCTCCAGTGCTCAGGAAAGACAGCTGAGGAAACTTGCAGCCTTGAGCATGTAAATGGGTGTTATGCGAGATGTTCGATCATAGAAACTTGTACAGGAAAGCATCATATGCTCCGTTTTGCCTCTGGTCAGGTGTTCAGTGTTGGGCCCTAAGTACCCCTAAGAGGGATCGTTACCTCCTAAGCATGATCACCAACAAATGTGCACGGAAGCTCTGACACTACATTGGGTCAATGCAACATTGCTCAGCCATTTATACCTCTGGCCAGGCACTGGAGTGAAAGTCTGCGCAAAGAAGCGGCTTGCCAGCAGCGTCAACATCACAATGATATCCAGCAAGTCACAAAATACAGGGGCGCTTGATGGTGAGGACCCGGCTTTGCAAGTATACTCCCAAACAGGACGCCCCCTTAATCCCAAGGGTTGGTTACTCACTTCAAGCATTGCTTTACTGAGACACGATGATATGTTAAACCGTGAAAAAAGGTTGCCTCTGAATGCGCAATGTTCCCATTCCTGAGCCTCTCTGTGCAGAAATACAATCTTGTCCCACGAGCACTTGCCAAGCGCCGCTCCCCTGCCTCACCATTATTCTTGTCTTTTGAGTTCTTGTGATTTGCCAAGACATGTACATGGCAGGGACAGTGCTGTTCATGATCTGACCACACGTGGGAGCCACATAAAACTTGAGAGATACCGGTAAACCACTGTAGAAGTTGTAGTGTTCCGCACTGTGCTTGCAGCAATATCTATGCTTTTCACAGCACTCATCCAAGCCTCGTGGATGGGCCGCCCAAAAATCCTGCAGCCCAGATAAGGTTTTTACACCAGTCATGGCGCTTGTTACAGTGCTGCAATAAGCAGAAGATGCGGCCACTGCAGTGCTTCTGGGCTCTTGTGGCAGTGCCACAGGCCAGCTGCACCCATCTGGTGCTCAGAAACTCATGGCCCAGATAGACATACACCCACTACTGAATAACGCCGTCGCCTCTGGAGCTTGGCCTGTTTGGCTCTCTCGCTCATACACCTGCCAGGGGGTGCTGTACATTCGCATGCAGAGCAACCATGCAGGTGTGCCAGATCAGGCGCGGTCACAGACTCATTTATAGTACGAGTTTATCCGGGCCTTGACCGCGGGCGGCAGGTCGTTCTCATCCGTGCTGCGGTTGCTGTCCGGCGGCGATACCTCCGCCCCGTTACCCTGGCCTGCCCCATTACTCGTCACCGCGGGGGCAGCCGGCCGCGATCGCAGCGGCGGTGGGCTGTAGTCCTCGTCCTCATCCCCAAACATCTCCTCTGGGGGCGTCGATAAGAGCTTGGATGGGCGTGGCCGCGGCTTGTACGCCTCGGCCGCGCGCTTGCCGATGCTGGCATCCAGGTTGCCACTGTATGCGCCGCTGAGGCGGCTGTTGAGGGGAACGCCCTCCGGCACCAGCCGCCGGTTCCTCCTCCGCGCTATTATCTGCTCCCCCGCTCCCACCTTGCCCTCCTGCGTTAAATGGAAATAAGATGTTATGTGCGTTTCCCACATTGCCAGATGAACAGAGGAGCCTTCCTAGGGATCATAGGACCGACGTGTGAATGATGCTTTGCTGGCTAAAATTCAATGCGTTTCCGGCAGGTGCTCATCAGGAACATCAGCAGCTGTAACAGAGAACCAAAAGAAATGAATCCATTCAATCATGGCGTCAAACAGTAAGGAAGGCTCGCTGCATTTGGACAAGATACGATACGCGGAGCTCACACCTCAGGACAGCAATGCTCTGAGGTATATAAGATCAACTTTATGACGCACAAAGCTGTGGAATATATAGGATTAGGGGTCTAGAGTTCAGTAATTTATATCTAGGCTTAAGGGTGTAAACCCACCTTGAGCAGCTCACTGGGCCGCGGCGGCAGCTGCGCGGTGAACGACCCGTGGCTCGGCAGCGGGTGCAGCGGCGGCCGCGGCAGGTTGCTGCTGCTGGTCCCCCCGCCGTTGCGCACAGACTCCCCCTCTTCATCGTCCCAGTCCGCCCCGTTCTGCCCCGCTGCTGCGAACGCGCTCTTCGGGACCCCTGCCCCCCCCCGGATCCCCCCTTCTCCGCCGCCGCTGGCGCCCCCGCTGTCCCATACCCATTCCCAACCTGCAGCCATTGGGCATGAACTATACATATACCGTACTAGATATTATTCACTAAATATTTCTTATTTTGTCGATGCGTAGATGCTGATGTTTAAAAGCAGGTGCGAGAAGATGCAGTATTGCACTGCAAGACGCACCGCGCTGCTCATTTGTATCCCGCTGCCGCCGCTGTGAGGGCTGCCGTACGCGGGGTTCCCTCCTCCCAGGTAGCTCGGCCGTGTGTGCAGACTCGCCCCGCTGTTGCCCGGCAATGGTGAGGAGTACAGCTCCTGCATGTACCAACTTGGTTACAGTGAAAATGAGTGAATGACCTCTGACTAGTGGTAGAGGCTGGATAACATTCCAAGTGCCAACATGGTTACAGTATTTTCCCCTTCTACATAACCTTGGTCACCAAAGCACTGAAAAGATGCCTAAAACAGGCCAATTATCAGAGAATTATCATCCTCCCATCTCAAATATGTCAGATTAATTTTTTGACACACCGGAGATGGGCTCCCAAAAGGTCAGAGTTGGTGGCGCCATTCTCCTTCCAGGATGGGCTGAATGTTTCTATTTATATTTTTTAAGGATTTTTTAGGGTTCATGGTTTTAGGGTTTGTGGTCTTTAGGGTTCAGGGTTTTAGGATTTTAGGGGCCCTGCCTGGATGGGCTTGCGTGAGCCGTTGCCGTTGCCGCGCAGGTGGTAGTCCATGCGCAGTGACTCTGCAGTCCCGTTGTCGCGGTGCGCCCTCGGACCCATCCTCATCCAACTGACCAGCTCCTGCATTCACACCACAGCGCATGCAGACCTTGGACATGTTTGTCTTCCCTCATAGATATTTGTTTTCTCAACATTCACTCCTGCCAGGGTCAGTTCATCCATTCCTGGCAAAACAAAAATGAACGCTGAGGAGCTGATCTGTGGAGACTCACGAAATCTGCTAGCAACTGCCACATGCGAGTGGCACTGAGGAATTCTTGGCATTCTTGTCCCGGACATCTAGCCCTTCCACGCAGGACTGCATATGAGCACCACAGCAAACCTACTACTACCGTACACATTCCCGCAACTAAATTCAGGCACTGGGTAATTTCCTTCCGCAGCTGCCGGAAAGTGCTGCAATGAAGTTTGTCATGAATGGCACTTCTGATCACTTCTAATGTTATCTCACTTCTAACCTCGGTGTTTTGCAGACATGGGCAGCAGTGCTTCTAGGGACTGGAGCCGCCAAGATGTCCGACAACTTTGGGGCTGGATCACTGACAGCCCTTCCAGTGAGTGAGACACAGGTGACTGGTGCTGCCTTTTGAATGTTTCCAAGTTTCTCTGTGAATGTATGGATGTGATGCTGGGTGCTGACTCTGACGATCAGAGTCAGACCTCTGATCAGCCCTAGGTGGCTGGAAAAGGTGTAATTGACTGACTGACTGGCGCTGCTGTGCGCACCTTGACAAAGCCGGCGAGGCACCAGAAGATGAGGATGGCCGCCGGCACTATGTAGTACAGCGGTGAGCTGTGCACCAACCAGATGCCGAAGAAGAAGTTGAGCAGAGCGACCACGAGCAGAATGCGACCCCACCAGTAGTGCGCCGTGTTCCAGTACTTGCGGAAGCGCGAGTCAGGCGGCGGCCGCACCAGGAATGCTGACAGGACCTGCACATGCACAGGATTTTTTTTTCAACTCCTTCCTTCTACTGGAAATATCAGCACGCCTGACTGAGTTGTCCTGCAAGTTTCGGCCACCAAGTGTGGCAGATTCTTCTGCGGGCAGGAACAACAAAAATGCATGTCAACACGAGTGTCGAGGAAGGATGAACAGCAATAGCGTCACACTTCATCTCTCTGGCTGCTTCCTTGCAGGAAACTTGCTGGAAGCTGCCGTACCAGTCGCAATTGTGATGACATGTCCAGTTCACAAACGGTTCCCTGGACATAGAATGACTTGAAGTTGGTGGGCTAAGAGCAGAAACCATCAGGCACAACATTGTGCTCTCAACGGCAGAACTGACACACATGAGGAGCCTTTGATGCACATGCACACAGATATCACGCAAGTGTCCTGTCGAGCACAGGGGCTCATACTGACATTTTTTTTATTTCCACAAATTTATATATAACAAAAATCAATGTATTTTCACATTTTCTTTCCATTACATCTTTCGTGATATTTGTAGCACATATAATTATTTCCACAATTTTATTACTTTTTGGGTTTAGGGTATTTAGGGTCATACTGACCTGGAGCAGGAGACCGGCAACAACCGCCAGGCCGGCCCATTTGTGGACAACCTGTTTGAACCTTGGTTTTGGGGTGATATGGGATTTGGGGTAATTAGAGTTGGGTAATGCTGACCTGGAGCAGGAGGCCGGCCACAATCGCCAGGCCGGCCCACTTGTGGACAGTCTGTCTGAACTCGGTTATGATGAGGGTGAATCCCACGACCAATCCGGCAGCCGCGGCCACGAGCGCAAGCACAACGGCGCTGATGTGGATGTAGAACCAGTAGGGCTGCCAGTCCTTGAAGGCGAACGCGGTCATGATGGCGAAGGGCAGGAAGATAACGAACGCCGAGAACATAAGCCACCCATGGATCTGCGCCCACCAATAGAAATACTTCTGAGTCAATTTGTGTCTCAATTGCTGCTCAGCAGCCAAGGAGTAAGAAGAAGAGAAGTCTGCATCCAACTTCATGGAGAGTTCTTGCTCTTGTCACTCCTCTACAATAGACCTCTTGAACCAGCCATGCTTGACCCACTCAACTATGTGACAAATTTGAAGACAGAGAAGTGAACACTATACAGAGGACCCGAAGCAGCTGTTCACCTGCACACTTGCATGTCAGGGGGCTTCAAGTGAGATATGTTCCATGCAAAGTACCTTTGACAACGACAAGACTGCACCAAAAAGGGCCATTGGGTGGCAAGCAGTTATGAGGCATGTCGAGTTCCTGGCGTGCACTGTACCTTGATCATCTTGGCGTTCCACGTCAGCAGGGCAGGGTCCGTAGTTCCACCCTTGGGTGCCGGGGTGGGTTGTGGGGCGGGCGGGGGAGTTGGCGCAAAGCTATGGCTCACAGCGGCCACCCCTGCTGACTGGACCGGCAGACCTGTTCCAAAACAGGCACATCAGCAGCCCACAATGCAGCAGAGTTTTTTTATGGGTGCCAAGATGATAGTGTGCACTTTGCATCACCGTTTCAAATTCCCCCAGTCTTCGATCCAATAGTGGACTGTCTATCCCAATCATGCATCTTGTGAGAAAGGAAGCATTAATCTCTTTGGACTTCTCCCTCGCATGCCTGTGTATGCGGCATGCCCAGTTGCCTCTTGTAGGGGCCATTGGGTTGCATCATATCTGCCATAAGAGAGGGGAAACATGACAGGCACAAAGTGAATTGCACAAAGCCACTGAGAATAGCTCTGGCGGCAAGTGCGGCTCTTGTCTTATCAATACAACAATCTGAGTTGAATAAATAAAAAATAGGTGAATGTGGCTGACCTGCACTTGTGAGCTGGTCCTTGATGGCAGTGGGGAAGTCGTTTTGTGAGATCGCCGCCAGCACGCCCGCTGTCTGCACACACATTTCCAGGCAAGTCCTCAGCAAATCCCAAAATTAAATGGCATTCCTTCAGCACACCAGCATGAAATTCCCTAAGCAGAGCAGCATATCATGTTAACAGCAAGCCACAGTGCCAGGAGGCTGTACGATCACACCATTGATCATGGTCAATCGACATATAGATTGTCAGAGCCCAAGATTTGCAAGCCCCAAGAAGAACCAAATGAAAGTCACAGAGTGTTATGAGGTTTCTTCTAACCAAACAAGGAAGCTAACCTGATCTGGCGCAGGCCGTATCTGCACATCTACAACGCTAGACTGATCTGTCTGCGCTGGTTGCTGCAGCAGTGTCCGCCGCCGCGTGGGAATCGACCCTGATGGCCGCACTCCCAGCACCGTGATCTGCTCCGGAGCTGCACAGCAGAATGCAAACTTGTCAATCACACTAGTCCATAGTCTCTGAAGGAAGATTTTGGCAAAGCCGCTGAAGGGCAAATCTGCAAGCATCATTGCGAGAGGCTTGTATCTCCAAAATGCAAGTTGCAACTGCCATCAGTAATCATGCGCATGCTTGCTACTGTGAGGCATGTGACCAGGTGGCAAAGTCCGAAAACCACATCTCTCCCGGAAAGAAAGGATCATAGCTTTAAGAACCTGAGTCCAGATACAAGAGGGTAACACATGCAGACTTGCGGCGAGACTCACATGCTTGGCAGGCAAAATGGAAAAGAACATGGTATGCGCACCAAGGTTGAGCTGCTTGGCGAGCGCCTGCTGGATGGCGGCCCTGCCGGCAGGCGACAGGTTAGTCACGCCTGGGCCATTCAGGGTCAGCGCCAGGTTAACCACTGGTTGCCCAGCTGGTCCAGGCGCAGGAGCCAACATCACGGACGATTCAGGTGCCGCTCCTGGCGCAGGCGCAAATCCCGGGGCCGCCACCGGCGCACTTGCCGGCCCTGCCGAAGGAGCCACAAGGCCGGGAGCAGGTGCCAGAAGAGGCGCTTCTGCCGGACCGAGAGTCGGGGTCTGACCGGGCGCGGCGGCCGGTGTGGGGCCGGCCGCGGCGGCCTCGGGGGCGGCTGCTGGAACACCGGAGGAAGCCGGCGCAGGTGCGGGAACGCCACCGGACGTGACACTCGGCGCAGGCGCGAGCTGCGGTGCTGGGCCAGCGGCTTGTGCGCCCGGCCGGGTCGGCCGCCGCGCGCCGCCGCCGAGGGTCTCCGGAATGCTGAGCTCCGGGGCCGGCGCGGGCGCAGCCAGGCCCGCGGCTGGGCCGGCTGCTGCCAAAGGAGCTGGGGCGAGCGTTTGCTCGGCTGGCGGTGCTTCGGACTCTCCTGGGAACGCGCCCAGGTCCTGCGCAGGCGCGGCGGGCGGCTGGAATGTCAGCGTGACGTTGCCGAGCGGTGGCGGCGCGTACGGGAGCGGCTGCTGCGCCGGGGCGGCGGCCGGGGCCTCGGGCAGAGATGAGGATGCGACCAGGAAGTCCCTCGCAGGCGCGGGTGCAGGCGCTGCGGCCGGGGTGGGAGGGAACGCCGCGGAGGGGGCAGGCACCGGCGCAGGCGCCAGTTGAGGAGCGGCGGCCGGTGGTGGTGAGTAAAGTGCGGCGATGGCGGCATTGGCGAGGTCCTCATCCGAAGGAGAGGTCCCCGGAGCAAAACTCGGTGCCGTTGCGATGGGCGCGGGCGCAGGAGCACCACTGCTGCTGCTGCCGGGTGCTGCCGCTGGAGTTGATGCTGGAGACGCTGTTTGACCGCCACCGCCGACGACTGAGTTGTAGATGGATGGCCCGAGCGCAAGCGAGGATGGCATCATGCCGCTGCTGCCGGGTGCCAGCGCAGGAGCGGACGTCGGGGACGCTGTCAGACCACCGCTGCCGCCGCCGATATTGTCATAGAAGGATGGCGCGAGTGCGACCGAGGCTGGCACCGTCCCGCTGGCGGCTTCGGGTGCAGCGGCCGGGCTCGGGGCCGGTGCATGGACCAGGAGTCCTGCGATCGCCGCGAGAAGGGCTTGCTGCTCGGTCGCCGGTGCAAAGCCGGCCGCCACGAGCGCAGCCGCCGCGGCAGCGGCCGCGTCAGTTGTCGACAGTACCGGCGCCGATGCCAAGTCTGAAACCGGAGCGGCCGCTGCCGGTGGCAGTGCGGCTGGAGCCGGGGCCGCTGCTGGGGGTGCCGCGTTGGCAGCCGCGAGCGCTGCGGCCAGAGCCGCGTCATAGTCGCCCTGTCCCGAAGCCGGCGCGCCTGCCGGGGGCGGCGGGCTGGCCGCAGCCAGGGCTTGAGCCAGAGCTGCGTTGTAATCAGCCTGTGCCTGTGTCGGTGCACCGGCCGCCTCGCTGCCAAGGTCCTGTTCGGCCGCAGATGTGCTCTGCGAGGCTGCCACGGGCGCAGCAACCGGCGCAACGGTCGGCTGCGCTGCGGGGGTCATGCTCACGGCCCCGGAGAGCCCAGGAGCGGCAGCTGCACTGTTTGGAGCGGCCACGGGAGCGGATGGCACTGGCGCGGCAGCCGGCTGGGACACAGCAGTCGACGGAGTCGCAGCTGCGGCGAGCGCGGCCGCCAAGGCTGCATCGGTCGACTGCGAAGGCGGGTTTGCCAGGTTTGTCAGAGCCTGCAGCGCGGCGGCGGCTGCCGCTGCATCTGAGAGGTCTGCGGCTGGCGCCTGCACGGGTGATGCTGCCAGAGCCGGCGCGTAGAGAGGGGCTGCAGCTTCGCCGGCAGGCGTCTGACCTGGCACTGGAAGGGCCGCCGAGGGGGGCACAACGCTGTTGATGAGCTGGGTTGCGGTGGGCGCTGGGGCGGGAGCAAGGGCGTTCCCTCCGCCCAGCACAGAGCCCGCCAGCTCCCCGACGTTTGCGCCGCCGAGCGCCGTCAGATTCTGCCCGCCCACATTGTTCAGGTCCTGCCCAGCTGCCGCGGCAAGCGCGCTCAGATTCTGGCCGATAGCTGGCGCGAGCGCCCCCGGCGGAAGCTGAGCCAACGCCGCTGCCACCTGATCTGCGTCTGACGGCACAGCGGTGGGAGCAGCGATGGCTTGGGTAGGTGAAGCTGGCACAGGTGGCTGCACTATGGATCCGACTGGATTCGCCGCCTGGGAATTTGCCGCGGCCGGAGCGGCTGCAGGCGTCAGAGATGCCGTGGCTTGAGTCGGCAAAGGTGTGGGCACAGGTGTGGCCGGAGGGGGTGGGACAGCCGCTACAGCTGCCACAGGTGGCGTGACGGCTGCTACAGGAGGGCCGGCCGCTGCTTGCGCCGGTGGTGATGCAATGGCAACGGTGGTCGGCACAGGCGATGCCTGAGGCGCGGCTGCGGGCACGGCTGCAGCCGCTGTTACCAGGGACGGGCCAGCAGCTGGAGCGTCAGCTCCAGGGCTGGTGGCAGGCACCGCTGGCGTTCCCTGCCCCGGTGATGTGCTCGATGCGGTGGTGGTGGTCTCGGGCGAGGAGAACTCTGGGAAGGCCGGCGGCGTTGTAAGCGTCAAATCTGCTGGCGCGCCAGGATATGCTCCCAGTGATGGCAGGCCTGCGCGCAACCGCTATAATGTCACACAGTACGATGCTCAATGTTTCATCTTTGGGCGAAAATGGCAGCCCACACTTACTGCAATACAGGCCCGGATTCACGAAGGTAGACAAACTCAGCATTGTTGTATCTTATTACCCTGTATGCTGTGCCCCTGATATCTATTCAAGCCCAGGGTTCCCCCTCAACCAAATGACATTGGCGATCATAAGCTATGCTTACCGGGACTGTTATCCACAACTGTGACTGAGGGTCCCGCGCTCACATCAACCGCGCTGAATCCAGCTTCCTGCACACACCAGCAGCAGTGATTGATGATGCCTGCCACTTGCCGCGCATGTTCACATGGGATCTCTGTCATCCACAGTAACCGGAAAAACTTCCAACCATGCACTAGTCCAACTTGAGCTGCTTCTGGCCTCCTCCCAAATGCAGAGTGTAAGAAAGGACTTGAGCATGTGGACTCCACACAATGTGCATCAATGTGCCCATCTATATAATCTACCAGTGGGGATTCAGTGATGGACTCTATGCATCAGTGGGCAGTTAATGATAGACTGTATCAACCAATGAGCATTCAATAGGTGTGACCCTCTCCCCACAGATGCGCACCTCAGCGCTGGGTGAGAACTGCAGACGCTGTTGGTCGGCGTCCACGCTGGTTCGCGGCGGGCCGGGGGGCGGAGGGAACAGCGGCTGCGGTTGCCCATCCCCGGACCCCTGATTGTGACTGACACTGGCAGAGTCCTGCCCCGGATATGATGACAGTAATGCTGGGGCTCCTCCTCCAGACTGCAGCAGCCGCCGCTGTGCTGCAGTTCCTTCTACATGATCCGAGCCACGCGGCACCTCCGCCCATGCCTTAGCCCCCGACTGCCATGGACACCTGTTCGAGAAGGTTCTTTCAGGACCCCTGATGGTAATCTTGCCACTTGATACATCTGTGAGTGAAGAGCTGGGCTAAATGTCTTCTGTAACAAGCCTGCAGGTGTCAAGTGAGGTATCTGGCATGCTGCAGCAGAACAGCAGGGGAAATAGCGATGGTGAGTGTGTCTTGGACCATACCTTAATTGAAGAGTGTGCACAGAATCCCATGTAATGCCCTCGGGCAATACTACCCTTGCCTGCACAGCAGAAAAATTTTGATACATCACATCCGCGTCCTAGCACACGGTGATATCTGTTGATGCCGGTGCACCATTACAGATGCTATCTTAAATTTGTATGTGGCACTATGTCCTTTCCACCTCGTCCAATTCCTACTCGAGAGATGCTCTCGGAACCAATACTTTGGTCATCTTAAAGCTCACCTTCTCCCCATTTGCTCCATAGTACTCTAGCTCCAACTCCTGCTGTCTGTCCTCCCTTCACCAGGAGTAAACCCAGAAGTCAGATTATGAGGCAGCCGGGCTGCAGGAGATAACTGTGGAAGTAGTTTTCTGCATGTCCAACAGATGTCTCTTGAGGCAGGTTGTCAGTTATACCTGCTGGTACTGTCTAATTCTTGTGGAAGTGCGATGCGTCCCCACCAGGTACAAACCTCTGAATCCTCTCCATGCCACCTGAACAGTGAAAATAGTGTGCTTTGTCAGCCACCTATCTATGTGAAGATGAGGGCATGAATCTGCAAGGGGAAAAGAAATTGGACATGTTGGGGCGTTGAAAAACTTTAACAGGCCCCCAAAACGCAAGCAAATGAGCCCGTGAAGAAATGCTGCACAGTTGCTTGTGGGCTGTCGTCACGAAGCAGCCAAGGATCCCTGAAGAAGCTACGTGAACTCGCAACAAACTCTCCTTGTGTTCCGATACACCAAACAAAACCGTTGCACAAAAAAAGAAACAGGTGTGCCTCAAATTTTGAAAATGCAGTGGCGAAGCTAGAAGTTTGTAGTAAATAAAGTTTTAGTGGCTGCATGGATGTTTCTTGCGGGTTTGTCCATACTGATGCGGGCATCACGAGCACACCCTCACGATTCAAGCAGATTTACGAGGTAATGGCTTGCATTAGGCCTACCAGTGGCATGAAATCTTACCTTAGCACTTGTACTTCGAAAGAGCAGTCGTCGAGTACGAGCAGCTTCCCCGCTGATCCTTGCAAAGGTAGCTCATGTCCAACTAGAAAGTAGTTCTGCGCGCATACTAATGACGCCAAGATCGGGTCGATACTGAGATCCGCGAAAAGCAAAAAGGCTAGCAACGGAGCTATTCGCCCCGCTCTTTTTATCGTCATCGGAGTGCTCGCGCCGGGTGCACAGATACTCGAGACAACAGAGTCACCATCTTGCAGCTAAATAACCCAGAACCTTACTCCAGAGCCGCTGTTCTCCTTGAACCCTTTCGTGAACGCTGGCGTCCCGAACTGGTTTCAGAGCGCTGAGTAATTTCCGAAACAGGGCAAGTCACTTCCCTTGGAATCCTACGACAGACAGGGTTTTGGCGAGGGAGCACTAATATCGGCACTTTGGAACAGAAATGAGCAGCTGGGCCATCTGTTCGGGAAGAGCAACATCGTCCTACTATGCTTGAGTGGCTGTTCTACGGTTCCTTGAAGTTATCTCAAACTGGGGCATTGGTAGCATAGTCTGACGCATTGTATCGTATTGCATTGGTAGCATAGTCTGACGCATTGTATCATATTGCATTCACACAAATTACTTGAACTTGATTCAAGTGCAGCATCTCGATGCCTCTCCATTGGAGATCAAGGTAACTCCATCTGCTTATAAGCTTTTACTGCAAATCACACGTTTGCGCTCTCTTCATTATCACGTTATATTGTGCCCAGTATATACTCTGTCCTGCAGACATGACTCTTCCCCAACCATGACCCCTCTCTGGGAGGGCATGCGAAGCGCTCAGCACATTGTCGAAGCTGGAAATACGTCTCGACTTGCAAACATGCTGCGACAGCTGGCGGACAAGATGGAAAAGGAAGCTGATTTCATGGAATGCGTCCATGACCAGGTTAAGCCTTAAGTAAAGCTACTGACGTTTAGGATTGTGTCTAGCGATTTCTGCATATGCTGAGTGACTTGGTGCATTTACAGAGCGAGCTCCTGGCCATGCGCTGCCAAAGGTTGCAGAAGCTGTGTGAGAGTCAGCAGAGGAAAATGTGGACTGGTATGGGAAATGGTAAGCTTTGATTCAGTAATGCTGAGTTCTGTTTTCGATGCGTAAAGTGCCAGGAAATCAATTGCACACTCTCCTCCTGCCAGGACCTCAACCATCTGCATTCAACTTGCTGTAGGCACCCCTTCGTCCCTGACAAATGCCAGGAGCCAAGACCACCCTGTTGCGGCCAATAGCGCAGGCATCAAAGAAGCACCGAATGGAGATGTGCACCCACACGTCAAGTGGGAGAATGCACGGCCAGCCCCACTTCAGGTGCCAGACCTGGATGAATCTCCAGGCAGCTTGCAGGGCCCATCGCCACTCAGCAGCATGGACACAGCAGTCAACGTCTGCTCTCCCCAGGAGCTGGATCCCCACATGATGCTGTGCAACCCCCTGTACAGCCTCCGCCTCAGCCGCCATGGGATGGCTCCAGGGCCCACCAGCGAGAGCAGCTTCCAGGAAGCTGCCTCAACCTCAGTGCTCACTTCACAGCCACGCGCGGAGGTATCCCTCTGCAGCAGCCCTGCTGGAGCAGATCTCAAGCAGCAGCAATTCCAGCAGCGGCCTTCAAGGACCGCACAGCTTTCCCAGCTGGCTTCTCAGAAATCCTGGCCGCCAGAATTGGCGCCATCCAGGGATGCGGCGGCCACCAGCAACAAAGAGGCGGCAGCGGTCGCCCCGGAGAAGCAGGTGGCGGCACATGGCCGGCATGTGGCAGCGCCCAGCGAGGGCGAAAGCTCGCGGTGGTTTGGCGCAGCCGCTGGCCGCACTGCTGGATCTTGCGTGTCCAGTCCCCGACCCGCGGCAGCACTGCAAACAGCCCAGGGCACACATACTCGCCAAGTGCTTGCCACTGCACATGCGCCCATGGCTCAGCAGCTGGCACAGACTTCAGGCCATGCAGAGGAGAAGAACTGGGCGGCTGGGCCTTCCATCAGTGAGTACGCCAGCTCTGAGGCAGCAGCGTCTCAGGTGCTGGATACAGCCTCAGTGGTGGGCCCAGTGCCAGGTCAGGCGCGCAGCAAGCGGCCGTGGCAGCCCCGGCCTCCGCCGCCGCCAAGCTCATGTGCTTCCAACCGTCCGCAGAAGTCCTCCGAGCCGTTCTTCCCGCCCGCTGCTCGCTTTGTGCCGTCCCCGAACTCTCGAATGGCTGCCACTCGCAACTTTGCTGACGAGGAGAACCTGCAGTGTGGCTCTGATTTTGATGACGCCGGCTCAGGGCAGCCGCAGCAAAAGCACAATCCCATGGCAATCGCAGAGGCCAGTACTGCATGGGATGCGGGAGAAGAGGTGGATGTGGGCGCTGGTGAGGCATGCAGCAGCAAGCAACAGGTCCAGGGAATGGACAGTCACACGCCAGGCACCATGATAGTGAAAGATGATCTGACAGCAGGAAGCACGGAAGCGCGCCTGGCTTGGGAGGCTGAATATCAGCGCACACACGGTGTGCTCGAGCAAGGCAGGCTGCCGCGGCTACAGAAGGAAAACTCGACCTCGCCAGAGCAGCGGCCGGTGCAGAGTGGTCATGCAAAGCTCGACAGGCCCAGTGCAGCAGAAACCAGGTCGGCACAACAGCCAGTATCCCCCCTTCGGGAGAGCAACAGTCCCGACGCGGCCGCGCGCATCGACTCGCCGGTCGTGCGCTCGGCCGCGGCCGGGCCGGCCCCGGGCGGTCGCCGGCTGGCCGACCCTGGCCCGCTCGCCGCCTCCTCCCCAGCTCTTGTTCGCACTGCCAACAGGCTGCTGCGCTCCTTGCCCGCCGACCCTGCCTCGCTGCATTCTGCACCCCGCGCATTCACTCATGCCGGCGTCATCCCCAACGCGGAAGTCTCCTTGGCGTCGCCGCTGCGGCGCTCCATGCAGCACATCCAGCTTCACACGACCAAGGTGGGCTTATGACAACATGTGTTCACTTTGCAAGCCTCCAACACTTCTCACCATGAGATCTGTTGGGCGTCTCAACAAATTTTGGTACACCGTAGTGCTCACCTAAACCGCGCCAGCGATTTTGTTGGGATTCTTAAAAGCGTTCGCGCAGGGTGTTCTTGCAGCTGCCGTTTTTGATTTTCTCACGACAGGAATTCCCGAAAATTCTGAAAAACAAATAAATAAAAGCTCCGCGCAGGCGTTCGCGCACTTTAAAAACATAATTGAAGAAAAACGCGGAAGCTTAAAGATGATAATTTATTGCACGCTTTATCGTGAGCAGTACGGTACATGTATATGACGGCTGTAAGGACTGATGATGGATTTGTATGGATCAGGAACTTCTGCACGGCAGCGAGAGGCGCAAGGCTCAGCCTGAGGGTGAGGTAAATAAACACGGTAAGAGGGACGAGCCGGATGCCGTGGCAATGCTGCGCGCGTCCGGCATCCTGCAGCGCGACGGCCCGCTCGCGGCCTCGGGCGCGGCCGCACTGAAGCGCGCGTCAGAGCCGCCCCGGCCGGTCGGCCTGCCGCGGCCGCACCCCGCGGACCTGGAGGCTGCCGAGCGCCTGCGCGCCAGCCTCTCATCAGAGGTGAGGGCCTAGTAACTCAGTGTGTGAGACAAGCGCTAGATCAGGGGCTCAAGTCCGTTTCGCCCCCTGCATATCTCTTTCAAGAGATTCTGAATGTTCAAAACCGTTTACTTAGGGTTTATTTAGGGTTTAGTATACCCTAAACCCTCACCCTAAAACCCTCAAAAATATATCCCTTGAACCACAGGGAAGCGGCGCCAGCCGCGCGTCGGCCGCCGCGCCGTCCTCGGCCGACGCCGGCGGCTGCCGCGGCCGGCCGCGCAAGCCGGAGCGCGCGTCCCAGGAGGAGCTGCCGCTGAGGGCCTCTGGGAGCACGCAGGCCCCGCGCACGCCCAAGCACGCTCCGCGGCCCAGCACCGTACCCGACAGCCCCCTCACCTCCACCAGTGATGGTGCGTTCGGCTACCTTCCACTGATATGTCAATTTCCCATCTACATTCTGGACTAGTACTTTTGAATTGGTAGGCTAATGTCTTGGACATGGTGCGAAGCAGCCCCTGAGCATATCCGTCGCCTGGAGCAGAATGGAAGCTCAACAACTTTTAAGGGAACCCGAGTGCGGTTTTTTTGGGATTGCAGCAGCTCGCACCCGGAGCAGTCCGGGCTTCTTGCTGTGCTGCTGTGCCATGTCTGGTTGATATACCGTACACAGAACATACCTGGGAATACTGTAGAGTTCATTTTCAGTCTTTCTGTGCTGCAGTGGCCCATGAGCACGGCAGCATGGGATTGACAGCAGGGTGGAGGACGCCCCCTCGGCCAGTGGTGGCAGCTGGCGAGAAGCAGCCTCCCCCGACGGTGCCCAAGCACTTGGCTACGCCATCACTGATGATGCGCGCCGGAGATGCGGCCGTGTATGACGAGCCCGAGGTCGACCGCGTCACGCCCCGCGGAAATCCCCCGCCGCACCCATCTGCCTGCAGCTTTCCCAAGGGTGTGAATGGCCAGGCTTGTGCTTTGTGCTTGATGCTTGGTGCTACATGCAGCAGTTTGGGAAAATAAGGGGAGAATGAACTATCTCGGCAGTGGTGATCCAGCATAACCCCACTGTGGGTCAGCTGCATTCTGAGCCATGTTGGAGCTTGTGGATTGATTTCTGGATCTGCAGATATGCACAATGGATGATGGAGAACAGCACATGTCAGGAGGGGCTGTGAACAGCTTTGTGGTGGAACCTGCCATGACTTGCAACGATTTATTTTTGCAAACCTGTGTTACTGTCAGACTCTTGCTTGAGAGGTTGCATGCTTTGTGCTTGCAGATGAGGGCCTCCATCCCATCAAGGCCATTGCTGCTCCTGAGCATCCCACACCAGAAGCTTCCCTGGCCGATGAGGATAATTCTGCGGATGCGCCAGATGAGGCCGATGCAGCGGCGACACGAGTCAAGCCGCAGCTGCTGCCGCACCTGCGCGGCGCGTTCTCGCCGGGGCGCGCCAAATCGGGCTCAGTGCCATCTGCAGCCGGATCTGACTCACTGCCAGCGCCCGAACCACAGATCGACAAGGCCGTGATTCCTCCTCAGGAAACTGATGCAAGCGCTGCTCTAACAATCCAGGTGGGGCCGCTCACCTCCAAAAATTCGCGGACTAGTCTGGTGGTGCTGATCAGGGCCCAGAAGGTGCTGGCGCATGCACAGAAGCGCCTGTCAAGGGAGTGCAGCTCTTTTGGGATGCAGAGCTATGCACAGCTCTCCACGTAATTGAGGGGGCTGTTTTCTGCCAGGAGTTTAGTCGCACTTTGCTGTAAAACTCACCTGTGTGTGCTGGTCAAGACGTGGAGTGCATCCTTGTAGAATGCAGAGGAACCAAAATGCTGTGTGCATTGTCGAGCGCGATACCGATAGCTCTTGCTTGCTCTTGCCTGACTTTGCACAGCACACAGGACAACAAGCCGGATAGGCTGGGCGTGTCGGCCGCCGGGCTTGCCGCGGCGGCCGCTCTGCTGAAGCGCGTCAGCGCGCCACCTGTCCCACCTCCACCGCCACCACCTCCGGCCCCCAAGGTGCCCCCCGCTTTTGCTTCCACCCTCTGCTTTTGCTCTATGCATGCAGGTTTCTGTTTTTGGCTGTCCATCAGGACCATTGCCAAGACCAGTGCCTGGTGAAAATGTCACATGATCATTTCAGACCGGACAGTCCAATAATTTTCCCAAGCAAACCCCTGGTGGGGCCGGATGGGTTGTTGTAGCACTAATTGTGATGGGTTTGTGCAACACTAAACTGGCACATTGGACTCAGGGCCAGGTTCCCCAGCAGGCGGCAGTTCCAACAAAGGCTCAGAAGTCTGCGCCTGCCGACGCCAGGGATGCAATGCTGAGCGCTATCAAGAATGGGCAATTCAAGCTCCGGAAGACACCGCACCAGATCAAGGGTCAGATCCGCTTTCCTTGCAGCAAATGTTCAGATGTAGCTTGCCACGAAGGCTCGCCTGGATGTGTACTCCTTGTTGGGATGGTACACGTCAGCACTTCGTAATTACCCAAAATGTTGCCTGCTCATACTGCGAAGTGCACCTGGCAAGTGAGGAGTATCCTGTACTTGCAAGTTTGATGCAGTTGCTCCTAGGTGGCTTTTATTCATTCATGGCGAGCTCACTGTTTTGCAGGGGAAGCTGCAGGGGCCAGTGCAGGCGCTGGAAAGGCGATGGAGCAGCAGGCTTGCACTCCAGCCATGGCAGCCCTCATGGAGCGAGCGCGCGCGATGCGAGCAGCAACCTATCCAGAAAGCAGCGTCAATGGCAGCAGTGCCAGCAGCTGGGGCTCCTGAGCCTGTCTCTACACCTGTGTGTCAGTCAGTGAGCCCGACATTGAGTTTGTCTCCTGATAAAGTGTAGCAAAGAGGCTGTGATGAGACTGTCAAGCTGTCTGTGGTGCCAGCAGCTGGCAGCACCTGGCGAGTGGGCAATTTTCAGACTGTGTGGGCAAGTGCTCACATGCACTGTATGATGGATGTCAATTTCAATTCCTCAAGGGCAGCATAGTCATTGGGATGATATGTGTAAGATCTGTGTCACGGTCTGCGGTATGATGTAGCGGTTGAGAAAGTGTGGTTTGTTAGGAACAGAAGAGACCCCCCATGTGCCCAGGTCCAGTATATCTGTATCATGGGTACTCAGCGGGCAATAGGTGAGACTTAGGGCCTTCCCGAGTCTGTGGCTGTCTCTGATGAGGGAGTGGAGCAGCACGGATGCAGGTGTTGAAGGGGACTCTGAGTCACATTTCTGACAGTGTAAGATCACAGTGTGGCACGTTTTCCGGGGACATAATCCATGAATGCCCACTGAAACACTTCAACGATGAGAGTGATCTCTAATTACAGGTTCAAGAAAAGCAATTCGACCTATGCGAGGTGCGTGGCCGTGTCCATTTGGTCGGCGATGGAGGAGCCCACAAAACTGCTGAGCCCGTTTATCGCGTCCGACACATCGGCAGGTAGATCTCTCATGTTAGTTAATGCGAGTTCAGGAGCCATGTCTAGTAGACATATACAGTCAAAAAAGGAGCAAAAGCTCTCATTCTGCATGCGGGGAGGCAGGCCTAGATTCGAACCTACGGCAGCTGTCTCCCTGACCAGCCGCCACCCTAACCCCCATTCGGAGTTTCGACCCATGTGCCCGTGGACGAGGCCCACGTTGATCTCAGAGGGTGGCCTGGGAGCAAGAACTCATCGAGCTTCTTGCTCCCAGCTGGTTTTCCCACATTCATATATCCCAGTGCTCCAGGTGGAGCGTTCCTCTGCAGCTATTGTCAAACTGTTTTCGGCCAACACTTTCAACCCTTCTCAATGTTCGGTATGTATATACTACGCTTTTCCTCTGCAGAGAGCAGGTCGAAGGGAGGAAGACAGCAGCCATGATAATATGTTTAGATCGTCGGATGTGCACACGTTGCAGTGGTGCTCAGAAAGAGCGCGAGACAGAACCCTGGAAGACAATACAATAATGTAGTGTTCCTTGAGTTGTGCGGTTCATTTTGTGGCAACATGCAATGTGCTGCAGAACGCAGATCCAGTCCTCAATCGAGACTTGAGGACAACCCGTGAGTGCTCATCACTCATCTTACTAACGTGTGCGCAAGCTGTCAAGTCGTTTCGTATATTGCAGTACATTAGTGGCCTGCGTCGCCGCCCTGGTACCACATGTGCTGAGCGAGCGTGGTTATTCCACGAGGAAGGTGTATGCTGCCGTTCTCCTCCAATGTGTACTGAACCGTCCATAAAATTTGGCTGCATTCATGTGAGGACTGCAATAGAAAGAAAATCTGGCAGTACTGTACCAGGTCTGTGGCCAGTCTCGGTTGAACAAGTTGACATCTGGTGTGCACCATCAGATCTGTAGTGACATTGTGTTCATTGACACGGCATGCAGAAGGGCCAGTCGCCTGACTAAGCGCAAATATTACTTGGCTGGTGCCTGTGAAGGCATTGCATCGCTGATGCAGCTGAGGCGGCGCTCTGCACTCAGTGCTGTGGTCCGGACTGTGGATCCATCAGTGCAGAGCAGTACACTAGTGGCGGTAATGTAGCAAGACTTCCACCAGGATGTGCTGCTTGCATCATGTCTGATTCTATAGTGATTGCCTTCCAATGTTGGCGATCGACTGGGCATGCATCATCCAGCAGCAAGCCCATTAGGGGCTCGCATGCATGCTGACACATACAAAATACACTCAGCAAACCATGAGTACAGCAGTATTTTTAAAAATACTATTTTAAGCTTACAAAATCAGCCTCTGCAGTAAAGCCTGCCCAGAAAGAATCAAATGGCAATACACGTCCGCATCATCGAGGTGCAGAACACCCCACCGGGAGATTGACAGGAATGTTGTGGATTTCATGAAAATCAACATTCCCCTCAATGTCAATCTGTCATCCACATACACAGTGATATTGTACAGCACTCAATCTTGGTTGTCAAATTCTCACAGTGCGCACTACGAATGTGACAGTGGCTCCACAAACAAAGCAAGTCATGGCAACAGCAGCGCATGCCATCGCCTCATCCCCCAAGTGGAGTGCACCCAAGCCAAAGAAAATTCACGCTCTAAAGAAAATCGTACCAGAGCCTGCAATACAGGCAGGTGCCCTGTCCGTACCTGATGAAAAATTTGCTAATGGAATAATAGTTTGTGAAATTTCACAAACTTCAGAGTCAGTCCACAAATGAAGCAGTTCCCCCTCAAACATCCGCTGCTCATCACTTGATCACATCCCTCATACCACAAATTGTCGCCGGCGCTTCACAATTTGTGCTCTCAACAAAAGCAGGAAGAAAATATCTCCAAGAGCAAATTCTGCGCATGCTGCTTGCTTAATCTGCTGCATGCTCACTCTCCGGGCAAGTATCTCCCTCTACACGAAACTTTCCTCGTTCACTGGTGCCCAGAGCATACTTTCTCTTCCTGGGTGCAGCTTGGCCTCTCCCTCCCTGTATATCTCATGTCATGCTACTCTGATCTTGGTGTGATACTGTTTGACAGAGCCAGGTAGTTGTTTGTTTGTCTTGCAGCACGTGTTTTTGTGAGTACCTCCTGCCAATTTCTGTTTGCTGTACAGCAGGTGATTGTAACTTTATCCAAATTCTACCACTAGTCAGCGAGTCATTCACTTCTTTTAACTTTCAGCTCAGAGTTGCCCTTGCTCCTGCTGCTGCTCCTGCCAGCTCTGTTGCTGCATCATCTTAAGCACGTTGGTGGAGATGGACTGCACGGAGCGCCCCACAGAAAATACTGAAGCGCTCTTGGCCATGAGCACGCGCCGCCGCCTCCCCATGAAGCCCCACCACTCCGGATCAGTGTGTAGGTCCGCATACCTGGCCCATAACATTGACCCATCTCAGCGATACTCACCTCATATGAGCATGTCGCTTTCGTCTCCCCAGCTGACCTTCATGCACGTGCTTGCAGCACTCCTTTCCAGGAGCAGAAAGCCAGGCCACATAGCTTCCTTCGACACTGTTGGCACCATAATGCATGTGAAGCAGGAAGGGTATCCTTGCAATGCTGGCTGCGCAGTGTCTGTCCGACAGAAACTCCTGATCATTACCTCAGCTCTGCCATACAACCACAAGAAGAGATAATGAAAGGAGTGGCCGTGTAGGAAAGCCGGGGCAGCGTGAGGCAGGGGCGCACCCGTTTCTGTGGTAGAGGCGCAGCCCAGGGAAGTTGTCGCAGTAGACGTGCAGCAGCACCCAGTTCTGCTGCCACTTCCCCGCCATGCGCTCCGCTGCACCTAACAGCGCGCTCGCAACCCCTCCCCTCCTGTCAGTTCAGCACATTTCGCTGATGTCCCCCAGTTCATCACATCATCGAGATCGTTTCGCCAGCAGCTGAAATGGCCGGCAAGCAGGAATTCCAACAATAGTGCAAGCTTCATTTACTTGCCCTCTGTGGCTGGCCAAAGATAGAGAGTATGGGCATCCTCATCAGCCGGCTAAGAAAATCTGCTCGGGAATTTGCGCCTCGGCCCCTGCTGGAAACGGGGGATGAACTCTGCCAAAGCATGTTTCGGGCTGTCTTGGCGCAACTTCGAGAAGTTTGGGTACTGAACTTCAGAAGGAAGGAGTGGTTCTGGAACTGCCTGAAATGCTTGGGAAAGGCCGGCGCACCTGGCGCTTCTGTCCACGGCCATGCATGCCACATAAGCATATGACTCCTCCAGGAAGCCCTTGTCTGCCAAGCACTTCAGCTCATCCTGTATGCAGGCCCAGGCACAACAGCTTTGGCCCAAAGTCCCTCATACACTGCACCTTGTATTGCTATACGACTTTGATGCAACACTCCAGATGTCATTTCTTATACATGTGATCACCAACCGAAGGCTCACACCGTTGGACAACATCAGAAAAGCAAAAAGGAAACTGTTGATCTGTGCAGGAACACCCATGCCAACAGTGCTTCGACTACAATAAGCCACCACACTTTGAAGCCCTTCAGATTTTGTACGACGCAGCCCACACAGCCGTTGAATTCCCAATCAGGCTGACGAGAACATGGTACACTCACGCACCTTCTCTCCTTGCAGGGACACCTCTACAACGCCCACAATGGTGTCTGGGTCAGAGGCGGCCGATGCCACGAGGCAGCAGAAGCCGTCCTTGTGTGAGTACTTCATCTTTTGCTGTAGCCCTGATAGCACTTCCCCCTGCACATATAAGGCCATGTTCGCCATACACTCCCTGAAATGCTGCTCTGGTATCAGCACCATTGTCTGGCAGAGGTATTCCACAGTGCAGATGTCCTGCTCTAGTTTACAGGCGAGCATAGCGCACTAGCGCAACACCTGTATCAAAGAGTTCAGTGCCAAATATGTCTGTGTAGATAGAGGTGCATGGCTTCTTTGGAAGTGTCGAGCGCGCCTGAAAAACATAGTAGAGGAGGGAGTCGAGGGGAGCAAAGGCGCTGCTCTCATGGAAAGCCTGTGCTTGCAGCCGTGCCACTGCTGCCACCTCCTCATCCCTGCATTCACAAAACCAATACTCATAGATTTCCGGACTCTGGTGCTGTCCCAGATTTGGCGACCAAGCATGTTGGCTTAGGTTCCTTGCAAGACGCACGAACATCTTGAACAGCATGATGTCCATTACGATCCTCATTTTCTGTGAGGAGGCAGTTGATGACCTGCCATGTCAGTACAAAGTTCTTTACACTATGGCAGTGCATTGCACCGCAGAGTGAGTTTGATACCGCACGATGCATTGGATGCATTGCTAGCAGAGTGAGTTTGATACCGCATGAAGCATAGCATGCATTCTCTGTCAGAGGGTACCTGATGGGCCTGACTCGCCACTGGCCATTGGGGGACAGCCACTGCCTAAACGGCACACCGGCGTAGACAGTATTGTCAACAGCTGCTGCCTCTGGTACTGCTGGGCTCTGCTCCTGCAGGCCGGCTTGTGCACCAGTACGCAGCCGCTTTGAGAGTTTTGCTGCTTTGCCTTGCCATCTGGAAAAGAAATCGCATCTCAAACTTCACGATCACATATTGTAGAACGACAAATGGAGGTCATGAAGTTAGTACACAGCTTTCCAGAGCCTGGCGTCTATAATGCTGTACGACATCTTTAGTACAGCTAGAAGTAGGCGCAACAAGGATCACCTGAATGGTTCGGTGGATGGTCGCACAGGTCTACTAGATGGTGATCTGGGAGAACATCTACCGACGTTGACCTGTTCAGACGCTGTTTGGCAGTACGCAGTTGTCATACGCTTAGTCTAGTACAGCGTTAGCTGCTGACAGGATCGCTGAAGAGTACAGCTCACTGGACGATCATTTGTTGCGATGTATCTGCAACTGTAAGCCTAGACGTAATCCATCGAAGCGGCCCAGGCCCATTGTGATTTCCACAAAGACGTCCTCAATCCTCAAACAAATCAAGAGGATCTAAATTAGACCTTTGATTCCGAAACATGCAGTTATATCTATCAGGACAAGGCTAATAAGAGTAGACGACGTGCGTGGACAAAGGTTGGCCGATGCCAGATTGGCCAGTGTCGATATAGACGGCACGTGGTGCAGACACGTGGCATATGTCAAAATCTGGCAGCATATCCATGCAAGCAATGTGATGCATTGCCTTTGCAGATAACCCTGAATATAGCAGTGGCAATATCAATCAGAAAACAGCTTTATCATTACATGGATAGCCAGGTCATGGTCAGGCGGACTCTGGTATACCTCAGGCACCGGTGGCCTAATAGGCGCCTAAACAGTCATTTGCCGGCAGTCGTTTGGTTGAGAGTTTACATAAAGTGCAATTAGCTGGCTCATGGCAAGGGCTCCCTGGTCTCAACCGAGTGATTACATGCGCAGAATCATGTGCACATGATACTCCATCCCCCATCATGGCTTTGCAGCAAAGCCTTTGCTGCTCTAAGCGGCTTCAATGCTGAAACAACACACCATGTGACATGCATGTACATGTCACGGACGGCTGCCAGAAAGATGCTCAAAACAATTCCAGATCGTATTTCTCACGACCACTTTAAAAATTCAAAGGGTCTCTCACGCTCTTATACAAGTATACAGGGACTCTAATCACTCCTAAATTCTGGTCACTACTGAAGTGCTACGAATGCGGCGAACACAGTTGTTCGCTGGCTGCTCTGCACATGAGAGCAATCTGTCGACGCTTAGATCCAAGCGGTAAAAATAGCAATCTCTGCACTCAGCTACATAGTCTACAGGGAAGCATTTGCCTCCTTGAAATTGCCATCTGCTAGAGCGTTTCAATTCCAGTACCTTTCCACAAGTGAAAATCTTGGTGGGTCCGCTCTTCTTTATACTGATTTCACTGAAGCCTCCTGCCATGGTCACGCCATCACACCAGTGCCAAAGGATTTGTTCACAATGCACTGACGGGCCGATGCCGGCTGACCTGGTGCAACCTCTGGCTCCGCAGCAGCAGCTTGCTCTGCATGCAGCCGGCCAACACCCTCACTCTAGACCCCCCAAAAAAGTAGTCCCCACAAGAAGGTACTCCAGTGGTTGGGCGTGGGCCGAGAGCTGACCCCTTTGCTTTCAACACAGCAAGGGGCCCCACAGTTGCCTTTCGAGGTCTCGGTGATGTGGAGTGCGCGTCAAGCTCCGCACCTGGGCGGTGGGCCTGCACTGGCCGGAAGGTGGTCTCGTACAGGATTCGGACCTTTTCCGGTCCTTGGTGGCTGTCCAGGGCCTGTGTGCAACAGAATGTTGCTCACGGACAGCACCCAGCGAATGCTCGGCATGCCAAGCACCCTGCTCAGTGTGACATCCGGAAGGATGTCAGTAAGTGGTTTTTGGCATTCAGGGTTGGAAGGATTACAAGCTCCTAGTCAGTAAGCTCCAAGTCACTCAGTCAGTCGTTCTTGGCAGGAGCACACTGAGGCTGCTATGATCGAGAGATGCATGGCGTATCGCTTGCCTTAGTCAGCACTTCGCGCACTCGCGGGCCCCTCTCTGCATTGAACCTCCGCAGCGTCTCAGGGCTGATGCCGCCCTCCCTCACATGCCATCCCAGCACCGCACCTGCACCCAGAAAGCACACATAAGAGCAGTGTCCCTGACTCTGATGTGGCTTGAGATGAGCTTGATTTGCACAATCGGGGAGTGGAGACCTTGATCAGTTATTCACCATGTCAACAGTCAATTGGAAGAGTTCCGATACATGCATGGAGAATCAGAAGATCACCATCTTCTATTGCTAGATTGAGGCCCTGCCCATTTGGCAAGCCGGCGTGCGCTGCATCACCAATGATGGTCACATTGCCACGGCACCACCCCTGTGATTGCACACATGTCTGTCACAAGGATCAGGGCAAGCATGACTTTGCCCTGCTCACAGCCACAAGTGTGAAAATCTGCATCGATGCAAGGCCCCCTTACATGGGCCCTTGCAACAGTTGGTCCTTGTTGGGCCCATGTAAAGGGGCGTTGCAATCAACAAGAACATGGGTGCACAGCAACAACTTCCTTAAGAAAGAGCAGAGGGCAGGAGATAGCTCACCTCATCAGGCATCTTGTCAGGTGGCCGCTCATACAGGCCGTGCTCCGTGACAGTGCTGGGATCGGTGTCCCTCAGCACTTTCAGCAGCCGCTCGTCAAAGTCCTGGAACACTGTCAGGCAGCGCTGCAGGTTGTCCTTCTGATATACATCTTCTTGGACTGACCTGCATGCAGACACAGGTAACATTTCAGGTTCACATGAAGTTGGTCTCCACTATGTAGGTACCAGGCATAGCAAAAGCAGCTGACAGCAAAAATCTCTGGAAAGATGTAATATGTCCAGCAAGGAATTTACCGACGCAGCAAGGAATCCCATAGCTTAATGATGTTTCTTACACAGAGCAAGATGACACTCGTACCTGGATGTGTCAGCCTTGAATGGCAGGCCATGGCGATCCAAGTGCTCCACAGGCGCATTCGCCACAAACGTCACATGCTGCTTATCTATTGGGAAAATGACCGCAAAGCGACCACGGAGATTGTCGACATTTTCTCGCCACCACCTGCGCCCGCCTCAACAGGCTAAGAACTTATCCCTAAACCGTAAATAACAAGCGCAGTGCAACAAAAGCCACATTTTTGTTCACTCCACTCTGCAGTGACTTGCACGCTCATATCTGCAGATCCACAAGCTCCCCCAACAGCAGTGCTGGTCTTCACAGACGGTGGGGGAGAATGCCTCCATTATCTGGTGTTGGCCCTTTTTTCAAATGCTGCTAATGGTTCTGTCCTTGTGGCATGCAGCAGCATACAAGCTGGATGAAGCACTCCAGGTGGTATCTGCCTCGCCAGATGCATCACCTGGTGCGGTCAGTGGAAAATTCCTGGCGCAGCGGGAAGCGCGCTCGCCACATGATGTTGCCCGTGAACTCCGGCGGCCCGTCACCAAGCATCTGCTGGCGCACTTTTGAAAAGTAGCCGTCAGCACCGACGAGCATCCGCGTCCGCACACTGCTGCCATCCTGCAGTAAAACACTACGATTAAGAACATTGAAGACCACATGAAAGCCCCCTGAGGCTCGTTGATATGTTTGTAGTCTCTTTCTGCCCTGGAGTTCACATTCATCACACTCTCAGCTCTGAGGCGAAGAGCTTCAAAGCCGCCCAGACACTCACAGTGGAGTGCGACTGGCCCTGTCCAAGTGCCACTCTTACAGAACACTCCTAGCGGGAAGGCACTCCACACCACTGCACTTCTATCAGTAGTGCGATCTCAAAAATGTGCCATCCCAGACGAACCAGTCCGTCCTCACAGAAGGACGATGGAGACATCATGCTCACAATGTACTATGCTTGGGAGTCCAGAGATGAAAGGATGGCAGAGCACCTTGAACTTCACAACAACTCCATCTTCGCCTTGGTCTTCATAGCTAGCGTATCTGCGGCCAAATTCCACAACCCCGGGTGGCAGGCCTTCATAGAGTGTCTCTCGGATCTCATGCCACCCCAGAAAGAACAAGCTCTTGCCATACCTGCAAAAGGGAGATGGCAGCCACGAGTCAAGCACACGAATATGCAAGACGCCAGGAAGGGAAGAAAGGAGGCATCAGTAAAGTGCCAAGATGTCCAGAGACCCCTACTTCTCTTTCAAGTTGAGTCCGAACATTTTGCCCATCTCCCTGAAAGTGCCATTCTTGCCATCCTTGTCCATGGTCTCACCCCCAAGCACGCTGACAGACCGAGACTTCATCCTGTGAACCACCCCAGAAGACTTATTGTGATATTGAGATCATTGGTGAAGAGCCTGGTTCCGTCATTGGCAGTGCATCTCATGTGCCGGCCATGACTGGTAACATAGGAAGTGATTACCTTGCATACAGCTGTGGATCGATAGCTTCCAAAGCATTCTGACCGTTGAGATTCACGAGGACTCCTGCGCCCTGAGGTCTGTACTCATGGGCTGACTCGAATACCTGCGATGCAGAGCAAGAACGTGCCATTACAGATGGTCTACGAATGCACTGATTCAGGTGTTTGATTGTCTGGTGGAAATGATTTTCTGGTTACCGATGAACGAGCCGGTTACCTTAATGCGGAGCTCTGGGACCGCTCGAAGGATTGAGCATGCTGCTGCAAGCCCAGCTGGACCTCCTCCGGCAATAACAATGTCACAATCCATTCAGCTTAGATACAATAAGTAGTCTGAAGTGTTGTATTAAGCAAGCCAATATGGATCCCCTGGGCGAGTCAGTAATGATGTAGAACTCTTAAAAGATCCTTCCAGTGTTCAGGTGGTTGCGCAGGATCTGCTTCGGGTGAAGTTGTGGGCAGCCCAATGCGCTGCAGCGATATGAGAGCCACTGTTTTGGAAATCTCAGACAAGTCTGAGACAACACCAGACAACTTTAGCACTTCAATTGGTGCGCTCGTGGGATGCAGCAGCACGGAATGTTAAGCTGGCCACGTCTCGTCGTTTCAGCTTCCTTCCGAGCCTAGACAGCTTCCGACTTCCCTCGACGAGGAAACTGCTGCTGTGGGAAACTGATTTCAAAAGACAGCTGAACGAGAAGGATCCCTTGAACAAGTATTTGAGGGTAGGAACTGCAGTTTGAGCGTCTGTATTACATTCCAGCAGCACAGGACTGATGCACGCCCTCAAAAGGTAGCATGCACCATCAGTGGCTCAGCCTGGCTAGCCAGGAGACCTGCTGCCGAGTCCACTTTTCTGAATGGTTACCGTAGCATGATCATTTACAACACTCCACATCCAATGTGTGTTAATGGTATTGTATACTATGTACTATAACCGTAGGAATGGATCAAGGAACGCGATCAAACGAGCCGGTGGCCCCTGAGATCTCCAAACAACGAGGAATGTCAACGTCATGTTTGCAACTGTGATGTGCAGTTGTAAGCATGCAAGCATCAGCCCCAATGTGGGCGAAGACAATCTAGCAGCAATGTAGGAAACGAACAACGCGCATGCCTCTTCACGAAACGTGATCATTTGTAGTCCAACACAATCTGGTTTCACGAAATTCAAACAGACAACAGAGCAGTCCAGAGGGCCATCACTGGGCATCAGCATTAGTGCCTCTGGTGCACCCTCTTGATTCGCAGCGATGCCATGCCACTGCCGAGGAAAGGAGGATGCATGTCTCTGTGGAGGCGTATCATCGGCCTGATGCCCCTGCCCAGATCAACTTCCAGTCCCACGTCAGACTGCCAGCAAATATCTCACCGTTCATGACCCTTCTTTGGTTGCATGCACCGGGGCAGCAGCACCCCTTGAAAATCACAAACATTAAAATTTCACTATTACTGGCTCGCTCATGAAACCCAGATTGAAAGAGACTAAAGGATGCATGGCTCATCTGTGTCACTTGCCATGGCTGAATTTCATGTGAGGAACGCCTCATGGCAGTCTCAGCTAGCTGATCCGGCTGGATTCTAGTCAGGCCTAGGCCGGCACCACTTGGCCACGCAGCGCGCCGTTGGGGTACTGCATGTTTACCACAAGCACGTACAGGTCGCCATCATCCGCCCGGTCTTTCAGATCTTTGACATCCTTGTTGCGCAGGGGCCCCTTCAGCTGCGATTTGTCGATGGTACCCGTCACCAGCACACCATTCACCTCCTGCACCAGGCAGCATGCACTCGCTCTAAGACCGGTGCCGTGGATTAAACTGAGAAATGGCCGCCGTGCACGGAAGCCCAGGGTCACTCAGCGGCTGTACATATGTGTTTTCTTGGTATCAAATAGGGCCGGTGCCTTGCATGCCCAGGTCCTGAGTGGGTATGAAAATGCTCGCCTGGCACCTGCAGATTTGTCTCTTCCTTTTGCTCAATGCCACACACACCCAGCAGGCCTCAATGGAAGCACATGATGTGCAGCGCGGCATTTGACTGCCAAATGTCATCAGAGCCTGAGTGCCTCCTTTCGGCCATAAGCTCTTGGCATGCATATGCAATCCTGTTGAATGACATGTGCTTGGGGAATTGCATCTGGCAGCAAGCATAGAGCTGGTCACAGGGTGGTGCACTCACAGTAGAGCTCGGAGATTCAACAGGGCCATACAGGTAGTAGACCAGGTCCCCATTGGAGGCCCTAGGTGCCTGGTGCGCTTCCACGGTGTTGATGTTGCTCAGGTTGAAGACGCTGATAGAATAGTCGCAAGTCCAGGACCTATCATGTCACCTCAACATTACCACTTTTCAACTTTATTACCTCCTGCATGTCCAGACAACTCGCATAAAGAAAATGAAGGCACAAGATTGCAAAGGCCTTGTCATGCTGGAGCCCTTCTTTAGTGTCTTGCAAAGAGAATGGGAACGATTGAACCTGGGAAAGGCAAGGAAATATTGTATCAAGTCATTTCTTGATGCACCTGTCGTGCTGGCTGAATGTGAAGTCAGCTGTGCCATGGGCATTGGTGTTGACAGGCGGGATGACTTCTGATCCCAGGAGCGTGGCGTGGTATTTTGCTGTATTCTGCATGCCACAGAAACTTCATCTTGACATTGCTGACACACTGATGACAATCGCAAAGTCAGTGATAAGCACCGCAAACCCATTTTATCTCCGTAAGACTCTAAGTGTGCTGTTTGAACAGGATCATGCGTGTCTTGCTAGGAAGTTCAAATGCAGTTCCTCGGAAAGGACAACTGCTGCGTATTGGCACGTGCACAAATATGTGGGTGCTAGCACGAGCGCAGTTGCAAGACAGCGTTTTAACGTCGCACCTGGGCTCGAACTAGGCTTGGGGGTGGGCACAGCAGCACCAAAAGCAGAGGCAACAAGGTCCCACGCGTAGCCGACCGGGCCTGTCGACAATCCATCGTATGACAAGGCTGCGTGAGGAGACCTCCTTGGCTTGTAGTTCCCAGGGCCAATGTATTCTACAGAGCTCTCGCCTTTTACTTCAGCGAAGGCGGTCCTTGCAAGTGCGCCACAGATTTGGTTCTCAATGAAGCAGTGTGCCGGAACTGACCAATCGGGCAGCCTGCACGTGGCGTTGTCTTCTACAGTGCCTCATCGTTTGCTCCAAGGTGTGCACAATGGCTGATGAAGGCACCAAAAGTGGACTTCATTATTATTGTGGATGTCATGTGAGATGTATTTCACTCAGTGCAGCTGCGAGGGCCGAAGGCCTTGGCAGACCCAAAATAAACTATCATGCACTGCAGTTACTCCAATCATCCGCTGCTCACACATTGAGTCTGAGGTTTTGCCGGTGCTCTCAACACAGCAACAAAGAGGAGCAGAGCTTGGTCCACCAACTTGGACATGACTTGCAGAAAGTATCTCAAAGAACAATCTATCACAACGATGCATGTCTTGGCTTCCTGTACATGGAGAAAGTGCGTTTCATTTTCACATTATCATCGTGATCATTATGATGGCAAGGTGCCCAGTGGAAATTAAATTCCTCTATGACTACCTTTTTGCTGTGGCCCATCATCACCACGTTCTCCAGAATTTTGGCGGCCGGCAGCGGCCAGTATTCTAGAGAATTACCTCCCACAAATGAAGGCCTGTTTGAGTCCAGAGTTCCCTTGGGTGCTGCTCAGGGCCCTTGCCAGAGCAGCTCGTGGCAAAGCTATCATTTTGCAGTCTGCATTACATGTTGTGATCATTAAAACCCCTAAGAAAAACAGCACGGGATCCCCCACTATACCGAGTTCCATTAGCTGTGCGGCACTGCATGTCGCAGCAAATTAGGCAGCTACCAGTTTTCTCGACCTGCCATGGTTTGTACGAGGCCTCTTTCGACTTGCTGTTTGCCCTGCACCCAATATTAACGTTGTAGTAATTATCACACTATTTCTGGAAGGCGACACCTTCAGCCAAGCAAAGCAAGAGCTGCGGCAGTTATACAACTGTCCAAACTGAGCATTGGCGTTCTATGCCACTCACCTGCTCTTCATGTTGTGCTGTGGCCCATCATGGTGCTGGTGAAGCAGCAGGTCCAGGTATTGGAGACGGGGCAGCAGGCTTAGGAGAAGGACTTGCTGCAGCGGCTGCACTGGGCGAAGGAGAGGGAGGCAGCTTGGGAGGGGCAGCCGGCACCGGGGAGGGGCTTGCTGCAGCAGCTGCCTTGGGAGCCGCGGCAGGCACAGGGGCAGGACTTGGTGGAGCAGCGGTCTTAGGAGCCGGAACAGGCTCAGGAACCGGACTCTGTGCAGCAGCTGGCTTGGGTGCCGGGACAGGAGGAGGCACTTTCTGCGACTGAGCGGCAGCCGCAGGCTTAGCAGGCACCGGCCCCAGCGCTGGAGCAGGAGCTGGTGGCAGATAACATGCGCTGATGCTTGTCGGCACTAGCTCGCCGCGCAGCTCCCCGTTGGGGTTCTGTGCTGTGACCACCAGGACGTACAGGTCGCCGTCATCGGCACGATCCCTCATGTCTTTGACGCCCTTGCCGTGCAGGGGCCCCTTGAACTGCGCTGGGTTGATGGTGCCCGCCAGGAACACGCCGTTGACACCCTGCATCAGACACATGATGCACATGTCCTCAGGTGGCGAACACATGTCATGCTTTTCTGAGACTCATTGAACTGCCGTCATTTTGAGCCTTCCGCTTTGGAATGGCAGATTGACCTGGGCTCTGAGTACAGGCGTACAGAAGTAAATCTTCTAAGCATGGCCAGTCTTGCATGCAAAGACAAGTGTGGTGGACAAAATATATCCCTCCGAATGCATGATGAAAGTAATTATAAGAATTTTTGGTTCTCCAGTGCTTCGGCAGCTACTTTGCCTGCTGTCAACGGTCAGAAACGGTTCCCAAATGATTTTAAATATCAGATCATTCTCATCCTTTTTGAGTCCATATCTGCTGCACATCAATTTTTGTTGTGTCTAGGAGTGCTGCACTCACCGGAAGGCTGGGATTCTCAACAGGGCCGTAGAAATAGTAGACCAGATCGCCGATAGAGGCCCTTGGTGCCTGATGTACTTCCACGCTGAGGATGTTGCTTGCATTGAAGATGGATATGTTGTAGTCGCCTGTCCAGGTACTGCAACAATAAAGTGACTGCCATCAATCAATAGGGGTGCGTCCAGAGCTGCTGCATGCCTATTCCTGTTGAAAAGGGTTTGCCGGTTAACCATGATGCTGTAAATCTGCAGGCCTGTCCAGTTTCATTTTCGCCTCCCAAGGGCATCCCTTTACCAAAGAAAAAGGAAGCAGCATGACCCAGGGGGCTGGCGAACCTGTCACTTTGAGTGAAAGCCAAGTCAGCAAGGCCGCGGGCATTGGTGTTGACATGCGGGGCGACAACTTCTGAACCCAGGAGTGGCGCGCAGTAGCTTTCTGTCGAGGTCTGCAGTGCAGTACATTAAACTTCTTGAGTACATTATGCGAACGATTTCAAATCCCCTCGTTCTGAGAGGAATTCCATTTTCAGCACTTCCGATGCAGTCCTTTAGGTTGGAACATGAGGTGTACTGCTTCGTCACGAGGCATGTTGGTGTACAAAGGCTGCGCATCCCGAGAGGTTGTAATAAGAATCTGTCGGGCATATTGCCTTACCTGGGCACGAGCTGAGTGTGGGTACAACAAAACCATGAGCAAAGGCACCAAAACCCGGCAACCCTTCTGACGCTTCATGACGAGGCTCCGAGTCACTGAACCTCGTCCACTTGCAGATCTCAGGGCGATTTATCAAGAACAATTTCAAGAGGACAAAGGGCGAGCTGATAAGAATACGAAGACACGATTCCATCACTGCAATTGCGGTCCTATGGACTGGGGACATTAGGTGTGCAGCAACGTCCGACGGCGTCACGATCGTACGAGGTCTGCATCGATGTGCAAAGGGTGCGCAGCCCGTACGTTTGAAGTTTCAAACTGTCGTAGAGAGTATCTCACCTGGCCACGAGCTGCGTGTGGGCACAACAACAGCAACACCAAGAGCAAAGCCAAAGTCCGACAAGCCCGCTGACGCTTCATGACGAGGCTCTTAGTCACGAAACCTCGTCCACGTGCAGGTCAGGACGCTCTTTCAGGCACCACTTTCGAAACTCGAAGGCCGAGCTGGCGAAGTAGAGTTGTATTTTCGGCAGATATGCAGGGAATACATTTGGCCAACGACGGAAACCAACAAGCAGGGTGCTAACAAGTGGCGACCTGGAACATGTAATCGGCCAACATTCACTGAGAAGGGAAATTTGTGGCAGACAGAATTGCAGGATCTATGAAGGAACAAGCAGGACTCTCCACATGTACACCAGCTGTGAACTGCGCCTTGCAGTTGCCAGCTTTAAAGCTGGCCAGTATGTATGTGCACAACCTATGCGCCCAAAAGATGGACACCCCTTAATGTGGGATGTACCAGCCCTACTATATGAAAAGCCCTGGCTTACAGTTAAAGACTTTGAACAAATATGTTGGCAACTGACACCGTGTGACACCGGTGACCGAGTGACTCTTGATGTTGCCATGCAGTTGCAGGCAAGTACAAAGCATGCAAATTGCGCCGGCGCACCAGCACCCATGATCAACATGCCACTTCACCAGATTGGACCTAATGCGGCTGCAAGACTCAAACATATAATGTACAAATTACATGTTGCTTCCTTCACATGAAGCTGCCCCAAGCTGAGGGTTGCGGATCTTCAATTCTAGAAGACTAGTCGTCAGAGGTGTGGCCGGCGCCTGCTCCAGCTGTAGAGCCCGCCCCCATCTGCTGATCCAAACGTCCCTGTCAGACTTGATCACTCTGCACAACATCCAGTAACTGAGATTTCATCCTCCAAGTAAAAACACCATTAGAATGCATGCTAAGCTTACCGCGGTAAGAGGAGCGCTAGGGCCGGGCAGTCCCGCCTCCATGTCCTGCAGCATTCAGACCTTTTATTTCCTCACCCTGGTTCAGGACCAGACGTCTCTGCTCCTTCTTGGAGTGTGCGCATGCATTTAGGTTTTTGACCCATGTCAGGTTATCTATGTTGCTGAGGCATACCATTGAGTAGATTCCCAGGAAATGGACCAGAGGGCGCATCTCCCTGGTGAGAGGCACACTCGGGTGGTCGCGCTCGTGGATGAACTGCGCTGCCCACTGCAGCCCCTTCGCTTCGGTAGCAATCTCGACGTTTAGGGCTGTCAGCACGTACGCAGCAATGGTATCGGCTTTGAGCGAGGTGACAATGACAATGCACGTCTCCACCACAAAGAAAATGGCGGCCAGGGCTACAGAAGCCCGCCACGACATCTGTACACAGCAGACAAGTTGGGATTTTGCGCTGCACAATTCCAACACTGGTGCAGAATCACTGTGTCAATCAAATTCAAAACATCATTGGAATACAAAGCTGATTATTGTGCACTTATAAGTGCACTCCCTCAAGCGCGCAGCGGCGCAAGCGCCCTCCGCAGCATTGATTGAAGCGGAATGGATGGAGAAGGCGTAGGGAATCAAGCTGAATATTGTCATTGACGAATGCAGAGCGCGCGCAGTGGCCCATCCACACAATGAGAATGCCGCAATGCAGAAGGTGTGGTAGGAGGTGGCCAATATGCTTTGGTAACCTTCCAGCATCTCTTTAGGTAGTATTCTCTGGTACTTTACGAGGGTGTCGGTGAACACATATTTGAAAGTCTGGATCAGGACCAGTGTAGCACAGATAGCCAGCATGTTGCCTATCCCAAAGGTGATTGTGACCTTCCAGGAGTAGGGAGATTGTTCCCCATGCACTCCCACAGCCTAAAGACAGCGCTCCCAATCTGGAGTATTGGACGCCTGTATGGACAGAGCGCACGACAAGTCCTCAATGTTGCAAGGACAAGGCCGACTTTCATCATGAAAACATTGCGCTGCCAAAACCAGAAGCTGCTAGCTGCTCACCTCCAGCATGGCACGGGAGCTTAGTTCACTGCTCAAGCTTGCGCCTGCAATGGCCAGTCCTGCACAGCAATGTGAGACCATGTCAGGTGTTTAAAGACATGGTGAGACCTTTCTTGGGATGGAAGAAGGCATAGCTCTGTCATGTTTCTCCATTGAACTATGGCGCCTTGATACCCAGGGCTTCAGGGAACTGTATTGACAAGACAACAGCACATCACTCGATGCTCCAACTTGGTGCTGCCCAAGGGTGGGAAAGCAGCACAAGTCTCTGGCCGACCGTCTTCTAGGAGAAGTATGCATGCAAGCAAAACCTGCGCAGGTTTTCAGGGCTACACTGGCACACTACACGTGAAGGTCTTAGCACACAAGCATACCAATTCCTGCAGGTGGGTGTGCACAGAGGGCAAAGTCGGCATCTGTGAGCGTGTATGTCGTCGTGACATGTTGGTCCTTCACAAATGATTCGTGGCAGACAGCGATGAGTGCCACCGCCAAGATCAGTAGAAAGATCTGCCAATACTCTTGTGTAACCCAGACTAACCAGGTTTCCGGACCTGCAGTCAGCATAGTTGCTCCTTGAATTGTCAAGCACCTCCTTCATTATAACGATCATATTCGTCCATGCAGACTTTGTCTGAAAGCGACACATCAAATGCTTCAGGACTGTGACTGGAGTCTTACTCATGACTGGACGGCGCCTTTCCTGTTGGACAACACACGTCTTGCTCTCAGTCCTTCCACCAAAAAAGACCCCCCAAGAGCGACCGAAAATTTCAAATGGCGTGTGCAGGCAACGTACCGCCCTTTGCTCCGTCGTTTCTAGATTTTCTCCAGCAGGATCCGACATTGTGATCCCCGGAAATTTGACTGCCTTCCCCTTACTGCGTCTTAGCAACTGGCGTACCTTACACGCTGCTAGGTTTCATGTGAATCAAGTCCTCGGAAAAGAAGACACAAAAGAGGGACCATCGGCAAGGGGCGTCAACGGTCTATAGTCTGGGAAAGGCCTTCACGTCAACAACGTTGTTCAGCATGACAGGTCGTCACCTCCGTCTGGACCCCTCCCATAAAGTTGAAGTGTTGTGGGAACTGTTGGCACACGGTTGCGCCCTAGCCAAATGATGCATCACAGCAGATGTATTCCTAGAGAGTGTGACTGCGGTGGACAGACAGTGCCTCCATGGTTTATCCTTTGCTTGATAGGCCTTTCTATGAGCAGTAGAGGGATGTCCAGGTACAGGTTCATATGGCCTGCCTGCCCACTCAGGATAGTTTACTCCATACAAAATGGTAAGTGGCACACTAGATTTTAATGCAGCAAACTGAAAGATCTTCTTCTATCAGCGAGCGTGTGTGTGTGGTGGAACGAGATATCCAGTGATTGTTAAGCCGCCATGCCCATGGGCAATCGCTCGCGAGCAGGAACCCCAAACACAGCTGTAGCAGTAGCACAGTTCCTGGCTCAGCATAGGCGCATCTGGAGAAGACAAGGCCTTTGAAGATTTATTTGATTATGGTGCCAGATGAGGTACTCGAGCGGGCAACTGTCGTGTTCCTGAGGCAGAAGCCTTGACAGGCTCAGGAGACCATACAAATACTGTCACAATTGAATGCCCTAAGGCAGCTGCAACCAGGGGACTCTGAATTTATCCAGACACGTTTAGAGTCTTTTGCTGCAAGAGCTCGTTCAGGGGGACTTGGGAATTACTTCCATATTCAGGATATTCGAGAGGGCATTGTAACCCTCACATGGTGTGCTACCTGCATAGAGGGACCTTAAGGGCCGTTAGGCAGCCAGCACAATAAGTGCGCAAGGTGAGCCCTAGCCGACCCACATCCCTGCTACCAGGCAATACCACTTGATAAATCAAGTCCATTGGGCCCATCTGGCACTACATGAATGCGTACCCTGCTTGCATGTTTGGGGTATCATTGCCCACAAGTTTACAAGATCTCACTTGTGGAATGCATATGTGGCAAAGTGATCATATTAATCTCTATCCTTGCGCTCTTTACCCACAGTTCAGCTGTTTCTGATATGTTGAATTTCATGAGTTTGTGTGAAGGTCCTGCAGTTGTTTAAGGAGCTGGAGCCTGCGGTAAATCTGCTGGGCGCAGCAGCAGCCCTTATGGCGGCCCTGGACTTGCGCACAGCCACAGGCCGCCTGACTCACATGCTTCCATCCAGTGTGTCACCCAGGCACAAACATGGCAGCTATGCAGGTGGGGCTGGCTAGTTCTTCCAGCTTGACAGGATGGCAATCTGCCACTCATCACGACAGGTCACACAATGCCAAAATACAACATCTCTTTTGTGTCACAGGCGCGCATCGGTGCAAAAATTTAATCTTGTGATTGGCCCTTACCACCCTGTGTGATCTTTCTGCTTCTGGGCTCATGTCTTGTGACATATCCATGTCGAGTACTTTAGTCAGCACTCACTGTCTAGGAAGCGACGGTTGCTCATAAATTGTCCTTCATATTTTGCCAAGCAAGAGCTGGATGGATCTTCTTTGTGTACACTTACTAAGATAAGTGTACAACTAGCGTTCTGGAGTGGATAAAACCTAAAGGGGGAAAAACCTAGAATCTAGGACAATTTTGTATGGGAGATGTCCGCCTAGTGTATGTGCAAGGGTCGTTAGGGCCAGCTCCGGAAAACAGGGCATTTTAGCTTCCTAGTACCTTCCCTGATTTTGGCCAAAATTAAAAATCGTAGTTTTATAATTTCTTTCCCTTTTTTTACCCTCGAATTATTTTTGATCCTACTATCCAACCCTAAACTATTGTTTATTCTCCCCTGAAACCCTACTGTATTACCCCTGAAACCCTAAGATGACATAATCGCAGAGAATGTGCTGGACGCCGCCAATATAAGTGGTTTGGCATATGGGCACTGCTATCCAGGCTTGATGGCTATTCCATTCCGTCTCGTTAAGTGTACACCCCACATGTGCCCATCCATGGGCGCGCCCCTAATCTCGTTCATACCCAGAAGCAAGCAGAGAAACCGCCTTTGTGCGCAAGCAATACTGCGACAGTTGAAAATATAAAGTTTTGGTATGCAGGAGATCGGTGGTAGAGGGAAAGAAGCATGCAGTAGATAGCAGCAATGAGCGCCAATCCTGGCACATCATCACATCTGATGTGTAGCCCGGAAGCACACACTACCATCGGCGGCTGTGGGGAGCTAGTTGCCGCCAAACTTGGCCTCCCTAATAAGGAACCATTGCAACACTGCTCTTAGCACGGTGCGACAAGCAAGACACTAACAGAGCAGGGGCTCTCTTGGACCATAAAGCAATCTGCACGTGTCCATAGTGGCCGATGTGAAGTTTTCTCCATTCATGGAGCTGGAAAGATACCTACTGTAGAAGATGGTTGAAGGGACTCGTGCGGCTAAAAATGTACCAAAGCTTTACTACATAGGTGTCTTGGGTGACTCAGCTCAGCATGTGCATCAGACTCGTTCTGACTTGTGTGGATGGGCTGCTCTGCTTACTATGTTCCACTCTGTGGTTGTGGTGGTGGCTCTATGGAGTTTGTACTTCCAACGGTGGCACATCTCTTATCGCAGGATGGATGTCTCCAGGTTCTCTGTATATGATGCTAGGAATTGACTCTGACAAAATAAAATATAGACAACAGTATCAGAGGCCGTGTCAGAGGCCGTGTCAGTCTTACGTGGCAATGAACGTGTGTCTGGCCGACTGACTGATGTGAAGGACTTATTGGGTGTGGTTGCAGGTTGTAGGGCTCATACGGCTGGCAGCGCCGGCCCGGCCAGGATGACCGTGTGGGCAAGGCAGCGCTGAAGTAAAGCTAGGTGCTACCGGCTGTGTTGTTGACGGACAGCTCCGATGTTGTGCAGCTGGTCCCAGGATTGCTGCTAGGCATCACCTGCAGGGTGGTAATCGATGGCAACAAGCTCGCGCACCGAAACATGTTCTGGCGCATGCCTCTGCCAACCTCCACTACAGGTGCACCTAGCCAGCCCCTTTTTTTGGCTCGGCTGCTCATAACAAGAATCGGCACGTAGAATGTTTGGGTTCTCTTTTCCGTGGTGGCGGTCACTCCATCATCAACTCATATCCACCATCTTAACGTCTAAGACTACAGCTTGCACATAATAATAATAATAATAATAATAGCAATAATCTTGTATGAGGCAAACCCGAAGCCTATCGGTCGTAGGGCATACACAGGTCCGTCTGCAGCACATGCAGTTTTAAAAACCTGGTGGAAACCAGTGCCATCATGGGAACTAATTGATTAAATATTGCTGGCAACAGTGTCTATAAAGAGCAGTCAAAAGTGAGCTGGCATTGCAGAAGCAACCATAGTGCTTTTTGGTAGGATTACAAGGCCCCCTTGAGGCGCGCTGTGCGAGAAGGTGCTCACCAAATTTAGTGCATTGCTGGCACTGAGGCCTCTCAATGGTGCCTGGTCAAAGATGTGGGGCCAGATGTTGAGTGATGTTGAGCGCCAGGTATGGGTCTAGCATGCACCTGCCGTCTGTAGCGGATGCAAATCTGTTGTTGCACAGGCCAGGTTATCAGTCATCCCAGATCCAACATGCAGATACCACAAGTGCGCGCAGGGATGAAATAGGCTGCATGCATACATTTCATGTTGCTGCTCGACATATCTGGCCTTGGACACACGAGCACTTTTACATAGAATTCCCACTTATGCACTCATTATTGAATGAACGCCAATACAAATGGCTCTTCCACCCCGAGACATCAACACACAACATGCCCAGGGCAACCAGACATGCAATGTCAGCTGTACATATCCACGCCAGCATTCCTGCCACTCTTATTCTTCCACATTGGCAAAAGCTGCCAACAAAGAGCACAATTGCCCACATTAATAATCTTTAGGCAGACCGAAAAGAGCTGCCACTTGATTCCAGGACTGTTAAGCGGGCACTTGCAAAAAGTGGCACAAACGGCGCTACAGAGGCCCCATTTCTTATTTTTGATGGACATTCCGAGATAACGAGCACAACACCACTATAGATGTGTGCAAGACAGCCTGGTGAAAAGAACATAAAACACCAGCTCTAGCACGCGACGCACTACCCACCACTTTTGGCGTCTGTCACTTTGCATGGCTCACATATTATTTTATAATATGACGTAACAAGTGCCCAAATTGTGGAAATGTAGAACATACGCATGATGTCTCTATCCAGGCTCAGCTGATAATTATGCAAGGAAGACTCAGCGACCTTACTGCTCCGCTCTGCAACAATATCTTTCCCTTACACATCCCCGTTTTGGGGGAGTAGTCATATGTTGTCAAGCTGACACTGACATTCTCATGGCATCAGCTGAAAGAATGTAAATTGGCACAACCTGACGTCATCTCAAGGCTGATGTCAGTCGACACCCTGTAATCTGGTGCAGACAGCGCAAGAGCATCAAGTGGCCTCGGATTGCATGCATGAAAACAGGCACGTGTGAGACACAGCCATCATCTGACGGCAACTCACACCGATGGCAGCTCACACTGGCATAGGCTTGGTGCCGGCTGTCACAATCATCTCCCGCCGTCAAATGGCGTCAGATGGGCCTTGGTGCAGGCTGGCATGCATGTCCAAGTTTGAAGCCTGATGTCAACGTGCGTCTGGGATCGATTGATGCTATTTAAATATGATGCAAACTGGTGGCAGGGACAGGCGTTGGCAAATGGCAATAGTCAAGACTTCTATAAACCGGCACCGCTTAATGCATGGCACGCATTGACACTTGTGTTGAGTGCTGTCAACTGATGTGACAATCTGCATGATGCAAAATAATGTGGTCATGCTTTGCGCCATGTCCTACTACATGTACACCGCAAAACATGTCTATGACATCAAGGCAATAGAACATAGTGGGTGGATATGATAGGATACTATACTAGGTGATCGAGGTCGAATCCCGTCTGTCAATTTTTTTTTTCCTTTTTGGATTTGGCAGCATGCAGCCTGTGCAAACTGGCATCGAAACTGCTCTGGCATCAGGTGGGTGTCAGCAAACGGCAGATGCCAGCATGTGCCGGATTGATCCATGTGGCAGCTGGCGCCATCGGATCCCTCTATCACCCTTCGTTGTTTGTGCATAGGCATCATTTGCTGTCAAATGTGCCGGTGTCGGTGCAGCGTCACCTGTCAGCCTGTGCAGCTAGCGCAAGGCGACGTCGATGCCGAGCAGACGCAAAGCGACTTCGTGATCAAATTCGCATCAGTCAACAGCAGTGCAGCGATCGTACAGTTTGCTAGGCGTGCAAGGATGCATGAGACGGCGTTCGTGTATGTTGTTGCTTTCTGGTGTCTGTGCCTTCCTCTCAACGTCTTTTACAAGGGAGGTCAGACACAAGATGCTATCCTCTTAAAATAGATCGGCAACTGACGCCCTCGTCCACGTGACGAAAAATAACTACTCCCCCAAAACGGGGATGGCAACACACCTTGCAAAATGTGTGGCGTTTCTGATGCATGGCAACACACCAGCAGCCACAGTTCAACAGCCAAGTAATACTGCTAGTAATAGCATCACACAAGAGGTTGTTCTAGATGTGCCTGGCCGTATTTAATCCTCATGGAGAATGTTCTTCCTGCTGTGTCCTTCAGCACACCTCATAGCCTGCGCAAAAGTCCCTTCAATATTACACTTCAAGATTGCATGCCCACAACTTGCGCGACAGGAGGAAGTGTAGCTCCGTTGAGACACAGCTGCACAGTGGACGCGGCCAGCTGACCTTGATACTCGGGTAACTGCAATGCCAGCCTTGCGTATCTCACAATGTCTCTCGCCTGCGGCCTTTCAATGGCGTGCTTCTTACCGCCGCCTGTGTACACACATTCTGCTCTTTGATGGTCATTGCAAGGAGTTGGATGAGGAGTACTGAGATGCAAAAGACTGACCTCTGTTGGCCAGTCGCCTCCTGATCAACTCTCGGCGGAGGAACAATTTGTCCAGCTGCCGCACAGCTTTCAAAAATCTGTCTGCGCAGCTGAGCCAATCCTGGAGCTCCTTGGAAAGATGGGGGTGATCGGCAGGGTTGTACTTGAAATTGCTCAGATCTGCACCAGGATGGTCAGTTCAAAGGCAGGACTAAGTCTGACTTGCTGCAAGTGCCGAAAGATGAAGCGCACCAAAACCAGCATCCTTTGCCTCTGATTTCATATGCTTGTGTGCAGCCAGATAGTCACGGAGAATCTCCATATTTTTCCAAAGTGTGGGCATACCTGCAAGATCTAATCTCCCTCTTCCTCTGCTTCTCGGTCCAAGAGAGATTCTTCCACTGCACAAACCCCGAATGATTTTATGCTTGAAAACACTCAGGTGCTAGGAGCTCTTCCCACTCTACAATAAACTTACCTGGTTGAGGAGAATTCCATAGCTTACGCCACATGGCCCCACGGACTCGTAAGTTAAACCAAAGCAAGGTGCCGTGCATTCATGTACGGAAATTAACAAAAAGAAACTGACGATCCACGCACACAAGAAAGAAAGAGAGAAGGGAACGCATCACCCGGTCCCCCCGCCCAGAGGGGGAACCAGACCACCTGCGTACGGGCCAAGCGGAAGCTGAGCGGGAGCATCAGCCTGATGCCATCAGGGTGTCATGTTGGATGCACTTCAGAGACGTTGTCGTTTCTCAGAGGTATTTCACGGACAGCAATGTGCATGAGAGGCGTACAGCAGTGAAACGTAAATGGACCCAGCTTAGCACCAACGGCAGCACCACGCGTAGGGTCAGGACCTCTAATGGCAAGTTGGCATTCCAACTGCAGGACTTGGCAGTGTTCCTTGCATTCTTCAAGGTAATGTGTGATGAACTATCCTGTCGCACCAAGGACAAGCTTTGAGGCGACGTGAGGGATTTCTATTTTCTATTGAGCACGGTACTACTGTTTTGCCTTGCAAGATGGACACATTTTTTACCTGCCGTTGCTCTTTGCAGCACGATGAGGAGGGTACAAGCGAGCGACAGTCAGAAGAACATTGGAAAGATGTCGCCGCTCTTCTTTGGCGTGGTCAGATTGAGGCATTCTCCGAGCAGGAGCAGTTGGATATTGCAAAGGCTCTGAAGAGTGCTTTCCCCAAATGACATGGTAAAGTTTCTCGATACAGGTGGGCTTCTAGAACTCGGGATGTTTCATAAGAATCCACTTGGATTGTAGCAGGTGTAGGGAATGCACTTCGACAATAACTACCTTGATCCCCTGACTTGCAGTGAGGAATGTCTGGGAGCAGCCTGCTGAAGGCAAAACCCTGAAGCAAAGATCAGCATCTTCTCGCGCTGGCTCAAACCGCGCAGCATCAATTCACATTCCCTCAGGAGCTCCTGCCAATGGCACTGGTGCGCCAATGAACGCCAGCAAAACCACCAACTGCTTGAGTGTCACAGTTTCCGATATTTCAAGCATCAAATTCCCTTTCAGCACTCTATTGTGATAATGTCTTGCATAGCTGTTTGCCAGGGCAATGCTGACTAGCTTTGGCTGCGTTTTGTTTTGCAGAGGTCAACAGTGCAGGTGCCTTAGCTTCCATAGAGCCGGCTAGCTCTGCCATGCAATTTTTTGGCCAGCTGCTTGAGGAATTGCTTCCTGCCGGCGGGGAAAGTCAGCACAAGTTATTGGATGTTTTGACAGATGGTGGCCAGAAGCGGGGCACAGCAACACTTGCCGGCCCAGATGCAGTATTTCACAATCGCCGTATATGGCCAGAGTTTGCTGTGGTGGGGCAGCTCAGCATCACTGATGAAGCAGCCGCTCAATCGCAGATGGCATGGATGAGTGACACTGCTGAGACCTCGGAAGGAGTCACTCCTGTATCAGCTAACTTCCCAGGCAGCATGATTGCCGTGCCCTTGCGTTGCCTGCGGCTGGGGGTTGAGCCGCCAACTATGGCGGCGCCATCCCAGCATTTGAGCACCAGTGGGGCCCTGGCGGTTAGCCACTCCGGTGCGCCCTGCATTTGTCTGCAGCACTCAACCTGGTTTAATCTAAGCTATTCTGATGGATCACAGATTTGCTGCGCATGAAAGCCCCGTTTGATGCTTGAACAGGCAGAAACTGCCCAGTTGCCAGAGTCGATACAAACCAGCAGCTCGCAGATGGCATGCGCTGTCACAGCAACCTCCTCTAAAAAGTAATGCGCACAGGTCTCAAGGAGATATAGGCGCAGCAGCTGCAAGTCCAGAAGATGGTCATGAGGTGATCACACATGCAGAGCTTGACTTATTTGTATGCACTTCCAAAGTCAGGGCACAAGTCTCAGGGTGCGATCTTCTGGTACCTGATGTGTTGAGTGACCGCGCAGATAAGTGCACAGCCCCCCGAGAATGATGACAACAGAAGTGAAGATGACGATGGACCTCATATTGGTAAGACGCCATCGATCTCTTTCAAAGGGCTGTTCACGTTATTGCCAATGGGAACCTGCACCGGTTGACATGCCTGATATTGCTGATCAGCTGCCTTAGCCTGCTTTGTTTTCTTACAGATCATGATGCATGGTTGGCCGAGAGGCGAAGCAAAGTGCCAGGACTAGCTTGCGCCTGGTTTGAGGGTCCAATGAACTATTGTGGGATCCACACACAGTCGCAATTGGTTCCTTGTGTGGGGGGTCCATTCAAGGAATATTTGTGGGAACGCTGTGACATCACCAGCACACCAACACTACAAATTTTGTCCATGACAGCCTGGGAACGGCAGAAACACCATTGCTGACATGCTGTGCATGACTACAAGCTTTGACATTTTTTTGGCACGCTATATGGCATGCATATAAGGTGATCATATGCAAAAATCATTGAGGCGAGCAGATTATATTTTCCCAGGACCAAGCTGATAGCAAGGCAGGAAAGACTGCGTGATCTCAAAGACTATATTGCTCCATCCTGCAATGATGCCTTTTCCTTGCATTGCAAGCTGCGGCTGCAGCCTGATTTGACGCACAGCAACACAGCCGCATCCACAGTCCATTGCCCCATGATTATTCTTTATGACTCTGGCAACCTTCAATTTTTTGATGTAATTATTTGCTGTATCTACGCACCGCTTGGCCTGCGCAAACATTCCCCTTCAAGTACAAAAAGGCAAACTTACAGGCCCACACTTTGCGCTGAGAGGAGGACTATAAGTGTGAAAACAGTCTGTAGACAGCTGCACAGTGAGACCGCTCAGCTGACCTTTATAGTCCCTCAATGACCTAGCATATCTCTCCATGGCCCTCAACTGCGGCATCATGATGGCGTGCTTCTTGCCGCTGCCTGTGGACACACATGTTGCTCTTTCACGGATGAGGAGACTTAACCTGGGAAGTAAGAACACTCAGGTGCTAAAGACTGACCTTTAGTGGCCAGTCGACTCCTGATCTGCCCTCGGCGGATGAGCAGGTTGTCCAGCTGCACCACAACGCTCGCAAATTTGTTTGCGAAGCCAAGCCACTCCTTGAGTTCGTTGGGAAGATGGGTGTGGTCGGCAGGGTCGTACTTGAAATTGTATGCCGCAGCAGGCTAACTCGCCTGCCACCACATGCTCCTATATACACACTGCCTGTGCTGTCTGTTTCTGGAGCCAAGGGCGGCAAAAAATTACAATGAGAGAGCGAACCCGAAGGTGCATTCTCTCTGGAGAATTTGATACAATCTCCTCATGCCTGACAACAAGCTGCGGCAGCTCTGGCCACTGTACACTTCCATATGGTCACCCTTGTACCAAGCCGCCGCCAAGAAACTACAATCCATGGTATCCACAGGGATGTATCTTTAGGGGGGGTGACGGCTGGGGTCCTCCTGCACCAGCGTTATCGCATTACTGAAGACTGCGCACAGTATGGCATGCTCAATGTGAAAATCTTGTCGGGACTATGCACATGGTGCATGCCACGACAGATCATGGCATGCATGCATGATGTCATCGTATTTCCTTTTGGAAGGAAATGCCAATGCTCCAAACATTACACATGAGCCACCAGACAAATTAGGATGACTATTATCAACTCACCCTCTTGTCAAGTGATGCACTGGCTCATCACGTCCCTGGCGTGGGACCAGGCACTGGCCCAGTGTGGGGTGCAGCAGCTAATTTGGGCGCAGCACTCACAGCAGGAGCAGCAATCGGAGCAGCAGGGTGCTGAGGTGCAGGAGCGGGCACTGGCCCCGGCCTTGGCTGAGGATCTGGAACTGCTGCAGCAGACGAGGTGGTGTTGTTGGCCAGCGCCACCTGGCTGCGCAGCAGGCCGTTGGGGTACTCGATGGTGGTGACCAGGACGTACATGTCCCCATTGGCCGAGCGCGTGATGAACTCGTTCAGATCTTTTCCGTTCATTGGCCCCTTGCTCAGGCCTTTGCGCGTCATTGTGCCTGTTGCCAGCGTGCCATTCACCTCCTGCGCACATCATGTTATCTGGTCAGCTGCATGTTAGATTGTTCTTTGCAGTGCCACTCTGATGGATCTATGGTGTCAGTCTGATCTCATATTGGCCTCACCTACAAGGGGCTGTACTACCAAGGAGCTGCCTGGAAGCAGTGTGATCCATTCTCCACAGGGCCTGTATTGAGTGCGATATTGCAACAAAGCTACAGGTGCAGAGCACAAAATCTTCCTGTTGCATTTCTTTGCTGCTGTGATCTTCAGGCCTGAGCACCATCAGTGACTGGGGCCCCATGCGAAGCAATCAGCAGTTGCACATCTTTTGAAGCCGCAGCATAACCTGCAGAGAAATTTTTGTTGGTGTTAACTATATGGCGCTCTTTTAAGGGGCTCACATGGTTCAGGCCATGTGCAGAAGGTCCCCACAGGGTGGCCACCCTGTCGCCGTCCTGTCCCTCATGAGCTTGGTGCACGTCAACTTCCACCAGGTGGTTGATCCCGTAGAGGCTGATGGTGTAGGCTGCATAGTCATCCTTGTGGTGCTTGAAGTGGTAGACAATGAAGTCCACCTCGCCATCGGCGGAGGTGTTGACTGGGGGCACCACCTGGTTGCCTGTCAGCATGGCCGTCAGATTGGTTGGGGTTCCCTGCACCCAGCATTGCCAAGCATGACATTTGCCAGTGACGCAGCAGCAAAGCAGAGCATGATCTGCAGCCTGATCTTCTACTTCAGTTGCTGAGATGGTTTGAAATAACCTTCAATCACAGGAAGGCCGCTGCATCTTTTTGTTTTGGACACTTGTGAATACTTCACTGCTGTGTACCCAAGATCATTGCGTCCTTAGTCTTTCATTTTGAAAATATTCCGTCTGGTAATGGAGGTCAACGAGTCAACGATGTATTCTTTCCATCAAAATTTATGCCATACCTATGCCATGGCAGTGTGCTTTCCGAGTGAAGTATCCTAAGAGGATATTAAAACTGCTGACTCATCAGATGTCTGGCTTGCAATAGTAGTTGCGAGAGAGGCTGGAAACCACACCGTCGCATCCGATCTTGCATTTGCCTGCCCCCAGAGCACGCAGGACGAGAGCACCACCACCACAGAAAACCGACTCCGTTTCCGCGCAAGACCCATCGGATTGACTCCAGGTTCCGATTGGCCGACAAGCTAAGATCGAGATGGATCACGTCTTCACAGTCGGATGTGTGAAAGACCGCTTCACGAGGATTCTGCCCTTGGTTTTGTAAATGGACGCCGAAGGCAAACGCACAGGGAGGAGGACTGCTGGCACCACGTGCATGCACGCACCTAGTTTGGTGTTCATGAGATCAAGAATGCAGTGACCACATTCAAGAAACAGATGATACATGCAGTCCCTGATGTCTTTTGTCTCTTGATCTTATGCAGTGCACTTGCCTACGGCTTCACTTCCCAGCTAGCATGGCATATGACTATTCAGCATTAATGGATGTCACATCAGGTGGAGTGTTCTGGCTGCACTTTCAAGCGCGCATTGAATATCAAAAAAATCACAGACCACAGCCTTTCTGAATGTCAGGCTTTGCAGCGCACAAAAGATGCTGAGCATCGTAAAGAAAGTATCACGCATGCACCCATGGCAAGGTTTGGCAGGACAGCGACACCGGATTTAGTTTCTGCGCACTTGTTGGCAACACAAGCAACATTATCCAGCCCATCATTCCAGCGTCAACATTGATAATCAGTATTTTGCTTCCATTGCAGCATTGATAAACCACAGCTCATTGCGAATATTGCGTTCCCGCTGTTGTACATGACTAGATGTACAAGTGTGAGAAGCCAAGATATCCAACAGGCTCCCTTCATGCAATGCCCTGCTCTTGAGATTCCAAAGACAAAATTCTGGTATATGCAAGATTGCTGTCATCCACTTCCCTACAAAATCATGTGCCCTCTTGCCACAATGCAGGCAAGACAGTCTTCAGCTACATTGAGTTCTCCCATTGAATGCTGCTACAGAGCAGCAGCATGTCGCTTGGGTGCACAGTTTTGGCCACCAATCACACAGAGCGCCTCACAACTGCGCCAGGTCATCAAACATGTGGCAAAGAATATTGCATGCATGGCGCAGTGACCGGTGCTCACAAACCTGTCGACATTGGAAGGTGAGGTACGGCAAATGCATTGCAGTCATCCGCAGTCACTGCTAGGATGCACAAGCTTACCAGACTTGCTGGCTGCTACAACAAGTAAAGAGCAGGGAACTCATCAACCCGAGTTCCCTGCAGAGAGTTCCTTGCAGAGGGCAGCTCAAAGGGGAGGATGTGTCTTTCTTGTGGCCTGCAGAGGGCAGCTCAGGGGGAGGTCTCATTCTTCCGGTGCACTTGGCCACGCAGCAGGCCGTTGGGGTGGTCAGTGGTCGTCACCAGGACGTACACATCGTCGTCCTTCATGCGCTGCACAAGATCATGTGCATCCTTGCCCTTCATAGGACCCGTGAAATCGCTGGTGGTCAGGTTGCCCGCCTTCAGCACCCCATTCACTGGCTGCACGCACCGCACATATCTTCTCCTTAGATCAAGCCGAACAAATGCGCAATCATTCGAATTCTTTTAAATCTAAAGTGCAGTTATCAGGGAATGCGAGCGGCCTGATGAGAGGCCTGCCTGCCAAGAATTGCAGGATATGAAGGACACAAATGAAGGACTGCAGGGCTGGTGACAGGAATGATCACATGGCAATGCAATGATGGCATTGCTTTCACTGAAATGCCACAAGAGCTCTGTATTTCAGTTCAGAGGCGACATGAAAAAGGCACACAGCCCCTATACTTGAAAACGTGGCATAAGTGAACTGTATTGTGAGCTTCTTGCGGACAGCCAAAAGCACCGAACGCAACCGCCAGCATTCTGGCAACTCTTGACTGACAATGTGAGCTTTGTGCATTGTTTCAGCCGTCCAACACTAGAATCCATGTCATGCATGGCCCAATATCTGTCACCCAAAACCTTGCATGCATGCCTGGCTTCCTCCCTGTGAATGACATGCGGGCCATGTTGCTTCCCTGATGAAAACTTTTGGCCTTGTTTGCATCAAAGCCTGTTCCTGGCAGATGACATGCAGGGACATGCTGACCTGGGGCGCGCCATTTGGCTCAGGGCCATAGAGTGTGGCGATCTCGTCTCCGGGTTGGCCCGGGGGGGCCTGGCGCATGTCGACCTCCACAAGATGGTCCACATCAAAGAGGGAAATGTTGTAGGTGATGGTGTCGGTCTTGTCCTTCTTGCCCTTCTTGTGATGGACCATGAAGTCAGCCTCCCCATGTGCCGTGGTGTTCACTGGGGGAACCATCTGGTCCCCCGTCAGGATGGCAACATAGGTGCCTTGAGATTTCTGCAAGCAGCGCACTGTGTCAGTCATTGACAGTCTCAAGATGTGCGGCATAGCAAGATGCCAAATGGCATCCCAGTAATTCTTTCACATGCATGCATCTGCTGAAACATTACAGGTGAACCTCAGTCGTGGCATGTGGGGTTGCTTGTGAGAACCTGGTAATCCACAGGCTGCTATGAATGTACAGCAGACCTTGTGAGTCTTGAAATGCATGGACAGGCTTCATTGATGCCAGCCATTGAAGTGCTACCGTTCAAGTGTGCAGGAATGGCACGTCATGGTCATACTTTGCCACAATGGTGCATAACAGCCTCATTCATATGCTTCACAGACAACTCCATCTGCTTTCCCTTCACGTTAGGTTTTACTGCATGCGTGTTAGTGAAGGATGTACAGGAAGAGAAACGTAGAGAAGCTCCGCTGAGTCATTCGTGTGCATCTTAAATGGCCAAGACGAGCACAGTCAACGGATGTGAGACAACGTACATCTTCGTTTTTCTTCTTCTTGGCGGCTGCTTGCCACAGGACGCAAAGCAGCAGCGGTAGCAGCAAGGCGCACGGCCGGCTTCGCCTCTGAACGCGACTCGCCATTCCGGTCACGGGGTGCCTGCAGGTCTCGCACTAAAAGGCAGGAATCTTAGTGACGACGACCTAGAAGAGCAAATGCTGAATTTCAGCTGGTTTCCAAGTGATCCGGAGGAGACACTATTTATAGATGCACACACATCATTGGACTGCGGGATTGCGAGGAGATGCTTCGAGGTCCAGTCGGCCATTAGTCACCTGTCGACTCAGCGGGAATGGAAAAATCTCACACGTGTCGGCCAGCCAACGTGCGTCACTGAAGTCGCCATCTGGCAACTGTACCGTCCGTGAGTATAAGGAGAGGAGATCTGCGATTTTCGGGAGACTGAAGGTTTATTCGCTTGAGTAATAACACTGTGTTCCTCTGCACACTCGATCGAAGGTCTGGGTGCTCGCAGCTTCTTCCTTGACCGCTCCGAGACGTGACGCCCCTGGGAGCCAGCAGTGTCTGGGGAGGCGACCTGCCAACCCTTCAATCTCATAAGGACCGGATAGAGTGGCTGGAAATATCTTCGACGTAGGCCGCCGGGAACTTCTGCTAGCTTCCCCACTATCTTCCACGGGAGACAGCTGGCGTTTGCCGTGAATGTCGTCAGGACCGTGAAGAAAAATCAGCCGGTGTCTTGGGCAGCTGCACGGCACAGCATAGACTACGCAACGAGCTTCAGCAGCGTGCATGCGTCGGGGAGATTGGGTGTCGCCGAGTAAGCTGTCGCAGGCAGAGCTCTGACAGTCGAGCCAGCAGGAAATTTGCAGCGTTGACGTTATCGCAACGAAAGATATGCTAAGGCAGAGGAGAGTTGCAGCACTTCTCGGTATCTGCCTCAGCACTCTAGTGCTCTCAGGAGTAGGGCAGGTGATCGTCTGCCATCTGTCGTGCAAACGTGGCAGAGTGAGCAGGGCTGCTGTTGCTCTGTCATTCTATCTCAGCGAAAAGCTGCTTTGATCACTGCTGTTACGATTGTTGACCATGTAGATTCCTCTGCAGGTTAGCGCAGCCCGCAATCTCCAGCTTCTATCAGGTAAGTCTGCGCTCCAGAAATATCATGCTCGGCGGCTGCTGCAGACACAACCCAGCCTTGGCATCACCGGGGGTTCCAACCCGCTGAACAGCAATGCTGTGAGTGGTGGCCTGAACACAGGTCTGCACCGCGTTGATCTCTGCTCTGTAGAACTCTATTTATTCATCTCTGGATTTCCTGTTCGCTGTATACAGCAGAATGTCAGTCTCTTTCTGGGCTCCATGGCGCAACCTGGACTGTTTACAGTTACTGGACAGAGTTCGGATGAGAGTTACCATGCAAGCCCAGTGTGAAGACTGGCCTAGCTCGAGCCGTTCCATCATAATGAGATCTTGTGCTGCAACTGTAAGGAGGACTGTGTGGCTGTGCAGGATCTAGCAGCAACAGCATTCTGGGGAGCGGTGGCGCAAACACTGGTGCGACAAAGACAACTACGGGGGAGTTTTCTGGGTCGACAGGTAGCCAGTCTTCCTCCAGTGGGAGCCTGCTAGATGCAGTGCAGAACGGATCCATCAACCCTTCACCGCCCCCTCTTAACCCAGGTGAGCTCCTCAACATTCATCCCTGTTTGATCAACCCCAATAAACACAAGTGCGGGTCAGGTATCCACAGCTGGCTGTTCTGCTGTGCTTGGAGCTCATTATGAGACCTGCTTGCATCCTCATGGAGCAAATCAAGCCCAACGCTAATGAGGCAAAGTAGCACCACTGTGTTGAGACTGGAATGTCCTTGATTAGCTAGGATTCATCTCCAAGTACTGCATGCTAGAACTGTTCTCTGCTGCATTGCAATGTTGTGGGGCAAAGGCTCTTTGTGCAGAGAGCGACGTCCTACTATAGCCCACAAGTACACAGTGAAGAATGATTTACCAACACTGAGCCTTGTGCAGGCCTGACGGGCATGACATCCCCACCACTGGCAAACCAGCAGCCGCAGCTGAACTACAACCCTCTGAGCGGCTTCAATTCCGGCAGCGGTCGTCACTTGCGCGTTTATGGCGCCTGATGTAATTTCTCCACATGCCAGCACCTGCTGATCAGGTGCATCCTCAAGCCTGGTTTGCTGTCACCTGCCCGCACATGCTATCAAGCAAAAGCAGGCATTGCCAAATGCTATAACTTCTGGAGGTAGCCAGGAAAGGGCTTTGTTGGTGTTGAAAGGAAAGTCTGCTGCTGCAGGGAGTCAAGCCTGGTTGCAGAGAAGCTGCTGGTCGAGATGATTTTTCTGCGGCCACGGGAGCTGCACACAGAGAGCTTTTCTGAGGGCACATGCTGGCAGCGGTGCGAAAGGAATGTAAACTGCACAAAGCCTGCACTGGCGCAGTGGGAAGCAGAGATAATGGCGGACTCATCTTGATCGCGGATTGCTTTCAAGCTGATACATATTCACATTAGATAACGAGGCACCTCCCTCGTTTGAGAAAGCAGGTCTCTGCTTGCAGAGAGCATGACCACAGTTGACCACCAGGAAAGGGGTCAGAATGTGTGTGGCATCAGTAAAGAAGGCCCAGAACTACTGAGAGGCCAGAGCTTTCACATCGAGTTGAGCGCATTGCATGTCGCCAGCATGGAAACCCATGCAAAGGCCTGCAAAAGCTGAACGATGTTTGCGAATGATGGCGCAGACCTCTATGACCCTTGTCTGGCAAGGGTGTGAATGCATGCATTCTCAAGTCCTTGGGATCGCAGGCTAAATTTTGAGCAATTCGTTCGATGTACCTGCTTTGTGACGATGTTCATGCTCCGATTTAAAGCCGTGCCACGGGCACATGTTTTGAGTTGGGACATCCGGAAAAGTGAGGGGTGTGGCCTTGCATTGGGACTTTGGCATGTTCAGGGTCACAGTACAGAAGGACTAGATTTGCCTGTGGGCCTGCTGTGTGTGGCAAGTGTTTATCTGCTAATTTAATGTCCTGGACCTGTAATGCCGACTTCCAGGCTGATCACAGCATATCATTCATCAACCTTGCAGCCATCTAATTTAATTTAATTTGGGGAAACACTCCTTCCCCGTACAGGCTAAATCTTTCCCATTGGGCACAAATCTCTGCTCTTACTGACAATCCCGGCTTCACAATACACTTCACGCACACATGCCAATTTCGCCCCCAACAACTGCTAGTTGCTTAACAATGTCCTCAGTCAGTTGTGCATTCATCAACCATCATCTGCTCAGTGATTGCGAGTGTGCGTCACTAGCAGGGCTATATTCCCCTTCTGTTGACAGCCAAGTCTCGGTCAAAGCTGCATTTTGCAGCAGCTCTGGATTCTTGACTGCACTGTTGGTATCAGGTGACGTGGCAGAGGGCGCAGGAATGAGCCAGAGGCAGGCCTTGGCGTCAAGTCAAACCTGCACAGAAAACAGCTAATCCATTGGTGGGCTATGAAACCTGCGGCATGCTCTTAATGCTACCGGGGCAACGCAGCCTGCACCTGTCCATCATGCTGGTCATTCCCCGCGAAAGCAAGGGCTGGGAACATATTCCTTTTGGATAGTGCATTGGGAAAATGTGACCAGACACAATGGATCTGAATGTTAGCCACAGCCAGCAAGCTCTGGAATGCACCTCACCGCGTGCAGGAACAAATAAAGTCCAGCGCAACCGAATCGCACACAAGATAATGCTTGCAGGTATAATGTTTCATGGCCCAGCATTGTCACGTCCGCCCAGCCAGGAAGCAACAAGCGCTAAGGTACACACGTGATGAGGTGCATGTCATCCTGGACAATGTCGGTGCCAGAATCGGCATCGGGCACAAGTGATGTCCAGCTGCGCGAGGATGCGCCCAGGTGCTGACCGGCTTCCAGCAGCCGCGCTGCGCGCCGCCCAGAAGCTGTGTCCAGCAGCCTGATCAGACCGTGCAGCTCATCGCCCTTCCACCACACTGCCATGATCTGCATGCACCATGGCGGCATCCCTCGCTTGGTTTCCGTTGAGCAGCGTTCCAGCTCTTTTTGCATGATTTCAGGCTTGCTGGTGAGATCAAGCTGGCGAAGAGCGGTCCAACATGAGATCTAAACGTCCAGGTTTGGCTAGGAGAGATTGCAAATACAGATGCACGCCATCAGCTCAGTCCACACAGACACAAGTTTTCAACCTCAGCAAAATAATATATCGAGAGGGTGTCTCTCAAAGGAGGCACCTGGTGACTGACTGCTGAGGGGTTCAGAGATTGGAAAGAGCTAGAAGTAATGTTGGGGTGTGTCAGCTCTCCGAATGCATTTCCTGGCAGTATCAGCTCCTGGTGATATCGCTGCACCTCCCTGACCAATGTTTCCTACACTGCAGTGGTCACTGTAAGCGGTCTTGTCAATTGACATTTGTGTGGTCATCATCATGAATATTTGGAAGGACAGCGTCGGACCTTGCTGTAACACCGCCTGTTGATGGTAATCTTGTCGGCATGTGCTAGAATTCCTGCCGAAGAACAGGATAACTTTGAAGTCACAGTGATCCTCGCACTGCAGCAGGTGGGAAAGGCTTCCAGGTATCTACGTTCAATGAGAGTACGATGCTGGCTCATAACCTGTTAAGTAGAAATCGTTTCTGGGGAATTCTTCTCCGTGAGCACTTGAAGTTTCCTGCGCCGCAAAGACAATCTTCAGACATCGCACATCTGCAGAGTCCCCCGGAAGTTTGCCAGCCATGATGATAAGCCAACATTTAAACAAAAAAGTTCTTTTGAATGCGACATTTACCCCATTGTTGGCTTTTGCGGCACAAACAGTACTTCGTTGGTATGAAGATGACTGGTCAGATGGAAGTTCTATATGCTCCTCCGGGTATTTGTCGATGCATCGTAGACATCCAATCATAACATCACTCTGGTTTTCCTCTATGGAATGCGATGCAAGATAAATGCGGATAGGTCTTGTGCGGGTCTGCGCCAGGTGTAACTGTGCGCCCTGCCAAGAAAAGGGACCGTTACACGTGATCAGCTGCTGATGTCAACATCAGCACCTCTTGTCGTTTCCCAACTCATATGGCCAGGCAACTGTTTATTGGGCATATCAGGACAAGGAAAAGAGTAGACATTTGAATATCAGAGTTTCCAAAGCACCAGTCCCAAGCCACGGCAACTGGCAGGCATCTAATCTGGCGTCCAGGGCACAAGATCAAGAGATACAGTAGGACAATCAAGGGTGTGCGAGCGCCAGAAGAGAAAGGGCTGCCTCAGCACAACACTGCACTGCACAAACACTGCAACTGGAAATACAACAAGTCCTACCGGCCCAGGTTCATAACAGGGCACTGCATGGAGCAGATAATGCTCAATTCGCATGAGGACTGCAGATGGATTGAAATACTATAGAAGCTCGGCAGTGTTCAGAGCAAGTTGAGCGCTCAAAAGTTTGGCATGCTGCCGTCCAGTACGATACAAGACAGGCTCTCAAATATAAGGTTTTTTTTTGCTGGCCGCCGCCGTTGCCGGGGGCAGAAATGAAATGTACATACCGCAAAAATGCATAAACCCTACTCCAACACCCTTAAATCCTACTTTCCTCGGCGACGGCGACCGTCCCGGGGACAGCCAAAAAATCCTCCATGGCTCTCAAGGCACGCTGGCCTGCAGAGAGCCCTGCACCACTTACATCCACAGCCACATGTTGACTGCCTTGAATCTGCCCCTCGTGACTCAGGATCAATCCCGTAAACAATTTTCATTTACTCGGACCTGTGGCAGGAGTAGGTTGCAAAGAGGTTTGGTTCACCTCGGTCCCACTCTCAAACACAACTTTGTTCCAAAAGCAACAGATACTGTTATATCATGTGGCCTTGAAGAGAATGGCAAACTGAATTGTTTCAGCCTGACAGGGGCAGCATGTTTGCTTTGCGTCAAGTAGCGGAGAAACACCAGTAAGTCTGCCTATTTTGCTGCAGCTCAATATGTCTGTATGTGACTCCGGTACATCATCAGCATGATGTACCTTGCGAATTGCCCGCGGGCAGCCAGTGGATACAAGACACACAAAAAACAGAAGCCGCTCAGGACAGCAAATACTATATGACCGCCAATCAGGATGCCGTTAGTTATCGCCCCTAGTGTGCGTCCTAATGTCCTGTTAAAGGTCCTCAAGTACATAGGGGCGGCGCCTCCTGCAGGCACCGCGGCCCATCAGTCACATGATGATAACAGGGTCACTCTGTGCTTTAGATGCACTCCTTGCAGCCTTTCCTCTTTCAGAAGTTTGGTGTAACACCAGGAGCAAGTGCTGGCAAGAATGAATGATAGGCAGCCATACCAAAGCATATGCCCTTGAAGCTGCCAACCTCGCATGGCTCCAACCATGGCTCTGCTGACTGAAATGGGATGACTTTCCAATTTGCGACAGAAATCCGCGTCACAGGAACGTGAAGGACTTGCAGCTGGAGCTGCGCTGACACAGCAGCTCTCATTAGACACCTCAGGCCCCTTTTTTGAGCATCATCAGGTACTTGGTCTTTGTCTGCTTGAGGTGCCACCGCAAACAGACCAAAGATGCAGGCATGCCCACCTCGATGTTGCCGGACCACGTCATAGCTTTCAAGAGCTCCGCCAGGGACCGCGTCTCATCCCAGGTCCTGTTGAAAAACTGCACTTTGACCAGTGCTTCACCAGCCGGAAGAGAGACCTACTCAGTCACCACAAGTTTTTAGAAAAGTGGCACTCTCGAGCCACCCTAAAGTTTCTGCACAAAGCAAATCCAGGCAACAATTGGGAGAGAGAGAGTAGTGAATCACGTTTGTGTCTCCTACTTCCACCTGCTTTTTATCAACAATCATGATGTCGGAGTAATCCACATGAGCACTGTTGCCAACGCCCATCACAAAGGCACACAAGTCTCTGAAATCTAATGCCCTGAATGATCGCAATAAAGTGCTCCTCAGAAAGCCCGGGGTGTTCTCATGTGAACAACAGATGAGCACCTTAAAGAAGTCTCTGGCTGCGGAAAACAATCATTTCTGTCTGTGCACTAGACAAACAATGCCACACCTGTTCACAGCAAGCCTAAATGTGACCTCCAGCACCTTGCGATCTGTAGTGATTTTGCTCTGACCATTCTACTCCTGCACATACAAACTTTGAAGTGAGATGAAGTGATGCACAGCAAGGGCCATGTGTCCAGTGTAGCATGGGTTTTCTGGTGGTGGCGCATTCAGGCACTTGGGCGCCCAAAGCATTCAGTCAGGGGATTACTGCATGCGCAGGCATCTGCCAAAATGTCATGAACCAGCGTCGAGCTGTGAGCACAGGTGAAAACACACAAAATTCTTTATGTGCCAGCTCTTCGTCCAGCCATGTGGCACTTATTTTACCCAACGAAGGCACGGAAACAAAGGCCCAAATGGGATTCTTGCCGAGCCTTCTGCTTGTAAACCCTCGCTCAGCAAGCACCAATGACATCGTGTCCCTGCCTCTTCGACTGTGTGCTTTGCTTCTCATGGTCGAAAAGCCACCTTCAACCGTACTGTCCCCTTCCACCAGCAAATTAAAAAAAATCTACTTTTCTCCAGAGCACCTTGAAGAACGTCTGAAGGATTTGGCTCCAACCAACAGGCAGCAAGGCATCAGAAAACACCTCGTCAAGGGTGGATCCGCTTGCCGATGTAGCCAAGGGTTCAGACAGGGCGGGTGTGTTGGCCGCGTCGGCTGAGAGGCCAATGCACAGATATGCTACGAGTAGGACGGCAGTCGCCCTGACGGCCGGCGCCATTGTGACGCCTTACGACTGCCTTCTTTGTGCCAACCTAGCCTCTCTTAGAAGAGAGGGCGAAGGTTTACGCTGTTGTCTTTGTACGCCGAAATTTTGCTGGGTGCTGTTGACTTCAGCGGCCTCCAGCAAGATTGAGAGGAAAAGGATCCCCTCAATGTCCTTATCTGATAAGGAAAAACGCTCTAATGTCCCAGCCAGTCTCGTGAGGTCGCCCAAAGCGAGAGAAAGAAATTTTGTTGGGGTCCTGTTGCGGTTGACAAATTACTGGCGCCTAATTAAGCCTTTCATGCCCTACATGAACAGGGGGTAAATTTATACTTCCTGATTTATTATTATTATTACAGGTCGGCAAACCCGAAGCCAAATGGCCATAGGGCATACACACAGCGTGTCTGCAGCCACACCGTGGGGCCTCTAATCTAGTCTGCAGCCCAGTAGAGTCCTACTAATATATATATCCGGAGAAGTGCACTTCTCACGTGATCAACAACCACAACTAGACAGACCACTAGACAACTAACACTCCCTGTAACAAAGCAGTATCCCTCTGCATTTGACACCCCTGGCCTGCCAGCAACGCAACACCATTTCAGGTGTCGTTGAGGATAGCATGCAGGATACCCAGGGTTGGGCAGACAATCATCACATGCAAACACATGTAAAGTAGGCAAGACTTGCAACACAGTCAAACACAGGCAAGACATACAACACAATCGAAGACAGGCAAGACATGCAACACAGTCAGTCACTGGCAAGCAAAATTGTGCATCACAGACAAAGACAAGCAATGTTTGTCTGCCAGGCAGATGGTACTGATACACACTATTACCTAATAGTCTGAGCTCTATGTGAGACAATGTCAACTAAGTAGCGGTCTACACAACGGTGAATTACAGTGGGATCTGCAGCCGAAGACATGAAGTCATCACGCAATAGGGCAACTGTCCGATGCATGGGAGACAAACTAATGAAGGCTGCAAACAGTGATGCGCCAACCAACTCTCTCAATGAATCTAAGAATGTTGCACGAATGGCTGCATGAGCTAGACAACAAAACAAAGCATGAGGTGCATCCTCAACATGATCATCATTGCGGCAAGTGGGACAGCCTGATGGGCCATCCTCAGCATCTCGATAGTGGCGGTCATGATGATGGCTAGGGAGGTGATGATCCAGCATAGAAGTCCCGGACCGAAACTGAAAGCGGATCATCGCCGCTCGATGCCCATCAGTGTGACGCAGCAAATACTCCTTGAACCCTGTACCCTCAGTGACACTGTTGTACAATCCAAGCCTAGGCTTGGTGGAGAGGGATGATAAGATAAGGGTCAGAAAGCAAGCAGCAATGTTTACTGCATCCATATTACCATTATTATTATTATTATTACAGGTCGGCAAACCCAAAGCCTAATGGCCATAGGGCATACACACAGCGCGTCTGCAGCCACACCATGGGGCCTCTAACCTAGTCTGCAGCCCAGTAGGATCCTACCAATAGTACTGTATGCGAGTATAATGAAGAACAATAATACTTAGGATAATGAAGGCCTAGGCAAACCACTCCACAACTAACACTCCCTGTGACAAAGCAGTATCCCTCTGCATTTGACACCTCTGGCCCGCCAGCAACGCAACACCATTTCAGGTGTCGTTGAGGATAGCATGCAGGATACCCAGGGTTGGGCAGATAAGCAGCACACATGAACACATGCAAAACAGGCAAACACATGCAACATTGTCAAGAAGATGTCAATGTCAATCACAGGGAAATACAACTTGTTGCAAGGAATGCATGACTACCAAGCAATGGAGCTGACACACACTATGAGGTCACACTAAAAAAAACATGAGTCCCTAGTCAAAGTGTCAGCATCACCTAACAAATTGATCTCTACGGGAAACAATTGCAACTAAGTAGCGGTCTACACAGTGGTGAATAATGGTGGGATCTGGAGCCGAAGACATGAAGTCATCACGCAATAAGGCAACGGTCCGAAGCAGTGGAGATAAACTAATGAAGGCTGCAAACAGTGATGCTCCAGCTAACTCTCTCAACGAATCTAAAAATGATGCACGCATGGCTGCATGAGCTACACAGCAAAACAATGCATGAGGTACATCCTCCACAAGATCATCACTGCGGCAAATGGGACAGCCCGATGGGCCATCCACAGCAGTTCTGGAGTGGCGGTCATGATGATGGCTGGGGAAATGATGATCCAGCATAGAAGTCCCTGACCGGAACTGGAAGCGAATCATCGCTGCCCGATGCCCATCAGTGTGACGTAGCAGGTACTCCTTGAACCCTGTACCCTCAGTGACACGGTTGTACAGTCCAAGCCTAGCCTTGGTGGAGAGGGCAGCTGCAACACAAGCGTCGTCCCTCTCCTGAACAGCAGAAGTCAGAGACCGTGCAAAGACAGATCTAGAAAGAGACAATGACTCACGTGGAAAGGACATCAGAGACAGCCAAATCTGATCACAAGTCTGGGTGAACAACTTCCTCTTCCTACCCCTCGTGCCCCTAGGAACTGCCTGAAGGTATAAAACCTTCTCTAAACGACTATCTGCTAAGCTCTCTAACCTATGCTGCCACTTCAACTTCGCAATATCTCTGCGGGAAGTGAGTAAAGACAAGTGCAAGTCACCCCTAACTGCCTCTGATGCTGTCAATGTGGGGCAACCTAATATGAGTCCTGCAACCATAAGCTGCACAGACTCTAAAGCTCTGCAATGCACACTGGAAGGCACAAGCACCTCAGAAGCAAATTCTAGGCATGGACGCAAAGCAGTGAGCATGAGCAAGCGCTTAATGCCCATCGTAAGATGTGCATCTTTCAAAAGGGGCTTCATAGCAGCCACACGCGCATTACCCTGCTTGATAATCCTCTGAAAGTGAGCATCCTGAGAACCGTCTGAAGACACCAGTACTCCTAGGTGCGTATACTCTTCTACTATAGGAATCTCCTGATCTCCCCACATGAATGGCTGTGTCCTATCCTCATCTGGCACCGGACCATACAACATAACTCCACATTTAGGGACATTAGCCCTGTATGTGTACTGTCTAGCATGCTCATAAGAAGGGCCAATCACACTGTCTCGAAGACTCGCAGCGGAGAATGCAATACCAACTAAGTCATCTGCATAAGCTAAGGCAAGAATGCCAGCAAGAAGGGAAGCATGCATGTCTCTACCAGAGTGAACCTTCTCTAAAAGCTCATTCTCAAAAATGGCATACAGAGTGGGCGACAAAGGGTCCCCCTGAGCAACCCCCTGCTGGATGGGAAAGTACTGAGACTCATGGCCGTTCACAAGCACCCTGCTCTGTGTGTCGGCGTAAAGGTTCCTAAGTACCCTCCAGAATTTACCTCTAATCCCCATATCCCACAGCTTATAAAACAACCCATCTCTCCACACTGTATCAAACGCCTTCGCCACATCCCTAAAAAATATGTACGTGGGCAACCCCTGTCTAATGCGGTTCTGAATGATCTCAGACAAGCTAAATATGTGATCAACACAACCTCTACCCCGGCGAAAACCGGCCTGACATGTATGTAGGCTACCGTGTGCATCAAGCCATGACATCAAACGTGTGTTTAATATCATGGTGTAGAATTTACCGACGACATCAAGCAGGGTGATGCCGCGGTAGTTGCCAGGATCCGCACGGTCTCCCGTCTTGAAAAGGTTGACAATGTCGCCAGCCCGCCAGTGCTGTGGTACACACTCAGTCTCCCACAACACAGAGACAAGGCAGTGGAACATGGAAGTGAATGCAGACCCCCCGTGCTTAAGCAACTCGTTCACAAGGCCGTTACTAGTGCCGGCCTTGTGACAAGCGAGTTGCTTAAGTGCGCGGTCAATCTCAGCAACACAAGGCACAGCATCAAGAACATCATCAGCATGCTCTGGCTCAGGTGACAATGCAGCAAACTCTGCAACTCTAGCAGTGACATGGTGAAAGTGAGCCTCATCAAACTCCTGAGCATCACTCTGAACTGGGCAACCTAACTGGTGGTAGTGATCAGCAAAGACACGGGTGATGCCGGCATCAGAATGTGCAGTGTGGCCATCAGATGCGCGCGCCTTCGTGACATGATTCGCATTGCCGGGCGGGGCTTTGCCAGCGGTCCTCCAGCGAATAGAGGCCCAGAAATCTTTGGCAAGCCCTTCCCGGAAGCGGTCAGAACACGTGCGCATCTGCTCTTGCCAGAGTTGCCTCTTCTGCTGACGTACATGCTCCTTCACCCGAGTACGGGCTGCCTTCCACCTGGCACACAAGCCAGACCACAAAGCAGAACCAGAAAGCTGAGCTGTACGCGCAGCCGAATAAGCTGCGCGCCTCTGGTCAATCAAGGTACGCAACTCTGCAGACCACCATGGTACTGCTGGTCTACGGCCAGCAGTACGCCTACCAAGAACTAACTCAGCACTCTGAGACAGAACACGCTCAAACTCTGACACAACCAATCTAGTGACAAGAGCAGGGTCATGAGCATGAGCATACTGGACATCCTGAAGCACACTCTGGAAAACAGGCAAATGTGAACGTAACTCACTGAGGTACTCAATCCTAACAACCTCATCACGCAAACGGCTAACTCTATACCGCAGTCTAGCAGGAGCAACAACAGGACGGTGTGCTTTTGCTCGCATAGAGAGCAAACAGTGCACCAAATAATGGTCTGACAAATCTGAGGTGGAAACATCTAGCACAGACCCTGAGGAGAGCGTGTCACTATCAACTAACATGTAATCAATGACAGACTGCTCCGAGCGAGACAACCTGCAACGCGTCCATGCAGGCTCCCTGGAAAACTTCCTGCCGTTCAGAGCGTACATGTCTGAAGCATGCAAAAAGTTGACCAGGCGCTTACCGTTCGCGTTGCAGGTTGCCTCACCGAACTGGCCGACAACGTCGAAGGATGCAGTCGCGCATCCGACCCGCGCGTTGAAGTCTCCAAGGACCATGACTCGGCCCTTCCCTTGAAAGCCTGCAACATCATCCAGAAGGAAGTCATAATGTTTCTCTTCAATGGCAGCAGGCGAAGGAGTCATGTACACACAGCCGATATATAGATCCCTCTGCCCCCTATGACCATGCACTCTCAACCAAGTACTCTCAGGGTGGGAACAACCCTCACAAATCTCAATCTCAGGTATGAGTGCAAGCGTAACTAAAAACCCAACACCCCCTTTTGACCGACCCGTACGGGGCCGCCCAAACCATCTAAAGCCGGGGACAGCAACAACAGAGGCAGCATGTTCATGTGACTCCTGCACTGCCACAATGTGCAGGCCCTTGTCACGTAAGATGCTACCTATCTCGAGCTGTTTACGTTCACTGTTCAAACCCTCAACATTCCATGTGCCAATAGACAACTGCATGCAAGGACGAGTGTGAGGAGAGGGCCCAGGGCGCGGGGATGGAATGTCAAGCAGAGGCTGAAGAGGTTGGCGGACAAGTCTGGGGTCTCTTGGCGGGCAGAAGTCTCCACTGTGATGAAGGACACAACGCCAACCATATGCTCTCCGCATGGCCTTCGAGGCCAGAACCACTCCATGCACAGCAACCAATGCAGACACCTGCCGTGGTAGTGCAATGTGTACCGAGGTCTTCTTCCTGCGCATCGCACCAGACCCAAAGCCTGTTAGGCCAATGTCATTGAGGCACAAGCGAATCTGAACATAGTCCAGACTCTGCTGTACCCCAAACACAGTGACATGCACCCTGAAAGAATCTCCAAAAGCAGCATATCTGCCCCGGAGGTCACTCTCTGACAGTCTCAAGTCACAAAGTAAGTGTGGGTGCACAGAATACAAGAGTGTGGGGTCAGCGAGATCCCGTCTTGATGGCCCACTCGAGCTGGACCTGCTAGAAGCAGCTACCAACGGGCAAGAGCTGTGAGGACCACCGAGGTTTAAGGAAGACGCATCAGATCCACTCAGGCAACTGTGCAAAGCAGAGAAAATACGTCCATCATTAGGCCTTCGGCCAGTACTGGAACGCGGGTGCACACCCTTCTTGTGCCGGGCTAGGTGCCGCCCCCTCAAATAGGCAATCGTCATCGTGTGTTTGGGTTGTGGGTGTGTCCACAAATGTGGATTGGCCGTGGATATCTCAAAACTGCTCCCCCTGGGTTGGCTCCTGATGAAGACCCTACAGCGCTTCTGAGAACCAAACCCCTAATATCTTTTTGATGACGACCAAAAACGAGACCCTGCAGGGCACACCGCACAGAGTGAAACAACCTGTGAGCTGACAATTGCTGAGGACATAGCAGAGCAAACAAGCACTCATCATTTGCAACAAAAGGAGGTCACAACACGTCGAAAATATCGGAAACACACACAGTAGTCAATACGAGAACAATATAGAAGGTGGACAAGCATTCGATGCCAACACATAGCAAGATGCCCCAACAGCAACAAAGCACCCACTTCTCTTCCTTCGAACAGCACAGACACGACTGAATCCTTTCGTACTCCTGCTTAACTCCCGTCAACAACAGGCCGTACTGTCTCTGAGAGTGTAGGCGAAGGACACAGGAAGGCCATTCCCAGTTTTCGAAGTGGTGGACTTTATCTTTGAATGGGGCCAAGCGAAAGTGGAGGCAACGAATTACTTATCAAACCAGTATGGACATCAATAACACTCACACAGCCAGCAATCGAAACCTAAAAACAGGCAGGCAGTAGCCAACGGCTGATAAGACCGTTAGTGAGGAAGGATCGCCGGGGGAGCTGTGTAAAGCCTTACCACAACCCCAGCTCGCACCTGACAGCCATACCTGTTATTGAAGACTGAAATTGAGTTTAAGCAAGCGCAGAGCAAGCTGACCCCTAGCTCACTGCCAATCGCGAAACACAGTGTCTCTGCCATGCTATCAACGCAGTCTCAGCGCTCCCCAACTCCGGTGAAAGCGTCGCCCTCAGGCTCTATCTCTATCCCTAAGTATATAAAAGGGCGTGTACATGTGTACGAACATGGCGACCACACATAGCTCAACATGTCACAGGCATCCCTGCTCCGTCCCCCCAACGAATAGCACAGCGTATGCCCATACAACTGACACGAAAGAAGCAATACTATGATAAAACCGATAGCTGTCTGAATACTCCATGCAAGATGTTACACTCACTTGATATAAATTCCATATTACCATACAATCCTGAAGATCCAGCAATTTCTACAAACAGGAGAAATATATTTAAATTTGTTGCAGTACATCAGGACAAGGATGAGATTAATCATTTGAATATCAGAGTTCCCAAAGCACCAGAGTGTGCTTTCCCAGACTGCGGCAAATGGCAGGCATCTAATTTGGCATCCAGGGCACTGTATGGTACAGAAATGCTCATTTCTCACGAGAACTGGAGATAGATTGGAACACTTTAAAATTTCGGAAGTGTACAGATTATCAAATTGAGCGCTCAAAAATTTGGAATGATGTTGTCCTGTATGAAACAAGACAGGATCTCAAGGCTCGCTGCCCTGCAGGGAGCCCTGCATAACCTACATAGACGGCCACATATTGACTGATTCAAATCCGCTCCTCTTGACTCAGAATTAACACAGTAAAAACCCATTTACTGTGATCTGTGCCAAGAGTGCGTCGCAAAGATGTCTGGTTCACCATGATCCCTCCCTCAGAACACCTTTGTTCCAAAAGCTGCAGATACTGCAATATTATGTGGTAGAGTTTGGCAAGCAAAATATTGACAGCCTTAACAAGGACAGCATGTTTGCTGCGCATCAAGTAGCCGGAAAAAACAAGTAAGTCTGCCCACTTACTGCATCTTCAAATCACAAAATTAAATCTGCCCACTGTCGATAAATATAGAATATCACCAGCAGGCCTCCTAGGATGGGCCTTGCAACCGCCCTGTAGGTATCTGCCAGATGCAAAACAAACAAACACAAAGAGCTCACCGGCACAGCATGCGCAAAAGGCCTGCCAATCAGGATGATGTGAGCCATCATCCCTTTCATGCGCCAAGATGCCCTTCTCAAGGTCCTGTGAAAATCAGGGAGTGCAGATCCTGCAGGCATGGGCGCCATCATTCACAGTAATATCGTGGTCTCTTTCTAACTTTTACTGGTGCTTGGCGCTCCTTGGAGGCTCTCATGTTTCACTGGTTTGGTGCAACACCAGGACCAGATGCTGCGGTCTGCAAGATGGGATGCGCAGGCAGCCGTACCAATGCAGGAGCCCTTGGAGCTGCCAAGCACGCATGGCCCCTCCAGGGACTCTGGTGCCTGAAACGGAGTGACTCTCGATTCATCCATGGAGATCTTTGTCACAGGGACACAAACGACACGCATATGGATCTGCGCTGACACCGAAACACTCGTTAGACACCCTGAGTTCCTTTTCTAAGCGTCAGGGCGTTAATCTTCGTTCACTTCCAAGCACCACCGCAAGCAGTTTAAGAGGTGCAGGCATGCGCGCCTTCATGTTGCCGGACCGTATCTCTGCTTCCAGATGCTTTGCAAGGGAATGCGTTTCATGGAGACTCATGTTGAGGAATTGCACTTGGACCAGTACTGCCAATTTTATTGAATCCTAAAAGTAGAACACCGCAGTCACCATAGGTTTGATCCTTAGTGGCATTGTACCCAGATCAAATTTCTACACAGAAGGACATCTAGGCACCAATTGGGAAGGAGTCAGTTATATGCATGTTTCACTCATCTACCTGCCCCCCAGCAACATAATTGATGTCCGAATAATCCACATGAGCACTGTTGCCAAGTCCCGCCACTAAGGCAGCCAGGTCTGGGCCGTCCACTTCCCTGAATGATTGCCACACAATGCTCTTCAGACGGCCCAATGTGCTAACGACAGATGCATGACCAAAATCAAAGCAACCTGGCCGCAAAAGCAGTCACTTGTGTCTAAATGCCAGAAAGATATTGCCCCACCTCTCCAAAGCCAGCCAAAGCCTGGCCTCCAGCACATAGCGATCTGCAGTCGATATGCTGTGACCATCCTGCCCCTGCAGACAGAAAATTGAAAGTGAGATGAAATGATGCATCACAGGGGCCATGTGTCCAGCGTGCAGCTTGAAGTCCTGATGGCAGCGCGTTCTTGCAATTGGCCGCCAGAAGATCTCAAATTTTTGGATCTCTGCTTGTGCTGGAAGTGCTTCATACGTGAAAGGCCAGTAGGAGCTGTCAGCTAAATGGGAAGACACCAAGGCCTTTAATCCTAACAATTGTTCGTCCAGCCACGTGACAATCGCGTTACAGCTGCAGAGCAGTGCTGATATCCAAGGCTGACATGGAAATCCTCGTGCCTTTTTTTGTCCTCTGCTTATAAACACTCACAAAGAAAGTGCAAAATAGACCGTTTTCTTGCCTCTTCGACACACTTGCCTTTCAACTGAACTTTACAAACCCAAATCAGTGAAGTGAAGATTACTCATCCCACTCCATGGGACCTTGGAGGCTTTCGAGGGTACGGCCCCTATCAGCAGGCATCGGAAAGCACCTCGTGAAGGGCGAGTTCGTTTGCAGATGCAGCCCAGGGTTCACGCAGGGGGTTGTTATTGGCAGTGTCCGCTGATGTCAACAGGCCAACGCACAGAGTTGCTGCGGACAGGACGGCAATCGCCCTGGCGGCCGGCAGCATTTTCATGACGCCTTAGGACTCCCTCGTTTAGATTTGTGCCCTCCTAGCCGCCTAGAAGAAAGGCAAAGTGCTTACGCCGTTATTTAGGCCAAACTGTTGCCGGTTGCTATTGATCTGAACGGCCTCCAGGAACAGAGAGGGGTCGCCCCGAGATCCTTATCTGGTAGGGAAATGTGCTCGTGTTTCCCAGCCAGTCTCGCTTTCGGAAAGAAGACAGACTTCTCCTGCTTGACTAAGCACTGGCACCTAATCAGGGCCTGCAAGACATGTATGAGCAGGGATATTTTTTATATCCCCCGGATATAAATAAGGCCAGGGAGCAAGGATTGATGTTCTGCTCCATATGACTTATACCAAGTAGTGATGTAATAATGTCTACAATAAGAGGATGACAGGGATTCTGTTGCAGGTGCACTGACAAACAATGTATAGCTGGCGCCCGCTACAAGTCAGCATGCACTTGCAGTAAAGGCATCAGCGATCTTTAATACATATAGACAGCACTATGACTACTCTTGGAAATCTTCAAGGGAAGTGCACGAAGCTCAGCAAGACAGGCTCTCTGCAGCGCTGCAGAGAGCCCTGCAAAACATACATAGACGGCTACATGTCGACTGTCTCAAATCCACTCTTCTTCTCTCAGGATTGAAACGGTCAAACTTCATTTACTGTGATCCGTGGAAGATTGCGTTGCAGGCGTGTTTGCTTCACACTGGTCCTACCCTCAGAAATAACCTTGTTCCAAAAGCAACAGGGTACTGCACTATCATGTGGTAGATATCAGCAAATTCATGCCAGCCTGACAAGGGCAGTGTGTTTGCTGCGCATCGAGTGGCTAGGAAACACCAGCAAGTCTGTCCACTTTACGGCTTCTTCAGATATGCCTTTTCATATATATAATACATCATCATCAGGCCTCCTAGGATGGGGCTTGCAACTTGTGCGTAGGCAATTGACAGACACAAAACACACAAACACAAGAAGGCCACCAGCACAGTGTACGCGGAAAGCCTGCCAGTCAGGATGTCAGCCATCACCCCAATCAGGCGACAAGATGCCTTCTCCACAGACTTGTGCCACTGAGGCAGTGCTGATCCTGCACGCATTGGTCACAAAGACAGCGTGGTCATTTTCTTACTTTCGCAGGTGCTTGGGGCTCCTTGCGGACTTCCAGATTCACTGCTTGGGTGCAACAGCGGGAGCAGATCCTGCAACTTGCAAGATATAATGCAAAGGTAGGCGTACCAATGCAGCAGCCAAAGACGCTGCCAAGTTCGCATGGCCCCTCCCAGCACTCTGGTACCTGATATGGAGTGACTCGCATATTTCCGATGGAAACGCTGCTCACAGGGATAGAGTGGACATGGAAATATATCTGCGCTGACACCGCAGATTTTGTTGGACGCTGCAGGCCACTTCTCGATGCAACAGGTAGTTAGGTCCTCGTCTAATGCAATACCACTGTAAGCAGCTTCATGCATGCACACCATCATGTTGCCGGACTTTATCAGGTCTTCCAGGAGCTTTGCAAGAAAGCGCATCTCATCCAAAGTCTTGGTGAGGAACTGCACTTGGACCAGTGCAGCCGATGTTGTTGATTCCTGGAACAACGCAGTCACCAGAGGTTTTGGATTAGTAGCATTGTGCTAATAATAAGTTTTGACGCAAAGTAATACCAGGCAACAATTGGAAAGGAGTCAGTCATGTCCTTGTTTTGCTCTCCTACCTGCTCCACAGCAACAAAATTGATGTCCGCATAATCCACATGAGCACTGTTGCCAAGACTCACCACAAAGCCCATCATGGCTTTGTTGTCAAATTCCCTAAATGATTGCCATACAGTGCTCCTCAAAAGACCTGATGTATGTCACGTAAAGGATAGGTACATAACCGCATCACAGCAACCTCTGGCTGCGACAGCATCACTTGCATGTCACAAAGATAATGCCGCACCTGTCCAAAGCAAGCAAAAATCCGATCTCCAGCACCATACGATCTGCAGTCAATATGCTGTGACCATCCTGACCCTGCACACACAAAAAGTGAGATGGAATGATGCATCACGGGGGCCATGTGTCCAGCGTGCAGCTTGGATCGTTGATGGCAGTGCCCTCTGGCGGTCGGCCGCCAAAAGCCTCAGCTCATGGGATCTCTGCTTGTGCAGGCAGCGCAGAATACGCCAAAGGCCAGTAAGGAGCTGTGATCATGAACAGAAGACACAAAGGTGTTTGATTGCAGCAACCTTTTGCCCCAGGCTCGTAACAATTGTGTTACGCTTCACTGCGGTGCTAATATCCAAGGATGACATGGATAACCTTGTGCCTTCTTGTGTCCTCTGCTTGTAAATACTCAATCAGCAAGCACAAACCAGACCGTTTCCTGGCCTCTTCGGCACACTTGCTTTTCACTCAAACTGTCCAAACCCAGTGAAGTGAAGAAAACTCACTCTGCTCCAGGGGACCTTGCAAGGCTTTCAAGGGTACGCCTCCTATCAAAAAGCATCTGAAAGCACCTTATGAAGGGCGAACTCGCTTGATGCAGCCCAGGGTTCACGCAGGGAGTTGTTGCAATTGTTGGCAGCGTCGGCTGGCAGGCCAACGCACAGATATGCTGCGAACAGGACGGCAATTGCCGTGGCTGCCGGCAGTATTTTCATTGCGCCTTAGGACTCCCTCGTTTAGGCTTGTGCGATCCTAGCCGCCTAGAAGGAAGGCCATTGTTAAGGCCATACTGTCGCCGGATGCTATTGATCTGAACGGCCCCCAGGAACAGAGAGGGGTCGCCCCGAGATCCGTAGCTGGTAGGTAAATGTCCTCGTGTTTCCCAGCCAGTCTCGCTTTCCGAAGAAGACAGACTTCTCTAGCTTGACAAATTACTGGCGCCTAATCAGGTCCTGCAGGCCATGTGTGATATGAGGTATCTTACATCCCCTGATATGAATGGGGCCAGGAAGCAAGGATCAATGTTCTGCTTCACATTAAGTTATACCAATTTTAAGACTAGCAATGTCTACAATGAGAAGATTACATGATAGTTGCTGCAGTTGCGCTGACAAACAGTGCATTGCTGCCGCCGGCTACAAGTCAGTATGCACAGTTTCCAATGAAGGCATCAGCGCTCTTTCCATACATGGAAGCAGCGCTCCAATCACTCTTGAATATCTTTAAGGGAAGTGCACTAAGCCCTCAATTGACTGACATATTGGTTGTAATACAACCGTGTATATCTGCAGACATCTTTGTGTTCTGGCCATGCGGTGGCTTGGCATTCAGCACTGCAGTACCGCTCTGTGTGGCATCCCCGGCACACCTGCAACCCCCTACTGTCTTACCTACCATGCTTCCTCATTTTTGGATGCTCTTTGAAAACTCGTAACAAGCAGTGTCTGCTGGAGCATTCAAGTGAGCGCAACTACCTTCAGGCGGCTGGCACAGCTCTCTCTGCTCGGCAGCACCTCTGTCGCGCCACAGTGCGCGCAGTCAATGGGACTCCCCTCTCGTGCTACTCGCACCATTGAGCTTATCAGGGGCTTGCTGAGCAGGTCCAACTCCCGCTCCTTGAAAGTTCCCTTGGCGGTGGGGTGGAAGGTGATCAGCTGGCATGCATACACGCGTTCCAATGTGGCCATCAGAAATACCTGCAGATCTGCTTCTGATCCCTCTATCCCAAGTAGACCTGCACGAATAGCACAATGGCATATGATGGTGAAAAAACATCAGCAGCCAAAAATGTGTCCTGTAGGCGTGCCTCACCACCACGGTGAAGGTCTCCTTGACATCCCTGCAAAACACAGAGTATTTGGAATACAGCAAGTCCCTTCACAGATATGGGTGACAATGAGAAGACTGTGCGCACTTTGCGTGTCAACAAACGATGTCCTTGTCCACGTGACACAGTGCCGGCCTGCATCGGCACTGGAGAATGTGTCATCCTCCAGATTGCAGCCAAAGTCATCGACCACCTGCAGTGCACAAAAAGAAAGACTCGCGGGATATCAGAAGGGACCCTTAACCTACCACCTGTCATCATGCGTAAGGTTTGAAGGCTCTACCAAGGACATGAAAGATGCGGTGCCTTACCAGGAAATGTACAGGCTTTGGTGTGGTTGGAAGTGTCAACCGGAAGTATAAATCTGCTGCCTGCCAACATGCACAGCATTTTTTGAAAGGTGGGAAGCCTTGAATCATCTATGGATCCAACACATGCAGGAAATCAACGAAGGGCTGCAAGAAGACTGGATGCATGCATTGAAATGTCAGAGCAGCACCTTCACTGTGGCAAAGCACTTAATGATGTGGGTGACTCCCTTTGCAGCCGTTGAAAGCTGCTTTGCGCGCAGGTTGACATGCGCCTCAGAGGGAAACGCCAGAAACCGGGTACCGAGGATAAAGGGACTTGTGAAAGGACCATCTTGTTCCCGGCTCTTGCACCTGCATGCTAGAGAGGATCTCAGCGCTTCTCATCAAGTGACCCACCTTCAGTAATGAATTAGTAGAAAAAAGTAAAAAATTAGAAAGAAAACAATGATTTAGGGTAGCAAGAGGCTGCCAAAGACCAAAGAGCCTCAGGTGGCTCTCAAGGGTCCCTAAATAGTATTATTAAGAAAATTTATTTTAATAATGATATTAATAATAAATGAAAGCCCTGTGGCAACTGCACATGGAAAGCTTGTAGAAAGAAAGCCCCTCATCCATTCCAGCACAACACAAAAGCCCCAACATCGTTTTCTGGAGTTATTAAGATTGCGGGCTTTCCCCTAACACGCAGGGGATAAGTATTGCTGGGACCCTGTCAACCTATCACCAAAATTGCAGGTATGCAAGGGCCTCCAGCAAAAGTACTAGCATGCATTCCCCCAAGCCAATGCATTGCGTACAGTTGCCGTCCTTTGACTGGCAGTGTCCAGAGAGAACAAGTCCATGGCGCCAGTCCGGTCCTCAGAGCCGTGAAAAGCCGTGAGGCACATCTCACCATTGACAAATGCCCCAACGTTTGGGTTGCAAACAAGTCTTCCACCATTCACCCACTGCAAGCCTTCCCTTGGCTGAGAGCATGCATCCAAAACGGAAGTCCTGCATGGGAAAACACTGGCTTCACGATTTGGAAAAAACCTCTTGAGATATTTTCACTCAAACGTACTTTGAGAAACATACCCGGTGGTTTCAGTGAAGCGCCAAATGTTGACTAGAGGCATGCCGTCATTGTCACGCTCATCCTCCGCTATTGCTGCAAACACTGGTGCATCAACGCCATTAATGATCCTGTGTCCTCTCACGATCAGTGGCGTATGAGATCCTGTGCATTGGAGTTCCTGCAGCAGTACAAGTAATGCGTAATTAACGACTTTGTTGTTGTCTATGATCTTGTGATGCCGCATGGGTTTCTGAAGCAGTCTTACTGTGGCTGTCACTGCAGCACTGTGCGTTTGATGTGAGGTTGAAGGTTCCTATCGATCCCTGCTGGGTACTGCAACAGCACAGTGGCCGCTCATGTACTTTCGCAGCTCCCTCTCGATATTCTCTGCCATTTTGACGCTGCAGGAAGACAAGAAACCTTCTTTTTATAGGAAGGGCTTCGGGTTTCTTGTGGCAGTCATGAAGTTCATACGGCTTTGTCGATACTTGATAACACTGCATGGGTTGGGGCCCTCGCACATGTCTTCTCTGGCCAGTTTGGTCACGCAGGCCGCCATACATGTGTGGCTCCACAAAGTTGGAGTGTCAGTCCCCGGAATGTCATCCATGAGGAGAAATAGAAGGCCTAGAGTGCATACTCGTAGCTCCAGCTGACTGAACGTGGATGATGGAAGATATGGGGCTGTCATAACCAGTCTCAGTGCACTTTCAACCGCCTGCAAACACTCAGGTGGTCACCCGAAAAAACTCCGTAGCACGCAGATCTACAGCCGCCAAGACTTGGGCGATGCTCACCGTGGAGGCTTGCAGCACGTTTACTTGCTGCTTAATGATCAGCAGCAGCATCCTCAGATCTTCGGCCACTGCAAATTTCAGGTGACCTTCGTCTCATTTCGATTGATGCATGTCAAAATTGCTACTGCCCCTTTCGATCCAGTCTCTGAAAGCCGCTACACTCTCCAGGAACCCCGACAAGGCTTGCGTGTCGCAGTCTGTTGCCACGGCCACGGAAATGCCAAACTGCCAGAGCCTGGCCAGCAAATCAACTTCACCTCTATCCTCCATCATTGAGCTCAACTCTTACCCCAAAACTGCGACTTTGTCGCGTGATATATTTTCTGCGATGAGAAGATACTTGACGTTGGCGTTCTCCACGGCCAAGATTTGCTTGTTGGACACGTTCTCATCTTCCGAGGAGACGAAGCATTGCGTAATCACAGGTACGCATGGAAGATATATTCAAGCATCAGAGGACTAAAGCACACACCCGTGTGCTCTCCTAGACCACAGCAAATGGCAGTTCCCCTTCGTGTGCACCATTTATAATCATGCCAACAGAAGTACAAAACATGCACAGATCAGAGCTACCACATCAGCTCGATTTAACAGACCCAAAGAGATACTTCTGCCAATGGCGAAGCGCATGACTGCAAAACAAGTACACCTGTCCAGGACAGACACTTACCGCATAAAGCAAACAAGTTCAAGATATAGCTCACAGCTGCTATCTTGTGGTGCAAGCAAAATGTGATAATAAAAGTGCCTGAAATCAGGATTGACCTAAAAGTGAACAGCCTAAATGTATTCTGACAAGAAAAATTGTGCACACTTTTGAGTGGCAGTGTCTGGTTAGCTATAGCAACATCTGTGCAGCAGTACTTTGCAATGCTCCAATCAGTACCAAAACCAAGAACCAGCAGCATCGAAACAGCTTCGACAGGAAAACATAGAGACATGCCGCCTGATACTTTCGAGTGGAAACCAAAGTGTCCACAATGGAGGCTGAAAGCCTTTAGTGTGCACGGTCCTTGTCATATGCAATTCTACCGATATTGTCAAAAGGCAAAAGCTGAGCGATCAGGAGGGCTGATACGTGCACCTAGCTTATTCCATATCCTGAGCCGCAAATTATTCGATGATGGTCTTCAAGTTATGCCATGCCAATCTCATGGCCGGGCCTGAAGAGCTGCACAACTGCAGCATTTTTCTTGCCCCATAACGCACTGTTTGACATGCAGAGAGTGCACTGGTACATCCTGTAGTGACATGTTCTGGTTTTTTTTTAAGCACAGATGCTGCGTCGTCCTCCCCAGACAAGCCAGAAGCTTCCACCCACTGCACTGCTGCTGATCTATTGGGCCGAGGTATGCTTGCTGCGCTGGCCACCCTTCAAGCTGCCGGTGGCAAGGTCATGATCCTCTACTGATCCCTGGGTCATTCGTGTTGCGCGCGCGATTGTGGCCTCCAGCGATGTGCCCACAACCTGCATGGTATACCACCAGTCTGACACACATCTCCTTGACATCCAATCAGGTGATCTTCACACCCTGCTCATGTTACATCCATTCTTCTGGTCTACGTTCTCACTACAATAAGCCTTCTGCACACCTCTCTGCAGACATCAAAATAGGTATCCAGGATAGGGTTTCGGGTTTTGGTTTATGGTAAACCCCAAACCCCAACCCCTTAAAAATTACACAACAGAAATGCAATATATGGTTGATACCTGGTCGACCAGTGCACTGGCCCAGGCAGGCATGCGCGATGATGGTTCCTCTGACGCGGTTGACATTGAGTCTGAGTCCGCTGTGTCCTCATCGCTGCGCTTGCTCAGTGCAACCAGGTCCACGCCTGCAATGTATGAATCTCCACCAATTATGAAACATCAAAAACTCACGACCTCGTGAGGTCTGTTTTAGTTTTGAAGGTTAGCAGCTGATGATCTGACCGCAAGTTCAACAGGATGATGAAGGCACCCAACTGACCTTTTAAAAGACAAGGACACCACTGCATAGCCTGGACATAGGGATTCAATAGCTATAACAGTGGCAATTAAATATCGAAGGGCTTATGTGTGATCTGTGCTTCACAGTCTCATGTCCAAGCACCTTTTTGCCACTGCAGGACACAGAGACAAGACACCCTGCCTCTGCGGGCCTTTCAGAAGCACGAAACTCTTCTTCACCCAATGGCAAAGGTATAGGAGCGAAGGATGACATCGATTTGTGCCAACCTGTGGAGCAGAGGTAGGAGAAAACATGGGGGTCATCGGCGAGGGTGAGCGCGCCGCGGCGGCCGTCAATAAAGGCTTTGAGGGGGCTGAACTGCGAGCGCAACACCTCCCCGATAGCTCCCTGGTATGACTTCAGGTAGTGGGCCTTCACACTACTGGAGCCTGCAACAACACAAAGATATTTCAAAACTGTCGCCAAAAAAAGCTCGGCTTGAAATCCAGATTCAATCATCTGGTTGTAGCTCAAGCTGTCATGGTCAATTCAAAATGTTTGTCTGAGAGGGTTGCTTAGAGGAAATAGCAGTCTGCACAGCATCACATCTGCAGCCTGGAAAGCTAGCCTTCAGTAGAACAACATGACAACGTTGAAGAAGGCATGAACTTACAACAAGGCGGTCAGTGCACAGGTCAAAACAAAGGGCGCACTGGGCCTGAGGTGCAGTTCCAGTGCGCTTGGCCGCACAACGATGGAGCCCTTGCGGTCCACGATAACTCTTGCGCCAGGCCGCTTGTACAGCCGCACAAATTTGCCCATCCGCGGGACGATATCCGTATCATTGATCACATGCCACGTCTCCGGGACAAGCGCCTCATACTCCCTGCAAGACACAAAAATTATGAGTGACTCTGGACTTCTTATGCTCTCGCTCAATGTGGGATTGCTGCACAGATACTTTATTTAAGGGATTATTGTTTAAGGTTACCCATAATTAAAATAGCCCCTTATTGCAATATGGGTGGCCGAATAGGCCGCATCCTTTGGCCGTCCCTGCAACATCTCAACTTTTGTGCTTTGGCATCCCAAGCATTTCTGCATCTGTTGACATCTAATTCACTTCAGAATCTCATGCGCACCGGGCAAATGCATGGTTGCCAGTGCGAGGGGCGCCAAATGTGTACACCTGGAGGTCCTTCAGACCAAACCTGGACTGAATGTCATATGCTGCCAGCGTTGCTAGTGCACCTCCCAGCGAGTGCCCTGCATGCACAAAATGTGTAGTCATGGATTATGTCATGGATTGCATTGACACCTGGAGTACCTAGGTAATCTTTCTGCTGACGATCATCCAAAGTATGACAGGACACAAATAAACCCAAGAGAGGAAATGGGGCCCAACCTAAACAGGCATGGGGCAATGGAACCTTAAGGTGCCGCCAATGAAGGACAATCATGCATTTTCTGTCGAAGAGAGTTCCTTAAAAAGGGTGAGATGTAGGGGAAGCGGATATGACCTGTCAGGTAGACGTGCCGGTTTGCAGGGGCAAGCTTGCTGTCAGCCAACAGGCTGCCCAAGAAATCAAGGACACGGTCTGCAACGCCGTGCGCGCTCCAGGAGCGCCAGAATCCCTTGTGCACCTTCGGCCGCCTCCCCAGCCACCAGCGCCCTCTCCTGGGGATGTGGTCGGTCTGCCACGCCTGTCAAAAACACTGGAAATCACCGGCGCTTGCAGTGTCGTCTGAATGCACAGAGAATCAGTTGCAGTGGCAGCGCCCTCTGAATGCACTGGAAATCAACAGCAATGGCAGTGTCTTCTGAATGCACTGGAAATGACATGTATCAAAATGACACTTGGCTACCTCGGGGTGCATTCAACTAGTAAGCCGAATGATGTGGCCCCTACGCAAGCTCGAGGGGTGCAAGACCTAGGGTAGCAATATTATAATTATCATTATTGCATGTAGAGACCCTTGGGAGTCAGCTGACAGGGGACTCTAAATCATCTGATTTAGAGTCCCCTGCACCCGAGGCTCATTGATCTTTGGCAGCCTCTTGCTATCCTAAATTATCTCATTGTTTTCTCATAATCCTGCATTTAGTCAAGAACTTTGCAACTCTAATATGATTCTGCTGGATAATATTGAGTGTTGACACAGGAGGCTGAGACACTGGCTGTCTTGCCTGGAGGTCATGCATGGCATTCGTCATGCTGGCAGTGCCGCGGAAGGCCACGACAATGATGTCATCATTCCAGGCAATCAGCACCTGATGATGCATGCATGAATAAACTACCGGACATCTCTTAGGACTCTTACTGTCAGGGAACATGCAGGCATGAAAGGGCATGAAGGCATGCTTCCATGTGTTCGCTTCCTCCACGATCTTTTCGAGCAATGACTACGCCACTGGCAGCAACAATTGAACGACCGGAACCACTGTATCCTATTGTGGACCGGTTTTTTAATTATTATTACTCTTTTTCCAGTCCTCATGGACTAGGTACGTCTTGCAGCACCTTTATGGCATCCCTCCATTCATCTTGATTTTTAGCACTTTCAAATTGGGGATGAGTCAGCACCTTGGTGTCAGGGTCCTCCTCGTGGATGATGTGGGTGTGCTGCAGGTTATAGAAGCTCAGTGCCGTGATAAACATCTCTTCTCTTGTGAGCTCACTGATGGCTGTGCTACTGGATCCAAGCTCTATGTCCTCCTGCTCCTTAGCACCCTGCAATAATATATAGAGGCAACAATTCATCGCCACCCGGACAGCGTAGACTTGTTCGACTGCCTGTCTAGCACAATAGCAGAAGTGCAAGCTGCAGATGGTTTGATACTCTTGGCAGGGGATCTCAATGCTAGGACTGCAGCACTTTTAGATCATGATACCGAAGAATCATGTGGCTGTAGGGGGATACCGGTCCTCCTGGAGCCACAGTCCCTGCCAGCTAATGTACCGCACAGGAGCAATCGAGATGAAACCACCAATGCCTTTGGGCGCTCCCTGCTGGACCTGTGCAAGGCAACTGGACTGCTCATTCTCAACGGCAGGGTCGTTGGTGACATGACAGGGGAGTTCACCTGCCATACTGCCAATGGTTCCAGCACTGTTGATTACTTTGTTGCTTCACCAGAAATTCTACATGCAGCCTGCACATTGCAAGTGCTACACAACTTGCCACTGTCCGATCATGTCCCCGTTCAGCTCATGCTGCACATGCATTGCCCTGTTGCAAAGCCTTGCAAACCTAGAACAGAGTTCCCTCTTTCGTTCAAGTACAAGAGGCACATGGCTGATACTTTCTGTGAGCATGTGCAGGAGTCACTTCCTGCTTGCACACAAGGATGCTTGAATATTGAAGAAATGGCATCTGCCCTGCAAGGCTGCATCACAGCGGCAGCACAAACCACTTACGGCGTGAGGGAGGTCCCTGTCCAAAAACAGCACTTTCCAAGTAATGCATGGTTTGATTGCGAATGCAAAGACATGAAACGAAAGGTGCATGACGCATTTACCCGCGGTGACAGACAACATGCAGTCTTGCTCCGTAAGAAATACAGGAAACTAATTAATCGCAAAAAGGCAAGGCACAAGTCTAGCAGAGCTGAAGTGTTGTGTGGTATGGCAGAAGCCGACCCGAGGAGCTTCTGGCAACGCTTCAAGCGGCAGGATCGGACAGAGGGCAACATCAGTGTAGAGCAATGGCATGACTTCTTCTCTGACCTCCTCTCCTGTCCACCGGGCGAGCCAGAAGCGGCCGCGGAAACGCTGCAGCCTCATCACCGCGGTTATAACAGCGGTGATGTCCACACAGCGGCGGCATCTGCCAATGAACCAGCTACGCCCCACCCTCTCGATGTAGATATCACAGCAGATGAGGTCATAGTTGCAGTAGGGAAGTTGAAACGAAACAAAGCTGCTGGCATTGATGGCATTCGTGCGGACTTTTTGAAAGATGCCACTGAATTGTTGATACCTCAGATCACTGCACTGTTCAATAAGGCATTTGTTGAAGGTATTCCTAATGCATGGTCCACTGGGATTATTCACCCTATCTATAAGAAGGGAGATAAGGCTGACCCTGGAAATTATCGTGGCATCACAGTGGGCCCAGTATTAGGGAAACTTTTTGCCTCTGTCCTTGACAATAGGTTGCAGTTTTGGGCAGAAAGCAATGGGTTGCGCGCTGAGTCGCAGGCAGGCTTTAGGCAACACCGTAGAACAGCTGACCACATCTTCACTTTGCACAGTATTATTGACATCAGCAAAAGACAATCTCAAAAAGTCTTCGCATGCTTTGTTGACTTCAGAAAAGCTTTTGACACAATACCACGGGACCGTCTGTGGCAGGTGCTACAGGAGACAGGCGTGTCACCGAAGATGCTGCACTGCCTACAATCCATGTATGCTGCCGACAGCGCTCGCGTCTTCACCACCGCCGGCCTCACCGACACCTTCCCATGCACCATGGGAGTGAAGCAAGGATGCCCGCTGAGTCCGCTGCTGTTCGGCATCTACCTTGACGGCTTGCAGAAAATCTTGGAGGCCACTGAATCTACTGATGCACCATGCCTAAATGGCAAACCTGTGCCAGTGATGCTTTATGCTGATGACTTGGCGCTTCTCTCCCACAGTAGAGAAGGGTTGCAGAAATCACTGGACATGCTTGGAACTTTCAGCCATGACAGAGGGCTGACTGTCAGTGTCGAGAAAACGAAAGTGCTGGTCTTTGCAAAAAGGAAAACAATACTATCGCCACCAGTTAATTATGCAGAGCAGCCCCTCGCCCAGGTGGACTCATTCAAGTACCTGGGGATAACATTTCATGAAACCAAGGGCTTCTCCCAAGCTGTTACAGAGTTGCAATCAGCTGGGAAGAGGGCTGTCTTTGCCCTCCAAAGAAGATGTGCAGAGTTGGACATAAAAGACACCAAGCTGGTTTGTAGGCTTTTTGACACACTAGTTGCACCTGTCCTGAGTTACGGTTGTGAGATCTGGGCGCCTTGTGCAAGCGAGAGCAACTTGGCTCTTCTTGAAAGGGTTCACACTCAATTTCTGAAATACCTGATAGGAGTTCCCATCAACACGCCAGATACCATTGTGTTAGCAGAGTTTGGCCGGTACCCACTGCGATTCCAATGGTGGAAACAAGTACTGCGCTATTGGAACAGATTGCATGGACTATCTCAGGGTGGACTCCTCCATGACACGTTTGTTCAGAACACACATGCGCCAAACTTGGCATGGTGTACAGCTGTCAGCAATTTTATCCGCAGTAACCATAGAGATGGCCCACTGTTTGTAATGCAGTCAGTGAATATTGGAGATACTATGAAATGTCACAGAGAATTATATATTGAGGGCTTGACAGGTTCAGAGCAGTCAAGAAAGATAGCAACTTATGCACGTCTTTGCGGAAACAGTAGGAAGTATGGAATGCAGCCATATTTGTCTTCCTTTGCAAATCTACAACAACGCAGAATCTTGAGTTTATTTAGAACAGGTAGCCACTGGCTGAGAGTCCAGACTGGCAGGCATAAGAGAGAACAGTATACAGATAGGATATGTGAACAATGCAATCGAGGTGCTGTCGAAGATGAGGATCACTTCCTGTTTGATTGCCCTCACTATGACCCCATGAGGACAAAATATGCTGACTTATTTGATTTACCAGTGCAGCATGTGCATGCGTTTATCCAACAGAATGATATTAGGATTGCAAAGTTTTTGACTGAATGCAAGAATATGAGAAAACACTGAGATAGGGCAGCAAAAGGCTGCCAAAAGACCAATGAGCCTCAGGTGGCTCCCGTGGGTCTCTAAAATGTAATAATAATAATAATAAATAATATCAGATCTAGCAATCTGAAGAGTAAACAAGTCCTGTTATGGCAGCAATCTCCTCTTCATTTCTTGACACTTGCCAATCAGGTTGTTACTGTACACGAACAGATGGACGCTTTTTAAAGCAATGGAAGAAGTCGTAGATTGTAGTTGTCTGGTACCTGGATACCTTGCAGTTATGCTGGCTTTACACCAGGCTTTTATTCTGACAGATGAGATGCTCTATCTCGCTCTCACCTGCTGAGTAGACTTGCAGGCCTCAACAGGTACTTCAAGCTTCAATTCCTCAATCTTGGATGCACCGCTATCAACATCCACGTGTTTTTCAGCACCAACTGGAGTTGTGTCATGGTAGACCACCCGGCTGAAGGTCAGCAGCTTCAGTGCCGTTTCAAGGCAGAAAAATGGCTCCTTACTCACATCCTGTGCCAAGCAGGGCCACCGTTTTACTGGCTTTATACTTTTAGAATGCATCTGTGCTTGCAATACTCAAGAAACTCGAGAAACCAATGCTGCCCGGTTTGACAAGGGCACCATTTCAACACACAACCCAGCACAGTGTCGCATCCAGGCTTTTGGGTGTGAGTGAGAAATGCAGTAGCTTGCCTTGACATGCAAACCCAGCAGGATGTTTCTCAGTGCCAGGTCAGCCTGGCGCGTTTCCTCGCTCCAAGCGAAGCCCTGTAAGAGAGTCTGCACGCCTGGATGCATCCTGGAAGCAGGTGTGGGAAACATAAAGACTGCATTGGCCACCTGCACGAATATTAACTATCAATAAGCAGCTTGTACACATTTCAGGGTTCATCTCACATTTAAAATCCCCAAAAAACTCTTAAACCTCCAAAAGATAAGGGGATGCAGCAGGTGTCGTTGCCAAAAACATCGACAGAAGCCCATCAGAGGTTCAGGAACGTTGCAGTATGGTCATGCATCAGTCACTTTAATGCATCAGTCAACAATCTGACATGCTAGAGACAAGCGCGCACGCCTCGTGGAGCAACTCTTGGCAGGATCAGGTGCTTGGTCCAGAAGGTTGCGACGTGATGGCAACAAGAAGAATGAGGGGAAGAAGAGACAAGGCAGAGATAGGCCCACCGTGGCCCCCGTGACCACAATCTGCAGAGGGAAAATTCCCAGCCAGGTGGTGAAGTACCCGCTGCAGTGATTCCAAGAGGAGTACCAGGTGAACAGCACCGATCCCACCATGAAATTCATGACCCACTTCCCCTGCCGCCTCTGTTGCAAACCACACAGCCAGTACACTATCAGGCATCTTCACACGTGGCGTGCACAGGCACATGCATGCATGCAAAGAGAACTGCAGTGCACTTAAGGAATCAGGCCTTCACTGCCTCTCATTCATGCTCCTTTCTCTCAGCACGCACACTATTAGGGATTCTGACATGTGATGCGCACAGACACATTCCAAAAGGAATCACAATGCGGTTCAGGAATCAAGCTCTCCTGTATGCTCCAGTTTTTTATATTGTTTTCAGGGAAGGGATGTTTAAAGCTGGAAAAAATTTGATACTTACCTGCCAGCTGTGGAGCAAATTGCCTGTGTGGAATCGGTTGTATGGCAACTTCCCCAGACGAATGCGCGCACGGGCATTGTAGCAGGCGTAGGTAATAAAGTACGCCACACAGAGCACGCCCCACACAATACTGATGATCCTTTTGTGCAAGGGTTGTTCGCAGGCGCCGTCAAAGGATTTCGTGTCACATATGTCTGCGTGTGGGTGCGCTGCGCAGGCACCAAAATGCTGTAAAGAGGCAGCTGGTTGTTAAGAAATCAGCACCAAATTTGACATGTGCCTCCTTGCATCATTGCAGTCTTTCATTAGTCAGTGAATTGGGGCTATGATTGATGGCGTACCTGTTGTACCGGTGATGGCCTCGCTTATGATAGTGCCCTGGAAGGCGCACCACAACAGGAGCTTTGGGGCATGGTACCAAAGAGGCGCATCCAGTATCAGGGGGTCTGGCCTGGAAGGTACTGGCTTTCCTGCGTTCAACCACAAGTGCTGCATGCAATTAGGTATGTGAGTTGAAAATGTGGCTGCAGACATGTAGCCTCCATTCCAGAAAAATCTTGCTTGCACATTGCATTGTCTTCAGGAACACTGCAAAGAAGGCAGCACCTTTTTCCAGCCAAGGATTGCTGTTGTGCGCACTCATGGTCATGCACAGGAAAATCTGCACCGTTGTGAAAGATTAGAATCCTGCAACATCAGGAGAGCGTCTATGGTTGCAAACTGTGTTGCTTTCAGTCTGACAATCTCCACTGGAAGGCCGCATTGAGAGTTCGTACCGTGTTCCACATAGTCCACTGGATCAAACCAGAATCATTGTTTATCTTGTCAAACCAGCCGCAGGTCGTGGCCAAAATATGTGTGTGTGGTGTAAGCCAGAATGTAACATTCACAGTCTGCACCAGACACATTCATCGGTCAGCCTCGAGGAACATCATCAGGATTCATTTCACTGGTGACTCATTGTGATCACACGGAGGTTGAACTTGGGAGGGCATGCCTGCAATACTGTCTGTATGAATGCCAAAGTAACGAGCCGCTTCCTTCGCTTACCCCTGTGCTTAAAAGCCAATCAGGATCACTGGATGCAGTGAATGGTCTTGTGATTCCGACATCTGTAGCCTCTCAATACTCACCAGTGCTTTGCGCTCTTCCAGGCAGTCCAGATGCGCACAGACCCCCACATGAGAATGCCCAGCAGAAGAGCCAGGCATGGGGTAGCCATTCCCACACTGGCCTTGGAAAAACCGTCGTGTTGCAGCCATGTAGAGTCCTTCTTCTGCAAGTTTAACACAAAGTCAGGAAGCAAGCTGTTCCTCTGTTCCTGCTGCTGGCTTTGGAAGGACCCCTCATTCGGACTGGACTCAAGTAAGGAATAATGGTCAACATATATTCACAATTTTAGTCTCAACACCCGCCCTCTGGAAGGGCACACCCTTGCATCCGGTATCAAATGGAGTTCTTTAGCTGAGTGTCATTAAATTCATTCAAGTAAAAAGGTGTCCAGCTCCTTACCACCAAGTTCTTTCCCACGATCAACCCAATGAGCGACACTGATCCAACAATGAGCAGTGCATAGAGCGCCAGAAGGATGATCTGCACTGCCAAGGATGAATCAGAAAAACGTATCCCTGGAAAAGACTCGTGCTTTAAGAAAGTTGGGCAAAGTTGAAGGTACTTGTGGATCAGATTTACCTTCAGTTCAGCTGATTTCATACCCTCAAATCGCAACAGAACTGTCGTCTTGGGATCCAGATGCCCCAGGCCCTGCATATCTTCTGACGAGCTGGACAGCCTGTTCAAAGAGGGGGCTTCAGATGCAACTCCAGGGCATCCTGTGGCGTCTCCCGGGAGTGACAAGTCATCCTCCAAAGCGGAGGTAGGTTTCTGTTGAAGCTCAACATCGCCACTGCGGCTCAAGGACTCCGACTCTCTGATCTCCATCTCAAACGAAATTTTTTTTAAAATCCCTGTGTTCCTTGCTTAAAAGTGATCTCCGTTGGCGGACTGCGGCTCAAGGAAAGCGCGCCTCCCTCGCTTGCCCAAAACCTTGGACGAAACCTTGGACGCTCATTCACAGCACTGTAGCAAACCAGAGCTGGCTTTTTGAACTTCCTTTGCCTCTTTCTATTCCTAAACGTTTCTTATTAACTACCGTAGGATGCGCCTCCAATTCCCTGAATTGCGAAACGTGGTCTTTCCTCGCTTTGAAGGTTTCTACAGCGAACCGCTCGCTATACAGACATGGACTACCTTGTACAGTGCAGACACAAGACGCGCTAGACGCGCAATCGGTGAGTAAGACGATGAACACCTCTTCGACTACATCAGATCCGGGTTCCAGAAGCTGACTCTGCTCTGATTGTGGAACGCCTCCTAACCGTTGCGCACATCCACCCAATGCCAGCGCACACTTTTGTCCTTATCTTTTGTTCTTGAGGTCAAGGCAGAAAGAGACGCACAAGGAAAGCCTCTTCCAATGTTCATCAAGAAGAAAACACACAAAATCGAATTTGGGTTGCAGTTCACAGGACTGCAGCAATGATGCACTCCTTGATCACCACATTTCAGGAATTCTGCTTATTATTATTACATTTTAGAGACCCTTGGGAGCCACCTGAGGCTCATTGGTCTTTTTGTAGTCTTCTGATACCCTAAATTATCTCATTGTTTTCTCATGTTCTGGAATAGACAGAACGCTTCTTGACAGGGATCCCAGACACATTACAAATTTGAAGGAATCTCTGTACCGATGCCCTGCAGGAGCTGAGAAGTCTATGCTACCCTATCATCACCGTGAGAAAACATTAACGCCTTTATCAGGTTTATAGAAGATAATAGCAGGCGCCTTCATGTGTCTGCTACCACCACAAAAAAGATATATATCAGAATCGCCACTCTCAACTCCAACTACCAGTGTCTAATATTTCGCATTCCGGCTGCTCTCAATCTGTCTCAACCTCGATACCAATTGAGCAGTGACAAGGAACTTAACAATGGCCATCCTTTTTTCCCACTGTTTGTCACTGAAAATTGCAATCAGCTCCAGCTTCAGCCTCCGTAATACTCTGGCCAGAAAAATTGCATTGTTCACTTCCAATACTTCCTCCAGCCGCCTCCTCACCAGTACTGACACAATCTGACACATTCGCCCCGGTACATAAATGCCCCTCGCTGATTGAACCATACTTGGTTGATGCTGACATGCTGCATTTCAATCAAGCAACTGCTGGCTATCTTGCTGTTCCAGTTTACGGGTCTTCTAATTTATCTGTTCCCATCATGCGCGCTGTCCTTGAAACTGCCAGTCACAAGGTCATGGTCATCCCCTGGGCCCTGTGCCCTGTCGGCCTTCAAAGAAGTGCCGAACACCTACACAGCACCGAAGGTAGGACTTGAAGATACATTTCACCAGAATCTGGATAAAGTAACAGACAGGTCAGGTACCATATCTGGTCAGCCACATGCTTGCTGCAGAGATGAAGGATATCCAGTATCTTGCGGTGTGAGACCTGCGTGTGAAATTTTATTGAATAAAAAGGAAAAGAGAACACGACCAAAGTTTCTATAGAAGTGCACATTGGGCGTCAGATGGTTGCCTAACTAGGATTTGTGCTCCACTTGGCAAATGGGGTTACCGCACTCCAAATATTAAAGTGTATGGTAACGCCAACTGACAATGGGAACAAAAAAACTAGATGTAAGGTCTTCTTGTGGCTGGCGCCCACCTGGTCCATCAGTGCCTGAAGGCAGGCAGGCATGCGCGATGGGGACTCCTCTGATGCCTCTGACACAGATTCGGAGTCTGTTGTGTCGCCCGAGCGGCCATCAGTCTCACTCAGTGCAATCAGATCCAGGCCTGCAGGATGGGGCACAGCAGACTATTAGCCTAATCAGGAAGACCGATGCACTTGCTGGAACAAAATGGCCTCTTAAACCTGTCCAAGTATGTTCAGACAGCTTCATTCAATTTCAAATTATTTTTTTGATCCCAAGGATTTTTTGGTATGAGTATTTATTTAGGATTGAGGGTTTGGGTTTTTTCTAAACCCTAAACCCTTAAATTAAAACCATGTAATATAATTTTGGAAACCACCCCGTGCACAGCTCTTTCACCTTCCCGGGAAAAGAGAATTTGGGACGGGTAGGGCTCTCCCGACTCCTTCACCGCTCAGGTTTGCATGTGTTACTTTCAGCACTTCTGTGATATCTCACTTGCAAAAGACCCCACAAAGATGCCAAAAGTCGCACATGCAACCACTGATATTTCTGACTGACACAGTTCTACAAGTCAGCCCATCAGCAGATACACCAAGGAGGACAGGTGTTCAAGTCTGTACCTGCGGAGCAGAGGTAGGAGAAGACATGGGGGTCATCGGCAAGGGTGCACGCGCCGCGGCGGCCGCCGACAAAGGCCTTGAGGGGGCTGAATTGCGCGCGCAGCACCCCCGCCAGCGCAGCCTGGTATGACTTCAGGTAGTGCGCCTTGACGCTCCGACGAACTGCAGCAGATTGTGGAACGCTTTGGTAAACAGTCCTCCAGAAGTTGCTGAAATCTGCGCATGAATGTGCCAGTCCCCAACAAACTCTCAATGTGCCCTTCATGCCTTCGGGTGATTGGACTCAGCCAATCTGTTAGATGGCTGCAAACTGTGAATGTCAGAGTGCAACATACTGGGCAGTGACAGGAAGGAGAGAAAGTCACGCAAAGGGCCTTGCTGGAACATCCAGCTATCAACATCTGGCACGCATCGAAATTAAAAGGACAAGTCTGCGGGGGATCACCAGGCCTGAGGTGAAGCTCCAGGGGGCTAGGCCGCACAACAATGGATCCCTTGCGGTCAACAATGACCCTCGCGACTGGCCGCTTGTACAGCCGGAAGAACTTGCCGACACGCGGGATGAGATCCGCATCATGGACCACATGCCATGTCTCCGGGACAAGCTCCTCATAATCCCTGCAGATCACTGTGAGTCAGATCGTCCTTGTTCGAAAAACGAAATGGTGGAATGTCACTCGCCGTACCTGCAACAGCAGCTTTGCGGATGGCAAGGTTGTGAGGATGTCAGCCGCTCAGCCACTCAATCACACTTTTATAAATCTATCTAGTGCTGATAGAATATCTGCCTGTGGCCATCAGAATCAGCACCAAGAACCACATCCAAGAGTTGCAGGTGAATCAGCACCCACAAACAAGATCATGCTGCCAGGAGAGACTGCACCGTGGTCGGGAACCTGAACACGCCAAGCTATGAGGCTGCGCACCGGGCAAAGGCGTAGTTGCCGGTGCGAGGGGCGCCGTAGGTGTACACCTGCAGGTCCCTGATGCTGAAGAAGGCTGCCTGAATGTCATAGGCTGCCAGTGTTGCCAGGGCCCCTCCCAGTGAGTGCCCTGTACAGAGAAATTGACAACCTCATAAGACCATAACTTGGTGCCAGCTGGATGCTTTTACCTTCCATTCTACGAATCAACTGGCATGAAATCAAAGAACCCTTTTTGGCAGCAAACTCTGAATCGGCATTAAGTGAAAGTAGCAGAGCGCCTAAGAGCACAACGTAGATGAAGGGGAACGAGCATGTAATCAGTCATCTCCAGGATGACTGATTACAAGAAGCAGTGGTACTGGAAAGCACAACAGATCTCACCTGTGAGGTAGACATGCCAGTCTGCAGGTGCGAGCTTGCTGTCGGCCAGGAGTTTGCGTAGGAAGTCGAGGACACGGTCTCTGACGCCGTGCGCGCTCCAGGAACGCCAGAACCCCTTGTGCACCATCGGGCGCCTCCCCAGCCACCAGTGTCCTCTGACAGGAACATGGTCCGCCCGCCACGCCTGAGAAATCACAGAATTTTTGAAAAGGCACACCCCTGTAGCTGAACCTGAGTTTCACAGTGCATTGAACACGCACCAGTCGAAACTCAGTCAACTAGCTGCTGCCCCAAGGTTCCTCCGAAGGGCCTTCGGCCTGCTGACAAGGGTCCTTAGCCTCCTGACATGGTTTCTGAAACGACATGATTATTGGGGCAAGTCATTATCATGAGCAAACCTGCAGGCCAACTTTTTTCCCAGCCCAGGGTGGGAAGTTTGTGTCCAACTTCCATGCAGGAAGGATGCTTACTACGAGAGATTATTCAGTTGGGTACTTGCCTGGAGGTCATGCATGACATTTTTGAGGCTGGCAGTGCCGCGGAAGGCCACAACAATTGTGTTGCTGTTCCAAGCAACTAGAACCTGGCCGCGACATACTGCATGCTAAGCCATTAGGTATAAGAGTCATTAGGTATAAGAGTCATCTACAAACATGCACACTGAGCAAATTTCTTACCCGTCAAAGCCATGGGCAGAGTCACCTTTGTGTCAGGATTTTCCTCATGAATGATGTGGGTGTGCTGCAGATCATAAAATTGCATTGCTAAAGTTAGCAGCTCTCCACTTGTGAGCTCAGCGGTGCTAGTTGATGCAGTTGACCCACGCTCTATGTCAACCTGATCTTTAGGACCCTGCAAAGCAAAGAAGAAATTTTGCATGCTTTTTGAGTCTGTATCAGCGCGAGCAGTGGAGAAAACCCAGCAAGACATTCTCATGAAGAGGATGTGACGCCTTTCCAAAATAAATATGCCACATGCAAGAAGGGCTTAGAGGCGGAGCTCAGTTGCTTCTCATACTGGTGCTCACTTGCCGCCAGCTCTTTTTAGGCCCCCTTTGGAATTTGATGTTCCCACCTGTTCTAACGACTGACTCTCCTTCTTGTGGAAATCCATTTTCTGCTTCCCATTCTTTCTCTCACACCTACAGACACCTGTACTGTTGCTCGCTGCAGGTTTGCTTTGCTTGATTTTGCTTTGTTTCGCTTCCTGCAGATTTGTACTCTTGCTTGCTGCAGGCTCGTCACTGTACACCACCCAACTGAAGGCAAGCAGCTTGATTGCTGTCTCCAAGCAAAATAGTGGCTGCTTCTCTGCATCCTGCGCCAAGAAGACGCACCACATCACTCGCCATTTCACATACACTCGGCTGCCTGCTGGAATTCTTCAAGGGATTGCCAATCCTAAGAAGGGGAAGCACCTTTTGTGCTTTGTTCAGCGCAGTGCAGTGTTACATGCATTCATGATCATATTAGACTCACCCTGACATGCAGGGCCAGAAGCTCATTTCTCTGGGCCAGGTCAGCTTCACGGGTGGCCTCGCTCCAACAGAAACCTTGAAGCAGGGTCTGCACCCCAGGGGTGTCCTTGCTGGCAGGCACCGGAAACATGAAAAGCACATTGGCAACCTGCGCAGGCACATCACGTCACCACATTTTTCTACATCACTGCATGAGCATGCGGGTTGTTGATGTCTGGGCTTACAGCACTGTGAACAGTGTAGACAGGACAGGAGAGGACACACCATGGCTCCTGTCACCACAATCTCCAGAGGGAACACCCCCAGCCAGGTGGTGAAGTACCCGCTGCAGTAATTCCAGGAGAAGTACCAGGATGTGAGCACAGACGACACCATGAAGTTCATAATCCACCTCCCCTGCCTCGTCTGGCGCCAATCATGGACAGAGCAGCACTTTATCAGCAATACTTCAACTGCACTGGGAATAAAAGATTGCATCCATCCCAAGTCATGATCCAAGCACAACGTACTTACACCACCGATTATGAAGTTAGCTTGCCATCCAGCCACATGCTGCTGCAAGGAGAGTAGAACAGTGATAATATACAAAGAAGAAAACAACATTTCAGTAGTTCCAGCCCCTTGTAGGCTATTTTGCCAATCAATGTTGCAAAGTCATGGAACAAAAGGACTGGAAGCCCACCTGCCAGCTATCAAGGAGATTGCCTGTCCAGAAGCGGTTGTACGGCAGCTTCCCCAATCGAATACGGGCACGGCCTTTGTAGTACCCATAGGTGACAAAGTACGCCACCAAAAGGGCGCCCCAGATGATGGTGACGATTTTTGTGTGTCGGGGAGGCTCACAGACGCTCTTCATAGTCTTGGTAACGCAACCTGTACTCATATCATGCCCTGCACAAAACCACAGGCATTGGAACTGATCAGTAACCGCCACGCCAAACATAGCATCTGTGTTTCCACATCCTTGCTGATAACTGCTTCAATTTACAGTACTGTAACTCTTGCATCACCTATGATAGCCTCAAAGATCAACGTTCCCTGGAAAGCGCTCCAGATCAGAAGCTTGGGGGCGTGATACCATAGAGGAGCATCGACAATCAGCGGATCTGGCCTCAAGGGAACCGGCTTTCCTGCACATGTCAGCTCATGGTTGGTTGCATCGTAATATCCTCTATTCACATGATTTGGCAGTCACAAAGATTGTATGAAGCCAAGTTGCCTTGTTGTGGTGACATGGCGTCAAGCCTGCATACCGTTCTCCAGCCAAGGATTGCTGTTGTGGGCGGCGATAGTCATGGTCAGGAAAAGCTGCAACATCACACATCTGAATATCACATCTGCTCGATTACAGCCATGATACCTGGATAGTTGACCACAGTTGGGGAAACGACACAAGAGACTTCACCGTGTTCCACATCGTCCACTGAAAGATTCCAGAAACGTTAATGATTTCATCAAACCAGCCACAGGGTGACACCAAGATGTGCACATGTGGTGTGAGCCAGAATGTCACATTCACTGTCTGCACCATGCACATAAGCGGTCAACACAAAACAGATGTACGCATGCATGGCTTGTGCTGATGTCCTCGTGAAACAAGGCACATCACTGGCATATACCTGCAGCAGGGTCTGAAAGAAAGTTAAAGCAACAAGCCGCTTCCTCCTTTGACCCCTGTGCTTCACAACCCAGGCACGATTAGGACAAGTTGCAACACGGCTACGCATCTCACATGTCAAAGCAGTAACATCACCCACGCACCAGTGCTTCCCGCTCTTCCAAACACTCCAGATGCGTATGGAGCCCCACATCAGTGTACCCAGCAAAAGTACCAGGCATGGTGTTGCCATGCCAACACTCGTTTTGGAAAATTCGTTATTGTCAAGCCACCTGGAATCTTGGGTCTGCAGCAGGAAACAGGTAGTTCAGTCATGCCATGTCACGGGACTTCCTCTGGAACTCAAGTGCTCACGTGGAAAGTTTCCACTGGAAACGTGCTTCAGGCTCTTCCACACTGTCATATGGCAGATCTTGGCTTACCACCAGGTTCTTCCACAGGATCAGGCCAATTAGCGCCAGCGTTCCCATGAAAAGAAGCGTGTAGAGAGCAAAAAGGATGACCTGCACCACCGCGGTTCGACTGTTAACACTGCTCCATCGTGACAGAGCCTGCAAGCCTCACAATAGCTGAGATGCGCAAAGACATGTGACAGGATTACCTTCAGCTCAGCCGCGCTCATACACTCAAACCTCAACAGTACTGATTTCTTGGGGTCCAGGAGCCCCAGTCCTTGCATGTCTTCTGACAAGGTGGAAGTCTTCTCGAGAGATGAGGCTGTGGACGTCTCTTTGTCTGGTTCACTGTTGGCTTCAGGACCTGACAGTGTCGCCCTTGATATGAAGGTTGTCTTGCGTTCAAGCGTCCGCCCATCTGTGCGGCTCAAAGTGTCTGGCGATTCCATTTCTTCCATTTTTTATTCTACACGAGCTGTCACTCAAGCATCTCGGTTTTCTATGGGAACTGTGGGCTGCTTGCGCCCTCAGATTGTTGCAGATCCTGTTTCTGGCTGAAACCTTGGACGCACATTCAAAGGGATACTATGTACAAGATCGGAGTCAGCACGCTGGAAATGATGTAAAACCGACTCTACGATAATCGAGGTGCTTGGGTACTAGACGCGCTTTCCAGGTTCACCAAGGAGGTGCGATGCCCTGCGAGATGGCGTGTCCGAAAGTTGGAAACGCGAACTTTTTGCAGTGAATAGTGTTCGTCAACATCAAGACAACTTGATCACGCTTATAGCAAACTTTCTGACCACGATATTGAGTACGTGCTCAATACTCGGTATAAGAAGGCGTCAAAAGAGGACATCGCAAAAGTTTCGCCGTCGTCCGAAGGGTGCCTGTGGGGTGCACGCAAACTGAACAGGGGAGATGACATCAGGGCTTGGAGAACCCTTCACGGGCCCTCTGCTATTATTTCTTTCATTAAAATTGCTACATGTCCTGCTACCGATGCAACTTACTTGTGAGACAATGCACATGTGGTCACTAATCAGTCCCCTAGTCATAACGTCATGGATTCGTGGAACCTTTCCAGTGGAAAGTTAACGATATCTATGCATCGATGCCAGATAAAAAGTTGCAAGACCAAATTGTGCACAGGCATGTGACGGAACTTTAATCTGACAGACCAGTAAGTGCGTGTGACACTTCTATTGGGTTTCAGCAGATCAAGCACCAACACTGTCAGCAGCATCAAGCTCCAGTGGATGCGACAAGGTGTCAGGCGAGCCTTGGAAGGACTAACATACTGCATCACTCACGGCACCTTCCGAAAGAAAACTCGGATAACATGTTGAGCTGACAGAAGGACCAACGCAAGATCAAATACACCAATCGTCTGAGCAACAAGGGCATCTTTGAGCCATCAGACAAGGAGTCTCTTCTGAGGTGTGCATATGCATGACAAGAATGAACCAAACACACAACCGATACATCCTTTGCTTCTGCGCAAAGTAAGCACTTGTTCATGCAGGAGCCCCTGCTAGTCATCATAATGTACAAGCGCCTGGGCCCCTTCACACACTGCCACCTCGATAAGACCTCATTATAGTACACAAGGAATTGGTTGCTGCTCAGTCTTTTCCCCATCATTATCATGCAGCCGGGCAGCTAGTCATCGATGCTGTCCTCCAGGGAGCGCTTGCTGCGCAGAGCAGCGGCCAGCTGGTCCGGCTGGGGCATGTGGCAGCCAGAACGCAGCAGCACGACCACGCTGCGCACGCTTTGCGACGCCCTGAACAGCTCGTGTGCGTCGGCCTGCATCACCGCCACCTGTCCCGGCATAGCCTCAAACCGCTTCAATTCCATTTCTACCAAGTAAACTCAAAGCCGCCACCTGACTCGGCACAGTGTCAGATCGCTTCTAAGCCCATCTATCAAATGAATTCAAAGGCGCCACCTGACCTGGCACAGCATCACATCGCTCAAGTTCCATCCATCAAAATAACTCGAGGAACCAATCCAAATGGAATCTAACAGGCATCTGCTGCCTCACAGCATCAATTCTGGCTGTTTCCTCTGGGCAAAGTCCTCCTTTGCTGGCATCGTTGCCAACAGAACAGCATCACACAAACACCCCAGAAACAAAAACCATCCAATTTTCAAAGTGTGCGGTGGGTGGTCGCATCCTAGAAGAGGGGCACCAGCAAATGCTGGTACATCAGGGGATGCCAACATTGTTGCTGCTCTTCCACTCTATCAACAGTATGGGCAACCGCACCATCAATCTGATATAATTTGCTTCAATGCAGTGCCGCATAATGCACACAGATTAGCAATACGTGTCAGAGAAACAGAGCCATTATCACTCACCTCAAGATGGCCATCAGCCTCGAGCATGGCACTGAACATTTGCGCATCGCCTTCACTCTCAAAGGTGACGATCCCATCGCGCATTTCGGACACAGAGATCACACTGCTGCCATCTGCTCGCCGCCTTCCCAGCACCTGATAGAACGTACTCGACTCAGCAATGTCGGTTCCAGCCAACAGCATCCTTCACCTTTTCTTCTGAAAATAGAAAACACACATCTTTCCATCTGGAGAGGCTCTCAGCAATCATAGCGCAAGGAACATGCGGACAGAATGCCAGTTTGGAGCCTCAAAAACAAGGAAATAAATAACCTTTGAAAGCTCGTCCTCTGCGTGGAGGTTTGTGACACGAGTGCGCAGTGTGTATGTGAGCCCAGCGTTCCTGTCAGACTGTGTGGACGCCAGCACATACACCGGCCTGGACATGACCCAGGGTGACCCCTCCAGCACCTGCAAGAAGAGCAGTTGAGATCGACAGGAGCTATGTTGACACACCGGCCTGACAGGTGTGCACATGTGGAGCTCTAAATTGTGTCACAGGAGGAGCAGAAGTACAACACTTGAGGCATGGAAAAAGTAAAGGCTGAGAGGATCCACCTCATAGCTGGTCGACACACGCTCTTGCAGCTCGCGCTGCGCTTGCTTGTATGGCTCTGACTGGATGTACCTGAGCAGCTCTGCTGGGGAACTGGGCAAAGCAGTCACCTGTCGGCAACAAGTCTGTCAAGGCAGGTTTTAATACATAGCCACTGATACATTCCACTGACCAGATTGGCAAATTCCATGGCTAAATCGATCGGAGGATTGTTCCTGAAGACTGGGAAAAGGCCACTTGAAGCAGGTGGACCCAAGTGTTCAAGGCGAGAACAATTGAACGACAGTGCTCACCTTCTCGCTAGGAGATTCCACGCTTGGTGCTGAAGACACCTCCTGCATACTCTTGTCAGTCCTCACAACTCTGCCCGAGGGCTGCACGATGTCCCAGCCCAGGTTATCCCACTTCTCTGGGTCCCAGCCCTCAGCATAGCTTCGGGTGGGATCTGGTTGAGGGCGTTCATTAGACTCCTCCTCTTCAACAACAGGATACCGTATACGACGGACCTGCAGCACAATCGCCTGAGCAGGTCTGGAAGAACGTTGGGAAAACGCTCCGAAGGCTTTAGTTGCCACACGATATCAATAGGATGGATACCGCAACGCCTAAGAAAATAATTGAACTCCGTGTCGATTGCCAGGAACTCTAAGAAATGCTCACTAAAGAGCAATCCCTACCTAAACAAAATGCTTACCTGCCCAGATGGATACCTTAGCACCCTCTCATACGTTCTCCGATCTTCTGCAAAATGATGACTGAATGCTGCAAATGCTGCAGAAACCTGCAGCATTTTGGGCTCAGGATGCCTCGCACTTCTGCTTGGCATGAAGAGATGGGTCATCGAGGACTGCTGGCTCACAGCGAAAGTGGGCCACGTTAAAGCCCTGTGGCTCCGCAAAACCTCCATTAGGAGCGGCCTTGTTGCTTTCTCCGCAGGGAAATGCCTCCTTGAAGCAGAAATGAAATTGATACAAAGCGAGGAAAGATATTCAGCGTTGGATGACGTGGACCGGTGTCGTCATCCTCCATTCCAAGAAAGCAAAATAGGTTTGTTAAAGTAGGATCAAACTGGTCTTTCACTTCCCGAGATCGTTTAGACAGCAACGACGTACTCAGCACACATGGACATTGGTGCCGAAGAGAACGCAGCACCGTCGTCCTCAGAGAGGGTTCTCAGACACTTGGAAACAAGAGTGCTGGACTGCTATCTCAGCGTCCTGGGGAGGGCTCTACTGATCAGTACACTTGGACAACGCCATGAAGTAGCGGTCACTGGCGTGCTGGCATTGACCCCCCCATCGGGTTTTGCTCGTTTGGCCAGAGTGCGCAGCGCCGAGGCAGGTGCGCCATACACCATGCTGGCAGCATTAGCTTTCTACCTTCTTCACCTTGCATGGAGCTTCATTGCATGCGCTGTGTCTCATCAGGGACTTCCCTGCAGTCAAGCAGAGGACTATTGCCTCTGTGAACATTGTCCTTTTTTTAAATTTTGCATGCAGGAAATTGAATCAAATCATGTCGGTCAATGACAATCGCTTGTGTGCCTGCCTAGAGCCTGAGTGGGAGCACGTGGGAACTTTGGAAGTGATGCTGGACAGAAGCTGGCTGCTGATTCAGAGGCACGTTGCTCACTCGTATCTGGACTTGTTCCACGAGCGCGGCCCGACAAGGCCACCGCAGAACGTGGGCCGCGTGAACGTCCTTGAAGTGGAACAGATCATGTGGCCTTCTTGGATCCGCGCATTCTCAACCCCAGCGTTCACAGACACAGGTAGTTGCCGTTGCAGAGCTGATGTGGATCCCATGCTTGCGTCTGTCTCCAACAGCTGCGCTGCTTTCATCAGCAAACGCTGGCTGGCATTTCTGAGGCTGTGGGAACATGCTGATCTCTGCACTTTGCACTCTTCTGCCCATTATTATTATTATTATTATTATTATTATTATTATTATTATTATTATTATTATTATTATTATTATTATTATTATTATTATTATTATTATTACAGGTCGGCAAACCCAAAGCCTGATGGCCATTGATACATATATAATGCTGAATTTGGCAGCTTTGCTGTCTTTCCCCGGGATGCGTCTTCGAGAGGACTGTTGTTGTCTGATCTGACGCTTTCATGGGTGCAGGGATTTTGGAAGCAAGGCCTGATGGTCTGAGCCGGCCCTGCTACCCTTGTGGAGAGCCTCCCTGCCGGCATCGCTTCTTGGATGGTAGGCGCATTCTTCACCCCATGTAATCTCCGTTTGGCTCTGCTTCTGTGACAGTGGAGAGATGCTTATTGGTTTGTAAAAGAGAGTAAGCATGCACGCTCCAACAAAGCACGTGGCATGGACATTGTGTGCTCTGCAGTGACAGTGAGCACAAGACTGCTGCAAGTTGCAACCGCAGTCAAAGCAGTGGTGCATCATGGATGCGCGGTGATCGCCACTGCTGTAATGTTGGGGTTGCCTTTCTCTCCGCTCATCGTCGGTTACTTGGTAATCCGGGGAATAGTGCCTCCATATTTCCTTGCCATGTTGACCTGTCTTACACGGCCTGTCCTTTATGTGGCCCCATGGATGCTCAGGTGGCTACGAAATTACTGGGGTATGCGTGGCAACGCTGCAGCGTAGGTTCAGTGAAAAAGCCTTCAGTCCTGTTAATGTCAGAGTTTTCATTAGGGTAGATGCTAAGAGGACTACGCTAGTGCACGATCTGTAAGGTGCATATTTGCTTGAAGCATGAACATCCTCTCGTAACCCCCTCATGTATGCTCATCATGTGTGCTGTAAATGGGCAGCATCCTGGAGGCAAGTTTTTGGCCTTCCTCTTTAATGGATTCCGATGGGGCTGCAGAAGGGTCGGGTATGCATCCGGTCCACAGCCTGCACTGGCGCATGACTAATGGTGTCTGCCTTGCAATGGCCGGCCACACCACCATCTAAGCACTGGTCATGTCCCAGGGATACATGCTCTGGCTCTCTTGCTCACCTCACAGGCCTGATATATGTTGCCCAGGCATTGCTGCTGTGCAGAAGCAATCGGTCTGCAAACCGCTCCCATGGTGAGATAAGACATTTTGCAAGGCCCTGACTCATACACATTCTACATCAGGCATTGGCAGTAGAAATTACTGCTCGCGCCTGTGCTAACATGTGACGTGGATGCACAGCGCAAGAGCTAATTACCTTCACACTGGCATGCGCATGCGCGGGTGCTGAAACTGTATCATAGGGGTGATGTTTTCAGCCTGCTAACCATGCATGGCCGCCCACCTGCTGAAGCGTTGATGGGCACACAATTACTTTTTGATTTAATTCTGATGTCGTAGCAGAGGTCTTGCACACTCTTTGTGAGAATCATGTCCAAAAGCACCCTCTTCTTGAAAATCTTGGCAAAACCTTTAATTTGGCGAAATACAAATGTCAACATACCACGAGCTGACAAGGCGTGCATTTCCTCGGACACAACGTCGACCAGGATCCCGACGGGCTAACGCTCGGTTCTATACTACACATCTCAACGTGCCTTCTTTCAAGCCCGAAGGGACGGATTAGGGTACCACCAATTGCTGTGGCTGAGTCGTATCCGCTGCCCTTACTTTCTTAGAAAGGTTTGTGAAAGCCGGTGACGACAATTTTTCTAGTGTCCCGAATAAATTAGGACAGCAACGATCCAGTGAGCACATATGGACGTTGATGCCGATGAGAATGCAGCACCGTCGTCCTCAGAGAGGGTTCACAGACACCTGGAAACACGAGTGCCGGAGTGCTATCTTAGCATCCTGGGGAGGGCTCTACTGATCAACTCCCTTGGAGGAGCCAATGAAGCACAGATCACTGGCCTGCTGACACTGTCCCCATTGGGTGTTGCTTGCGCTGCCAACCAGTGCAGCGCCGAAGCAGGTGTATGGCAGCATCAGCTTTCCACCTTCTTAACACTGAAGTGCGGGCGCTGTGCCTTGCAAGAGACTTCTCTGCAGGGAACTATCACCTTGCTTTCCCAGTGTCTTACTTAGAGATCTGACGTGCTGTAAAACTTCATCAACAGCTGTCGTCGTTGACACTCGTTTGTGTTCCTGGCCAGTGCCTGAGTGGCAGTACGTGGGAAGCCTGGAAGTGGAGCTGCGCAGGAACTGGCTGCTGTTTGACACTCACCTGGCTGATTTGCACCTAGACCTGTTCAGCGAGCGCGGTGCAACAAGACCTCCAATGTACTTTGGCCGCGTTTATGTCCCTGAAGTGGAAGAGATCATGTGGCCTCCTTGGATCCGCGCGTTCTCAACCCCAGCGTCCACAGACACAGGTACTTGCCGCTGCAATGCTGATGTGGATCCTTTGTGTTTTTCAATCTTCTGGGAATTTAGAATGTCTGCCATGATCTGATCTGGATAGTGTGTGGACGAAGGGCTTCTGGAGGCAATGCCTGATGGTCTGAGCCGTTCCTTCTACCCTTGTGAAGAACCTCCCTGCAGGCAGCGCTTCTTGGATGGTGGGCGCCATTTTCACTCGTCTTATACCGTAGCTATTCAGCTCTGCTCCTGTGACAGAGGAGAGACGCTTGAGAGGTTCTCAGAGACAGAAACTGCAGGCACACATAATGCATTGCTGAATAAGCTGACATGGATGCTCTGTGCCCTGCAGTGACACTGCGCACGCGACTGCTGCAACTTCCAGTGGCAGTCAGAGAGGTGCTGCGATATGGATGCGCAGTAATTGCTGGGCTTGTTGTTTTGGGGGTGGCTCTCTTTCCAATCATTCTCATCTTTATGAGGATGGCGGGAGTTGGCCTGTCTTACGAGTTTATTTTCTTGTGTTCCTGTCTTCATTCGCGTTACCTTGATAAGGTCTTTTTCAGGTTCTGGTGGTTTATTCACAAGTTAGGGTTCATGCTGGATTTTGAATATCCTGCAGATTAGATTCAATCAAAGCTTCCAGTCCTTTTGAGATCAGAGTGTTCATCCGGTACAAGCGAAGAGGAGTCCCCCCAGAGGACTAGTCTAATCCTGAACTTGTACTCTGCATATTTGCTTGAAGCATCAACATCCTTTCGTAACCACTCATGTATCGACGTAATGTGTGCTGCATGATCCGAAAAGGCAGGCGTCCTGACGGAGAGTTTTTAGCCTTCCTATCTACTGGACTCTGATAGAAGGCTCCTGCATGCAGCCTGTCTGCAGCGTGCACTGGCTGCCTGAATGGCGGTGTCTGCCTTGCAATAGCTGGACCAAGCAGCATTTTTGCACTGGTTATCTCCCAGGGATACATGCTCTGGCTCTCTTGCTCCTTTCTGGAATGACCTCAGAGGCCTGAATTATGTTGCTGAGAACATGCTCACTGTGCGGTAGTGATTGGTCTGTAGTGTGCTCCCATGCTTGAGATGAGGAATTTCGCAAGACCCTAACTGTGAAACCATTGATATCAGGCTATGGCGGTAGGTCTTATGGCACGCCCCTGTGCTCATTTATGTGGAGGATGCACAGGGCAAGAGATACTCAGACTAGTACTAGTGGGCCGTAGAGGTGATGCCGTGCTTTTCAGCCTGCTATCTTCGGATGGCTGCCCATGTGCTGACCAGCGCTATTGGGCACACAATGACTGAAAGCTCCCCATAGAAGCTTTTGCACACATAAACTGTGAGTCATGTCCCAAAAGCTGGCTCTTAGCGGAGATCGTGGCAAAACCTTTACTCAGGCGAAACACAGGTGGCAATGACATAACACGAGCTGACAAGGCGTGCACCTCCTCGGACGCGATGTTGAAGGGCTACAGAAGAGGTAGCGATCGATTCTTCGCTGCACATCTCAAAGTCCCTGTCTAAACAATCCCAAACAGACGATTGGGGAACGACCAGCTGTCGGAGCTGAGTCGTATCTGCTGCCCTCACTTTCTCGTTTAGGTTTGTAAAAGCCAGTTTCGACTCACCCTTTCAGTGTCCCGAACAATCTGAGATAGCAACGACCCAGTTAGCACATATGCATATCGATGCCGATGAGAATGCAGCACCGTCGTCCCAGGAGAGAATTCTCAAACACCTGGAGACAACAGTGCCGGACTGCAATCTCACCATCCTGGGGAGGGCTCTGCTGATCAACTCCTATGGAGGAGCTAATGAAGCACAGATCACTGGCCTGCTAACACTGTCCCCATTGGGTGTTGCTCGCGTGGCAACCCAGTGCAGCGCCGACGCAGGTACATGCCAGCATCAGCTTTCCACCTTTTTAACCTTGCATGTGACTTACTTGCGTGCGCTGTGCCTTGCCAGGGAAAATTCACCTTGCTCTCCCAGTGTCTTTACTTAAAAACCCTACCTAATGGAAATTTTTGGCAATTGCTGGAGTCAATGACAGTTGTTTGTGTGCCAAGCCAGAGCCTGAGTGGGAACGCGTGGAAAGCCTGGAAGTGGAGCTGCGCAGGAGCTGGCTGCTGTATGAGACTCACCTGGCTCAATTGCACCTAGACTTGTTCCGCGAGCGCGGCCCAACAGGACCTCCGGTATCTTCTGGCCGCGTGTTTGTCCCTGCAGTGGAAGAGATCATGTGGCCTGCTTGGATACGCGCATTCTCATCCCCAGCCTTCACAGATACAGGTAGATGCCGTTGCAGAGCTGGTATTGATCCCTTGCTTGCATCTCTCTCAGACAGCTGCGGTGTCTCCACCAGCATACCTGGCTAAGTTCAGTAGAACTTCTGGAACATGAAAATCTTTGTGTTTTGCACTCTTCTGGGATCTCAGAATGTCTGCCATAATCTGATCTGGCGACTGTGTGGGTGCAGGGCTCTTGGAAGCAATGCCTGATGGTCTGAGCCAGCCCTGGTACCCTTGTGAAGAGCCTCCTTCCCGGCAGCGCTTCTTGGATGGTGGGCGCCATATTCACTCATCTTATGCCGTAGCTGTTGAGCTCTGCCCCTGTGACAATGGAAAATTGCTTGAGTTTCTCAGAAACAGAAATGCAGGCGCACAGAATGCACTGGGGAAAGAGCTGACATCAGAGCTGACAAAGTGCTCTATGCACTGCAGTGACTCTGCGCACACGACTGCTGCAGGTTGCGATGGCAGTCAGAGTGGTGCTGCAATATGGATGCGCAGCTGCGCAACTGCAGTGATTGCCAGTCTTGTTGTGCTGGGGGTGGCTATCTCTCCGTTCGTCCTCGTCTTCTTAGCAATGCGGGGAATAGGCCCGTCTCAAGAATTTCTTCTCTTCTATTCCATTATTTATTCACGTGCCCTTGATAAGGTCCTGTGCGGTTTCAAGTGGCTTTTGCGAAAACTGGGATTTTTTGCGTGACAATGCTGCAGCGTAATTTCAACGAAAAGCTTTCAACACTGTTGAAGTCAGAGTTCTCATCAGGGTAGATTCAGAAAGGAGTCATCTTCTAGGTCTTGCCTGATCCTCACTTTTAAGGTGCATGTCTGCTTGAAGCATCGACATTGGTAGATATCCTCGCATAACCCCCTCATGTGTCCTCATCACGTGTGCTTCGTGCTGCAAGGGCAGGCATCATGAAGGCAAGTCTTTTGCTTCCCTATCTACTGGACTCTGATGGGGCTGCAGAAGGGTCCGGCATGCAGCCTGTCTGCAGCCTGCACTGGCTGCCTAAATGGCGGTGTGTGCCTTGCAATCGCTGGACATACCACCATCTTTGCACTGGTCATGCCTTTTGGATCCATGCTGCGGCTCTCTTGCTCCTTTCTGACATCACCTCACAGGCCTGATCTATGTTGCCGAGCGTTTGCTGTCTGTGTGGAAGTGATCGGTCTGCAATTTGCTTCCATGATGAAATACGGAGTTTCGCAAGGCCCTAACCGATACACAATTTATATCGGGCATTGGCAGTTGAACTTAATGCACACGCCTGTGCTGACATGAGTGGAGGATGCACACCACAAGAGCTGTTCAAAATATTACTGGCATTGCGGATGCTGGAACTGTGTCATAGGGGTGATGTAGTGCTTTTCAACCTCCTATCCTTGCGTGGCTGCCCATCTGCTGACCAGCGTTATTGGGCACACAATGACTTTAGAGTCTGACTCCACATAGAAAGTTTTGCCACTTTCAACCCTTAAACCTGGATCTTTGCGAAGATCGTGGCAAAACCTTTACTCAGGCGAAACACAGGTGCCAATGACAAAACAGCTGACAAGGCGTGCACTTCCTCGGACACGATGTGTTGACGTCAACACATCGTGTCCGAGGAAGTTCCGTCAACGGAATCCTGACGAGCTGGGTAATTGAGGGCTCGGTTCTTTACTACATATTGCAGCGTCCCATTCCAAACAGCCTGAAGGAAGCCTGAAGAATGTTTTGTGAAGGGACGGATTGGGGTACTGCCAGCTGCTGGAGCTGAGTCGTATCTGCTGCTCTTACTATCTCATTTCCCAACGACCTCGTCGGCACACATGGACATTGACGCCGATGAGAATGCAGCACCGTCGTCCTCAGAAAGGGTCCTCAGACACCTGGAAACAAGAGTGCTGGACTGCAATCTTAGCATCCTGAGCAGATCTCTTCTGATCAATACTCTTGAAGAAGCCAATGGAGCATCAGTTTATGACCTCCTGGAAACATCCCAATCGGATCTTGCTCATCAGGCCAAAGAACACAGCACCGAGGCAGGTAGAAATATCATCGGCTTTCCACTCTCAGAACCTTACAAGGAACTTGATGCATGTGCTGGGCATTACCAAGAACTTCCCCATAATGAACCAGAGGAGGATGCATATTTGAAGGTGTCCAAGTGTCCTTGACTCGAGGTTTCTGTTTGCAGGGGAATGCACTAGCCGTTCTGCCGGTCAATGACAATTGTTTGTGTGCCTGCCCAGAGTCTGAGTGGGTGCGCGTGGGAAGTGTGGAAGTGGAGCTGCGTAGAGACTGGCTGCTTTTTGAGAGTCATGTGGCTCGGTTGTACCTGGATTTGTTCCGCGAGCGGGACCCAATAGGCCATTCGCAGTACTGGGGCCGTGTTTGTGTCCCTGAAGTGGAATTGATCATGTGGCCTTATTGGATCCGCGGATCCCAAACCCCAGCGTTTACTGATAGAGGTACAATCCGTCGACAACCGTCGCAGACCTGGCAAGGAATCTTGCTTGCATCTTTCTCAAGTACCTGCGGTGCTCCCACCAGCAAAAGCAGGCTGGGTGCAAAAAGGAATCAAAAGAAAATGGGAACATGCCGATATCTTTCTTCTGCAAACAGACATGTGTAGTGCGGACTGACAGCCCTGTCATCTCTTAATACAGTCTGGGTTTCAGCACTGACTGCTTCTGTGTGGGTGCAGGGCTCTTGGAAGCAATGCCTGATGGTCTGAGCCGGCCCTGGTACCATTGTGAAGAACCTCCTCGCAGGCATCGCTTCATGGATGGTATGCGCCATCTTCACCCATGTTACAGCTGTTTAATTCTGCTCCTGTGACAGAGGAGAGAGGCTCTGGCGTTTTTCAGAGGTAGTCATGCGTGCACACAAGATTGCAGTGCAAACAAAGCTGTCATGGATAATGTGTGCCCTGCAGTGACGCTGCGCACAAGACTGCTGCCACTTGCAACGGCAGTCAGAGAGGTGCTGCGATATGGATGTGAAGTAGTTGTTTATTATATCGGTACAGGGGCGAAAAGCATTTATACTGTCATCATTTTCTTGACAATCCTCGGGTTTGTCGTGTCTCCAGGATTCCTTTTCTTCGTGTGCTGTCTTCCCACCTTGTTTATCCTGGACGCAGTCATCTGCGTAGCCAAGTTGCTATTAAAGAGACTGGGTGGTTTCCGTGACATTCCAGTGTAGGTGCACCGAAGGGATTTCATTTCTGGTGAAGTCAGGAATATTGTCTGTCTAAATCCTAAGAGCACTAGGCATATTTTTCCCCCTTAGATTCTCTCGGATAGCCTCGTCATTTTTGCTGCATGACAGCTGATGGGTGTGCCGAAAGGTCCAACATGCAGCCTGTACACAACCTGCCCTGGTCTTTGATGCTGCTTGATGAGTGGTGGTCTGCCTTGCAAAAGCTAGCCACACCACCATTTTTGACGTGATATTGTCCCAGGAAGACATGCTGTGCACCACATGGCTCTGTTGATCCCTTGTGGCGTCCCCTCATAGGCCTGATCTGTGTCGCCGAGGGATTGCCAATTGTGCGGAAGCGATCCCGGTCTTCAATCTGCCTCCATCGTGAGATGAGGAGATTCGCAAAACCCAAACTGATGCGCATTTATTATTAGGCATTGGCAGTTGAACTTATTGCACGCGCCTGTGATAACATGAGTGGAAGATGCACAGGGCAAGAGCTGTTCAACTTAACACTGACATGGAAGATTCTGGAACCGTGTCATAGGGGTGATGCCGTGCTTTCAAGCTGCCAACCTCGCATGGCCCCCATCTGCTGCCAGCGTTGATGGGAGATCTCTGTTCTAGAACAATGAGTTTGAAGTTCAGAGTCTGACTTCACACAGAAGTCTGCACACTTTCAAGGAAAAAGTATGTCCTAAAATCCGGCTCTTTGAGAGTATAATGGCAAAATAATTATTCAGGCGAAATGCACGTGCCAACGACGTACCACGAGCTGACAAGGCGTGCATTCCTCGGACACGGACTTCACACGAGCAGGGTACTTAAGCGCTCGGTTCTTTACCAGAATTCTCAGTGTTCCCTCTCCAAAGAGCCCACGGTAGTTTCCGAGGAATAGAATTTGGGAAAGGGCCGGATTGGGGAACCGCCAGCTGATGTTGTATTCGCTGACCTTACTTTATCCCACAGGTTTGGGACGGTCGGACAAGACACATTATCCAGTGTCCCGACCTTGGATAGATAGCATCGACCCAGTCAGCGCATATGGACATAGAAGCCGATGAGTATGGAGCACCGTCGTCCTCAGAGAAGGCTCTCAGACACCTGGAAACAAGAGTGCCAGACTCCTATCTTACCATCCTGAGCAGGGCTCTGCTGATCAATTCCCTTGAAAAATTCAATGCAGCAACAGTCACCAATTTTCTGGCACTGTCTCCACTGGCTTTTGCTCATCAGGCAATACAGTGCGGCACCGAGGCAGGTACATCAGAATATTAGCTTTCCATCCTCAGATTCGTGCATGGGACTTCATGCATGTGCTGTGCATCACCAGGGACTTCTCTATCATGTAGCAAAGGACAACGCCAATTGTTGGGGTTCATTTGTCCTAACTTAAGAATTCTGTATTGTGGGAAAAGCAGCAATCGTGACGATTGTTTGTGTGCCTGCACAGAGTCTGAGTGGGTGCGTGTGGGAAGTCTGGAAGTGGAGCTGCGCAGAGATTGGCTGCTATTTGAAAGTCACGTGACTCACCTGTACCTGGACTTGTTCCGCAAGCGCGGCCCGGCAACCTGTCTGCCTTATGTGGGCCGAGTGTGTGTCCCTGAAGTGGAACAGATCATGCGGCCAACTTGGATCCGCGCATTCCGGACCCCAGTAATCACAAATGAAGGTAAACACCACATTGCAAAGGTGATGTGCACACTTGCCTGAACCTCTTCAAGTGACTGCAAGTTTTCCACCAACAAAAGCGGGCTTGGTGTATACACTACGTAGTGTTAGGCTGGAGGTAATGGGCACATACAGTATCTATCGGTTATGTTTTCATTTCAGTTCCAGATTTAGCACCGCTAATGTCTTTGGTTTTGCTGCGGGTGCAGGGCTCTTGGAAGCAACGCCTGATTGTCTGAGCTGGCCCTGCTACCCTTGTCAGGAGCCTCCCCGTCGGCGGCGCTTCTTGGATGGTAGGCGCCATTGTCACCCATCTCTAAGTTGTTCAGTCCTGCCCCAGTAAAGTGGGCAACTGCTCAAGAGGCCGCAGACAGGTATGCAAATTAAGCTGCCATGGATACTGTGTGCCCTGCAGTGACACTGGGCAGGAGACTGCTGCCACTTGCAAGAGCAGTCAGAGAGGTGCTGAGACATGGATGCGCAGCACTCGCCGCGCTTGTGAGCTTGGGGGCGATTTTCACTTTTGTTGTCATCATCTTCTTCTCAATACTGGGTATTGTCTTGACTCCAGGATTTGTTTTCTTCGTGTGCTGTCTTCCTGCCTTGGCTGTCCTGTATGTGACTCTGTGCATGGTCGAACCTCTCTTTATAATGCTGGACTTTGCTGACATTGTTGCAGTGTAGGTTCAACAAATTATTATTATTCCTGCTACAGCCAGTGTCTTAGCCCAGGGTCAATTCTGCAAGTTTTACAGCAATCCTCAGCCTTTAAAGCATCATTATCCTCTCATAATCTCCTCACATATGCTCATCTGGTATGCTGAAAGAGCGCAGGCGGCTGAAGACATGTCTTTTACCTTCCTGTCTACTGCACTCTGATGGGGTGCAGAAAGGTCCGGCATGCAGCCTGCACTGGTCTTAGATGCTCCCATCACCAGTCTCTTTGATGCTGCATTATCAGTGGTGGTCTGCCTTGCAGCAACTGGCCACGACACCACCGTTGCAGCAGTTACGTCTAGGGACTACATGCTGTTGCTCTCCTGCTCTCTTCTGGCGTCCCCTCACAGGCTGATTTATTTTTCCGAGGGACTGCTGACTGCGGAGAAGTGATTTTGTTTTCAATCTGCTTTCATGGTGGATAAGGTGTTTGCAAGGCCCTCATGATGCAATCTTGATATTAGGCATTGGCAGTAGGATGTTGTGCATGCTCCACAGCGCTCACAGCATCCCAACGGCCTCGGTCAGCTTACCCAACCTCCTTCATTACCCCTGCTCTAGAACCCTGCGTGCCCCACACCCTCTCTATGCCAACGGCCCTCTGACTTGTGCCGGCAGTATCGCTGCTGCTGCTGGGACTGAAGCGCAGCAGGTTAACTTACCCCAGCGAAGAGGCAGAGATCTCGATTATAAGGAAGGTTCAATGCTGAGTTCCACAACGTCGCACAACTTAAAGTGCTCTTGAAGGCACCGAAGATATTTTTACACTGTTCAGAGAACGTCAAAGAGCGTTCCCAAAAGGTCACTCACCAGCTGCTGGAGCTGAGTCGTATCTGCTGCCCTTACGTTTTCCTGTAGATTTGTGAGAGCGGGAGAAGACTCACATTCCAGTGCCCCGAGCTTGTAAAGACCCAGTCAGCAAAAATGGACATTGACGTCGATGGGAATGCAACACCGTCGTTCACAGAGAGGGTTCTCAGATACCTGGAGACAACAGTGCCGGACTCCGATCTCACAGTTCTGAGCAGGGCCCTACTGATCAGTAGTTTTGGACAAGCCAATGAGGCAGAGGGCCTCCTGGCACTCACTCCCTTGGATCTTGCTCATCAGGCCACACAGTGCAGCGCCAAGGCAGGTATATGACAGCATCAGCGTTCTGCTCTCAAAACTGTGCATGGATCTTCATCCCTGGGCTGGGTGTAATCAGACAACTCTCGATAACCAAACGCAGGATGATTCCTATTTGAAGGTGTACATGTGTCTGTCACTTAGTAAGCCTGCATGCAGGGTAACAGATCAGCTTTCTGCCGGTCAATCGCAATCGTTTATGTGCCTGCTCAGAGCCTGAGTGGGAGCACGTGGGAAGCCTGGCAGTGGAGCTGTGCAGGGACTGGCTGCTGTTTGAGACTCTACTGGCTGACTTGCACCTAGACTTGTTCCGCGAGCGCGGCCCAACAAGACCTCCTGAGTCATTTGGCCGCGTGTATGTCCCTGAGGTGGGAGAGATCATGTGGCCTCCTTGGATCCGCGCATTTGGAACCCCAGCGTTCACAGACACAGGTACATGCCGTTGCAGAGCTGATGTAGATTTTTTCCTTGCATTCTTCTCAAGCAGCTGCGCTGTCCTCTCCAGCACAAGCAGGCAATGTAAACACACTGATCTGAGGCGCAATGGGAACATGTTCACCTCCACATTCTGCATTCTCCTGATTGATGAGTGTAAAGCTGAATCAACAGCCCTGCTCTCTTGTGTTCCGGCTGGTCTCATCAGTGTAGGCCGTTGTCTTATTTTGCCTTTTGGTGGGTACAGGGCCCTTGGAGGCAATGCCTGATGGTCTGAGCCGGCCCTGCTACCCTTGCGAAGAGCCTCCCTGCCGGCATTGTTTCACGGATGGTAGGCGCCACCTTCACCCATGTGAAAGTTGTTCTGTTTCGTCAGTGACTGTGGGAATGTGCTACGGGGTAACAGAGCATGTAACACAAGTTCACTGCATACAAAGCTGCCACGGTTGCTCTGTGCCCTGCAGTGACTCTGCTCATGGCAGTCTGGGTGAATGGATTTGCAGCATTCGCCACTATAGTAGGTCTATATTGGATTTTTCGTCTGCCTGTCGTCCTCTTGTCAGCATACCTGGAAGTAGGTCCATTTCCGTCAGAAAACGAATTTTACACTTTGCTCAGTTTCCAGCTGGGAGGGTTCAACTTCGTCATGCGCAACATCGATTGGCTAATGAAGTTACTGAGGATCAGGCGTGCAGTGTAGATTCAGCAAAGCAACTTTGATCCTGCGAAGTTCAGAATTACCATCAGGGTAAATGTAAAGTTTAGTCCCAGATCGTCATCCTTCAAGAAGATGGCCATTGACTAGAAGCTTCAAATCATTGCTCACCCCCCTCATTTATCCTCATCATGTGTGCTACAAAATGAAGGGCGTCCCGAAGTTAGTCTTTTCACCTTCCTGTGTGATGAATCAGCGGAAAGGTCCGGCGTTTATACACGCTGAAGCGAGCATACCTGCACGATAATTTGCATGGTAAACTTTTCACAGCTTTGCTGCAGCATTATCTGAGCAAAATACAGCGAACCATCGCTGCATCCAATAAATGCCTCACTCGTCAGCATGTCTCCAAGCTCTGCTCTGCTGCGATACTCCACAACGCTCACAGCATATCAGTGGCCTTGGTCATCCCCAACATCCTCCATTACCCCTGCTACAAAAACCTTGCGTGCCCCCCTGCCGCCGGATCAGGCACTGAGGCCCCCCGATTTTTGCCGACATTGTCAATGCTGCTGCTGCTGCTGCTGCTGCTGCAACTGCTCCTGCTCTTGATGGGACTGAAGCGCAGCAGGCAGACTAGCTTGTAAAATGGCAGAGATCTCGATCAGATAGGGGGCAATATTCAGTTCTACTACGTCGCACGACCCAAATTGCTCTTGACGGCACCGAAGATATTTGTACACTGAGAGAACGTCAGGACCGTTGCTTTATAAGGTCACTCGCCAGCTGCTGAAGCTGAGTCGTATCTACTTGCGTTCCTATAGGTTTGTGATAGTGGGAAAGGGCTCACGTTCCAGTGCCCCGAGCTTATACCGTTTGAAGCAAGACCCGGTCAGCAGTTATGGACATTGGCGTCGATGAGATTGCAGCACCCTCGTCGTCAGAGAGGGTTCTTCTATACCTGGAAACAACATTTCCGGACTGCGATCTTCCTATTCTGAGCAGGGCTCTACTTATCAGTAGTCTTGGAGAAGCCAATGAAGCAGAGGGCCTCCTGGCCCTGTCCCCATGGGGTCTTGCTCATCGAGCCACACAGTGCAGTGCCGAGGCAGGTATGTGACAGGATCAGTGATTTACTTCCAGAATCCTGCATGGGATTCCAAACCTGGGCCGTCGTAAACAGAAAATCTCAATGTTCAGGCGAGGGTGATGCCTGTTGAAGGTGTCCATGTAAGTCAGTATGGAGGGTAGCGCATCAGCTTTCTGTCTGTGACTGACCATTGTCTGTGTGCCTGGCCAGAGCCTGAGTGGGAGCATGTGGGAAGCCTGGAAGTGGAGCTGCGCAGGAACTGGCTGCTGTTTGAGACTCACCTGGCTGAATTGCACCTAGACTTGTTCCGCGAGCGCGGCCCAACAAGACCTCCTGAGTCATTTGGCCGCGTGTATGTCCCTGAGGTGGGAGAGATCATGTGGCCTCCTTGGATCCGCGCATTCGGAACCCCAGCGTTCACAGACACAGGTACATGCCGTTGCAGAGCTGATGTAGATTTTTTCCTTGCATTCTTCTCAAGCAGCTGCGCTGTCCTCTCCAGCACAAGCAGGCAATGTAAACACACTGATCTGAGGCGCAATGGGAACATGTTCACCTCCACATTCTGCATTCTCCTGATTGATGAGTGTAAAGCTGAATCAACAGCCCTGCTCTCTTGTGTTCCGGCTGGTCTCATCAGTGTAGGCCGTTGTCTTATTTTGCCTTTTGGTGGGTACAGGGCCCTTGGAGGCAATGCCTGATGGTCTGAGCCGGCCCTGCTACCCTTGCGAAGAGCCTCCCTGCCGGCATTGTTTCACGGATGGTAGGCGCCACCTTCACCCATGTGAAAGTTGTTCTGTTTCGTCAGTGACTGTGGGAATGTGCTACGGGGTAACAGAGCATGTAACACAAGTTCACTGCATACAAAGCTGCCACGGTTGCTCTGTGCCCTGCAGTGACTCTGCTCATGGCAGTCTGGGTGAATGGATTTGCAGCATTCGCCACTATAGTAGGTCTATATTGGATTTTTCGTCTGCCTGTCGTCCTCTTGTCAGCATACCTGGAAGTAGGTCCATTTCCGTCAGAAAACGAATTTTACACTTTGCTCAGTTTCCAGCTGGGAGGGTTCAACTTCGTCATGCGCAACATCGATTGGCTAATGAAGTTACTGAGGATCAGGCGTGCAGTGTAGATTCAGCAAAGCAACTTTGATCCTGCGAAGTTCAGAATTACCATCAGGGTAAATGTAAAGTTTAGTCCCAGATCGTCATCCTTCAAGAAGATGGCCATTGACTAGAAGCTTCAAATCATTGCTCACCCCCCTCATTTATCCTCATCATGTGTGCTACAAAATGAAGGGCGTCCCGAAGTTAGTCTTTTCACCTTCCTGTGTGATGAATCAGCGGAAAGGTCCGGCGTTTATACACGCTGAAGCGAGCATACCTGCACGATAATTTGCATGGTAAACTTTTCACAGCTTTGCTGCAGCATTATCTGAGCAAAATACAGCGAACCATCGCTGCATCCAATAAATGCCTCACTCGTCAGCATGTCTCCAAGCTCTGCTCTGCTGCGATACTCCACAACGCTCACAGCATATCAGTGGCCTTGGTCATCCCCAACATCCTCCATTACCCCTGCTACAAAAACCTTGCGTGCCCCCCTGCCGCCGGATCAGGCACTGAGGCCCCCCGATTTTTGCCGACATTGTCAATGCTGCTGCTGCTGCTGCTGCTGCTGCTGCAACTGCTCCTGCTCTTGATGGGACTGAAGCGCAGCAGGCAGACTAGCTTGTAAAATGGCAGAGATCTCGATCAGATAGGGGGCAATATTCAGTTCTACTACGTCGCACGACCCAAATTGCTCTTGACGGCACCGAAGATATTTGTACACTGAGAGAACGTCAGGACCGTTGCTTTATAAGGTCACTCGCCAGCTGCTGAAGCTGAGTCGTATCTACTTGCGTTCCTATAGGTTTGTGATAGTGGGAAAGGGCTCACGTTCCAGTGCCCCGAGCTTATACCGTTTGAAGCAAGACCCGGTCAGCAGTTATGGACATTGGCGTCGATGAGATTGCAGCACCCTCGTCGTCAGAGAGGGTTCTTCTATACCTGGAAACAACATTTCCGGACTGCGATCTTCCTATTCTGAGCAGGGCTCTACTTATCAGTAGTCTTGGAGAAGCCAATGAAGCAGAGGGCCTCCTGGCCCTGTCCCCATGGGGTCTTGCTCATCGAGCCACACAGTGCAGTGCCGAGGCAGGTATGTGACAGGATCAGTGATTTACTTCCAGAATCCTGCATGGGATTCCAAACCTGGGCCGTCGTAAACAGAAAATCTCAATGTTCAGGCGAGGGTGATGCCTGTTGAAGGTGTCCATGTAAGTCAGTATGGAGGGTAGCGCATCAGCTTTCTGTCTGTGACTGACCATTGTCTGTGTGCCTGGCCAGAGCCTGAGTGGGAGCATGTGGGAAGCCTGGAAGTGGAGCTGCGCAGGAACTGGCTGCTGTTTGAGACTCACCTGGCTGAATTGCACCTAGACTTGTTCCGCGAGCGCGGCCCAACAAGACCTCCTGAGTCATTTGGCCGCGTGTATGTCCCTGAGGTGGGAGAGATCATGTGGCCTCCTTGGATCCGCGCATTCGGAACCCCAGCGTTCACAGACACAGGTACATGCCGTTGCAGAGCTGATGTAGATTTTTTCCTTGCATTCTTCTCAAGCAGCTGCGCTGTCCTCTCCAGCACAAGCAGGCAATGTAAACACACTGATCTGAGGCGCAATGGGAACATGTTCACCTCCACATTCTGCATTCTCCTGATTGATGAGTGTAAAGCTGAATCAACAGCCCTGCTCTCTTGTGTTCCGGCTGGTCTCATCAGTGTAGGCCGTTGTCTTATTTTGCCTTTTGGTGGGTACAGGGCCCTTGGAGGCAATGCCTGATGGTCTGAGCCGGCCCTGCTACCCTTGCGAAGAGCCTCCCTGCCGGCATTGTTTCACGGATGGTAGGCGCCACCTTCACCCATGTGAAAGTTGTTCTGTTTCGTCAGTGACTGTGGGAATGTGCTACGGGGTAACAGAGCATGTAACACAAGTTCACTGCATACAAAGCTGCCACGGTTGCTCTGTGCCCTGCAGTGACTCTGCTCATGGCAGTCTGGGTGAATGGATTTGCAGCATTCGCCACTATAGTAGGTCTATATTGGATTTTTCGTCTGCCTGTCGTCCTCTTGTCAGCATACCTGGAAGTAGGTCCATTTCCGTCAGAAAACGAATTTTACACTTTGCTCAGTTTCCAGCTGGGAGGGTTCAACTTCGTCATGCGCAACATCGATTGGCTAATGAAGTTACTGAGGATCAGGCGTGCAGTGTAGATTCAGCAAAGCAACTTTGATCCTGCGAAGTTCAGAATTACCATCAGGGTAAATGTAAAGTTTAGTCCCAGATCGTCATCCTTCAAGAAGATGGCCATTGACTAGAAGCTTCAAATCATTGCTCACCCCCCTCATTTATCCTCATCATGTGTGCTACAAAATGAAGGGCGTCCCGAAGTTAGTCTTTTCACCTTCCTGTGTGATGAATCAGCGGAAAGGTCCGGCGTTTATACACGCTGAAGCGAGCATACCTGCACGATAATTTGCATGGTAAACTTTTCACAGCTTTGCTGCAGCATTATCTGAGCAAAATACAGCGAACCATCGCTGCATCCAATAAATGCCTCACTCGTCAGCATGTCTCCAAGCTCTGCTCTGCTGCGATACTCCACAACGCTCACAGCATATCAGTGGCCTTGGTCATCCCCAACATCCTCCATTACCCCTGCTACAAAAACCTTGCGTGCCCCCCTGCCGCCGGATCAGGCACTGAGGCCCCCCGATTTTTGCCGACATTGTCAATGCTGCTGCTGCTGCTGCTGCTGCTGCTGCAACTGCTCCTGCTCTTGATGGGACTGAAGCGCAGCAGGCAGACTAGCTTGTAAAATGGCAGAGATCTCGATCAGATAGGGGGCAATATTCAGTTCTACTACGTCGCACGACCCAAATTGCTCTTGACGGCACCGAAGATATTTGTACACTGAGAGAACGTCAGGACCGTTGCTTTATAAGGTCACTCGCCAGCTGCTGAAGCTGAGTCGTATCTACTTGCGTTCCTATAGGTTTGTGATAGTGGGAAAGGGCTCACGTTCCAGTGCCCCGAGCTTATACCGTTTGAAGCAAGACCCGGTCAGCAGTTATGGACATTGGCGTCGATGAGATTGCAGCACCCTCGTCGTCAGAGAGGGTTCTTCTATACCTGGAAACAACATTTCCGGACTGCGATCTTCCTATTCTGAGCAGGGCTCTACTTATCAGTAGTCTTGGAGAAGCCAATGAAGCAGAGGGCCTCCTGGCCCTGTCCCCATGGGGTCTTGCTCATCGAGCCACACAGTGCAGTGCCGAGGCAGGTATGTGACAGGATCAGTGATTTACTTCCAGAATCCTGCATGGGATTCCAAACCTGGGCCGTCGTAAACAGAAAATCTCAATGTTCAGGCGAGGGTGATGCCTGTTGAAGGTGTCCATGTAAGTCAGTATGGAGGGTAGCGCATCAGCTTTCTGTCTGTGACTGACCATTGTCTGTGTGCCTGGCCAGAGCCTGAGTGGGAGCATGTGGGAAGCCTGGAAGTGGAGCTGCGCAGGAACTGGCTGCTGTTTGAGACTCACCTGGCTGAATTGCACCTGGACATGTTTTGCGAGCGCGGCCCAACAGGACCTCCGATATCTTTTGGCCGCGTGTTTGTCCCAGCAGTGGAAGAGTTCATGTGGCCTCCCTGGATCCGCGCATTTGGAACCCCAGCCTTCACAGATACAGGTACATGCCGTTGCAGAGCTTATGTAGATTCCTTGCATGCATCTTCCCCAAGCAGCAGCACTGTCTTCACCAGTAGAAGCAGGCTGCGACCCACCTCCTGAGTACAGTATATATTCCGAGGCAAAAGGAACACGTTGATCTCTGTGTTCTGCACTCTCCTGCCCGTTGATATGTATATTACTGATTTGACAGCCCTCCTGTCTTTTCTCCAGACTGGGTGTCAGCAATGAACGCCGTTGTCTCATTTGGCGCTTTCGTGGGTGCAGGGCTCTTGGAAGCAATGCCTGATGGTCTGAGCCGGCCCTATTACCCTTGTGAGGAGCCACCTTGCCGGCAACGCTTCTTGGATGGTAAGTGCCAATTCCACTCATCTTATAGATGTTCAGTCCTGCCCTTGTGACATTGGGGAAGTGCTTAAGGGGTTCTAAGAGACAGAGGATGTACACAAATTGCTATGCGAGCAAAGCTGACATGGCTGCTCTGTGCCCTGCAGTGACACTGCGCACGAGACTGCTACAAGTTGCAACAGCAATCAGGGTGGTGCTGAAAATAACATGCGCAGTGATGGTTGCTTTCGTATTTCTGGTGGCGCTCTCTCCTCTGCTTAACGTCTACTTGTTAGCTTACCTGGGAATAATACCGTTCCCGTCCGACGACGAATGCCTCTACTGGCTCCTTCTTCAATCGTTTGGTTTTGATGTTATCAGTCGCAACTTCGGTTGGATATTTAAGTGGCAAGTACAGATACTAAGGGCCATTATTGCACTGTAGATTCAACAGAGTGTTAATCGTGAAATATCAAAATTTTCCATCAGCATAGACGTTGAAACTCCGCTTCCTGCACACACTGCCTGACTACTGGTGTCTGCCTTGAAAATGCTGGCCGCCCCATTCTCTTTGCAATGGTTATATGCTGTAACTTTCCTGCTCCTTCCTGGCATCCCCAATCAATCTTGATCTTTGTTGCTGAGGGACTACTGACTGTCCTGAAGTTTCACTGTCTTCAATGTGCTTCTATGCTGAGATAAGGAGCTTTGCAAGGCCTTCAGAGACACACATTTGATATCAGGCATTGGCAGCAAGCTTCACTGCACGCGCCTGCTCAGCTGACATAAGGGAGAAAATGCACAGCGCGAGATGCCAGGCTCTTCAGCCTGCTACATGCACAGCCGCCTATCTGCTGACCAGCAATGATGGGTACAGTATGACTTCAAGAAGCAGTATTGGACTCCACATGGAAGCTTTTGCACAGAATCACTGTGAGTCATAAGATCAAGAGATAAAAGACAATCAAAGTCATGTACCAAAACCTGGCTCTTCTCGAAAGATCGTGGCAAAACCTTTACTTAGGCGAAAAACAGGTGCCAATGACACATCACGAGCTGACAAGGCGTGCACTTCCTCGGACACACTGTCTCGACGGAATTCAGACGAGCTAGTGCCTGAATCTTTACTACAATTTTCAACATGCCCAAACAAGCCCAGAGGGACGATTGGGGTACCACCAGCTGCTGGAGCTGAGTCTCATCTGCTGCCCTCACTTTCTCAGTTAGATTTGTGAAAGTCGGTGACGATTCAACTTCCCAGTGTCCCGAACAATTTAAGATAGTGACTACCCAGTCAGTACATATGCACATTGACGCCGATGGGAATGCAGCACCGTCGTCCTCAGAGAGGGTTCTCAAACACCTGGAGACAACAGTGCCGGACTGCAATCTTACAATCCTGAGCAGGGCTCTACTGATCAACTCCTTCGACAAAGCAAATGAGGCACAGATCACTGGCCTCCTGGCAGAATCTTCATTGGCTATTGCTCATCGGGCCATACAGTGCAGCACCGAGGCAGGTATATGACAAATCTCTTGCATTGGACAACATGCATGTGCTGGGAATACTGAAAAGAATTCTAGTTGAGTAGAGGACAATATCTCTTTGAAGGTGTCCATGTGACTGTGGACAGATTGCTGCAGTCAGTAGGGAGGAGTGTATCAGCTTTTTGCTGGTCAATGACAAATCATTTGTGTGCCTGCCCAGAGTCTGAGTGGGAGCACGTGGGAACTCTGGAAGTGACGCTGGACTGGAACTGGCTGCTGTTCCAGATTCATGTGGCTACGGTATACCTAGACTTATTCCGCGAGCACGGCCCGCCAGGGCAACAGGAAAACATGGGCTGCGTGAATCTCCATGAAGTGGAACAGGTCATGTGGCGTGCATGGATCCCCGCATCCAGAACCTTAATGATCGCAGACAGCGGTACAAGCATGACAATCTTCTTGTGTTGCATTTTGTGTGCCAGTTGAAAATTATATTGTAGAGCAAATAGCCCTGCTGTCCTTTCCTTGGTCTGGGTTGAACCACTGATGGCAATCACCTGATTTGGCTTCTGTCTGGGTGCAGACATATTTGACTCGTCTATGTCCAATATGATTGCAATGCGTGGTGGTCTGAGCTGGCCCTGCTACCCTTGTGAACAGCCTCCCTGCCGGCGTCGCTTTGTGGATGGTAGGCGCCATTTGCACCAATCTTCCATTTATTCAGTACTGCTCCCTTGACAGGGGATGTGCTTGACATTTACAGAAACAGTAATGCATGCACACTAATGCACTGAAAACAAAGCTGCCATGAATGACGTGTGCCCTGCAGTGACGCTATTGGAAAGTTTGGAAGACGCTGCAGAAACATTCGTGGAGGTGCTGCGATATGGATGCGTAGGAATCGTTGTTCTTGAAGGTGCAGGAACACTTTTCCTTATGGTTGCCATCATACTCATATCAGTGCTGGCGCTTGTCCTGTCTCCAGGATTTCTCTTCTTTGTCTGCTGTCTTCCCGCCTTGTTTGTCATGTTGGTGAATATCTGGATGGTCAAGTGCCTATTACAGAACTGAGGGATGCATGACACTAAAGCAGTGCACTTTAAACGAGAGATTGTTAGAATCAGTAATTTTTATCAGGTAGATGCTAAGGGTTCTGGCCTAATCCTCGACCCGGAAGTTGTATATAGCCTTCATACAGCCTCATATAGCATCAACATCAACCCCACACATAGCCTCAGCGTGTGTGCTGCAAGATGTGAAGGCACATCTTTTGCCTCCTCGTCTGGTGCACCCTGATGGGCCTCCAGAAAGGGCCGGCATGTAGCGTGCCTGCAGCCTGCACGAAATTTTCATCCAGCTTTATCAGTAGTGGTCTGCCTTGCAACGCGATTGGCCAGAACACCAGAGCTGCAGTAGTTACGTCCCAGGAAGACATGCTGTGCGCTTGTGGCTTTCTTGCTCCATTCTGGCAACTTCTCAGAGGCATGATTCATGTTGCTGGAGGTTTTGTCGATGAGAATTTTTGCCTTTTGGCCCTGGATTAGGCCCTATTTGATGCGCATTCATCGTCAGTCATTGGTAAAGAAACTCACTGCGCGCGCCTGTGCTAACATGAGTGGAGGCTACTTTGATTGTAGGTGTGTGCTGCCTCTGCCTCGTGCCACACTTTGCTGCGTGTATGCAATGTTGATCTGTCGTGGAAACCTGGGCCGGTAGCATTAAGCTTTGCAAAGATTAAAGATTAAAGATTAAGCATTGCAAATGCTGGAACTGTCTTATGGGGGTATTGCCGTGTTTTTCAGCCTGCTAGTCAGGCATGGCTGCCCATCTGCTGCAAGCGTTGATAGGCACACAATGGCCTTCAAGTCCAGTGTCTGTCTTCCACATAAAATACTTTGCACACTTTCAGTGACAATTTCAACCTGTCCCTCTGCGAAAACCGTGGCAAAAACACAGGTGCCAATGACAGAAAACCAAGCTGACAAGGCGTGCCTTTCTCGGACACGATGTGTTGACGGAATCCTGACGAGCTGGGTAGTTTAGCCTTCAGTTCTTTACTACACATAATAAGGTTCCTTTCTAAACCCATGGCTGTGTTTTGTGGAGAAGAATCGCCTAAAGGAACGGATTCGGGTACAAGCTCCTGCAGCTCAGTCGCATCTGCTCTTCCGAAAAGACTTGTGGAAGCCGGGAACATTTTATCTTTCCAAAGTCCCAGGCTTGAATAGGTACTGAGACCCAGTCTGCACGTATGGATTTTGAAGCTGAGGACAATGCAGCACCGTCTTCCTCAGAAAGGGTTCTCAGACACCTGGAAACAAGAGAGCCGGACTGCAATCTTACCATCCTTAGCAGAGCGCTTCTGATCAACTCCTTCGACAAAGCAAATGAGGCACAGATCACTGGCCTCCTGGCAGAATCTTCATTGGCTATTGCTCATCGGGCCAGACAGTGCAGCACCGAGGCAGGTATATGACAAATCTCTTGCATTGGACAACATGCATGTGCTGGGAATACTGAAAAGAATTCTAGTTGAGTAGAGGACAATATCTCTTTGAAGGTGTCCATGTGACTGTGGACAGATTGCTGCAGTCAGTAGGGAGGAGTGTATCAGCTTTTTGCTGGTCAATGACAAATCATTTGTGTGCCTGCCCAGAGTCTGAGTGGGAGCACGTGGGAACTCTGGAAGTGACGCTGGACTGGAACTGGCTGCTGTTCCAGATTCATGTGGCTACGGTATACCTAGACTTATTCCGCGAGCACGGCCCGCCAGGGCAACAGGAAAACATGGGCTGCGTGAATCTCCATGAAGTGGAACAGGTCATGTGGCGTGCATGGATCCCCGCATCCAGAACCTTAATGATCGCAGACAGCGGTACAAGCATGACAATCTTCTTGTGTTGCATTTTGTGTGCCAGTTGAAAATTATATTGTAGAGCAAATAGCCCTGCTGTCCTTTCCTTGGTCTGGGTTGAACCACTGATGGCAATCACCTGATTTGGCTTCTGTCTGGGTGCAGACATATTTGACTCGTCTATGTCCAATATGATTGCAATGCGTGGTGGTCTGAGCTGGCCCTGCTACCCTTGTGAACAGCCTCCCTGCCGGCGTCGCTTTGTGGATGGTAGGCGCCATTTGCACCAATCTTCCATTTATTCAGTACTGCTCCCTTGACAGGGGATGTGCTTGACATTTACAGAAACAGTAATGCATGCACACTAATGCACTGAAAACAAAGCTGCCATGAATGACGTGTGCCCTGCAGTGACGCTATTGGAAAGTTTGGAAGACGCTGCAGAAACATTCGTGGAGGTGCTGCGATATGGATGCGTAGGAATCGTTGTTCTTGAAGGTGCAGGAACACTTTTCCTTATGGTTGCCATCATACTCATATCAGTGCTGGCGCTTGTCCTGTCTCCAGGATTTCTCTTCTTTGTCTGCTGTCTTCCCGCCTTGTTTGTCATGTTGGTGAATATCTGGATGGTCAAGTGCCTATTACAGAACTGAGGGATGCATGACACTAAAGCAGTGCACTTTAAACGAGAGATTGTTAGAATCAGTAATTTTTATCAGGTAGATGCTAAGGGTTCTGGCCTAATCCTCGACCCGGAAGTTGTATATAGCCTTCATACAGCCTCATATAGCATCAACATCAACCCCACACATAGCCTCAGCGTGTGTGCTGCAAGATGTGAAGGCACATCTTTTGCCTCCTCGTCTGGTGCACCCTGATGGGCCTCCAGAAAGGGCCGGCATGTAGCGTGCCTGCAGCCTGCACGAAATTTTCATCCAGCTTTATCAGTAGTGGTCTGCCTTGCAACGCGATTGGCCAGAACACCAGAGCTGCAGTAGTTACGTCCCAGGAAGACATGCTGTGCGCTTGTGGCTTTCTTGCTCCATTCTGGCAACTTCTCAGAGGCATGATTCATGTTGCTGGAGGTTTTGTCGATGAGAATTTTTGCCTTTTGGCCCTGGATTAGGCCCTATTTGATGCGCATTCATCGTCAGTCATTGGTAAAGAAACTCACTGCGCGCGCCTGTGCTAACATGAGTGGAGGCTACTTTGATTGTAGGTGTGTGCTGCCTCTGCCTCGTGCCACACTTTGCTGCGTGTATGCAATGTTGATCTGTCGTGGAAACCTGGGCCGGTAGCATTAAGCTTTGCAAAGATTAAAGATTAAAGATTAAGCATTGCAAATGCTGGAACTGTCTTATGGGGGTATTGCCGTGTTTTTCAGCCTGCTAGTCAGGCATGGCTGCCCATCTGCTGCAAGCGTTGATAGGCACACAATGGCCTTCAAGTCCAGTGTCTGTCTTCCACATAAAATACTTTGCACACTTTCAGTGACAATTTCAACCTGTCCCTCTGCGAAAACCGTGGCAAAAACACAGGTGCCAATGACAGAAAACCAAGCTGACAAGGCGTGCCTTTCTCGGACACGATGTGTTGACGGAATCCTGACGAGCTGGGTAGTTTAGCCTTCAGTTCTTTACTACACATAATAAGGTTCCTTTCTAAACCCATGGCTGTGTTTTGTGGAGAAGAATCGCCTAAAGGAACGGATTCGGGTACAAGCTCCTGCAGCTCAGTCGCATCTGCTCTTCCGAAAAGACTTGTGGAAGCCGGGAACATTTTATCTTTCCAAAGTCCCAGGCTTGAATAGGTACTGAGACCCAGTCTGCACGTATGGATTTTGAAGCTGAGGACAATGCAGCACCGTCTTCCTCAGAAAGGGTTCTCAGACACCTGGAAACAAGAGAGCCGGACTGCAATCTTACCATCCTTAGCAGAGCGCTTCTGATCAACTCCTTCGACAAAGCAAATGAGGCACAGATCACTGGCCTCCTGGCAGAATCTTCATTGGCTATTGCTCATCGGGCCAGACAGTGCAGCACCGAGGCAGGTATATGACAAATCTCTTGCATGGGACTCCATGCATGCGCTGGGAACTTACTAAAAAAATATTCTATAGTTGAATAGAGGACAATACCTGTTTGAAGGTGTCCTTGTGACTTTGGACAGATTCCTGCATTCAGGGGGGGATTGTATCAGCTTTCTGCCGGTCAATGACAAATCATTTGTGTGCCTGGCCAGAGGCTGAGTGGGAGCACGTGGGACTTTTGGAAGTGGAGCTGTGCAGGAACTCGCTGCTCTTTGAGAGTCATGTGGCTAAAGTGTACCTAGACTTGTACCGCGAGCATGGCCCGACAGGGCCACCGGAAAACATGGGCCGCGTGAATCTTCGTGAAGTGGAAGAGATCATGTGGCCTATTTGGATCCCCGCTTCCACAATGGTGATCGCAGATACAGGTATAAGTCACTGCAGAAGCTGATGTGGGTCCTTGCTGCATCTTTCTCGAGGAGCTGTTGTGGTTCTACCAGCAAAGCAGGCTGTGTACATTAACGGCCTGAAGGCAACAGGAACATGACAATCACCTTATTTTACATTCTCTGTGCCGATTAATAAACATATTTTACATTGGATTGCCCTGCTGTCCTTTGTTGCGTTGCGGTTAAAAGCAGTATCGGTCATTATCTAAACTGGCTTCTGTCTGGGTGCAGACCCATTGGACGCGTCTGTGTCCAGAATGTTTGCAATGCATGGTCGTCTGAGCTGGCCTTGCCATTGTGAGGAACCTCCCTGCCGGCGACGCTTTGTGGATGGTATGCGCCATGTGCACCCATCTTCCAATTGTTCAGTACTGCTCCCTCGACAGAGGACATGTGCTTGAGGTTTACAGAGACAGTAATGCATGCACACTGACACGCCAAAAACAAAGCTGCCATGGATAACGTGTGCCCTGCAGAAACACTTTGGTTTGGCTTGGTGGAACTAGAAGACGCATTCATGAAGGCGCTGCTATATGGATGCATAGGAATTGCTGTTCTTGAAGGTGCAGGGGCACTTCTAATCACTGTTGTCATCATTCCCGTATCAGTGCTGGCGCTTGTCCTGTCTCCAGGATTTCTCTTCTTCTTGTGCTGTCTCCCTGCCTTGGTTGTCCTTTTGGTGAATCTGTGGATGGTGAAGTGTCTGTTAGAGATACTGAGGTACGGATGACACTTTCAATGAAAGTTTTCAATTCTCTTAGAGTCAGATTCTTTAATCAGGTAGATGCTAAGGGTACTAGCCTGATCCTTGATCTGTTAACTGTATACAGCCTTGCAGCATCAACATAGACCCCCCGCATAGCCTCACAGACGGACGGACACTGCAATTATATCAAAGGGGTAATTCTCTGAGTCATTTTGCTAGTCATTTAGGTATCAGGCATTAGCAGAAAAAAATCCCTGCACGCACCTGTGCTAAAATGGTTGGAGATGCACAGCGCAAGAGCTGTTCAACCTGACAGTGGCATTGCACTTGCAAATGCTGGATCTGTATCACAGGGGTAATGCCGTCTTTTTCAGCCTGCTATCTAAGCATGGCTGCCCAGCTGCTGGCAGCAGTGATGATCACACAATGACCTTCACAAACAGTTTCTGACTCCTACCGAGAAGGTTTTGCAGTATGTGAGTGACATCAAACCTCTCTCTCTCTCTGCGAAAATCGTGGCATAATGTTTTCTCAGGCGAAACACAGGCTGCAAATGATGTCAATGCAAATGATGACATCAACATACTAGGAGCTGACAAGGCGTCCATTCCTCGGACACGGACTTCACACGAGCAGAGTACTTAAGCGCTCGATATTTCTACCACGTTCCTCAAAGTTTTTTTTTTTAAATGAGCCACCTATCGAAAGAATCTCCCAAATGGACGGCTTGGGGTACCACAGCTGCTGGAGCTGAGTCGTAACTGTTGCCCTTACTCAATCATTTAGCCTCTTGAAAGCCGGAAAAAACACTCATCTTTCCAGTTGTTACGAGCTTATAGCCGATTCAGTCAGCAAATATGAACATCGATGCCAATGGGAATGCAGCACCATCGTCCTCAGAGAGGGTTCTCAAACACCTGGAAACGGAAGTGCCGGAATGCGATCTTACCATCCTGAGCAGGGCTCTACTAATCAACTCCATTGGAGAAGCCAATGAAGCACAGGTCGCTGACTTTCTGGCACTGTCTCTACAAGGTCTTGCTCACAGTGCCAGACAATGCAGCGCCGAAGCAGGTATATGACAGCATCAGCTTTGTGCTTTCAAAATGTTCCTAGGGATTTTATTCTGGAGGCTGGACGTAATCAGAGAGAACTGTTGGGAAGTGACCAAATACAAAGCATGTTTTAAGGTGTCCATGTGCCTTTCACTGAGCGCATAGGCACACACAGGAATGTAGCAGGCCTCTTATAATCAAGGACAGTTGATTGTGCGCCTGCCCAGAGCCGGAGTGGGACAATGTCGGAGGTAGGATGTGCGAACAGTTCCAGGTGTGGCCGCGGTTTAGGAGGTTGAAAGTGCACCTGGACGTGTTTTGCGAGCGCGACCCAGCAAGACCGTTGCAATTCTTTGGCCCACAGAGGATCCCTATATGGCAACTGATCATGAGGCCTACCTGGATCCGCGAATGCCGAATGCCAGCGTTTGCAGATAAAGGTACATGCTGCGCGAGAGCTGATGTGGCTCCTTGCAACTCTGAAAAATAGTAGGATTTCTCCACCAGCCTAAGCAGGCTGCAAGAGTAAGCCAGAGACATTGGGAACATGTCTATCCCTTAATCTGCATTTATGTGCCCATTTTCAACTGTACTGTTAAACTAACAGCCCTGCTCTCCCTTATTCAGTTGGGTCTCATGAATGACTCCCGACATCCGATCTGGCACTTGTGTGTTGCAGAGACCCCGGAAGAACTTCCCGGTGGTATGAAGAAGCCTTGCCACCATTGTCAAGAGCCTCCTTGCCGGCATCGCTTCTTGGCTGGTAGGCACCTTATCCATCCATCTTGCAGCTGTTCACTTCCAGCTCTGTGACAGTAAAGAAATGCTTTTGGGGTTCTCAAAAGCCAGCAATGCATGCACACACAGTGCAATGCAAACAAGGCCGACTTGGACGATTGGTGCCATGCAGTGACGCAGCGCGAACTTGTCAGGAAGCATCTGCAATATGGGTGCGCTTCATGGAACTATTCTGCAGATTTGAGGCCGCTCATCTGCACACTTGTCACTATTATGGTCGTAAGTTTCATATTGGTCCTGGGGCATGGCTTGACTACAGGACTTGATGTCTTGAAAGTGGAAATTATTCTGTGCTACCCTGCCGTGTGTCTTTTCGTGTTGTTCATGATCGGGATTGAGGAGCGCTTAATGGCAGAGGGCTACCTGTGACTCTGCTGCAGTGTGCTTTAAATGTTTGTTAATTATCAGTGATGTATCAAGGTAAATGCAATCATTTTTTGTCATCCCTGGTCTTCAAGGCGTGTACATGAGCTTGGGCCATCAACATCCTCTTTCACCCCCTCACATCTGCGTCAACATCTGTCAGTCATCCTGCAGGCAAATATTTTGGCCTCCTTGTTCCTGATGGACCTGCTACAAGGTTCAGCGTGGAGCCTGCTCGCATCTGCACTGGTCTTTGATGCTCCTTATCAGTGGTGGTCTGCCATGCAGCAGCTGGCCACAACAGTACATATGCAGTGGTTATGTTCATACACACTGTGGCTTTGGCTCCTTGCTGACATCCCCTCACGGGCCTGCTTTAAGTACCAAAAAACTGCTGAATGTGGTAAAACAAAACATGCCTTCAAGCTGCTATGATGAAGTAAGGAGGAAATTTTCGCAATGCCCTGGTGCACAATCATTGGCGATTGACAGTAGGCTTTGGCAATTAGAGCCACTGCAGACACCTGCGCTGACACGTGCACGATCGGCGCGAGAGCTGATTTATGTTTTAGCGCTTGCATTGCGGACAATGGAGCAGTATCACAGGGATAAAGCCAAGCTTCCAGCCTACAATCCACAGATGGTCGCCCGTCCAGTGACCAGCATTGTCGACATGCAATTACTCTGAACTTCATTACTTGACTTTACATAGAAGCTTTTGCACACTTTCAGTGTGGATGATGTGCAAAACCTGGCTCTTTGTGAAGGTTGTGGCGAAACTTTTACTGAGGCGAAACACACGTGCCAAAGATCATGCATGACATACCACGAGCTGACAAGGCGTGCAGCCTTCTCGGACACAGAAGTCGACGGGATCCTGACGAATTGGGTAGTTTCAGTGCGATTCTCTATTACGCATCTTAATGTCCCTTTCCAAACAGCCCACCGCAGCTAAGAATCGGCTCAGATAAGAATCTTGGAATGGTCGGTTTGGGGTCTGTCCGCGGAAAAGACATGCGCAAGATTATCCACCTTGCCGTCTGCATCGTTCTCCTCGGTCCTCTGATTTGCGTTGCCGATGTAAGTCTTATCCAAGATCTCATGCACGCCTGAAGATACCCAATCTGAAGACCCGATCATGCCGGAAGTAACCACTTCTCATACACACGTCTTTCTGACTGCATGTGACATTGCAGGATTACATAGCGACTTTGGACGGTCTGTCTGTGGTGCCACCTCTAAACACGACCAACAATGGCACAGCCCTTTTCACGTTCAAGGAGGCAAGTCTCATCCTGCCACTAGTCATGCGCATCTCAAAGCACCCCCTACCTCAACTGGGCAAGTTAGTGATCTCAGGAGCTGATTGCTGATGGCAGGATGTCCTCTAGGGGTCCATTTTCCCTTCCTGTGGCCAAGACCAGTATTGTCACGACAGCATGATCACTCAACCACAGTGTTTGTGGTGTTGGCTCCATGGGTGAATCATCTTGTTTCTGAGCGTCCTCATCATCAGTCTATTGGGGACAAATTCACAGGACTGTTTGGGGTTTCAACCATGGTACAGTTCTTTTGGCAGGATGATCTTGTGAATGTATCTACGTTTTTTTGTGAGTGTATGGATGTGATGCTGGGTGCTGACTCTCAGAGTCTGGCGATCGGAGTCAGACATCTGATCAGCCCTAGGTGGCTGAAAAAGATGCAATCGATTGACTGACTGACTGACTGACTGACAGTGAGGTGTGCTGAGTAGGAGAACCACACAGCGGTGATGTACTACCAGATCAACATAACTGCACCAGGAGGAGCGCGCGCAGCCGAGCTGCACCAGGCCAACAGCCAGGACCCTCTCAACACCAATGGTGACACATGTGCTATCCTGTGGGGACCACATGACCGCCACCAGGACAAGGTGGGCCGCTGCTTCCTCCATGTGGCATGCATGAAATGCCCAGCCGCTCATGTATCCGAGCCTGGTGATACAGAAGGAGGCGGCAACCCAATGTTCTGCAGTCCGTTCTCCATGTTGCTCCAAGAAAGACATGCCCAATGCTGCAGCATGCATGCAATGTGTCAGCGCTGGAGGTCAGATGATGGAGTCACCATGCATGCCTCCATTGTCGTCCCGCCTGCATGCCTGCCAGTACGCATGGAATTCTGTGATCTGCATCAGCGCCCTGATTGTTGTAAATAGTAATGCTTTGGATTTTTGCCCAGGTTGGCGACCTTCCTCCAGATGAATCATTGTGTCTCACCTTAAACCAATGGAGCAGTACATTTTACTCTGCATGCAATGCAGCAGCACAGGAGAAACACTTTCTATCATCCTGCATTCAGCCAATGCATGTGCAGATCTCTTAACCTTCAGCAGACATCATGGCAGCAGTAATGTGGCGCACAGGTGCTGCAGTGCATGCAGAGGAGCAAAGGTCCAGGAAGGAGTGGGAGCACTGACACTTGAAGTGTGTTCCTGTCCCCTGAAGTTCTCATGTTGCATGCAGCCGGTAGATGGCCAGCTGGGAGTGGGAAAGCTGACAAATCCAGACCTGTTTGGGCCACTCAAGGGCCTCGGCATCATCAATCTGAAGGACAAGATTGACAATGGGGACCTTATCTACCTCGTCATCCTCACCAAAGACCACCCTGATGGGGAGCTGCGCGGACAGCTTGAATCTGCAGAGCCACCTCCTGATGGCTGACGTCACCTAATCGCATGTGTCAGGAGATTCACTCCTTGTAATGTGGGCCAGGTTTTGGTGCTCTGAAGCATGGAGCCCTTTGCTCTCATCATGGGACTGAAGAATGGTTCATGTAGGTGCCCTGAACTGATCGGGTAATCTCAACTGCAATGGGTGAGGAACATTTGGCAGACAGGCAAATGTTCTTATAGAGGGTTTACAAAACATCAGCAGTGGGCCCGATATAGTGTGTGTTGAGGCGAGTGTGGTGACTTCTGTAGGTATATTGAATGTCACCAAATCAAGCTGCTCCTGCTGCAGCAGCCAACATTGTTGTCGATTACCTTTACTACTATCGTAGTTCTCGCTAGAGGTACTTGTCATCATGCTCCAAACTGAAGACTGCAGCAGTGCAGCGCGCTTTGATGCTTTGGATTTTGTTTAAATGATGGTTGAGGTGACTCAATTTTGGTCATGCACAGCATTGTCACCTTGGAACCTTGGTTGTTGATCAAAATTCCATGTCCCTGCTGCTTGAAGCTTGAATAAGAAAAGGTGCTGCAGCCTGGCAGATTGGCTCGTTGCTTGCAAGCCAATCTGCTGGCCACAGAATGCTTGTCGCGTAAATGATGACCACTTTCCTTGCCTGAATGACAGATTCCAATGTGAAGAAAACGTGCGATAAACGCTTCTGATCTGAACTCGATGTTAGGGGTCTATTGTGTGATGATTGAACACTGCGTGTTGCTTCTCTTTGGTGTCAAAAGTTCTCTGTGGTATCAAGATCAATCTTAGACATGGCTTCACACGCTGTCTATCAAGCATGGCCACAGATCTGCTAGCAGCTGGCTGATTATACAAGTTCTCATTTTGTGCACAGACATTCCATGCATCCTAGGAGGTACATCGAGTCCCTGCCATTTTCCGAGCTTGCTGAAGCAAACATCTCAGGGGTCTCCTGTAGAGCTTTATACTGAAAACAAATGATGTACATTTTGTACATGCTGAAACGAGCAAAACTGCGTAATAAATCGCATGGTAACTTTCTCACAGCTTTGCTGCAGCCAGATCTGGAGAAAGCACAGCAAACACCGCTGCATCCGGAAACTGCCTTTGGTGCGCCTCACTCATCAGCGCATCTCTGAGCGCTGCTCTGCTGGGACACTCCACAACGCTCACAGCATCCCAGCGGCCCTGGTCAAATTCCCCACCCTCCTTCATTACCCCTGCTGCAAGAACCCTGCGTGCCCCACGACCTCCCTCTGCCGCCAGAGCAGGCACAGTCGCCCTCTGAAAATTGGCAGTACTATCACTGCTGCTGCTGCTGGGTTTGAAGCGCAGCAGGCTGACTACATGCACAGGTGAGTCCGAGTCACGCTGTGCCCAGTCTGACAGCTGCTGTGGGAGTGCAGCGTCCTTGCAGGGTGCTGAGTGGATGGGATGTGAAGTGCTGGTTTCCGGCCTAGTGCCCTCGTCGCCTGGACTGTGTTGAGAGGTAGCATTCACTGTTGTAACAGCTACCTGTAATGCACAGCATAGAACAATTTTGACTTGCGAAAAGGATACAGCGTGTCCGCAGATGCTAGTCTTTGGGATGCATGCGAGAGCAATTGTGACTCAACATCAACTGGCGCAGAAATCTACATTGTTTCATCATTGAGCAAACAGCAGGGGAACCGGCCACCATCTCTCAAGCAAGTGCAGCACTCGCGCCCTTGAACAGCTTTGCTGAATGTTTAAACACCTCGAATTTTGGACTGCATGAAAATTGGGTGTAGCCAAGATTTGTGGAGGCAGCTGGGTGGTCATGCCTGATCAGGCAGCAGCTCCAGCCAGAAGCGATCCTTTGCAACTTCCCTACCAAGCTCCTCTGGCTGCAGCCTGGCTCCCGCTGGATACTCCAAAATCAGCACCGAATCCCAATCCTGCATACAGCAACACAGGCTCTGTGTCATCCTTATGCTCGCACCAGAACACAACTGGCATGTCGTGGTGTAACAGTAAAAAAGCAATTTACAGAGACAGATCTGCACCAGGCACCCCTAATGTGGATGCCCCGCCTTGAAAATTAACCACTCTCATGGGCCGGATGTTGGGCCCAAATTATACAATCATCCAGCGCAGTCTGCAGTTAGGCAGACTTCAGCAAGCTACAAGTATCATGCCTATTCCTGCCCTTTTGCGCTTTGAACTAACGGATAACGAGGCTGGCTGTTCAAAAGACCAAATGCGCGACCTCGGACGTGTGGTTGGACAGCAGATTGAGTGATCAGGGAGTTGCACTGGCGCCCAGACTGAGCGAGTTCATTGCCACCCAACCTCTGCTAAAGTCCTGGCTTGGCACCCTCTGGATAAAAAATACACGACAGGAAGGCCAATTCGCAGGCGTGCAAACTCTCAAAAAAGGACAGACTTCCACTCCTTGACCTGACCTGAGAGTCAGCCAGGTAGCCATGTCGAGCTGGCAACAAACAGGCCTCCACCCTCCCAGACCAGATCAACTTGACAGCAGCAACTCCCTGTGATCTTCCACCTGAAGATGCACAAACACAGTTCTGGACGGCAATAGACGTGGCTGTGGGTGCTTAGTCCTCAAAACTTGGCCCAGTCAGCAAGAGAAAGCAAGCCTAAAGATGCACCTGTCAGGTTGTAAAGGATTGAAGGGGTGGGAGCAAATGTCAGAGAAGTAAAAGGTGTCGGTGAGCACCCCCTGGAAGGTCCCCACTTCAGGAGATGCAAAATCCTTCTCGGCATCCCCAGCCCAGCACAGACCCAGCAGTAGCGTACTGTCACGCAGGTCTCGAGCGTTTCAAATAGTACCACTGCGCTGTCTTGCCCCAAAACCAAATTGTAATTACCTTACATGGGGGTTGCGACACCGCCAAGATCATAAATGATTTGATGGGGTTTGATGAGTCCTTGATGTAAGGTCCACAACATCACCTAATGCAAGAGCTGACATCTCAAAGACACGATAAAAAGCCTGAATAGCGCAGAGCGCGTCCAAAAGTACAGTGTCCGATAAAGAATAGGGTGGTACTGCACCTGACAGGAACGCCACGGACCTGATGCACAAGCAGCCTCTTCTTCGTCCTTGCAAGATTTTGGCCAAAAGAAACCTGGACATGGAGCCTGACAACAGGAAGCGACCCGCTTACTGAGCAACGATTGTAGAGGGCTGCAATGGTATCAAAAGTGCGAAACTCTACTAACCCACTCCTCCTTTTTGGGACGTAAGAAATCCTGCCTCACTGTTTGTTTGAGGGACCCTGCTCCCTAGTAGTTCTGCCGTTGCCCCGAAGCGCCCCTGTTAGGTGGAGCTGGTTGTAATGGTGCCCAGCGAGGGGAGGCAGTGGGTGCCCGGGGCGATCCGCCTCTCAAAACGAACGGGCGGAACCCTTCCTGGGTTCAAATCTTCGTGGCACGGACCCAAATTCCCAGTGAATCCAACGGGAGCTGGCATGAATGGGTGTTTCGGGGAGGTTATGAGCTCGTTAGAAAAATTTCGATGCCCGAAGGAGAAGCTGGTGTTGGTGGCTTAGTCCCCGCCAGTTGCCCAACTTTTGAGCTGAAGGAGACCCAAACAAGTCTTCAGCTCTTCATGCGCCTTTTCTGGCGCTTGCACCTCTTGGAAGTCCTCGGAGAGGTTTCATGAGGGCCTGCCCTGGGCCAGAACGAAAGGACAGGTATCTTAGAAGCTTCTTTGCTTCAAGGTCAGGATCAGGTGCAACATCTGCTCGTGGCTCTTTCCAGCCAAGACGTGACCCGTATCAATAGTCGTGTACGTGACACGCTATTTTCATTAATGAGGGACCGGAAAAGAAGCATGCAGGGCTCCTTTGGAACAAGGTGCAAGTCCTTGGCAAAAAGGGACCCAGCACCTGCTATGCACTCCAGCCTGCAATGACTGTTTGGTAGGCATTCAAGTCACGTATCACGGCCTTTGATTTGACCCATAGGGTGAGAGAGTAGGAAGTGCTGTGCTGGACTTGGCAGGCACTCCACGCCAGCTGGCCTGTCCTCAAGGGGAAGCTGCCCTTGAAATGGGACGCTTAGTCACATGGCACTGGCAGCTCTGCCCACGTTCAAGTTTGATACATGAGGCCTTTTTCTTCTTGGCTATGGGAGGAACGGGCCACAGCGCAGTGTTTGGGAGGACCCACAGGACCAAAGGACCCACACACAGCGCCTTTCTGGCACCCGGCTGCAGCTACACCCCTCTCCTATCTTATGTGGGCTTCAAAGCTCAGGAACAGATCAAGGCCGTGGGATGTGGGGGCTTGGCGCAGTTACAAGCCAGCAGAAGACCAAGCCAGGATATCTATGGCGCATTTGAGCACATCCCAGAAGTGCACGAGAAGAGAAGTGAGAAGATGCGGAATGCTCAACAGTTAGTGTGCGCTTGGGCGCAGGTGCAAGGAACCACAGTTATAGAGATCGCGAGGGTAGCACCGCTCATTTCATGCGGTCCAAAAGACAAGGAACAGGACTCTCAGTGCGTTTGGGCGCAGGTGCAAGGAACGACAGTCATAGAGATATTGAGGGTAGTGTCCCTCACTTCATGGGGCTAAGAGAAAAGGAACAGAACTCTCAATGTGCTTGGGTGCTGGTCCCGGGAACCACAGGTATAGAGATTGTGAGGGTAGCGTCGCTCACTTCATGTGGGCAAAGAGAGAAGGAACAGATCCGTATGAGTTTGGGCGCAGGTGCAAGGAACGACAGTGATAAAGATCGTGAGGGTAGCGCCGCCGAACCTGCCACCGGAGGGCGCATGGCTGGACCACAGCGCTGCGCTGCACCTGGAGAAGTGCAGCGTCTCCTTCGCGGCCGTGCGCATGCCCCAGAACTGCCTTGACCGGCCCAAGGTGACGACCTATTGTGCATTATGTTTTGGAATGCCAGATGTGCCCCTTGCGCATGCCCCAGAAATGCCTTGACCGGCCCAAGGTGACCTATTGCGCAGTCTGTTCTGAACACCAGATGTGCAGCCCCTTGTTGAGGAGCGCCATCGCATAGTTGCTCCAATATGGCCAGTAGCTTCTGGGATAGTAGCGGTGGGAGAGCACTTCTCTTCCATGGGTTTTGTAACACTTATTGAGGGCGAGGATTAACCGACTCTCTTCAGGGCAATGAGAAGAGCAAACACTGTAATTTGCCGCCTCCTTGTGGCGTGAGCATGTGTGGGCCAGGGATGAATGCTGTCATACTGGGACAGCGAATGGATCCACCAACACACACTTGGAGGATTATGATTGGGCGCTAGTGGCCTGAGGGATAGTGTACCTGGCGCGCACAGGTGTGCACAAAGGATGCTCTGGGGCCGCTGCTCAGCTCGAGGCAGGCTGGTGATGCGGTCCTCAGCGCCATGGAGGCCTTCAAGCAGGCTGAGAGCGCCCCAGAAATGCCCCTGGGACTGCTCATGGATGGCACTCAGGTGACCACTCACTAAGTGCTCATGCATGCTTACTCACTGCTCCACTGCATACTCATGAAATGGCACTGAGATCACCATAAACGTCAGAGCGCATGCATCCTTACTCATTGCTCCACTGCTTGATGATGGGTGGCACTCAGGCGACCATTCACTCAGAGCACATGCATGCTTACTCAATGCTCCATTGCATGGAGTCCACGGAGCAGCACTTAGATCAGTTGATCCACAGAAGGTGCTGGGTTTCAATATTGCAAATTATGGCCGGCCAAAAAGAGCATGGCAGTTTGCAGGTATGCTGGCTTGTGTGGACATGGGATTTGTCAAATGAGCGCTGTGTGCTGTGGGATGCGCAGATTGCTGACCGGATGGCTCTGCTGCATTTTGATGCAAACACCTGCGGGCTGCTGCTGGTGGCTTCTGCCACTATCGGCGAGCTGGTATGCTCTCGAGTAACCCTGGATAGAACTGATATGTGGATTCTGTGGCTGGTTGCAAATGCGTGCCCTCGGCAAACGTCAAGCTTTGTTTCTCGGCAAGAAAATCAACTTGCTCTAGTGCTCTGTTTGTTGCACTCCAACACGGGCAACATTGAGTTCAAGTGTGCAGTTGCTTGGGGGAACCTGTAACAACATATGGGTGCAATGCAGGTGCTGTTGCCGCCCGAAGGTCTGGATGCAGCTCCGCAGGCCAATGGCCAGCCTGGACAACAAGCAGCAACTGCTCCGGCAGCTGCCTCGGCAGCTTCTCCGGCAGCTGCGGCCAGCACAGGCCCGTCCCAGTCAAAGGTGAGGCACCTGCACTTCAGTGCCTGCTGCACGGCCTGTGCAGGATATGTTGTCTGCAATACCTCACTTAATGTCCCGCACAATGGCCAGAGATCTCACTGGTGACCAGTGCCCTTCTTCCTCTTCACCCTGCCTCTCCGGCTACCACATGGGGCCGTACCGCCAGTACAGCAGTGATGACAGCTGCGTCTTACTTTGCAGTGTGCACTCTCATGACCGCACTGCACCAATTGTGCGACTCCATGGAGGAGCCTTAACATCCATACCGCATGTAGGATGTCGACACAGAGCTGGGGGCCATCCTGGGCCTGACAGAGGGCGATTGCAGTGTGTGCACTCTCAGGACAACATTCTTGGGAAATGCATCGTTTGTGCTAATCCATGAAGGCTCTGACCAAAGCCACTTACTTCCCATGCAGGATGCGGGCACAGAATTGGGCACCATTCTGGGCCTGACAGAGGGCGAACTGGCGCTGGCCGCGCAAAAGGCGACCGTGCATGCGGCCAACACGGCTCGGCGGCGCGCGGCCGCAGGGGGAAACCCGGGGGACCCCACCAGGGGGACCGAGGGGACCGTGGTGTGGGTGGTGTGGGCGGAGGCGCACCTGGAGCGCATCTCGCCCTCTCTGCTGCTGGGCTATGCGCTGCTGGCGTCCCGACGCGAGAGCGCGCTCTTCCTGCGAATGGCCACCGGCTTTGGTTTCGCGCAGGTGCGCATTCTGACCGAGTCGCTCATTTTTTAATGAACAGGAGTGTTGTGCGCAACGCAGTTGCACCATGGTCTGGGTGCAACCGTTGAAGTGAGGGGCTGTTCAAGCAGGCACTCACCGGATTGTTGGTCTCCCGACAATCAGAACAGCAGATCTTCTCTGCAAAGTACTGCCCGTGTGCAATCTTGAGGATCGTCTTCTCAGATGAGGCTTTAGCACATGTCATTTGCGTCCCACGTTGCTGACAAAGAGATTTTGCTGGTGTTCTCTCAATGTCGGGTCCAGCAGGGTGCAGCAGATACAGAGCAGGATGTTGTGCTGAAGTGCTCCTGTGCATGCGTGCACAGATGGGCGACTACAACGCGAGCAGCTTCTACCGCTTTGCCAAGCGCGGGCACCGCTTCAAGTGCTGGGAGTGCGGCGTAAAGAAGAAGGCGCCCTGCGGCGAGGTGGACCGAGCGGACCTACCCTGGTGTTGCCACCGCCGCCTGGGGGCGTACCTCCCCCTCCTCTCTGCCTCCCAAGCCGCCGCCACACCCCCCAACGCCATCAGCATTCAGAGTGCGCTCCATTTCAGATTGATGCCTTTGGGTGCCACAAAGTGTCTTTGGAGAAGTGACGAGGAAATCTGTATCCGCTTAGCAAATAGGAGCAACGTTTGAAGGGAACATATTGCTCTGCCAATCGGCCTCAAAAGGATCCGGTCCCAGTAGCGCTGGATGGTGTGTGCCTTGCTTCACTCATGGCTACTGGGAGATACACACATTTGAAAGGCCTGTGTCGGGCAGACAGAGCCTGCTTCGTCATCGCTGCAGGTTGCTGCATGCAAAGGGGTGTTTGCGTGTCAACCCTGGTATGCAGTGTGAGAACAGACTGTAGATCACAAGCACTGTCAATGACTTGCCTTGTTCATTGAGTACCACGCGTGGCTGCAGGCAAGTCGGTGTGCTTTGTGCCGCTTCTGCCGCCCAAGGAAGCACAGACTGATCCCACCAACCCGCTGGGCGTGCAGCTGGCCCACATTCCCCCTCCAGCCTCAGTTGTTGCACTGGCTGAGCTGCTCGCGCACAAGCCTACACACCCCGTAGAATGCATTGGTACGCACACATCCTTAAATATCATCGTTTGCATGTCAGGTTGATCTCAGCAAGGGAATCATGTATGGGTGGTATAAGGCGGGTTTGGAGTCTTTCAGGGTCCTGACTGAGATGGGATGCCTGAAAGCTTCGCTCTCGCCGCTGTGATTGACCCGTTGTAAATCACCCGCTTTTCCTTGGTCCTAACGGCGGAGCTCAGCTGACATGCTCTGCATTACCGGCATTCAGCCACACCACTTCCATCTCTCTCATTTGCCCGACAACCTTTGTCCCTGGAGCAGTGTCACCAGGCGTATGAGCCACTGTTGCCAGCCATGGGGACCACGGAGGGTGCTGACTAGATTGTGTGCATTTGAGCAGGCACTGCGCTGGCGCGGCTGGCACCGACATGCCGGTCGCTGTGGGACACTCCCTGGATCTGCGACCGCCTCTCCCACGTCGTCGCTGGCAGCGAAGAGGCCGCCACCGCGGTGCGCATTCTCAAACGGTTCTCTTGCGATCAGTACCCTATATTTTTAAGGGTTTAGGGTAAATCCTGACATAATTCTAAATCCCTATCCTTGCGTCAACCCATTCTAGGTGGCTGATCACCTCAGGAATGACTACCTGCAGGGTGGTACAGAGGTAATCTATTTGTATCCGAGGATAGAGACATAGGGGGTATTTTTGCACATATGGTATGGAATGGCGCAGTCTCCTCAGAGCGGTAGAGGTATAGCCTTGACGGAGCATGCTGTGACCTCTGCAGGCCCTCAAAAGCTCACAGCTGATGGGTGTGCTGTAGGTGCATCGGTGGCTGGAGAAGACAGCATTCTTCAAGATGCCGCGCAGCCAGGAGCAGGAGCTGGTTGCTGAGATGAAGCAGCCCTTCGAGGATGTGCGCACAGTCCCTCACATGACTGCACATTGTGATTGATCTTTGTTGCAGGCCGGGGTTTGGTTGTGATAGAAATGTAGAAAACCAGTCGTGTAGCTTAGACAGCTCTGTTGTCGAGCCCGTACGCCTCTGCACTTGCTCTGGCTAGCAGCCTGGACAGAGTCGCATGCGTTGAACGAGCCCCGCCGAGCTTTGGTTTAGTCACGGGGCCAAATTTTCAGGCATGTTTTCCATTCTGCAGCCTGGTTTGGTTCGATGCCTTTAGTCGTGTAGCTGATCAGGCTGCATGGTTAGGGACATGCGATCCTAACCAGGCTGGCTTCTTCAGGCGTGTCATCCCACATGAAACCCTTCAGCGACATACATTTAGGATTTGGGGTTTATATTTATATATTTATATACACCTAAACCCTGTTGTGGAGGGTTGTAGGCTGGAGGAGGACAAGGAATGCATGCTCCTAATGACGTAGATTGTAGCATGTAGTGACTGGTTGTGTCTGCCCCAATAGTTTGGGGGGTGTCGAACCCCCAAAAAGGGTAAACCCTAAGATTTAAAACATACCTGCAGCTGGTGGGCGAAATAGTGCCGGATGTGGAGGGCGCGCCGTGCCTGGGCGGCCACAACCGCACGGCCGGCCCCGATGGCGCGCCGCCGCCGCCCATCCCCACCGTCAAGATGGTCGACCCCGAGCTCGGCATCAGCTCCGACGCTGTCCGCCGCAAGTGCGCCTCCCTACACCCCTTCTCATGGTGTCCCTGGACAGGACCCGATTTGCAAGCGACAGCTGCTCTTCCATATGGATGCATGCTACAGGTCAAGCAAGCAGTGACTGGGCTCTCAGATGCGGTGCTGAGCATGTTGGCGCATCTGACGCTTTGCGAAGACTATCAACTGTTTGGGGTTTTCCATGCAGTGCCCGTTAAGTGAGTTGCTGTTCCAATTGAGGCGCTGCAGTGGGATCTGACGATTTTGCTCTGATCACGGCTGTGCAGGAGGATGGTGAACACGGGACAGGGCCGCAGGCGCCTCAACGCGCGCGCCGCGCTGCGCACCGTGGCCATCGCCGGCCGCAGGGGCGCGCGCAGTGGCAGCCCCGGCCAGCTCCCCGATGCCGCCGGAACTGCGTCCGACAGCACCGCTGCAGCGGCCGCCGCCGCGTCTGCCCCGGCCGGTGCCCCCTCAGGGGGGGACCAGCCGGTGGCGTCCACCGGGCAGCAGCAGGCGGCGTCGGAGCCAGCGCGCACGGCCGCGCGGCCGCCCGGCCGGCCGCCCGGGCGCGGCCGCGGCCGCAGCCGCGGCACTGGAGCCGGACGCGGCCGCCCTCCAAAGTGCGACCAGCTCAATGCTTCTCACTACCTCTGTATTTTTGGAGAGCAACGCGAGCAACCTTCTTGTGGTTGACGTCCTTGAGGATGGCTTCATGTGCTGCACAAAGCCCTGGTGGTGTATCTGGAGAAGAAAGAAAAACAGTGATCTTATGGGCAAGATTTTGGTTCGTTGTTGCTGCTTTCTTGGTGCGTTTTTGCAAAGCTGCGCTATGTACCGTCATTATTGTACTGTGATCCTGCTGACTGAAGCAGGCCGTTGATTCCAATGAGTGCTGATGATGTGATCTGGTGTCCTCAGGTCACGCAAGAAGGACAGTGACTCTGAGGATGATCTCACCGACCAGGATGAGGATGCCCTGGATGAGGCGATGCAGGTGGGTTGTTTGCTTACACCCTGCTGATTGCTCTCAGTCTCGGAGACCCGGGCAAACATGAGGTTAATGTGACATACAACGAACAGGTGCTTTTGCATCAGGCACATTGCTAGCTCAATCGCACAAGTTTTGTGAACAGGAAATGAGTTTGAACAACTCTGAACAACTTCCAAGCAGTTACTTTGACTGTTCCAACAGATGGGAACGTCTGGAGCATGGCGCACCTTCTCTGTCTGCCTCTCAAAAAGGCACCTCAACGTATCTTTGCTTTTGAGGATTTAGGGTGTAAGACTGAGGGTTGTGAACCCTAAAATACCCATCTTGTTGTGCAGGGACTGGAGGCGCTGCAGCATGCATCGCCAGCTCGCAAGCGCCAGGCCGCTGCGGCCAAGCGACCGGGGGCACGCACGCGGCGCAGCATCACACCCCCACCAGAGCCAGAGGCAAGTACACATGACACCTCTGTCGCTACACAAGCCCCCTGCACCTGCGTGCACCTGCTGTCTGTCCTTTTTGAACTTAAGCAGCAGATACTTGTGACAGAGAGCATAAGCGTTGTGCTGTTTGTGAGATGCAACCCTGTTCTGTAATGTAGGTTTGATGTGTTGTGGCACTTGGAAATTTTTATCATGAGCTTTGTTTGTGTCGCAGGAAAAGTCGCCAATGTCTTCCCCAGACTTTGCCAAGATACGGCCGCCGCGCAAGCTGCGCTCGGGTCCGAAACAGTTGGAGAGCAAGGGCGAGGGCGCCGAGGACGGGGGAGAGGACCACCCAAATGACGGAGGGGACGATGGGGGTGATGCACCGATGGAGGAAGAGCCGCCCTCGTCGTCAGGTCAGGCCGCGCTGACCACGCGAAGGAGCCCGCGTGTCGCAGGAAAGAACCCTGCCTCCGACGGCATCGAATCGGAGCGGCCAGCCAAGCGGCAGCGCAGGAACAGCACCGAGTCGGCCGGCGCGAAGACTCACACCGCCCCTGACGCGGCGCCGGTGAAGCGCTCACCGGGGCGGCCGCGCAAGCACCCGCTGCCGAACCCAGAGCCGGCCGCGCCGGCCCCGGCCGAGCGCGCGGCCGCGAGCGGCGGCAGCCGCGGCAGTGCGCGCGAGCCGGAGCGGCAGATGCAGGCGGCCGCGTCGGGCGACGGCGGCGCGCAGCGCTCCGGCAGCGCCGGGGGTGTGCAGCCGGCGCGGTCGGGGTCAACCGGGGGGGTGGGGCGCCCGCCGCGGCAGCCGACGCCGGCCGGCGCGGCCGGTGCTGCGCCGATGCGGGCGGGGCCGGGGGGTCCGATCCGGCCGGGGCCGGCTGGTGCCGTGCGGCCTGCCGTGCCGCTGCTGGTGCTGCAGCCGGAGCAGCTGCAGCGCGCGGAGTCTGGCGTGCTCTCCCTGCCGCCCCAGATCAGCAACCTGCTCTCTGCTGGGTCCATACAGGTCCGCTCAATATGCTTATTTTTTTGCTTGTTTTCTAATTATTCCTCAGATTGAGACCAAGTCATTGATGCGCATTCTGGCATCCAGACAGACAGACAGACTGTCTGCATGCATCCTGATCTGTCATCATTCTATAGCTTGGTCTTTTGGAGTTGGCCTTATTGGATGTATCTTTGTCTCTATTCTTACCGGGAGAGTACTTTTTGGATTCTGACTGGCTGTTCTCCTTGTTTGCACCAGCTGCTCAGATTACCTTTCGTGGTGCTGGCGCAGGTGCTCATCTCAACCACATTGCCAGCGAGGACCATCAACGACAGAGCGTCTCTGGAGACACTCTCCCGCTTCCTGGCCGGCGCGCCTCCCTACCGCCCGCCAGCGCCGGGGGGAGGACCCCCCGCCGGTGGCCCTCGGCCGTCCCCCCAGGCCGCCGGCCCCGGCCGCACGCCGCAGCCGCCACCGCACTCCTCATGGCAGCTTCCCCTACATCCACCCTTCTCCCCGCACAATGGCCAGGCCCCTCAGCAGGCAGGAACCCTTATCTCAAACATGTTACTCTGTACCCCCCGACTCGGGATTTTGTGTATGAAAAGCCAGATTCACTACTGCATTCAGGAAGAAAAAATGTTACGGTGAGGGTCCCTTAACCCTTAACCCTAATTTCTAACCCCCAAACTGTTCAACCCTAACTGAAGTGTTTGAGAAGTTTTCCCGACCCTCTGCAGAGAGACGCTCAGGCGAGGCCGGCATCTGATGCGCCCGCCGTGCCGGATGCGGCGGTGATGATGACAGTGAAAGAGCAGCGGGCGAAGCTTCATTCCTCCCACAAGGCCGCCTCGACAGCATGGCAGCCTGCTGTGGGGGCGCTTCCCATTATGTCATGATGGGCCTCCTCTGCAGCGTTTGGGAGCTTGGTGGGGCGTGAAATTTTGTGCAACAATGAGATATTTTAACCCAGAATGGGACTTGGGACCATGGTTAATGACTAGATTTTTCCAGCACGGTCGAGCAGTACAAATCTTGTTTCATGCTGCCATGGCTGTATGGACGGCAAGAATGTGGATCTGGCAGGCGCATTGATGTTCTCTAGACTTGTCGTACTCTTTTCCTTGGTGCCTCTTTACTGGGCCTGTTATGAAGTGCAGCCCACGCCTTACTAGGCGTCCAGGAGGAAGCTGTAAATGTATCCCGCAAGGCTTGTGCTAGTCTCCCTCTAGAATGTACTCTTCTCTGTGGAACTGATAAAGAGCATTGCACTTCATTTTGGTCAGCGCGCAACTGTTATTGCATGGGGCGATGCCATGTAATGGAGCCTCATACCCCTCGATGGTAGACCTTATCTGTGGGAACTGGGACATTCAGAGCCTGGTATGTGTACTGCAAGGCTGCACACATCAGCGGTTTGTTTTGCTTTGGGTGGCTTCCTAACACATTTTTTTCCAATGAGGCTGGATTTTCTGATGGGAGCTGCCTAGACTGGAACACAACTTTGGCCTGTGATATGTTCGTGTATTGTGTGTCTCCTCATTGCAGCAAAGTATGTCTATAAATAGATTGCAACAAACGCCAGTCTGTCATGGCCATTGTGGAGAGCCGCAGATCAGAGTTTCACTGCCTCAATTACTGGAGCACGATGCAAGCTGTGCCATTGCTCTCCAGATGGTGAGTGTCAGTGTGCTGGAATGTAGTTGGCGAGTTTTCCTTGTGCCATAGTCCAGTTTGAATGTGCAATGTCCAGATGTGCAGCGAGGCGTGCCCATGATCAGTGTCATCATGGGGGGTTTTCAGGTGTTTAATCCTCGTTTGTTTATTTGGTGTGATTCCCATTTCGGAATTCTGGAGCATGCAACAGATCGGAATGCGAGCATGCAGTGGAAGTTAAAATTTCAGTGACATCCTTGTAAGTATGTTTCATAGCGTCATCAGACACCCATGAGGGTTTTTGGCTTTATTGCTGCTGAAGTGCTGACAATCTCGAGCATGCTGGGCGCCCAATTAGAGCGGCCTTATGTGCCATTTAGAGCGGCCTTGTGCAGTGACAAGCGGCACTCTGACTTGCAGCAGCCTCGGCCGTTCAAAATTTTTTTTGTACGAAAGCCTCACAGATATGCACACTGCTCATAGACGCATACATCCATATCAGTCAAAGTTGGCACCCTGACCCGGCATTTCGGCGGAAACGGGATGGCAGGACTAGAGGTCTGTATTTACATGCATGCTTTCACAGTGTGAATGTCACGCGTTGTTTCAACATATTTGCATACTTTGCATACTTGTGGAATGGGTATTGTGCTACAGCTGCACAGGAACGAATCTAGATTCCAGAATGTGCACGTGCTAAGAACAGTGACTATTAGCCTGACCAATGCAAAACAAGTCCACGAGCAGCACTTTTGAGCGCCAAAGCCTCTGGAGAGGTGCATGCGAGCCAAAGTCAGCAAGAGGGAATACCAAACAGCGCGCGGATCAACTTCTGAGCTGCTACAAGAAATGGGCCATCTGTACATGTACAAGCACCAGTACTTATACCGGAGTGAATTGAAACAACTCTTGAAAACTAGCGCTGCCTATCGCGAGGGGGATTTTTCAGTAGCCTCTCCTCCAGGATGCTTCTGGGCAGCTAAGGCAGCAGGCAAAAGCTTCCTATGCCATGCGTGGAAGTTCATGAGGTAGTCGCCACTGCGCCTGCATCACCAGCAAGACAGCACCTGAGAATCTACATACCAGACCTCGCAAAACACAAACCCCCGAAACCTCACCCAAACATCAACAGATGACAATGACCTCTGTGAAAAATACTCTTCAGAATGTTTTAATGATTACAGAGCTGGGAAAGCTTCTGCAGTGATGAAGCAGAACGCCATTATAGCGGCTGCAATTCAGGCCGCTCTACAGACAGAAGTTGTCAGCAAAATCACATGACCAACCGGGTGCGACAGCCATGCAATATGATGTCCACTGATGTGAGCCAGTCAAAACTTGTTCTTTATAATTTGAACCCTTCAACCTTAAAAAAATAAACCATAGACCCTAGACCCTGAAATAAAATAAAATAAGCATAAGCCAGGAAGGGCACACCTGTCTTTCAGCATGAACTGCAGCGGCTGGCCGTCCAGGTGTCGCCCCAGGTCGAAGCCGTACATCATGTTGAGCTCGTATGCTCCCATGTCCACGAAGTGCTGGTACATCTGGAACGTCCAGACGTGCTCCCGCGTGAAGCTGCGCCCGGCCCGGTTCTTCTTGTTCCAGAAGTGCTTCTTGCGCTTGAGCGCATCCATGGGCCCACCTGCATGTTATAATTTGATACTCATTCATTTTATCAGGTTAAGGGTTCAGAGGTTTTGTCTTTTTGTACATGTTTAGGGTTTAGGGTCCGACCTCATATAAATCCTAAATCTTAATTGCATGCACACGCTCTTGATCACACGTGTGATGTGCACATCCTCCATGACAGCAAGGGACCCGGTTCGGAAAACAGTAGAGCTGTGCATGGGAGTCTTGGCAGCGGGGACTGAGCACGGGCGCCAGCACGATGCTAACAGCAAGCGTCTGCACCGAGGAAGTCCTCCTTTAGTATAATCCTTTACCCCAAAAAATACTGAAAATATAAAATATTGGCAAGTGTTCACCGTTTACATTTGTAAAGGAAGGGTCGAGGAGGCGGAGGTCTTTGGGTGTTGGGAGGGATCAGGCTCGTTTCCACGGCGGTAAGTGTTTGAGGTTTAGGGTTTAGGGTTTATACGACCTTCAAACCTAAAAAACCCTAAAGGGCAAGTGCTCACCGCTGTCATTTGTGAGGGAGGGGTCGAAGAGGCGGAGTTCTTCGGGTGTGGGCTGGGAGGGGTCGGGCTCCTCTCCAGGCCGGCTCACATTCACCAGCTGGGCAAGCGCCAATACAGGCGCCAGGAGGTACGGCGCAGACAGGGGCCCGATGTCCATGCTCGGGCTGATCTTCTTTGCCAGCTGCGAGCAGGAATGCGACAGAAACTTAGGTTAGGGTTTATAATTAGGGTAAAGGGTCCTTCACAGTAATTTATTTCTCCCTGGATGCAGCTGCAGATCGAGTCAGGATTATGCAAGGGGCTTCATAACAACATGTGCAAGGCAGCACTGCACTTGCTGGACTGCGTTAGGCTGGCAGAAAGTCTTGCCGGTCCCATGACAAGCCAGACATTCACCAGGATGCTACTTCCTGGGTTGTTAAGGAAGAGAACTCACTTTTATGAGGACTTTGTCCACCAGCCACATCGCAGGCAGGTTCTTGGGCTGCCGCACAAACTCCTGGCCGCTGACGATGTCCTCCACGGAACAATCCTGCTTGAAGCGCCCCTGAAAAAAGCCATACACAAGCTGAGCTTCAAGGAGTGTGAGACCTTGACTTCGTGACCCAAGTAACACCCCAAAAATCTTCAGGCCAGAAATTTTTCTCAGCAACACAGCTGAGGCAGTCAACAGAGCTAAAGCACTTGTCAGAAACACTGCAGACACAGCGTTAGCAGTCCCTGTCCTTAACACTTCAGCTAGGATTTTTGCAGCCTTTTTTGGGGTCAGGGTTTAGGGCTTTTGGGGTTAGAGCAGAGGATCCTTTTGAAGGAAGGTTTCGTACAAAATATCCCCAACTTTTTGGGGGCAATAAAAGAAGGTGACTGAGAAATAATCTCTGCACGGCAGACCTGTACAGTGATGCTGGTTTTGCGCCGCTCCCCGGCGAAGAGCCCCTCCGGCGATGAGCCGAGCCCCTGTGCCCAGATCACGGCGCAGCCCCGGAAGAGGTCCGTCTCAAACTCTATCCTCCTGTGCAACACAGCCAGAAGCGATCTCAGAGAAGTGATCTCAGAAAAGTGACCTCAGAAAAGGCACGATCAGTTTCATATGAAAGAAAGTACTGTATGCGTACGGGTTGTGCTGCAGAGTTGCACCGAGTCCCCCCCTCCTCAACAGAGTGACACTCCTCAGGCAGTTCTCATTGGCAGTTTCTCTTATGGAGCAGACAAATTCTGGAGTTCACATAGTGTTTGCAAACCCTAGATGCCCCCATGCCTGGAGTGGGTAATTATAATGAGGTGGAAGTTCACATGGCTGGAGCGGGGAATTACAACGGAGATAAAAGTTTACATGGCTGACCTGGCATCCTTCTTGTGCGCATCATAATCATTGATGAGAAAGTGAGGGGGCGAGGACCCACCTGCCATCATTGATGCGAATCGCGCAGGGGTCGGCGCCTTGCTGCATGCCCAGAGCCGGCAGCGGCGCAGCTCTCAGCAGCAGGGGCTCGTCCGGCCATCCTGAAAAGTCCTGCTCTGATGGTGGCTGCTGCAGCTTCTCCGCATCATCCTGCATGGGCTTGCCAGGTGACAAAGGCACAGGTGCTATGCAATTATCAATGCCCCGTTGCAAAGATCAAGATATTCGCTACTGCTGTTAACTTTTGACAGGCCATGGCTGCTTAGTGAATGCATGCTTTCTTGCTGTTTGTACCGCTGAGGCATTCTGTTTTATCCGACAAAATCCCCGTTGAAGCCCACAACACACAAGCACAGTTCCCTGAAACATCAAGAGTCTGCACACAACACAATCCAAGCCAAGTGCACTATACTATCAAGAATTAGAGCTCACCCTGCTCAAAGCACAAAGTTGCGCTCCTTCCTCCGCTCTGTCCCTGCCTTCAGCCGTTGCATCCACCCTCCGCCCACCTGCCGCCTCAGCTTCCTGAGATTCTTCAGCTGTGGCGGCTGGCACTGTTGTTTCGGCCGCGGCTGGCGCTGCTTCGGGCAGCTTCTTGGCCGCCGGCAGCTGCCAGGGCTGCCAGCTCAGCGCTGACAGGGCGCACAGCGCGGTTAGCACAGGCACTGCGGCCTGTGCCAGGCTTTTCAGGAAGGAGGACGGCTGCTGAGAAAGAAAGTGTTGTGCAAGCACAGAGGCCAGCACTAAAAGCAGCACCCACACAGTCTGCAGCTGAACTGCAAGCCAGGTGCCCCTCCTGATGGCCTGCACGAGGCGAACATGATCATGGACATCGCTCCCAAAACAACTGAACAACAATTGACATGGACACCATTTTGGAACATGGCAATATTAGAATAAAATAAAGGTACGGCGAATTACCCGCTCTAGTCTGGACTGTAGCAGAGCAAAGAGATGCTGCCCGTTCTGCAGCTGCAAAGTCATCGAGTCGCGCATCAAGTCATTGAGCGCCTTGTACTCCTGCATTCAAAGGAGTCGCTCTCAGCAGGCTTGTCTCTGCAACTTGGCCGGCGATTGAAAATGAAAGCAAACCATCCTTGCTGACTGTGGGACTCAGCGTATTGGACCTTAGTAGCCATAAACTGGCTGTCGATCTGTGAAATGTGGCATTAAGAATAGGAAAAGTGCTGGTGAAAAAGAAGGTTGAGTACAGTACATCAGATGCAGGGCATGAAGAGGATATGTGCACTGACCTCCAGCTCAGCAGCCAGGTCAGCAACCTTTCGCTGGAGCTGCGCCAGCTCAGCTGCAGTAGACCAGCCTCCCTGGTGCTGGGTTCCCAGCAGCGGTACACTTTGGTCCATCTTCTGAACTCCCCGCCTGGCCCACATTTCGTCGTACAGGCGTTCAAAACTGGCAGCACAGCTGCTTGATCAGCCAACAGCTCTGGCTTTCAGTTCCACAGTAGTCAGCAAATGGAAGACTAGAAGAAGGAAAAGGGGCAAGAGAGCACATCACTGGCAGCACCCAATATGGGACATTGAGGGGGGGGGGGGGAAACGTCCGGATTAGTTGAGGCCTGGCGCTCTGAGGGAAAGGATAAAAGGGATTAATAGATTGCTTGAACCCTCATACACCAAAGCAACACACACCAGCAGAGCCTCTGGATTCACCCAGACGTCAGGTCCAACTGCACATCTCACCAGCCCACGAGGAAAGACTTGAAAAGGTCTGCGAATTTGAGGAGGTAGTGCTCACCGGGTGAATTCGTGGGCCTCTGCTTGCGAAGATGTGGATGATGCACCCGTATGGTTCCCTTCTGTGACATCTGAGGCGCCACTCCGCACATCCAAAAACCTGTGCAGCACAAGAGCACCTCTATAAAGGCAGGGTTGCATGGGCTGCTCTTTTGCGCTTTGAATGCACTTCGAGTCCCACAGCAGATCGGCAGCCCTGCCTCCTGACAAGTACACTGGTCTGAAACAGTGTCCTAGCAAGTCCATTACAAAGAAGAGCACCTTTGGTGGAATGAGATACAGTCCAAAAACGACAAGCGTGCAATAAGATGTACAAGGACCTGACTTGCCATCATTTCTGAGAGTTGAAGTGGTTCAGGGCTCTGACTTCAATCCTGATAAAACTCAAAGCCCTGAACCACTTCAACCCACATTCCTATAGCAGCCTCACCTGTATAGGTTGCCATTGTTCTGGAAGGGCCGCTTGAACTTGACATGATGAAGCAGACCCGCATGGAGCATATCATTTCCCAGCAGAAGTGCTTCGCCCTCACTCCCTGGAAAACAACATGTCTCTGCAATCCCTTGAAGATGATCAAATCCGGCTGCACACCTGGTCTGTCCAAGCGCTGCAAATGCATGATCCTCTGACAGGAGATACAACATCTTCTGCTGTGTGAAACGACTGAAATGTCTCTGCATGACTTCTGTCACCGTTGTCAGAACAAGGGGCCAACAAGCGAGGATCCAATAAAGCGATATGCAGCATGTGACGGTACCTGCAACGCCATTGCTGAGCATCCATCTCACAGCATCTGCTCCTGTAAAAGAATTCGGGTACTTTTTGAAGTGATAAACCCTGGCAAGCACAGAACAACTCAGAATTCGGTGTCTTGAAAAGCTCTTGTGGTCAGCCTTCTCACCCCCTACAGGAGCCCACTAGGGATTCCACAGAAGGCATACTCCGCTGACGCTAAGACAACAACCAAGCTCCATCCAAAGTATGGCAGGTATCTCCAACCATACAACACACAATTCACAACATTGTCTCGTGGATATATGCCAGGAGAGTACCTGTCTCGAACATGGAGCCCTTGCTGCATGCGCTCTGCCAGACTGATGAGCTCAGAATTACTCCACATCCTCAGGTAATGGCCATCTGGCATGCTCACACTGCGGCGAGGACCCAATGCAGCTCCTTGGTCGCTCACGGGTGTTCCTGTGATACGCAAATATGGAGCACATCAGGAACAAGCAACACCTGTTCAGGTCCCGTGCCGTGGTTCCGGTGCTGCAGTTGTCACTGCTCATACCTGAGCCTTCAAGTCAAGGATTGTTGTTTACACAGTTCAAAGTGAGTCAGGAAAGCGCGATTTCTGCAAGAGAGGATATTGCTCACCAGCCTGATAGCTGGAAGGAGATGCACGCTCCACATTGTGCTGTGGTTCTGCTGCAAGGCTTGCCAGGTCAGGAGTAGACAGCGACCTCCTGGCCTGTAGCCTCCTCCCAATATCGGCGTGCAGGTCACTCAGCGGTGCCACATCCTCTATCTCAGGTTCATTTGAGGCAAAAAGGTTGCTGTTACCATCCTGCATCAGGGGACTACCCCTCCTGGAGAGTGCAAAGGGGCTGGTGCCCATCAAAGGCTTCTGTTTGCCACTCATCTGTTGAAGTAGCCAGGAGTACTTCACAGGTCAGGCACAGCTGACGTTCCAGGAGACCTGTCTTCCTGGCACAGCACCTAAAGGAGTCGATCCTAGTTTGGTTTGCCAGACGTACTCTTTTGGGTTCCTGTATAGTGTTACGTAAATGTATGACACTACCGCTCGAGAAGTTGCAGAAGAACCATAGTATCTCGTCCTCGGGCACGAAGCTATACGTGCTCTTATGTAAGCAGGTGATGCGTCTTTGTTCACACGACTTGACCTTTTGGCCAAAGGAGTTCCGAAATCTGATAAGAAGCTGAGCGCGTCTTGATGGTTTTTGAGGGGAGTGTTTGTCAGATCGTGAGTATTGCATAAACTGGGCGCCACAGCATCTTGGACTGGCTTTCGGCAGCTTCCATGGAAAGCGACGAAGCTTCGCTAGGAACACACTTCCTTCTTTCGTTCCCCATGTTGTTCAAAAGTCACGGTCTGGAAACCCGGGATGGTGTTTCTAGATCAGCATGCTTCAGGAGGATTCTTGCTCAGTTTTCCTTTGCGTGGTTGTTACCGTCCCAGCAGGGAAGACAGAAAGATCTGGAAGACAGGCTTCCTCAAACTTCTGGCGAAACTTCGGCGGCACGCAATGGCGAAAAGGTATAGAAAGGAACTCCCCGTCAGGAGTCATGTCTTCCGTTCAGAGAGCAGCTTCACAGTGAGCTACGGTGTCCTTGCACTTGCAGCAAACTCACAAGATGCTGGCTCGAAAGGGAGGGTGCAGGTCAGTGAGCCGACTTGAAGTCATTCGTCGTGAAAGATTGAACATACTTCATTTTTCATTGATTAAAAGGATCTGCAAATCATGAGAAGAGAGCAACGCACGTCTTGCGCATGGAGACAGGCAGGCATAGGATGCCCCTCCCAGACGAAAGTTCAAACTACCTGGACCTTCCTTATCTTCCACAGCACATTTCAAGAATCATAACAGCCACGATCCATCGAATTCCTGGCGACGGCCAGCTGCAAATGCGATAAAGTTGCCTTGAAGACCCGTCAAAACTTCTCTGCTGTCAGCCCGGAGCTCAACTTCAGACCTCGGAGACAGAGCATGCCTGCAGATGTTCATACTCACATGCAGCCGCCTTGGCTGCATTGTGAAGGCAAATCACACTGTCCTTCGAGCACATGCAGCGGCACATGCGCAGGGGCGTTCCAGCAACTCCAACCATGCCGCAGAGTGGCCAGCATTCAGAACTGACAGAGCGTCCCCCTAGCGGAGTGGCAGAGTGGCTAGCCTGGAGGCAACAAGGTGGCAAAGCTGGCTTTGCTTTTTTTGTTACATACTGGAGCCATATTCACAGCATTGTCGCCTGCACAGACACACCTCGGGAAGTTGTCCATGGCCGCCACCAAATCGGCTCCAAGATGGACTGCAGTAGCTCCCCACAATGAGCCTGTGCTTCATTGATGACCAATCATAGGCTACCTGGTTGCAGTTGAACCGGGGGCACGCACGCACCAGCTCTGCAGTAAATGCAGCAAGTTGTATTCGGCGGGTGCTAAGAGGTCCAGCAGGCTTCGGCAGCTGCTGCTCGGATTTCATGAGAGGCGGCTGTGGAACCGGATGAGGGATACACTTCCAGCATGAACTTCAAACCCAAACCCTAAATATAACCCTAAACCCTAAAATAATTAAATCCTAAATGTAATTATGGGCTAGCCATCTGTGAGCCATTTCGCAGCTTGACAGCACGATGCTTGCTGGTCGTCCAACAACAACAGCAATGTCAACATAGGGAATTGCGTCTCGCTGAGAGCGCTGCGCAGGCTGTGCCCGGAGAATGTGTTTCCAGAGACGCTTGCTGTCAGCAGTGACATGCGCACCATTTTCTTTTCTGGAAGCATTCAGTTGCTGGCTAAGGCAGTGCAGAGGTGTGACAGTGAGACTAGTTCACTGACCAATGGAGCTCTTTTCACGTCAGGGCGGCTGATGAGGGGCGATATGTTTTGAGACTCCACATGTGTATGGTTGTGTTGACCATCTACTGGACAATCAGAATATATTCAAGCTCCCCTGTGATCACAAGTGTGCACGTCTGTGGCACAATAAGTTCCTCTGAAAATCTCACTCAGATTTTCACTCAGATATGCCACAGACGTGCACACAATCAGATCCTCTGAAAATCTGAGTGAGATAGGCTCTCCAGGTGCCTGCAGCATGCCTTCAAACCTTGTCAACTCCATGCTTCCTGTCTGCAAGGTCTCTAGAAAATCTATGTCCTGGAGACATCCGAGACGCGTACAGCATCAATGACCAGAACTGCTTGGTTTCCGAGTAGACCGCAATGACCGATGCAATCCTGTTTCATTTATCTCTGTGTTCACTCCACACATCAGCTAAATGTACTTGTGCCATTACCTACATATACGTGCGAAGTGCAAAATTGACAACCGGCCTCTTCTGGACTCCCAGATGAGCCGAGCTGGTGACTACACTTGGTCAAACGATGCTCCTCTCTGGAACCAGATTGTGTGGGTCACCAATCCCGAGGAAAGAAGAGGCCTCTGCCTTGTGTGAATGCCTGAGCCCTGCCTTGTGTGACCTACCTTCATGTTTTGTCTTTCTCTTCCGTGAGATGCAGGCCTGGCATTGAGTTTTTTATTTCTGGTGTGGAAGGGCACAGGATAGATTCCCAATGCCAGACACAGTAATGAGTCTCTCCACGCTACTAAAATTATTGTGACACAAATCACGTGAAGTCACATTTCTGATGCAGACGCGAAAACGTTTCACGTCTGGGCGAAGGCTGGCTGCTACCACAAAACTTCCTGCCTGGCACCACGATTTTGATAATCCGCCGTGTTGTGGCCAGACCCGTTGCAGGCATCTGAGCAAGTCCAGGACTTTCTACATGTTCGAAAGCTCAATGATCTTGCCAGGTGAATTATATTCCACCTATGGCTTGGGCAGAAACGCAAGTCATTTGTCTGCACCGAACGATATCCATAACGTGCTGCCCGCTGCTTGATTCTTGAAAGGTCAAAACGACCGATGCAACACTGTGTAACTGATTACCGTATTAATTCCATAAATATACTGAAAGTAAATCGAGCAATTGCCCAACATATACCTGCGAATGTCAATCTTGGCAACGGCCTCTTCTGGACTCCCAGGCGAGTCGAGCCTGGTGACCATTTGGTCATATGGTGTGCTCCTCGTCTGGAGCCGGACTGTGTGGGTTCGAATCCACAAGTCCCGAGAAAAGAAGAGGCCCCTGCCTTTCATGTATGCCTGAGCCTGCCTTGTGGATAAACCTGCCTTCATGTTTTCTTTTTCTCTTCTGTGAAATGCCGTGCAAGCCTGGCTCTCTGCCTTTCAGAAGTTTTCATGTGGCGGTGTCTGATGTGGAGTCCTATTGCCAGGCCCGTTTAAACTCGTAAATTTACTAGTCTAGATCATCGGCGCATTGTTTGCAGTGTAGTGCGGAGTCCCATACAATAAGGCGTAGCATACGATTTTATTTTTTCATAAGACTCTGTGTACCCTTTCCATCCGCATGACCATGATTGCCTTTGCGACACTTTAAAAGGTAATCCAACAATTTCATCACCACACAGTGCCCTGCAACACGATGCCATTGGTACAAATATCCACCACACCACCACAACTGGGATTGCTGTAAAAAGAGCTGGAAATTGAGCACCGGGATTCCAGCAGAAGTGCGGGACACATCCCGAACAGCCAGCATGTTCATAGAGCGCACGCACGTGCAAAAGGTCCATTTCTGCTGGCCCTCAGTGGACCAATAATAGGCCGACACAGCCCATGCCTACTAGTGCTTCACCCGCGCTGACAGCTCTCAACTGATAAGGGCAAGGAAATGTCATCCTCATCTCAAAAAGTTTGCGGCGCCCACTGGCAGCATTTGTAACAGACAAGAAGTGCAGCTCTCAATCTTTATACAGCAGAATGAACGCTCGATTTTCTGAATTAAAATCTGAATTCGAATGACTTTACACAGTCTTCACAGCGACAGCAGCATGAGCGGACTTGCTGCCAGAGCGGTTGTGAACAGCCTGAGCAGCAGGCAACAGCTTTCTGTGCCATGCCTGAAAGCTGTACAGGTACTTTCCACTGGCCCTGGATGCAGCAGACAGCGTTGGTCAATTGGGCGCTCCTGTCCAGCTTTCAGTGCAGAAAAAATTTGAAACACTAAGTTCTTTAGAATAGCCAAGGTGATGGTGCATATGTATGTGATCTTGACCATCTGCTGATATCATCAGGCCATTGAGGAGCCGATGTGTTTTGTAATCATACCATACATCTTCAACCCTGCTGTTCGGCAACATGCTGGAAGGAACAACAGCTCGGAGACTACAGGAAACTTCCCACACATGCGAGCCACACTGTTAAAAGCACAGCCTCTCAGAGAAGTCCCGGGCATCATCGTTCTGTGAGGCAGAGCCTACCATATGATCCACATTTACAGACACCTTTACTAAAAGTAGCAATTTTTAAAAATTAAAAATGAAGTTGACGCACACCTGTGTTTCATCATAAGCTGCAGCGGCTGGCCATCCAGATGGCGGCCGAGGTCGAAGCAGTACAGCATGCTGAGCTCATACGTGCTCAGGTCAACAAAGTGTTGGTACATTTGGAACGTCCAGATGTGACCCTTTGTGAAGGTGCGCCTGAGGCGATTTCTTCTGTCCCAGAAGTGTTTCTTGCGCTGCAGCGCATTCATCGGGCCGCCTGCAAGAAACAAAGCTGAAGGTAAATATTTCATTTTTTGTTCTATTTTTGGGGGTTTACGTTTTAGGGTTTAGGGTTTCTTGTAGATTAAATCAAGTCAAGGCGAGGGATGTGCTGGTACAAGAGCAAAACCCAACTGGAACATTTCGTGATGTCTGCACCACAGTCACATCCTTGAGGAGAAAGTAGCAGGAGACATTGAAGCCCAAAAGCAGGAACATTTCTTATCATGTGAAAATTTTCCATTTGGGACTTGAGTGTCTCGGAACTGTCTCCTGCTGACTTCTCTCTCAAGGACTACAATTTGATGCGGACATAAAGGGCGCCTTTCACTGGGATCCTTCTTAAACCATCAGGCTGGCCGCTGTATGAGTGCATTCAAAACAGGGGGCTCTAAATACAACTGTTTTTTAGTATTTGGAGTTGTATTTAGAGCCCCCTGTTCAAAAGACCAAAAGCGCAATGAATGAAGTAATAAACAACAGCGGAGACTTAATCATGGTGCATACGCAGTGAATACTGTCACCTTTGCTGTCTGTCAAGGTGGGATCAAACAGGCGCATGTCCTCGTTGATGGGCTTGGATGGATCGGGCTCCTCTCCAGGACGACTGACATTCACCAGCTGCGCCATCGCCACGACCGGCCCGAGGAGGTACGGCGCAGACAAGCGCCCGATGTCCATGCTCGGGTTGATCCTCTTTGCCAGCTGCAAACAGGAGCAGTCAGTCAGTCGGTCAATCCACCTCTTCCAGCCGCCCTGGGCCGATCAGATGTCTTTAACTATGATCAGCAGAGTCGGCACCTAGTGTCACATTCAACAATCGCATAGACAGTATTTCGAAATATTCAAAAGATCGGCCTGTCAAAAGAATTGTATCATGGCAAGCATGCACACCATCGACTCATAATCAAGCAGGACACTCTCACGATGGAATTTGGACGCCGCATGAACAAATCAATACGGTAGCATTGCAAAAATGTCCGTCTTGTGCCGGCAAGCATTGTATATCTTTCATGAGACCTCACATACCTGTCAGCGCAATATCAGTGCTATTGCATGTCACGGTCTCTGTGATGCAAGATAAATGGAAATGTGGAGCACCTTTTACCTTGATCAGGACGTTGTCCAGCAGCCACGTCGCAGGCAGATTGTGCAAAGGGCGCTCAAATTCCTGGCCTGTCACTACGTCCTCTAACAACGGATCTTCTTTGAACTGACCCTGGGCAGTCACAAAAAATACACTGTAAGAGTTGATGCAAACACGCCTTTCCAAGGACTTTCTGCCATAACACAACACCTTTTGAAAACTTATCAAGTCTCCCAACACCACGACGTTAAATCTTACACCAACAGTGTCTTGTGGGCAGCAACGAGGTGCGAGGGTTGTTGCCTCAGAGCAGCATGCAAATTCTCTAACGAGGCAACAATAATGCCTCATTGGATTAGGTACTGAGGCATTAAAAAATGATACCTGGACAGTGATGCTGGTTTTACGTCGCTCCCCGGCGAAGAGCCCCTCCGGCGATGAGCCGAGCCCCTGTGCCCAGATCACAGCGCGGCCCTGGAACAGTTCTGTCTCAAACTCGATGCTCCTGCAGCCAGCACCAACAATGAAATGAGCTACTGAGCTGCGAAAAACAAATATGACTTTTTAGCAGTGTGCCCACGCGGACACCAGTTTGTGATCTGCAAACTTCAACTCTACATGTCTGCAAGGCTATCACTGGGCCGAAGGTGTTGACAACGACTGCCCTCCCCCTTTCAGCAACATGTCCAAGGGAACAGAATTTTGGGAGCCGAATAGATATCCCCCTAGCAGCATGCGCCTCTCTGCCATGGATGTCTACTGCATTGCCAGGACCCTCACAGGGCGTCTGCAAACAATATTTGCGGCCACTTCTGCTGTTACAGTGCTCCATTTCGAGGGAGAGTCGAGACCCACCTGCCAGTATTGATGGGGATTGCACAGGGGTTGGCGCCTTCTTGCAGCCGCAGAGAGTGGATGGGAGCAGCTCTGAGCAGCATCGGCGCGTCCGGCCATTCAGAGAAGTCATGCTCAGATGGCGGCTGCTGCAACCTCCCCATATCATCCTGCAGGATCAAAGATCTTCCAACAAAAATAACTTGTGGCTTGTTGCTAATTGGGCCTACATACAAAGGGCTTCACAGCTTCTAGCCTGCGCCACTGACAGGCATGTATCCTAGCATATCTCTTTCCAGAAGACATGGCAACTCTTCTTTATTTTCGCTCGCTGTCTGAGTCAGTGCATACTTTCATCCGTCCGCATTGTGATGATCTTCAAGCGGCAGTCGAGAGGTGGATTCAAATCACACCTGGCTCAAAGGGCACAGATCAACCGCTGAGTCAGCAGGTTTCGAGCCCGGTTGTTCTGCCTCAGCAGTAGGTGACCGGCCCTTGCGCTGGGATCTCCATAGGGGCAGTCCTTGACCAGACTTGTCAAGTCCCCACACATGATCAAAACTGCAGGCACAGCAACTTCACACGACATTCCAGCTGTTCTTCCGTTACATAAGGTGTCATGACCCATGCCAGAATTTGTCAGGTATCTAGCCCCGTCCTCTGTTGGACAACCTGCTGGGGGTGGGATGAGCAATTGCGAGTGAATGTCCTGCATGTTATGGAAATTAGACTAGACCTGCACCTGTCTTGACCATCCGGTTCTCGTTGCGCGCTCTCTGCCGAGCTTTTAAAGTGTGAACCCCTAGACATCGCCATTTCTGTCATAGTGTCGAGTGGGATGATATGACATTTCAGAATGGCTCTTTGGCCACGGATGATGTCAGATATATTGTCCAAATTATTAGAGCATTTGACATGTCTTCAAGCCTTGAAGTCTTAAGAGACACTTGAGGGGATCAAGGTTCACAGTACTTGGCAGCTGAACACAGGTATGTATGCACTGAAGAGCTGTGCGTAGAAATCAATTTGTTTAACTGGTACGATATAGGTATCGGTCGATCGATGTATTGGCCACATGGCATAGTCGTCGTACTCTACACACTGTTCAGATGCTGTCTGCAGCAGACCACAGAGTGCTGAAAGTGGAGGACACTACACTTATAGCACAACGTTATTGATTCTAGAATTTATGATCTCACAATGGGAAATTTACTCAATTGAGTGAACAGTCGGATGTCTCTCGCTATGCCTCTCGATGGGTCAGAAGCTGCCGGGGTTGTCTCTGCAGCTTCGCCTGGTTGGTCCCGATAGTTGGGGCAACAGCGCTAAATATGGATAGGTGGCTGTCTGGCTGTAATCGCTTCCATTTCTTCTTCTGTCTGGTAGTCAAACGTTGCATCATTTTGCATCACGACATGATCATATGTGTAGCTGGTCGTGCAATTCCCACACTGATGCGCTTCGCATTTGAAGAATCCCTCCCTGCACATGTGGTTAACTCAAACGATATCGTTTCATATCGAGTGAGATCGATCAAGTTATTACATGAAACAATGCAAAGAATCACTCATTTATCATGCATGATGTAACAGCGTGAGGCTTTGTCAAGAAGCCCAACCTGGTACGACACATCACTTTGTCACTTGATAGGCATGAATCAACACTGAAGAGATATGACCATCAAAACTCCTGGGTCTTTGCAAGTACAGACTCTGTCGAACCCAGAATACGGACTGGAAGTCTCATAACATACAATATTGGGGGTTCGCGAATTGCATCACTGCACCGAATGGATGCATACCGGTACGAGGTCACTACATTGCATGCGCACGTCCCCTTGTGCACATCTGAGGAAGCTCTTGTAGGAGCCGCCACTGAGCAGCTACTCTCTCTATCCCAAATCAAAACTTGCCTGTAGTTGAGGCACATGAAACCCTTCTGTCCCTGAGGCTCTTCCCAGCAGGTGTGTGGCACAGCTTTCCAGTCGAGTCCTTCAGGACTTCAGGCCCCATACATGTCAAAGGTGCCGTAAACCACTGTACAGAAAGACGCATCCTCCTTCTACGCTCACTCTCTTAAGACCCCCAATATGAATTGAGAGATGTCTCAAAGTCTGCTGCAGGGCACCATGTCGGGCTCAAAGCAAGTTGATGGCGGCTCCTAGGGGCCAGGCAGCCTCGATTTCCTGCGCCTGGTATTTTACACGCTTCACGAGGGACACGTCAGCGCCTTCCCGGATCTTGAACCCCTCTGTGAGCAGCGTGTGCAGGAAGCTGAGGTCCAGGCACAGGTACGGCGCCTGTGATGCCTCCACCTGCGCACATATGCCCCCACATGCTCAGCTGGGTTTCCTTCTGATGCTCGCTGCATGGCTCTGGCTGTGCCTGCATGCCTGTGCCGGTTCCCCCTCTGGGGGTTTTGGCTTATGCGTTCCCTTCTTCTTCTTCTGCTTCTTTTTTGAGCAGCACCAGGAGCACAGACAGAGCAGAAGTGGCCTGGATAAAAGCAGATGCGCATGCAGTAAGGTCTGGGAAGCTGGCCCTGCTGGAGACCAAAGACATCCCCTTCATAAAGGGATAGGGGCCATCCTTTAAGCGATGGGAGTCATCTTGTGCAAGAGAAGCTGAGCTCTTTCTGTGGCCAACATTCCAAGTACCCAGGAGCCGTTAGCTCGTTACCCAGGTGCCGAGAATTGCAACAGGACAGCAACCCCAGAAACACTAGCTTTTGGGGCCGGAGATCTCTGCTGGAAGCTCTGGCCAGAAATCTCTGCCAGATGTCAGCAGAGATTTGGAAAATACATGCACTGAAATCTCGATGACAACGAGCGGCGCACATTGGGGAAACTCTGGGAGAGGGTGGCGACAGTGGAGGAGCAGGCTTTGGCGGCGGCAGTGCCGAAATCGTTGGGCTTGAGCACCCAAGTGATGGCCGCCTTGTCGCCGATGATGCCTGCATCCGTCGCGCGGTCCCAGAAGTAGCTGCTGACATAGAACGCCGTCGGCTTGGCGCCGCCCCCCCACGCGCCGTTGAAGGCGCACTGGTCCTGCGCATGCAAGGGCCTTGTTTGTTAGGGGTTAGGGTTAAGGGGAGTAAGGTTTAGGTCCCAGAAATAGCTGCTGACATAGAACGCCGTCGGCTTCGCGCCGCCGCCCCACGCGCGGTTGAAGGCGCACTGGTCCTGGGCATCCAAGGGACCAATGAGCATCTGGTGAGTTAGGGGACGCCAGCAGGCCTCTGCATAAATGAGAGGAACACATGTGGGCGTCAACAATAACAGCATTCCTCCACACCCTGGTCCTATTCTTAGTGTCCGGCATCCGTATCAAACGCAGGTATGACACGCCAGTGGAGGATAGAGCAAGGGAGTCAGCCATTGGATGCTCGCGCGTTGGAGCCCTGCAACCAATCACTTCCATGCACTTGCGTGGACAAATGTGAGTAACTTACAGCGGCCGCCCTGTCTAAATAACGAGGCGCATGCACGACCAGGCAACCCTGTCACGCACCTGGGGAGCGCCGCACTCCAGGTTCTGGCGCAGAACCAGCTTGACCAGCTTGGAGCAGGCGTCAAAGGTGGGGCCGGAGGGGTGCGCGACCAGCTCATACTTCATGCCGCCGTACTCGTAGGCGCCCTTGTGGTCCGCCAGAACGCAGGGGTTAGCCGCTCGCGCCTCTTCCCATGACAACACCGCCGCGCGCCCGGCCATCAGCCCAAATCCCAGGTAGCTGCACTCGACACATCAAAGCTTCTGTGCATTCCAGCCTCACTCCTCAAAGGCTGCTGCTTATGTTGATGAACATGAGCACAGGTGCAATGAGAACCCATTCTACACTGCAAGGGCCCACCTGTGCACGTAGACGTTGTAGGTGCGGCCGCCGCCGGAAAGCTGGGTGACATAGCCGGGAGGTGCTTTGGCGGCTTCCTCAGCGCTGATCGCGAACGCCTGCTGCACGCTGCCGCCACCCAAATCAATGGCCGCCACTGTTTTCTCCTCTGACTGGCCGAGGTGTCCCAGCAGGTAGTTCAGCGTCAGCCATGCAAACGCGCCCTCGTCAGCACCTGCAGTAAAATCCGCAACATGAAAGCACTTCTTTGCAACAGGCGCACACATTACCTTGCGCCCCAATGTGATGTGTGGGCGCAAGGTAACAAGACAGCAACCTACGACAGCAGTCAGTCAGCCTGCTACCATGCGAGTCACAAGCGACTGAGTCCATGAGGTTCTTACAGCGCACGAAATTATTGACAAAAAGGGCTATTTGGCATTGCTCCTATGGTTTCCACGACGGCCGTTTCCCTATATTGTCAGGCTGCATTGCCAAAGCCAATCATGCCGATGACTTGGTGTACCTTGGATGAAAACCAGATCATCTGCATGAGTGGCCTCGGTGATGCAGCCTGACAAATGAGGTGCAACACTGTCGTGGAAATTTACAAACATATCTGTGACTATGCGAGCTCATTTGAAGGAGTCTGGTGCAGGCCTCAATTGGTGCGGGGTCCTAAACCCTGAACCCTAATAATATAACCCTAAACCCTAAACCCTAATCCTACCATCAAGGATGGTGACTCCGAGGCTGTCATCCAGCTGGAACGGGTACGTCTTCAGGAATTTCTTCACATGGTCCAGGATGATGTCAGCCTTGCCCTCTGGCAGCAGCCGTAGGCCGGCGGTTGCGCCCAGCTTGATTTTGGTGGTCGCCTGCGCATGCATGCAGCGCTTCCATCACACAGCCTTCCCAAGCACACCGCCATGCATTTTATGTGTTTTTTTATATTACAGGGCTACACCTAGGGTCAAACCCTAAACCCTATAGTAATGGTTACCCTAAACCCTAAACACTAAAAAGGAAGAAATAAAAAAATGTGCAGTGAACCTCTGGTCAATGTATACGTCATGGTGCATGCGGGCTGGGTTGCTCAAAATCTCCCTCACCTTCCTCGCTTAGGAAGAATGCTGGTGAAAGAAGATCAGGGGGCGTCAACCATGAAATGATACACCAGAATAACGGCCCAGGAGGATGCAAGGAAGGGTCTTTAAGGGGTGTCACAGGTCTCTACAGTCCTCTTGGAATCTTTGCAAACTCTATTGCACGAGTGTGAATGGCACGATTGAAGACAGGCCTGCCCCCTTATAGTACATGCGACTTGCGATTGTAGTATGTGCTACATGTCACACAGAGGGAGGAGGAGCAGATGTGAGAGGCAGAGCCGGCACTTGCCTGCAGCTCGGCTGGGACAGTCTTCAGGGCAGTTTCGAGCAGGGGGACCAGGGACTTGGCGGCTTCTTCTGGCGTATCAGCATAGCTCGACAGGCCAGGCTTCAGCTGCTCGAAAGTGTCCGACTGCAGGTCCAGCTGGCCGCCCTTCTGCAGGAATCTGTACACGTGCACGCGGCTGCCTGCATGTGCCGGCACATGCCACCATCAGACTGAGTGCAACACATGTGATAAGAGAGCAACCACAGACTGCAACGCATGTGAGAAGAGAGCACCATCAGAGTGCATCGCATGTGCGAAGAGAGCAACCACAATCACATGCAGCATTAGAAGCAAAAGACTCTGCTCTTAGAAAAGCAGCCAAGGCATGCTACAAATACTGCACCCTTTGCAGAATGCATTCTTGAAGCAGGGAGACTTTGAAGAGGGTGGGAAGGAGAGTTACACCTGTGCTGCCAGCGTCAAATATGATGCAGTACTTCTCAGTGCCCTGGCCAGCGGGGATGGTGTCCATCTCCACAGCGGCCTTGCTGAAGGTGTCTGGCGCCATCATTCTGGGGAAGCCCTTGCCCGAGCGCTGCGGCAGCACCAGCAGGAGAAGAGCCACCAGGAGCAGCTGCAAGTAACATCAGGACTATCACGTATCATAGATGTCGATACAAGCCCATCCTTTCATCCACCAGAACACTTTATTCACACCAGCAGGTGCAGGTCTGTGCAATTGCATGCATGAACAGACAATGGTTCCACGACGATTTTATGGGCAAGAAGTGCCGTGCTCATGCGACAACTGGACTCACCGGCACGCCGATTAAGAGGGCAGTGCCTCTGTACCTGCACGCCCAAGTCGTCCAGTCAGATCACCAATGGACAAGGCTGGCAAGTTCGATTTGCCATGCAATAGGTACACCTTAAACGGTTCATTGCCTGCTGTAACCTTGACCAACATAGAGTGCGACAGTGTTGGACAAATGGCACTATCCTGAAGTACCTGTACACGAGGTCGGCCCATCCTTCTCGTTTCCTCATTCTGTAATGTGAATCAAACCCGTCTGTGTATCCACCCGTTTCCAAACTCGTGGATCGATTCCGAATACTCGCCAGCGTATCAAACTCTTGGCAAAGCTGCCCTTCACTGAGGCGAAGGAACTGCTCACGCCTGCCAAGGTGAACAATCAGGAGCAAGCTTCTACTTGTGTTTCTGAGATTTCGATAAGTTATTGCTCCATTGACGACAATGTTGCGCTGGACCTTTGCAACAGGAACTCAAGATGGAAGTTGTCTCTTGAGTAATGGCCAACCCCTTACGTGATTAATTCAGATAACGACCGGGAAAATTGCCGAAGGGTCAGACCAGATCGAAGTCAGAACCTTGTGAATATGTTGAGGAATACGCATTGAGCTGTGCCTGATGAACTTTGAGCCATGAATCATGCAGCCCGTAACTCCGTCGTCGTGCCCGTAGAACCGTCAAGTGTCTCCAGGAAAGTTTGTGCAAAGTGGATCCATCAACGAGAAAAGTACGAGAGGGATTCGCTGTTAATCGGAGGCTCGTCGTAAATACCCACGTTCTCTACCGCTACACTCAATAGGACATTGTCGTGTTCTGTCTTCAAGAGCCTTACTTTCTCGTCGAGAAAGTTACCCTAGTGCGGGACAAAAGGGGTGGAGCACAAACCTTGGCAATAGCAACGAAGTAGGATGTGGTGGGAGAGCGCACCACCTTTCATCCTCATCGGCCTGGCGTTGGCTGGCATGGGCCATCTGCAGGTTTTTCTCTTTTACCTTCTACTTGTGTCTGCAGATTACCTGCAGCATGAAAGCATGCAGGGCAGACTCTTCAAAGTATCTGTCGTTGAGCTGCAATGTGCCGATTCCAGTTTAGACGTCCCATGCTGTGCAAGTTGTCTTCCAGCTCAAACTTGCTTTTCACTGTACGATCTATGCAGTTCTCAGGACCTGACGGCATGGTTATCTACAACGCAACTGCTGATCACCTCTTGCTGCTGTCCTTTGCAGGGTTGGGTGCACCAGGGGTTCTATGGCAAGCCCAAGGCAGTGTGCATTGACAGCTACGACCGCAAGCTGGCTAAAAGGGATGCGCGCATCATGCAGGAGATCAGACAAAGGCAGGAGGCGCAAACAGGAGGAAAGAAGGGGTTCTTCTCGTAGCCAGATTGCAGTTAGGTGCATTGTTGACGAGTTCTGGACTCTTCACCTGGAATATGCAGGTTCCTTCGGCACTGCTGGCAGCAGTGATTTCCTCACGCTGGACTGATAGGACGTGAGTCGTTTGACTCATTTGTGGTCCACCGACTTAACAAGGAATTTTGAGCAGTTCAGACTTTGTCAGTAGAAAGGACAGGATGTTACCAGCAGAGGCTTCGTACACCTCGACAACAATGCACTGGACCTTGTAGTAAGACTCATATCATGGACAGCCACAACATACAGCCTGTTGCGGAGCTGGTGGACAGCCTGTGGACAGCCACAACATGGGTAATTGACATACTGTAAGATGTATTGCCTTGTCACTCGTCCTCAGATTGCATCCTGCACCTGCACCTCGGTTTGCCCAACCAGAGCTGAAATGATTTTACGAGCCAGGCTTTGCTGTGCACTCGCAGCAATTTTTTTCAGCATGAATGGGTGACTTCTTCAACAATTGAACTTCAATGTGCTGATTCCAAATTGTGCAATGCCAGCACACACAACATCATGCCGAACAAGGGGCTGGGTCTACTTCATAAAAGCAGACCCAGACAGAATCCCAGCAATTACATGAGTCATCATCTGCTGATCATCATGCATGGCCGGGCGGCCGCCTTGCATGCATGCAACCAATTGATGTACGTGCATGGTGAGCACTCACTTGCCTGCCAGGGCTTAATTTATATTAAACTTTAGAGTCAACAAATCCCTCAACAGATATCTGCAGATCGATCTAGAGCACTACTGTTGGCATTCTCAATTCAATCGAGTTGATTGTCTACTGCGCACTATCATAATCCCCCTTCATTTGCCCAAGTTGCAAAGGCCATTGCTTGCCAATTAGCCAATGATAGCCTTATAAGGAAAAGCAGCCACCACTGTTTGTGGAATGAGAACAGTCCTGATCATCCAGAGGAGAAGGGAATTTGCATGCGCTTGGAAATCTCCCTCACAGATGAACCATTGGGTACCTTTTGTGGCAATAGATTCTCTGTTGCCCTTGCACGAGATATCAATATCAGATCAGCAACACCTGCCGCGCCCAGTGCATCCTACTGGAACAGTGGACATCTTCTGGGGTCCAACTGTAGCACAGAAAATTTTACTAATCATCATACCTCTGACTGTCACATTGTGAAACACACAATGACCGGGGGATCCCCCATTCGGCCAAACTGCCCTGTTCTAGAGGCTGTCCTATGTCTGCAAAGGCAACTTTCGACATTATGGTGGGTCCCGGCTTCCACTGTGATACTGATTGCTATGCCTTGCTGGTGCCAAAACAGGCTGCTGGAAAGTACAACGTTTATTTTAGCACACGTTTGATAATGCACATCCCTGCGGAGAGTGGTGGCTGCGAGCGAGAAGTGCCCTCTGGTGAGTGCAAAGCTGATGCACATAGTCATGAAGTCACCTGTAAGTCCACCCAGACTGGATGAGCCAGTCACCTGTTATCCAGGAAGGTTTGCCGGAGCAGCAAACGCAGCTAGATCCTCAAACGCAGCAGGAAATTCAGAGACCGCAAGGATTGGAGTCGACATGTATGACGGGCCGCTGATGTATGCAGTATGCAGCAGCTTCAGTCTGTTTCCACATCAGCAATAGCCGCTCCGGCAGGCCCGGAATCGATCGCCCAGAGGTTATGCATCTCCACGAGATAATCCGAGTCGCTTCGTGGCCCTGCATTTGATTTTTTTTTTAAATTTTCAAATTCCTTTTTTCCCATCAATTTCAATGTCATCCAATTTTCCCCATTTTTTTCAACACTACTACAACTTCATCAATACCACCCGTGCTCACACCACATCGTAACTGTCACACCACGAGGTTTATAAACAAGAGCATTGAACACCATGAATCTGCGCAATTAGCAGCTGGATGACAGAAAGCAAGCTCCTTGTTATGTTGAACATCCCGGTTTAATGCGGCCGGGATATGCAACCTGCATGGGATTTATTTTTAAATCTTTAAAGGCACCACACCTTTGGGGCAGGACGGGTCCCAGTCTGTCATTGTGAGGTACCAGTGTCCCATAGCACCTGGATGCCAGTGCAGAAACTCCTTCATTCATCAGCTCTTTCACTGCCAGGGTTTAGGGTTTTAGGGTTTATATAGGGTTTCTTCAAACTCAAAACCCTAAATATACTGCACTGAAAGTACAGGCCAGGAAGTTGCTGTATGTCAGTGGCACAATTAAGGCTCCCAGCCCCCAGCAGCACGAGAAAAAAGTTTAAAAAAACTGGCGTAGGTTCCCAGCAGAGCTCACCGCGGCGTTCCAGTGAGGAGTCGTATCTTGAGTTGATTGTGACACGCTGGCCGGGGTTGAGACGGTACATGGGTGTCACTAATGTGGTGGTCATGCGAACATGGAAGCGGCCGTCGCCCCCTGCATGCATGATGGCCATTTAGGGTTTATACTTTCAGGTAACCCTAAACCCTAAAATAGATATAGAACCCTAAACGCATGATGGCCTTCCACATGGAGTACATATGCGCCTTTGAATATGCGCCAAATTTGCCAGCACTCGTCGCAAGTCCATAGCCAACACGTCATCATTGTGGGGGGCTTTCCTCCCGAATGCAGCAGCGCATACTGACTGCCCTTAGATCAAGAGATATAGGACAATCAAGGTCGTGCGAGCGCCAGAAAGAGGAAAGGCTGCCTCAGCACGTCAAACAGTGTGAGTAAAAGATTATACGTGTCCTACCGGCCCAGGTGCATGCCCTTCTGCATTCGTGGGAGCGTATGCATGTCAAGATATACATCACATGTCAACATGTTGCAGGAGAGGTAGGCACACTTAGTAGATTCAACTACCCTCAAAGAGCAGCTTATCAGCGCTGGGTTATACATTGAACCTTCTCAATTGCTGTGACAGGAGCACGGCATCTTAGTAGATCCTTTGTTTCGAGCAGTGCGTCTCACCAGTGGAACCATCAAACACCGGACATGAGCTGCAGATTAGCTGGCCGGACTCCGTGTCAACAAGCTCCAGGCACCGGGCACCTGCATGCAAAGGCCAGAGTGGAAATCTCCCTTTCAGTCCTGATTAGTAGCAGAAAGCGCCGTTGCGTCTCCTTAATCTACAGCAGTTCCAACAGATTTCTATGTCCTACACCTTAATCTTGTGTTGCGGGATGAGCTTTTGCTCAGACACAGCACTGCACAGTCATATTTTACTCATGCTGAAAGAGATCCTCAGCTTGACATTTTTCCCCTGAAGGCAAGGGTACCTAAACATATCACACTTGTTCTCTTGGCCACCAGCTGGTCTCCACAGGGAATTGTGTTTCTAGACAGGGGTGCTGCATGCGTACAACCCGAGCCGGAAGCACGTCTGAGCCACTTCCTGCGCTTTAGGAGCAGGGATGCGGATGAGATTGGGACGTTTTCGGGTTTATATTTTTAGGTTTAGGTTTAACTCTTTTTACCATTTTAGGGATTAGGGTTAACCCTAAACCCTAAAACCCTACAATTTTATAACCATTGTCAGGCCCCAGGAACTGCAGAGCGTACCGACATGTTGGTGCCCGGTGCAGCGCAGCACGGCAAATGGCTTCTCCTGAGGGCAGTGCTCATCGATAGGCGCGGTATAGCTGCGCACATGCTCTGCGCCCGGGGCCCCCAGAGGCACATCATACTGGTGCAATCCTCCATGGCCAACTACATCCAGGAAGATCACATGCGCCTGTTTGAAGTTCTCGATGTGCTTTGGATCCCTGCCAACAACAAAGCAGAGTTTATGGATGCCGAGACGTGAGATGCTGAAATGGATAGAGGGCACCTCGGGTCTCCTAGAAGAAGCCAGGGGGCATCAAGACAGAAGCATGGTGTTTGCAAGGAATGCAAAAGGAATGCAGAAGGAATGCAACAGGAAGGTCCCATGTTGTGTGCATCCCCGTCATCAACTGAAGCATGCGCTGCTTAAAAAACATAAGCATGATCCAACATCTTCAGTATTGTCCGGCAACACTGCACTGACTTGAGTGGAAACCACTGCTCATTTCACATCGGGACCCAATGCTGCTATACAATCTACATGGGATGCCAACACCGTCACATACATCTACATGGCAGTTGTGCATTTTCAAAGTTCTGCACAGATGCAGCCGCCACACGCACGCTTCAAATGCACCTGATGTGCAGAGCCGAGTGCTTGTTTCTGGTGCTGGGGGTGCTACCTGTAGGTGATGTTGTACTGCAGGAAGTAAGGCGTTGGTTGTTCATTGGCACGGGGCGTGGGGCAATTATCCTTAGTGCAACAGAGTGTGCCGCCCGCAAAGTTCGCCATCTTTTTGTGATTACACCAGCACTCCAGGCAGGGCTGAAGGCTCTCAGGCGGCACACCCCCAAGGTGGATAAGGTGCAATTCCACCTTCCTACAAATGCATGGGATCTAAATTATTATTATTATAATTACATGTTTTCAAGTCCTTCTGGACTAGGTACGTCTAGCAGCACCTTTATGGGATCCCTCCATTCATCTTGATTTTGGCACTTTCTCCACCAGTTCCATAGCATCCTTATGGCTTCCAAATCCTCCCTGACATAATCATTCCAACTGCGGGATCCAAATGCGATTGGCAAACGCAGCAGTTCACAATCTACTTCATTTGATCTTTCTGGAATCGGCAGTGCCAGTATGTTCAGACTCCCCTGTCAGAAGATGGTGTCAGTAAGCGAGGCAGAGAATTCCAGAGGACTCTCCAGAGGAATCCTCTCCAGATTCCTGAGAGATTCCAGAGATTCCTGAGAGATTCCAGAGGAGGGGCGGGCATGAGGTTGTATGCACACCTCCATTTGGCCTCGTTGAAGAAGGTTCCATTTGCCGCTAAGTAGTACGGTTCTGGCAGCGGCAGCGCTTCGTGCGTGCCGGCCATCTCCGACCCGGCAATGGAAACTATGCGCGCGTTTCCAACTACATGATGCACATAAATCTGCGGAGCATGCCGCCAAGAGTTTGAAGCTTCCTATATTCACTTTAGGATTTAGGGTTATATAAACCCTAAATATAAAACCCTAATTTGTATATATATTTATAAATATAAATACAAAAAATGCATGGTTTGTTGTTGTTGAGGGGTCTTGGTATGTGGCACATTGCAGGTTGATCCATTTGGACTCAGCACATGAAGTTTGGTTACTGGATCGCTGGAATATCCTAGGTCAGATATGTACCTCAGATATTGGGACTGGTCGTCCATCCGCATCCACAAGCTGGGCTGCCCTAGTGACAATGGCCACAGCTCTGCTGGGGAAGGGGTTTGTCAGCGTGTAGTAACCATGCCCGACCTGCACTGCATGCATTGCTGAGGCAAGGAAGCAATGCACAGCGCCAAGCTTACTAAGGGTAAGGGGTTTTCTGGTATGGCGCTGCGCTGATGTGAGCATTTTGTTCTTGCATGCAACCCATCCCAGGGGTCCTTTGGAAGCCCAGCCCTGTCATCATCTAGCACCATGGTTGGTCCGACCTGGCATGTTCAGAGCCATGTTGCCCAACATGAAAGGAATGCAGCCACTTGATTGAGCCATTCCAAGCCCTGCAGGCTGATCAGGAGGAGAGATAGCGTTGACGTGGTTCATTGTGATCTTGTGTTCGGCACACCATTCACTTCTAGCAAGGATGTCCAGAAGCAGGGTGCTTACCTGGCCAGGAGATAGAGGGATGCTGCTGCTCGTGCACGAAACAAGAAAAGTATCTGTAGTGCCAGGGACCAGCGTTGGTGGTTTGCACAGGCTGTTGCCAGCATCTTGCAGAACTTGCACATGACCACCAGATGCATGCATCACAAGGCCATCTGCTGGTGCATGTCCTGTCCATGTGCGCACAAAAGGCTTGTCATATATTGAAATTGCATGATATCAATGTGGCGACAAGTATACTGCTTCTCTGCCATACACTTGCAAGCCGATCTTGAACTATACTGCAGTCATTTAAATTCGAGCGGCTGCCATCAGAAGGATTGCGTCCCATACAGATTGCGCACCGTTCACAACGTGGCCTTCAGCTGTATGGCAGATTTGTTGCAGAAACAACAAAGCGCATACAGGCAGGGTGCCGCTGTAATAGACTCGTTTACAGGCACACATCAAGTGTTTTCCGGAATGTGCTGCAATATTTTGATTCAGAATATGTATGTAGCACTCTGACACTCTCACAGGTTGATGTCAGGTTTGCTGCGAGCTGTGCAGGTGAACAAAAGGATGTCATTCGCAAAGCCGGTCCCTGGGTGGCATCTGGTCATCATCGATGAAGATGACAGGCCTCTTCAATAGAATCGACCCATCTTGGACATGGCGTGGGTTCCTTCACGATTTTGTCCTGGTCCAGGACTGGGGCCCCCGAGTCGCTGAGCAAGTTGATCGAGAAATTAGGCCCTAAATTTTAGGGCATCCACCCCTGAAGCAGCTGCAGACGGGGTAAATTATGTAGTAGGTATTTGAAAACCAATCAGCAGGTGGAGCAGCAGTCTGGCAGCCTGGAAGCAGCACTGAAACTCAGCACTTCCTCTTCAGAGGGCGTTCACAAGGTGGGAACATATCACATCGTATTTCACGGTGATTTCGTTTCGACGAGGGACCTTATCCAGTTGCAGCTGACTTGAGAGTTCAACTCTTCTCTCGCCTCACTTACTGCCACTGTCGACTGAGAATCGAGGGAAAAACTCAAAAAAATGGTGCACCTGAGAGACAGCTTGTAGCCAGGGCCACTCTTGCAGAAAGCTTTGCGACAGCGTGAAAGTTTGACTAAGCATTTGAGAAAGACGTAGAGTAATTCCGATCACTGTCAGCACTGAAATACATTTTGGCTGTGCAGAAGGGAACAGCATATCACGTTAAGCGCTATGGGAGTGTCGACATCCCTCGCTGCAACGGCCACTGCTGTCCTCTTGAGCAGCTCAGGACCGTCACAGCCTGTGAGCAAGCTCTTTGCACGCGTCATTCTGCGAGCACGTCACTTATTGCCAATGTTTAACAGGGTTCATAATTGCACGGGGCCCCTGTTCGCAGTGACAGACACTCGGTTGTGGACAGGTCACCTTCATCGTGAATGGAACTGCCACAGAAGACTACCTGAATTCAGTCAACGTAACCTTTTATGCAAATCAGCAACAGCTTGGAACTGTGCCTGCGCAAGTAAGTACCCTGTCACCACGAATGGGGGACACATTTGGCCGCTGTTGTTCTCTCACTTGCAACAAGACAACAATATTGAAAACCTTTTACAACAACTCATAAATACGGTTGCAGTTTTTTAACAATATTACAAATCGACCAATAGCTGACATCATTATTCCGTTCACGGCGAATCTCACAACAACATTCGTGGCACCCGGTGTGCTGGAGATAGTGGCAGTGTCAGCGTACGAATACAGTGTGGGTGCAACGGGCAGCGTGAATAGTACGTTGCCATTTCTTGTGCAAGCCAACACAGCTGTCACGCTGAACTTCGTGACGCCAAACCCGGCAACCGTCCAGGTAAGGGACCCTCAAACCAGGTGCTGTTGAGTGTTGTGAAGGAGTCAAGCTTTCTGTCCAGCCATTCAATATGATCTGCTGAATGTGCTGTACAGCGAGTCCAGCAAAATCATTGGATGTTGCTACGCTCTCTCAGCGTGAAGGGCGCTCCTGATGTTGCTGCATGGTGTGTGCAGGAGAATGTGATAATTGGAGCCAGCCTCGCTGCGATGTATGCTGGTACGCAGAATCCGTTAAGCGGCCAAACAATTGGTTTCTACGCTGATGGAACACTGCTTGGGACAGGTCTGACCGACGCGAGTGTAAGTCACTTTTGGACTCCACCCAGTGATCAATTGCGCGCCCTAATCAGGCACCCCTCAGTCTGCTAGCTGCATTCATCTCTGAAGATCAATTCAAGTCCTTTTCTTGGGCCAAGGCAGCGTTCATGCAGGGAATCCATTACACCCTTCATGCATTGATCACACCTGAATCTGCTCAACAAACCAAACACCTAAGCCCTAGTCATGATGCAGGGGCTTGCAAACATAGTGACAACATTCAGCCAAGCACAGCCATACACCATCACAACCGAATTTCTGGGGTCTTCAGACGGAGTCTATTTGGCCAGCGCATCCACCCAGGTGACGCTACAAGTTAACCCTTCACCTGTGTCATCCACCCCAACTGCCACCTCGGCTCCGCCGACCACCACCATGGCAGCCACCACGCGACTTCTTGCAAGCACCCTTCCATCAACCACGCTCAACCCTCCATCAACCACCAGGACCCCTGTGGTCACCACAGCTGCGCCTCCCACTACCACATTCTCGCCCCCAACCACCCCCGGATCCACCCCGGTGCTCAAGGTGCTTGCCCTCGACTCTTTCCTGATGTGCGCAGTGCCCCACGTTTAGCAGAAATCATCACACCTCTCGCCGGCTTCCAAGAACTGCAGACATTCTTGCGAAAAGTCCGAAGCAGATTGCAGTCATGCATGTGCAAGTCATGAGGTCTCAGTCGTGCCGATGCCCCACCTATTGGCGGGCATGGCATGCCATCAATCCTTACTCAACATCGTCACTTCCATAAGGGTTTGAATGCAACAGATACAAAAACTTCAATACCGATACATAACCGCGTGCTGCCTGGGCCTGGGGAGATACGGCTGCTGCTAATTACAGTAGTTATAATTGCCCACCAACCTGTACCCACCAAGCTTGTACAGCAGTATAGCACACCACCACATTAGACTGGTCAGTTCATGACGAGTGGTGTGCGTTGCTGCAGGTCTTTGCAGACCCCCCTGCGGCCCTGTTCCCCGGCTGCGGCAAGCGCGCAAACTTGACTGCGACCGTGTCCGATGCCACGATTTCCGGCAGCATCACCTTTGACCTTGTGGACCCCCGCCTTGAGAACGTGCCCAGTGGGAAGTTTTCATCTCGCCAACTGGGCGTCGCCAACCTTTCTGGTGGAACAGGTGCTCACACTCTGCCACCTCACATGATCAGTTCACAAGTTCTGATCATAATGTCTGGGGTTTTCCAGGTATGTGGAACCTGGGGAATAAGTCATCGCCCTTGTAAAGATTCTGTGCCTGATATTCCTATTCATTTCTGCACCCCTCGAGAAACACATCAGGCTGAAGACTGTGATACATGTATATTCAGGGATGTGCGCTGCTCTGAATTCATGGTGTTGAAGATGTTGGCCTCACGAGCAATAGGCGCACAGCAATGAGGAACTTGTGAAGTCAGCATGTTCACAATGCAGCTGCCCTGTCACAGCAAGAGGTCAACCAAGGCACCACCGCGATTGGGCTTTACTTGGAATGCCACTGGTGTCTGCGTGTCAGCTGACGCGAGTGATTGCTTATGATGCAGCAACCCTCATGACCAGCCTCTTCCCGATATTCCCGCCTGGTGACCACATCATCTGTGCGACTTACACCGGACCATCCACTCTCAATGGAGGGTCTACACAGATCACCTACCCCGTCAGTAAGCTGTGCCTGTGACGTGAGACATCATGCAGGTGATGCACTGTCATGTGACTTAACATATTCCCCGACACTCAATTAAGCTAGGGTTGTGGAGTTTGGGGGTTAGCATTTGAGGTTTCAGGGTGAAGGGGCCTTTACAGTGATCACTTTTCTTCGTGAATGTAATGCTGGATTAGGTTCCTGTTCTAGAAATCCCTAGTTGGTGGTAAAGAGCAAAGTGTTTGAGAAATATTTCCTGCCGTGCCGATGCCATGACTGAATGTAAGGGGCATGTGGCGCCGCATGTGCAGGCTGTACCTGCAGGCCTGGGGGTAATTATCTGGGTTTTATTAGGGTTTTGGACTCTGAAAACTTCAACCCGACACCCTGACCCTGAGTTTCACAACACGATGGGGGGACCACTTGTTTCACATGTCCCATCAGCATCGAGGCTTGGGGCCAGCCTGAGCTATATTTTTTAGGGTTTAGGGTTAACCCAGTAATTATAAATATAGCCTATACAGAGCCTGAACCCTAAACCCTAATAATATAGAGTGCAGTGCAGTGGCTGACAGTATGCTGCAGGCTGTCGTTGCGCAACACACAATGCATGCAACACTGTTGCGCAACATGATCTAGATCTGGGTGTGCGTTGACTGTGCAACAAGATCTGGGTGTGCGTTGACTGCTCATCAGACTTTGCTGTTTGCCCTGTGTTAGGAGCCTCGGAGGTCTCGCACTAAAAATTGTTTCCAAGTTGAGTGTGGATGTCCACTGTGTGTGCAGGGGCGTTCCTGCCATTGTCCTTTGGGGGCAGTCTGAGTCAGAGCATGCGCATCGGCACATGTGGAGAATAGGTGGAGCGATTTCAACAACAGCGGGCACAACTTGCCAGTTCTACTTTGTCATCATGATGCGGCTGCTCTTCGTCAGACAAGTGCCCTGCGGTCACCCGGTAAACTACATGCGAAGGAACCAGGTTTACCACATGCAATTTGCTTTATGGCACCAGGCGCTGCCGGTATCGATATTACTTGCATGCAAGCAACAGAAGCTCGGGCAGTTGCACTGTGTTGAGCCTGGAGGCGACGCGTATGGGTGCCTCCCTGAATACATAAACAGGAAAGGAGACATGGGCGGCGTCATGTTGCCTTGTGGCATGCTGCACCATGGATAAGGAGATGGACTTCAAGCAAGCCAACATCCCAATATGACGAATTCAATTCAAGGTGTCTTGAGACTGGACCAATCTAATGGGCATATGTAGTGGAGTCATCAGTACTAGTACTGGTGCCTCGACATGCTGCAGCTGAAATGCGACTGTCACAGTACAAGATCATGGCATTTTTCTCCCTTCTGTGGCCATGTTTTTTGTTGGGTTAAGCATGGCGGACACTCCCTTTTCACCGGCAAAATTTACGCACCAACTCTCCTTTTTAAAACCTTTCTGACACTCTAACTGAAACAATCTGTGTTTGCCAGAGGAAGATTCCCACATGATATTTCTTAGTGTAGTGGCACAGGAAATGCGCAAACTTTAGCTTACTTTTACTGGCAGTGCACGTGCCACTGCGGTGCACTGGCAGTGCGGTTGAACCACTGGAATGAGATGAGATATTGGGCCACAGCAGCAACTGGTAATCCTTCGAGTTTTGGAATTCCCCCATATAAAAAATGCCCGTTTGTTGGATTAGCGCAAGATGACTAGTAGTTGTAGTTCACTGACCTTAGTTTGCCAACCAACTGCTCATGACACATGCGTACACAATGATCTTCAGGGACTCTTAAGCAATCTACTGTGTGTGAACCGGCACTACTGCCAGCCATTTCAAGTCGCGACGCAAGCAAACTGAATATTAAACAAAGTTGATGTCTACATGTACAGCTGCAGTGTCAAATGCTAAGAGAGCAGTTCGTTGAACAATGATGATGTCAGCCAGTGAGTGTGGACCTCAAACATGTTTATGATGTTGAAATTCTGGTGACCACAATGCCGGGGCGACGTGCCTTAAACAACTTTCCAATGTTCTCAAGCAGTTGTACTACTGGTGAATCTATTGACTTCATCAGTAGTGCCCAGTAGCCTTAAGGTGGATCCAATGGGATGGCATGGCCAATGCTTGCGCTTGCACAAATTGCCCCATGGCTGATTCTTCAGTGCAGCAATGGGTCAATCTCAGATCCCTCATTCTAATTGGCAGCTGCAAATTTCCCCCAAACCTTCAATTGGTATGGCCAAACAAGCACGACCAGCTGACAGGCTGTATCACTCCTTGTGGCCAGTACATTCTCGGCAATGCTGAAGGTTCAAAGACACTTGAGGTGCATTCAGCGCATCCAGTCGCCTGCGCGCAGTGCTTAAAACGTTCTTGACCGCCGGCAGCGTTTCAATCTCAAATGCTGCAGCGGCTGGCTGCGGGGGCCTGGGTTCCCCCCGCGCGGCCGGCGGGTACAGCCAGGGGGACACCGAGGCAATGAAGGGGTCGGCTGAGCGCGCCAAAATAGCCTCCCAGTCCACTTGGTACGCCTGCACAGCGAAAAAACAGGTGTTCATTAAAATGAATCTCCTGCACTGCTCAGCCAGCTTGTAAGGAAAAGAGCGCCAGGCGGAGGTTTCCTCATACTTCCCTGTCAACTATCTGACTACTTTTACACTGCTGAAGGAACCCAGAACATTAACACGACCATAGTGAGGCGAAGAAACCTGTGCTGAATCAACAGCCGTTGCAATCAAGCATCCCCAATAAAAATTAGCCAGGACAAGATTGTTGTCCTGCAACTGCACATGCACTCCTTAAAGCACCAGGGAAAAAGCATAACACAGCAGCAGGAACCACAATTCTCAGGGATGGGCAAGCTGAGGAGTGGGCGAGAGCGCGGCAGACACCTCGCACTTTGCAGGCATGGATTCCTTTGCAAAGCAACTTCCATGAAGCAATGTTGTCTTCACTGCTTCGGGCAGCAGGCAGAGCACACCTTTTATGCTTCTACTTCAAGGCCTATATTTTTATATCTTATTCTCACATACAAACCCTAAGTATACCTAAACCCTAATCGGAAACTAAAATAAAAATACACCTTGGGGATGGGCGAGGTGACCGGCATGCCAGCAGCGAGGAAGATGGCGAGGATGGCGACATAGCCGGCCGCCGCGGTGCCGCGCGCGAGAGGCATGAAGTTGTACCAGAAGTACGCGAAGGTCAGCGCAGCGCGCGCCAGCCCCGGGGCGTTCCCCGCCGCCAGCTCGCCCACCACGTTCTCCCACAGCGCGCTCAGCTCCTGCAGAGCATATTTTATGTTACCTTTAATCCTGGAAAAATAATCAGGGGTTGGTAAATAGGGTTTAGACCCCGGTACAAAAGCTAGGGAACTGGCAGGGTGGAAATGCTGGGGTTGTACGGTGATGACCTGATCGGAAGAGACAGGGACCTTTATGACAACAACAATGAAAAGCAAACATCAAATGAAATTGGCACAAGCAGCAATGCGCCCCAGACCATGTACTTTTTGCTGGGCAATAGTTGTGACAGTGATCATTCTCAATCTGAGGGCAGAAGAAGGTGGGGTGGGCAAAGAAGAGTCTTGGGAGTAAAATAAAGGTAGATGGTGACTTTGAAACAAGGCGCAAGAGGGGGTCACCGTGTCATAGTCGTCCCATCTGCTCGGCGTCACCGGGGTCTTGATCGAGAACTCATACGCGTCCGGCTGGTTGCGCAGCTTCACCTGTACATTAAATGTCTTTTTAAAATTATATGTCAGGGTTCAAAATAAATTCTTAGCCCAAAAAACATATGACATAACACCGCCAGCGATCACTGCAAGCGCAGCAAGCACGGCTCCTCCAGATAAAGCTTGCATTTTTCATGATGTATTCCTGTGCACCAGGGTGAAGCGCGTTCCCTCCATGGTGTGCCCCGGCCCTGCTGCTCTATCACGAGCCAACTGTCAGTGCCAATGAGATTTTGAGGGTTGAGGGTCAAGGGTTACTTATATAATGTGTAGGGTTTGGGGTTCAGGGCGCACCAAGGTGAGGCGCGTTCCCTCCATGGTGTGCCCCGGCCGCGCGGCACTTGCAATGGGCACCACGATCCAGCTGTCGGTGCCGATGGGGTTTCTGGGTTTGGGTTCAAGGGTTATTTATTTTATATGTAGGGTTTGGGGTTGAGGGTGCACCAGGGTGAGGCGCGTTCCCTCCATGGTGTGCCCCGGCCGCGCGGCGCTGGCGATGGGCACCACAATCCAGCTGTCGGTGCCGATCGCGCGCCACATGTCCTCCGCCGACCGCGCCTCTGCTATCTGGGATAGACACATTCCATTCTAGTTTTTTAGGGTTTAGGTTTTAGGGCACATAAAACCCTATACCCTAAACCCTAAAAAAATGTTTCTAAGGCAGCATTGTTCTTGCAATCATTTTTCACTTCTCACAGGACTTCAAGATCGCACTGTGTCTCTGACTCAACAATAATCAGACCTGCTTTCCACCCTAGTGTGCTACACATTGTTGATGACCGCACGAATCTGAAAGTGCAAGGAAAGACTTGGGACATGCCTGGGACTGCTTGTGCTCGCCCGCCAAAGGGATCGCCTCGTTCTGTGCATCATACGCCTTGCCCTCCTGCACAACACACCCTTTTCAGTCCCCCTTCTAAACTCAAGGTTGTTTACAATCCTAACGCAATTTTACGCCAAGGTTGTATGATATATCCAACCCATTCTCAGTGCCAAAGAGTGTGGTGCGAGCGATCCAGTTTGCTGCAATTAACACAAGATTGGCTGCCTGAAATGCAAGCCATGCCACACCATGCGAGAGCACTAAGAACTGCTCTTGAAATTCTGAGGCATGCACAAGAGAATGCACAAAGGTTCTATCAGCACTTGGAATGCACCACAGGATGCAGCAGCCTCATGCAAAATGAAAAAGGCATATTCAAGTCCGAGGGAGAGAGGAGCGCCTCTCACCTCTGCCAGGATGGATTTGAGGAGCGCAAAGCCGCGGTCGAAGTTCATGTAGTAGCGCACGCACTTGGTCTGCCCGCTGTATATGGGCGTGTGCGACCCGAAGCCGGCCTCAAATTCTTCCCGGGTCAACAGGTCCACCCATATAACCTTCACAGCAACAGCAGAGTTCTGTCAGTAACCCAGTAAACCCAGTCCAACGAGCTCTCAAAGCTGCCAGTGCATCTCAGAATCGGCCTGTGCTGCTTGCAGTCATGCTATGGCAGAAACCGCCAGCAAGAAGTCGAAGACACCAGGAGTGTCTGGTCCAGGGGCAGGGGCAGAAAAGCACAATTCTTGTGGAATATAAGGCCAACATCACCTTTTCATCACACCCAAGACTGCACTCCAAAGCATTCCACGTGTTAACCTCCCACATCTGTCCAAGAGCGTCATCGCCATCAACAGAGACCTGTACCGCAGGTGGTGGGACTTGCGCTTGATTGTTGGGCACATCATTTTATGATTTTTAAATGTCCCCTTGGGGTTTAGGATTTAGGGTTTGGGGGGACTCGTGCCTGGTCATTAGGCTCAGAGAGCTGGCGCCACTTGACAATGATGTCCATCGCGTCGCGCCAGCCGAAGGGATGCGCTGCAGCGCTGCCGCTTGCGCCTTCCGGGCCCATCACCGCGCGCCCGGCCGCGCGCTCGGCCACCTGTGCCAAGGAGCAAAGGATGGTTTTCGCTTTACATTGTAGGGTTTAGGGTTTAAGGCAGTTATCGAGCTTGCAGAGGAGCAGAAAGTCAGGAATCTGCTGCATCACTCCTGAGACTCAACTGCAGGGGCCATGACAGAATTTTATGAATCCTGTCTATTATTAATGTGGGTCACTCGGCACATTGATATGGCCATGCCATGCTTTTCAGGCCATGAACAGGTATATACAGCCCTGTTGCCTTGTTGCCATTTTGCTTTGGGTTCGCCGACCCTGCAGTAAAAATACACAGGCCTGAACAAAAAGGTGCCATGAGGGGCAGCGCACCAGGTGGCGCAGCGTCTGTGCCAGTTCGATGATCGCAAGGCCGGCCATGCGCTGCTGCCGCGCATTCGCCAGGAAGCCCTGGTGCCGGTACTGCAGCAGTTTGCCGAGCGCGTCAGCGTGCCTGATCAGGCGCGCCACATCGTCCGCGGGGGGCCTCGGGGGCGCGGGGGGCGGCCCCCCCGGCGGCAGCGCCTGCAGCTTGTACACCGACAGCAGCTGCGCCGTCGGCGGCAGTTTCTTGCACCACAGCTCCTGTGCACACGAGGGGCGCTCAATTGAACAGTTGAAAAAATATATTTTTATTTATTTATTTAGGGTTTAGGGTTTGGGGCTTTATAGTTATACCCCTACACCCTAAAGAAAAACCCTCAACATAAAACCAAAAACATGGAAAAATGGAGCCGCTCATTTTTTCAAGCCTTGAAACAGTTCCATGCAGGGTCATCACTGTAATCAGAGTCTGTCATTCGACAATCGCAATGGGTGCCGGCACAATGGCTGCCACAGACATTTTCCTGCCATAAGACTCGGAATATTAAACCGGAGTGGAGCCGGCCAAAATAACATCTCATGGATGCTGAGACTGTGTAAATCCCTGTGCCGCAACCCTAAACCCTAAATATAAAAATATTGAAACTTCCGGCATTCAGAAGCTGCCAACACCCTCATGCTTGGGAGTACAACTACTGCCATTCCAACCTACACCGCATCATCTGAAGCGCTCTCCGGCTGATCAGACCAGAAGGACAGTGTCTCTTGATCGGGCAAGCACACACCTTGAAGATGGGGTGCAGGTCGCAGTCCACGCAGTAGTCGGCAACAGGGTCGTCTAGCCGTGAGAGGGCGTAGAGCGCCATTTCGCGCTGGTAAAACGACAGGAACTGCCGCGAGCGCGCGTCCTCGCCCAGGTCGGGGTTGTCCATGGAGAAGGCGCGCTCGTAGTTGGCCACCGCCTCTATGAACTCGCCCACCGCGTGGTGGCACGCACCTGCAGGATCGGTAAAACCCTAACCCCTAAAGCCTAAACATATAACCTTAGAAACCCTACAACCTGGATGAAAAAATTGAGAAATAACATAGCAGGCGGGATGCTGGGTAGAGTGGTGATATTTCCCATGGGCCTCCCTTCAGCAGTTTGTCACATGTCAGCTTATGCAATGAACACCTCTGGTTTCTGGTGTTCTGAAAAGTAAACGTCGCGTACCGTCAATGTCCTCTGAAAATGAAAGTTGATTATTTGCGACCCACCGATTTGTACACTCGCCCCCAAGCAAGCAAGCAAGCGTGCAATTCTGGAAATCCCAAGCATTGAAGGCAAGGCTTTACACAAGTTGCAACAGATGGGCACACCTCGCAGGTGCAGGTCCTCGATAATCACCTCCGGGCTGGTGGAGGCCTCCAGCGCCTCTCGCAGCAGTTGGATATACCTCTCGATCAGCAGATATACGAGTTTCAGAGCAAAACAGGAAATAGATGGGCTCACCTCGCAGGTGCAGGCACTCGACAATTGCGTCGGGGCTGGTGGAGGCCTCCAGTGCGTCTCGCAGCAGCTGCGCCGCGCGGCGGTGGCGGCCGAGGCCCTGACACATAACATCAAGAGATACAGTACAAGCAATCAAGGGCGCGCGAGCGCCAGAAGAGGAAGGGCTTGCCTCAGCTCAAGGAATACAAGTCCTACCGGCCCAGGTTTCCACGCCAGATTGCATTGCATACATGCAGTGAAAGTGCGGCCAAGGGGCAGTGGCGGCACACACCTGACACATGTGCGCATGCATGCGCAGCCGCGCGCTCGCCCGGCTGCCGTCTCGGTCCAGCTCGGCCGCGCGCGCGAACGCCGCCTCTGCCTCCGCCACGCTCGCCTCCTGCGCGCATATACTTCAGGTTTTATAACCCTGAACCCTAAAATAAATGAAGAATATAGCTCGCTCGGCTGCCGTTGCGGTCCAGATCGGCCGCGCGAGCAAACGCCGTCACGGCCTCTGCCACGCTCGCCTCCTGCGCGTGTATACTTTAGGGGCTTTTAGGGTTTATAACGATAAATTCTAACAACCCTAAACCCTTAAAAAACCGATCACTCCATGTCAGCCATCATGTGCGTATCCCCGAGTATGTTGGGTGCTGGAACGACAGCAGAAGGGCATGGACCTATAATTTTAGAGCTAGATTTATTCAGGGTTTAGGGTTATTTTCAGGGTTCAGGGGTTAGACAGGGAAAAAATATGGCACCTCCTTGCGCGCCTGGGCCAGGTGCATCCAGGCCTCCAGGTTGTCGGGGTCCATTCTGAGCACGCGCTCATACGCGGCCGCGCCCAGCCGGATGTCCCCCATGCTGACTTGGCACAGCCCCAGAAAATTCCACGCCTGCGCGAGTGCAGCACACATTTTGTGAGGCGCTCGGCATTGACGAGGCCTAAACAATCCTCTAAAAACCAATCATTACATTATATTATATCCCTGTTTAGATCTTATACAAATACCAGGAACACATTGTTGGTAGGGGCAGGCATAGTTTGCACCCAGTGGTTTTGCCCAAGGAGCCTGGTGATGCACTGAGTACAAGCAGTGTGTGCTCGGGCCGTTTCTGTGCAAAGCGCTTCCAGTGCTGGGTCTTGTTTGGACAGAATATTGCGCTGCAGCTTTCTGGTGTGGGGCTGAGCCATGACCCGGCACTCCATCAGACAGAGCACCGTGGACTTGGTGGGTTGAGGGAATTTTTCAGGGGTGATGATCAGGGTTTAGGGGTTGATGAGCTAGGGTTGAGCACCTGCTTGGAGTGGGGGTTGAGGTCTACAGCGCGCTGCAGCTCGGCCACGGCCGCTCGGTAGTTGCGCTGCTTGTGCAGAATCTTGCCGCGCTCCAGCCGCGCCTCCGCCTGTTTGATATGCAGATGTGCTTTTTACTTTTGCCTTTCATCTTTGACTTTAATGGTGAAAAGGTAGACCCTTAAAATTAAGTACATATGTGAACCCTCAACCCTGACCCTAAACACTCAACAACGGACTAAACACTTCAAGATTTGGAGTCGCTGCGCTGAATCTACATCGAAGGTTTAGGGTTTATAACCCTTAACTGTTAGCCCTAGATTAAGTGAGCCAAAACAAATCAATAGACGCGCCTGGCGGGCGGGTTCACTGGAGCTGAGGGAGAGACAGCGGGCCAGGTCTGCGAGGGCGTCCTCGTCATCCCCGAGCGCGGCGCGCGCCTGGCCGCGCCGCATCCATGCGTCCCCATACGCCGGCACCGCCTCTATCGTCACGCTGAAGTCCTCTATGGCGCCTGCGGCCAGCACACAAGCATGTCATATGCCGGCACTTGCTCAGTGTCCATGCTGAAGTCCTCTATGGCGCCTGCAACCAGCACAGCAGCATGTCTTTGCCGATGTGAAGGACTTCCATGTCTGCCCGACATCCAAATAGAATCCGACGAAATTTTTGAGAGAGAGAGAACAAAAAATCATAGCCCTATACCCTGAGTAAACCCTAAGCTGTATACCCTAGAATTAATATCTATAGGACTTAAAAGATGAGGCAAGCCAACCTTGCAGGTCTCGCATGGCGCGTGCGGTGGCCCGAGCCACATGAGCGCCGTGTAGGGGCATAACCCTAAATGCTGAACCCTATAAAAAAGTGTTATCCGGCGAGCCAACCTTGCAGGTCGCGCATCATGGCGCGCGCGGTGCCCCGAGCCACATGCGCGCCGCTCAAGTGTGCGCCGGTCGTGGTCGCAATGATGTGATCAAGGATGTCCAGCGCCTCTGACAAGTTGCCCTCATTCACGTGCCCCACCGCGATGCTCACCCCTGCGATGTACCCAACACAGGGCGCCCTTACACCCCACAACCACCTTGACACTGCCATTTCTCTTTTGCGCACACAACACTTCCCGCTTTTGCAAGCAAAGGCATTGTATTTGTGGTGGTGCCCAAGAGTGATCTCGAGAGTGATCATTTGGCCCACAGGGCTGGGCTCCTGGGCTTGTAACACATCAACATGCTCGGAACAGAACCAGTATCGCCTCCAAACAAGCCCTACCCTTGACATGATTTTACTGAGTCCTTCCATCCTGGAGGAGCAAAGAAGTTCCAGAAAGGACTGTTTACATGGACGGGCAAAATGCGCACTACATTTTAGATTGTAATTCTATTTTTTTATTTCTCAAAAAATATATTATTATGTAAACCATAACCCTAAAACCCCTTAAAAAACAAATTGCTGTTAACATTGAGGGGGAAAACTGCGCACCGGTGCCCGGATCGAGGCAGGCTGCTCGCACCAGCGCGCTCGGCTGCTTGGCCGCACCATTGGCGGCCCGCTGAGCCGACTGCTTTCTTGCCGGTGGCTGCTGTGCTGGCTGCGGGCCGTTTGCCGATACCGACTGATGTGCCTGTGCAATGAATCTCTAATCAGAGTTTCAAGCCGCTGAAAGGGAGAGACGCCGCATTTTGACCCCGCAGGGGATTTTCACGCTACAGATTGAGCCCCATGGCCTCGTGCTGGGCCGAAGCAGACGGCCATATACAATTTATATTTCATATCTTATCATATACGTATATACCTGGGCTGCGGGACCTAGATTTTGTCCTGTGGGGAGCAGTTTATTAATTGTTTTTCAGGGCGCTGCGGGGTTTAGGTGACCGCTACGGCATTAGTCAATGCTGAAATCGAATGACAGGAGCACAAACCATACATGCAATATGTCTGCATGCCAGACTGCAGTGGAGACGCTGATAGATCCTCTCATAGTATGGCACATGCATAGGGGGACTGCAAGGGGCCGCTTGCCTTGGTGGCTGGCACCGAGGCAGCAGGACTGGGAATATCATCCTGTGTGCTGCTTGCTGCCTGCACTGGGGCCGCTACTGCTGATTGTAGTGCTCCTGAGCCGGGTTCCCTCTCGGACCGACCTTCCAGCAGAGTGAGGAGTCTCTCCAACAGAGCAAGGTCATCGTTGACTGAGAAGAAGCGCAGTGCTTGCTCCCAGCATGCCTTGGCCTCCTGCGAAAATTCAAGGCAGGTGACTCCCGGAATTCTCAAGTCATGCTGACATGGAAATCCCAGCGGCCGCTGTGTGATCGTCAGGTGCATCAGCTGCAGTCCTTTTTCTGCGGTGTAATGAGAATCCAAGCTGCATGTCAGCCTGGCTACCAGATAGGGAAAAATGCAAAAAAGCGTTTTTAGCAAGCGTGGCGCACCGAGCACTTCTTTAGCGCTGTTAGGACCTCTCCCTTTCGTAGAAGAGCCAGAATGTTGCTGGGATCTGCTCGAAGGGCCTCGTCGTAGTCCTGCATGAGCATATCTGATTGGGGAGACAGTTCAAAGAGCATGTTCAGGGAAATGCCGGAATTTGGGTGAATGGAATGTCACACACCTTCAGAGCTTTTCTGTTCAGATGCAGACGCTGATGACATAGACCTCTATTGCAGTAGATCTGTGATACAATTGCGCTGTCAATCCTTCCAGACGTCGACACTTCTTCGATGCTGTTATCTAGTATTATGATGATTGAAGAAAAGTCCTTGTTTTTAACGTGCTCTTCCATGTGTACACGTGATTAGAATTTTAACGCAATAGTCAATGGCTTCCTGCGCTGAAAGGAAACTGCTGTGCAGCCGTGGCACTCAAGCGCATTCCCAGCCCAGGTACAGCTGATCCAATGTGCTATAAGAGTATGTTGTTGACCAAAACCATAAAAATTCTGTGAAAGTCAAAGATAGCATTGAACACATCGGTCAGTACTGCAAGCAGAGAATGCTTATATAAACTGAGGCCGTTTATACGTGGTACCGCTGTGGTGACGGTGTTAATAGGTAGAAATACATTCTCAAGCACCCAAAAGAGTTTCAATGACTTGCCTTGTGCCTCCGTTCTGCAGACAAGTGTCGCTAGCTAGGGCGGTGCAATTCCCCGGTAAAAAGGGTGGTGAATGCAAACCCCCAATCATATAAAACAATGAAGACAGCTCCAGAAGTTCCTGGTGTTGTGGAACGTCAGGTTGACTGCCACAAGGCGAGCAGTAACATCATGTAGACACATTGAGAAGTATGCAGCAGGGCATCAAGAGAACAGGGCCTTGGGGCTTTGGTAAGCCTGCTCCTTTCCCATACGCATACGACGCTTCTGGCAGCACGAGCGATCACAGTGACAGCTCCTTCACGAGCAGTGGATCGAGCTTCAGCTATAGCCACAGTGCAGGTGGACATAAATGGTAAGGACTGCAGGTTTCCGCAAGTTTCGATCAGGAATGGTTGATGTCCCGGGTTCTGATCCCGTGGAACATTAATGCAACAAAGAAGCACATATCACCATCTATGCAGGTCCATGAGGTACAGAGGAGCTCGATTGACACTAGCTCAAGGGCCACGGAGGAAATCGATTGTGAGGAGATCCCTAGCTTCCGAGGTCCCAGAAGCGGGGAAAGTGCAGACCGATCCAATCAGGGTTGATCCCACTGGCAGCACACCGAGGCTGGTACAAAGACCCACAATATCATATATCACGCATTGCCGGGATGTCGACATTTGAGGATTTCGGGCAACAGATGGTGCACATCTGGTGATCAGCAGTCACCATAGCAATTGTTTCTCCCTGCAATATGGCTGCTGTTTTTGCAGGTCGGTGGTTTTCACGACGTTCCAACAACTGATGATACGATCATCGCTTCAGGCATGTGCCCATACCTGATCACTCAGCAATTTGATGATTAAAGTCAGGACAACGACCAAATTAATTCTAGACTAGAAGAACGATCCATCACCTGGAATTCTCCGCTCCAATGAAGAGCACAAGTCATGGAGCTGTCCTTAGCAGGCGAGTGATGTTATCTTTAGAAACACATTCTTGCTGCCACTACCAAAGCAATTGCTTGGGCAGTGGCAGATCAGGATGGAACACGCAGGTGCAGGAGGAAGGACATGATCTGGCTTCTGTCAGCACTGCCTGCGTATATTATTTAGGGTTAACATAGGTTAACATAGACTCTACCGAGCCCTACCAAAACCCCTGGACCTAACAGTCAGCTTCACAACTAAACGACAGAGGTTGCATGCATGCAGTCAAACGCTGGCCGCCGCCCGAAGAGTGGAGCAGCGACACGGAAACCTGCCCTTCCTGTGGACCTTCCAGCTACCCAAGCGATCCACCCTCCACCGGCAACAGTGAGGCACAAGTCGACTATGACACCACTCCCCCACCACCACCAAACACCCCGTGCGCTATCCGACCAACGCGGCTTGGGCGTAACTTGAGCGAGTGCGGCGCATCAAGGCAGCTAAGGCGCTGTGCGCATGTCATGGAGGATTCGGCGCGGATGCCAGAGGGCACAATATTTACGAGCGCCTGCACAAGAGAAGCCGTGCAGATCCACCCAACATCAGGGGTGGATCAGCTGAGGGGTGGTCCACAGGGGCGGCCACCCGTGCGAATCACCCCGGCGCCAGGGGTGGATCTGTCAGGGACCGGCCGGGAAGCTGCGCGGCGGCTGCCGGTCACCCTGCCGGCAGGGGTGGATGAGACGAGCAGCGGCAGGGGACTCGAAGCGGCGAAGAACCCAGCTCTTGCAATCGCAGCCTGCCCAGAGGTCGACTGGCGGCTGCAGATGCGCTGGTTTTACGGCTGCCGCTTCTAGGGTTTAGGGCTCATGTTTAGGGTTACCTAAACCCTAAACACTATGTAAAAATATGAATCCACCATTTGCACTGCCTCAATGAGCGCATGAAGTTTTCTTCAAATGTGAGTCCATGTGCTGATAGGAAGCGCAGCGGTATAAGTGTTACACGGGTCATAGTGCGGTGTATGAGGAATGGGCCAGTGACTGGGGGGCTCTTATAATGTGTATTATAGGTGTATTTAGAGCCCCCTGCAGTGACGCAGTACCGGGGAGTTGAGAGAACGTCTTGTGTGGGAGCCCTGTGAACGTTTTGTACAGTACGTGGGTTGTTTGTTCAGCTTTGCTACCTGTCGCACATTGCGCAGCAGATTGCAGTATAGGCTAGGTGTAGAGTAAATACTGCACTGTTGTGCACTCACCGGGCACAATGGCTATGTTTGTTGTCAGCGGTGTGTCCATGGACAGTTGGTGCATATTGAAGGGCATCTGAGTGTAGCAGTTTGAGTGGTTCTAAGCATGTCTCTCTACATGATTGCCGTGAGCAGTGCTCACTGAGCACAGGTTGAGAGCATCAGAGAGAAGCACATCCTCGATAAAAAAAGGTGAGATAGGATACAAGCGCTAGATTTTTTATATACACGGTATTGATTTGGGAGACGCAGTGTTGCTTTCAAACAATGTCCTAGGAGTGAGTCAGCATGGGGTTGACAATACTTTGCAATCGGTCATAACTGTGGTACAGAAAGAACCGCACAAGCACATAATTTATGGTAACTGTCATTGCGGTCTTACTTGCAAGGGTGCTGCTAGGGTTGTCGACATATCAGAGCCTGCAAGCTGCAAACCCAATGGCTTTGATGTGAACGACATCGCAATCGCGCTCAAACAGGACATTGTCCGCACAAGAGTCTGATGCACTCAAAAACATCCGGCATTGCAGCACATGCTGTGTGGTTTGCCCTTCACAGTCTGCAGCCAACTCTCACTGCAGGCTTCACATACTCATCACGCTCAATGTACCCTCCACATCTTGATCTCCAACCAAAACTGAACAATTCAATAGCTCAAAATACCTCAAAAACAACTTTCACTGACCCACAACTCTGCTGTGCTTGTCGGCTGCTCTTTCATACTTTGGCACAGCGCCTCTCTTCCCACAAGCTAGATCGGCTCTTTTGAGCAGTTGCAAGAAGTGGATGACAACCTCCCTAAGAAACTCTCAGCAATGTTCTCATCAATTCTCATGGACCACAAAAGAAGACTGTGACCTCTCACAACACACATGATCTTGTTCCGAAGAGTTCACTTCGAGTTGTTGCTCCTTGCCTTCACATCGCTCGGCAACGCCTTCTCCAGATTCCTACACAAAAAAATATTTATTTATTTAAGGGGTCTAGGGTTTAGGGTTTAGGACAAATAATATTTGAATCCACAACAAGGCATGATCTCATCAAAGATGATCTCAGGCAGTTGGCGACCACATTCTGGTGATTAACAGCGTGAGATTAACAGCGGCAGAGGCGCTGTGAAGTCAAAAATGGTGGCAGTGTGCCAAACACATGCGAGCAGGTGCAGGCATGTGCGGTTTTGCTGACCTGGCGCGCCACGCACGGATCCACTCCCTTGCCTCCTGTACATTCTCTGGCACATCCTCCGAGGCCGCCTGGTCAGCAAACCAAACGCCACATTACTGTATACATTGACTGTAAACAGGAACTACCCTGAATGAGTCATCCCAGGGCAGCGTTGTTTGAAAGGTCCTGCTTCCTGAAGCAGAAAATTCAGCGTGAAGCACCCTACAGGCTGAGAGCAAGAGGGTCACACCCGGCTCTGGGAGCCCCCCTTTTAAAATTTAGGGTTAGGGTGATTGGAATAATACAGGGTACTATAAGAGGGTCACACCTGGTTCTGGGAGCCGTTCTGGGCGGCCTGCCAGGGCAGCTTGAAGCCAGAGAGCCAGCCTTGACCTCCCTGCTGCTCAGCCATTTCGCCACTGCTGCTGCTGCTGCTGGCTGACTCCTCTGGAGTGCTCTCCTCCTATATCATCACACCACCACCACCGCCATCAGCTGCTCGCTTCAGTCATGCAAACTGTAGGCCCTTGCGCCCCAGCAAGAATCCCCTTCTGGCAATCAGCGTTGCACTGCACTGCGGTTGAGCACTGCCAGGTGCTCGTCAGTCAGTGAGCTGTACAAGATTTGCCTGTACTTGTGCATGAAAAGATCTTGAAGCGGCCCGAAGTAGTGAAAGGCAGAAGATTATCAACAGGGTTGCTGCAGGTGCTAGGGCAAGGGAAGGGTACAAAATGCTGCATCAGGGGTTATATTGTTGTTTCCATTCAGAGTTGAGGGTTTCTTAACTATATATTGTATAACCCTAAATCATAAAAGTATGGGGGAAGTAGGCAGGGTGTGCGCTAGGGACCTTTGGCGGAGACTGACTGTCTGCTACGCTGGCCTGCTGCGCCTGCTTTGCTCGCCAATTCTCTATCCACCTACGCGCCTCTTCTGCATTCTTGCCCTGAGGGGCCAAAGAACTCCGCTATAAGGGTATGCACAATCAGAGAGGCTGCATGCATCAAGCAGACAACAGCCATTGAGGTGCTCCGTTAAGATGAGTTGCACCCGAATAAATATGATTCAGCAATGGAAGCAAAGCATTGTGATTTGGGGTTCAGGGTTGTCTCCCAGGACTTTCAGATTTGTACTATAGCAGAGTGCACACGTGCAAGCAGTAGATGCAGCAGAAGAAACCATTCAATCTGTGGTGGATCTCTTCCATAGTGCCATATAGTGGCCTTCTTCTGGCCCACATTCAGCAAGCTAAACGTGCAGCAGACTCTACTGGGAAGTAGAGGTCCTCTTTACCTTCTCTGTTGGTGCTGCGGCAGTTGAAGCCGGCTTGGCCTTGGCAGCAGCATCGGCCTTTGCCTTGTCAGCTTCCGCCTTGGCTGCAGCCTCCTTCTCTGCAGCTTCCTTCTGTGCCTTCGCCTCTGCAGCAGCTTCCACCCTTGCCTTGTCAGCTTCCGCCTTGGCTGCTGCCTCCTTCTGTCCAGCTTCCTTCTGCGCCTTCTCCTGTTCGGCCTTGGCCTCCGCATCGGCCTTCGCCTTTGCCTCAGCCCTTGCCTTTGCAGCTGCCTCTGCTTCCGCCTTTGCCTGCAGGAAGCCTCCGAAGTAAGCTCTCTCCAACTTCTTGCTGCTTGAAAAACTGCTTCTTGGACTCACAAGCCCAGCACAAACCTTGAAAGCATTGCTCCAGATATTGGTCCTTAAGGACCGCCTTTGGTATCAGGAACGAATGGTTGCAGAAAATTCCCCAACATGCATGCGCTTGATTGAGTGAATGCATCAGACAAGGCAAGTCCCTCATCCGTGAATGTCCACTTTGCCAACCATTCTTCAGAGACATCCGCGCTGAGAGTACGGTGTGCATGAACTCGAACCCTGCTGTCGGCTCTCTTATGATCTTTTCAAGCAACCAGGTACCCCCATATGTTTGGAGTTCTTCATTACTTATTGAGGAGAAGGGTTTTTATGGTAGGGTTTAGGGGTCTGGAAAAAGGAAGACGGCCACACCTTGGCCTGGGCCTGCTGGCGGGCCTTGGCCTCGGCCTCCTCGCGCTTCCTCGCCTCTGCGTCGCGCTTTGCCTTCGCCTCAGCCGCCGCCTTGGCGCGCTCGGCCTCCGCGGCCGCAAGCGCCCTCGCTTCGATCTCCCGCGCCGCCTTGGCCGCTGCGAAAAACACACAACCTTGTCAGATCTGTGGACCCGAAACCCTGAACATTTAAACCCTAAATAAAAAAAAAAAAATAGGCTCAGTGGCCGCCAGCGCCCTCGCCTCAATCTCCCGCGCCGCCTTGGCCGCTGCGGTGCGCATGCAACCTTGTCAGACTGTCAGATCACGATATTGATTCTCCCTCTGTGCATGCGCAGGGGCCACTTCGAAGACACCTTTCGCAGTTTCCTTACTTTTGTGAACTAAGGCATATACACCCTCTTGTTCATAGAGGCAAGTATAGGGCGATTCAAATATACGGATGCAGGAGTGGTTCAAGGGCCTAAGGTGAAGGCAGTCGCATGCTCTTTGTGCGACTATCATTAGAGCTGCTCTTCAGTGTCGGAACTCCATTTTATCCTCAAATCAAACCCTTCAAAGTAAATGCGACAGCAACTGCATGCAGAGTCCAAGCTGAGCAGACAGAGCACCAATGTGTTGCTAGCAAATATCTGTATAACCCTTTAATCATTGACCCTATTGGTTGTAGAGCTAGCCAGGAGTCTCACCTTCCTCTCGGCGTTTGGCCGCCTCTGCCGCATCGACCTGGGGCACCGGGGGCGTTGCCTTCTTCTGCGGCAGGCTCTGAGCAGGCGCGGCCTCGGCCGCGGCCGGTTTCGGAGCGGCCGGCTTTGGCGCGGCCGGCGGCAGCTTTGCGGCAGGCGCCTGCTTCTGCTTGGCAGCTGCTGCAGCAGCTTCCTGCTTGGCCGTGGCTTCCGCCTCCTGCTTCGCCCTGGCTTCTGCCTCCTGCTGCGCCTTCTGCCGCGCCTGCAGATGAACATGACATAAGATATATGGCCTCTTTGAATGGAGAATGCAACCGCACACCGCTTGTGATGTTTCCTTCAATCACCGAAGATCCCCATACATATACAGATGCCCTCGTGTTCCCGCACAGATCACCAGCACACGAATAGTTCCCATAAAACTACACACAACCCTGCACAAAGCACCCTCCACAATCATCAACTACAAAGAACAAAGTCAGCCTGAAAGCTGTGAATCTGTCAGGCTCCGAAATAAACAATTTAGAGCACGTTCGCTGAAGAGCCCAAATCCTGAACAGACCCCCACCTGCTCCTCAGCAGCGCGCTTGGCATCCTGCTCCCGGGCGTATTCCTTAGGAAACAGGAGGGGCCGCTCGGCCGCAGACATTACCCTAAAATCTTACCCCAAACCCTAAAATTCCTGGAAAAGAAAACCCTCACCTGCTCCTCGGCGGCGCGCTTGGCCTCCTGCTCCCGGGCGTATTCCTCCGGGAACAGGATGGGCCGCTCGGCCTCGGCGCGCTCGGCCGTGGACAGCGGGCGGCCCTCGCGCGCGGCCGCCGTCGCGGCCGCCAGCACCGCCTTTGCCGCCGCCTCGGCCCGCATCCGCTGCTCCGCCGCCTGCCTCAGCCGCTCCAGCTGCGCGCGCATATTTTCATGTGATTCAATAGGTTACGGTTTCTGTTCTTCATCCAGGACTAGCTCCCCGTTTCCTTGTGTACGCTTGCAAGGGCACAGATGGATCCTCTGGCCGAACACCATACTGATCATGCCAAGCTTCCGGTGCAGAAAACCTTAAGCTATTCGGTAGGATGCAGAAAAGCCAGAGGCACCAGCAGAAGAGCTGTACTTCGTCTACCGGCTGCATCAAAGATTAGTTGTAATTTTCCGTGTACAGAGAACAGCGCCTAACAGCACCCAGAAGATGTGTTAAAGCGTCATATTCTAGAAGCAAACCCCTAAATAATGTGGCCCACCTGCGCCTCGGTCTGCTTGGCCTTCTGAAGTGCCGGCCTGGCCTCGCGCACGGCCGCCTCTGCTTGCGCGGCCGCCTAGACCCTAAATCAGAGTCCCTTGAACCCTAGAATCAAACCCCTTGATGTAGAGGCGCACCTGAGCCTCGGTCTGCTTTGCCTGCTGCAGAGCAGGGCCGGCCTCGCGCGCGGCCGCCTGTGCCTGCGCGCGCGCCTCAGCCGCGACCGCACCGAGCTCACTCACTAATTCCTGCGCCTCGGCCGCCTCTGCGCGAGCCTCCTCCACCTGCACCCAACCGGACATGTCTCAGGGTTTACGGTTCCCACCCGTATACCCCTAGACCTAAAAAATGAGACCTAAAATGTATGTTCAGTGTCATTTGTCATTGCCCGGCAATAACAGGTACACCTAGCTTTCTCCTCCAAATGTCACTTCGCTTGCTGCTGCCATGCTTGTCATCTTCAGTTATCTTGCAAGTGTTCCACACTTTATATTCTGACCTATACGTACCTCAAAGACACATTGTCAAAAAGGTACAAAACCCCATTAGCAGTCACTGGTTTAGCCGAGTACTACAACTGACAAAAATCACTCTGTGAAAGACCGACGCAACCGTTGTCTGGCAGCATCGAGCTGCGCCTCGGCCTCGGCCTATGTTTGTTTTTAGGGTTTCAGGGTAAGAACCCTCAATAATAAATATACAGACCCTGCGAAGGGTCGCACCCGTTGCCTAGCGGCTTCCAGTTGTTCCTCGGCCTCGGCCGCGGCGCGAAGCCGCTCGAGCTTGTCCGCCTGGCTCTCATCGCTGGGCGCCGCCGACAACAGATCCTCATATGGTGTCAGCGGCGCTGTCGTCTCTGCCACAACCTCCAGCACCTGATCAGGCAACCGTTGATGAGTTGCAATGTATATTTAGGGTTTAGGGTAGATATGAACCCTAAAATACAGTATACAGCAGCTCCTCGTATGGTGTCAGCGGCGCTGTCGTCTCCGCCACAACCTCCAGCACCTGATCATTTTGAGTCCAACATTTATAACTAGGTTTTGGGATTTCAGGGTTTAGGGGTTAGATGAGGCAACCGCTGATGAGTTGCACATTCCTACTCCTGCCCGCTGCTGACCCTGTCACTGGTTGACACTGCTGCCCCAACAGCAATCTCCGCCACAACCTCCAACACAAGACCAGGGCAAGAGTGGAGCTCAGGATGTGTACATGGCCTCGGCGCTGCAGGAGGATCATCGAGCCTAGTGCTGCAAACATTGCACAGTGCTACAATGGCTGGCATTGACACCAGCGGCCTGGATATGCACAGGGGGAGAGAAGTCGTTGGCAAGCGAGGGCTTATTACCTTGTTCTCAGTCAGCTCGGGGTTGGCCACAGCTGCTGCAACAAGCTCCGCCACCTGCAGCCGTGACACCTGCCAAGAGAAGCACTTCCAATCAGATTCTAACCTCGCAGGCACTCTAACTCCGTAGTCTAGCGCTCTCTGACCACAATGAGCGCACAACGAATGGCATACGCATTTCCCAGCCAGAAGCACGAAGTGAAGAGAGGAATTTGGAGGGGCAAGCATCGCCCTCCGAGAAGCCAAGGCTAGGACACAACACTGTAAAAGAGTAGCTCAAAAAGTGCAACAAAATTAGGTTAGAACCTATAGGGGAATGGAAACGTACCTGGCCGCCGAAGAGGGTGTCTTTGGGGGCGAGGGTGACGTTGTGGGTGCGCTTGTACTCGTCTGTGGGGCGTTCCATACCGCCGGGCCGCACAATCACGTAATTCAGCCCGCTCTGCTCCAGCGCCACCTCAGCGCGCCTCTTTTGGATGAGGATCCCCCCGAACAGGTTCAGCACCGCTGCAGCCAGCAAAGATCTTATTGTCAACACATGAGAAACATCAAAAAGAAAAAATCCCCGGATTCCACTCCTAACAGGTACGCAGATGGCTGTCCCGGGTTTAGAAGCATTCTGAATGATCCCGAAAAACATGTTCTGAGCTGCTGCAATCGGCTGATACGCATGCATCAGCGGGCCATTATGCATCTGAAAGTGATAAACGGTCTGTCTTGCATGCAGTTGAGTGCCAAAGAGAAAACAGCAGTCCAACCCAGATGCAAAGACACGAGCACTGCTGCACCTGTCGGTGAGTTATCAACAGGAAACACTTCTCCTTCTCTACTGCACACACTTTGTACTACAAAGTGGGCCGACAAGGCAATCTATGTCATGATATGTGCCAACTCTCCTGTTGATATGATAGTCGGCTTGGCCAGCAGTACCTGCAGGGAAGCCAACTTTGGCAGTGCCCAGGGAGGTGACCATGACAAACTGGTCGACTTCCAGCTCCTTGGCAGCTTCCACAAGCGCGATCGCGCCGTCGCCATCGATCTTCTTCGGGTTGCTGAAGTTGAAGGGTTCGCTCTCTGGCGCTCCGATTGCCTGGACCACCTGTCAGCAACAAAATGCTGCTGTGAAATGACCTCCACACTCTTCACCAACTCTCTCCAAAACCGGTACTGCATTGGGTGGCAACAGCGCCCTCTCACTCCAGAAGTCTTTGGACGGCTCTAAACGGCTCTTCATGGCCAATCAAAGTTATGAACTGGCTGTAGCCATTAAGTCTTTGCCCACAATGCCTTTCCCCACACCGCCAAAGCCAAGTCTCTACATTCACCAGGGTTCACGGTGCCGTACATGCAGCACCCTTCTAGTCGGCAGCCATACCATCCATGGATCAACACACACATCTCAATGTCAAGCTGTGCAGTACAGTGCAGTGATTCACTGACCTTCGCAGCATTACCAATGGCGGGAGTAATTGTGTCAGGGTCCGTAAGGTCCAGCGGGACGAGGGCCACGCGGCGAGCGGCGTCGGTCGGCAGGAGCCCGTAGGACACCGCGGTCCGTAGGTATTCCGCGGCCTTCTCGGCGTCCCGCACCCCGGCCCGTACCCGCAGTTGCGGCGACTCCAGCAGCAGCTGCCGCACGATGCGCGCCCCCAGCCGCCCCGTAGCGCCCGCCACAAACACCTGCAATGTACAGGAAGTATTTAGAATTCAAAATGCTTTTTCAACGCAGATCTTCAAAACAGACTTCCAGTGTGCCCCAAAGGGCTCTCCATTCAGCTCCCTAAGCCGCCCTGTTGCGCCCGCCACAAACACCTGGCCACCACAGAGCGACCTACTTCAATAACAGAAGGCAGGAGGTCTCCAAAAAGACTCCCGGTTTGCCCTGAAGTGCTCTCCGATAAGCTCCTCAAATTACCCTGAGCCCGCCGCCGGGCCCGGAGACTTCTATCTCAAATTCTTTGTGGTTTCACTGAAGGCAGCACGCCTCCTAACGACTTCCAATGTGCCCGAAGTTCTGTCCAACAAGCTCCCCAAGCCACCCTGAGCCCCCCTTGAACACATGCAATGCACAGCGAAGCCCTGTGTGGAAGCCCCGTGTGCCGCCACACAGCCTTGGCACATCCTGCAGCCCTGAAATGGCACTTCTGACTGTTCAAAACACTAAGATCACTGCAAGGGGCACAGGACCAAGGGACCCCACCGTGTTGGGGTCCTTGCGCGGCGGTCCTCGAGCAAGGAACTGCGTTGCTCGGCCGACCTGCTGCGTTCCCGAGCCCAGCTTCAGGCGCTGTGTCCCCCCCGGGCGGCCTCCCGGTCCCCCAAGCTTGAGCTTCTGTGTCCCCCCGCCCAGGGGCCCCAGCCGCTGCATCCCCTTCCCTGGAGCCTGCTTGGGCGCCTGCTTTGGCGCCTGGTCATCGCCCAGTTTAATTTTCTTCGTACCACCTGCAGCATCATATATACACCCCTCTCTCTCAGATCTGCCGAGTTTATTGGATGGGAAGTTCGAAGGGCTGTGGCATTGTGCTTATTCATAGGCACACTTGGCAGATCAGATGCCACTTGCTTATGGGTAACTGTCCTCCGAATTAGATGATGTGGAGGTGATTCTTCGTCATCGAGCTTACCGAAAAGTCCTGCGAAGGGCGAAGCTGGCTTCTGCTCCTCCTCCTGGGCATCGCCCTTCCGAGCACATGTTGGCTTCACGCCCAACCTGCATAGAGTACAATGAAAAATAGACACGGACATCTGTGTCACACCTAATTGTAATGCAACTTTGTTCGGTGAGGATCAGGCAGGAAAATGTTGCTTTCGTGAATGGCATCACAGAACAAGCATCTGTTGGAAAGGTGAGTTGGCCAATGTAACACTGTGCGCACCTCTTGGTCCTCGGATGAGAGGTAAAAACCATAGGGCTTCCCAGTAATGATCTTCTGTTGCATAAGAGTGGCCCCCTCAAGGAGTACTGGCACTGTGTTCGGCACTCGAGATTGCCAATGCCGGCCATCGTGGCCCGTGTAACGGTTCGATACTTCGTTTCAGCACCAACAATGCATAAAGTAACTTTGCAAGGTTTACCTAAAAACGATGCAATCCGCTCCAAGTGTTTGCAAGCCAGCACGAATGCATTCTTTGCGGATAAAGATTGAGTTCGGTATTCTTAGCGACCCTTTCTGAAGAGGGAACGCTGCGACCGAACGAACAATCACAAAATCACGCTGTGACAGCCGCATCCCAAGCAGATTTTCAGGGGCGGCTGGCCAACGAGTCGCCCGAACAAAAGTTCTAATTTCTCGGTACTGTTAACTCTTTTCCTCAAGGTAGAGCGAGGCGGCAGTCTCAAGGTCGATAGCGTTCCGAAGGGCGGCAGTGCTGATCGGCACCTTTGGACGTCCCCCTCGGGTGAGAGCGGTCAAGCTTGTGATCTCTACAACTTAAGTTCCGTTTTGAGATGAAGACTGTTGCACACTCCTAAACATATGTTCAATTATCGCTTAGCTTGACCCTCAACATAGGTGCATCGCATTGACGCGCTATCAGATCCAAACCCTTGACCGATTGTTACAAGCGTTCTTGACATCGATTCACATCTAATAACCGTCTTGCACTGCAGATTCATCTTCGCAATGAAGCAATCGCGTCACTGGGCGGGGCCGGTGGCGGCCATGTGCATCATCGTCTGCGCAATGGGGGCACCAGGTTAGCCCCTCCCACAGGAATACCTCGCAGGAAAGAGAAACCTTACTTGCAACATGAAAGCATTTGCCATAGGTATCGTTGCATGGGGTTCCCTCGGATCCTGTATATCTTGCCTCAGGTGCTGAACTAGAACTTGGGCGGGAAACCCACGAAGACCCATCAGTATTAAACCTTTGATGTTGACAACCTCTGTAGTTATCAAAGCTTGGTCAGCTCAGCAATTGCATAACCCAACCCTGCACAGGAATATGCCCTATCTTCAATAGTCATGTTGTCCTTTCAGCTGAGCTCTCGATGGATCAGTTCAACTCGGACTGGGCGCGCGCCATTGCTGCATCCCTGCAGCAGAGCGACACTGCCTCTGCCGCTGCACCAGCGCCGCTGTATGACACAGCAGCCCCGGCGCCCGCAGTTGCCCAGGTATGGTTTTTGACACCCCCGGGGCCCTACATATAGAAGCAGTCCGTTGTACCCTCCCCGTAGGGTTAATCTGTGAGCCGTGCAGTGCAATGTCCACGGAATTGCCATCCAATCAGTGTGTCAAGATTCGCACTAGTCTGTCTGACAAATCATCAAACTGACGTATCAATATTGACAAATCTCTTCATGAAATTTGAATGTCAGATTTGGTTCCGCAACAGCAGCAGTTCAGAGTGAGTTTCTTCACATGAGCGGTGCAGAAGTCGAATTTAAGGAGTAACAAGCCCAAACCCCCTATCAATTTTTGCATGCACACACTGTACCTGCTTCCCTGGACGGTGCAGCCAGAATCCATTTTTTTGGTTGTATAAAGCCCTCTCAACTAACAATATCAGGGGTCATCCTCATTTAACTACCCTCGACGTCCTCATGACCTGTACCAAACAGCACATTTTCCACTGCTAGCGTTGACTTCTGAGTGACTTGTGACACAGGCACCGAACCTTGTCCCGGCGCCGGCGCCCGCACCGAGTGGTCCACCCACCGTAACACCCTCTCCCACGCCAACCCCTACACCTACCCCAAACCCCAGCCCTCCACCGCCACCCCCCGCAATCCTCCCCAGCCCGCCACCGCCGTCCCCCCCTCCGCCACCGCCTGCGCCTGTTCTGGAACCGCTGCCCAGCAGGCCCCCCTTCCCCCTCGGCTTCGCCTCTGCCGCTTACCAGGCAAGCCCCTCAAAAACCCCTTTGTTCTAGGGTGTTTGAGCTGCCAGATCTGTTCTGCCAAAATCCGGGTGCACCAAGCAAACTTATTGGAACAGTGTGCTTTTTTCAACCAAGATGCATTGTAGGCCCCTACTAGCTTTGCATGTAGAAGGCATATCAGTTGTTGCAGTTGTCCGGATTTGATTGATGCCCGTCACGAGCAAGACTGTCCTGTTTGGAGCTTTGTGATGGCGTTCATCATGTCAATCGGCGCCCGAGTCAAGGGTCCCTGGCAGTACCAAGAACACGTTCAAAAGGGAAGTTCTTTGGTACATGGGACCAGCTGAACAGCTTTTCCATACAAGATTGTCCGCTGTTGAAGGACACCATCAATTACTTTAGATTGTAGGGTTCCACGATTTTCAGGGACAGGGTTTCAGACCATACTAGACCATCATCATGCGCCTTTCTCTCAGGGGGATTGAGACCATCACTTTCAGGACCAACATATCCAACGACTGATCAGATGCAGTGAGCGGTCTAAGTAGAAAGAACTCATTTTCTTGATTCTCTGTGCAGTTTGAAGGCGCATATCTGGAGGACGGTAAAGGGTGGAGCATCTGGGACACCTTCACAAACTTCCCCGGCCAATGCCCTAGTGGCGTTATGGTGCACGAGAACGCTACCGGTATGCATATATATATATATATATATATATATACCCTCTAAACCTTAAAATCCCTAGAACTCAAACCCTAGTTTAAAGATCTTCACACCTGAACTTTGTTGGAGAGATGCATGCAAGACTGCGGGGAAAGATACATCAGCACTACTTCTGGATAATGTTTGCCATCTGTCAAATTTTAATATCTTCGAGTTCGATTGGCTTTCGACCCCTAGCCACATATCATCCCTGCCTATTTAGGGTTTAGGTAACCCTAAACCCATTAGTGTCTAAATGTTGACCGCTCTACAGGAAATGTTGCGTGCGACTTTTACCATCGGTATCCCGAGGATCTGAGGCTGGCGAAGCGGCTGCATGCCAAGAGCTTCCGCTTCTCTGTGGCTTGGGCGCGGATATACCCCAACGGTGATGGTCCAGTCAATCAAGCTGGGCTCGACTACTACAGCAAGATGGTGGACACCATTCTGGAGCTCGGAATGGTGCCCGCTGTGACACTGTACCACTGGGATGTCCCCGAGGTGATCATCAGCCACTCTTGTAATCAGGAATAGCCTATTTTGGGGCTTAGGGTAAATATTATGGTACCCCAAACCCTAACCCTAAACCTAGTTTCGAAAGGTGCATGACCATATCACGATGTATCAGGCATCAAAAGACTTTGTTCCCCAGTGTCAAGGGCTGAGGATTCCAATCAGCTAGTATTGACCATGCATCACAAAGGGTGAACTCTTAACCTCAAACCTAAATCCTAACACCTGAAAGCTTTTTTTTGCTGATGGAAACAGGAGTTACAGAGGCGCTTTGGTGGCTGGAACAGCAGGGAGGTCGTTTCGATTTTTACAAACTACGCGGCGACTGTCTTCAACGCCCTGGGCGACCGGGTGACCTACTGGACGACCATCAATGAGCCGAACACTTTCTGCTGGCAGGGATACGGCACGGGCATGCACGCTCCTGGCATCCGAGACCCGGTAATCTCCTAGGGTTTATGATTTCCCTTAAACCCTATATGAAATACTAAAATATATTCCCCTGAACCCTGGACATAGTCTTCACTCGGTGTTTCTGGCTTACCCTGAAACAAAATGAAAATATAAAATATACTCCCTCAAACCCTGAATATGGTCTGTCCAGGAACTGATCTGTGTATTCAAATAAGGGGAATGGCACCTGTATCATGTCCATATGGGCCACCACGCATTGGAGCAGTCTCGTAACAATATTGACGATATCATAAATGGTGAACTTGAGACGAGAGTGTGGAACCTGAAGCACGCATGCTTGATGCAGATGCAAACGGCCAATTGCAGCATGAACGTCCTGTACGCACACGCTGCCGCGGTCAAGGAGTTCCGAAAGATCGTGCCAGGTGGCAAGATCGCAATGAACCTCAACGCAGAATGGTCATTACCGTTCGACAGCAACAACGTGCAAGACCAGGTAACCAACAAACCATCATCGTTCCAGACACTTTCAAGGAAGCTCTTCATTCACATTGACTCGGGGATGTACCAAACATGGATCATTCACATGAGCAAGACACCACACGGGCTGCAGACTAGGTCAGAGGCCCCACGGTGTGGCTGCAGACACGCTGTGTGAATGGCCTGTGGCCATTTCGCTTTGGGTTTGCCGACCTGTAAATAATAGTCACTACGTTCAATGTCATGCCCAGGAAGCGGCACAGAGGAAGCAAGACTTTGAGGTTGGGGTGTTCGCGGATGCTGTATACTTTGGGCAGTTTCCTGACTCAGTGAGGGCGCGCGTGCCTTACCTACCCGAAATCCCGGACGATCTGGTACTTCTCTCCTCAAATTTTTAACCTCTCTTTAAAAACAATCTGCGTGCATGCGAGTGTGCTACACGTTACTTGATCAAGTGGAGTTCTTCATGCTATTGACTTGCAGGCACTGAATATGTACTCAAAATTCTGTATTCTGCATGCTTGTCACTGCTAACCACCGCTTCATCAATTGGAACTGTTCGCTACTGTTGACATGGCATGCACTGAGAAAATGTTGTTTCATATGCAGGCCCAGGACCTAGCAGGATCGTTTGATTATTTCGCGCTCAACCACTACACCTCATCGTAAAACCCACACCCGCATCGCTGCATGGTTTTGACATGCTCTCATACCACATCTGTTTGGTGCATGAAAATTACAACCGATTAGTAATGACACTTGTTCTATTTTTACAGGTATGCGCAGTATGATGACGGCGGTGAAAATGCACTTGGCCGCTGCGATTACAATGTGACCCACACCAGTAAAGATGGCATGCTCATTGGCGAGCAGGGAGACTCAGGTGAGAAATTTCTTGTATTTTAGGGTTTAGGTTTTACCCAAAAAATCCTAGAACCTAGAAAAACCCTTACCCCTAAATAAGCTCACTGAGAACTTGCCTGCTGTTTCTTTTTATTTTGCTTTTTTTAATCTGCATTTTTAGGGTTGAGGGTTTTAGGGTCTAGTTTACATCTCTTGCTGGTGCATTGGGTGCGCATTGCTAAGGAGGTTTGATTTCTTTGTATGTCACAGGGTGGCTCTACTCCGTTCCATGGGGCTTCCGAAAGGTCCTGAACTACATCAATGACAGGTACCCTCCAGAGCCACTAGTCTTGTCTATCACGTCCTGCGGATAAATCTTGACTCAAAAATTTGAAAGCTTTATCAAATCATTTCCCAGTGTCATCATGACACCTGATAGTGTCAGTGAGCCAGTCAGCTGATTACAGTTTTTGCAGCCACCTAGGGCTGATCAGATGTCTGACTCTGATTGTCAGAGTCAGCACCCAGCATCACATCCATACATTCACAGAGAAACTTGGCAAAACAACTGATAGTGTCATCATGACAACTGATAGCGTCATCATGACAACTGAAACATGAGAGTGGCATCTCGAAGGTACAAGCCGTCAGAAATCAGCATCACCGAAAACGGCTTCAATGTGAAGGGCGAGAGCTTCATGACGATGGATGAGATCACCCACGACACCCATCGAGTGAAATACTTCCAGGAGTACATCCGCAACGCCATTGCAGCCTTCGTTTATGATAATGTGAGCACAAAACCCAAGCATCAATTCGCCCCTGGTTTCTCAATTTGCAGAGAATGAGAGAGAGAGACTGAGAGATTTGAGAAGAAGAAGAAAAAAGAAAGTGATTATATCATTCCAGCCATCTAGGGCTGGTTAGATGTCCTGTCATCTCCCACTGTCATCTCCAGAAGAGATAAAGAGATTGAGATTTGCAGCATTGTTGCCTGCAGGAAAACCTTACAAGCCTTTTGTGTCTCAAACAAAATTGTTTAGGAGATTCTCCAAGCGTGTGTGGTGTGAATAGGTGCCGATCTCCAACTACCATGCATGGGCGCTCATGGACAATTTTGAGTGGACCGATGGCTACAGCAAGCATTTCGGCGTCTGCTTCACCAATTTTACATCTCAGGAGCGCATCCTGAAGGCTTCCGCTCGTTACCTTGCAAACGAGTTTGCAGACGTGCAGTGATTGTCTTCGTTTAAACATCTGCAAAAGATTTTGAAAGAGTTTTCTGTCGTCCCAAATGTCAATGCAATCCTCCAGCACTGCTGTGCGTAACAGATGCTCTACTAGGGTTTAGGGTTTTCAGGTTTTCCCAGTTAGAAGGCCACATGAGTACTGATCAGTACTGCAAGAGCGTGAGCTGGTGTGAGCATTTCTCCTTTTGTTGCGAGTCACAGGATTGTGAGAGTTTGGCAGACCATCTTTGTGTAAATTGTGCTAGCTAATGCCTGATGCTAAGCAAGCAGAAGTCAAAACAACGTCAATGTCAATCGTTATGGCAATGCAAAGCGTGTAAGAAGTCCAAGGTCCAAATATTCTGAGGCGCACATCTTGACGCATGCATTCTGTCTGGTCAGGTCATTTGAATGCAACCAATGCTGTCTTGGGCCATCAGTAAACACCACACGATGATAAAACAAAATCAATGAATTGTCATCACCAGTCCAACCATGTTTGCCTGGAAGGCACTCTGCATGCAATGCTGCCTATCTCTTTTTCTCACTTCCTTTTTTCTTGCTTCGAAACAATATTATCTATATTCTTAAAAGTTTAGGGTTTAATAAATCTACCCAGAAAACCCTGATAAAAAAATAAAATTCAGGTCTAGGGCTGCGGCCGCGTTTGCACGATGTACACATCGCTGCCGATGAGGGCCCCCTCAACATCCTGGGGGCCCCCAAAGGCCCCCTCCAGAGCGCCCCCCACCTCAGCCAGCTGTTTGCCGACTGCTGCTCTTCTCTCCTCATCCGTCGACAGCGCCTGCAACACAGAATGACTCCCCTCGGCATGATACCCATCTTCTTTTTGTTTTATTCTACTAACCCTAAAAGCCCTAAAATATAACATGAAAAAGATATTACATACAGCAAGTTGTCATTGTTCACCTCTGTCTGATCAGTCCCCCAGCATGATAGCATGCATGCAGACAGGGGTGCAAGATGCCAGCGAGTATCCTACTTCCACAGCTTCCTGCTAGCTTCCTGCCCTAAACCATAAGATTTAAAACTGAAATTTCCAATCGTAAACCCCAAAAATGAAAACACTAAAGAACTCTGCTGCAGGGACTCTTCTCCAGGAGATTGTGGTTTCAACCTGTATGTGCTGGGGGACCCAAGGCCGGTGCAGGGTGCTCCTCTTCACCATCGGGTGCGACAGCCGCTTGATAACAATATGAAAATAACTGAGAGGGTGACAACTGCGCACCTGTTTTCCATAGTCCAGGACGACAGAGCGGTAGCCAGAGGCGCTGGGTGATGCGCTGGTCTGCGACGGCGAGCCTGCTCCGGCCGCCACCAGCGTCTTTTTAGGCGCGGCTGCCATCAGTGCAGCGCTGAAGTTGGCAAACGCCAGTGTCTTCACCTCGCCTGCATTGCACAGCCGCGCAGCATTCACAAAGCTTGGCAGGACTTCGAGTCCTCGCCAGCAACTGCTTCCTGACAAACGAAGCATACTCGTAATGCAACTCTCATGCATGTGGAGGAGAAGGTTTGCACCACATGCCGTGCATGGACAGAGTTTCTAACACTTGATGTTATGCAGCCGTGCATCAACCAGGCTTCCCGACTTAAATTTCAAGCAGCAACTGACTATGGAGGCTGCAGAGTACTCCTGTACTGCACAGAGGCCACCATTGCGGCAATTATTGGGAAAGTTCAGTCCACTAACAAGCAGCCGAGGACAAGCAGGAAACTCACTCCTTTCTCGCTGCCCCACACAGCATGGCCAGACAGTACTTCTGACCACCATCACGAGCCCCTAAACCCTGAAGGTAAAAAAAGAATATAGGTACCAGTCACGCACCTGTCTTTTTGTTCACCACGAGACGCCAGGGGGAGCCGCGCGTGACGGAGGCCAGCGTTTTCCCCGAGGCCATATTTTTCAAGGGGGAACCCTAAAACCTAAACACTCAACCCTAAGAATAAACCTTTGTGAACCCTAAAACCTTCGATCCAAGTGATAAAAAAAACAGACAGCAGTCACGCACCAGTCTTCTTGTTCACCGCCAGACGCCAGGGGGAGCCGCGCGTGCCGGACGCCAGCGTTTCTCCGAGGCCGGCCGCCAGCTCAGCGTAGAGCAGGTTTGGGTCTTTCTCCACAGGACTGCGAGTGTGCAACACGAAGGAATACTCGCTGCAGAGCTGCTCCTGCACCAACACCGCCATCGCCGCGTCTGCCTGCGCCACGCCTGCAACAAGAGCACCCCAAGACTGAGAGCAGCGCAATATTATTAAATGAACCAAACAGATGGAGGAGCAGAACCCACATGCAATGCAGCCGCTGAGCATAGCACGATATGAAAAAGGGCTCCATGCAGATGCCGGCAACGGCCGTGCAGCGTGCCTCAAATAAAGTCCGCGCAGAGTGCCTCAAACAAATACTCACTAGCAGAGTCTGACCGCCCCTTGGTCCATAACAGATGTAAATCCAGAACCATACACCCTATAACCTGAAGTACCCCGAGGAGAAATACCACCCGCAGCGCGTGGCCTGCGCACCGGCGACGGCCGCGACGAGCGCAGTCGAAACACTCTTACCATCCGAAAACACAAGCTCCTGATCACACTTAAACCCAAATCACAAACCCTGAACTTTGACTATCCTAGGGAGAAATAGGACCTGCAGCGCAGCGGCTGTGCACTGCGCGGTGCGAGTAGAGTGATGCGCAGGCGCCGGCGACAGCCGCGCCGAGCGCCTCGAACAGACTTTTACCGTCCCAAAGCCATAAACTCCTGAACAGGCTCAACCCTGCTAATAAACCCTAACTATCCTGGGAGAAACATCACCTGCAGCTCGACGGCTTAGCACGGCACGGCGCGAGTATAGGGAAGCCCAGACGCCGGCGACGGCCGCGCCAAGCGCCTCGGGGTCGGCCGCGGGGACGCCAGCCAGCGACTCGTACAGACCCGCCCCCGACATGCCCGCGAGATCCTCAACATTCGCGCTGGATCGCGCGATCAGCGTCGCGCCCTCCGGGAATGCGCCGCCTGCAGTCCGGTCAGCGCATGGGTTATTTTTCAAATACTTTGCTCTATACTCCCTGACTAAGAGTTTTTTTCCAGCCCAAAATCTACCATTGGTATCAGGAAGAAAGGAACCAACTGTAGAGACCCTTTACTTTAAATATCATCCCCAAACTTCCAATCCTAACTCGAGTGCTTCTGGTCAGTGCCCCAAACTGAAATGAGTTGTTACGTGCACTGAACTTGAACAGCTGACGGTGCACTCCCGCAGACGCATGCAGCTCGTGCCTTGTTTGCCGACCAGGATAAGGCAGAATGCTAAGGAGGATGTGGGCTGGCGCACAACCTCTTTGGCATCTGCCTTCTTCAAGATCGGCACAACAGGAAGTGTTTACCGGCACCATCAATGTTAACAGTGTGCTCAAGGTTAATGTCAGCAAGTGAGAGGAGAAGAAACTGGCGCACATGCTTCTTTGAGGACTGCAGCGGGTAGTCTGACGCCCTCCACCAGCTTGTGCAGTTTGTTGCAGGCTGCATCGAGCGCGCCCCCCTCCAATTTGGCGCTTTCGATCTCCTCGAGGAGCTTCTCAAACTCTGCCCCTTTGCCCGACTCCTGTGTGAGCAAGAAGTGCATGATCAGCGTGAGTAAGCGTGTCCTTCCGTACTAATGCTGCCTGCCTCTTGACACTGGTGCTCCGGTGGAATCAGTGCATGCCTAAATCAGGCCATGAATTCAAGAAATACCACATGCAGTCTGCTGGCAACAAGTTAAAATGACACACGTCACTTTGGATGCTTTGCATTTACCCTTGCTGTTGAGCTTGTTCCCCACCTTATGTTCCATCCGCACTCGCTTTTGATGAAGTCTACATGTGGCCTGTCTTGGAAGTCATGGCGAGATCTAGGCATGCAAAGAAATACAATTGACCCAGTGAGATAACTGGTGCGACTGCGACACAGACACTGCTGTGTGCATTAGCCGTCGAGGGAAATGGCTATGCACCTTCACGGCAGCTTCCATGCAGCCGAAGGGAACGCACACGCCGGCAGGTGTCCTGAAGCCTGATTTGGCGGCAGCAGTCGCCAGCTGCGCGCAAGCTGCCGCCTTGGCCCCGCAGTTCGCAGGCGTTGCCTTCTCCAGCGGCACCACCGCAGCACTCCCCACCTAGATGCACACCATGCAATTATGATGAAGGTGTCACCTCATGCGTTCCCATGACGCTGAATGTATTGTGGTGCTCGGTCCTGTTCTTTTGCTCTGACCATCAGATGTGTGACGGCGTGGTGCATCTCTGCTAGCATCTCAGCACTGAGCTGATCAGAGAATGACCCAACGAGGGCTGTGAGTAAGGTCAAGGTCAATGCGCCTATACCTAACCTGAAATTGTGCAGCACTTCTGACCAGAGATGAAATTAAATGTAGGCGGGACAGCACTGGATCAAGGAGCATCCTGCACAAGCACACAAGCTATAGAGCTAATATAGAGCTTACTTGAGCCTGGTCCTATCAATGCAGCCCGGATACCCTTGTCAATGGTGGCCAACATGCGGCAAAGAAGACACAAGACTCAGATTGAGCACACCTTCTCGACAGCGCCTGGTCCTGATTTGGCGGCGCCATTGCTGGCGTTCCCTCCCGCCAGCTTGCCGGACAGGGACCTGATCAGGCCGCGGATCCCCCCATCCTCTTCAGGCACGGCGCCGTTGGAGGAAGCTGCCGTGGCAGCCGGTGCGGAAGCTGCCGGCGCCTCGCCGGAAGCTGCGCCGTTGGCTGCGGCGGTTATTGAAACGCCCTCCGTGCTGACTGAAAGCCGCACTGTCGAGCCTGTACATCATTACACACCACCAGCACTTTCAGCAAAGTCGTAGGTGTGCCTTGTTCTGGCATATTTTCAGGCAGAAAGCGATGAAACAAAATAAGCAAGGAACGGGAATAGTAGGCAGTCTCCAGTATGCTAGACATGCCACACAGTCATGTGCAAGCTTGCATGAATATAGGAAAACACACCAACGAAAGGCTTGACTTCAGCATCCACGGTACCTACGTCTTCACAGGTTGCAAAGGGCACATTCTCCTGCCGCGCTCTCACGCCTGCACCCAGACAAGTCACCCAATGTGTACAGCAATCGCAGCATTCCAGTTGCACACACATCATTATGTTCCGGTTGCAATCAGCAACACTCATGGAACACAGCACCAGACAATTCTGAGAATATTGTCACACAATGACGTACGAGCTCCTTCAAATGACCATCATGTGATACAAGAAAAAGCACCCACAAAGGTGAGACGGGTGCGGCAGGAACTGGCGCCAGTGTGATACCCTTAAGCTTTCATGTCTGGAGCTCTGGTCTATAAGAAAGTTGGAAAGAAAGTTGAATTGAATACACAAAATCACGAGCCCGAAACCCTACATTGCGAAGAAGATGAATATATAAGCTACATGCGCACCGAGGTGGGAGAGGTGGGGCAGGGAGTGGCGCAGGATCACGGCCTTGAGGTTGGCGCCGGCTGCGCCGACCTCCTCGTCGCCGCTGGCCGAGCGCACCAGCAGCACCACCGGGTCGTCGGTCCCCTCCGGGATGGCGCCCGCCTCCAAGCGCTCCACCTCCATCAGCCGGCCCACCACCTCGCCTGAGTACAATTTACATCATCAATCATACGATGTATTGACTTTAAGCTTTTAAAATTCACCTAATATTCATTTATTGAACTGTAGTACCAAAGACATAAGTAAATGCATGGTGTATATGCATGGTAGCCGGCTGCATGCTGGCAATCTTGCGACGCACATGCTTCCTGCTGCCAGCTGCCATCCCAGGTTAGATCGCCATGATGCAGGTTGATCAGGGGTGATGACGGGTTGCTCCGGGGTGATTATCAATCAATGCAACCGTGAGATTGAAATTTGGCAATGTGCTTTGTCCTTTACTGCTGCGCATAACATGCAGGGTTGAGAAGGGGTGAATGCAGGTTGGGAAGGGGTGACTGACCTGCCACGAGGGCATCCCAGGCGCCGGCGCCGGTGTTGAGGCGCGCGGCCTTCAGCAGCAGCGTCACCAGCTTGCTCAGCTGGAACACCACGCTCGCTCTAATTTCCGCCTCCGTGAATACCTGAAACACCAGGAGCCGAGTCTTCAACCCTTACCCTGACCCCTAAATATACACCCAAAAAATCCTTCAGCAAACTTCAAGTAAAAGACAAACATAGAAGCGCTCAAAAGCGATGATGCCCAAGGTTGGGCCATGCAGAGAAGTTAGTGTGTCCCTGTTCTTATTGTAAACAGCTCTTTCTTTGACTAAACAACTCACTTCGGCACCTACCTTTTTGGTTTAGGTCACCCTCTACAGCTGTGGCAGTCCGCACCCATTCAAAGCAAGTACCCCAATCCATGCAAAGCTACACAGTCGGCTGCTCGGCATGCAGCTCATCACACTTGATATTCAGGGGTGATGTCAGCTGTCAGAGGAGGTTCCCTAAACCCTAACCCTAACACGTCAATATTAAAACAGAGGGGACGTACTGTGACGCGCTCGGGCTCGAGGCCGAGCGCGGAGCCGAGCTTGGCCGTGCGCTCGGGGAATATTGACAGCATGGCGTCCGCGTACCCCTGCGACAGCCGCTGCAGCCGCTCCAGACTCGCCTTTAGCCTGCGCCAACATTTCTGGTCACACAGCGGTGATCGTTTTGTTTCCGGCACCGGGTATACCTTGAGCCACTGGCAGGCAAGTAGCTGTGGGCGTCTTCAAGCACAAGGAATGCAACACATCCCACAGGCTGGTGACTACAACAGCCCGTACTTGAGGTGATGAAGCCCTTTTATGGCCAAGAAGCAACCCAGGTCAGCTGCCAGCACAGATTGGGAGGGAATGCAATGGTCGGCTGTTGGTTCACGTTCACACCAAGCACAACCAGGCGCCAACAACCACCACAGCTTCTTCAACTACCGGGACTAGAGATCCAACCCACCGGAGAGCGTTGAGGGGCTCGGCGAGCTTGCCGGCCTGCTGCCAGGCTCCGATCTCATTTTCCAGCGCAAAACACTCAGCCTGCTCCCACCCACTGAGGCCCAACTGGCGCAAACCCAGCACCGCAGCCCCCAATGGCAGCGACCATGCCTTGTCCGCAGCAGCCTCCGCCAGCCCCTCCGCACCCCCCTGCATTATAGCTTTAGGTTTTAGGGTTTACAGCCCTAGGCAAAAACCTTGAACCCTAAATGGACGCAGCGCCAAGTGGCAGCGACCACGCCTTGTCCGCAGCCGCCTCTGCCAGGCCCTCTGCACCCCCCTGCAGTATAAATTTACATTTATTTTAGGGTTCAGGATCAGGGGTTTTACCCCTAATAAAGAAATAAACCTGAAACCCAACATACCAAGCGCCCAACAGCAGTGGCCGCAACCGCCCCATCCGGACCTCCCTGCATTGCGGTATATTTGGGGGTTCAGGGTTTTGAACCCTGAAAATAAGAATATTATTAACATAACACTATAAATTCAGAACCATGAACAACATGCAGCCGCTAGCCGTTATCTGTTCCCGCCTCTGCCAGTTCCTTGGCGCTTCCCTGCAATTTGCATGCCATCCAGGTGTGCTACAAGGTAAAGCAAGGCTGAGTCCGGTCTCTACAAGGGACTTGTGTAGTGCCACAGCAACAGGATGCATGCGCTGCCTGGAAAATTGGCTCGATGCTGCACGCAAAGGCCCCATGCCGAGCAATCACCTTCGCTGTCTTCAAATTACATTTCTAGATTATCAGAAATGGACTGTTTTTTCAGGGCGGGGCGTTTACACCCTGCCCACGCCTGAAGGATTCTCCTCTTCACAACGTCTTCCATGAGCTTCTAGAACAGCATACGCTTTGTTCCCGTGCAAACAAAGGCAGCTGTCAGGCGTGTGGGGGTTTGAAGGGGTCACAACAGCCACTGTTTTTTCTCACCCGAGTGTCCAGGAGGTTGAGGAAGCGCGAGAGCAGCACAAAGGCGTAGTCCTCGCAGCGGATCTCGGCCAGCCGCCACCGCTGCCGCATCGCCAGCGAATCCTCCGACGCATCGTTGCGCACCCCTGCACATGGTATAACAACCCTAAACCCTTGAAAACCCTCAAAAGATTTCTGTAATGCCACATCGCCAGCGAACCCTCCGACGCATCATTGCGCACCCCTGCACGTGGTATAACAACCCTTAACCCTTGAAGACCCTTGAAAGATTTCTGCGATGCCGCATCGCCAGCGACTCCTCCAACACATCAGTGGGAGTGTGTGCAGAAGCCCTGAACCCTAATCATAACCCTTAGATGTGCCCGAACTTGCCCAGTACACCTCAGTCAAAATGCAACCCAGCTGCCTACATCACTGGTGGCACCTGGATTAGTTCTTCCTGTTGTCTAGGGTTCAAGATTCAGAACACTTCGAACCCTGCACAAATAACCTAAGGTTATTTTCTGTTCTTGAATATTAGACGGCATAGTGCACATTTGCCTTTGGGATCTGATTGTCTTCAAGCAAGGTAGATATCCACTCGTTTGTGGCCACATTACTTGCATTTGCTTACATTGAACGCCGCCTTTTGGGTATTGCCAGCCTCATGATGAACAAGCTAGCATCAAACTCCTCTCAAGCCTGAAATGGCGAGTAATCCGGAGGCGGCGTTCTATGTTGCAGGTGCAAGTAATGTGGCTACAAACAAGTACGATATCACCCTCGCAAACACCATGAGATCCCGAAGCCCCGGGTCTTGTGTAAATGTTGGCTTTATACGGTTGTCCATCCCAATATTATACATTTTAGGGTTTATGCTGAGGGTGTACCCTATATCTAGGGTAAGTAACCCTGGCTCCTAAAACCCTTCCACCCCCAAAAAAACAATGCAGGGCACCTTCTCTCACTGCTGCCCACAGCCCCGGAGCCTACCTGCAATCTGTGGCAGTCGGATATATGCAAGAGCACAACCAGCTGTAAACGGCACCAGGGCTAATTTCAAAGTTCTCAAAAGATGGTGGCTAAAGGCAGTGTCACAGGGCCTGCTGCACAATAAGGTACATCCCGGACAAGTTTCTTTTTCGACCCCTGGTAGATGATTACAACGCAGAAGTCTTGGCTGTCTCGTCCCTTGTCAAGACTAAATACATGTCAGACGTGGAGAGGTCAAGATATATGTATCAGGCTGCTGCACACCGCTTTGGAGGCCGGAGAGGAGAAGAGCGCGGACGGATGTCAGCGCATGAAGTGCATCGATGGTCTGATTCTCCTCGTCTTCCTGGTTGGCGGCCGTGCCCGCGTCCACCTTCCCCTTGGCTTCCAGGAACCTGTCCAGCACCTGTTCAAACCCCAATGAGTTACACATGATAGAGTCTCTGGAACAGCACCTTGAATCATTGCTGTACACGCTTGCACATGCAGAGATTCTGCATGCATGGCGCGCCCTTAGCATACTTTTAGACGCAGAGCAGTCAATCATGCACCTGGTTGCCTGAGTCGTCAAGGGACGGCCGCAGCGCATTGAGCAGGTCACCGAGCGAGCCGGCGTTGAAGAAGTCGCGGAGCTCGCCAGTAAACACGCGAAACTCGTTGACGAAATCGGGCGAGAAGCCGGCGTCAGGCGCGTACACGCGATCCAGCATCTCCTCTGTCGCCACCAAGTCTTCGGGGCCCGCATTGCGGTGCAACTTGTTCTGCATACACAATGTTGCCTGTCAAAACGCCCTCGTGTCGATGAATTCCCTTCCTGATCGTATGGTCTATTGTAAACGAATCTCAAAAAATCAGGGTTCTTGCCATTTTGGGCATCGACAAGGCATGAACCGCCTCGCGAGTGCGGACATCAGGTCCCGTGCTTGGCCTAGTCTTGTAAGCATGGCTGTGTTGATGGGGTCAATTAGGTGCTGCTGCACTGCCAGACACAATAGTGCAAGGCTCTATGCGCAAAACCCCGATGCCCTTTCCCTTTCCCAACGAGGCGCACAGAGTTGTTCTCGAGATGACCTCCGCAGAAAATTACCTGAATAGTGTGTTTGATCTCCTGCTTGAGCTCGTGGGGGATGTCGTTGCGGTGGGCAATGTCCCTGATGCGCGTCAGCGGCGTGCTGGCGGTGAATTCTGCATTGAAGGACGGCAACCTGCACAAGCATCTTTCGTGAGCAGTCCTCTGCGCTCTTTCTTGGGGTCCTGATACGGGCCAGACGCACTATTCGCTGAATTAAACTCCGCAGGTCCTTGTGTAATAAATAGGTGAGCAGCTACAAAGCCCTCTATTCAGGTATATATGGTATTTTTGGGGTATATACCTAGGGCCCCAACATTCCACATTTTTTAAATTTCATTACTGGGTTCTCAATTTTGAGGTCTACACCAGGGTCCATTTGGGTGTCAGGATTGGGCAAGGCACTCACTTGGTGTGGGTCTTGCGCGAGAGCAGCTTGGGTTCGCGCGCGGTGGCCGGGTCGGCCAGAAGGCGCTCGAGGGCGCGGAAGATGTCACGCGCCAGCTCAGCGTGCTTGTTCGGCCGGTAGTGGCCGCCGCCCTCGACGCACTCTATCGCCCCCGTTGATATAAACTGTGCGCAGCCTCCAGGGTTTCAGGGTTGCCAAACTTCTGGCTGGGTGTACGAACGTGACGAAAATGTAGGGTAGCAGAAGACTGACAAAAGACCATTTGAGCTCAGGTGGCTCCTAAGGGTCTCTGAAAGGTGTACTGATAATAGTAATGAAAATGATGAACTGCATGTAGCCACGAGAAGGGTGTTCAGACACTTTGCTGTTTTACCTGACTGAATGCTATATGATTTGATCCGTTACACTGCATGCCAGACCTGCTACAGATATTGTTCCTCCTGCATCATTTGGGAACTAGCCAAAGCTCCAAAAGCTGAAGAGGCCGAAACTTCAGAAACCAAGAAGAATCATTCCCTCACTGAATTCCCCACCAAGTCGTCTTGGCAGTGCATTGCAACAACTGTGAATTTGAAGTGTGCCATCATGTGCTTTGAGGATTGAATATGACAAACTCCTAGCTGACGGGCATGGTGAAGGTCTACGGGGGGAGGAGGAGGGCCGAAGAAACTTGCCTGCAGATAGATGAAGGCATTTGCGAGCTCATCCAAGCCAGGCCGCTGTGACGGCGCCTCATCGATCAACACCTTCTTGGCCACTTGCATCTTCTGCAGCCAGCTGCACGCATGGCCCAAAACATTATCGTCAGCCTGCAGTGCTCGGCTGTTGCCTGACATGGCAACTGCGCTTGCTTCTCTTCACTCTTGCTTGCTGTGAGTCCAAAGGCCAGCGTTTTCCCCATCAAAAATGGCTCCTGGGACGGTTGTGCACCCAGCCACTCAAATATTGTAATTTGAACCGTGAAAGGCTACCTTCTGCAGCCTCTTTTGGAGGCTCACCAGACCTTCAAAACTTGAGCGTCTGACTCGTGACTGAGCAGCCCAAAAGACTAAAAAAACTGAAGAACTAGAAAGTGCAGTTCTGCAGCCTTTCTAAAGGCCGACACGACCTCGCACATGTCAGCTTTTCAGCACTTGCGCCGAAATGACATCGAAACAACAGTGTGTGTAAACTGTGTTCACCTGCCAGCCTTCTCATCGCCGGCCACGATGGCCAGAGCCGCGCCCTCAAGCCCCTCCGTGTTCCACACTCCCGAGCGCTCCCTGCCGTGCTCGTTCGAGCGCATGAAGCGCGTGCTTCTGCCCTGCCACTGCTGATGTGGCAGCCTGTCATCGCCTGAGCTGGCGCTGACCGCGCCGTTCCCCGACGGCGTTCCCTCCGAGCTCGCCGGCTCGGTCCCCCTGTCGGCTTCCTGCAGTCATGCCCGGGTGGCCAAATCAGGCACAGCATGAGATCTCCAGAACCTTTCCTGATGTTACTGTTGCCTACTCTGATGCAATCATAGAGTGGTTCATATCCCAGCCGTTAGGAATGGTGTGCACGACAAAAGCTTTTGGTTGGAATCCTTCCAGGAGCCGCTGTGTAGTAGCGCAAAGGGCCAGACGCTCTCTTCTGCCAGCCAGAGCGAAGGACTGATGTTATCACAGCTGACATTGTTCAGTCAGTGGGGCCCCTTGGAGAGGGTACAATGGTGCTGCATAGGTTTTTTGTTGGGAGTACTGCACCGGGCTGTCGGCGCGGCTCTCTGACGGTGGAACACCATTCGCGGCAGCATCCCCCTTTGCATCCACACTTAGGGAGCCCTCGTTGCCCCACTCAAACCCCACATTCACCTCACTTCCCTCCACCTGTGCATGCACAGTCCACCTTGCCATTCTAGTTGGTCCCAGAGCCATAGGGCTATTGAACTAACTTTCGCTTTGCTTGCATGCATGCAAAATTTGTCATCTCCAACTTTTAAGGTGTGAGGGGACGTGGTGTCCTAACACATCCTTCCATGAGAGCCAAAGGAACGAAGAAAAACCCAAACATTCCGCGTCTGGTATTCCTTTGTGAAGCGATTTTTCCATAGGGGGACTTCTCCATCTAGTATGCCTATGTAAAGCAAGCGTTTCAGCGGAGGTCACAGTTGATTGTGGACCCAGCGTGCACAGCGCGAGAGCTGACCTGGAAATTCCGGTTGCCGCCGCCCTCCCACTCCACTCCGCCACCACTCACCTTCACACACTGCATTGCCCCGGACACATGTCAAACTCCCTGAGCACGCTATAAAGGTGTTGTAAACCACTGCCGTTTCCATCATCAAAGTGTATGCATATCACGTGGGTGGTTGCACCAGTTCGAGACATGGGCCAGTATGCAGGTATGGTATCATTTCTTCACAGCTCAAAAACAAGGGTAGGTTGAAGCAGCGCCTTGCCTTGAATTCCAGGTTGCTGCCTGATGGTACGGTGACATCTAGGCTCCATACATCACCATCTGACCACTGCATTGCCGGTGCTGCATCCACGTTCCAGTCACCCAGGCTGGCATGGCCACCAACGATCTTGTGCACCTCTCCGAAAGCCACCTGCCATGCCCACTGAGTTCTGAGGGGTCCACAAATTTTGGTCGTATTACGTTTTCTTAGCACAATTCCGAACTCATCAACAGAGTTCAGGCTGAGGTGAGCAGTACCCCTCTGGTTGTGGTGAATCGAACTGCTGCGTCGCTAGCGAAGCACTGCGAAACAGGACGTATTTTCAGGAACAGCAGTTATTTTATACATGGGAAATCGAGTGTTGTTCATGCAGTAAAAGCTCATACAGCCAGGAATGATGAAAGAAAGGGGCTACCCAGCGCATCGGGTCTCAGATCTGCTCACCTGCAGGCGAGATCTTCTTCTGGTAGTGACCGCGATTCCGTAACAACGATGTGATGGCAGCACAAATGGCCTGAACAGCCCTGTGCACCATTCAAGAAATTGGTCAAAGGTGCCATCTACAATGGGTGCATGAGCTTCCCACCACCAAAGACGACACTACCGAGTTTAATAAAGGATAAGATTTACCTAGAGGCCCTTTAGAAGTCATAGCACTTCCATAGCTATTCATTGGAACAGCCGCAGCCGTCAATATGGGCCTCTTCTGCAACTAGGTGCTTCCAATCTGTCTAGGAGGTGATGGTATATGCAGGCACTGCACTCGGTAATACAAGATTGCTCAACTTGAGAAAGTCGTCTGTAATGTCAAACGGGCCAATACAATTCCAAAGACAGCGAAATTATGCCAAAGGCGCGCGCTGTCGAGAAGCAGCGAGTCGCTCCATCCAGAACAGGCACCTGTAGCTGCATGTCAGCTGCACGGCGACGCCCTGGACGCACGTGCCGTGAAGATCGCGTTGCTTTATCAGAAATCACAAGAACGAGAGGGTAGCACAGTGTGTGCGCATTTTAAACAGTGCAAAACATAAAAGAAAAGTGACACATTGCAGGTTGACCACTTCACCGTGCTGATACAGCAAGAATTGGTCTTTGGTTTCCATATATTCGCGAGTCCTGATTTATCGGCGAGAGCAGCAAGGTGAAAGCGTTGCCATCTTGTTGAAAGATAACATGATATCATGTGTACATTGTCTATGAAGTGTTCCAGGAAAACACAGCACAGATAGATTCTTCGTTCGTTGCAAGTTTTGCCATTGCAAGCGGTGCCACGCTAGCACCCCGTAACATGTACGTAATGACATTCCATTCCAAGGACCTTCTCTATGATTGAAACAAAGAAGTGCGATCGACACTGTCGTGTGCTCTTGTACAACAGACTATCTCCAGCTGGGCGGATTGACTGCCTCCCAACAGCTTTCTGAGAAGGTGTGAAAAGAAGTTTCGGGACTTCTTCCGAGAACACATTCACCAGCTACATGGTATCGATCGCCATCGTAATGATTTGGATCACTTAGAAAATGGCACTATAAACTATATACCTAATGGCTGTCTATGCAGGATTGCTCAGCGCAAGAGACTCGCTGCTGGGGAAAGCCAGCGCATGGGAGGTCGCAGTGACGGTACTGCGCATTTACAATGATGTTGAAATGCCTTGCAGTGCTTTTCCCCTCACTCTGTATCTATGTATCTATGTTTCTGCATGGTTGAGCTCCAGCTGTGGATCCTGCTGTGGACCCAGGGATTCCAGACGATAGCCTCGAGACAGGGCTGTCCTCACTGGGCCGCCACAGCGCAGAGGCCACTCGTGAGTCGCTATGGAAGAAGTCAGTCAGAACGCTTGTGGTCTACGTTGTGTCCCTGCTGACCCTTTTGGTACTTGACATAATCTGGATGAAGGGCATCGCCCCTGTCCTTGGTGTGGATTACTTTGCAATTGTTGAGGTACTCCATTGCAACTCTCTGCGTACACATGATTGTTTCCAGGTGTAATCTGAGCCCATCACTAAGTCCTGTACTTTCCTGGCTGCTTCACACGTACTGGAGATATGTTGGAGCTAGTCTAGGCCCATCATGAAGTCTTATACTTGCCAGGCTCCTTAACACATGCTGCAGAGCTGTTGAGGTTTATGACCCATACTTGCTTCGAGGCAAGGTCTGCAGTGACTGGACTAGCAGTCCATTCTCCGGTATGGCCAAAGCCTACAGAGGTGATTTACTTGTGTCACTTGCAGAGAGTGCAAGGGGGTGAGGCAGCGGGGAGGCCCATCGGCCTGATAGCCTATCTGATAATGGGGTATGCGGCCACATTCCTGGCGTACACATGGGCTGAGTCCATGCGCCTGGGCTTTGCCATCTATGGCATCTTCGACTTCACATCCACCTACATGTATGATGGTTGGACCATCAAGGTGAGGCATTCTCTTTCTGTGGTGTTCCTCTCTTGGCATATTTTTGCACGTCCTCCCTGCTGTGACGCAGCTCAAATGCCTCATAAAGTGCTCAGCTTCATTTTCTCAGCGCTCTGCAAGGGAGGTTAAGAGCTACTGCAAGAGCGCTTCGCTGCAAGGAATGAAGCTTGCTCTGTTTCTGAAGCGCCAGCTGTGAGGAACTTGTTGTGGGGTGACAGTATCGTTTTTATGTGCAGGTTGCTGTGCTGGATACACTCTGGGGGACCATTCTGTTTGCACTGACTGGACTGGTGCTCCAGCTGCTGCGGCCTCGCCTGCACAGGATACTCTAAGTGGGTGCAAGGATCAGGCAGCAGATGCAGTAAGCCATGCTCATCATGTGCGTCACATGCCATGTGGCGCTGTTGCTCCTTTTAAATCAAACGGTTTCCCACCTGGTTTAAGCAGTACAGGTGACAGAGTAGAATTTCAGTGCAAGAGCTGCCTTGCGTTTTTGTTTACACACAAGCACCCAGTGGATGCCCACGATCAAAGAATATTTGTTGAATGCACATGCAACTGTGCTGAAGGGCGAACCATACACATGTATGATGGTAATGGCCAAGCAAATTTGGAATTTAAATCAGGCCCTTGGAGGGGCCCATTGTTGCATGTGCTCATGTACTTCTCGTGCAGTGCAGCTCTGGGGACCTTCAAAGAATAACTGGCTGATAGCGCAGTTATGTGTAGCATGCTAATCATAATCATGGAAACATTGACACCAGAAAGTTACATGCAAACTTCAGTGGATGCCATATGCCATATGCCATGCATGGCTGGCCAGTGACGCTTCTTCTGCAGTAGGAACAATTGATGCTGTATAAACATGCCCTCCAAAATACGTACTGGATCCCTTTCCACTCGGCAATCCTGCGTCTGAAATTGCGTCCGCAGCCAACACCGGCAATGCCATGTTCGCTGGTGTCAAGATAATTTACACACCCCTTGCACACCCTGTGTACATAAGGGGTTGGCATGGACCTGCATATGTCCTAGTACACATGTTTCCCCTCTGATCAGGGCCTGTACAAACCGTTCCAATTAAAAACTGTATTAAATGACTATACTGTCAAACATTGCCTGCCATGCCCACATGCGCTGCATAGGCATCCCTCATTCACATCCTTGGGCAATATTATTGGCACTAAACGCACAGCACCTTCAAACGCCGGTGCGCCTAGGATCGACCATTATAGGACACAAAAGGAGCAGAAATAGGTGTACTTCATCGGCATCTGTGCGCCGATCGGCATCAATGCAAAAATGCGAGCATGCCACAGGTTACTTTTCTCTATTCAGGGAAGTCAGTGCCGTGCACCATTCCGGAATGTTCGGAATTCCGGGATCCCCTCATTTTTGAATAATTGCAACCTGTGCAGCTTGGAAAGTAGAAGGCCAATCAAAGTGCCGCAGCTGCCACCATGGGATTTTGCCAATGTGCGCGAGCACCCGGTACTCCTTCCGTCAAAGCAGAAGCAGCTCAAGGCTCTGGGTCAGACAATGTAATGCTTGGCATTCCTTGCATGGCATACACCTCCTCAGAAGAAACAATGCGGCAAGATTCAGATTCAACTGCTGCCACGATGCTCAAGCACAAAGTCTTGATAAAACACCGTTGCCAACAGCAGCATGTTGCTTTGTGAGCACATCACAAGGATTGTTTTGGAAGCCCTACATTCTGCTCCGCAAAGGTCAGAGAGCTAGCTGTGCCTCCACAATGTCAGCTCTCATCGAGCATGCAGAGCACAATCCTGCTCCTGCATGAGCCTGGTATGGGAAAGAGAGAGAAGTTGAGCCTCCCATTGCATTCTTGCAGGGAGTGCAGCCCACAACACCTTGCATGGACTGGTGCCCTGCGGAAAGACCATGCTCAGAGAGTGCAGGCAGAAACCAGCGGTTGCAAAACACTGACATGTCCAGGCTGAGTATTGTTGATGATGAATGGCTTGATTACCTCTACGAAAGCGGATCAAATGCTCTTCTTCTCGAGCTCTTGCACCTGCTCTAGTGTGATCCTCTTCCCTGTCACAAGCGCAGTGAAGGAGTAACCTCCACCGAGCATCAAGAATTAAAGCTAGGGCAATGCCAAGATGACACTGAGAAAATCTTACTAGAAAGATGAAGGGCTCCTAGTTCCGCCAGGCGATCCCTCAGCTCAGCAAGTTCCTCGTTGATGTGGTAGCCACGGATGACATCCAGCATGCCCAGTCGCATGTTCTCGTCCAGTGATGAATGGGTTCGAACCACGTACTCGCGTTCGGCGATGCCTGCAAGTGCTCCAAATATGGTGTGAATTGACCGCTGCATATGGCTTGGAGTATTAGCGCTGCAAAAGGCAAAAACAATTTTCAGCCACGCGGTACTTACATGTTGCTCGCCAATACTGTGGACTGTCAGGGTCCAGAGGCACTCCCGTGTGTTGTTCAATTTCAGTTAGTTGGTCATTGTAGCGCTTCTCCTTCTCCAGGAGCTCGTTCACTTCGAAGGTGTTCTGGGAGTGGGCAGACCACCAAAGCAAGCGGTTGACTGCATGCACCACTAGAATGCTCAGTAACATAAGACTGTCAACCCAGACACGTTCTGCGTGTGAGTAAAGGTGAGTTCACTCTCACCTATCGCACTTGCAGTGGACAGCATCCCCTGCGACACCCTGTCACGCGGCTTACAGCAACCGGATACTCCTTTGAATGTCAGTCAGCATCTCTGGTACCAGCATGGTCAATCAAGTTCCTGTCGGCAATGGGGGGGATTCTCCAGGAGAATTTCTCCTGCACTGCAGTCTGGAACCACCTTCCGCAGGGCTTCTAGCTACGCCAAGGGTGTTAGCAACGTTGCAGGGGTTGTGGCACTGCTCTGGCTAGGGTTTGACTAGTAAAACCATGACGCCACAGATTTGGTGCAGTAATCGACTGACTGACTGACTGGTGCTTGTGATCGCGCCCTCCAAGCAAAATAGATGCTTTTAACAACTTCAAGATCGCGCGATGAGTATCACAGTCTTGTTTCAACATGATTTCATGACCGGACACAGTGTGTCATCTTCATCATCAATGTCAAGGACTGTTATTGAACAGTCTACGCTCATGAGCAGATTAATAGTCTTGATTCAAGGTATCAACCTGGATTACAACGCATTTGCATCAATGCAACCAGATGAATCACAGGAAGTTTGGTGCTGGCTAAAATGTTCTCTGACCGGCGGGAGAGGCGCACGGCACACCTATCACAAGCAGAGGGATGGTCTATATTCATATCGATCACCGCACAGTGCAGAACAAAAGTCAGCATTGTTGAGCTCAACACATTGCAGACCCTCTTGAAACAGGGTCATGCGATGAATTCCATTCAGCCTCTAGCTTTGAGAGTTCTGCATACAGCAGGCGCTGCACTGTCCGCATGCCCATTCACCAGTTCTTGCCCGCTCTTTGGAGAAGGGCTGTCAGCATCCTCTTGCACTCTCAACATATAGAACACATGCGCGTTATTCCCCCCGGTCACAAATACTCGCTCCCTATGTCAAGTGCACCTGAGTGATGGCTTCAGCAGCTGCACCTCTCCACAACTGACTACCGGTGTTTCTGCAACACTCCAGATAATCGCCTCGTCATCAGGAAGGGTACATCCCACAGCACCTGGCTTGTCACCGGATGCCCTCAGAGGCTGTGCCTCAGCACGATCTTGCCGCGGACTTGCGGCGCGAGCCGGTGTTTCTGCAACAATTTAGAAAAGTACGCTACTTCATCAGGAAGGGTACATTCCACAGCAACCAGCAGGTGACCGGATGCCCTCAAAACTCGTGCTTGAGCACGAACTTGCCGCAGGTTAGGTGCTCGAATTTGAACAAATTCCAGCAGGTCACCACACTTCCTCATGATCAGAGCTTGTCCCTCGGCATTGTCTTTGCCGCAGACTTGGGGTGCGAGCGGCTTGAGGCAGGTCAACGCATGCCTCAGACTTTCTGCCTGAGCACAAGCTTGCCGCAGACGTGCGGCGTGATCAACTTCCTTCAGAGATTGTGCCAGAGCACAGACTTGCTGCAGATTTATGCTGGGAGGGGCTCCCCTTCAGAGTTTGTGCCGGAGCACGGGCTTGCCGCAGACTTGGGCCGCAAGAGGCTTCTTGGCGGATGCGGAGAAGACCTGGTGGCCGCGCACAAAGGTGGCGGCGACGCGGCCGTGCAGCGGCAGGCCCGTGTACGGCGTCAGCTTGTGCCGGTGCTGCAACGCCTCCTCAGACGTGTCCGCCAGCGCCTCCGGATCCCACACCTGCACCCAACTCCGCTATCACCCATGTCCGGATGACATGCAAGCTTATTCATCACAAATCCACAAGTAGCTCCCGGAACTGATGTCCAATGGCTCTCGGACGTCCTTTTGCAACCGGAGAAACACAATAGCTTAATTGACTTGGGCATTGACAGCTGTGCAGGACATAATGCAACAACACCGAAACCTCCGATGTTCAAGGGAATTTCAACTAAGAACACCCAAGTGCAAAATGTGTGCTTGGCTAGGAAAGCCCTTCTGCTGCTAACCATGCGGCACCTTGGATAATAGACTTGTAGTAAGCTAGCTTGTACCCTCAGCTGCACCGAACAGGGAAAAAGGTAGAGCTTACAAGGAACAGCTCGATGTCCAATTTTTTTGGCAGCAATCTTGTCTGGGGCATAACGCACCACAATGTCAGCATCAAGACCCGCCTTGAGCGCGCCCTTCTTGCCCTGCAGTCCCGCCAGCTGTGCTGGGAAGGTGCTCCACAGCTTAGTCAACAGCTCCGGGCCAGCTCCCCGCTTCCGCAGCCCCTCCCAAGTTCCTGGCAGCCCATACTGCAGCCCTGCGCCACCACGTACTACATTAATTCTGCTCCCGGTGTAGATCTCCTCTGCCATAGGCTCTGTGCACCTTACACTATGACCGCAGCATGATCAGCCAGTTTGAACTTGAGTTTCTGTGCACCTGCAGGACCTGCATCCAAGCATGCTGAAGGCTCAAACGAGGTTGCATGGACACAATTTACTCCCTGCCCAACCGAGATGCCACCTCAGGCCTTGCCGAAGTCCCCCTCCTCGGGGGCTTCAGGTCCGGCGGCGAGGGCGAGTGGTCAGTGCCAATCGTCAATGCAGCCGTCGGTGTCATGAGATTGGAGTTCAGAATTTGCATTGTGTGAATTCAATCTGTAAAAGGCTGCGCACCCGAGATGCCGCCCCAGGCCTTGCTGAAGTCGCCCTCCTCCAGGTGTTTCATCTCCGGCGGCGAGGGCGAGTGGTCGGTGCCGATCGAGTCGATGCGGCCGTCGGTGACGAACTCCCACAGGCGTTCCTGATTTGCGCGCAGCCGCAGCGGCGGCGCGCACTTGTATTCAGTCGCGCCCTCGGGGACGTCTTCCGCCGCGAAATTGAGGTAGTGCGGGCACGTCTCCACGCTGATGGGCAGCCCTGTGGGCAGGTGTCAGCACCCTTGCACCAGCTTACTTTTCTATATTGTCTTTTACTCAAGGTTAAGGATTTGTAAACCTTAATCTAAACCCTAGATAAGAAGAAAAAACCCCTGAAGTACCAAAAAATTCCTTAAACACCCTGAAGATAAGATATGTTGATGTCATTAGTTTTGGCCAGCGCGCTGAGTTGTGCCAACAAAGCCCATCCCTTTGTGCCACGAGTGAAAGCATTTTTAAGTACTCAGGATGCTGCAGTGATGGGTGACATTGCACTGCATTCAACAATGTCATCAGCCAGCTGTCGCCGTGCTGAGTATGCGCCGAAACTCCTGTACTCCCTTGCTTACACCATGATCTTCATGCAAGACTCTACTACATACAGCGGCCGCCAACAACAACATTGTACATGCAGGACAAACACCACAGCAAAGCATTTCTCCAGAGATGGGGGATGAGACTGTGGGATGAACACATGCCTGATCAGAATGTCTGGCTGACTGACACTCGCTACTTTGCTGTCAGAAGTTTTGTACATATGCACTCATCTCAGGAGAGCTCTTGCGCGCACCCTTCTCCTTGGCGGCCTGGATGTCGGCCATGGACCCCGCATCGGCCAGGTGGGCAATGTGTATCCTGAAACCCGGCTGCGCCTCGGTTTCATCCTCCTCCAGTGCGCGGATGAGCAGCTTGATGGCGTTGTTCTCCATGGAGGGCGGCCGCGTCGCCAACCAGGATGCATGCATGCGCGGATTCGCCTCGTCTCCCGAACACTCTCCCTACGGGTATATACCCCGGATTTAGTTTTTTTACAGACACAGCATTGTGTGATGAAGAATATATATTAATATTGTATGTTGCCTGCAGTCCCATTGACATATGCTGAGGAACTGAAGAAGAAAAGACAGTTCCTATTGAGACATGATGAGAAGCTGAAGGTCAGAAGAGATTGAGGATGGCTGCGCTTCAGGTTTTGTGCTTGCAGATCAAGTCCCTTCCCCATCAACAGCAACCAATGAGCAGTTATGTTAGAGAACTTCTCACACTGTCGCAGAGCTGGGCCACTCTCATGAGCATTCACAGATGGCACACAAGGTGACAAGTACCGGTGAGTCATCCGAGGGCTTCAGCTCGGCATGCACGTAGTAGGGAACGCCGGCAGATTTCAGGAAGGGCAGCGCTTGCTTGATGTGCGTCTCATTCACATAAGGGAAGTCATCGATGCCTGCAGACATACCCTTCTCACACACACGGCACCCGAAACATGGACCGAATCTACCTGGCTAGCCCATGCACAGGGCCATGCGTTTCCTCTACAACTCGGTGACAACAGAAGAGTCTTTTGTAAAGGGTATATTTATGGTTTATATCACCGCAAACCCTAATCTTTAAAATATATGCTCATTGAAACTCTCGGTGTGAGTCATAGGGCGGATCTCCTCGTTGTGGCAAGTCTGCAAACGCTGACAGGGCTGACCTGTAGCGATCATGAAAGATTTGAAGCCGAGCGCCCCAGCTTCCAGCATCCCCTGCAGCACAGAGTGGTCCCCCGCGTTTTCGGGAACCAGACCCCCCCACATCCCCACATCCACCTTTATCTCCCCCTGCACAACCACGCCATCAACCCTTCATCAAGACACTTATACATCCGGTCTATTTTGAGGCCGGCTTGCGCTGCAAGCACACACTGCGCATGCACAATACCAGTTCAGGGCAGTGGCTTCCCCAAGCTTTGTTCCCACAGTCGCTACAATGCCGCCCCAGAAAAAGAAGCCTTCTGTAAGGTTCTTCATGCTCATACAAAAGGTCTGCTGTTGTCACTCCTTGATGAGGTTCCTTCTCAGGGCTGGCGCAGGTGTCAGCAACTCACTGAAGTGGCGCCGATCTTCTTCTCAAGCAGTGCGACTGTTGTGGTTGTTGGTTCTGAGTTGAGCGGCATGTCTATGACCGTGGTGATGCCTCCGGCAGCTGCTGCATTTGTGGCTGTCTCCATGCCTGCATCCAGTCAAGCACCAGTTGCAGCGCGCGCACTTCCAGTAAGGTCACTGCATATCTTCACAGCGCACAGTCAATGCCAGATCCCAGGCATTCATTGGGAAGCATCTTGCGGTGTCCTGAACTCCGCAGAAGGAGTGTCGCCGCAATTGTCGAGAGCAGTTCTATGCACAGATTCACATTCATCAACGCCGTTTGGGAAACAGGGACGGGTCAAGGTCATGCATGAATAGGATGTCCAACAACTTCCTTGTGGGTGCCCGCACCTTCCCAAAAGGTGCGACCAGGCTGATTCATGTGCACATGGGTGTCTATCAGACCAGGGGCGACCACAAGATCGCTGTAGTCCAAGATTGTTTTGAGACCAGTGAGCAGGAATGCTGCATGTGTCAGGTTGGCCTTTGATGCTTCCCCATTGATGGCCTTCACCGCGGCTATGCGCCCATCTTTGACTTGCACTGCAAAGCCACCATCCAAGGTTTTTTTATGCGACTGATGGGCATCCAAGAACATGTCTTCTCTGAAAAGTAGTACTGGTAGTTCACGAGACCATTGTGGACGTATATCAATTTTTGGGATGTCAGCGTTTGTGCAGATACTCAAGCAACATGGCAATTGTTCCTGCCTAGTTCCTCTGAAATGTCGAGTTGTCCCATTGGAAAGGTAGGGTTTAACGTGCTGGCTGCGATCTGGCGAAGTTCGGAGCACAGACCTGCCGCGGGAATGGTGCCATCGGGGGTCACAACGTTCTGGCTGACGATGACGTATTCGAACTCCTTCAAATGACCGCAATTTGTCCGAGCAGCGAGGAATGGCACCCACTCAGGCACTTCTATTAGTCCCGCGTCCTGGAGCCGCTCTACAAGGATCTTGGCTGCAAATATCTGTAGGACAACGAACAGTAAGACAGTGCCCCTACTGAAGGTAGTTTCGTCCGGCATTCTTCTGCTCCGATGTCTTGTCTTCCTGGTCGGGCAATGAATTACTCTGGTGTAGGTTGTGGCAGACGCAAAACCGTTCTCGCAAGCTTATCGACTTTCTGAAGTAGCTAGAGCAACGTGTGTGTGGAAATGCAGATAGCCCCAAAGTATGAAACCGATCACATGGAGTTCAGCTGAGGCCAGCTGGCAATGATGTCATCAGCGATCAACATGCAGATAGCACGAGGCAATTCATTAGATACTTTGACCGACAATATCTAAACCTGGTTGAGAAGGACAAAACATCTTTCTGGTAGTCAGCAAAAAATAATCAGTCAATAAGGAGAGGACACCAGTGACAATGCGTCTGACCTGCTTTCAGGCCCATACATTCGGCAGCCTGCCCCCGAAACTCAGTGGAATAAACAGAAAGGTGCCCAAAAATGTATATAAAGCAGCTCGTGCTTCTTCAGGTTATGAATATCAGGATCCGGTGGTTGCCACTCCAGGTACCGCACTGATGCAGAGTTAGTAAACAAGCTTACCACTCCTTCAGGCGTCAACATCATGTCTGTAGTGTGTAGTACAACACTTTAATCGAGTTGGTGACATAAAATGCCTTGTTGTCTTGTCAATATAGCTGAGCCTGCTTGGCATGGACTCAACGGTGGCATGGCACGGTTGTTGAGTGTGCTCTGTCTGCAGGTCTGGGTAACCGTGTGGAGGCTTGGCTCAAGACACCTATGGACATTCTGACATTCGGTCCAAGGGCCACGGTTGGCGCTCTCCTTTCACTTCCCGAGAGAGCCCAGACGCTGTGAGCCCCCAGAACACGCTGCTCTCTCAACTGCTGCACCTGTCATTTTCTCGTGGCATGCAATAATCATCCTGCTCCGACTGTCGAGCCCCCGTACTGCATGTGCCTATGGTGTTGCGGCACTCAAACACCCCTCTGCAGATGATGCCATGTAGGGGCACAGTCCGCCCTTCAAGTGAGGCCCTGCATCAGGCTTTGCACTGCTGTGATTTCTGTTTTATGTATATATTGAATTTGATGAATGTTATTTGCTTGCAGGCAGCAGGATCTGGACAGGATAAACATGCTGCTGCAGGATCCTCGGCCTCTGGACGACAAGAGGGATGAGCTGGCAAAGGTGCGGCACATGCATCAAGTCTACGGAGCTAGGAAACTTTTGAATGCAGTTCTTGGTCTTGAGGTACAGAAGGCTGTGCATGCTTGCAACTACCCTGTGACGGACTCTTAAGCAACTCAAGGAACAACTCGACTACAGTTAGATGCACAGATCTGTGTGCATGAGGTGCCATGGTGCAGTGGGAAGGATGGAAACAGGACTCAGAGCAGATGCACTGGCTCCGTTTGGAGCCATAAATCACAAAGGACATCCTGGAACTTACTTCTTTATTGCGTAGGAGGTGGAGAGCGCGTTGGTACAATGCGTGGAAAAGGGGGCGGGAGTTGAGGCGGACGTGCTGGCCTCTCTCACAGCGGTGCTGCCGCCGGAGCTGCGCGACGCGATGCCGGAGGAGCTCCGAGCCGCGCTCGGCCGCTCCGGCGCGCCGGCCGCATCGGCCCCGACCGCGTACGACCCTCCGGCTGTCGACTTCGCGCCCGTGCCCGCTGCGACCGTGGCTGCCAACCAGATCGGTGCGAGCCTCTTCTCTTCAACAAGGTTCCCCCTGTTATTATGAGAACATTCATGCACAGCGCAATCTGCGCACAAGCCGAGGGAAAGTTTTGGCGCGCCGGCCGCCTCGGCCCCGACCGTGTTCGACCCTCCGGCCGTCGATTTTGCGCCCATGCCCGCTGCGACCGTGGCCGCCAACCAGATCAATGACAGCCCTGTACCTGAATGCTCTGTTTTCAATGGCAGGGCTCCCCTTCTGTCGATGCCATCGCTCACTGCACCAGTGCACATAGCGCAAAATGCGCACTGCCCGAGACAAATTTCTGGCTTGTTCGGAGCCGCTCACACACGCCATCAAGACAGAACGTATGCTGTCAATGTGCTATGTTCCTGGAGTCTTGGGGAGGCGCTTTCTTTGTCTCTCTAAGAAAACAATTTGATGTTCATGTGACGTGCACAGCTGCGGAGATGGCGGAGCTGCGCGAGGCTGTGAAGGAGTTGAGGGGCGCCATCGACGTGCTGGCGGCGAATGTGGACCCGGCACAAGACAAGGTGCTGCGCCTGAACGTGCGCGAGGCGCGCCGCAGCGCGGCCATCCGCCTGCAGCAGCTCTCGCCCGCCACGCTGGCGTCCCCTGTGCGCCCCACAAAAATGAAAACCCTACTTCCTAAACCCTAAACAAATAAAAAAATTTGAAATTTGAAATGTTAGTGTTAGAGTAAAAACAAAACAAAAAGTCGCCGCAGCGCAGCCATTCGCCTGCAGCAGCTCTCTCCCAGGAGGCACACTGGCATCCTCTGTGCGCCCGGGATGCTGAACATTTTCTGGTGCCACCTTATATTCTTGGGGGTTCCATAACTGTATGACTGCTTTAATATTCAGGTACCCTGTAATTCGGCAGATAATTGGCAGGCTTTGTAGTTAATAGTCCAGCTGTGTTGCTTGGGTTGAGGATGAGCTGCTGGATGGTCAAGAGAGAGGCAGGGAAGTGCAGCGGCCGTCATCAATGCCTTTAATTTATGAGCGCTCTGAAACTTGACAGGATGCATCTGAAATGCCTGATTTTTTTGCCAGCCATCACAGGCTGTGGCAATAAACTCATGCGCATCTTTTGGAATATTAATACACCTGTTCGTGGGCTCTTCGAAGTCTCAAAAATCTTAAAAAATCAAAACAGATATATACGGTAACGTGAGAGCCATGGTGGCAGCATGGTGAGCTGAGACTGGTTCTTTTTGCTGGTGGCAGGATGAATCGATATCTGCAGCCATCAGTGAAGCCACTGCTCTGCTGGCGGATGTGGATTCTCTGGGAGTGTGAGGGCAACATGCGTGAAGTGATCAGCGCTCTTATAATCATGAGTGGGAGGCAGCCTCAGTGTATAGTCTTGCAGCACCCATGAGCTGTGCCATATGATATGGAATGTAATAATTCTACTGACAGCCACGTAGGCAGTTCTTAGGGTGGGCATCCTCTTCTCATTACAAGCGCTGCCAATCTAGCACCGAGTAGTCTGACAACCCCCGTCATGAGATTGCCAACAATTGCAAAACGAGAGCGGTCCTGTGCACTGGTCCAACACCTCTGAATATTTCAACCTAAGGAGCGTACAGATGTGCAATGCATACATATGTGTGCATGCTGTCAGGCTGCCACTGTGCGTGGTTACCACACGCCTTGGTATCTCATCCGCTGATACCATCTGTCCTCTATATAAAAGTGACACATTGGTGAACTCTGCGGGCATTTGTGCAGCACTTCAAACCCAAAATAGGGGCACAGACATTGCCGGACCAGACATCACTCTGCAATGTTTCGGCAATGCCCGAAGACATGTTCACATAGTTCAAGGATAGTTCAGACCAAGTTTAGTAGTAGATGCCCGTCAGAGATCCTTGCCATAGCCAGCTAGCTCATACCCCAACCTTCCCCCATCATCACGCCCAAAATCTACTCAGAATGCAATTGTTGCCAGCGTGTGCGCCAGGGCAACCCTTCACTACACGCAGGCATAACTGGCTTCACCCCGGCTCAAAGAGTGCCCACCGTCAAGACACAGCACATCCTCTTCATTTCATCTTACACAGCCTAACTAGGGAGAGCGTTAATGTTTCCATCGGGGCGGCATGCAAAGAGACCATTCGCGCCATGCCAGCTGCTCCCTCATCATGGATGGTCAGAAGTCAGGAGCTTCATTAAAATCAGCAGGGCGCGTTGCAGCTCAGTCATCAAGGTAGTAATGGGAGCAGCTTAGTCATCGAGGTAGTAATAGGAGCCGGCAGACTTCTGCTCCTGGTCCTTGATGGAGTTCATCTTGTTGATGCGCGGGCGGTAGTTGGTGGGGTCGCGCCGGAATGTGATGTCCAGGTTCTTCAGGAACAGGTTCATGCCTGGACGCACAGCGCAAACACATCATCTTCTCTCTTTCTGGCACTCTTCCGCGTTCAATAAAAAAAGAAGAAGATCACTGATCATTCCAGCCGTCTAGGGCTGATTAAATGACCCACAACTACCCGCAGATATATTCAATACAGCAAAAGAAGCCAAAACATCTGCACCATGCGCAGAAATTGCATCCAGCAGGAGTGTCCAATTAAGAAAGGACAGCACAAGTGTGAAAACGAGTGAACAACCTGCTAGCCTAGAACAAGTGTGCACTAGCAACAGTGCCATAGGGTAAGAGGTACTGATAAGTCGGTTGTGACTCAGAAACGTGCATCCTGAAAGCATAAACAGCACAAGACACTACCCAGGCAGCACCAGTGCTCATGATGCCATTCTACTAAGATCCCACATGAGGCACAACCAGGATAGGCAGGGGGAGCAAAGCAGACCACTTACCAGTGAGCAGGCTCTGGGGTTGGCGGGCGAAGGCCTCTTTGGAGGGCGTGCCCTCGTAGACGATGACGCGGTCGGCCAGGTACGCTGCCATGATGAAGTCGTGCTCCACGATGAACGCTGTCTTCTTCGCATGCATGATGAACCGCTTGATCACCTGCGCATGAAATACATGCCACATCAGCTCCCAGGCATGACCAGACATACTCTGCAATTTCACTTCACGTGTGCATGCACCCACAAATAAGCGCATCTCCAAATTCAACAAGACGCATGTGAACAGCAAGTTTAGCAGCAGCCAAGCGTGACACAGCAGGGCTCCTCGGCAGGACACCTCACACCTGCTGCATAAAGATGTGTCCCAGGATAATTGAGCATCAGTCATTCGTCCTGATACTTTGTTGCCGAAAAGCACTCCCAAAGAAAAATAATCCAAGTCACAGAAGGACATGGGCCCACCTTAGCAGCGATGATGCGCTGCTCGGAGTCCAGGTAGGCGGAGGGCTCATCGATGAGGTAGATGTCGGCGGGCGTGCCCAGTGCCAGTGTGATGGCCACTCGCTGTAGCTCACCTCCACTCAGGTTTTGCACCTGCATCCGAAAGACAGCAGTGTTCGGGGAGTTGTCATGTGTGCAGGATTCTAGATATTTGACTTGTATTCCCTTAAAATGCCGACCTCCAGCACACGAGTCCGCCAAAAGAACACATGAGAAGCGTCAAAAGACATCAAAATTTAAAAATTAGACAAGAGAGAAGTAGAGGAACAATGTGGAAAGATGGCATTGTTTGAAACCTGAGACAACAGCATGTCAGAGAAACAACCTGGAAGGAGTGTACAGTGGCACAATGTACGATGCATGGACAACCCGGGTCAACTCAGTAGGCACACGACAACATATATTACCTGACGATGCTGAGGTGGCTTCTCAAAGATTCCTCATGTCTGGCAGAAGGGCAGCAAGGGCGCACCTGTTGGTCTATCAAGGCCTCGATGTTGAGGGGCTTGAGAACGTCGGTGCCGAACTGGGGATTCAGGTACATCTCCCGGATGCGCTTATGAAGCAGCTCCCTCACCTAAACATATCCAATCCACACGCCAACTCAGCAGGACTTTTACTAGCATGGCAGTAAGGAAGGTAAAACTGCAAAGATATAGAGAAAGAAGAAGGAAAAGGGGGAAAATGAAGGAATGTGTGTGTAAGAAAGCATTGTGCGTTCAGGTGGCCTTATTAGTGCTTTCTCTCTGTCGTGTCTCCTGAAGCCACTCATTGATCTGATCCTCTACATGCTGTTCATCTCCAACCTGGAAAGAAGTCCATCGGTGAACAGCTCCATCTCTTCCCTTCTTAACTTTCTCCATGCCATCCTCATCTTCAAATGTAATCATCACGCAGATGGGATGGCAGCATACAGCTCAAACTGCTGCTGCTGGTTCTGATGTCCCTAAAACACCTAAAACAGCAGGCGCATTTGAAGGGAGAACAGAACAACAGACCATGACAAGGGGCAGAAGGCCACAAAGGGATATGCTGACAAGCTTCTACAGCTCAAATGGGGAGCATGGCTACAGCTCTCCAAAAACTCTCACTTCCCCAGCACCAGAAAACGCAGGCCAAATGGCGCACTTTCTGTCCAGAGTGAAACCGACATGCAGCCCTTGTGTCCAGCATATTTAGGGTTTAGGGTATAAAATATATGTTTAGGGTTAAGTGTATAAGATATAAAATATATAAACCCCCTTCTTAAACATAAAAAGGCTTACTGGCCAGCACAGATGGAAAAAGGGAACGCACCGAGCCCGGGAACTTGGGCGAGATCTTCTGCGGCTTGTAGGACACCTTGAATTCGGGCACCTCGATGCCATCCTCATCCGGCTTGAGGGAGCCATGCAGCATGCGGATGAAGGTGGTCTTGCCGGTCCCATTCTCGCCCAGCATGACCAGGATCTCAGAGTCCGTAAACTCGCCGGCCTCCACATGCAGCGAGAAGCTGCCCTGCGTCTTGGTCATGGCCGGGTAGCCATAGTGGGCGAATCTTTTTGCGCCCGCATCCACCTCTGTGGTCGTCTCCGCCACCTGCACCGACAATCCAGAGTGTATCTCCATCCTGACGTGGGCATGCGTTGTGTAAAATATAGCAGTTGCCTGGAGTCATTTTGGCGCCTCTTCACATCAGTGCTGCACATGCAAGGACACATGCACCCAGTGCAGAACAGATTGAACTGGTACTGGCAGTACAATTTAGACCTGGGCTTCACTGAGTGCAAATGCTGCATGCAACAGGCTCCCACTCCAAGGTGTAATTGTCAATGTGTGTGGCTGTCCGTTCTCATCCATGCATGCGCCCAGGACGACACGCCAGAGTCCCAAATTCAGACGGTGAACAGTCGTATTCTTCAACAACAAAATATGTTATTGCTGAGTCTCTGAATACACATGCTAGGCATGTAAACAAGTAGACAGCGTTGGGTCAGGGGGCGCGCCTTGAAGGTGAGGGCCTCCTCGCGGAAGCGCAGGTTCTCGGTGGGCACGAAGCCGGCGAGGAAGATGTTGATGCCCTCGCGCACGGAGAAGGGCATAGTGACCACGCCGTATGCGCCCGGCTTGCCGTACAGGCAGCAGATGAAGTCGGACAGGTAGTCCAGCACCGCCAGGTCGTGCTCCACCACGATCACGTACTTCTTGGGGCCCAGCAGCGACCGGATCACCTGCATGCGTTTTTTTTATTGTGAAAGGGAGGTCAGCACTTGCCGGTCATCATCATGGGAGGGAGGAATCGATGCCATGCTGGTGGCATGCATGCTCATCTGCTGGAATTTGCAGGGGAAGCAACTCGCCACATGCACAGGTGCTGCACCATGGCGCGGATGAAATAATATACTCAATTCTGGCTTCCCCAACGTGATGAAATCAGATGCATGGATGCAATCAGGTTGCATGCAGATGGCAGCCCCCACATCCCCCCTGTCTCAGATCATCACAGTCATGCCAGGAACCTTGCCCAGAACCTTTAACACAGATGGGGACCAGACAAATTACAGACCTGTGCAGCTTTGAGGCGCTGGCGAACGTCCAGATAGGAGGAGGGCTCGTCGATCATGTATACGTCGGCCTCCTGTGCGGCCACCACAGCGATGGCAAACCGCTGCAGCTCACCACCGGACAAGTGCTCCACGTCTCGGTCTAGCACCTGGCGTTCGCAGTGAACCACTCTCAGAGCTGGAATATGGTTCAGAAGGGCGCCCTGCCTCACAGGCTTGTCCATTGCTTGTGGGCAGTTGCCGAGTCACAGAACAAAGCAACCAAACATGGAAACAGTGATCCGGGTAGGCGAAACATGGCGCTTCATTTGACATGCTGTCACCCGGAACTTGCATGGGAGTTCCAATGCAAGTGAACATTCATGCAATTGATAGTCAAGCAAAGTAGATATGAGAGCAGCAAACCTGTTCCAAGTCAAGGTCTCGGAGCAGCATCTCCTTGACACCCCGCGCATCCTTGTCGTCGATGATGCTCCCCACATTCCCCCTGCGCTCATTCAGGAGGCAGCTGTTAAAGCATGCCGCCAGCCCGCATCCTATTCGATACTGCATTCACATGCAAGAGTAAAAAGAGAAAAGGAAGCATAGAAGAAAACAATAGGAGAAACAAGAGGCCAGGATATTGGTGGCGTATGCAGAATACGCTCATGTTTGGCTGTTGCAAGGTAAAATCAGGACGAAGCTACACACCCCGTTCTCTCCCATAATGCAGCATCCACCCTGAGGAAGGACTCCGACCAATCCAAAATGAAAGGGGAAGAGAAAGATACAAAAAACACATGCAGCGTGGAGACCCCAGGAGCGTGGACATAAAGAAGCAAAGGACTTACAGCAGCATGAAACCGAAGATTCCGTCTTCATGGGAGACTCACAACTGAAGCAGGGGCACACCTGACAGCCTTGGGGATGTGGTCCACATACTGCGGCTTGATGGTGGCCTGCAGGTCATCCTCCAGGATGCGTGTGAAGTAGTTCTGCAGCTCGCTGCCCCGGAAGTGCGCCAAAATCTCCTGCCAGTCTGGCGGCGACTGCACAGAATTGCAGAAAACATTAGCGCAGAGAGTTGTTTGCCCTGTGACTGCTCATACTTCTGACCTCATCCAGGAGATCTGCTTAATCCCTCCCCCAGTCTGACACAAGCTCAGTGCAGCAGAACTGTCCTGCGCTTCCAGTGCAAGTCCTGACTGTCTGGAGTACAAGATATGCTGAAGCTGACACAGAGAACACATGTGAGGCTTGCTGATGGTGATGCTGCGAGTTATCAAGGTGAAGCCGAGGATGCATGGCCAGGATAGAAGATTGGCTGCGCACCTCGAAGCGCCCCAGGTTGGGTTTCAGCTTGCCGGCGAGCACTTTGAGGGCAGTGGACTTGCCAATGCCGTTGGTACCCACCAGCCCCAACACCTGACCCGGCCTCGGTACCGGCAACCTGCGTGCACATGACCCGGTCTCATTAGTCACATATAATCAATGGCAGAGCATCCCTGTGCAGGCACAGCAGCAAATGCAGCATCGAGCAGCATAGCAACACCGTTGCTATGCACCCAGTTCCTCCTAGACTGTAGAAGTGTTTCGTTCACATGCCATACAGCAAGAGGCATCAACTTGAAATCAAGAGGCATTTAGAAGGAAAGTGTTGCCATATGAACGGCCAGACATGGCATGATCAAGAATCTAAGAATTTGAGCAATGCAGCACATGACAGTGGCCAGCCAGCTTCATGCCTGTGGAGTTTGAAGGAGTTGGGCCCATAGCGATGTGTGGTCTCCTTCTCCAGATTCTTTGGAAGATTGATGATCATGATGGCATCAAAGGGGCATTTCTGCAAACAAACGCTGTGCTTCAGGAGGATTTCTAATCTCCATATTAATGCAGCAAGTGCAGGCGCGGCCGACACAATTTCTGCACATCAAGCAATGGCATGACATCTGTTCCTGCTGCAACTGGCAGGCACTGTGACAGTACCTTTACACAGATACCACAACCGATGCACAGCTCCTCCGAGATCCACGCAGTCTTCGAGTTTGGCGTCACCTCAATGCAAAGCTTGCCTGCGCAGCATCAGAAAACACCAAAATGTTGGGAGTGCTCGTATGGATTCTGGAGCCAACTGCACAGTCCAGTGGTCTCGATCTCAACGGCAACACTCACCAATCTTCACCACAGGACAGCTCTTCTTGCACTCTTGCCTGCATTTCTTTGGTTTGCACCTGCATTCAACAGTGCTTCATGAGTTCAATGTGAATCGCACAGATGTTTCTGATTGAACAAGCCCTCAACACGATTCCTCGGGCACGCGGGTCAGGAGCAGCTTCCCCCAACTGCATCAAAGGCACCGTAGCGCTGCCCATACTACTATACGCCTCATCAGTAACCAATTATCAATAACACGATTTATTAAGAGGAAGAATAGCACACCTATCCGCGCTAACAATTGCAATACGAGTGAGTGTCTCGTTGTCTGGTTCCTTCTTCTTGTTCTTGGGAGGCATTTTGCCTGCGGCCTCGTCCCAAGCGAGGCCTCAGGTATGCTATGTGTCACTTAGCAGAACCTAGACCAACTCTGATATGCCCAGAACACTCCGCTGCTGCTGTGCAGATCGACACAAAACACTACTGATCTCCTGCTCTTGCTGCTCAAAACAAGGCAAACCTGATTTGCAACCACAATATAGATACCGCGCGAGAGTTAAAGATGCTGCGTCTGGAGGACAGAAGTGCAGCAGCGAAATGCGAATGGATGAGCCGCCTGCATGCATGTTTTTGGTGCGTCTTCTGTAGATTATGCGGATTTGATCTTGCCGTCAAGGCCCAGAAGTTGCCCTGCACTGGCATCATGTAAGATGTCCATCATATTTTCAGATCTTAAGTCACTGTGTGCAATCCAATTTTCTTGCAGTTTCTCAAAGGAAAGATAAGAGTCTGAGATGGGTCGTCACGATGATGAGGATGGTGAAGTGAGGAAAGAAAAGAAGGAGAAGAGCAAGCATAAACATAAAGACAAGGACAGTCACAAAGAAAAGTCCCATAAGCACAAGGAAAAAAGAGAGAAGAAGGATGATACGGTTCTTGCAAAGTCAGAAGCTGAGCAGGAGGCAGACGTAGCCAATGGGCTACCACTGCCCCCACGATCAGGAGAAAATGGGACAGGCAACGAGACGGATGTGCAAGGAGTTGGCAAGGAAGAGGTCAGGAAGAGCACAGATGACAGGCATGGCAGACAGCCTGATGGTGCATCCAAGGAAAAAAGCGAAAGGCAACCCAAGGAAAAGGAGAGCACCAGGGACAAAAGTAGACAAAGTGACAAGGACCGAGACAGTAGGCGTGAAAAGGACGGAGACAGACATAGGCAGAAAGACCGGGATCGGGAGGAAGGGAGCAGAAGGTCTGAGAAAGAGACCAGGAAGGACAGAGAAGATGAGCGGGACAGAGACGAAAGGCGAAGGCATGATAAAGACAGGGACAGACGAAAGGACGACAGGGACACTGACGTAAAAGAGGATAGCCACAGAAGAGAGCGCAGAGAAAAAGATAGGGAGGAGCGCACCAGAGCTGAAAAGCTGGGGGAGCCTGAGAAGGATGGCAGGAGCGCAGCTGCTGCTTCAGTGTCTGTTGCCGCTGATCCTGAGGGGGACTACATGGAGGAGGATTTGCCTGGGCTTCCACCAGCAGCTGCAGGGGAAGCAGCTAGCGCAGAAGAGCCTTTCGCAAAGGACATCAAACCCCAGGTGCAGGAGTCCGGCGGGGAGATCTCCATGAGCATTGAGGAGACCAACAGGTCAGCCTCTTCCGTCTCTTAGCATGCCACTTGATCCATAAGATTGCACATTCAGTGGTTTGCCTGACAGAAGGCATGCAGATGTACACGGAATGTCCTAGATCATGAGCGGCTGAGTTTTCTTGTGGCTATGTGCAGGGTGCGCATTTCGCTGGGCCTGAAGCCGCTGTCTCTGGAGACCGAGAAGGAACAGAGGCAGAAGGAGGCAGCAGCCAGGGAGGCCAAGAGGGCTGAAGAGGAGAAGGAGGCCAAGGCTGCAGAACTCGCTGAGAAAGTGAAATCGTACGTTTCCCATACTTTGCTCCACAAGCACACTCTGGTTGGCTGACAAATGACTGCAATCTGCCCAGTGCCATCTTTGCCTCAGCAAAAACAGGAGCTGCACTTTGCAAGACAGCCGTCCTTGGCTAGCTGCAATCTGTCCATATGTCTGCCTCTGAAAACGATGAAGTTCAGCCCACAGCAAGCCTCCCTTTCAGTATATAGGAACGCTGACCACTGGTCAGGGACCAGTCACAAGGCTCTTGTGGGGGCTGTCCTGCTGATATAGCCTTCATGGAAGGCTGCCCTATCATTTGTTGCTGGTCATCACCATGCATGACAGCATCATGTCGATCCAATCGTGCTTGCGCTTGGGACAGACTGCGGGAGAAACGGCTGGAGCAAGAGCAGCTGCGCAAGGTGAAGACGCTCGGGGCCGCCTCCGAGGATGTGGATGACCTCGCCGCCTGGGTGACCAAGAGCCGCGCGCTCGAGGAGAAGGCCAAGGCTGAGGCGCGCGCCAAGGCGCTTAAACAAGCTCGCATGCTCGAAGAGCAGGTAAGCTTCCCCTTCTCATGACTGTGGGTCCTGCAGGTGTTGTGCATTTCTGGAGGCATGGCATTTGTGCTCTTGTATCTTCCTCTTACTGAAAAGCAACCAAAGCTCGCTCCAATAAGTGCATCCTTGTACATGGTACGTCTGCATTTCATGCAATACTAGCTTCACGTGTTTTCAGTCCTCAAGGTGTTGGAACATCTGATCTCACCTACAGTGTGCATGCATCTTCAAAAACTGCTGGCTCAGAGGTTCTGTTGCCTGACTTGGCATCATACCTGGCGTGCAGGATGACGAGTTTGAGGACTCGGATGAGAAGGGTGGCGCGGGTGCACCGCTACGCAATGCCAAGGAGCTGGCTGGCATGAAGGTGCTGCTCGCGCTCCGTGAACTGACCTGCACATGATTTTCCCGATGACAGCACATCTCTACAACCAGCACGAACCCTTTATTCCAGATTGCTTTTGTCCGGGGCTTGTGCCCAGGGAAGACACATGCTTTCGAGTGCAGGCCGGATTGCTTTTCTGCATCATCCCCTCTGCGCCTATTATATATGCTTTTCAAGCAATTCCAACCCTAAACCCTTACCCTAAACCCTAAATAAAATAAAATAAAAATTATGGTGCATGCATGCAGGTGAAGCACAATGCTGAGGAGCTGAATGAGGGTGAGACAGTGATCTTGACGCTGGCCGACCGCAACATCCTCGACGACAAGGGCGACCTGGATGACGAGGCGGATGAGCTTGAGAACGCGCTAGTGGTATGTCTTTCCCTCTGAACAATGCATGCCTATAGGACAAACAAAGGCTCTGCACTGCCAGGAGAGTGTCCGACATAGCTCGAGCACCCCCCATCCACTGGCTGCTGCTGCATCTTGTGAATGGCGAGTCGAGCCATGTCATCTCTCTTCTGAGGCCATATGTATTCTGCCGGATGCAATAATCTCTTGGCTGGAGCTGTATTGTGGACTATAACAGCTATACCGTTGAGGAATCGTGGAGCACATGCATGCCCACTTGGGCAGATGCATTGTGAATCCTGATACGAAACCCTATAAATGAACCCTAAATATAAATATAAAACCCTGAACCCTAAAATATACAGCAGTGAAATTGCGGGTCTGAGAGTGGAACTTGGTCTGCGCGCAGATCGAGCAGAAGAAGCGGGAGAAGGCGCGGCGCGCGGCAGTCAAGAACAAGCCGCTGTTTGAGGAGGACGGCAAGCAGCGGGGGATGCTGGACAAGTATGACGAGGAGGAGGACGATGCCGGCATGGAGATCGATGAAACTGGCGCTGTCAACGATGAGAAAGCACGCAAGCAGGCTGAGATCCGCGCCAAGCTGGCCGCCGGTGGGCACCCTGCATCCATCTGTTGCATCCGTGACTCTGAACCTTTCCTGCAGCTCATTTTTTTTAAACATTTTACAAGTTTAGGGCTTTATATTCAGGGTTACTGTTTAAAAACCCTAATTCCTAAATATACAGCCTCACTCGGCAGGTGGCAGGTGCACCCTGAATAAGTAGTCAGTGTGCCAGATGGACAGTGTCTTCAGGTGCCTGCAGTCGGTGCCAAAGGTCATAGTAAGGGTGCAAACTTGTTGTTAATGTTCAGCTGATGTCCTTTTGCTCCTGCATGTGCACATGCATGGAAGTTGTTGTGATGTTTGTGGGAGTGCATTCTCTGAGGCTGACTAATGTGTTATGTGGGGACGCAGCCCAGCAAAGCGCGGCTAGCACTGCGCAGCCAAGCTATGATGCGCGCTCCGAATACTTCACCAAGGAGGAGATGGCGGAGCTCTTCAAGCCCAAGAAGAAAAAGGTACGCTTTCTTCTGACTCATGTGTACGAAGGTTGTGTGCTGAACACAACATGTGGATTCATAAATGTTGCCTGCTTAGTTTCAGAAGGTTCTGCTGCACCAGGACTAGTCACTTTTGTCCAGTGGTTTGCTGGGCTTGAAATGTTGAGCTCACTGTGTTTCCTAATGGTGCTCCAGACAAAGAAGAAGCTGCGAAAGAAGGACGCAATGGAGGATCTCAGCTTTCTGGAGGCGGAGGCAGAGGCAGCTGCGGCCGCTGGCGTCACCGATCACGGCTCGCGCGGCAGCCGCGCCGGCCCCGCCGAGACGGCTGAGGCCAAGCGCGAGCGCGAAGCCGCCATCAAGGAGGAGCGGTGCGCCCTTTCGCCCCTCCTGTACACCCTTGTTGCCAAGAGGGCGGTTGCTCAGCTTTGCCTTTGTTTTCTCATCGCCCACTGCAGCACAAGACAAATTTTGGCTGTGTTGAGGGTTTGGCGATGAGTGGGTGAAACCACAAGGATATGTGTTCCACCCATGAAATTTACACTGTTGGTATGACCGGCAAACCGTGGAAATAGGTAATTTAAAAGAGCTCAGATGCTATTTGGCAGTGGTTTAAAGCGTGCTTGTTCTGCTGCATAGGTACAAGGCGGCACTGGAGAAGGCGAATTATGCGTCCCTGGTGCTGAAGGAGGACGCCGGTCAGGAGGAGGAGGGAACGCTGGGCGAGGACGAGGATGAGCTACAGGAGGTGCTGGCGCGCGCGCGAAGAGCGGCTGCCGCCAAGAAGGAGGAGGAAGCTGCCGCGGCCGAGGGCCCGAGCGTCGCGCGCATCGCCGAGGAGGCCGCGCGGCGGCGCGCGGCCGAGGAAGCGCAGCGTGCGGCCGACGCGGCTGCAGGTAATGTTTCATCTCTTTATTCTGGTTGTATCGGTATCTGTGTTGCTCTTGCTGTCACGAGTGCTGGTTGTTAGTGCTGTGTTGCCTGTGTTTGTCGAGCGTGCTGGCAGCCAGAAAGTGAAGAAGTTGGATTCTGTCCTGCGAGAGTCTTGCCTGGCCGACGCGGCTGCAGGTGATGTCTGATGTTCTCATCGGAATGTCTTACTCGGAAACTACAGTTAGTTGTTGCTGTTAGTGCATGAGTGGCAACAGCCAATGCTGTGTTGCTGTTGCTGTCACACGTGCTGGCACCCAAAAAGTGGATGAATTTGGTTCTGTCCTTGCAATAATCTCACCGGGCTGGGTATGCTGCTCTGAGAGGCTGGCGGGTCGCTGATGTCTGTGGGGTAGAGTCTCCCTGACACAAGGGAATGGCTACTGTAGGCGCTGGGGAGTTTGACTTCGCTGGTCTGCTCCACGGCGCATGCACTTGCCAATATGCTGTGCTGATGGCTACACTCTGCTCCACTCTCTTCAGCAACCTACCAGCAGGGACCCTGAATTGAAAATCTATCTCTCACCAGTCTTGGCATGCTCCTCAAGGGTGCTCCAGATGCTCTCGTCAGGGTAAATATCATATTGTTTCTGAGTATGGCACATGGGGTTGCTGCAGGCGAGGACATGATGTTCACAGAGACAGCCGAGTTTGCGCGCGGCATCCAGATCGAAGCAGCAAAGGAGCCAGCAGCAAAGGAGTCATCCTCGCACATGGGCATCGACGATGATGTGCAGGAGCACCAGCCTAAAGTGGCTCCCAAGGCCGAGCCTACTCAGGACGCGCACTGGGGCAGTTGGGTGGCGGCCAGTGCGGACGCTGACAAGGACGCTGACGCGGACATGGAGGATGCTGACGAGGACGAGGGTGCCGCCACGGCGGAGCTGCTCAAAGAGTCCGTCACGCATGAGAAGGTTGTTGGCAAAGGTGGGTCGGTTTTCCTTCTTCAGCTGAAGGATGATCCATGTATGGATCTATGCGATGTGCGAATGTTCTGGAAAATGTGATTGCATAGCAATGTTGCTTTTCCATTGTGATGGTCTCTGATGTTTCACCTGTGTTCTACTTCTGGTACACTTGCATGTCAACATTGGCCTAGATGAGAAGCGTACATCAATTTTCCTGCGCAGGATTGGGCGCCACTCTGGCACTGCTACACGAGCGAGGGGAGCTCAATGACACGATCCAATGGGCGGGGAGGAACAATGATGTCATGGCAGCGCAGCACCTGACGCGCAGCGGGCAGCTGAAGGACGTGTATAGCGGCGGCCGCGCAGCCAGCGCGCTCGATGAGAAGATTGAGCGCGCGCTGACTCAGCGCGACGAGTTCGGCAACATCATGACGCCCAAGGAGCGCTTCCGCAACCTCTGCTACGGGTGCGGCTCCTACTTGATTGCTTCCAATTTTAGATTGGGGCCCCGTCACTTGAGCAGGTTCCATGGCATCCTGCGCGATCTTTTGATCTACTTTTCTGCTTGTTTCTACAAGCGGGACAAGCGGTTTGAGAAGATTGCGGAGGAGAACGAGAAGACGAAGAGTCTGGCGGGTGATAGGTTGTGTGGTTTCTGTAAGAATGCTGACGCACATGAAGTGATCTTGGCATGGAGCTGTTTAGTGTCATTATGAGGCCAATCTGATCTGCTGGCACTGATTCTGTAAAAGGTTTCTTGAGGCTGTTGAAGTGGCTGGACCATAGTTGCCTCCACTGTTATTTCAACACTGTTCTCTGATGTAGCCTGTGGGGTCATCTGCGCAGGTTCCATGGCATCTTTCCGTCCAAGAACAAGCAGGACAAGAGGTTCAAGAAGATCGCGGAGGAGCGCGAGAAGATGAAGCGCGCGCTCGGTGCAGGCGATGGGGAAGACAACACCGTCGCACGGATGCATGCCGTGCAGGAGCAGACCGCAACGCCCTACTTGGCGCGCTGCATTTCCCATGATGTGTTCACCAGTAAAGAACAAGAGCCCTGGCATGGAGTGATTCACAGCTGCCTGTGAATTACAATGTATTTAACGTCCTGTTGAGGATATCCATGTCTTGGAATTCCCAGTGGGGAGTATGGAAGGAGATGTTTTAATTAAAGAATGGTAGACTTTACCTCTTGGAACATCCAGAGGACTGATTCACTTCCATTGCAGAAGTAGCTGCTTTAACTTGCACCTTTATGTTCAGCAGCATTGCCAAATTGCGAGTTATGCCAGGTGCCAATCCATGAGCCATGCATACTCATGGCATGAGCTTGACATGTGCTGGCATGTGCGCGCAGGTGCTGTCGGGCAAGGTGAAGCCGGGACAATCCAGCGATCCCACTTCCGGCTTTGCAACCGTCGAGCGTGAGCCGGTTGCACTCACCCCAGTCCTCGGAGGCGGCCAGACTCCACTCACAGGCAACCGAAAGGTGTCACCCCTTCCTCCACCTCATTAAATATGGACCTCAGGGCCTGCATTGTTGTCTTTTCTCTGCTAGGGTGCTTTCTTTCCACCGCTTCAAGATGGGTGTGCCAACACCAGTGCCTTACTGGGCGAGTGGGGCACAGCAGTTTGTGCTGAAGGACAGTTTGCATTATATCTTCAGGGGCACTTCTGTCTAGCATGTGCCTTTTGTTGCTACACAGGTGCATTTGGCCCTGCGGACCGTGACAAAGTGCCTCTGCTGGCCCAAAAAAGCAGCACATAGCTGACGCAGCATTGTTCCATGGCAACGATGTAAGCTGTAGTGAAGTTCCTGTTGTGGCTGCAGGTGGAAGCCATGCTGGGCGTGAAGCGCCCGCGCGATGGTGATGCCAGCATGGCGCCGCCGCCGCCGCGCAAACCTAAGAGCTGAGCCCCCTATCGGGTTTAAGAGGCCTGCCAGAGCGCAGCACCAGTAGGTTGGGTCTTGTTGCACGGCTTTGGCGCAGGCCAGACGCCTGGTTGTCAGTTTCAAGCTGCAGTTGGGAGGTCCGTAACAGTGGAGTGAGCAGTTTTGGAAGGCGAGTCAGGCAAAGCGTGCTGGCCTGTGAAAGTACTGCCGCAATGATCAAAGCTGGCTGGGGCCTTGGTAGCAGTGAAATGTCTCCAAGGAATAGAGGGTTAGCTCATGTCAAGGAGAGCACTACTGACAGTCGGCTCCCTTGTTAGGTGCTGTTAGGCCAGGAAATTTTCTGTGCCGGTAAGCACAGCGATCTAAAAGCAATGTAGACACAGCATGCTGTCTCGTTGTCATGTATGCCACCTGTCTTTTTGGATGTCTGCCTCTTCGGGGACGTTATTTCTCAGTCATGTATGGTACCTCAGGCATCCGCGCCGGCGCCCGCAAAAGCTCTTAACAATCATAATGAACTGCGAGCACCATGTGGCCTAGTATTGTAATGAAAGAAGGGACCAACAGAGGAGTCGTGGGATTGATGCATGTTCCAGGGCTTGGACTCACTAGCAATTAAACACTGTTGTAGAAGGCATTGCCCATCTTCACATGGTAGCATGACATCATCCACATGTTTGCAATTGAGGTTGACCTCCGCCGACGTGCATGACGCCCATGCATGCTCTGCACAGAGGTCAGCAATATGATTTTGAAAAAGCTCAGCAACAGGAGAACTGCTGGATCTTAAGCTCATGTGAATGCAGAAAACATCGGTCATGCTCTCTGACCCTCTGAGTTGGACATGAGACTACCCCCTCTGAGTACATGGTATGCAAAGCTTATTTAGGCGCCAGATCTTTGTCAGCCCAACGCAATGTCTGTGTCTCGCATCGGGCATTCCACGAAACTGGCTGGGACAATACTGCACGTCTCCTTTTCAGATAACGACCTTGGAGGGGTTCCTCTTTCCCTCTCTGTTGGCCGCTGACTGAGGAGCACACGGCAAAGTTTTGGTGCACAAAGGACGACGAAGTGAGGCCTTCTGAAGAGCCTGGGGAGGCACAAGGAAGGGATAACATATGGCGCTGGCCGTAAGAGCAATCGCAGTGCTCTTCGTAGTATATCTGTGCGCTGGCCTCTTGAGATCAGCAGACGCGGCCAACGACCCCGACCTGACTAAACCCTGGACCAGACTCACATCGACAAACAGACCCGCCCAAAACAAGCTTGCACAACCTTAAGGTGAATTCGGCTGTCTTGCTGCCTGCTGGTGGGAGGCATGCCCATACCCATTGAAAGCCCTGCAAGGTGCTGTGTCGCTTCTTCTTCTTCTTTCTGTCGTGGACGTTCTCTGCTCCGTTGTGTGGAAGGGAATCGTTGGCCACATGGCTAGACGAAGAGCTGGCTATATAGATCTTTGATATCCATACTTTTGTGGGATAAGATGATTGCCACACGGCTGGAGGGACAATTAGCGCATTAAAGGGCCTTTGTTTTTCGCCAAGTGTGCTGATAGCTCCTTACTGGGCCATGTCTTTTTGGCTTATGTGTTGATAAGGAGATAGAGGCGCCCATTTGCCTGAGTGTGCTGCCATCAGCAAATTCAGGCTTCACAGGACACATGGCCCTAGCAGTGTGTCCTTTCATCTCAGTTAAAGTCTGTGTGTGCAGCAGCAGGATGGAACACCAACAGATCGCATGGTGCTAGAGGTCACTTTCGTGCTTGCTGTGGAAAGGTGTGGCGCTGTCTATCTGGCAGAAAGGCGCAAGTGATTCCTTAAATCACCAAACAGCATTGAGCATCTGCCATTAAAATCAAACTGCAGCAAACCTTCTGAGGAGCATTTTGTGGCAAACATCCAGGAGATTTGATGTTACAGACTGGGGTGCCTTCATAGTCTGTGTTGCCAACAGTGCTCGGGTGGACTACTCAGACGTCATGGTCGTTGATGTTGTGCAGGTAGAAGACATGCATGTGACTGACTACTCTTCTGTCCGTTGCCGGTATTTGCTTGGTGTAGAGACTTTATCAGTTTGTGGTGACCGCGTAGGATTATCTCCCGATTGGTGTCACAGTGGTCACAGTGCACTTCATCAACAAGACTCTGGATGAGGCACAGTTCCTTGCTCAGTATCTGGAAGCAGTGATAAAATCCGGCGACATGAAGGTTTGCATGCCTGCACCTCTGAGCTGCTTGCAAGGGTACCTGAGATTGAACAGAAGCCTGACTGCCTGACACTCAGAGGAGGGGCATATTGATGTGTCTGACACGAGTCTCTGTGTGTACACAGGTCCATTTTTATTTCTTAAAGGTTCCTTTGATCAGGATTTCAATCGAAAGGACTGCTGTCATTTCCTATCAGTCGCCGCTGGGACCATGCGATCTTGGCAGGCTCATGGACTGGTGCAATGGTACGGCCGCCCTTGCATTTCATCTTGCCAGCAATGCCACTGGTGTTGCGCGAGGCTGCTACATTAGAAAGGTCTGCGACAGGGGCGCGGAGCAACTGCAAATGGCAGAGTGTTGCCCCTGTCTCAAAATCTTGTTTTTGCTGAGTATGACTAATGCCTGCAGGTTATCCATGTGAGGGCAGGACAGCTACTCGCATGGTAGGGGCAACAATCAATGGCATTCTGATTGGCGGTCCCATAGCGCTGAGTGTCCTGGTTGGCTCCTGTTTTCTGTATGTCTTGTATGTGCTGGGGGCCCACAGGCCATTTGCAAGGCTCCTGCTGCTGATGATTTAGTCATCGGCAATACAGTGAAGTTGCACCTGAGTAGGGAGTCTTACTGGTGTTTCGCGGCTACTGCATGTGCAGCGCACAAGCTGTGCCTGCCACGCTCACTTTATTTTGTCAATTCGCGTCAGCTCCTCCAAGACCACATAAAACATCCAGTGCGTGATAATTTTGCGACAAAAATATTTCTGAGTGCGGTGCCTGGTGATTGAAACATTTTCACACGCATGCACTCTTGCCATGCTGGTGTGAAGCGGGCACTTAGACCCAAGAACATAGCCTCGAACTAGGTGTCCTTTGCAGATGCGCTTTATCTATGGCTTGGATTGCTGAATTTAGAAACCATGGTGATTTTCCAGAGGTATAAGCTGACATGGATGCAGAAGTAGTGCACCTTTCGGATCCAGTTCATTTCAGAGATGTACAATCACTCCCTGTTCGTGCAAGGCTTAAATAGGCGTCAGATATTTGTCAACCAAAAATTCACTGCCTTTCGAAAATTTTACGAGTCTGGCTGGGATACTAGAGCTCATTGCCCCGTGAAACGAACATCTCATAGCCATCTGATTTCTTTTGCTGGGACCGCTTCAATAAATAGCACCCAGCAACTTTCTGGCGTACAAACTACCACGGCGAAGGCCCTAGACCTCGGCTTCCAAGGGGCTGGGGTGGCACAAACAAGCGATCGTAGCTATCAGAATGACGCCGTCCGTCAGAGCAGTCGCACTCCTCCTTGCAGCGCATCTTTGCGCTGGCATATTGGCCGACGCAGAAAACAACGCAGCTCTGTCTGAACCCTTGGCTGCATCGACACGCGAATCCGCCCTTCATGAGGTATTTTCTGCTTCCTTGCTGCCTGCTGATGGGCTTTGGGCCCTTGGAAGAAAGCCCTGCAGAGGAGCTAGTGTAGATTGGACCATTTTCAAGTATGCTGGTGTTTAAGGGGACACTTCGATTTTAAGGCAACTTTCGACCATGAGGAGCGAGACAGATATGTTGAAGAATTAATGGCATAATCCATCGTACGTCATTTGCAATTGCTGAGTGAGTTTTGCAAGCAGAAGGTCTGACAAGAGCCCCATGTGAGTCTTTCATACCCATGGTCTCGTGGGGTGACATGGTTGCCACATGGCAGGACGCGGAGTTGGCACATAGAAAGGCCCTTTTGTTTTCTCAACTTTGCTAGCAGCTCCATACTGGCCCATGACATCTTGGCCGCAGCCTGCGCGTGCAGAGATTCGTTGATTGGAGCTTTGGGGCGTCCAACTACCTGAATGCGCCACCTCCAGCAATCTGATGCTTACTGGATACACGGCTCTCGCTGTGTGTCACTTCATCTCACATGAGAGTCTGTGTGGCACGTGACATGCAGGATGGTCGCGGCCTGACACCTACAAATCGCAAGGCGCTGGCGGTCATGTTAGACATTAAGGTGGAAAGGTGTGGCATTGCTTTTCTGGCATATAGGCACAAGTCACCGTCTCTTACAGCCAGAGATTCCTGTAAGGCACTTTGCATCTGACGTTCACATGAGACTGCAATGGGCCTTCTGAAGACCATTTGGTTTCAATCCTCAGGGAACTTGAGCCCAGAGACTGGGGTGCCTTTTTGGTGGGTATTGGCAACAGTGCGCGCGTGGATTACTCGGACATCATAATTTTCAACACGACGGTAAGAGAGTGAGACATGCAAGTGCTGACTGCTCCTTCTGTACGCTGCATGAATATGTACGGTGAAGAAACTGTATCTGGGCTGATCATCGATGACTGCAGAATCTTCTTCCTGGGGTGGCAACGGCCCGAGTGTTCTTCATCAACACGACTCTGGATGAGGCACAATCCCTTGCTAAACACCTGGAAGCGTTGGCAAAATCCGGCAACATGATGGTTTGTATGCCTGCACCTCTGAGCTGCTTGCAGCGGTACCTGAAAGGGGACACAAGACCGAGTGCCTGACGCTTCAAAAAGGGGCATGGGGTGTCTGATGGGAGGTGATGTGTGTACGCAGGTCCATCTGATGTACCTCCGTGTTCCTGTGAAAGAAGTCTCTGCACGGCATTTCATCATTCCCTACCAACTGCCAGAACGGTGGTTACAGCCATGCCAGATGGGCAGATTGATGGGCCACTGCAATGGTACGGCTGCCCACTGAGTTCCATCTTGCCAGCATATGCTGAACTAGGAGTGTCTGCGAATCACAGGGAGCGATCCCTGTTTCATGTGATCATGGATTTGATTGAGTGCCCCTGTTGCCTGCAGAGTACCCCTGCAAGTGCCGGACGACTGCACGCATGGTAGGGGCGACAATCAACGGCACACTGAGTGGCGGTCCCATAGCGTTGATCGTCCTGGCTGGCTCCGGTTTTCTGTTGGATCTGCTGGATGCCAACGGGCCACTTGCAAGACACCTTCCGCGGATGGCATAGCCATTAGAAATGCAGTGAAGCTGCCAGAGAGCGGTCGGCCATACTGGCGTTTCGCCACTACTGGATGCGCAGCGCCAATATTGGGAACTAGGATGCCAATGGGGAACCAGTTTGCAAATTGTCCCTGCCAGGCTGACTTACCCCTGTCTGTCATGTCACATCCCCCAACGCCAGACACTCTTTTGAAATAGCATCTTTGAGACAAGTAGTACTTCGATGGTACGAAGATGACCAGTCATCTAAAAGTTATGTATGCTCCTCCGGGTCTTTATCAATGCACCGTAGACATTTAATCATATCATCACCACAGCTGGCATGCACTGTAGTGCGGCATCGGACTTTTGCGGCATCTTTCCGTGCAGTTTTGCGCCAGGTGTAACTGTACGGAACGGGGCCCTGCCAAGGAAAAGGGACCGTTACACGTGACTCAGCTGTTGGCACCTCCTGCCACGAGCTCATGGTGTTCCGCAAGTCTTATGCCCAGGCCAGTGGTCAGCGATGTCTTAATGGGAAGTGGAAGACTCCCTGTCTTCTGTTGAAGCACGGCTGTGCTTTGCATGCACATATATGACAGCTGGCATTGTGGAAGCACAGCTTCCTAGCCCCTGGTTTGTGCCGGAACATAAGCTAGTAAAGGAACTTGTCGTAGGCACTCTGATGTGCAAGGATTTCCAAAAACTTCTGCTCATCAAAGCAACACGCTGCAGCAAGGTGCTCAAGGCAACTTTGTATTGGCTTGTAGCTCCCCCTAGAGAACTCAACCTAAAACAATTTTAATGAAAAAGAACAAGTGTCAAAAAGAAAAGAATTTGGATGATGCCTTGTACTCTGTCTAGTACCTGTTGGGCACGGGGTAGTCAGCAACCCCGGTGGCTTCAGCTGGGACAGCGTACTGATGATTTGTATTTGCTGGTCATTCAAAATTCAGTCTTTGGCCTGCAAACGTATGGTGCTCTTACCTCCTGATCTGCTGCTCAATTCGGTCTTGCAGGCTCCTCACCGTCTGCCGCACCAAAGCTTCATGAAGGGGTCGCACGCGCCTTGGAGACAGTTGCAGCTGATTTGCATCTTCTGCGCTCCTAAATATTGATCTGCTGGCTATGGGATTCCTGGCGAGGCTGCACTCCAAAATGTCGCGGCGCAAATAAGAGGTGCAGCTCGAGCACCAGGGAGTAGGAGGTGCCTTCCTATCAATATGTTGTGTATCTTGACAATGTTCCCTCCTGCTTCATGTTAGTTTTTAAATACCCCTACTCAAAGTGAAGATCACATGACAATGCCATGATGATGTCAACATGTCATGTCCCATGACGTCATTGCTGTGTCGGAGCCGTTCGGAGAGGGATCGGATAGGGTTCGGAGAAAGTTATGTAAACAGATCAGGAACATCAGTTGCTCTTCTTGAAAGCAAAGTCAATAAACCGGTTTTAGATTGCATATGTACATGATGCAGAACACAAGCCGGGAACTACCGTTCTTAACAGATTGCTTGCAACAAAAGTAATTCTGTACGTCCTGATGGCTTTCTGCAAATTATAACCGGAAAGAAAAAATATTGTAGGAACCAACAGCTAAAGTATCTTGTACGGCTCTTATATATCTCGGGCTTAGTATGGTATCCGGAATCATGGCAGATGCAACCCTCACCAAGGGGGAAGTTTTCCATATGAGACGGCTTTGGTACACTGCTAAGAGCATTTACGAGACGGAGGGCGGAGGCTTGCAGAGTCTGGGGTTGTTACTCAACAGTTAAGCAGTCCTACAGACAAAAGAACAATCCGATAACGGCTGGACGGGCCAGTGGACAGATCGCCCTGGAGCGAAGACAAAGCTAACGATACCTCGCTTAGCAACAGGCTGATTGGTCTTTGGCAGCCTCTTGCTACCCTAATTTATCTCATTGGTTTCTCATAATTTTGAATTCTGTCAAGAACAAGATATTGAAGGCTCTGCTGGGTGCCGTTTGATCAATGCTATCTTTGCAGACTGCAACAGCTGCTCGTTTACAAGCATTTTGATGCCTGGTTGTTGAACAAACATTGTTGCCACAAACCTTGACTCTGGGGCGCATGTTATGGCTGGATGGCGCATTATTGCTTGTATTCAATCCATATTCAGAGATATGTAGGAATTTTCACAAAGTCTACTTGTGTTTAGTACCACTATGGGGGTGTGTGGCCCTGAAACCAAGCATTTACCCCAAGCCAAAACCTCTGAAGTTATAAACCCTACACCACAGAATAAACCCTTGAAAATCCTTTGGTGCAGGCGGCGGTTGAGTACTTCAAGATGACACAGTTATCCGCAGAGGCCTTCCATACAGGTTGGTCATATATGGTAGGTCAACTGCCTTTAACATCCTTGCTTTCGCCATGGGAATTTTGTCCTGCCTGCACCAAGTGTTGTTGCAGTCCTAAGATTTGATCAAAACCAGCTCCTGATGCGACAAGCAGTCTTCGGTATGTGTTGGCACGTCGGCTTTTTCCTTGCTGTTTCTGTTGATTCTGGCAATGTGGCTCTTGTGCAGGAAGTTAAAGATGTGCAGTCGCGTAATGGCTATTTTATAGGCCCTGTGACAGAGCTTCTTGTCTGCAAGTATGATAGAGGTAATCCCTTCCTCTCTAAAACAATCCTATGACTGCTCATCATGTTGCCTCGCAAGAACAATTGAACCAGGCAGCTTCATGAATGGGTTTTATTTCCTGCTAAAAATTTGGGGCAGAGCGTGCAGTCCTGGAGTCGAAAAGTTTTCTGACTCCACCTGTCTGCTCAGTACAGAGAAGGTGGAGGAACTGTACAGTGTATTAGAGAGGAACATTTGAACATACAATGGCTCAATCAGCAAAGTAAATTTATTTAATTACTTTGCTGACCTTTAACGCCGGACAGACCCCCTAACCCGGATCCCAGATGGTCAATTTCATAGTGGCTGTGTTTTTCTGTGCAGATCCCAGACAGAATAGGCAACTGTACATCACAGCTGTAATGGAGCACTACTACTCCTGCTGGCTTGCTACGCTCGCTCCAGCCGCACAAACAGAAACACCTCTGCTTCAAACGCTTCTGTTGCTGCTCACCATGCTGCGCACACAGGTTGGCCTTGAAACTATTGTTCATATTAATAAAAAATCAACTATTATTATTTATATTACTGTTTCCGAGTCCTTATGGACTAGGTACGTCTAGCAGCACCTTTATGGCATCCCTCCATATGACAGGGCCCTTGACCGGTTGAAAAGCTGAACGGCCCGACACACAAAAGGACAATTGCGGACGAGGAAAAGCATATCAGGGATTTGATTTTGCTGATGTGTGCAGTTGCATCTCCATGCAGGCTGTGCTTGAGGAATGGGGTGTGCGCATGCAGAATGCAATGTGATCTGTTGTGCCCCTAGGCCGGTAGGATTTGTTTATCTCTAGTCGCAGACATTGTTGTGCTGAGGCAGCCCTTCCTCTTTCTGGAGCTCTCACACCCTTCTGTCCTTCATCTCTTGATCTTTTGCAGGTGTCGCTGCTGGCTTCACTGGGCGTGCCAGTGGAGTGCATACAGTGTGGAATGCCGGAGCACATCGATGCCGGCCAGCGGCGCGCTGAAGAAGTGAAGGTGGGTCACCCTTTTTTCATTTTTAAGGGTTTTGAGGGTGAAGCCTGCACCCTAAACCAAATCTAGAAAAAAAAAAGAGTATATATCAACTTAGAAGAACTCGCCGGAGCACATTAATGCAGGCCATAGGCGCGCAGAAGAGGTGAAGGTGGGTCACTGTATTTCTTTAATGTTTTTTTTAAAAGTGTTTGGGTCAGGAAACCCGTAAGATACTGAAAAAAGGGGGGGCATTGTAGTTGCCAGACCAGGTAGGTGCCGGCCATGCCAGGCTAGTAATCAGGTGTTCCTCCATCATTTGCGATTAGCACTTTCTGCTACTGATACTTTCATAGTTGCTACAGCACACAAACAACTTGCTACAGCCAGCGTACAAACATTTGATACTTTCTACAATTGATAGCACCTGCTCAATGCGGCATTATCGATGCGGTGTTTACGCTGCCACCGCATTGTGTATGGCATCTCGCCAGAAGCGCATCTGGTGTGATAGGGCAATTAACTGCACAGTCCAGAGCCAAAACAGGATCAAGGGCATGGGGTGCACGCATGTGTATCATTTCCAGTGCTGCGGATGTTTCGCTCCTGGCAGTCTGATGACAGCATGTGAGAGCATGTGCGCGCAGGTGTGCCGGGGCTGTCGGCTAGTACGCTACTGCAGTGCAAGGTGCCAAGAAGCTGCATGGCAGCGGCACAAGGCGCACTGCTCAAAATATGCAAAGCAGCGGCGCTGACAATGTAATACACCCAGAAATCAGGATCTTGAGCATTGGCAGATGCACTCTGACTAAGTGACTGTAGTCAGTCAGTCAGTCGATTTTACCGTTTGCAGCCACCTAGGGCTGATCAGATGTCTGACTGTGATCGTCAGAATCAGCAATCATCAGTGATAATCATGAGGCTGCTTGTTCTGATTCTGATTGAAGTGGTTGTTCACCCTTTTTGCAGTCGCAACATATCAATGGTTTTGACAGTCAGTCAGTCAGTCAGTTTCACCTTTTTTCCAGCCGCATAGGGCTGATTACTAACCAGTGATTAGATGCCTGGCCACTATCGCATGGCCAGCAACCAGCACAGTCCCAGTTAGTCTGCTTTCAGAACTCAATATGAGAACAACTCTGAAACGACGACAGTAGAGCGGCCCTTTGCTGGCAACCGCCACTTCATGCAAACATTTAGCTGAACTTGAACAAGTATGTGTAATTTTGACTCGAAATTTTGGAGCCAATGATGTGAGTTTGTGAATCTTCTGAACGATTTTGTGTAATGAGCACTGTTGAAGCTTTTAGTTGCCTCAAAACGTTTCAATGAGTATCATGACTAAGAATCTGTCAGATTTGAATTCAAACGTTGCAGAAGGTACAAGAAGCAGACCCTAAACCCCGTGTGGGACACGCTCTGCCGTCCCATCCGTTTTGTGTGTTCGAAATTCTTTCGATGGTATCTCAAGCTATGGCTGAGAAAAACCGCGCTGTATTGAATTTCATAATGTATGTCACGTAGCAGGTACGGTATTGGACAGTTGGGGCAAGGGCCTCCGAGTAGGGTTCTAATAACGGACATCCAGGATCGGGCGAATTAAAGGACTAGCTAGCGGCGACCACGGCTTGTATGAAGACTTTCATCTGGATTGCACCACGAATTTGCTGGGTTGCCCTGCTCGTCGTGCTTGTTATCTGGACCAGTACCACCACTGGCAGATCCGCCGGCGGAGAACCAAAATTGCAGAAGCTGCTGAATTTGCATTACTTTTTCATGACTGTCGCCTGGTACGCACTCCTAAGAGGGTGTGAGATAGATTTACAGCTCTTGTTCAGCATCCAGCTATCGGCGAAGTGAGCCTGGCACACTGCGAATCACTGAAGACTGGCGCAACAAGCGTCTGAAGGAAGATGATGTTGACATCAACAGCATTTGTAGACACACGAAATATCGATAACCTCAACAATCTGTCTCTTGCAGGCCAGTATGCATGCTGGAAGCAATACTGTCCTACAGAGCTCCGTTGATAACTCTGCCCAATCGCACGTAAGCAATTCTGGCCTCTCAGAGTCCGCTCTTCGTTGTTTGATCCTTCCAGCACACTGTAGCACTGCGCACCAGCAAATTTATGTTGGCAATATCGTCGTCAATTCAGTGCCCAATCTCCTTTGCAGTCCCCAGAGAGTAAAAAGGGAGCGGCTTTATCAGGCCAGGAGTGGCTCAGCAATGTGTCCTTACACATCTGACACAACATCCGATGAGTCAAGTTGAGTCAATTTTGGTGCTGTGCAGGGTGCACAAGTATGTCCATGTTGCACTCCAGACGTGCGCAGGAGTGTTCATTCTTCTGGGAATGGTGTATGTCGGCAAGTACAAGAAACTCAGCAAGGACGTGTTTTTCTACAGCCTGCATTCTTGGACGGGTATCATCGCCATTGCTATGTTTTTCCTGCAGTATATTGCAGGTAGCTCTCCTGTTTTCACTCAAGTCCCCTGGCAATCAACTCAACTCACAAACTGGAAAGCTGTGTCAATTTCTTCAGCAGGGTAGGAGGGTTAGCGATTTTCTTTAGTCTCAATGACAGACTGGCAACTTCCTTGTTTTCACAGACTGATCACTCTGACTCGTTGTACTGTGCAGGTGTATGTGTCTACCTAACATCAAAATGGTCACCCGCGCAAAAAAAGAGCTACTACACGGTCCATAGATTCCTGGGAGCTGCCACGCTGATATCATCGCTGATGTCAGCATGCATTGGCTGGGGCGCCGAACAGATATACCTTATGGCTCTGAACGGGCCCGGCATGCAACATTTTGTCACCTCAGAGGCACACTGTCTGTCCTACATGCTGATACCAGCTATGGGGATATTGCTCTTTGTTTTGGGAGTCCTGTTTGCCCTGTCTTTTGTGGTATACGAGGAGCAAGCCATCCCTCTCACCGCTGCAGTGCCTTCAGAAGTAAAGCCTGCCGAAATTTGACTCAATACATTGATTTGTGAACACTTCAAGTATTTGGTTGTTGCATAGTTCATAGCTTTCGTAGTTTTCCAGCCATTGCCTTCTTGGAATAGGTGCAACTAGTGGAATTTTGGTTTGTTTTCAGCGCTAAGTACTGCCTGTCACTTTTGATTTTTGCTGCCTGTCATTCGATGGTGGTGGTCTGGTTAGTTGTGATGTGCCAAGTCAAGTTACTGCGAAGTATGAAGTGTAGGGAATAGCACTACACCAAGTACTCCTGTAGCATCAAGACATCATCTGCAGCTGAAGATGATAGATATCTATAGTGGACCTTTTTTTTGTTCCTTTAGTGGTTTTCCTGCAGACAGGGAATGCAAGACGGGCAATGAGAGTTGAGGAGTGTGCTTGTACTGAGATGAGGATGTGTTCTTCACTGCTATTGGAATTTCTGAGCAGGAGCAGAAACCTTCATTGCACTTGTAAAGCTTCAACCCAAGAATACTAAGTCTGCAATCTGAAATATTGAAGCACAATCATCGCAAGAGTGTGGTGATCACACGGTCACCATGGGGTGGTGAGCTCTCAGACGGCCACCAGGACGCTTCTTTTAGTACCATGATATCATGTCAACACCTAGTTGCCCAAAAACCAGCTCAAAAGTGCTTCTGCATGAACTGACCGCTTCCAGGAGACTTCTATATTTGCACTTTTCCCTAAGCAGCTGCAGCCAGAGGATCCAGTGGCATGCGTTGGCGCCAGCAGCAAGAAGGGTCGGGCCGTAAAAAGCCATGTACCGGTACGGGCCGCTCAAGTGTGCCGGAATGGTATGTCGACCACGAGCACCTGACAAATACAAACATTTTCAAAATGACTGCTACGAATTACTGCAGTGTCCTTGGCGTTTTTGTTTCTGTACTGCTTTCGGGCATCGCGCTGTCGAAAGGTGCGGTTCACGGAGAGGTCGGGGAGCTGATCCAGACATGCGGCAGTCGGCTCGATTGGATCTACTCAACTCGTTACCCGGCACCTAAGTCTCCAAGTGAATTGAACTGTTCTGGAATTATCAAAACGGCTCTGGCGACGAGAGTCACACAAGATTGCCCTGCAGAGGCAGAGCTCGTGAAGTGCTTCAATGTAAGCTGCACCTCCCCAAGGACTTCTTTCCCTGAGCTCTTTATACTTTTGAAATCAAATTATAAATTATAAAACATGTTGGACGTATCTGACGCCAGAGGATGAACGACAGAGTCGTGACAGTGGCCAATCGAGATGTGAGTCGGGCACTAAACGTGCCTGTGGTCTACTTGCTCGATCAACACCTGATTGCATAACAGCGCTTGTTTGGAGAAACGAGATCTTGTTTGTCGTTGTGAAGAGGGCAAGGCCGCTGTGGGTCGCGTTCGTGAGAGACTGTGAGCTATTTAGCCTGCCCTACCCCTGCACGCTGAGCGAGGGCGAATGCGTCAAGCCAGGAGGCCAGCCCATAAATAATACCTCCACCCCAGCAAAGGTCGAGGGCGAAAGCAGACGAAAGGCCAAGGCCGAAGGCGAAGCGGAGGTGCTTCAGAAATTCTAGCTCAGATTGCTACCATGCACCCTCTCATAGATTCGTATGGCTTTCTTTCAGTCATTTCTTTCTTGGGACAATGAGATTCGCCAGTCACACTACTTCGAGCTCGCTGACCAGAAAATAGTGCAGCCGAGATGACCATGCCAGTCATTGTGTTCCCCAAGCTGTCTTTTTGCCTGCCAGCGCATCTCCACAACATCACTGAAAATGTTTTTTTTGACTGCAAATTTTGCAGGGGCGGCGCCACATGCTCAGCTACAGACGCCTCTTTGCAGAGGGCGAAGGCGCCGAAGGGGAAGGCGGAGCCCATCTTGCGAACGGCCCACCTGGTTGCTTTCCAGGTCAGCGCTCACATCATCTTACATGATTCACTCTGTGAATTTCACCGTGGTGTCGGGACCATTGAACGATTTAATGATCTGCATTGAAACATGCACAGGCGTTTGTGTGTAGCCTGCTCTGTTCACAAGACACGGTCTTTTTTGGCTGTTAAACACGGTAGTTGTGTTAGACCCTGCTCAAGTCGGGCTGAGGTTTCACATCAGCGCAGAGTGTGGCAAAGAACATCTTGTTGTATGGTGCTAGGGAATGACTCAGTGAGATCATGCCGGACAAGTACTTTTCATGGTCTGATGCCTGGTCTGTCTGCACGCAGACTTCTACAGCTCTCAGGACTTTGACGACTGGCTCCAGGGGAAATACCAGGGTGAGAGCCTCCCCTGTCAACCATGAACTTGAGCTCCTTGCTCTAGACACTGCTCACCTCTGTGTGACCGCACCAACTGATCCAATGAGTTGGAAGGGTAGTGACATGTCCAGTGGTGTGCGCGCAGTGCCTGACTATGCCATTGGCTCCAAGCTGAGTCCTGCCGGCATCATCATCTGGATCTTGCATGCACTGGGAATCCTTCTCATGGTGCGCGTGTGAGTCTGAGCACAGACAGTGCAGTCAAACCTCTGGCAAGCCGGCCCCAAGCAAGCCACTCTTTTAAAAAGGGTGCATGCTGGGACTGTTAGCAATGCATTCTTGCAGACGAAACCATTCTTTGGCCATGATGCAACTTTTTTGCAGCTGTGAGCTGCTGCGACTGCAAACAGGAGGTGAACTTTTCATGGCACTTCAATTGCGTTCCTTCATTACCAGGCTGAAGTAACCAGGCAGGACAAGTACCCCTTGAAGGGACATGTGCAGAGTGCGGCCAGAGTATCTGCACGCTTGTCCTTCATTCAATCCTAGGTGATATGCATGTGTATGCGAATGGCATATCTGGGATACGGTATGCATGGCCCGGCCAGGGCATTATTTTTCTATTGAGAGAATCAACATTGCTCTTCCTGGTTGTGCCATTGAACAGACTCCAAAAATACCAGCATGAAGCCATGGCGTATGTGCTGGATGTTTTTCTTAATGTCTTGGTGCGCGAAGTATGGTATCTAGTAGGAAGTATTGAGAATTCCTTGGTGCCGGCGCCAAAGCGTGCATTTGACGCTAGCTTGACTAATTAGAACTGTTTTCCGTTATGAAGAACCCCAAAGGTTCTACCGGATTAGAAGGTCCATGAACTTTGAGTCATCTTTTTGGCATCTCCAAAGCTAGGCACTTCTGTAATCCAGAATTTACATAGACTACTAGCAACAACTTCCAAATTCCCCAGTCAGCAGCCACCATGCACGGCACCGTTTTGCAGAGGGACCATTGTTTTGCCATTTTGGCAGTGCATGAAATCACATAATTTTGAAAAACCTGCAGGTTTCAATTCTGAAGAGATAAAGGGACATTTTTAACGGGTTTGCATTCATGATATCAACATGTGGGTAGGAAAATGCACTTCAGCCAAAGCCGTTCGATCAAGCTCCTAACCTCGTTCCGTAAAGAGAGTACCTGCCGCACGTTCGGCTCGAGGCGAACACGCGCGGCCTGGTTCCGACACATCCTTTCCGAAAGCCGCCAGTTTCCGACAGAGTCATGTTCATCAACACGTACATGATCTAAGAAGTCACACAAACAAGGATCGCAATTTTTGAAGTCTCAGACACCTCGCGATCTTTCTAGTTTCAACTTTGCCAGCGATGGCAACGGCCTGTCAGCTAGTCATGATTCTGCTGGCGCTGTTTGCTGCCTTGATGCCCACATGTACTGCCACAGATGCATCTGAGCTTGCAGCAGCAACGGAAGCGGGTGTCGCGTGAGTACCGAGAACCATAAGGACCCTTGCTCCATCGAACATCTTCTAGTTGGGCTAGTTGGAGCCTACTACTTGTTTAAGATAACTGACGGATCATTGTCAAATTTTACGATCAAAGTCTCGTTTGGGCTTCAGGTACCTTGCTAACCAGGCTCAGTTGAACTTGGACGGTGCTAAAGCACTTCAAAGCGCCATCCGCTCAGGTAAGACCTAGTAAAAAGGTGCACATCAGTGTGAAGTTATGGGACGTCTACTTGCGAGACTGTCTAAGGACATCGTTGAGTATGCGCTTTTGCTGTCGCCGTACTCGATCCCATAATCGCTCGATTGGTGTCTTTCGGAAAACATCTCCCCGATCGAACGGTTGGCCGCAGGTGACCTTGCAGCAGCCAAGGCAGCCTACCAGAAGGCCAGGCCTCACTACGAGGAGGTAACCTTTCTATACCTGCCGAACAACATCCCCGCACTGTCGATCTTAAAATTTCCGGCGGATGCAAATTACATTCTGGAAGCTTGCATCGATTATTAGGAGACAACAACAGTGGAAGATGCTCTGTTTATGCTCTATCAAACATGATATGTCTGCACACCCACAGCATATATTGTCACTTAGACAGTGAAGTAGAGCAGATCTGATCACCATAAGCGCTGCTGCAGGTGGAGGTCTTGTATGAGGCTTTCCCTGATATCGACAAGGACATCGATAACCGTGCATATGCCTACCCCAATGGCGAGGCCCTCTGTGGCTCAGTGGACCCCTTTGCACGCGGCAAAGAGTTCCAGGTCCAAGACTTCTCCGCTCAAAAAGTTGTGTCAATGTGGCAGAATTCCTCACATGATAGATGATGCCAGGCAGACTGCATCACTTTCAGTGGCAAAGCTCAACTGAACAGGGACACAAGCATACACTGCATTAGAAAGCAGCACCACATTCAAATAGTCATACATGCTTGCACTCCTACTGGACAGCCTGATTATGATGAGTATGGGAGCCAGCATGGTGTAATGCTATTATTAAGACGCTTGGTATTCTTGCATTGGCAGGGCTATCACAAGATTGAGAGCCTGCTCTACAGAGACGGGGACCTACAGACAGCGAGCATCTACGCTGACGAGCTTGTGCGCGATTCCGAGGACCTCGTGAAGGCCTTCCAGGACAAGACCCAGTTCAACGCCTCCCGCACTTTTGATGGCATCATCGATGTTGCCACTGAAATCGGTGCGCATCTGCACGCTCGCTCAACTGCAGCTGATTATCTGTGAAGCACAGTCTACCTATTGATCAGCCTGCTGTGTAGTTTGTGGTGGTGCCTGACGCCTCTGCTCTGGGCTTGCACCGCAGGCAGCAAGAAGATCTCTTCTGAGGAGGAGACTTACTCAGACCTGTCCGTCCTCATCTTCTACCACAACTTCAAAGGCATCGAGTCCCAGTACAAGCCCTTCGCGCCCCTCGTTCAGGCCGCCAATGCTTCAGTCGCTCAGGTGCTGCTTCAGCCAAACATCAAGCTGAAATCATTTTGATGAGTAATGTTCTGAGTCATACCTCACAATATAATGTTGGTTTGGAGGTGAGCATCTCATCTTTCACCAGAAGCCCTCCTATATGCCCCCTCTAGGACAGAAAACACTTTTCAAACACTTAGATCAGGGTAACGCAGTTTGAGGTTTAGTGGTTTAGGGTTAGGGTTACGGTTAAGGGGCCTTTATAGTAATTGTTTTTCTTCAATGGTGGATTTATGGTTTTATAAAAAACTTCCCTAGTTAAGGGGTATGGAGCAGAGTGTTTGAGAAATAATTTCTGCCCCCCTCTAGTGGGTTAGTAAACCTGCCTGCTTTTTCGCAGAATTGTTTAAGCATTGCAACAGACTTGCTGTGTGCAGTCATTTTCAGCCGAATCATGCACCTAAGCTCAGTGGAATTATTCTTTGCACTGTTGCATTACAACTTGCCGTGCATGTTTCTGCATGTCACAGTCAGGGCTCCTGACACAATGCTTGTACCGTCACACGCATCCAATCAAAAGGAACTTTTTTTTTGAAAAGTTGTGGTGATGTTGGTCCACAGGCAGTGACTGACGCCTTTGCAGCTTTCAACGCGTCCATCACCCCCTACGTGACTGTGGCTGCTGACGGTTCGGAGTCATACGCATCGTACGCCAACTTTACGAATGAGCAGCGAGCTGCCATCGACAGGGCTGCCTACCAGGTGTGTTACTGTCTGCATGCACTGTGCTTCCAGTGCCAGCATCGGTGAAATGCCTCTCGAGGACATATGATGTCTATAACCCTTAACCATAAACCCTAAATAAATAAATATACATAGCCCTAAATATAACCCGTAAAAAATATAAACCCTGAATAGTAGCAGGCGGAAGGCGTGGGCAAGTGTCTGCCATCATGTCTGCCGCCGGCGGTGATGATCAACTCACTTTGCACTTCCTTTTCCAAGGGGGAAACACCGACATGAGATGTCTTCGTGCAGGTGGCTGCTGCGCTGACAGATGCGGCCGATGCGCTAGGGATCGAGAAGAAGCCGGATGCCGCAGAGCGCGTGGGTGAATGCCAGCCGCCTCTGAAGTTCAACGGCAGCGACCCGGTCATTCAGCAGGGGCTCGCCTACTTCCAGGCCCTCATGCGCTACCAGGTGAATGACTCATCAACCCCTAAGTCCTAAACCCTGAATCCTGAACCCTAACCCTAAAATTTAAACCTAAAAAAGCGAAGTAAAAAAGAAATCAAATATACATGCGTTATGATGTTCAATCATGGGGAAAGTCCACTGTATGTTCAAGTGATGAGCAGAAAGTTGCATGTGAAGAACTGGTCCGATGCATGTGCAAGTCACTCAATAATCCGAGCATAAAACGTGCAATGTGCAGAGCGTATTATGTACTGGTCGGGCCGAGTTTTTGTAATTCATGCTATTGTGCCGGCTCGTGCATGGCGACAATGGAGCAGCTACAAATCACTCATGCACCGGGATGTTTTTTCCCTTCTTTGCAAGCGAGTTGGAATGATTACGTTTGGGAGGACTTGGAAGCCATAGGGATGCCGTGTAAGTGGTGGAGAAATTGCCAAAATCGAGATGAATGGAGGGATGTCATAAAGGTGCTGCTACACGTACCTAGTCCATAAGGACTGGAAAACGTGTAATAATATTAATATGCAAGCGAGTGATGTCTGTGAGTGACTTTTGCAGGTGCCTCTTGTTGCCGCTCTCGATGCCGCGATCCAATCGGGGAACATCACTGCTGCGCGCATTGCATACCGGCACAGCCGCCCCCTTTATGAGCAGATCGAGGTGAGTTCCTGCCTTGTTCACAATCCGACAGCTGTAAAGGAAGTGACCATACTGCTTAGTAAGCCACATGTACGGACTTACCAAATCGGCAAAATTATAAGTCACAACCATCTGCAAGGTAAGCAACTGGCTACACAGTCATTTTACTGCGCGGCCAGTGACACCAATGCAAGCCGGAGGGCAGATGAATTACTTGATACTGGCTGTAGAAAAACACTGAAATCCCTCTGCCATCGGTTGTCCCACTACGCCGGCTCAGAACATAACAAGGACCGTCGGGCGCAAACTTGGAGGCCTTGCTCACTTTGACACTGCTGATACTCCCAAGTCCCTCTGCAGGCAAAGAAATATCAATATCAATGTGCTGTTCACACATATTCTTCAGCTGCTGGGTTTGCTGCACATATGTTAGCCATCGAAGGAAGAAAGAAGGAGAAGCGATTACATCTATTCCAGCCATCTAGGGCTGATCAGATGTCCTATCATTGCTCACATCTGTGACGCTATGGAAAGCTGCGCCAACATAAACCCTAAACCCTGAAATACATAAACCCTAAAAATTTTGTCGGTGCAGGTGCTGGCAGGTGCCTTCCCTCAGGAGGATGCTGACATCGACGCGCGGCCCTACGCATTCCCCGGGGGTGACAAAGACGAAGACTTCAAGGGCTTCCACAAAATCGAGCGCTCCCTCTTCAGGTATTCTTCTTACTGACTTCACAGCCTATTCTTGACACGCCTTTTTTATTACTACACGTTTTCCAGTCCTTATGGTCCTAGGTACGTCTAGCAACACCTTCATGGCATCCCTCCATTCATCCCAATTTAAAGCACACATACCGTGTGAAAATTGTCAACGCATGTAGTTAGTACACCCCACAAGCGTGTTTATATGTTTCTCCTTAGTCATGCCTAAAGGGGCATCACATGCAGAACACCAAAGAAGCGATATGGCTGTGTGGTGTGTGATTAGGGACAACAACTTGACGGAGGCTGCAGAGTTCGCCACCATTCTCGTGAATTCGACCAACGACCTGGATGCCAAGATCAACGACACATCTCTGTTCAACAGCGATGTAGCCTTTGCTGGCATGATGGCCCTGGCAAACGAGGTATGGCCCTTACCTGCTGCTGGGTCCCGTGTCTTCTTCAAAACACTCCTGACAGCCGTGCAGAAGGTGGTCTTGCCGGTTTTCACGGTCAGGTGGAGAAACCTGGCAATTCCACATGTTTTATTTGCCCAAGAAGTCGCTCAATCTACCTTTGAATCTCCCCTCGAACATGGCAGGAGATAGAAAGGCTCGTCTGTGATTTTGTGCAAGTAGCACCACCAGCAACAATATGAGCAAGAGCTAAACCCTAAATAAAAAACACTCAACCCTGAATATAAAACCCTAAATCCTAAATATAAATGTAAAAAGGCAGGATTCTGAGACTGCTCCTTCATGCCACTCCCGGAAGGTGTTAGGGGTAACTAATCTTCTAGGGGTAGATTAATTACCCCTATAAGGTATTTCACAGGGAGTTGCTGCGTGCAGGTGGGAGCCAAGAAGGTGGCCTCGGAGGAGGAGACATGGTCGAAGCTGAGCGATCTGATCTTCTACAACAACTGGAAGGGCATCTATTCGCAGCTGCTGCCCTTCGCGCAGCTGTACAAGAACACCAGCCTTGCTGCCTCGCTCACTCCAATCTTCGAGGCTGCCTACAAGTGCCTGCCCGTGAAGACCCAGGACACCTGGTCCAAGGCAAGCTGCTCACCTTTTGCTGGATATCATACGTATGGGACCCATTAAAACCCTAAAATATAAAATACAAATCTTGAAAAAAGCATATAACCCTAGACCCTAACCCATTAATTTTTTGATTTTAAAGAATATATATATCCCAAGTGCTGCTTGCTTGTTGCTGTTGTGGCCCGGGAGCAAACCGTGTAACAGGTGTTTGTATTCCTGACTTTGCGATTGAACTTGAGGCGTTGTTTGCTCTCTGGATGGCATGTATGCTGGTCATCCATTGTTTTGGCTGTTTCTAGGTGACCCATAAAACGCCTGAACAGCCTGAAAGCACCGTCACCAAAGGCGGTCATGATGTGACTATATTTAGGGTTAGGGTTATACTTCAGCGATAAATCCTTAACACTAAACCCTAAATATCTGTGACAGGACAGAAAAACCCAACACCGAAGGCATGCAGAGTTCTAACAAGTGGCAACACCGGCGCAGGTGAGCGCTGCCGATGTGAACCAGCAGTTTGTGGACGCGCTGACTAACGCTGACTATGGTTCCTACGACCTCTCCAGCGCCAGCCAGAAGACCCGGGACTGCATCGTGCGCGGCACCTACGGCATCAGGGACGCCATCCTAGACGTCGCCAAGTCTGTGGACGTCAAAACTTCCTGCGACGATGTCTACACATTTTCAAGCGCCTGCTACGCCACTTCCTGAAGTTCTTTCCCCTCCCCCCCCCCCCTGAACATAACCCCATCCGGGGGAATGAGAGACGCAATAATGCACGCCAGATTGTAGTATTCTGAGTCAGTCAGCGCTGATTGAATCATATGATTGGGCACTCTTGCAATCGGGAAATTTTTTGGTCTCCAGTAGTGTTACTTCCCGGGGTTTTTTCCTCGCGCACAATCATGCAATGAAGCCATCACATGCGCTATCCTCTCCAAGTTGCTGTTTCAGTGCAAAAGCCCCAGTCATTTTGAGCTGCCCTCCAAATTCAAAATTGAGAGAAATTTATCACTGGCCCTTCGAATTCAACATTGAGAGAAGTTCATCGCTGCTCGTTCACTACGAGCTGAAAGTCACGGACGCTTCAGAAGTTGCACCAAGTGTTGCGAGAGAAGTAGTGTGGCTTGAAACTATGCATTTTTGCCACATGTTGTGCGTTGACACCTTCATGCCGTATTGTTTCAAAAATCACATCGAATTGTTGCTTTCACAGTAGCTTTGGTGGGGTTCAAATAACCCAGAATCTTTTTGCATTTAGCTGCCCACGAGCAAATGCGCCATGGTTTGAGGCACATGCCATGCCTAAACTAGACGTATGCAAGTGTTGCGAGTCTCTTCTTGACTTTGTCTGGCTGATAGGTTTGTCAGTGTCATTGTTACTAACTATTAGTAATCTTGGCACGCTGTTCAGGAAAGATGTGCTTCACCATTTCTCTCTGGCACGGTGGGAAATGTAGTTTACTGAACTGGAAATGCGTCTACCATTCATCATTCATTCATGGTCATGGTGTGTAATCTCCTGTGTGCACATTTTTCAAGACTTGCAAAGTGGGTGACTTGCATGCATGCCACCTGCACCACAATTATTATTATTACAGGTCGGCAAACCCATAGCCAAATGGCCATAGGGCATACACACGTGCACAGCGTGTCTGCAGCCACACCGTAGGGCCTCTAATCTAGTCTGCAGCCCAGTAGAGTCCTACTAATATATATACGGAGAAGTGCACTTCTCACGTGATCAACAATGCAGCCCTAAACCCTAAATAAGTAAATAAATAAAAACATGTCGTGCTGAGGCAGCCCATCCTCTTCTCTCGCTCGCACAACCTTGATCGTTCTACTGCAATCATCTTATACACGCCACGGTCAGGTAATCTGATCAAACTCGTGTCCAACTTGAGCACACATGCCATGCAGTGTATGATACACTGCCCTTTGCGCTGGGGATAAGATCAAGAGATACAGTAAACGATCAAGGCTGTGTGAGCGCCAGAAAGGGGAAGGGGTGCCTCAGCACAACAGGGTGTGCGACTAGAGATAATGGGGATGGCTGTGACTCACAGCCTGTGAGACCTGCTGGCACCAGTATGCATGCTCGCAGACAGTTTCAGGCAACAACGTCCCGTAGCCTAAGGCCCAGATCACCAAGGAGTTGCTTGAAATTTTCATATCGGGACCTTCATTGAATTGGGAGGGGACTAAAGAATAAATTGTAAAGGTAATGACGTCAGCATTAAGAGTCACCAGTGACATCATCGTGACGTCTCCAAAAGCGGTCCTCTATTTTTCACAAAGAAATAGGCCGAGACGCAGTATGGAGCAACAATGAACACGGCATCGTTTTATTGCACAAGTCTTTCTTATTTTACCTGAATTCTATATGTGTTCACAACGGAGGTTCCTGAAGATCAGCAGCGATCTGAGAAACCAATCTTTTGTGGCATTATGGGGGAGCAGCTTTCTTGCTCGACGAGTGACCTAATGTTACAAAAACTGTTAACTTATGGAACCTTTTTGGTTCGAGAAGGTGCAGACATCGCAGCGGCAGGGACGCTGTTAGGTTGTGTTGACACTCTCGGGCGCAAAGGCACCGAGCAAGAGATCCTTGATGCTGTGTCAGGCCGAGTTCTGGCATTTATGTGGGTGTATGATGGACTGAAAGGTCTAGAAAACGCAGAAAGCATCTTCGGCGCACTGAGGGCTTTGCAGGTACAGAGTTGCAGCATAGCTATTCACTTCAAAAACACAACAACAGTGGAGCTGCAATCAACGTCCTTATACTGGGATTGGCATTCTCGTTACAGCAGTGACGCAGTATGGCATTGTTGGTAGATCAAGACATAAGAATTGTAGTCCCTGCTTGGACTGAAAGTGCTGGTTTGTTCTTCTCAGGCCTGGAATTGGCTGCGTCGACTGCTGCTTGAAGAGCTGGAGGGACCTTGCGGCGAGGAGAAATTGGAGCACCTGAGTTGTTTGCTCAACAAGATATCAATCAGTCAATATGTAAGCGAGTTGAAAGTCAGCAACATCGGGACGACGGTTCGTTTAGCAGAAAGTCTTATCTCCTCTGTGCAGACCTCCCCCAGGTGGGCTACTGTTGCTCTCAACGTACCTTGTTGTCACTGTGTGTGCACCACAAGAAGAAGAAGAAAGCGATTACATCATTCCAGCCATCTAGGGCTGTTTAGATGTCCTGTCATCTCCCACATCAGCAGTTATGACATCAAACAGTCCATGGCAAGTGCCCAGAGTTTGCGGGGTTGTATGCAGGGAGACGGTGCTACTAGAGAAGTTCCAATACATCATGAGAGGCTTGCGCCAGTTTGAGAGCACCCGATGTGCAGTGCCCCTCGGCCCGACCGCGTTTCTATATCAAGAGCACGCCGCTTCTGACTTCCACATCTGTCACCATGCCACCATGACGGGCGCGGTGAGGTTGCTTCCTGCATCCCTGTGTGTCACTACGGATAACAGGACACCATTAGGCCAGGCGAAGTGTGGCCGAAACCCCTACTTCCGGCCAGCTTTCGGCCAGTAGCCTTTTGTGTGTACATGTCTTTGCTGTGGTGCACCCATATTTCAGGGTTTAGGGTTTAGGGTAGTTAAATAAATTAAATAAAATATAAAATCTAAATAAATATAAATTATAGGAGATGTTGATGTTGAGATGCATCAATGAGGCAGGGCCTGGCAAAACTCCAAAAGTCCTCAAAAGCCAGATTGCTGCTGTTTGACGGCAAGGTGCCCAAATTGCAACCTCAGCAATCCAGCAGATGGATTGCTGCTCATCTGTGAGTTTTGAAGTGCCTCATTGCAGATGTTTTGATGTCAAAGAGCACCGAAGAGCTGCTCTGCATGGCCTGCTAGACGTGTACATGTTGTAGAGCCATGTCGCCATTGTCAACTGGCAATGTCCCCAGATCCGTGAGCACCACAAGCGCTCATTATATCTGGGCATCCCTCCCTCAGTGCAGTAGTTCCAAAACCCTAAATTGCAAACCCTAACACTTAAATATAACCCCTTAAATATGCAGAAGTAAACCCTGGATCATGAATGGTTCAGGCATTGGGTCCTGCTGTGGGGGAGATGAAGGAAGCACTCCGGATTATCAACCCGAGCGGCGTACCAGCCTTCGCCACATTTCGTCATGTTGATGCGGCAAGGGGTAATAACTACATCCAGCTGTGGCGCTTCACCCCCCGAGCATCCAGGTGATTTGCCACATGGCTACATGCTCACGCATTGTCAATGACCCGTAGTACTTTGCATGCGCGATTCGTTTCTCTGGTGACAGAAGGTTGAAGGACAGAAAGTCATATTATCAGCCAGAGGTGCCTTGTAGAGTGTCTCTGACTGCTAGCTTGCGCTAGTATCACGTTCTTTAAGATTCACGGACTGATTGCATGCTTGGAAATGTGCAGAGATGCTGCGAAGCCACAAACTGACATCCGGCATTTCCACGATTGCTGGTTCAAGGACGACGAGCGCACACCCTTGGACTTTTATGCCGGAGCCCTTCATGGGGGCTGTCTGTGGCTGCCCTCCTTCTGTTCTGCCGCGGAAGGCTATGCTGTTGGCTTCGATGTGGATGTTGCCAGCGAAAGGCCTCCACAGATTGTGAGGCGCCCCTCCACTCGCCCTGTCCCAAGCCTATTCCTGACATGCCCAAATTATTATTATCATTAGTATTATTTGTATTATTAGTATATATTTTAGAGGCCCTTGGGAGCCACCTGAGGCTCATTGGTCTTTGGCAGCCTCTTGCTACCCTAAATTTTCTCAATGTTTGCTCACATTCTTGCATTCAGTCAAGAACTTTGCGACCCTGATATGATTCTACTGGATAAACGCTTGCAAATTGGTATGCGTACATCTGCACTGTTTGATGGTTAAGAGCTTTGGCCTTGAAAGGCAGGAAGTGCAGAAGACATTGAAAGGCTGGAGGGCAGCAGCATGATGAGGGGCTGATTGGATCACTTCTGTAACAATTGTTGCACACCTCTCTTTGACCTGCAAGCGGCCAAATGTCCAGGAAGCGTGGAGCGCGGGGGAATTGGAAGATCGGCAGGGCGCGAGCATTGTGGCGTGCGGGGATCTGCTCATAGCCTTTGGCGGCAGCTCAGGAAGACAGGTGGCGCCCACGTGGCACAGAGGTGTCTCGGTGCTTGACATGCGCAGCGGCAGCAAGGGGTGGGCGCCCCAAATGACAGGTGGGCGACCTTGTATTTATTTACTTTATTTAGGGTTTAGGGTTAGGGTTTAGGGTTTAGGGTTTACACAGCCTTGTGACAGCCCATTATGTGACCATACGTTCTCCCAAGGCCAGAAAACAAAGTCAGTCGAGGCAAAAGTACCGTATTTTGGAAGGCACCCCTTGTTCGCCCCTGGTTAAGGTGAACAAGGGGCGATGGTGCACGTCAAGTTTTAGGGGCTGCGTTCCAGCACTGCCGATTGTGGAATTATCTCGGGCCTCCTGAATATAGTAATACCCAGTGTGTATTACTCATATATATATATGTATATGTATATATGTATATTCACGAGCTTGCAACTCACAGTCCTGCTGTCTACCTCACACCCTGGACTCACGGACAATGTTGAATGTTTCTGCAATGTTGCACAGAGAAGAGGGACCTGGCTCCTTACCACAACCTGCTTTGCAGGGTGTTGTGCTTCTAGCTGTGGACAGCCCATCTTGGCACTGGTGTATGGCATGACGGGTTCCCAGTCTCCTCTCCCGCGGCATGCGCACTGTGTATGGATGATGGGGCATCACATGTGTATATTATCGGGGGCATGGGGTTGGAGGGTTTAGGGCAATACAAAACCTAAAGTAAAACCTAAAGCCCAGAAAACTTAAAGACTTAACCTTGAGGTTTTCACGACAGGTTGCAGTTTTCCACCCCAGCGGCAAGCGCACTGTGCATGGGTGATGGGGCATCACATGTATATTATCAGGGGCATGGGGTTGGAGGGTTTTGGGCAATGTAAAACCTAAAAAAGAACCTAAAGCCCAGAAACCTTAAAGACTTACCCCTGAGGTTTTCACGACAGGTTGCAGTTTTCCACCCCAGCGGCAAGCGCACTGTGCATGGGTGATGGGGCATCACATGTATATTATCAGGGGCATGGGGTTGGAGGGTTTTGGGCAATGTAAAACCTAAAATAAAACCTAAAGCCCAGAAACCTTAAAGACTTACCCCTGAGGTTTTCACGACAGGTTGCAGTTTTCCACCCCCGCGGCGAGCGCACTGTGCGTGGATGGTGGGGCATCACATGTATGTGTTCGGGGGCGTCGGCTTGGAGAGTCTTGGCAGTGCCAGAGCACGAAGGCATGGTGATGGAATGAGCACCAGAGGGTGCGCTTTCTGCTGCACCATGCAATTATGTGGTTCTATTTTTTAGGGTTTAGGGTCTATATTTAGGGTTATATATCCCTAGATATGGAGCTGACAAGGGTTACCCCAAGAGGTGTAAAGTGGAAAGTTGAAAATGAAGGGATTCTCAAGCCCTGGGATGCTCTTGAAAATCGTCCAGTGGTGTTATTATCGCGCCATCTCAAAATCGGGCGCAATATAGACTGTTGCTGGCATTTTCTGTGAGCACAACCTGTAAACACAATTGGGTGTTTGTGCCAAAATCACCTGAGCGGGAGTTTGGAGTTGGGCGTTATGCCAAGTATGCCATGTTACTTCTCGAGTATCACCCCTTTTTCTGTGACCAACAACAGTATTCAGCCCATCTGTAGCAATTCTGGGTATGGTCTCCTTCTGACAGAGGCATGGGTTTCTTGTGCAACAGTATGAGTACCATGAATGACTTGTGGCGGCTGGACACACTGGCTTGGACCTGGGAAGAAGTCCATGCTGTGGGCGTGCACCCTTGTCGAAGGTCACATGCAGGTGATTATTATTATTATTATTATTACGCGTTTTCCAGTCCTTAGGGACTAGGTACGTCCAGCAACACTTTTATTGTTCTTCTCCAGAGTCCACGGTCTTTGCATTTTCGCCACCAATCATAAGGCTCTCCCACACTCTCCAGGTCATCCCTCACATAGTCATTCCAGCTCTTCAGGGGTCTCCCCCTTGCACCTGTTCCTGGCATTGAACTAAATAGAAGTTGTAAGGGCAATCTACTGTCATCCATCCTGCAGGTGATTACATTCTGCTAAAACATGATCTCCTCCTTGGGCAGCTGTTCTGAATGCATAAAGTGTGTCCTCCCTGCAACATCCTTTGGGAGGCTTCGTGCTCATGTTATCTCTACATTAACTATTCTTGACTGAATGTTCTTGACTGAATGCAAGAATGTGAGCAAACGATGAGAAAATTTAGGGTAGCAACAGGCTGCCAAAGACCAATGAGCCTCAGGTGGCTCCCAAGGGTCTCTTAATAATGATAATGATAATAATAATAATAATAGTAATAATAATAATAATAATAATAATAATAATAATAATAATAATAATAATAATAATAATAATAGTAATAGTAATAATAGTAATAATAATAATAATAATAATAATAATAATAATAATAATAATAATAATAATAATAATAATAATAATAATAATAATAGTAATAGTAATAATAGTAATAATAATAATAATAATAATAATAATAATAATAATAATAATAATAATAATAATAATAATAATAATAATAATAATAATAATAATAATAATAATAATAATAATAATAATAATAATACTAATACTAATACTAATACTCCACCATGCTTCATGCTAGGTAATGAATCAAGCAATGAACAGCAATGCGACTCAGTCAGTATCGATGAGGTGTGCTCAGCTGTGGATTACAATCATTATTACTACAGGTCGGCAAACCCAAAGCCAAATGGCCATAGGGCATACACACAGCGCGTCTGCAGCCACACCGTGGGGCCTCTAATCTGCTTTGGATACTGAGTTTATGAGTGGCAACAGGAGTGGCAACAGACGGGAAGCGAGTCTTCATAGTTGGAGGAAAGGCGCTTGCCCTGACGGATCGCACCAAGAAGGAGAACCTTCTACTGGCGGACATCTTCGAATTCCACACAGAGGAGAATTGCTGGATACAGGTGGGTGTGCTCCCATCTTCTCACTCGATGTACTGTGTTGCCGACACTCACATTTACACAGTCCTTTAAGACTCTCAGGAGTCATCCATGCTACAACGCCAACAAGTCTTCATGCCGATACCTAGGGAGTCTGCATTGAAGGAACCTCAGCAGTCATCCATGCTACAACACCAACAAGTTTTCATGTCGATACCTAGGGAGTCTGCAATTAAGGAACCTACGGGTTTGCACTTAAACTACGAACATAACTTCTGGGCCCGGTGGTGGCATGCATCATTGTCTGCTGAGTTGCTGAGAGCGGCCGGCCTCTCCGTCACCCACGAGCCATGCACGCCATATCGACTGGGGCATGGCTATCAGCGGCCCAATTGCTATGATGGTTAAACAAATTTGCATGTCTCGAATTTTTTTAGGGTTTATTAGGTTTCAGGGTTATTTAGGGTTTAGGGCAAACTAGGAGCCTATTTCTTGTGCAGGTAATGCCAGGCGCCGGAGTGAAGGCTTGGATGTCAGCACGCCACAGCCCGGCGTGCGCGCTGCTGGACAGCGGCCACCTGGCGGTCATGGGGGGATTTGATGCAATGGATCAACCCATCGGCATGGAGGCCTGCCTCACATTCAACATCACCCGCTGCGACCTGGCCGCAGTCATGAAGTGTGTCTCCTTCCCAGGTGGGGCGTCTCTCATGAGCAAAGCCTCGTCGATCATTCAATGGGATGCAACCCAACCCGGGATGTCTTCACAATGACCACATTCAGGACTTGGAAATGCCGGGTGAAAGTTCTGGGGGTTGTGGTGTCATCAAACATCATGAAACATTCGAGTCTTGCATTTCCCCAAGTATGCAGCACAAATGAAAACCTGCAAACTGTAAATTATTGAGCTGTCTTCTTCGCTAAATTAGCAACTGCAGGGGCAATGCACACTTACCTGCACCTTTATTTTCCTTGAGGGTTAATATTTAGGGGTTTTAAGGATTTAGAGTTTTCCCTAACCCTCACCCTAAACCCTAAACGGCCAACCTTGAAAATTAGTGAAATATGATGCGCAGAGAAGACCTCTAGAAGACCTGGAGAAGACCTGGAGAAGACCTCTAGAAGACTCTAGAGACCTCTAGAAGACCTCTAGAAGACCTCTAGAAGACCTGGAGAAGACCTGGAGAAGACCTCTAGCAGGGATACTGTCATGATAGCGGGTGACTTCAATGCACAACTTGGAGCTGAGGACCCTTGTAGCTGGCATGGCAGCCTGGGGAAATTTGCATATCGTAAGCCAAATCTGAAATCCAATGACATGACCCACCGCTTGCTGAATTTCTGTGTGTCCAATGAGCTAGTTGTGCGGAATACATTTTTCAACCATAAGAGAATTCACCTTGCCACTTGGATGGGACTGACAGCTGATGATAATGCACCCAATATTAGGAGCCAAATTGATTTCATACTGACCAAGAGGGTGAGTGCTGGACAAGTGTTGAACTGCAGGGTCTTCCGGGGGGCAGAGTTTGAGACTGATCACTGGCTGCTGGTGAGTGAGTGCCGGCTTACTTTCAAAAAGTCCCCCCGGGAGGCCAAACCTGTCAGGTACAGTGCCGCGCTCATGCGCTCTGATGATGTCCAGAAAGAGTTTAGGGCTGCTGTTAATCAACAATTTGATTCTAGTAGGCATGAGCTGAGTAGAAGTCCTGAGATTGCATGGCAGCAGTTTCAGAGTGCCATGCAAGTGTGTGGGGATGATCTGCTTATAGCAGCCTCACAGCCTCACAAGCCATGGTTATCTGCTAGAACATTGGAGTTGATTGAGAAAAAGCAGATTGCTTATCGCGAATTGCTTAGTACCCGAAAAGAAGGAGCAATAATGGCCCTCAGAAAAGATCACGGGAACGAAAAAATCCCACTGTCAAAAAAAAAGTACCGCACAGCAGTCAATTTGTGTAGGAAGTCTGTCCGGCAGGACAAACGAGAGTACTGGAGAAAAATGTCAGAGGAGCTCATGGGGGACTTCCAGAAGAACAACATCCATTCAGCATATCAGCGGCTCAACCTACGTATGGAGCGGGAGACCGCCAAACCACTCGGCAGCGGCAGCGTGCGCAGACCCGACGGCTCCATTGCCACAGACCGAGATGAGTGCGCTCGCCTTCGACGCGAATACTTCCAGAAGCTGCTGAATTGCCAGAGAGACATTCACCCTAGTGTATGGGATCGGTTGCCTGTCCATGCACCACCACCAGATTGTGAGCCACATGTAGCTGCACTGCATGCAGCATGTGAGTTGCCTGATGTGGATCCCAACATGCCACCTAGCCTGCTTGAAGTGGAAAGGACTATAGCAAAATTGAAAGGTCATAAAGCCCCTGGTGTGTGTAGGATCATCCCAGAGATGTTGAAATATGGGGGTGAAGGTACAGCTAGATGGCTGCATCACGTCATTAGTGTAGCCTGGGATTCAGGGGAAGCACCATCAGATTGGAAAAAGGCTCTGCTTGTACCTGTTTTGAAGAAAGGAGACACAACCAAATTAGATAATTATAGAGGGATCAGCCTGCTCAGCATTGCAGGCAAAGTGTATGCACTGCTTCTGCAAACTAGACTGGAGAAGTGGGCTGAAACAATTCTCTCTGAGACTCAGTCTGGGTTTAGGGCGGGAAGAGGCTGTACTGATGCAATTTTCTGCCTGAAATTATTATACGAAAGGGCTTTACGGAAACAAAAACCTGTCTATACATGCTTCATTGACCTGAGCAAAGCTTACGATTCTGCTGATAGGCAGTTAGCTTGGCAGATACTTAGGAGCAGAGGGGCACCAACAAAAGTTGTTGATCTCATCCAAGATTTACATGAGGGAACCACCTGTGCCATGCACGCGGATCACAGACACCCAGATTCATGGTTTGATGTGGCCACAGGTTTCAAGCAGGGAGATGTGAATGCTCCTTTGTTGTTCAACATTTATATTGACACAGTCGTTAGAGCTTTTGAGCCACTAGTTAGGCACCTGGGGATCACTTGGCAGTACAAGCTAGATGGCAACCTCAGGGAGTGCAAGAACCCCACTGCATCTAACATGAGTTGGATTTTCATGTATGCTGATGACATAGCTCTAGTGGCCGAAACACAGGAAGCCCTACAAGAAGCCCTGGCCATTATTGACAGGGTTTTCATCCAGTGGGGCATGCATATAAACATAAGAAAGACTCAAATTCTCTGTTTGCAGAGTGGGACACAGACCGGTGATAGCAGTGAGCAGTTTTGGCTCAGGGGCCAACCCCTTGAACAAGTTCAGATGTTCAAGTATCTAGGAAGCATATGTTCAGCAGACATGTCAATGCAACCAGAGATTGCCTCAAGACTCAGTAGGGCAGGTGGGGCATACCATAAGCTGAGCAGATTGAAAGTTTGGAAAGATAAAAACATATCTGTCAAGATAAAAGTTATATTGTACAAAGTCATTGTTCAGTCAACATTGCTGTATGGTTGTGAAACATGGGCAGTCACCAATGAAGATATCAGAAAACTCGAGGTATTTCAAATGAGATGTTTGCGGAGGATATTGGGGATAAGCCTTTTAGAAAGGATACCAAATGCAGTTACACGAGCACAATGTGATATTCCAGAGGTTGCAAATTTGATTAGATACAGGCGGCTGAGGTATCTTGGACATGTGGCTAGGATGGGTGACACCAGACTGCCCTTACAATTCATGTTTGGTACCATATCGGGAACGGGGACCAGGGGCAGACCTATGAAGAGTTGGAATGATTATGTCAGGGATGATTTGGAAGCCATAGGATTGCCATATAACTGGCGGAGAAAATGCAAAAACCGAGATGAATGGAGGGCTGCCATAAAGGTGCTGCTAGACGTACCTAGTCCATAAGGACTGGAAAACGTGTAATAATAATGATGCGCAGCTGAACAGGGTGCTTCCGAGGTCATCCCCATGGTTGCAACCCCTCTGGAGCGCCTAAACCTGTGTTGCATCGAGGAGCAGCATGCTAGCGCTGTTGGAGGACCATCCTGCATGTACATGCTGAAAAGTCTGATGGAGGGCGAGATTGGCACAGACACCATCATTGCTCGTGACGCCAGTATACTAACAACGGCTCTGATGGGTCCTGTCGACTTCTGTAAAGGTACCTCTTCTGCTGCAGTAGGATCAACCTTTTCCGAGTCCCAGATCCCAGGTTTGTAAGTGCAGTCACTTGTGAGTCTACAGAGCATGAAACATAGTGGGAATGCTGCAGCTTTGGAAAGCGCCTCGCGGACATTTCATCAGCGGTACATGCGCACTCTCGGCGCAAGCTTCGCACTGAGCAAGGCCAGAGAACCAATCTACCCGTAAGGATCCCTTTTATGTTTGCTTCACACAGTGTTACAGCACTGATTGCTTCTGACAAGAGCCCTAGCTGGCTGTATTGTGCATCTGAGGAAATGTGCGCAGGAGTACCAATTCCCGCGAACTCCCCTGGAAACTTGAGTGCGACCCTTTCCACACAGTCCCCAGGCAAGTGTTTCACTGCCAGATTGTTATATCTTCATAATTTTTTATCTTTTAGGGTTTATTTTTAGGGTTTAGGGTTTAGGATAAAATATCTAGGTAACCCAAAACCCTAAAAATATGCCACGATCGAGGGTGTATTACTGTGTGCGCAGCTGATTTCAGCAAGAGAGCTTGTATGCCATTGCAGGCTGCAGAAATGATGACAAGTCCTTCACGCTGTTTACTCGAACTTCAAGTTTCCTGCACTCTTGCTTATTGTGTGGTCTGGCAGGTGGTTTGGATTCCCATGTGAGGCCTATGTCAACATGAAAGCAGAACAGATCGCTGCTCCGGGGCAGGTTCGGGGATTCACACAGGTCTTCAAGATCTTCGGCACACGAAAGGCAAGCCCTTCCAGCTTTAGGGTTTATTTAGGTTTTAACCCTAAAAATATATAACCCTAAACATAAAAATAAACCCTAAACCCTAAACATATAAAATACATATCACGCAGCAAGCACAGTTCCTCATGACATAGCAGATGGAGCCGCTTTGTTACTTTCACGTACCCATGCATGGTGGCAGTCGAGCCTAAACCCTAAACACTAACCCTAAACTTAAACACCCTAAACCCTAAATACAGGCGGTGCTTGACAGCAAAAGTGTAGAGACTGTCCGGCGTTGAAGTAGCTTGACTTGCAGGGCAGCAGCTGTCAGGCCAAAATCGGGAAATCTCTGCCCGTGACATGTGCGCGCATGTGCAGGCAGCTGCCTTGTACTGGGAGATGTCACAGCCAGATGTTGCTGCGGATCGCTCCGACTCCCCTTGGCACACCTTGGAGGCGAGCCCTCTGATTCCCCAGAAGTCCACCTACAAGCAATGCGCCATGTGGCAATATGGCAAAATGCCAATTTGTGTGCATGGGATTTGCAAGCAGTGCGGTCACAGTTTAGGCAAATTCTATATCTTCTCCACATCGTTAAGTTTTATTCCAGGGGGCTCTAAATACATCTTTAGAGATCCCTGTTCATTCATTTATTCAACTTGTATCTTCACTCATTTGAAGCATAGTTTGTGCCTGCCGTTCCAAAACGTGAGTCTACTTCGTCGTGACCCGAAAAATTATGCCGCAGTCCGACCAAGATCCATCGAGGAACAGAAAGAGCTTTGCGCAACTTGAGATAGAGCCTGATTTGGCGGGAGACTATATTGCATTCGAAGCAGGTGAAGAACCTGCACATTTCTGATTCTTTGCAAGATGGTGTCTTTCTGTGCTCTCGTGACCTGATTGGAATTACTGTTCATTCTGAACACTCAACCACGCTCACCCTATATGACAACATCAGACGGAAGTTTCTTGAACCAAATACGGAGTGTTAGATAGGGCTTATTGCAAAGAAGTAGGCAGAAGGTAGCAGCTCTGTGGTTAAATCTTTTGGGTGTCGCTGTGGCCTGACATCAATCAGCTGAAGGAGCCTACCATACACTGATTGAAGAGGGACTCGGCTCATTTTAGGGGCAGCATGCAAAGCATGACTAGGATATTCTTTCACGGACATCATATAATGTAAATTTACCTGCCAGGGCCGAGCGAGCCCTGGCTCTTGTGCACACATGGCACAATGTTTTTTTGCTATGATTCAGAAGCAGCAGAGAATAATTCTCAAACACTTTGCTCAATACCCCTTAACTAGGGGTTTTTTCTATAAAACCTAGAATCCACCATTGCATTCAGGAAGAAAAAATATTACTATTAAGGCCCCTAAACCCTAAACTTCAACCCTAGACCCTGAAACTGCGCTACCCTAACTTGAGTTTTTGAGAAATAATCTCCTGGTTCAGAAGCCAGGTGAGTCATGCTACGACCAAATGGTGATCTGTGACTCTGCGCAGGGGACATCGCTCAGATGTATTTCACAGCCGTGACGGACCATGTGTATGGGGCCTACCTGGTCACATTGGAGCCTTTCCCACGCTGGACGTCAAGTTATGCCGAACAGTCTCATTCGACAGCATGCGGGTTCTGGGCGCTCCTGTGCGGTATGCTTCATCAAGCGGCTGTGCAGGGTCTCTGTCTGCACTGCGCTTTCTGCGGCGAGATTGAGCGTCTGAAACCAGAGGAGAAGTGGCAGGTCATCAAGGTAAGCACTCCCTTTGCTTTGCCAGAAGTGTTGGTGAGCATGCACTTTTCCCAGCTCATGCCTATGAGATCAAAGATGCAAGTGTATTGTGTCCTGGTGAGCTTTATTATTCCAGGATTAAACACTCTCGAGAAATCAAGGTAGGCTTGCAGTGTGATCGCTAATTAATGCCAGTGCTCCACCTTGACAAAGCATGCAGAAGCACCAGCTGCAAAGGGATTACTCCTACATGGTTTGCGCATGCATTTCCACCTTGGCCTCTATGCATTTGTAAACATGGCTGTGGAATGTCAGGCAGTTGCTGCCAGCTATTTATCTTGAGCTGTAAGTGTCTGACAGGTGCATGCATGTGCGGGCAGGTGTGCAGGGGCTGCCACCTGGTGCGCTACTGCAGCCTGGAGTGCCAAGCGGCTGCATGGCCGCACCACAAGAGCGTGTGCAGAAAAGTGAAGCTACAGGGAGAACTTGTGCAACCTGTCCATCCGACTGCCGGCGACCTGTTGCAATGTCTTGCCAGTGTTGGTGTCTCTGGGCCGCCAAATTAGGAGCATGCCGCATGCACAAGTAGCCAAAAAGTAGCGTAGAGTGACGATTGTCGACTGAGAACAGTGTGTTGAACCCATTACCTGCCCAACAAATTGCTTTTAGGAATCGATATCTGAGAATGAACCTTCCGGAACTATTTTTACAGTCCATGGGCGCACCTCTTGTTGTACATTACATCTGTAGTTGCCAGGCTTTCTGTTGATTATATCTGTAATCTGAAGAGCAATACATAGTTAAGACATTGGTTGTTCCTGAACATAGTTTGTGAGACGGCTTCGCTGTGCAGTCCTGCTTTTCACCAAGTCTTGATGCCGAGCACTTCTCTTGCAATTCTAGCAACATTGCAGGCCGGTAAAGGAATGCAAAGGTATACACGGCGTTTCAATGTCATTTTGTAATTTACCACTACGTAAGCGAGGTGCACTGAGATACTTTGTGCTCGAAACCAGATTAAGAACTGTTCCCCTAAGTACAAGCGCCTGACAGAGGCAGTCGTACTTTAAGGCAGAAGTAACGCAACGCGCTGCTCCATCAAAGCATGGGAGACGCAAGCACATCAAGTGACCCAGCAGCACCACGGTTGGACCAGTCAAGCCGGCAGGAGTTCTTGTCTTTGAGGGGAAAGGATGCCAAATTCGAGTACGTTGATTTACTGACGTTCATGGTTAACAAATTTAAAGGACCTGAAGAAGTTGAACAGCAGGCGCTGATGTGGTGACCTGCTGCAGGGGTCCCACAGAGGAGGTTGAGCGCATCCTTCGGATACAGAAGAACTACTATGCTGTCCTCAAGGTGCATCTCTTCGTTCCAACATGCATAGGGTGCGAGATCCTTGAACGGATCCTCTTGACGGTTCCAGGCATATTGCAGGTGAAGAAGGACACCCCACCAAATGAGGTCCGGGCCAACTACATGAAGGCATCCAGGTGAACATGCCTGCTGATTGACCAGTGATAAAACCCTTCCCAGCTTCACTGTGCTTGCATGTTCACTCTTGATGCGTGCGCTGGATGCTCTCATGATTCTATGTTGGCAGAGGGATCCCTGACTGTCTGCAAAGCGGACCAGCCCATGCGATCTAAGCAGAATTCACCTCTGCAGTAAAGAGATGATTGGGGTGGATTCACAGGCTCGTCCACCCAGACAAGTGCTCACACCCACAGGCCAAGGACGCCTCAGCAGTGGTCAACCAGGCCTATGACACGCTGTCAAACTCGGTCAAGAAGACCCTTTATGACAGGTTCTGCAACCTCGGTGACCCACATCATATCGAGACTGTCATCCGCACCTGCAACACACGTGCATGAAGAACCATCTGGTGAAAATTGGAAGCTGAAAAGTTGCCAAATTAGTGCAGCTCTTGTCGGCAGGCCCTGTCCTTCTGGTGTTTGGCATCGTCTAATTTAAGCTGTCTGTTTCAAATAGACAGCCTTCTTGCGTATAAATCAGTGGAGAAAGGTTGCCACTTCAACCATTTCCTTCACACTTGTGGCCACTGCTCACCTCCCTGACATGCTGGAATGCATCTATGCAGAAACTGCAGACGACTGGTGGCATTGGGCACTGTAGGGCAAGCACAATGCAGTTCACAGCACACACTTTGTCTGCCATGGGGTTATTCTCCTGCAATGCATCCGATGGAGGGCAATGACACCATGCAACACTTGCCATGGAGTGACTTATTGTTCCGAATTTGGCAGGTATGTGGACGACGCGGGGGACCTGGATGCGCCCGATGGGGTGTCATATGCGGACTGGGAGGCGCAGCAGGCGGTGAATGTGCAGGTGCCAGCTTGGATGGAGGCCGTGCTGCGCATCCCCGGCGGCGGCATCTGTCTGCTCATCATCCTGCTTCCTGTCACCCTGGTGCGCGCCTGAAATCTTGATCATTCAGTCGGTGACACCTTTTCCAGCCACCTGCCGCTGATCAGATGTCTGACTCTGATCGTCAGATTTAGCACCCAGCATCACATCCAAACATCTAGAAAGGAAGTTGGAGACAGTTACAAGACCTCTTCCCGATCCGCCACATGGCGCGAACTCAGATGAGAAGTGCATATGTCCCGGTATTTTCACATCCCTGGCTGTGGCATCTGTCTGCTCATCATTCTTCTGCCTGTCACCCTGATACGCGCCCGGGATCCCTTCAGCGGTCGCCACATGGCACCCACTCAGATCAGCACCATCTTTTCAAATGGGAAGGTGGCAGTGTTTTATGGGCACAAAGGGTGTGGGTTCTCTTGCATCGTGCATCGAGTCAACTTGAGGTCTGTGTGGATGTGATGCTGCAGTTGTCCCAGTGCTGCCGTCCTCTTGCAGCCTGCGCAGGCATTGCTTTTCATCGTGGACTTGCAGAAGCTCATTGTCCCACTTTAATGAACCGAGTTTTTGCATGTCGAGTGAGTCTCACCTGTGAAAGGCAGACCAGAAGTACGGCGCGCCTCACTCCTTTTGCATCTGATAGAGAATTCGCAGGTTGCTGGCACCACACATAGTACTAGGCCTGAAGCGTTGTGCGTGCATGCAGGTGCTGGTGGTGCTGTGCCTGATACTGTTCATCCTCTGCCTGCCGGTGCGCCTCATCCTGGGGCTGTGCTGCGGCATCAAACTGCAGCCGCCGCAGAGGGAACGCGATGGAGACGAGGCCGAGCCTGATCAGGACACCGATCCAGTCATCATCAACATTCCCCCGGATGTTGTTGTGGACCGCCCGGCACAGTCCGAGGTGACTGCCACTGACTAATGCTTGACTCATTTGTGGCTTATATCAAGCTTGATCAGCATAGCTGTGCTCTGTTTTGGGGCAATGCATACCAACAAAACGGCGCGTTTGCACAGTGCGTTTACTGCATGCATCGATTACTGTTGGGAAAGAATATTATCCCATGCTGCATTTGAACGAGGCATGCCTCGTGCTGTGCTGAGACACCTGGAGGGTTGTCTGCCATACACGCTGTCTTCACCTTCTGCGATAAAATTGGTCAGAATGTGACTTATAGAGCAGCCAGAGATCAGAGAGGAATGAGGCCCTTTCACAAAGCATCTTCCAGCGCCTGCATTGAGTTCAGTGTTTGTCCCGAACTGTATCCAGGCGGCAAGCAGCGGTGACGCCAGCAAGAAGATTGCTGCAGCCACAGCTGAAAAGGGGCAGCAACCTGGCTCGACCCCCAAAGATGGGTCATATCACCCGCCGCCTCCCGTGTAAACAGGCACTCATTCCCACGAGCTCTTGGATGCTTGCTGAAGACTTCGCAGGGATTCTGCTTATACGATCTGCCCTAATTAGGCCTCCGCCTTGCTCGTCACATGCCATGGTGCAGCTCTGTTAGTAATATCATGTCCGTTCAATTCTGCCTTTTAGCTCTGGTTTGAGATGTTTAGAAGTTACTACTGAGGCTTATAGCTATTGCAAGTCGCTGCTGTGGGATCAGATACAAACTAGCATCTGTGTGCAGAGAGTGATGAGTTTGGTATTTCAACCAATGAATGATCTTGGTCCACATGCCATGCCCAGTGGGCCCACCGGGGACCTGTGCTGATTCTGGAGCTGTATATATACTGGAGCACAGGTAGTAACAGTTGTTATCCATGCTTAGGCTTGAGCACACTCGAACTGTTCTTTGATTTGTGCAGTAGTGGAACTTGTCAGTTACCATGGTCTGGAAGACTGCTCAATTGGGGATCGATCCAGATTTGTGTAGTTCTGTTTACATGCAGAGTTCGAATTGTGAACGCCATGTAATTGTTTGCAGACATCAGGCAACAAACCAAAACCTTGCTTGAGAAGTGGCTGGTAGGCTGGTGATGCATGTGATTTTCTGGGCTGATCATGGAAGAAGAAGAAGCTTGGGTCACCTTAAGGTGACACATCATATGCATTCCGGATGCATAGCTATGATTCATAGCCTATGAAGCTAGGGCTGTTTAGATGACCCACAACCACCCGCAGAATAAGTCAATCAGTCAATGCAGCAAAACAAGCCTGTATGAAACGAGCAACCTCAGTAAGGTCATCCTGCCACATAAAAGCCTGCCTAGTCATGAGATCAAGAGAGCTCATGAGGGAGCTGCCAGCAAGGTCCTCAAAACCCTGCATGCAAAAATATTTCCCCTCACCTAATCCAGGGTTTAGCCTCATCAGATTGCATCTGGCCAGCGTGAATTGTGCTGCACAATCATTCCGTGTTGCGTTTTGATGACAACGATGTCGCCTGTCCAGACAAGTAACGCGCTGCGGATGCGTGCAGGCGCAGCTTTGCACCTTCCGGTTTGTGTCCAACCGAGAAGACGCACTGCCTTGCGTACTGTGTTTGCGAGCGCCAATGGTTGTAAACGTGGCGGTCGTCTTTTCAACCGGCTCTCCTGCCGCCACCTCACTGGCGTCGGATCTGCATTGAGCATGATTGCTTTTGGGAAGGAAGCAGCTGCTGCGCAATCCCAGGCATTGCCCATCCCCTCCCTTTTGTTTGATAGAACAACATGGCGTGGCGTCTCAGAGTGTTCTATAACAGTCTCAAGGAACTGCATGCATGTATACTGGAATTAGTGAGTTGTCCTGCGACTTCGGAAGTTCGATTGTTGGGGGCATGGCAAAGCAGTGTGACTCTGGGTGCGAAGCAAGTCTTTTCCCCATTGCCAGCAAAGTGATTTGTGGCTGATCTACGATGTAGATATCGGTGAAGTATGACAACGTGGGGAGAATATCATGCAGACTTCGTCATCAGTGCGCAATGGGGACTTCGATAATGTCTTGATGCCTCCTGTGATATGGGTGCAGGCGTTTTCAATCGCCTCGATAGAGCTGGCATCATTGGGAGACCTGCAAATACCGGATCTGCTATCTCCAGACAGGATAGCTTTGGCAGCCATCGGCATCATCATGGGCATTTTGTACATCCAAAAGGTTGATTTCACGTTTATTCCAGTTTACATTGTTCTCTCGTCCAGTTGCTTGTGAACTTAGTGCAAACACCTGTGACCCGGAAGCATTGTTCAGGAGACTTAGAGTTGACAAGTAAAGCGCAGTCGGCAACTTCCCCACTGGCCTGTTGACTTGTAGCATTATCATCTTGTCGTGCAGGCACAGGAGGCAGGCGCAGCTAGTTTCCAGCTGGAAAAGGCGAGCAAGGCATCACAAGCGGCCAACAATGCTCTTCGGACAACAAAGGAAGGTGGGCCCCCGCATTCCACCAGGAGGGATGAAATGTAGCAGGAAAAGTGCATTGTGAGAGGAGGACACTCTGCAAATGGGAGCTGGCATTGTAGAGCTGCTGGGTCTCTGCACTTCCGAATGCATCCCCAAATGTCATTGTATGAGTTTCGAGGTGTAGGGTGGTGCCCGCCCTGATGACACACTCAGGCACAGATCTTAAGTATCACAGAGAAGGATGCTGTGGGCAACGGCGTACCCTAACACCCTGTATAATCTTTTTATTAATTATTATTAATGAAGTATGATCATGCTGCCGTGCAGAGAAGGAGGCGCTGCAGCAGGAGCTGGCATCGGCACAGCAGGAGCTGGCCTCAGCACAGCAGCAGGCGGCCGACGCGCGGAGCAGCGCGGCCGAGGCCTCGGAGAGCTATGCGCGCGCGGCCGAGAGCCTGGCCGACACCCAGAAGAGCGTGCAGCGGCTGACATCCACCCTGGAGGGCGTGTCCGATGCGCGCGAGCAGCTGGAAGCCGCCCTGGAAGCTGCTAAGGTGCTGTTTTTACTGCCACAATATTCTGCCTCGGCTAATCTTAGGTGTGCGCATTGATGTGAAGGTTTACCTCTGTCTTCATCCTTACACTAAGGCCTCCACCTGTGCTCGAGGCACCATATATGCTAGCCCTCTGATAGGGATAGCACAGCTCATGATTGGCTCGCAAACACCTGTGCTAGCATGCCTCCTCCTGTCTCTCTCTCCCGTGCGCTTGACATCGTGGTGTCATGTAGCTAGGAGTGAAACAAGCATGACGTCTTGGCCTTCATAAGCCCGATGTGTGTTGCTTGCTCCAGGTGCGAGAGCATGAGGTGACTGAGCAGCTGACCAGCACGGCGGCCAGCGTGGTGGCGCTCAAAGCTCAGGCAGCCGCTGCAACCGAGGAGGCCGACACGCTGCGGAAGGATCTGCAGTTGTTGAAGCAGGAGTACCGCGTGAATGCCCTCAATCTGGAAGACAAGGTGGGTTTCTTGTTGCAAAGGATCATATTTGATGAACAGCTTGAGAGTATGTGTCACTTGTTAGTTTTCTGGGGTTGCTTTACCCGGAGTTGAAGGTGGGTTGTTGCAATGGATCAGATCAAAAACATCTCAGGAGTTCCTGTCACTTGTTAATTTTCTGGGGTTGCTTTACCCGGGGTCAGGCCTGAGATGGCTTCTCCAAGCATGCCATTCTTTCAGTTTTAAGTAGTTGCGATTTTGGATGAGATCCTAACAAAGGCAGCAGAGACAGCTGGATGTATTCTGGGAACACACCCATCCGTGTCGATCAGCAGGCTCAGCTGTGTCGGTGCTTTGGCAGCTCTTTTTTAATAATGGGATGGCTATGAATACATAAAGAGAGGGTGTTTGATTGGTAGAATGGCTGTGTCTGCAGATTGATACGCTCACAGAGCAGGGCAGGGCAAAGGACAGGCAGCTGGCCAGCGCGCAGGAAGCTACCACGCAGCTGCGCGCGCAGCTGTCAGAGCAGGCCGAGAAGCTGGCGCAGACGCAGAAGTTCCTGCGGACCTCCCAGGTGGGCTCCAATAACCTCTTCAGCACCAGGGTATCCTATTTCTTGATCCTATTTACGCTGCAAGCATCCCTGCCTGTTTAGACTGCTCAACACTGTCATCTGAAATCAAGGAACTCCTAGTCTGTTGCTGAAGAGCAGGATACCATGTCTGTTCATATTGGCATGTTCCCAAAACTGCTATTGATCTTCTAGATTCCTAGGAAGCCCGTGTGGACTTCAATTAATGCCTGTATGGTATCTGCCATGCTCCCAACAGGAGTGCTCAATTGTCTGTTGCGGGTCAGGCGGAGGCCGCAGATCTGCTGGTCGAGCTGAAAGCGGCGGAGGAGGCACAGGAAGCACTGCAGGAGGCGAAAACTGCCTTGGAAGCTGCGCTGCAGGAGGCAAAAGAGCGCAGCAAGGCAGCTGCCACGCAGCTGGCATCCCAGCAGGAAGCTGCCGCCACTCTGGAGAAGGCACGAGCAGCCGCTGTGCAGGTACGCCTAAATCTGTCTTAATGTACCCTTACTATACCCTTTCCAACCCTAAATCTAGGCATAAGACACCCTGTATTTAGAGCCCCCTGAGATAGAGGACAAAATGGTGTGCGAGCGCCAGAAAGAGGAAGGGCTGCCTCAGCACGACAGTGTCTGCGCGACTAGAGATAAAACAGATCCTACCGGCCCAGGAGCACAACAGATCGTGGTAGTGAGCAGCAGATGAGTCCCTAGCGCTCTGCCGGCCGATTGTCAAAAAGCTACAATGCACGGCTTCTTGCTGCTCACTCTAAATGCGGGACAAGGGCAAATGAAAGCAACCCTCAACCCTCAACCCTAAATAAATAAACAAATAAATAAATATAAATGTAAGCCCAGTTCTGTGCCGGCTGATCATCAAAACAGGCTACAATGCAGGGCTTTCAGCGCTCGTCAAAGATTTGGTACACAGTCTTGATGTTCATCTGCGATGATGAATAGAACTGCATTTGTTGCTCTCTCGCAGTGTGATATATCGCCACGCCCACGTAATGTATTGCATCAACGATAGTAACTCAAGGAATCGCACCATCAAGAATCTGTTTCCATCCTTTGCGTTGTGCTAGCATGATTTGTGGCTAGCAGACATGGCACTCTAAAAATGAGTGCACCCACATTGGACACCCACCCACTCTCTGCGCGAAATATGGGTTGACGGTGTTTGCATGTGTCTCCAGGATGCTCGGGAAATGCTGGCTGAGCTCCGGGAGCTCAAGTTTGCACTGGAGGAGTCCAACGAGGCCGCCGCAAGCCTGCAGTCGGAGCTTGCAGCTGCCAAGGTGAAGCACACTTTGCCCCATGCTCAAGTATTTTCTGTAGTGAGACTTGGTTGGAGAAAGTTAAGTAGGTTGCCAAGAAGTGTGAAGTGGGGGAACACAAAACAGCATTCTCCCCTGCTCCTGCTTGTAAACGAGCCTCTTTCAGCAGTGGGGCCTCGAAAAAATTGGCCAATACTCAGATAAGTTGCAGTTTTGACATGAGCACGCGTCTGCAACGCATGCTGAAGGACACAGCTCTATTGTGTCTGAAGCCGAAGCGCTTTCCTTCACAATGGTTCTGACCTGAACTGCAGGAGGAGGCTGCATCACTGGCTGCACAGCTGGAGAGTAGCAAGCAGGAACTTGACCAGCTCAACGCAGAATCCAGGGAAGTCACCGAGCATCTCCAGTCGGAGCTTGCAACAGCCCAGGTGAGACTTTCATCCATCGATCAGCGCTCTTGTGTCCACTCTTGTTTATGACAGACAGAATAATCACGCAGAGGTGCAGTGTCTTCTGACAAAGTCGTAGAGGCTGCAGGACAACGCCACTGCTTCATTTGTCAAGATCACTTGGCACTTTTACCGACGCCACAACATGTTGATCCCCTTTGTCGATAGACTTGTGTAGCGCTGATTTTGTAGTTGTGTAAGTAATCGTCAACGTCAATCCGCGTAAGAGGAGTTCCGGAACAAGTTTCTCCGGAACAAGGGAACGCAATAGCGCGGCCACTCCGTACAAGGTTATCTACAGACGACTTTTGAGCAAGTGCGCAATTGGCCACTATAGAGGTAACTTTCAAAGATGCCGAAGAGGAAGAGAGGTAACAATCTGCACGACCGGAAGCACCTGAAGACGAAACGGGAAGAGCGGATAACAAGATCGAACGAATGTTTGGGCCCAAAAGCTCTTGCGGCCAAAAAGAAACGGGAAGAACGGGTATGAGCAGCTATTCAGAACGCTTTGTCAAGCTCTGAGACCAACTCAATATGCAACAGCACCTTGATGGCGGAGACCAGTAGTGACTAGTAATTGGGGTTTCGCACCCATCTGGACACCCTGATGTCCTGCACTCCGGCAGTGTGCTCTGCGGTGTGCATGAGGAAACAGAAAAGCATGCCGGGAAACAAAAGGGGGAACACTCTTGATGGGCTGTGCTTAGAGCGGGTCCTTGAACTCGTGCAATATCTGTCTGCAGGAGTACGCGCATCGCTTGCGGAGAAAGGGATATCTTGATGGGCTATGCTTAGAGTGGGGTGCCTGAAACCTGCGCCCTGCTGTCTGCAGGAGCATGCGGCATCGCTGGCAGCTGAGCTGGCGAGCAGCAAAAAGGAGCAGGAGCGGCTACGGGCCGAGGCGGCGGCAGCAGTGCAGGACGCGCGCGAGGCGCTTGGCCGCGAGACTGATATCCAGGAACAGCTGCAGCGTGCCGACCAGGTCAACAACAGCATTTTTTAGGTTCCAGTGGATTGGTCATACTGGGCATTAGCAATACCTATCTGAACAAGATTAGATGGCTATTTTCAGACAGGGTTGGCTGCTACAAACTGTGTTCACTGGGCGGATAGCATCAGGTTGAACGACAGCTTTTGCATGTTGCTGCGGCAGTCACAAAGGGAATATCTCACGTTTACTCTTCTGGTATTTCACCGCAGATGATTGAAGACTTGCAGGCAAAGTTGGAGCGGGCAGAGAAGGGTGCCCTGATTGCGCAGTCCCAGGCTCAGCAACTCTCCGAGGCCGAGCACAAGGTGCGCTCTGCCCCAGTCTCATACTTATGGCTCGATGAGAAACATCGTGCAGGTGCTGATGCGGTGCAATGAGCTGTAGGGCATGCATGCCCCGAACTCCTCCGCATTACTCCGGATCCTACAAGCATGTTCAGAGTGTGAATCCTCTTCAGGAGGTGATACTAGTGAACGAGCTGGGGATGAAATGCAGGATTCCTTCCTATTTAGCCGTTATCGGATGTCACATTTATTGCTTGGGCAATGAGCTGTCAGTCATGCATGCGATTAGCTTTGCCACAACCCTTTAAAGCCTCTAAATTTTACAGGTGGTGTTGCTGGAGGACGAGCTGGAGAAAACGCGGTCGGCGGCCAAGGGCGACATCCGCCGCCTCTCTGTGGAGCTGCAGGGCCTCCGCGATGAGCAGTCCCAGCTCGCACAGCAGGCCTCCCGCATGAGTGTGCGCTGCCTTCCTCTAGTTGCTTGTGAAAACGAGTGGACTACCTTCTAACTAGGTGTATAACCTGAACAACCACACAATCGAAGAGTCACCTGCTGTACTGTGGAAACACAGTGGCACTCCCAAACTGGCAGGACATACTCAAAAGTGCTGCAAACAAAGCTTGTGTTTGTGAAGCAGCTCTGTGGAGAGTGCTGAATTTTGCCCAGTCATTGCTATGGCATTTTGTGAACTGTTGGGTTGTGTGCAAGCACGCTCGAGGGGTCTCCTAGAAGGAATTTACAGGATGGGAATTTCCGTGAAAAAGATACCTGTAACCACTTTTCCCATGATTCAGGAAGAGCCTTTTCCCTAGTACATTGTTTCATTGTGTTTATTTTCCCTTTTTGAAGGATTACGCAACATGTGCCACAGGAAAACATGGCAGCGGCGCAATCATCAGAGCTGCAGGAGGCACAGGCAGAGATCAGCCGCCTCAATGCGCAGCTTGCATCGGCTAAGGCAGCAGTCGCCAATGGCGGCGCAGCTCAGAAGAAGGTGTGATCCTTCCCATACGCAGATTCATACGGTTGAAGGGCAGATTGCTTGTCCGTTTCTGGCGAGCTTCCTCTTCACTGACGGGGACATGATCAGGGTAGAGTGTGCTTTGCCTCTTCACATGTTCTGAGCAGAGCTGGTCATCAGACACTTGATGCATCGAGAGGGCTGATGTCTTGTCTGCAGGGGCGTGTCAGCAGCGGCAGGGCCGGCAGCGCTTCAGATGGAGCGCCGGTTGATCAGGTGATCACCTCACAAGGTGGGGAACATATTGTCAGCAAAACGCGTGTCCACAATTCTTATTTCTTCCATGCTGACTTCCAAAACAACAAGCGTTCTACTCGAACGGGTCCGATGCCCTCTATCACAGTTGAAGCACGCAGCAACAGAGAGGAAATGTTGGCAGGAGCAATTAAGACCCGCATCACATGCCGACTTTCCAGTCACATACAAACCCTAAACCCTAAAAGACCCTTGAAATATAAAAATACGAGAGGGGAGGTGAATGGGGAGTCACTGGCAGCGGCGGCAATGGTCTCGGCGGCCAACAGACAGGCAATACAGGTCATAGAAACCCTTGAACCTAAATTAATCCCCAGAAACTATAAACTAAGCGGGCAGACTCGGTGCATCAGGGGAGGTAAACGGGGAGTCGTTAGCGGCAGCGGCGATGGTTTCGGCGGCCAACAGACGAGCGATAGAGGTTCGCGCGGAAGCCGCGATGCTCGTTGAGGCCGTCGAGGACCGCGCCGCTTCGGTGCGCCTCCCCTTTTAATCCTAGGGTTCAGGGGGTCTATCTCAATACCCTACAGTGCACCATCATGTCCTGAACATGTGAACATGTGCTGTTTTGCTCCATGATCCTGTCAAGGACCGCGCCGCTTCGGTGCGCATCCCCCATTTCATGGCATTTTGTTCTGTGTAACGACCCTTTTCTGCTCTCAGAGCAGGCTGCCAAGGCATCCACCCAAAGCTCTTGATGGCTGAATAATTAATTGCTTTAAATCTTTTATTTTTGGCCTTCTATCTGGGTTCTAAAGAGGAACTTTCAAGCATCCCTGGACAAGGGGTTCATCTCAAGACCCCAGTGTGAAACATGCGCTGTTTAGCGCCCCCATTTCTGTGCGTCTTAGCTTTGGAGGGGTTGCCAATTTTGCTGTGTAAGTGTGGGTGGGCATGAAAGTTGCCTTGAATTTATTTGCTAACACTCCTGGTTTGTAGATTGTGCAGGAGGCTCAGGAGCAGGCTGCTATGCATGCGGCTGAAGTGGAGCGATTGAGGGAAGAACTTGCGCGCAGCGGCTCGGACCAGTGATAGTGATCTGTGCATAATTTGTAGTCGTTTGAGAGCTGTTGCAAGGCCGTAAAATTGTCGCAAAGAGATGCCTTAAAATGTGAGGTCCCCTGTTGAGATGTGCCTTGAAGGAGTGGGGCAAATTGAAGGTTTTTGGAATTAAGACCCAGTGTGAGTAGGAGTCTTAATTTTTGGCACTCGTGTGAAGTGCCTGCCTCTGAGAGTGCTCATGTTCTGCCTATCTCAAGAAAAGCCGAGGAAATCAATAAGAAGCACAAGCAGAACTTGTGATAAAGGATGCTAAACCTACTTTTTGTGTACTACATCTATATGTATGTGTGCATTGTACACCTGCAAAAGCAGTGGAAAGGGAACTAAGAGGGGTTTGGCGCGCTTCAGCATGACATGTAACATGAGATATCATATGGTGCTCTCTGTATGTTCAGAACGCGGTAGATGTCCAATGTTTGCAGCATTTCATACAGGATTATTATTATTACTATTATATATTTCATTGCCTATGTGCCAGGAGGTGGGAGTTCGAAACTCAGCGCCCCCGGGAGTGCTTTTTCGGATTTTCGGGTTCAAGTAGGTACTCGCCACAGGCGAGGTGAATGCGCCGATGCACTGGCCCCGTGTCGTGCCTACCTTTGGAGGTAGTTGAGACGCCTAATGGCCTTTACGAGGGGGTGAGGCTTACCTCTCCAACGCACCTAGCCATCCGGCTGGAAACGCGTCTTTCATTCATTCATTCATTCATATTTCATTGCTCAGCCTGCTTTTCTACACAATTCACACTTGCTCCTGTGGACGCCTCATTATGAGAGTCTCAGTCGAGCTGCTGGCAGGTTGTCCAGGCTCCACAGGTGCAGCACATGAATTCCGTGCATTTGCCGGGGAGATGCTCGTTTGACATCTCCCTGGCAAGATGAGATGACATCATCTTGATAGCATTCATTTATATTTGCACGCATTTTGGCCGCTTGCTCTTTGCCTTGGCTGGCTTGGCAGCGTCCCCACACTCGGATGGGGCAGCCTCGCCTCTTGCACGCTTCTGCAGGACAGCATAGTAGAGCAGCCAATCACCGATCAGCACATCATCTGCTTTGCTGAGGTCAATCTATGTACCCACTGGGCAACGTGCAATGCCACGTAAAATGCCTTGGCTGAAGGCAACGTGTTTGAGTGCATGTGCAGGACCCACCTTGCCGCGCTTGTTGCCAGACTTCTTCGTCATGGTTTGCAGCTGAGCAGCCTGATTCGCCTGAGCCTCGTTGGCCACACGCGCCTACAGCAGGCAATTACGACCATATGGATGCATCTCATGCACTTGGTGAACGTAGAACTGGGTCGCATACAACAGGCAGACCAGTCAATTGTAAATGCAATGCCAAGGTCGCACTGTGCAAACGAGGGTGCATGGTGAATTTTCACCTCACCTCTTTGTGCTGGCGTCTCTGGGCGTTCTTAGCGGCCTTGGCCTGCATAGCCAGCACCACCGAAACTTCAATACGCTGGGCAGCCTCCCAGCAGCATCAAGCATTGCCAAGGCGCTCTCGTGCTCTAGACCAAAAGGAAGCCGCATATGCAATTGCTGCCAGTGGGCATGTCAACAGCAGGATGTGGACGCACCCACCTTCGTGCCGGTGGGAACAGGCACATCTGTGAGCGACTGCAGATAAACCGCTTTGGCCACTGGGCAGCAAACAAGGACCGTCAGCGACAGAGTGCAGCCATGCTTCAGCCAGTACGAGCACACAACGAGGTAAGCATTGATGTTTCTCATGCACCTAGGGGCTTGTCAGACCATGTGAACACGCATCGGCACACCTGTTGCCCCATGAGGGACTGGCCACCAGTGCCAGAGGTCAGACTCCTCTTCAATGTCTTGAAGCGGGGCAGCCGCCTGCGTGTCCTGGGCAACTGCTGGACTGCCGCCTTGCAGTGGCCTGGCTGATGCTGCATCCGACTTGTCCGTGCCACCAGTGCCAGGAGCTTCAGGCGTGGCTGGTGTGTGATGCAGTCCGCCCGGCATCCGCCCCCAGCGATTGCTGAGCAACACAATGGTGAAGAATATCGGGGTCGGCAGCTGCTGCTTGGACACGACCACGTTCCTCAGCGCGTTTTGGACAAAACGCCACGCACGCCCCCGAAGGCTGCTAGCCTGCAGAACAACACAGAAGAACTCACAACACACATCAAATGGTGCCTGGATGGCAGGACATGTCCCAAAAGCAAGCTCATATTGGATATGGGAGCATAATCAGCAAGGATGAGGCGGTCTGACCGCTAGCACATGTAAACAGCGACATGGCGGGGATCGGCAAGCGCACCTCGTCGAATGCATAAATTTGCGTGCTGCCGATGTTGTTGGTGCGCGGCAAGTGCTTGTGCACAAAGCGCGCCACATGCTCGGGCTGCACGATGGCCAGCAGCTCATCCGGCAGCAGATGCACCAGCGAGGCGAGCCCTGAAACGTCTGGATGATTGATGGCGCGCGCCACGCACATGAGCATCAGCAGCGCTAGAAGAGTGCCAGGCCGCCCACCCACCGACTGCATGAGCTCGTTGCATTGAAACTCGTTGGCGACATCGTCGTACAAATCCTGCGGCAATGATGCACAGCAAGCCGCTTTGGTTGGGCTATTTAGGAGGGTGAACGGGTATTGTAACGCTACGCTCTGTGCTACACATGGGTAGGGCTTCGACCCCACCCATGGCCAAACATGCTTCGCAAGCTGGTCCAGGCTTGACACAGGCATGAATGCCAGTCGTTGCAGGGTGGAGATGCAAGCACACACACCAGCTTGAACACGAACGGGATGGGCGCTCCCATCGAGCTCTCGAGCGACTGGCGGAAGCCGGGGCTGTTTTTGAGCCAGTTGGGATCGGCCTTGAGCTGCTGGACGATGCACTGCCCCAGCTTGCATAGCAGGGTGGTCTTCCCGACGCCCGGCGGCCCAAGGAAGAGCTGCAGGTGGGGGGCCCGGCAGTACCTGCAGGCGCAGGCAGCATGTGCTAGAATACAGGCTCCTATGCATGAGGACTGGCAGCAGGCCAGGTCCAAGGTGTGGGGCACAATATCAAGCGGGAAAGCATGCACTGTTGGTGCATATCACACAAACGTGCCAGTGTTACTCACACGGCACTGAAGTTGTCTGGATGGGGGAGCGACTCGATGTCAGCGCCAGTGTTCTCCGTGCAGTGGTACATGTGCAGCTTGCGTAGATCGTCCACAAAAGCGCGCACCTCGCGCTCGCGCTGGAGAAACGGGAAGCTGGAAGGGGCCGCTTGCGCTCGGCTGAGCACACGCACACATTGCTTGGCGTGCTGGACAAGCATGCAAGAAGAAAAGCACGGAGAACAGGACACAAGCTCGCATGTACACGTGCACATGATATCGTCTGACAGACCGACTCCAGTACTAGGCGAAACGCGGAAGGGTGCAATTCAGCCCCTCCTGACAGACAGACAGACACTTCACTGCACTTGACAAAACCTACCTCCGTTGAAGCTGCAGCTCCACAGATGTGTGAAACGTTGCATAAAGCAAACGATCAGCCTCCTCCCAGCGAGAACCCTGTTCCCGGAATGCCTTTGCTGCTAGGCCCTGTATCTTCATTGCCCTACTTGCAGCTACGCGTCCAAACAAGTATTGAAGGCTACAAAAACCAGCTGTTGCTGCTGCCAGTAGAAGCTGCTATATGCTGACCGTGAGCACGTGGGCTGTTATGGCCACACTGACATTCCTACACGCATTGCTTAGGCGAGGAGCACAGCTTGTACGTGTTCACCTGCCATAACTCCAGGCGTGAAGAAATACAAGCCAGCAGCAAGCTCTGGCTCGTCTCCAGCAACGTCAACGCCGTCCTCCCCTGTGAGTGTTCCTTGCTGGCCTGCTTTTGTAATGACAGTCTTCAAAACCGCTGCTGCCGACCGGTCCTTCTCAAAGACAGCCAGCTGACGGCTGGAACCAGCTAATCTGACCACAATATGTTTTTGAGGGTTGCCGGCCATCCGTGGTATTGACGAAGGCGTCCTTTAAGAGACAATGTTTCTCACAACCGTAGGAAGCTGACGATAGGTTGTGGTGTGTGTTTGCAGCTGGTAGTTTGGCCTTAAGGAAGCTGCCTGCGCTCTACAAGTTGTATTCAGCACCCCCTGGCCGAACGAAACAGGGGGCTCTAAATACACCCATACGGGTTTATTGATCTCAAGAGCCCCCTGGCCGAAAGTCACAAGGGGTCGATAACCTCATGGCCTCATGCTCTCACCGAGTCAGAGTCACTCCCCAGTGTTTGACTTCCTCCACTTGGAACAGGTTTTCAGAGAGGAGGATTTGTCTTTGTTAGTGCGAGGATGTAGGCTCTGCATCCCTTGATCTTCTGCACTGAGTTCAGGGAAGCGTGTGCACATGCATGTCTATGTCCCATGCTTGGGTGATCACGAAGTGTGTGCATCATACCTGCAGTCTTCAGCACAGGCTGGCGCTAGGGTATCCTTGCATGCATGGTGCATACCAGAGACAGAAGGCCACATTGTATGTGCACACCAGACAAAGGGTGCATTAAAAAGTAGCTTCTCTTTCTTTAATCTGGTGCACGACAATATTTTGCTTGCAAAAGCAATATTTTCGTCTCGCCAGGTCAGGTCGGTTGTCCTGCAGGAGTGTTGTACGTGGCGTAAGTAGCTATCTCTGATCGATTCTCCTCTCAAGTTTTGTCGTGGTCCACAACACCGGGTCTTCGAACCGCTACCAGCGCTGCAGAGTTGTGTGATGGTTGTACAGTTGCTGTCACGCGCCACACATTCTCAGAGACTCTGTAGTACAACTGTTACAGAAGATGGCCAGTACAACACACATTTGGCCAAGACGTGTTTTGAAGACATGGCCATTGTGGCTGACAACTAACAGATCACCTTTGACGGCCTTTGATGACGCAGAGAGACACACTGCGCTCTGGACTACTTGAAGGGGAACATGCATCACTCACACAACACGATGACCACATCTCAATGTTTAAGAAAGCCCACTCAGCTCTTTTGTAAATTGCAGTAAAGAAATGCCAGTGGGAGCCGCTAGCGCCACAGCATGAGGTGCACGTTGCCTGGGCTCACTTTGCTACAGGAACATGTCACCAATCATGCATTGTGCTGGCTCAGAGAAGTCTGCCCGTTTCACCCAGAGCAAAGCTCAGCACCCTTCCACGCCACTCTGCTAAGGCGCCAAGCACGCAGTCAGCCTCGCACGCGCGCTCAATGCGCGGCCGGAGCCGATTCATGGTCATCAGCCGAGGCAGAGCCCAGCTTCTCCACAATCACTTTCAAGAATGTCCCCATTCGGTAGCATCAACTCTACAATGACCAATGCTATCCCTTGCCGCTGCAGCAGGAGTGTGCTGGTTAACAGCACACACAGTCAGCTCAATGCGTGGCCGGCGCCAATTAATGTTCATCGGCCGCGGCGGGGCAGAGGCGGCCCACGCGCTGACCACGGCCTTGGAGGCGATGAGCTTGTGAAGTCGATTGGGAGCCCAGCTATTCCACTGTCAATATACCAAATGTCCCCAGTCGGTGGCATCAAGCCACCCTTTTCGCTAAATCACTCAGGGATTCCCTCCAGCCGAAACGGCCCAGTCGCGCTCAGTGCGCGGCCGGCGCCAATTCATTGTCGTCAGCCGACGCGGGCGCTGAGGCAGCCGCTTCGAGGCCCAGCTACTCCACAGTCAAATTCATGCATGTCCCCAGTCGGTGGCAACAAGTCAATTCTTGTTACTGCAGCAGTCATGCGCTGGCCCTCCAACTGGCACTACATGCTCATCTCAATGCGCGGCCGGCGCCAATTCATGGTCGTCGGTCGAGGCCGGTGCGGCGGAGGCGGCCGCTGCGCGCTCGCTAGCGGCAATGGACGCGATGAGCTTGTGAAGTTGAGCTACTCCCAGTCAACATTACTCCCAGTCAACATTACATCTGTCCCCAGTCGGTAGCATCGAGCCAGCCCCTGTCGCTGCAGCAATCATGCGCTGGCCCTCCAAACAGCACACGACTAGTGCGCGGCCGGGGCCAATTCGTGGTCGTCGGCTGAGGCCGGGGCGGCGGACGCGGCCGCGGCGCGCTCGCTAGCGGCCATGAATGCGATGAGCTTGTTGAGCGCGGACACGTACGCGCGCGCGCTCGCCACCACAATGTCCTCGTTTGCCCCGCTGCCCGAGAACGACCGCTGTGTGGAGCCGCCCTGGGCAGCACAGCACTCGTTACATTTTTACTCTCTTGGGTTGAGGGTTCTAGAATGAAATCCCAAAATCCTGGAATACAAATCCTGAGAGAAAGTTTCACAACCTCTGAAGATCTGCATAGCAAATTTGCTAACGATCACAGATGCATTGCCAAACATGTGCAGCAGTGAAGCCAATATTCACCCACAGCGCAACCAGGGCTCCGGCAACTGCGCATCCTTGATGCTCACATGTGCAGGCCAGTGGTAAGGGGAATCAGCCAGGACAAATCTCATGTGATGCTGGGTGCCGACTCTGACGATCAGAGTCAGACACTTGAGCAGTCCAAGGTGGATGGTAAAGGTGCAACCGACTGACTGACTAACTTATCACGGTGTCTGCTCAGAGTTCTGGTGGGCACCTGGGAGTGCATGACGTAGCCCTGGTCGGCGTGGCCGCCCACGGGGCGAATGGAGACTCGCGTCGACGCGAGCGCCTCGATTCCCTCCGTCACGCTAGTCATCGTGTACTCGCTCAGCTGCACCTGCGCGCACATGCCCGCACATGTCAATGCAAGAGCTTCAATATCACGGCCGTCATCGTGTATTAGCTCATCTGCACCTGCGCGCAAGTGCCCGCACATACCGCGTCACCAACGCTGCAACACACTCCCCATGCATGCTCAGGTGCTCAAGGACTATCAGCATTGACAGACTAAGGTCACCGTATGATGCACCCTCTTAACTATGTGCAAGAAAACACCACGGCACTGAATCAAACAAAATCACTGTTCTGAGAACCCATCGCCAGTCCTCTCCGCAGCCAGCGGTAGGTGCGTTGAATGGCACCTACCGCACAGCTGGGAAAGAACCGGTTATTGGCACACAGAACAATGACTCCGCGTCTTGAGACTATATACCATTGCACCCTTGAACTTTTGACTCAATTCTCCGATGCTTGTGGTTTTCCATGCCGCCCAGCGCCATCGCTGGGTGGTGCTGAAAACGTAGGGGGCTACTTCTGATCTCGATTCTTTTTCCCGGGGGCTTATGGTGTAGGGTTCAGGGTCCATAACATGAGTTGAGGGGGAATAAAGCGCGCCTGGACGCGGACAAAGGCGTCAACAGGGCCGGCATCCTGAACTCAATCTAGGATTCAGGGTCTATAACATAGGGTTCACAGGGGGCAAACAAAGCGCGCCTGGACACGGACGAGGGCATCGATGGCTTTGTAGGCGGCGTCAACGGGGCCGGTGCCCATGCCCGTGGCGGTGCGCGCGATGCCATCCGGGCCGCGCATGCGCACTGTCGCAGTTGGCAGGCCCATCGTCCCGCACACCACCTGCGCATCCACGATACCTGATCTGCATCTCTTGATCTCATGCGCACGAAGACAAGGATCTCTGAACCCTACACTCTAAATTACAAACATAACCCTAAAAAAATAACCTGAATCCCCCTAGAGTATATATATACACTCTTTTACGTATGTATGATATGATGCGTCTTATTTGTTAGGGAGAGGTTGAGTGGTCATCAAACCCCATAAATCCTAGCCCTAGAAAGGGGTGAAAGCAGCTTTTCTCCCCCGGCACATGTGCCTGCTGATCCAAACAGCAAAACCACTATTGTTCGGTTTACGTGCCAACAGTGATAGCCACTGTTGCGATTGGGCTACAAAAGGGAGCAGGAAACCTCTTGCCATCTTTGCGGTGCACAATCTACTCTCTAGCCATCTTGGCAAGAAGGTCCTGGATACGCAATGTGCTCTCCTTTTGGGTTGTTCTAACACCAGAAAATTTTAAAAGAGGAAGCGGCACCTGGAGGCCCAGCAGTTCCCACAGCTTCTCAGGCTGGTGCACCTCATCGCTGACCAGCGCCAGCACATCCTCATCCGTCACATTCTTCTTCTTGTCCGCCAGGCTCTGCACACCAACAAGCCACACTCGCTCAAGTTCCTGTACTGAGGCAAAGGCAGTAAGACCTTGTGAACTTCCTCAAAATATCACAAGTAGCATGCCTTGCGCCTTTGTCCTTGCAAGAGAGCACGTGCTAGCAAACCACTCGACATGTGTTGTCACAACGCGGGCAACCGATAACTATCCCTCTGTATCCGTGCTGCAGGCAGGAGAACTTAGGGTTCGGAGAATTGACCCTTAACCCTTTAACCCTACACAAAAACCCTGAAAACCCTAAGTAAATACAGCGCACCTTGAAGCGCTTGAAGACATCGTCCAGCTGGTCCTGAGCCAGGTCAAAGCCCAGCGTCTGCAGCTTTGTGCGCAGCGCATTGCGGCCGCTGTGCTTGCCTGCACACACAGATATTATTGTGTTATAATTACATTTTAGTGACCCTTGGAAATCACCTGAGGCTCATTGATCTCATGTAAGTTCTGCTCTGGATGTTCCGGAGCCGATGGAGACACGGAACAATCTCAAGACATGCAGTTCCCTGCAGTCTCATGCATCCCCATGAAAGAGAAAATATGTTGTCTAACGTCTAATGCAATGCTGCAAGAATACACCTAGCCTTGTTTTTTTATGGGCAAGCATGTTGCAAGAACAGACAACACCGAATCTGTGCCCTTGACGCCCAAAAGTGCACTTCCTTATGTGCACGCACAAAAAATCTGATGAACTTCACCGACAGGGTCTGATCTGGCTCACCCATGACAATGCCGGCTTCATCCTGGCGCACAAGGCCGATCTCTTCGGGGGTGATGATCTCGTACGTCTCCTTGCTCTTCAGCATGCCGTCCTGGTGGATGCCGCTCTCGTGCGCGAATGCATTCGCGCCCACGATCGCCTGCGTTCCTCAACCGCAGCGCCGTTTTGTCTGGTCAAATTGGCTTTTGGACACAGCAATGTCATTTGCTGCATGGAAACCTTTCTACTAGACCATCCCTGAAGCATTCACTTCAGTGGGGTGTCCTGAAGAGAAGCTGCTGAGCAGCATGCACAAGGATGAGATTTGCTGAGAAGTCCAGGATCGCTTTATCTTGGGGTATCCCTCAATGCAAGGGAGGATCTGGAAGCCTTAGGAATGTCATGTGATTGATGGAGAGAATGCAAAAGTTGTAGAGAATGCAGGAATGCCATGAAGGTGCTGCTAGATATACCTAGTCCATAAGGACTGGATAACATGCAAACATACTAAGAAGAAGAAGCGACTACATCTATTCCAGCCGTCCAGGGCTGATCAGATGTCCGATTATTCCCCACAATAACCACAATCCCTCAACGCAGGACCTGTCACCTTGTGGGGCTGGACCATCATGCCGCTGTAATCGCTGACCATCTTGCTGGTGGTTACTATGTGCACCGGCCGGATGCCTGTCCGCAGGCCGCCCATCTGCTGCACCCTGTTCAGCATCCCAGTACTTTTGTTTGTTTACCAGGTTAAGTTGCACAGCCGAAAACATTTTGTTGGGTAGCAGATGCATGGCATGCAAGCCTTAGACACGGCAACTCTTTGTGAGGTTGACGAGGAGCATGCAGCAGAAATAATGTCCAGACAGACTCCCCTGATTTTCAGCACTCCTAAACAGCCGCATGTGCACTTGCTGATGGCCATGTCAATGTCGTCAATGCAAATGCTGAAACTCCGAGTGACTGCAGAGCTACTCGGTGACACAAACTTGGCTCACAACACGGAGCTGGGTGTGTGGTCAATAGACACACCCCCGCTTTTTGATGGCCATGACGACCTTGTCCATGCAAGTGCCACATTTGATCTAAAAGACATTTCATGACATGGACGTGGCTGGGTGTGTGAGTGGACGCACCCCCGCTTGTTGATGGCCATGACGACCTCTTCTAGGGAGGCGTTCCCTGCACGCTCGCCGATGCCATTAATGGTGCACTCGATCTGCCGCGCGCCGGCCATCGCGCCGGCCAGGCTGTTGGCCGTCGACAGGCCCAGGTCGTTCTGGCAGTGCGTGGAGAAGATCACCTTGTCCGCGCCGGGCGTGTTGGCTATCAGGTCTGCTATCAGGCCGCCGAACTCGTGCGGCAGGTTCCATCCTGCATGTGCCGGCCTGTACTTTTAGGATTTATTTTATTTTAGGGTTCATGTTTTAGGGTTTAAGTAAATCCCTGAACCCTGCATGCGTCGGCCAGACTCCAGCAGCAGTGGGGAAGGGTGACTGTTGCTTCGCCGGGTCAAACACGATTGCTCATACTCAATTTTAATTCCAATGTCTCGTGAATTGTCTCTCAGATACACCCATGGGCCCCCTGCAGTTGCTTGCAGCAGGCTGCACTGAATCAGCAGAAGTGCATTGCCATGGTGGGAGTGCCAGGGAGCAAGCTGGGAATTATTGCGCTGCAGCGCGGGTTTTGAGACAATTGCATCAAAGCGCTTAGGTCACAGCAACTGCAAATAGTGCCCTTGGTGGCGGATCAAGCTGTTGTACCGGTTGTGTCAGGGATGTTGAGGGTGGTGGCGCCGGCCTCGATGACAGCAGCCAGAACCCGGTACAGGAACTTGGGGTCTGAGCGCCCAGCATCCTCTGGGCTGAACTCGATGTCTGTGCAGCCCAAGCTGCGCAGATGCCTCACCGCCTTCACAGCATTCTCCACCACCTGCCCACGAAAGTCTTACATTATGAACACTCATCAATCAGTCAGTCAGTCAATCATGTAGACGTTTTCCAGCCACCTAGGGCTGATTAGATGTCTGACTCTGATCGTCAGAGTCAGCACCCAGCATCACATCCAAACATTCACAAAGAAACTTGGAGACATTCACAAGATCATCCTGCCATGGCTTCAACATTAACGTAAGCATGCAATGGGAGCAGAGTGTATATCACAGATTGGAGGTCAGAAGGAGGGGTTGAACGAAGAACAGGAGCAGGTCACAAGGCAGGAGTCTTGTACCTGGTCTGGCGTCATCTTCAGCTTGTACTCCATGTGGATGGCAGATGTGGCCAAGAAAGTGTGTACCCTCGGCCTTTTGGCCAACTTCACAGCCTCCCATGCAACCTCCAAATCCCTGCACACCATATCTCATGAGATGCCAATCTGAAATGCTGCTCTGAACAAGGCCTGGCTTCGATATTGAACACAGGAAAGGGTGCATGCATGAAAAGACTGCAACTGCCTCACCTGATGACTGTTCTTGAGAGTCCACAGATGACGGGCACGTATCCGTCCTCGTCAACGTTGTTGCCAACGTCCATGGCGATGCTGCGGACGGCGTCAAAGTCGTCAGGGGAGGCCACGGGAAAGCCAGCCTCAATGATGTCCACCCCCAATTTGGCCAACTGCCTCGCTATGTCCAGCTTCTCCTTGCTGGTCAGCGTTGCTCCCGGCGATTGCTCCCCGTCCCTCAATGTCGTGTCGAAAATGCGGACATATGTGGGATCGTCGATCCTGTTGGGTATGTACTCAGGTCGTATCGACTGCACAGGAACTGCTGCTGCCCCACTTGTGCTCGTTGCGCTCACCATCAGAGTGCCAGGCCTCCTGACCATCTTTTGATGTTTGAAAATCGGCTCTGCTGAGCAATGCCGCCGCAGACATCTCCCCAACGGCAAGGGTGTGCAGTGCAGGGCTGCAGGAGCAGCACTCTGCGTCCTGCAGCTCGCCTGTACATTGCAATGCATTGTTTCGAATACCATTGCGCTGATTGTTCTGTATAAATTTTCTCTATTCCAATATGTCTGAGACTGGGGAGGAAAGTGGATGAAGGTGGTGATCCATAACGTGGGCGATGAGTACTTCGTCGTCATCGTCCGACCTGGACATCCACGCTGGACTTCTCACCACATCACCAGACTGTTTGTCCTGCGAGAGCTGCTACTTGCATCAAATGCCGCTTGAAACTATCATAAGGATGATCTGGTAGCTTTATTGGAATGATACCCGACGATCCTGCTAAAACAAGGCTGATTCTGTCTGCAGCATCGGGGAGGGTCAAGGGAAGGAAGTGCACCGTCCCTTTACTATCAGGGTAGCGTTTGCCGAAGTGGAACATTCAAAACGTCAATTGAATATCGGGCTGTGAAAATGGTCAATGCGGCCCGATGCCTTCTAGAACACTGGTGCTGACATCGGTTGCCCAGGTCTCATGGCGCCCTTTCGTACCGCGTTCAACGGCTATGCCGTCAAGTTCTCCCCCTTCGAGGAAGGCCAAATAGCTGTAGCAACATCTCAAAACTTCGGTATCATTGGGAATGGGCGCCAGTATGTCCTGCAGGTCTGGATCAACAGTGCCCTCTTTTGTACTAGACGGGGTCTATGTTTGACGCAAAATTTGCAGTGTTCGCATTAGGTTGTTCAGGGAAAAATTCTAATTTATACATGATTCCCCTGAGAGCTATTCCTTCTGCTCTGCCAGATGACCCCAAATGGACTAGTGGAGGTGGCAGAGTTTGACACCAAGGATGGGATCTATGACTGTGCTTGGTCAGAGGTGCCTCTTCCCTGTTCCTGAATATGCATGTAACCTTGATTGTTGCCGTGATCTCCTTACAATGTACTGGATTTAATCTCTGTGCTGAGGCTGGACTCACTGCCCTTTCTTCTGGCCATGCCAGCTGATTGCCGCAACATTGACAGTCACAGAAACGCTGCCAATACAAGCCAGTTTCACAGCAGCAGATGTTTCTTGCTATGGACTTCTCATGTGAGAACACTCGCTGTCATGCGCACAGGAGAATGAGAACATCCTGGTATCTTCGTGTGGGGATGGCAGCATCAAAGTGTGGGATGTGGCGGCGCCTGCGCAGGCCAACCCCCTCAGACACTTCCAAGAGCACTCCCGGGAGGTGACACACTGATCACCTCAACCCTGGACATATGAAAATGAGTGAACAACCCGCTAATTAGGGGTAGAACCTGGACAATAAAACAATCCGAAGAGTCAACTGCTGTACAGCTGAAACACAGTGGCACTCCCAACTGGCAGGACATGTGCATGGAACCTGTCACACAGAAAATTAGTTGCTTGTTTGGTCAATGGACTGAAACACCTGCGATTCCATCCCTCTTCTTGTCGGGTGATATTTGAGGTCTCTCCTTAACAAACAAACATGTTCCTGGACGTTCTGCAGGTGTACTGCCTGAGTTGGAACTTGGTGAAGAGGAATGTGTTTCTGAGCGGCAGCTGGGATGACACGATCAAGCTCTGGGATATGAACAGCCCCGCCTCCCTGGCCACCTTCAAGGAGCACACCTACTGTGTCTATGCTGCCAACTGGTATGGCGCCAGGCACATGTTCGACTTGCTGCTCCATGAAGTCAAGGCGTATAAGCAACAGGCTTCTAATCCATTCTTGTTCACTATGTCTAAATTTCCGGTGCAGGAACCCGGCGCATGCAGACGTGTTTGTCAGCGCTTCTGGCGACTGCAGCGTGAAGGTGCGCGCACTCCATGCACACGATGCAGAAAACTCATTGGTCGCAGCGAGTTGTGGATCAAGTTCTCAGCTTCCTAGCGGAAAGCAAGGTTAGGAAAGGGCGCACCTGTAGATCCGTTGTTGCAGTGTTGCCTGCAGGATCATGTGCTGTCGAACATGGAAGAGATGTTGGCTTTGAGAGCTAACAATCTTAGTCGAACTTGCTTACCTGTCTCGTGTAGGTGTGGGACTTGCGGCAGGCGCGGCCGACGCTGAATTTGGCGGCGCACGCGTATGAGATACTCTCGGCAGACTGGTGCAAATACAATGACTGCGTTCTGGCCACTGCCTCCGTTGACAAGTCCATCAAGTTGTGGGATGTTCGCGCGCCGCAGCGAGAGCTCACCACCCTCCTCGGCCACACGTGCGCTGCCGATGCCCGGGACTTAATATTGCTGATCACCGGGGCTTGGATTTTTTTGCCTCCGACCCTGGTTCCAGGGTTGCGAGTGTACGCCGTATCATAAGAGTGTACCACAACTTTTCTGGTGTTTTTAAATGTTTCTATGTCAGGTGGTCCCTTGAATGGTCAATCCAAAAATATGAGGTTGCAAACTCTTGGGTGAGGCTTTTGAAGGCATTACTTCAGGGGCTGGGTTTGGTTGTTGTTTTGCAAAAAGTCAGGGGCACAACATGTGACGGGTTGATTTCGTCTTGCCCATCCGAACACCATGTAGCACTAAGCCTTGATTTGTGCACGTGTGCAACTTGAAGCCAAAATGGAAGCGCCCTGATGAGGTTACAGAGTGGGTAAGTGTGCACACAGGTATGCTGTGAGGAAGGTGATTTTTTCGCCGCACGCGGAGAACATCCTGGCATCTTGCAGCTATGACATGAGCGTGAAGCTGTGGGATGCTGCCGCGCCTGAAGACGCCCTGCTCAGGCGCGGCCCAGACACTTGCTTTTGCAAGCTTTGACAATATCTTCTTATTTTAATTTTGAACATTCGAAAATTTGCTTGTGCTTCACACATCCCCGTTGAACAAGTTAGCGAACAGTATCTCATCAAAGGTCCGGATCATCTAACCAATCATATGGACAAGGAGTTTGTCAGCTGAGTTTCCTGGCCTAGATCTATCTCTTTCTGCAATTCGCTTGAGCTGAGATGAAAGAACAACCTGTTATCATGGCAGGCATTGGGACCATCACACAGAGTTTGCGGTGGGGCTGGACTTCAGCGTGCTGAGCAAGGGAATGATGGCCAGCTGCGGGTGTTACCATTTTATATATTCTTTAACTAGGTTCAATTTTCAATGGCAGGCACTGGGATCATCACACAGAGTTTGCGGTGGGGCTGGATTTCAGCGTGCTGAGCGAGGGGATGATGGCCAGCTGCGGCTGGGACGAGATGGTCCATGTGTGGAACCAGAATGGCGACCCCCGAGCGCAGTGAAACATCAGCGCTTCATGCCGGCCCTCGGTTCCCCCTACAGGTCGAAGACCTACAGGGGATTCGACACGCTTTCGTGGGTCTGACACTTGACCTAAAGAACAAGGACTCTCAGTGGCCGGCATGAGAGAGAGGCACATGGCAAAGGGCATGCGCCCGACACGCAACATGACCAGCAATATCTTGCTGAGGATGGTACCTGAACATCTGACCCCAGTTGGAGTGGCGGTGCAGAATGCTGTGGCCGTCGCTTTGGTCTCTTGGCAGTGACACTTTGCCACAACAGGCAGCTTCCTCAGCGAGCCGCAGCTTGCACAGCGATGGTACTGGTCTAAAACCACAACAGCGAATACTAAATAAATCAGCAGGTGGCTGGTGCTAAACAGGACCGTGACAGGGACGTCTGGGCAGGTTGATCAGCCATCTGCAATGTGTATAAGATGGCGCATGTCTTGACGCAGAAAAGACGGCTTGCAGTATGATTTAGTGCCCTTCGAGCATCTGCACCTACTGCGTTAGCCCGAGCACCTGACTGCCTGCAGGTGCTCCACTGCCACTCTGGTCGATCACCTCTGGCGCTCACCTCAATGTTGTCCATTGGTAGACTTTGCAGAGATCGGTGGGGGGACCTGTTGGTGTCTTCATGTGTTGTGCATATGTGCCAACAGCGATTGTCACGAGTTTTTCAGGTTCTGGGCTCTGTCGATTTTCAGATTGTGCAAGTTGGCATGTTGTAGGGTTGCACTGGTTTCGAATCTCTGAGGAATTGTTAGTGGTCTTGAGGGTTGCATAAATCTAGGCCATGCGGCTGCATGCATGGTTCAATCAGGGTACGCAGCACCGGTGCCTTTGCTGATTTCAATACCATATGCCATATGTTCATATTGTGCCATATATTTGACAGTATTGTGTAATGACTGGATCTCACGTCACTTGCATGGGAATGCTGTCAAATTGAATTTGTCAAATTCTGCTGTACATCTGGGACATGTCCAAACAGAGCTCAGGATTGATACTTTAGTTGGGCGCGCTTCTTTTAAAATTTTGTCCTAGTGAATCAATCCTATTGTTAGGATGCAAAACTCTGGGTGGCACCTGATGAAGCCACTAGTGCTGTACTTTCGTGCAGTTGTCTTCCAGCACACACCTACTGCCTGATACTGTCTTCACAGGACCATGCACGTTTGGGAAAAAAAATCAAGTTGCAAAAAATACTGTGCAGGGCTTGTTAAGAGGGGTGCCGACCAGAGCTGCTCTTTGACTGCACAATCACTTCTGCATGGTATATATGCCATTTTAACGCCGCAACCGCCAACATTCCATACCAAGACACTGAGAAGAAAACCTCAAACCATCACCATGAAACTGCAATGCATCTCTTGATCGATGAAGCTCTCAAGATATCTTATCCAAGATGACCCGCAGCAAAGCTTCAACACAATTATTACCAAGGTCCTGCTCTCTCGGTGGCTCCGCACAATGTTCACTTGAAAAACGGGACACGCGCCATAACACCATCATGCATTGCCATGTAGCCATGCCAGCAGCATTTCCTTTTTCTGGCGCTCGCACGCCCTTGACTGTCTTGCATCTCTTGATAATATGCCAGCAGTGACATCAGCAAATGGAGATGACATCTGCGCAGACAGGGACTGCTGACATCAGCGGCAGTGGCATCAGCGCTGACGAGGACTGCTGACATCAACGAGCAGCCGCTGGGGCGTAGTTTCCGGTTGCGCTGGCTTGCACATTGGCAACGACTCGCATCTGCCCCTCCGTCGCCCAAAACTTGGCGTTGGCTGGATGCTCCTTGCCAGGCTTGCCCAGCACCTGGAATACCGCTTGCTCCTGTTGCTGTGGCCTCTCGGCCTGTGTAGAATGCACATGACACATGTGAGCTCAGTGCTGCACCCTGACAGACATGCAGTACCAACAGCTGCATTCTGATCCCGAGGTTTGGACATGCGACCCTTCATGAACGCTAGGTCAGTACTGAAACTCCGCCAGCTCGTTGCCGAAAATTCCAGAATTTGCTCAGTCTGTACAAATATTTTCTACTTTATACAAATCTGCTACCATGCTCCTTTCCGCAGTGCATTTCTCCGCATAGATCTTTCCTTTGAACGCTCTACATTGAGTCACGTCCGATCATTTATGAGATACAATCTTTCACCGTGAGGAACAGGAGTGGGAGAGACTGCGGTGGGTATCAGCACCTGCATCAGAGGTTTGCCCTCTTCAACATCAGACGGCCTGCCCTCTTGTGCAGCTCCCTTGGTATCTGTATTAACTCCCCTTCCCCCATTACTGCTGCCGCTGCCCTTCCTCGCTGCCACAATCTTGGCGTTGGAATAGAGGCAGAAGCCCAGCATGGCCATTGCACAGCCGGCCGTCATGCGCGCGGTGAACTGGCTGCTTTCCCCCGGAAGAATTGCTGCTGAGAGGATCAGCAACCCTACTATCTTGACCTCCCCAAGCACTGTCACCTGCAGGCATCGAGCGCAAGCTTGTCAGCTTATCTATCAGAGTGGAGTTCATCTCCGGCAGGAAGGCTGCTGGCAGCTCCATCATCTTCGCCTCCCAAGGACCATCACATGCTGGCAGCATCCCATCACATGGCACTGTGCTTGGAGAGGACTGCCCCTAAATGGCTGCCAGCAGTAGCATCTGCCTAACCACTTTCTCCTGGTGTGCATTGGCCTAGTATTCAAAAGCAGTCGATGTCAAGGTTGGCATGTCCAGAGACAAGCCATGGTATCTTTTTTATCTCTGGCCGAGCAGATCCTGTCCTGCCACAAATGGGCAAGAGCCCCTTCCTTCATGCATGTTTCATGGTGTGGGAATAGCAGATCGAGTAGCAACTGGCGACAGGTAAGTAGCAAGAGATGTTATGCAGGATGTTGGTTGGATCCAGGCACGCACCGCCACCGAGCTGGTGCGTTTGAGCAGCAGGTTGTGGGTGACATTGTACGCCAGCGCCACCGTGGACCCCAACAGCACGATCGCCAGCACCGCGCCCCCATTCTCTTGCGCATACACCAGGAACTGGTCCTTCTGCGGGCAGGCAAGTGAGCTCATGTTAGTACAAGGCGCCAATATTACACTAATACCTTGATGGGTTGATTTAGCTGAGAATCTGTTGGCCCCCAGCAGGCCATAACTAGTGGTTGGAAAGCCACTTTTGCCTCCTCCCCTGGCCACCATTGACAGGAGATATAGTTGCCTCCGAAGCACTTGCCCCTTCTTATCATCCAGCGGCGCCAGAATGCAGTGTGGACACCTGCATGAGATATGGCGTTCCTTCTGTCTGCCTGAGACCTGCAGAACTGGACCGGGGCTCATAATTTACACCATTCTCTGCGAAGAATTCGCTGCAACACCACAGCAAAACCTGTGTGCTGCCGGGAAGGCAAGGCAGCTGAGATCGCCTTGATGATGGGCCAATTTGTCAGCTCCATAGTCTTCAATCTCCTTGTCTGCCAGTCAGGGGCATGGGCGCACACATCTAGCAGACATAGGGACTTTGACTTTGATTTTGATTTTGGGGCATGGGCCACGCACCTCCAGAAACCAGAAGAAGGGCAGGAGGACGCAGCTGGAGACAGGCGCGGTGTAGAAGGCCAACTGCAGCACATCTATCTTCTCGCTCAGCACCCGCCCTGCCGTCGACATCATAGCCGCCGCACACAGCACGCCTGCACACCAGAAAACCAGAGTTCCCCGATCATGCTCTTGGCTGGGGCATCACCCGTGGTGTGCTGGGGGCCTTGTCCGCCGCGCCCGTTTGCAGCGTGCTCCCTCCATAAACAGCGGCATTGCCACCCTCCATAGTGGGTGTGCAGTATTTGTCGCCCGCTCACCACAAACAGCCCTGCCGCGCTCGAGTGAGCTCCGAAGCAAGCCTCAGCAGTATGATGATTAAAATGTCCAACTTGGGAAACCATTCCACAAGAGGTGCCCGCCACTCAGCATGGCCACAGACCCCCCTGTGTGGGCCCTTATGATGGAGGATCAGCTACGGTGCTCCTGGACTGACCAGCTGTGGTGTTCCTGGACTGACTGGGAGACCAGGGCCGCTTGGCAAATTAAGCCTTGGTCGAGCAGTCGGTGCGCACCGGTAATGCTCAGTGAGATCCCGGCAGTGTTGCCGCTGGCCTTGCCCTCAAAGATGCTGACGATGACCCCCGCTGTCAGCAGCAGCAGCGCCACTGACTCCGTCCTGGTTGGCACCTTCCTCTCCACAAACACCGCCACCGCTGCCACCACCACCGGCATCGAAGCCCTGCAAGCCGGCGTTCTTGTTAGAGTGCAAGGTTAGTAATGCTTCACTGTCCCGTCTAGTGGAGTTGGCCCAAAACTGGGGGTAGCTATTAGTCAGAATGACAGCTATTCTGAAGCTTTTAGTTTCCCTGCACTGGTGTGCTACAGCAGTCCGTGCCTATCCCAGCGCAAGAAGTATATCTACAAGATCAGCATGCCAGTTCTAGCTGGCCCCACAAGAAACTGTCTGCTGGGCTCTCACAAGTCCAAGGTTTCCCTGGAAGTGAACACAACAAACAGCATACCACAACAAATGACGTGCTTACTGAACAATGAACCCATGGGGGCACCCACATGGAAGAAGTCTCACCTGATGACCTGGTTCAGGGACAAAGATATCTGGACAAGGCTGAGATTGTTGAGACTGACGTTGAGCGCCATGAAGACACCGATGCATAGGAGGCCCTTGTATTGTCTCGACAACGTCGCACGGTGCTGCATTTTCGTTGATGTAACCATGACTGGCAAAAGGACCACGAAGGCGAACATCATGTGGCAGATAGTAAGCAAGATCGGGAATGTGAAGCCGTATATGCCCAACGCCCATCTGTTCATGATGTTCAGCGATGAGTTGAGCGATAGATACAAAAGAATCAAGACCATATACTCCAGAGCTTGCCCCCATCTAGCCCGCCCCGCTTCAGTCGGGCTGTTCGGCTTGTCCAAAGGGCTGCGCATGCTGCCCTAGCGCACAGCGCGATGCTACGACTTTCGCCTGGGAATCATCCCGTGCCGCCTTATGTCAACATCAAGAGACCCAGTTGCACATCATTCAGGTGATCGGCAGCTTTGGTCATAGAAAGCGAGAGAGCTTCCGAAGACGCCCTGTCCCCTTTCGAAACTCTCCACGTTCTCGTGAGGCGTTGTCATGGAGTCTCACTTTCGATTGGCATGTCTCTCGGAAAGTACTATAGTTTGCCTTGGACTTCCTTGGGCCATGCTAGGAGCAACTGAAGGCAAATAAAGCAGATCCTGCATGCGTGTCAGGCTCTTGTAAAGAGGACGTCTTTTTGCATTCCATTCCTACAGTGAGAGAAGCGGAAACTTCGCATCGTGAAGTTCTCCTTCCTTTCCCTCGAATGTAACCACAGAGTAACACAGCGATGGACCAAACAAGTGTCGCCCAGGCTAATGCCGCTCTTGATATTGTGCATGAGATAGCAACGCTGCTGGACACTGGCCTGGACAAAGAGGAAGTGGCAATCTTGATTGCGCTTGTGGAGAATGGTGTAAATCCAGAGGCACGAATATTTTTTCCTTACGGATCGAATGCTTTGCAGAAACCTGCAGGAAATGACTCGTCATTTTTTAGCGGCTTCAAAATATTAAGACTTGATCACTGACAGGCCCTGGCAGAGGTGGTGAAGGAGCTCAGGCGTGAGGCAGCAGCTCTGAAAGCAGCAGAAGCTTCATCCGGAACTTTGTAGGCATTACTTTTGCTCGTCAGCTGCGACAGTGCCTGCATTGAGACAGAGATGTCTCGAGCAAACACTATGGCGCCCTCATATGCTGGCACTTCGGATGGGGCACCGCCCCCTGGTGCTCCTGCAGTGCCTCAGGTACCTATCCATGCCGTGAACGGCATCCTGAACCTATAACCGGCCCAGGTTAGAAAACCTGCTGTTCCCCAACCATGCAGATGTTTTGAAGCCAGCTGTACTTGTGTGGATACAAAATGCTTATGTATGCAGGTGCCCCTTGTTGGAGCGGTGGGCCAGGATTATGTGCACACAGTGCTGTCTTCAACGGACCCCCAGAGCGCACTCAAGGAGATCCAGAAGCGAGGCGCCTTCAAGAACCGGCGCTGCGAGCCGCTGCTTCGCCTGCTTGACCAGCTGGGACTGAAGAGGTGCAGTCCTTCTTCCTTTCCTGCTTCTCTTGAACAAAACCAGCCGCATGCACTTGTCCTGACCCCAGGATATAACATTCAAGGGGCTGTAAACCTGCTTGGGTTTCCATCACAGATGCTGCAAACGGTGTGTCTGCCCCCCTGCCTCAAGCTAAATGTGCAGTGTATAGCGCGTCCAAGATGGTTGTCGCTGTGAGTCTGTCACCCTTACGAGGGAATATGATGCTGTGATTACTACTCACCACTGTGCAGGTCTTCCAGCGATGAAAGCTGCATGTGAGTCTGCCATCATCTGAGGAAAATCGATGCTGTCATGACCACTTGCCATTGTGTAGATCATTCAGCGATGAGGGCTGCGTATGCAGGTCCGACACAACGCAGCGTGTGCTGGAGGCAGCAAAGCGTCGGCTTCTGGATGCGGTCCCCAAGCTGTCTCCTGCGCAGCTCATATCCCTTCTGGAGGCCAGCTTTGCCTATGTAGGTGAGCAGAGTGTATCCTCAAATACGCTGGTCAGGCCACTGTTCCATGCATGGTCTTCATGACTACATCTCCTAGGCCTGCCAAAGCTTTCATGGTAGATGGTAGCTGGCTGAGCTCAGGCTGGGAGAGGCATGCATTCTGCGCCATGAAGTTGTACATGATTGGCATCGAGACTTCACGCAGCAGATCAATCGTCCCTCCTCATTCCTCCAAGCCTAAGCATTTGCTTCGTTCTGCCAAGGCTACCGCAGCGGCCACCATGCTTGCTGAGCTGCCCTCTTCTTCCTTTACTCTTGGACCCAGCATCACGCTCTTGGACAAAGTTTCTTTAAGTCTGTATGCTTAATCTGCATAACGCTCACACTCATGCCACTGAAGCTGGCGTGGATTCCACTGGGTCAACAGGGCTGCCGCAGCTGCGGGAGGTGCCTCTGGCAGTGCTGGGGCGGCTGAAACCGGTGCCAGCAGCATTTCTGAAGCAGCTTGCCACCGACAAGGAGCTCTTCCACGAACTGCCTCAGAACGTGCAGCAAGAGGTGTGCGCCAAGTCTTCCGTCTCTGGTGTCTGTCCCCGTTGGCTAGTGCACAGATAGCTGTCTATGTTGTAAGAAGTGTTGATTTGAGACAAAGTCAATTTCGAGTAGCAGCAATGTGACAGGTCCCGATCAACCTGTGTGCCTCGGCGATTTGAGCAATGGGTGGGAAGTGTTGCACCTGACTGTTTTAGTACAGTTAATATGCATATATTGATTGTCTGCTTTAAAATTCTGCCCTCGTGCTATAACAGGTGCGCGAGTTGCACAGATGTGTGCACATTGCAGCCCTTGGAAGAATCTCAGGGGCTTGTCAAATCTGGGAGATCCAGCGTTCAAAGAGTGGGTTCACATGCAGGTATGGGAGCTGGACAGGAAGCTGCTGCAGCAACATGCATTGCCGCTGGTGGAGAGATACACCTGGGAGACCGGCACCGTGCTCAAGGCGCTGGAGATGGACAGCTTTGTGCCGCCGGCGCCCAACTCCAAGGACCGCCCCGGCCCCCTGGTCCCCCGCCGCATCCAGCGCTCCGGCAGGTCTGTATTGATATTTTATTTTCAGGGTTCTCACTTACACTTTTCTTAGAAAACCCTGATAATCCCCTGGATGATGTCCTTAGAATTGATGCATGCATCTGGGCAACCAGATGTGCTTGCTGTGCTAGACCAATAGGGTGAAGGCCCCCGCTGAGTGTTTGACAAAACGATGTGTGGTGTGCCTGTTTGCATACACCCGGCTGTCGTTTGACGGAGTGGGTATGGTGTGGTATTTGATCGGCGAATTCCCATTGCAAATAGGGTTATCTTCTCCATGTTGAGCAGGGGTGCACGTGCATGCCCATTCACTGCACAAAGCCTTTAGCAATTTATTGGCTAATGACAGCCTTCTTCACGGCTGTCACGATGTCGCTACCTTTTCTGAACCTGGGATCCAAACCTCAGAAGAATTTTGTTCCTGTGCAGCCCGACACTGAAGAAACTCGTGGCGATGGTGGGCAAGTCGCACGCCATCTACAAGGGCATCATGGATCTGTGCGCGGTGCGGCTGCGCGACAGCGAGTCTGCTTACTGCGGTGTCAAGGAGGCAGCCTACTGCTGCCTGCGATCCCAGCTGCTCATGGCCCTCCACGACGCCAACATCATCGAGCTCACCTCCAAGGTGGGGACAATGCAGATCCCTGCCTACATTTACTTAAGGTTTATATTCAGGTTTTGTATTAATTTAAAAAAGTAAATATTTTATTTCAAAAGTTAGGATTTAGGGTTCAGGGGAAAAGTAGAAGATAATCCCTAAATCCTAAATGAACTGCCTTGGCATGACGCCAATATCATTCAGCTCACCTCCAAGGTGGGGAGCAATCCCTGCCTTGAGGGCTCAGATGGATGGATGCCCTATTAAATGGTTTTGGATGGGGCACAACTGCTTTTTCAAGAGGCTTGTTCATGGCCGTAATACATAAAAGTCAAGCTCATCTGCCAAGAAGGGGGTTCGATCATGGCCCTTCACGATGCCGACATCATCGAGCTGATCTTCAAGGTGGGGACAACGCAGATCCCTGCCTTCAGGGCTTCAGATAGATGAATGCTTTATTGGATGGTGAAGCTGGGGCACAAGTGTTTGTAGCCCTCATTATGGGACCTTTTCGTGTCTCTCTGCACCTGTCTCTTTAAAGGGCCATTCAGTCTTGCCCTTGCTGCATTCTTGCCTATGGTTGTGATCAGGTCTCTCTTGCATGGCCTGGAACAGGAACCGGTGCACAAGCTGGCGTGGACGCTGGACGCCTGTTTGAAGGATCGGGTGATCGATGAGCGGCGGCTGCGCGAGCTGAACCACTTCCTGTCCACTTTTGACCGCCAGCAGGCGCAGCTGGCCGCTGCAGGTAGGGGGTGAACTCTAAGAATCTAATGTAAAGTATAAAAACAAACAAAAAACTGACCTGGAAAACAATACCCGATTACTCCCCACAGGGCCTCAAAGAATGCTCCAAGTGTGTACCTGAAGACCTGTTTTTCAGTCAGCAGTGCCACAGAGTGGCGGCCCACAGGATTGTGGATGTGGCGAATTTTTGGTCAGCTTCATGCTGGTCCCCCCCTACTGGTTCTGTGTGCTGCCACAACAAGACTGGCAAGAAGTGGGAGGCAGACATTGGCGAGCATGGACCTTCCCGGATCAACCAACAGCCACCACACCAGCTAAGCAGCAATCTTCAAACCCTTCATCACCCTCTGAACCCTGGGAATGCCCTGCAGCGCGCAAGGCGCTGCCGAAGAAGAGGGGGCGCGAGGGGGTGATGGACGCGGAGAGCATGGGTCTGCCGGGGCGCAGCACCAATGCGGGTGCCGAGCCGATGCGCGCGCTGGCCGATGCCGGCATGGTCCTCCGCGACCCCTCCACCATGTACCTCATCATCCACCACGTACTGCCCTCCGCCCCTTGCTGTATAATGCTGTACTGTGTTTGGTTGTGTCTCTCGGTTTTCGGTTTTCCCCCTGCGAGTGGGTTGTGCCATTGCGGACATTTTTCTATGTTGTGTGGGCATGGTCCTCCATGAGCCCTTCACCATGTACCCCATCATCATCACCACGTGAGGCTTGCTGTTCCAACACAGATGGTTGTGACACTAGCTTTGGCAAAGTTCATGCTGTCACAAAGAGCAGTTCCAGTGGTCAGCGACCCTCTTGGTGAGTCATATGAAGGTAGAACCATTCGGTGTTCTTTTCAGCATTTGGGTACAGATTATTGCTTCTGCGGGTTACCCCGCCCCTCGCACAATGCTGTGTGGCAGTTGATGTGTCCCCCTCTTCTGGCACCACCCACTCGCAGGGGCAGGACAGAACAGGGAGACACACTAACACGCCTCACACCGTTGTGCATCGCGGACATCCTTGTCATTGTGTGAAAGATATGGTCTCCTGCTCCCCACCACAGATGCCCTTATGGTCTCGCAGGCTAGACAGATGTCATGGGTCCTGGGGTAGTATTTTGCGGCCTCTTGCGGAAGGGGATTGATGTTTTGAACTGCTTCCCCTTAAGGGGTGCAAAATGGCTTATGTAAACGGTGATAATTTTTATTTTAGAGTTTAGGGTTGGGTTCTACACCCTGAACAATACATAAAATATAAGGATAAACCCTAAACCCTAAACCCTGAAATATAAATAAATAAAAATATATGCTGTGCAGGTGCTGCGGCGGCTGGAGGTCCTGGTGGAGAACCAGCAGGTGCCATCGGAGGACTCTGACCTGGCCTTCCTCACGCGCCTGCTGCAGTTGGCCGTCGGCTGCCGCTCTATGCTGCGCTACCGCAAGTGCGTACCTTCTTAACTTGCGTTGAGATATCAGCACTGTAGCCCAAACTAGGCGCATGTCTGTGGCAATTGCAATGTTCTTTAGGGGCGCTGAGGCTCCGTGCTGCGCTGCCGCAAGTGAGCGCATGCTGTGAGATGTCAGCATTGTAGCCCAATAAGGCTATCTGTGTTTCAGCAGCTGCTCCGAATTTTGTTCAGATTTTCTCTGATTTCGCATCTTGCCATGGTCTCTACCACCCAAGCAGTTATAGATTCTCACCGAAGGCTCTGGCAAGATTCCTGAGGGGTTATGTGTCTGTCAGATTTGGCGAAGGCAAATCTATCTGTGATGCCAACACCATTGTTTTGGCTAATCATCACTGGCAGCGGGGTCCAGGGCATTTAGGGTTAGGGTTCAGGGTCTATATTTTTTAAATTTACGGTAACTCTAAACGCTAAATCTAAATAGATATTCTATGATGTTAAGGACCAGTGTGTGAGTGCATGTGCTGGTTGCAACAAGGTGCAACCATTTCCAGGATGCCCGCGGCTCAAAAGTCTTGAGCATGCATTGAGGAACAGGGGTTGTTGCTGAGCAGGTACAGCTTCCCGGCAGCTGATCCGGACCTGCTTGGCACCTTCTACCCGGAGCTCATCAGCTGCATGCTGGACATGCAGGATGTCGATGACGATTATGTCGATGGTGGGAGGATTTTCCAGATTTTGCGGTCATTCTTGTCCCTAATCTGTTACAGCCAAGCATTCGCTGGTGCCCCATTTTCCAGGCCCACTTTTGTGCTTGTTGCGGTGTCAGCTGATGCCTTGAATGGCTGCTGCAACACATGCACACTGCTGCTGTGCAGTGGGAAGAGATGAATGTGTCAAGCCAACCATCCAACACCGCACCGACAATATTAACTAATTTATCTTCTCCATTCAGTCTCGTATAGTAGGGCTCAGAGTTTTACACCTCAAAATGAGCCGTAGAGTTACCCCAAGTTCTCTGAAACAGAAACAACAAAAAACGACACAAACAAACAACACAGAAAGAAACACTAACAACAGAAGAAACTCTTTGAAAACAAAAAACCTGCAGATGTTAGACCAGGGCAGCTGGCGCTGACAGCGTGATTGCGGGTGCAAAGCAGATGACAGCACAAAGGCACTGCCCAATCTTGTGGGAATGCTGGCGCGGAACGAGGTCGTGCGCCAGGTCACCGAGGTGCTGTGCCTGGAGCGAGTTGTGGTGGGGGACGTTGTGACTGCGCGTTCCCTCCTCGCCACCATCATCCAGGTGCGCCTCCTGCACAGAGATGCCACTGGATCTGGGTCAATTCACTCAGATTCTACCGCTGCAGGGCTAAGGGAGAAGGTCCCGAAGTGCATTGCAGTGCAGTGCCGGCCCCAACTTGCTCCACTGGAGACTTTCAATAGCCCCCAGTTAAGTGTTTGAGCCGGTCTGCTGTAGCAACAGTTTGCAGCAATGGGTGACTAAAGCGGGAACTGTGTTCGCTGAGAACACAAAAGCGATATTGCAGCGCACATCAAACACTACACCCCCTGGCAGATCAGACTATTATGTACTAGGGACAGATGGCCTGCTGTATGCAATCCCACAGCATGTGTTCTCCTGCGTGGTTTCGTTTCTGGAAGAGAGCAAACAGCCGATGTTAGCCATATGGAATATGGTCCTCAGGCACTTTGATGTATTTTTCTGGGCTGCTATTGCTAGCATCGAGACAATGTCATCGCCTCCTGCTTCATGCTCCAGCACTTCATGGATTGTTGCACCAACTTCAGGCACTGGAGAAGCTGTCAGACAACGCGCTGGTGGAGTTTGCGCCGTTCGCTGCCACGCTGGCGCAGCGGCTGGCGCGCTTAGTCAGCAGCGCCAGGCTGGCGCCAGGTCAGCCGCTGTGGACACTTGCCGTCGACAGCTTCCTGCTCCGCGCATGCGACACAGAGGGCCAGGTTCTCTTTCTGTCCAGCAAATGCTTCCAACCAGTTTTGCCGTTGAGCACAAAGCTTTGATGATTGCCTCCCATGCTTTGGGAAATGGGCGTCATCCTCACAGGGCATTTCGATTTTTTGCAGTCAAGGTGGCAAGTTCAGTTACATTTGTGCAACCTCAAAGTTGTTGAGAGTACCTTGTCTGTAACAACGCCTCCATAGGAGCCGATGCAAAGCTGCAGCGAAAGCGCAGGATGTTCTTCCGGGCTCTTCCTGTGAAGCATTGTACAGTAGGAGCCGGTGGAACATCCTACGCTTTGGTGGGCGATGTTTCTTCTCTCTACGCTGCCCTTCTTTGACACCATCATCAAATGCATGTCGACCTGAAGGCGTTCCTTGCACTCTCATCGCATTTTATTTGGGTTTAGGTTCAAGGTTTATACCATATATGTATAGAATAGTAGGAGGGTGACATTCCATGCAATTTATTCCAGGTGCACGAGGAGGTGCTGCGGCTGCTGCTGGCTGCGCTGCCAAAGCTGAACACTGCGCAGCTGGCGCACTATCTGCAGGAGACGCTCAAGCACAGCCGCAAGTCCCGCAAGTGCGCTCCAACACTGTGCCTGTGCCATTACCTGCGCTTGCATGTTGTCTCAAAAAGCACTGAGCAGGAGCCAGCATGTTGCCGTCATATTGATGCCCAATTCGCGACACGGTTGCTGGAATAAGAGCAGCTTTTTGGGTTTTGGGTGTAGGGTTTTATATTTTAGGGTGAACCCTATGTTTACATGTCTAGGGTAAACCCTAAACCCTAAAATAAAATTAAAAAAATATAGCATAAAATATAGAGTGCCCAGCAAGTGAGCCTTCACAGGGAATGCGACACACAGAGCAGGCAGGCAGTAGAGAGTAAGCATGTATGAGTCATGGCCAAGGGGCTCTCACCTCCTTCCTGCCTGTGTGACTTACCTCTGTTTGGCTGACTGCATTCTCAAAGCGTATGAAGCGGCGGCATGCAGTCGCGGGTGAGCACACATGTGTCATCACGAAGGGGCTCTCAGATCTTTCTAGCTTGGATTGCTGATCTGTGTTTGGTTTTACTCCAGTCTTTAAAACGGACAACGCGACAGCATGCGGAGGCACACATGTCATCACCGATCGACTAAAATATTTCCTGCCTATATTTAGGGTTTAGGGTTTAATCATAAACCCTATATATGTATATACATATATAAATGTAATACATTTACCTGTGTTTGGCTGACTGCTTTGTTCAGGCGGACGAAGCGGCGGCATGCAGAGGCTGAGGGACTGGACGAGGCGGTGGCCATGGCAGGCTATGAGACAGCCGGCTTCAGTGGCTACCACTCCTCTGCCCCCAGCGACTACTATGGCGGTGCGTCAGACTGGATCCCACTTCCGCGCACATCTTCAAACTTTGCTCAGAGCAGGTGGCATGTCATGAAGTACGGGTACCGCACGTGCAACGCCTTACGGACTGGTTGCGGGGGTCTTGAAGACATCTGTCAGCGCTGCATCACTCGACAAGTGGTTGATATCCTCTTGTGCGTCCTTGTAGTCTATGTGTCTGGGAGCCTTCCGTTGCACTCTGTGTCTTGCGGACGACAACCGGCTGTTTGGGTCAATCAGCAGCTTAGCTTTGCTCGTAGCCGTGCTGTAAAATGAGGTGTACTTGCAATGCAGGCTCAGCTGTACTATGTGTGTCTAGGAATCCTGTGTGTTGCAATTGCTTGCTGGACTGCCTTGCAGACAACAAGTAGTGGCTCTTTGGGTAAGGCGCAGCTTAGCTTTGCTTGTAGCCGTCCTGTAAAGGGAGATGTATTTGCCTTTTGCAGGCTTCAGCGATGGGCGCCTGCTTGATCGGCGAGACCGGCCGAAGAAGGGCGGCGACGAAGTCAAGTACCTGTACAAGGAGTTCGTGAAGCACTGCCCCGGCCTCAACGCCGACAACGCCCCGCACCTCTTCGAGTACCTCGCCCCGGGCGCGGCCGCGGACGCCGAGGCTGCTGCATAGAATCTGTTGTGCACACTTTGCCATTTTCAAATTGTGAGCTGTGGTGAGCTGGCGCCAGTATCGGCTTCAAATGCGCTCTTGTAATCACATGAGCCCGGCTGTGGCTACTGGTGCCGACCGGGCCGCATTTTACTTTGCCGGTGGCCGATTTGCCAGAGGAAATCGGCAAAACCTGCTTTCAGCCTGGCGAAATCTGCACCTGAGCCTGGTCATATCTGCAGCTGCGGACGCCAAGCAGCCACATGCAGTTGTGCCGGTGCACAATTGGCTTGGTTCAACTCGAACGCTGTGGTGAGCTGGCAAAAGTTTTGCCGGGCATCAGATGCGCTGCAACTCTTGCAGTTCTCTGAACCCGGCTTTGGCTGCTTGTGCCGAGCGGCCCGCTTGCCGTTTCAATGGGAATGGCATCAGCGCTTTGCTGGATTGTCATGGGAATTGAACAGCAGCAGTCGCTCGTATGGAGCAGTCTGGATTGCCGGCGCCGAGGACCCCCTCTCACCTTGACATCTGAGGCCTCGCTTTATAAGCTGCTGCTGATTTTTTTGCCGAGGTGAGCCCGCAAGCTTGGTAAGAGCCTGGTAAAAAATCATTGCCTGTGTTTGTGCTTCATCTGTCCCAGTACTTGAGCTTCAACCGCGGTTGCCGAGCCGGCCACACGAAATTTCTTGGGCTCCAGGGGCTGTGCCGGTCTGAAAGGGGCAAGATCTGCAGGCCAGCAGGTTCGAAGTAGACCGGTTGGATTCTTGGCCTGCTCAGTGGGAGCATGCAAGCCTGGGCTGATTGCCCTTGCTAGTCGACCGGTTTGGCTGCTGCAGTGCAGCCTGCATCCGCATGCATGCAAAGAGCAGGCATAAGATCAAGAGATGCAGAGCAAACAGTCATTGCATGTCCTGTGAGTGTGTCGCACAGAGACGTCAGCATCAGGAAACTGTGCAGTTGCTCTTGTTGTTGTGGGTTCCTTTCCATAAGGTCTTGTAGAGGGCACTGCCCTCGGCAAGGGGCTGGAGCTCGAGGCAGCCAATTAAGGTGACAAATCTAGGTGGGAGTGATCTGTCGCCCTTGTTGGGCGGTTCCATGAGTGCATGTGCGCACGCTCTCAGGATGCACAATGTTGATGCTGGACTTCAGGAGGCCAAGCACTGGCTTGTGATATATGCCTATGAATTTACAGTCTGCAGAAGTAAAAAGAGATCTGGCTGCTTCTAGAAGCAGCCCCAACTATGACCCAAGTACACTGGTGTGGGAGCCTTTAACACTGTTGTATAAATATTTATGTTAATTAATTAATATTAATTTGAGTTTCATGAAATTCATGCAATGCATATCATGTCTCATAATATTAATTAACTAATTAAATAAATTAATTTTCATGAAATCTATGCAATGCATATCATGTCTCATAATGATGTTCCCTGATTTCTAAAGAAAGAATTCTAAAGTTCGCAGTTGCTCTCTGTCTTTCCACAATCATCTTTTAGCCTTGCCATAACCCATAGGATAGTGCAGATTACAACACATGCGCCAAACATATGCATGCTGGGATATTGTTAAACTACAACTGTGGGCAAAATAGATTAGATGGGGCCAAACAACAGGGAGGGCAATTCGTCTTCCATTCATAATAATCAGGGCACAGCTTTTAAAATAGAAAGTCCCTGACACCAGCGTCTTCTTATCACCACTAAATTGCAGTTTTGGAGGCATGCCGCGTTTCCAACATCAAGTATTTACATCTTCAGCCGTGCCAGCAGGAGGCAAAATAAAATATAGACGCCCTGATGATGTCAAGGGCGTGATAAAGGAGACAGAGGCTGAGCAAGCCTTGGCATGCTCGGTCTCGCCACCGTGAGGACATGGGAGAATCCATGCCCCCTACTAGGCGTTAGTAACAGCAGGAGGCAACGGTGGTGACAGGTTGTGCTGAATGGACTGACTATCATGTCAAATGTCATCAGCGCTTGGCAATGAATTCTCAGAGTACTACCATTTGAAAGGCGGTGCGGCCAGTCATTAATGGGCCAGTTTCAGTCCAGTTTCCTGTGGCGGGGCTGTACACCTCGCTAGTGGTCACTATTTGGATATCATTTGGATCTGTGGTACTTTGGGTGTAGCCAGAAGCCGCCAAGGCATTGCCATCTGGTAGGGCCACCATTGAAAAGGAGGATCGGCCGGTCCGGCCCGGGGGATCATACAGTGCACCAGTTGCACTCCACATGCCAGTGTTGTAGTCATACACCTCGGCGGACTTCAGGGAGCTTGAAGTGGAATAATCAATACCGTTCACAGCCAACGCATTGCCGTTGAGCAGACGCACCATCTGGAACTGCACTCGGCCGCTCAACATAGAGCCAGTGGCGGTCCAGCGACCTGTGGCGGGGTCGTAGATCTCCGATGAATTCAAGCTTACTGGCGTTGCAGTATTCAGGTTATCGGGAGTACCCCCCGCCGCCAATGCTGTGCCGTTGGGCAACACAACCATCTGAAAAGCGCCCCGGGGTGTTGACATGGATCCCGTGCTCGTCCATTTGCCAGTCATGGGGTCATAGATCTCGGAAGAGTTAAGGAAAACAGCCGTTCCGCTCGTGCCGGGCGGGACAACCTCAAACCCACCGGCGGCCAAGACAGTGTTGTCGGGCAACGCCACCATCTGAAAGAAGACGCGGGGGGTGGTCATGGAGCCAGTAGGAGTCCAAGTGCCTGTGCTGGGGCTGAACACCTCAGCAGATGCTTGTGTGTCACAGCGCGGGTCAATAACATAGAGATCCACACAACCCCCCGCCGCAAGAACATCGCCGTTCTGGAGGACGACCATCTGGAAGGACGTCCGTGGTGTGGTCATCTCGCCGGTCTTTGCCCAGGAGCCCGAGGTGGCGTTGTAGAGCTGGGTGGTGTTTGTGGCCGGGTTGTCTGCCCCAGTCCCCAGCGCGAGCAGGCCACCAGCCAGCAGAGCTTGGCCGTCAAGCAGCCGCACGATGTTGTAGAGGGCTTGAGGCGTTGTCAACGCGCCCGTGGCGGTCCAGTCACCTGTGGTGCTTGAGTACAGCTCGGCAGAGTCGATGAAATCGGCACTGTCAAAGTTTGACCCGCCCGCCGCCAGCACAGTGTAGTCTGCATGAGCATGAAAACCTGATTAGTACCTCACTAGTGGGCTCACTCGATTCCAATAGAGTGCAACCTGTAGCGGGGAGGAAGGTCTCCATCCTGACATTTTAGGAGGCGCTTAGCAAGGCATTAGGATGAGCCTTGCAGGGAGCGTGGCCCCCTCCAAGACCATATAAGGTAGCTCTGAGATTGTCTGCAATTCATCATGCTTGGAGTTGTTTAGACCAATGTACCAACGAGGCACAGCTGGCTGGAGCAAGCATTGAACACCAGATTGGTGAACAAATGAATCAACAAAAGATGCATTCCTAACAAACAAGCTGGTCCTCCCAAAGGTCCTCCAAAAACCGCTTTTGATTTGAACTCAGGACCTCCAAATCATAGACCTGTGGTCTTGATCATCCCTGCTAGGAGAACTACATGAGGCTCCTCAGAGGGCCTTCGGGATCACAGTGCCAGCCGTCCACATGCACCACACAACCGGCAGAGGAGAAAAGACTGAGGCTGCGCACTTTGCAAGGGGATTTGTGTTGTGGAAGGTGGCTGCGTTGTTGCTGCTTGAGTTGTGGTCAGTGGTATGCTAGGTGTGGAAGCAGCCACAGTTGTTGATGGCGGAGTGTAAGACGTGGAAGCAGCCACAGTTGTTGATGGCGGAGAGCTCAAGGAAGATGTAGTGGTGCTCGCAGCTAGAGTTGTTGGCGGCGGAGTGCTGGCAACTGCTGCAATGCTGGTGGTAGTTGTGATGGTGGTTGGCGGAAGTGTAGACGCCTGGGCAGTGGTACTGGCCGCTCCTGAGAAAACAAAGGCAGGGTTAGGTGCATCCAATTGCTTGAGACACCCCAAGCTCAAGAGATGAGTACAGCGTGGATATAGTGCACCTGCAAATCTCAGTCAGGAGAAGCCGAACTAAGAAGAACGTGCAGTGTATTCAAGCCCGGAGAAGCTTTTGTAGCACTCGACTGGAAAGAGCCCAGACCAAACACAGCACTGTACCTGCAGTCGAGGGTGGTGTGCTTGTAAGGATCACTGGTGTAGTGGTCGCAGCTGGCTGCATTGAATTGGAGGTCTGTTTGAGCGGGAAGAGGCTCTCAATTTTCTTTTCGGCCCTACCGAGCACGTTCTCGGTGCCATTGACGATGTGACCCACCAACTGCTGCCCCACATTAGCAGCCCCACCAAGGACACCCTGCGAGAGACGACCTTCGGAATTCTTAAACAAATCTGTTCCGTTGTGCGACAGCTATCCGGATAGAGCTACTGTGCACTTCTGTTTTGGAGATTTGGACTGTTGAGCTTTCGACGGCTGTTTCGTTTGAACGAACAGCTGGCCACAGTCATCCCTGCGACGTTTACCATCTCTGTTCCCTATCATTCGATGAAACGCCTAGGAAATGTGCAAGCTTGGTTAGCTTTGCGCGCACCGTCAAAGGCTCCACGAAGGAAGTCGGGGTCTCCTGCTGTGCTTGAGCTCCTGCGTCAAGCACTTGCAGATGGTCACTCAAATGTTAATGAAAGCTAAGGTGCCTGTACTATAACTGCATAACATCCGAGAACTCCATTTCTTGCCTCATATCTATTGCACTCAGCATTTTGGAGTGTTGACGCCACATACCTTGCGCAATCGCCAGGCACCCAAGCGCCAAGCAGACAAGTAGTCGCATGGCAACCCCAGCTGATTGACAAAGTACGCTCGCGTTGTTTCAACGCCAATTCCCTCCTCTTGAATGCGGTCTGCTGTACACAGTGGACGGTGCTGCTCTACGTCAACTGCGCGAACTGCTGCTTTCACACAAGTGCTGTCATCTGCGGCACCTTCGTCACAGACTCTTGCGCTGTTTTTGCGACGAGCTTTACAGTATTTGAAAATGGTATCGACATATTTTTGGGCTGGTCATTGACATTGGTCAAGTACGGAGGGTGGACTGTTGCGAAGGACAAGTCCACGTGGACAGCTGTTCCGGTACGCTTTGAATATGGCTCCCCGGGGAGCCTCCTCCAACGGGCCGTTGGCAACGGCTTTTAGATATTTTGCTGCGCAGATTTGATAGTCCAGATTTGACTTGTTGCGAAGTTCCCCGATGACGGACAAGGACTGCAAAGCATGCACAGCATGACAGGCTGTTGGCACTAGGGCCTGTAACGACTATTGATGTAGGCTCTATGGAACACCAGTGCTATTTCTTGACAAAGGGTTCTTGTGGGAGGTGCTTTGTGTGCCTAATAAGGCAACCTTCCTTTGTGTCCCAGTGTTCCCAGCCGCCTTTTTCCCTTTTTAAACTCAAGGATTTGCTACCATGATGCCCTCCTGCTGAATAAGGTATGGGGACGTGTTCTGCGATGGTCAATTTAATTAACATTATGATAATGCTTGCTCAAAGATATCAAAAGTTGATCATCAAATCAGTCGCCGCGACGTGGCGTTGGACCCTACTTCGCAAATATAGTATAGTATACAACGATGGTCTCCTATTGAATCGGCATCTGTGTACTTCATTAAGCTGCCAGAAGGCAAATCTGCATGAGCTCTGATCGTGCCCATGATCCACTTGGGTGTAAGTGGCACTTACCGTACTGAGTTGCGCACCGCAGTGAGCCAGGAATAAGTCCCCGCACACACTGGTACTCACTTCCCTCTCCATTGAAACACAGTCCCTGTCTTTCTCTGCAGCTGAGGCTCCCCTCAAGCTGGCTGATACAAAGTAGCCCGCCGAAAAGCCGTCTCCGCGGCCGCTTTTGTCACAAAATCAAATTTTCCTGGACAGCTGCAACACCCCCTGCTGCCTTTTTAAGACGCAGGTGCTGTTCACACGTAGAAGTCTGTCTGCCTCGAAGACGCGCCCACCTGGTTGAGCTTCTTCAGGATGGATGTGTAGGACTCCTGCAAGACAGCACCAGTAAATCATCAGCCAAACAAGTGACCTGTTGAGTGCCACATCGATGCAGGTTCCTTCTACTGGAACCACTAATTATGCTTGAATCTAGGTGAGACATGATGCTGAAAAGTACGCTTTCTGCTCAGTTCAAGCAGACTGCTCCAATGTTCCTTGCGCGGACACTTCAGCAGACACGTCTCAGACACTTTGGCAATGACAATGCATGAGTCAGGGCTCTGGAGATGTGTGCATCCGCAGTCCATGCGGACAACCTTAGCACACATGCCCCAGAAAGTTTGTCAATGACAATGGATGAGATAAGGCTCTGGAGTGGTGTGCGTGTGCGTACCTGCAGAAAGTCTTCAAGAGTGGTGGTGTCCGCCGGGTTGAGATCCAGCAGCTTGTACGTCTCCTCCATGGGCGCTGAAAACGTCTCATTCGATGCCAAAACATCCGCAAAGGCCTGCACCAACAATCCCATCTTACAAGACTTATTGCACGCCCAGAACGACGGTGTCAAATTTGAGGCAAGAATCCGATGTGCACGGCTTCAAGTGGTTATCCTGAGTCGCTACACATCTGCATGAGCTCGCAAGCGCCCCAACTTGACATGCGCATCATTGCTTCTGGCCGCTGCAAAAGCGCAGCGCTCGCCCGTAGCACATCAGAGGCCCACCTCGCAGGCCCAGCTCGCCTGCGGTGTTGACATCAAAGTGAAGCACATGCCACTGTCCACGCAGGAAGCAACACATTGATCAGTGTGCAGCACTCCTGGGGAAGCCTCTGCATGGGGAAGCCTCTGCATATGTCACTGTGGATGTCCCTTCCTTACTCGCATTCTTCCCTGGCACGGACCCCCCTACAATGGAAGCTTAAAACACAGATTCATGTACGTATACTCCAGACATGTCTTTCCCGCTATGAGATGCAAAAATTGTGGGATTATGCCAGTCACACCCTCATACTCACACGGTCACCACACCACTCCTGGATAAAACAGAACTCTTGGGCGACCATAGCAAATGTGTGCGCAAGGGCTTCAATCATGTGCCCAGTCCAGGGGTCAGAACGTCCTCCTTGGGCATGTGAATAAGAAGCAGTACCTGATGCACAAGAACAAAGCCCAGCTGCCAGGTGGCACCTTGTGCCTCTGCGCCACTTGAACCATCCGGTAGCCAGCCGGGAAGCCGCCAGTGATGCTTCCCTGCCCAGCCCTGTCAGGGATGCTCTTCCCTCCTGTAAGGCAGCAGCAAAAACATGGAATTTGCGACTCCCCCCGAGCATGCCACGTCAAACAAGTCTTATACACATCACAATATATATAACTAGTCCAATTGTGCACATCAACAGCCACGAAGTTAACCCAGATCCATATTGACTTGGATTGTTACTGCAAGCTGATTTTAATGTGGTGACTTTGCTCTCCGATCAGTTCTGAAGACCGATCTTGTCCGCTTTGGAGCAGCGGAGGGCTGCACGCAGCTTTGATTCTGGGCTGCACAAGCATAAGGCACCAAGAAGACAGAAATAATGCAAAGCCACACGAGAGAACATTAACAGCCAGTAAATAGTAAGTTGAAACGTAGTCACTCACGGATCTTCCTCGTGTGACAAGGGTGTCCGATCTGCAGCAGTCTGCATGCTCCTGGCAAAACCTTGCAAAACCCGCCGATTGTGCTGAAAAGGAGTCCAAATGAGGCAAGTAAGGCTCCTTTCATAGTAGTGTTTCGCGGTCGTGCACACTCAGCAGGGAGGATCATGATTAACAGAAAGCCAACAGTCGTCTTAACCACCTTGTGACTGTACATGTAAAAAAGTCGTTTAAAGACGACTGATTGAACATCGAAAAAACTTGAAGGGAGCGGTCAGGGAGTTTTAATAACTGATCAGTGACAAAGGATTGGGCTGAGTTGCATGGGAAGGGGAAGCGCTCCAAGTGGAGCAATATGTGAATGTGGGAAACACAGCTAATATCAAGAGCGGAAAAAGCCCGAATTTGGGACTCCCAGTCTCCTCAGCTCCCGAAATGGTCGAGCGGGGAGGCTGGTCAGGGTTTGCAGCTAACGCAGGCTTCATGTCTAGGCCTTCTCACCCCGAGCAGAATGAGGCTAACCGTTCCGTTCTTTTTGTCTTGTTCCCGCTCGCCATGAAACGATAGCATCTTCGAGATCTGGGGTTCAATCCCTGGAACGGCATGGAAATTTTTCCGGATCATTTCTCGGGCAAGTTCGCCCCCTGAGACACCCATATCGTCGCTTCACATGCGTCCTGAAGTTTCGGGTCGTTTGCTAAGAATGTGGCTGTATTATGATATCAGACTTTGTGAGATTTGAAGTTCTCTATTGCCACGTCCATCTCTCAGCTCTGCCATCATCAGTACATGCACCATATGCATGCTGTGTTTGTGTAGACGTGTGAAGACAATAAATCAGATGAGGCCCAACAATGGGGAAGCCAAGTCGTCTGAAGCCTCCAACTACAAATGGTATCAGTCATCTGACCTGCATGGCACAACCTGTACAACAGAACGTCCCTGACACCAAGGAGTTTCTCATCAAACCAATGAAATGGCAGTTCTGGAGACATACGGTACCTCCAACGTCAAATACTTCCATCTTCAGCCTATATGTAGGGTTTAGGGTTTAGGGCAATCTAAGCCCTAAACCCTAAATACAGACCGATTGTGATGTCAAGTGTCATCAGCGCTTGGCAACAGTTCTCAGAGTAACACCATTCCAAGGTAGGCGCTGGCGGTTGTCAAAGAGCTAGTTTCAGTCCAATTTCCTGTAGCAGGGCTGTACACCTCGCAAGTGTCCAGCACCAGAAAATCAGTATTGGCAAGTACGGTGAAGCCTCCAGCCGCCAAAGCATTGCCATCTGGCAAGGCCACCATTGAAAAGTCGAATCGGGGGGTCTGGCCTGGGGGAGTATACATTGCACCGGTTGCATTCCATGTGCCAGTGCTGTAGTCATACACCTCGGTGGAGTTTAGATAGCTAGTAGCGGGGAACTCAACACCACTTGCAGCGAGCACATTGCCACTGAGCAGACGCACCAATTGGAACTGCACTCGGCCGCTCAACATAGAGCCAGTGGCGGTCCAAAGGCCTGTTGCGGGGTCGTAGATCTCTAAGGAGCTCAAACTTTGCACCGGTACAGTATCATTGGGGATACCTCCGGCCGCCAGTACTTTTCCATCCGGCAGCAGCACCATCTGAAAATTGCTCCGGGATGTTGACATGGATCCCGTGCTCGTCCAGTTGCCAGTCATGGGGTCATAGATCTCAGAAGAGTTGAAGTAAACTGTCTTGAGTCCGCTCGCGCCGTCCGGGAAAACCGCGTTCCCACCGGCGGCCAAGGCAGTGCCGTCCGGCAACGCCACCATTTGGAACTCGCGGCGGGGCGTCATCATGGAGCCGGTAGGATTCCACATGCCTGTACTAGTATTGAACACCTCGGCAGACGCTTGCGTGTCACAAGTCGTGTCGTCGGTGCCATCCACGCAACCCCCTGCCGCAAGAATGGCGCCGACCTGGAGTGTGACCATCTGGAAATAAGTCCGCGGTGTGGTCATCTCGCCGGTCTCTGCCCAAGAGCCCGAGGTGGCGTTGTAGGCCTCGGTGATGTTTGTGCCCGGGTTGTCCCCGTCCGGATCCCCCTGATTGATGAAGCCACCGGCCAGCAAGGCTTCGCCGTTGAGCAGCCGCACCATGTTGAAGACGGCGCGAGGCGTTGTCATTGCACCCATGGCGGCCCAGTTGCCTGCGATGTTTGTGTAGAGCTCGGAAGAGTTGAGGATCCCAGCCTCAAAGTTGAACCCCCCCGCCGCCAGCACAGTGTACCCTGTGCGTGCATATAAACAAAATCAGCCAGTCCAATGGAGTGCCACTTATAGCGGGCATGAAGGTCTCCACCCTAATATCCCAATCATCAGGAAGTGCTCAACATTGAACAAGGCAATAGAAGATGAGACTTGCGGGGTAGTCTGGCCACCTCAAAAATATTATAGAGTAGCTCTGAGGTCATGCGCAATTATGTTCGTGCTTGGAGTTCCTTAGACCAACCAGGTACACCCTAAGCAATAATGGAATTACTGGCAGTCATGCTGTGCTTTACAGGGGCCCATCAGGTTGTGCTTTAAGGGGGCCCAGGAAGGCGCTTTCAAAGTTGATCAAGTTGATTTGAACTCTGGACCTCCAACTCATAGACCTGTGGTCCTGCCCATCCCGGCTACGAGAACCTCATGGGGCTCCTCGGAGGATCACAGTGCCACACGTCCACATGCATCTGGCAGAGGAGACAAGACCGAGGTTGTGCACCTTGCAAGGGGGTTTGTGTTGTGGAAGGTGGCTGGGTTGTTGCTGCTTGAGTTGTCGGCGGCGGTATGCTGGACGTGGAAACAGCCACAGTTGTTGATGGTACAGTGCTCGAGGTAGATGTAGTGGTGCTTGTAGCTGGAGTTGTTGGAAGTGGAGTGCTTGAGGTAGATGCAGTGGTGCTTGCAGCTGCAGTTGTTGGCGGCGGAGTGCTGGCAACCACTGCAATAGTGGTGGTAGGCGGAAGTGTAGACGCCAGGGCAGTGGTACTGGGCGCTCCTGAGAAAACAAAGGCAGGCTTCAGCACATCCGTTTGCTTGAGATTCTGAGCTCAAGACAGGAGAACAATGGGGATAGGTGCACCTGCAAAATTTGATATGAAGAAGTCAAACTCACGAAGAGTGTGCAGCATGGTCACCATCGAAAATGATAATTTCTTTTAGTGGAAAGAGCCCAGATTAAACACAGTGTTGTACCTGGAGTTGAGGGCGGTGTGCTTGTGAGGATCACTGGTGTTGTGGTAGCAGCTAGCCTGGTTGAGATGGAGGTCTGTTTGAGCGGGAAAAGGCTCTGAATCCTCTTTTCTGCCCTGCTTAGCACGTTCTCGGCGCCACTGACGGTGTGACCCACCAACAGCTGCCCCACTTCAGCAGCCCCATCAAGGAACCCCTGCGAGAGACACCCTCAGAGACTCCAAAACCAACCTGTTCATTTTTGTAACATCCACAACTACTGTGCAGCTTTGTTTTACGAGATCTGAGTGTTGAGGGCCTCTGTGAGGGGGGTAGCTTGCCATGATGGTTTCACTACGATGAACAGGTGGCCAAAGTCATTTCTGCATTATTACAACTTGCGCCCTGTCATCTGAGGATCTAGCTAGAAAAATTGAATCTTTTCTGGTTTTTCGCGCACCGTCAAAGGCTCTGGGAGGGCGGTCGGGTTCTGCTGCTGTGCTTGGGCTCCTGCATCAAGCAATGGCAGAAGGCCACTCAAATCTTCTTGACAGCCACCTGACCACTATTTCAGTTGTTCAACGTCTAAGGATCCGATTTCATGTTTTGTATCTAATGCACTTAGCATTTAGAAGTAGTGACGCCACAGACCTTGCGCAATCGCCGGGCACCCAAGCACCAAGCAGACAAGAAGTCCCATGGCAACCCAGACTCATTGACGAAGCACTCTCGCGCTGCCGATTCACCCCTGTAACAAGCGGTTGGAGGTATGCACTGGACGCTGCTGCCCTAACGTCAACTGAGCTAATTGCTGATAAGTGCTGTCATCTGCGGCACCTTTGTCAAAAAATTTTGCGTTGTTTCTGCGATCTGTGCACAGCATATGACAAATTCATATCGACGTAAGCTTAAAATGGTAAATTCAGAGTGATTTCTGCGAAGGGAAGTCCATGTGTACAGCCCAGCTGTTTCGGTCCACTTTGAATGGCATCCAATTATCCGGATAAGGCTGCCAGAGCTGATGGCCTAGAGGGCAGAGCAGATGGCCCAGAGATGATGGCCCAGAGGGCAAATCTGCATTTGTGTCCATGATCCAGTAAGGTGTGGGTGCGCACCGCACTTAGGCAGTAATATGACAATACATCTTACGAGGGGAAACTTTGTACTTCAAAGTTTGAAGGATCCTATATCCGGGATAGGTAGCTACAAGGTCCGGACAACCACTGCAGTTGGCCAGCTGGCGCCATGCCTGGTCATGACGAGGCGCCTGACGAGAATCCACATCCCAGCCGGGATCTGTAGCTACTAATAACCTGCTATTATCATAAGTACTGAATTACCAACTGGAAATTGCTACGGTAATAGCTTGGGACGTCTGCTGACTCCTGCTACCCAACCATCGATGGCAATTTGCATGCAGATCATGTCCCTGGGGCAGAAGATCATGGGCTCAATCATCAGATCAGTACTAGTGAAGATCCTGTGATATGCAGAGGGTGAGCCTTGAGCTTGGTACGTTCACCTGGAAAGACGGCTGCATGTTATCTTTATATTTCCTTGTCAAGATCCATACACAAGCGTGAGCAAAACAGGACCAACCACCGGTCAAGTTTAGGACATGGCCGTGAAAACTGTCCGCTGCAGTGGCCCATTTCCAATCACGACCACCACAACTGATAACCACAAGGAAAGTGTCCGGTCAACAAACATTTTGTCGGGGTCAGCTGGTGAGAATAAAAAGAACCAATATCCCTGTCAGAGGCAGAAATGCTAATTTCAAGTTTCAAGCTACCCTCACACACTGGTACTCACTTTCCTCTCCACCAAAGCACAGTCCTGTCTTTCCCTGCAGCTGAGGCTCCCGTCAAGCAATGCATTTCCGGCCCTCAAAGCCAGTTCGTACAAAGTAGCCCGCTGAAGATTACAACCTCTCCAAAACCTCCGCGGACGGTTTCGTCACAAAATCAAATTTCCCTGGACAGCTGCAATATCCCCTGCTGCCTTCTGAAGACGCAGCTGCAGCTGCTCAGACATAGAAGTCTGTCTGCCTCGAAGACGCACCCACCTGCTTCAGTTTCTTCAGGATGGATGTGTAGTACTCCTGCAAGACAGCACCAGTAAATCATCAGCCAAACAAGTGCCCTGTTGAGTGCCACATCGACGCAGGTTCCTTCTACTAGAACCACTAATCGTGCTGGTATTAGGTTAGACATGATGCTGAAAATTACCCTTTCTGCTCAGTTCAAGCAGACTGCCTCCAGCGTTCATTGCGCGGACACTTCAGCAGACACGACTCAGACACTTTGGCAATGACAATGCATGAGTCAGGGCTAAGGAAATGTGTGCATCCGCAGTCCATGCGGACACCTTAGCACACATGGCTCAGAAAGTTTGGCAATGACAGTGCATGAGATAAGGCTCCGGAGTTGTGTGCATGCGCGCCTGCAAGTAGTCTTCAAGAGTGGTGGTGTCCGCCGGGTTGAGGTCCAGCAGCTTGTACGTCTCCTCCATAGGCGCTGAAAACGTCTCGTTCGACGCCAAAATGTCCGCAAAGGCCTGCACCAACAATCCCATCTTACAAGACTGATTACCCGCACCAAACAAAGGTGTCACACCCGGCGCATGAGTCCGATGTGCACGGCTTCAAGTGGTCATCCTCAGTCGCTGCACATCTGCATGAGTTTTTACAAACTTACAGTGCCTCAGCATGCTTCCAGCCAATTTTAGGGTTTAGAGTTTGAAGGGTAGTGATATTAATAACCCTTAACCCTAAAAAAGATATACGGTGACACACAAGGGGCACGCACCAGGCGGTCGGCTGCGTCGCGCGCCCACTGGAAGCTCTTGAGGAAGCTGCGCGTCGCCTTCAGCAGCCACACCGGCACCTGCCCGACCACAGCCGCTACGATCACAAACTGCCGCAACATACCTGCATCCTCTGCACCATTTCTAGACAGTGTCCGTGCAAGTTCGCCTCTGCACACAAAGCGTTGGAGGCCGAAGATGAGTCTCTGTGTGCATTGGGCATGCCACTGATCCAACATCCAGTACGATTATTGGTTGCATTTGCAGGCACATGCCAGAGGCAGCCGTCTTGATGATGTATTGTATCAAGTCTGGTAGCTCCCATGGGTTTCACGACGTGAGTAGAACGGCACATCCATCACTCAATGCGACCATCATCGCTCTTCTCAGACAGCGCAGTGACTTCAGGCACGCTCCATTCCTTGGGCCCAGCCGAGGTACAAATGTGATGAAAACCTGCACAACATTGGACCGCACACGTCTGGCTACTGGCCCTTAGAACCCCCAAGAAAACCCCCTGAAAGATCGGCAATCACCTCGGTGACATTGGCGCGTTCGTCGGCGTACTTCTCACACAGCGCGATGACCTCGGGCACAGTCCATGCCTTGGGCCCGGCCAGAGTGAGGGTCTTTCCGATGGTCGCATCGCTGCGCAACGCTGCAAGTGTCATCTTTGCCACGTCCTGCAGCAGCAAGAATGTGGGAGCCATCAGTTATGTTCTGCTCCTCAAGGCGGCCGCCACAATGTGAAGTCGGTTTGGTAAAAAGCTGGCGGAAGCAATGAATGACTGTTCTTGATGTGCTGACTTGAGGTATCAGAAGCTGCTTCAAGAAATGGGAAAATCACAGTATGGAACATCTCCTACAACAGTAGATGCTGACTATTGCCTGCTCTTATATTACGCAGCAGAACACCTGGCAGCCGTGTTGGCAGTTGCCTCAATAATGACATCATCACACAGCTTGTGAGAGTATCACCAATCCTCCCCAACATCTGCACAGTCAAATGTACAGAGATTGCAGAGGACTTGAGATACCAACGCAGTCACAGCGCCTCTGCCTGCTTGAAACACCCTCACTCGGCACTTGGTAAGGGCTCTGGCACTGCAGCGCAACTTCAGTGCATGAAGGTGCAGCCTCCTTGAAAAGCACTTTTCAGGCCACAACATGGCAAAAAAGATCAGGTGATTGTGCACCAGCACAAATCATGACCTTTCCTGACACAAGAGCTTACCTGGGAGTCCAGGTAGGCGCTGTGCTTCTCGAAAGAGGCGATCTGCTAGTTTCCGAGGGTGGGCAGCGCAACCTTCTACCCTACTTTATTTCCCCCTGATCGACTCCCCTTTCACACATGGACCCTGGAAACCCTAAGCACGCAAGGCTCCTCACCTGGGAGTCCAGGTAGGCGGTCTGCGTCTGGTCGGAGGTCCCCCACACTTGGCGGTCCTCCAGGATGGGCATCAAATCTAAACCCCTAAACCCTCTATTCATTGAGGGTTTCAGTGTCCTGTGGGGCCTAAATCCCTTGAAACCCTAAGCATGCAAGGCTCTCACCTGGGAGTCCAGGTAGGCGGTCTGCGTCTGGTCGGAGGTCCCCCACACTTGGCGGTCCTCCAGGATGGGCACAGCATAATTGCCGATGATGGCCTGCATGAAGCCGCAGAGGCGGAAGATGGTGAAGTCAAGGCCGCTGCTCTCCAGAAACTTCTCCGTGCACGACTTGATCAGCATCAGCGGCACCTCCGGGTGGCGCTCCGCGTTGTGGATGCTGAAGAAGATGTAGCGCTGAATGCCCATGGCCTGTGACCACAAGCAAAGAATTTGCATGAGATGTCTCCGTACATGCATGAAAGTTATGCTGGAGAATATGTAGCGCTGGATGCCCATGGCCTGCAGCCACCAGCACAGCAATTGCCTTAGCTGACGGCTAGCTTGTGTCTCCGTACATGCATGAAAGGTAGGCTGGTGCACACAGCATCAGAATTGCTTCGATTTGTATCTGATCAATGGCAGCTTCAAAAGCACGAGTTGGGAATACAGCATCTGATGTAGTACCTGCGAGCGTCAAGAAACCAAAAGGCTATTAACAGCAGGTGATTGTGGCCATTATAAATCTGTACACATGTGGATTGGACACAGACTGATGTCGATTTGTGACCGCAATGCATCGCCCAGCCTAGAAAGCAATGCCACGCATGGCATTGTGGCAGCCATGCTTCCAGCGTAGACACAATGTTCTGTTCCTGGATTTATTAAAAAAGTCAGCTGGAGGTACTTCGGGGCAATTCACAACGGGCTCGTCACACCTGCGCGCACTGTATGAGGGCGATCTTGCCCTCCCAGTCGATCTTCTGCGTGGATTCCTCCGGCCGCGCGGTGGAGCAGTCGATGACCGTGTGGATACCCACCAGCGCAGCAGGCAGCGAGGTGGGGTCGTTCAGATCGGCCTGCACCGTTGTCGCGCCCCAGTCGCGCAGAAAATCCGCCGGGTTCTGCCGCGGCCGCACGATGCACCGCACCTGAAAAGACACCATGCACAGTCAGCACGCCTAACGGGATGCATTGTATACTTATAAGCCCCAGTCGCGCAGGAATTCTGCCGGGTTCTAACGCGGCCGCACGATGCACCGCACCTGAAAAGACACCATGCACAGTCAGCACGCCTAACGGGATGCATTGTATACTTATAAGCCCCAGTCGCGCAGGAATTCTGCCGGGTTCTGACGCGGCAGCACGATGCACCGCACCTGGAAAATGCACCATGCACAGTCAGCACGCCTAAACAGGACGAATTCTACTCTATTATCTTATTAGCCCCAGTCGCGCAGAAAATCCGCCGGGTTCTGACGCGGCCGCACAATGCATCGCACCTGACAGGAAAAGGCACCGTGCATGGTCAGCGCGCCTAAACAGGATGCATTCTACTCTATTATCTTATTAGCCCCAGTCGCGCAGAGAATCCGCCGGGTTCTGCAGCGGCCGCACGATGCACCGCACCTGACAAAAAGAGGCACCGTGCATGGTCAGCGCGCCTAAACAGGACGCATTCTACGCTATTATCTTATTAGCCCCAGCCGCGCAGAAAATTAGCCGGGTTCTGCCGCGGCACCGCACCTGGAAAATGCACCATGCACAGTCAGCGCGCCTGGATAGGATGCATCATTTGATCCTCGGGTCCTGTAGTATCACTTGTGCGCATTGATGTGAACAATGAGCCAGCTGGGATACGCCCCAAACTCACAATGCAGAGCAGCTCCACGCCCTCGGCCTAACTGGACATAACATTCAGGTAGACATAACAACCCTAAACCCTAAATATAAACCCGGAAACCCTAAAACATGCAAGCAATGGTGCTTAAGCCTCCAACACTGTGGTGCTGCGGGTGTGCAATAGTGGTGGGAGACTTCGCATTGCTTCACAAATAATTGTGCCTAAGATCTTTCGAAAGGGCCGGATGGCAGACCTCAGATTGCATGACCCCTGCTACAGCAAATGGTGAGTCTAAAACAACCATGCGCTTAAGCAAGGAAATCCAATCAGAGGTTGACAATGGGTGCTTCGGAATGCATTAACTGAAGCAAAATGTCGAGCGCTGGTTGTCAAGGCGCATCGATGAGCTACTATTGATCCTTTGGCACCAAAAAGAAGGAGAGGGGGGAAAAAGTGGTAGTGTTGGGGAAATTCGATCCCTGCACAAGGGGGTAATCAGCCCGAACCCATCAAAAAATGTTGTGATATCGTAGTCGGTAGTCGAGTCCGGTTGACCGGTTGACATTTCGCCAAATCCTTCATTTATAAACGCCTTCTCCGGGCGCTCAATGGTTCGCCACGCACAGGACCACATGTCTATGACCGCAGTCCCTGATCTGCTTTGGCCGCAAGTAAGCGAGTTCGCAAGAGACCAACCTCATAGCCCTCGTCCAGGGCGCGGCGCACGACCTGTCTGCCCAGCGTTCCTGTGCCGCCCACCACCAGAACAGAATTTTTGGGCACCAAACGCTGTCCCTCAACTGAGGCCGTGGCCTGCGGCTGCACCGCACTCAGCCGCGGCAACCTTCTTCCTGCAACCACAGACAGATGGCAGGTTAAGGCATTGACCGAGGGGCAGCGTATGGTTGATGTGCCCTGACCTTTCGCTTAGGGCGAGAGCACATGGCAGCAGTATTCGCGCCTCTCAGGAAGAATTTCCCCTACGCCGTGAAAATCTGTGCCACGGGATATTCACCTACAGGAGGTGAATTCTGTTGTTTTTGCAGGTGCGCGTCAATGTGTACAAGCCACTGAGTCAGGCCTTGCTGTGGAATAATGGTGTGTAAGTTTCTTGCAACGTGGGTTTGCAGGGAGTACCAGCAAGGTGATACTCTGATGCAAGTGGGCGGAGACCCAGATCAACGATGTCCTTTGCACCTCACCTTGTATGCACTGCCCTGTGGTGAAAGCTGCTGTATTTCCCCTGAATGTGCATGCTGCCGCGTGCCTCGATGCGGGCAGCAAGGCACTCTGTGCACGTGGGACATCCCTGGTCGTGCTGTGTGCTGCTGTTGAGGGCAGAGAGCCCAAGATGCTTTGCTGCATGGCCCTCGACCTGCAAGACCATTGGCATGCGTTTCATCCAGTCTTGATGTTTGAGGCACACGGAAGTTTTGATTGTACTTAGCATGCGGAAATATATACATTTTTCTTCTTGTAACAGCTGCGTCAACATCGGTTTGACTAGGACACTGTCTGAGTTGCACACAACCCCCTCCATACCCACTGGTCATCCATAGAATTTGCAGTGTAGGACAGAACGATCAATTGAGATAAGCATGATGGATGTTGGATACAAGTATCGTGTGCAGATCGAGATGCCCACCTGCGAACGATAGCGCGACTCGGGCTTCAACTGCTCACTGCCACAGGAAAGATTGAACTTTCAGGCAACTTACAGATCTTTTCGGAAGGTTGTAGATGATTATTTGGGGAGTTGCAGAGCAAAATTTCGGTCGAATGAGAGGCTAGGAAGCGGACGCGATGAACTTCCTGCAGGAGCGCCTTTGTAGACCAGCGCATCCACGTCATCTCGCATGCAGGCCAGGAAGCAATTGTCTCCATCGTATCTGTTCCTGACCCGAAAGTAGCGCGCCACGAGAAGATGTCTAACTGGTGATGTACAGACTATGTTAGGTGTGTGGTAAGCACCCACCAGCTCGTGGGTGACCGCTTCTGTGGTGATCATCAGTGGTGCAAACACGAACGCCAAGCCGCTGTTGATGTGTGCTTGTTGTCGGCATCGCTTATAATCGTTGTCTGACTAGCTGCTCTAAGTGTCAGCATCTGGACAGTTGGATAAAGGCATTGCGAAGGACATGCTAGTGGTAAAAAGGTCTTGCTTCGCTGACTTCGAGCAGCGTGTCCAAAGTCCAATTTTTAGTCAAAAGTTGTCTATCTCGTCTTTATACAATTCAGGATCACGGCCTGGGTCTTCTTGTCAGAAAGGCTTGACAAACCGAGGCCACAGCGTTGTGCCAGTCCGTTCTGCGAGACGTCGCATGATGACAAGGGACTTCCAACCGTGCAAAGTCTCTGCATCAAATACTCCTGAAGGCAGCCCGAAAGTCGGATTCTTAGGCCTGGGCATCATGGGCGTTGCCATGGTAGGGTTCCTCTCCTAGATCAGATCGATCGTAGCTCTCCCACTTGCACTGGCTCTCGGTATAATTTATGGCAGAGGACCTTCGCAGTCAATCATTGGCATGTTGATAAGCTTTTGTTCAGGTATTGCTTGCAAAACTGTCAGGACTAAGTGTATGGCCTCCCGGCATGCAGTCGAGGAACCTTCTGAAGGCAGGCTACGATGTCACGGTGTGGAACCGCTCCCCAGAGAAGTGCAAGATGCTGGAAGCGGAGGGCGCTAAAGTGGCAGCATCCCCTGAAGATGCAACTGCCGCATGTGATATCACATTTGCCATGCTGGCCGACCCTCCAGCCGCATTGGCTGTAGCTGAGCAAGCTGCCAAGGGGCTGTCCCAGGGTGAGTGATCAATCTTCTGGACCAGTCTTACCTGACGTGCAGCCCATGAAATTTGTACATCCCACAAGGCAGAATGATTTTATGAAGCTTCGAGTCTGATATATGGGTGGGCCTTGGGGTGTTCACTAGGATGGCCGAGGCTTAGTAAGGCATGCTGAAACTGATTCGGTGCACACATGAGAATTTGGAGGGATCATGTATGGAGTGATCACGCTGTTTTCTGTCACTTTGCAGGCAAGGGCTATGTGGATGTGTCTACTGTAGACGCGGGTACATCACAGAAGGTCTCCAAGGTGTGCCAGTCGAGTCTTTCAGCACCGTTGTGTGCATTATATCTTAAAATCGGCAAGGCTGCAGAGAAGGGATTTTTTCTTTTTGACATGGCTGCTGGTGTGTTTGTTGGACATGACAGCATTGAGGGTGAGGATGCACTTGTGACTGACTTCCATTCTGCCTGGATACAGACATGTCATCCACCATATATTGTCCAACAAATTGCGCCCTGTTGTCCAGTAGGATGCGCTGCTGAGCCCTGTTGATTGACATGTTTTTGAGAGTCTGCGTTCCTGATCTGGCGCAGCTGGTGCATGCGGCGGGTGCACAATATCTGGAGGCGCCGGTGTCGGGGTCCAAAGGACCGGCGGAGCAGGGAACGCTGATTTTCCTGGCCGGGGGCGATGAGGAGCTATTTGAGCGCTCCGGCCCGATGCTGGATGTCATGGGCAAGGCCAAGTTCTTCTTGGGGCCGGTGAGAATTAAATTCTCTAGGAGCATAGGGAATTTCCAACATTTTAGATGGGAGTGTGCTCTTGTACTGTTGATATGCAATCCCTGGAACTTAGCACAGGAGAGTCTTTCTGGTGAGGTGATATTTTTGGTGAGTGTTGAATTGCTGCCTGATCTGGCGCGCAGGTGGGCAAGGGAGCCAACATGAAGCTGGTGGTGAACATGCTGCTGGGCACCTACATGGCGGCTTCCGCGGAGGGGCTCGTCCTCGCAGACGCGCTCGGCCTCAAGCAGCAGGATGTTGTCGATGTTGTGGCCCTCGGCGCAGTCGCCACGCCCATGCTTGCGCTCAAGGTAATATTTTTAGTAATATAATTACTGATACTGATATACCATATCAGATGTAAATAAAATAATCAATTGATATTTTACTTCACGCTCCGAAGGGGTACACGAAAGGCATTTTGATGATGTGTGTCTGATGTGCTATTTTGTGGCCTCAGACGGGAGGGCAATGTAAGTATTCTATCTTGGGCAGGGTTGCACAGCCTCTGATGTTACTGCAGGCAGTGTTCCACTCGCAGAGGGTGGCCTGTGGATGTATTTTGTCAATTTGCTGACAACGCCATATTTAGCGGTGCTCAGAGATCACAGGCTCAATGTTTTCTTTGCACATTCCGGTCCAGCGAGCGTTTGTTAAGTCGCGTGCAATCCTCGTGGTGTGGAGTTCCTTGCATGCCTCTTGCAAGGCTGCAGTAGTAAGACAGCGTAGTGAGAGCTAGTCAAGTGGGAGGCTGTCCTTCTTGCTGGAAAACTGTGAGGCTTAATACTGGGCAATCTAGTGGCTGGTTGCCAGCGGACAGCGTACATTTTGTTTGTCCATGATGGGCCAATGGAGTGGACCCACAATGGATGGAATTGGTTGGTCCATAGTGGTCCACTGTTGTCCATTAGTCCATTGGTCCATATGGAACCAACAGAAGCTTTGCTGCACTCCTGGCAACCAGCCACTAGAATAAGCACCGCATCCCCGACTGCAAAATGCCTTTGTTGTGTTATGGACTGCACCAGTATTGCGGGAAATCGTGAGGGAGAGAGTGAGAGTAAGCCAGACAGCAATCATGATGTTTTATCATATTTATTATATAAATCTTTTTGTTGGGTTTTGTTGGGTTTATATTTTGTATCAGTGTAAACCCCCAACCCTGAACCCTTTACCGATCATGGGGAGCAGGCGCCGGCGATGTTGGAGGGGCGGTATCCGACGGCGTTCCCGCTGAAGCACCAGCAGAAGGACCTGCGACTGGCGCTCCAGGCCGCCGGTGAGGGCAGCCTTGAACTCCCTGTGGCGGCTGCCGCCAATAGCCTCTACCTCGAGGTGAGCGCTTCTTTCTCCCCTGAATCAACTTTTCCACCATAGTTGACAGCCGTTCAGGAGCTACCTGAGCATCCAACATTACTTGCTAAACCCAAAGTGAGTGAAAACAAATTGTTTAAAGAACCCACATTGAAAATGATGAAGTACACTCGAGAGGGGGCACTGAGCTTGAGCCACTGCATGCTTGGACTGGACACTGTGCTGTGGATGCTAAAGGACATTCGGGGGACGATGCAGTGAAAATATCTGGGATGATAAGTTTAATGCTGGGGACATAAGTCTGTCATGGCCAGTCTGCCTGGTATTCAGGGGGGAAAGGGTGAGGGCTTCCTTGCATAGTTGTCAAGACCATTTTATTACGCTGTTTCTGACTAGGGGCGTTCAAATGCAGGCACAGGAGAAGGGACTGGGGGATGCGGACTTCAGTGCAGTCCTGGAGAGTGTCAAACCTGCAGCTAAAGAGACATAAATGCGTCCAGGCCTTCTGGGTGGATGGAGGCCTAGCCTCAAAGCTGAGGAATGCAAGGATGTGTTGCGAGACTGATTCTGCTCGCCTAATGTACAGTAGGTTGGCGTGAATGCAGTAGCTAGACATTACAAGCAGGCTGCAGCCGCTACAACAGTGTTAGAAGATTGCTGTTGACACCTGTGTCGGCCGGCTTGTGCCTGCACCTTACTGTGAGGGTTTCAGAAGAGTTCTTTGACTGTTCTGTACAGTTGATTTGGGAATGCCATGAACAACTGTTGCAATGCAGTTGGTGTAACAGGTCAAATGCCTGTCGACAGGCAGTCTCGGGTATGACACTTGGCAGGGATTCCAGATAGCAGCTGCATGCATTGCATGCTACTTGTGCGCAAAACTATATGCAAAGGACAGTCCCATGTACGGTATATGCATCTGCACCTCCCTCTGTCCTGCGCTTCACCCTCTCCTTGTTTCACCAAACTGTTGTCAACAAGAGCTGGCATCTACAGCGCGGAGTATTGTACAGCACTCATCAGACATGGCACTGCGCAGTGTGAGATAGTGCCAGGACAGAGCCGGGCGCCGGGCTCAGCCCTGGCGCCGCTTAGGAATTCCTAAATAGGTTGCATAGTCGGGCAAATTCGAATTTGCCCGACGTCGACTCGCAAGTCGGACTCACCGAGAGTTGGACTCACCCAGCCGAGTCGTGCAACTATGATTGGCCTGGACTCTCCCGCACCACCTATGGGTGGCCCTGTTAGCACTGCATGCCCGTTCATTAACTCTAGGAAAAGAGGCAACCAATAAAGACACGAGTCATGAGTCATCCAATGATCCGCTTGTGGAGACGGTGAGTTGAGCACTGTCGCATGCTCTGAAAGAGTAAGGCGATGAAGAAGGTGACACATCCAGCCGTCTAGGGCTGATTGGATGATCCACAACCACCCGCAGAATCAGTCAATGCAGCAAAACAAGCCTGTATGAAATGAGCAACCTCAGCAATGTCCTCTTGCCACATAAAGCCGGCATAGTCATAGCATCATCCCATAAGAAGATTGCACTAAAGCCATCACCTTGCCTATATGAGAGCTGGTGCAATCCCCACCTGAACTCTAATTCTCTGAACAGCGATCTGAGATCCTACCGCTGCTGCACCCACATAGGCTCGAATTTGAGCACTATGGCATGGCTTCTCAATGGACAATCCTGGAAAATCACTGCAGAGTTGCGCGAGCCAACTAGGGCTTGTGGTTCACTTAAAGAGGATTCAAGGAACCTCTGGGGACATTGGTGAAAGTCTATTGCATTTTGCGACCGACAAACATCACAGCAGGTCCCTGTGCCGGTGCTGGTGGTTCTTCCATGTGCGCTGATGGCAGGTTTGCCAGGAACTTTGCCGCCAGCCAATCTGGTTCCTTGAGAGGGCCCTCGACTGTGAGCGGGGGAATTTTCCCAGTTGCACCTGCGCACGGGACGTGCCGGTGAGTCTCCGAGCATCATACTTTTGATCGTTGTTCATGTATATTCTGTCAGTCAAAGAGGGCCATGAATGGTGTTTAAGACTGATAAATTATCAACGCGACCGTGTTCGAGGTGCGTGCTTCAAATTTCTGTCTGACGCATAAAGGTCGCCGCATCGTTGGGGGCCTACCGTTTCTTTTGTACCACTGGTCACAGTCCAACTTGTTCTGGGAGCAGTCAGGTATATAGTCGTTGAGCTGCAAACATCGTGGAAACGAAGCATTTAGTGACAAATGCCGGGGTCTCGTTCGTGACTAAGGCAGTTCTGGCTGTCAACGAAAAAAACATGCTGTTCCATCTCAGATTCGTCTCACCGCAAGACACTCTATCAGCTGTCTTGATACTGAAGTGCATGCCGTGACAACTTTTGCAGCCCGCTTAAAGCGTCATCAGCATTAGAAATAGAGCACAAGACACGACGGTCAGGCATCTGGCACACCAGTCGTCAGAATTATCGGTATCTTGGCTCGGCAGCAAAGACACGCACCGGATCTTGTACGACAGCCTTCTTCAACTGTCTGGCAAGCAGAGGTATAGGACGCAGCAGCAGGCACAGAAGTGCCAAACATTTCAAAGTAGCCATTGTCGCAGCTCACTGATTTGTTCGTCCAATTCCTTGTATGTTGTGGAACGCCTAGAATAAAAGAGAACAAACAATGAGGAGGAAACGCGACTAAAGGAGGAGATCTGGTGCTGGCACAAGATCTCCCCTAATGATGCACGTGCTTCCGTTGCATCATTAGGGGTGCAAAAACACACGATAATGCGCAGCATGCCCTTCCAAGCAGGTAATAGCTTATGACATATGTCATAATGGGCATGACGAAACAGGATATAGGTTGTAGGACAAAGATGTGAGATGTGCCAACTATTTTGCCATTGTTGCTAACAATTTCTTGGAGATCGGCAAATGCAACGGCTGTAGATGGCAACCCGTGGGCATGCAAGCACGCCAGCTACGTGTCAGTTAACTAGTTCACAGCTCGTTACCAGTGCCCCCACGATGGATCAAAAGGTGCACTTTCTATCTAGCAACAGGAGCGACATCCAGAACAAATATACGCGTAGGATGAACAGGCCACCAAGAACAGCACCTTAACATCAAATCTAAGGCCGCAGAACCAACATCCACAACCATATCAGCCACCTCATGCTGTTAATGTTCACCTCTTCAGTAACCTGCGTCGTAATATCGTTTCTTGTAGTCACTGTCATAGCCGTCATGGATAATGCTGTTGCCCAAGTCATCATGGTCGGAACTGTCAGACAAAGTCTAATTCTCGTGCCGGCTGCAGATGCAACCTCCACCGAGAAACACTCCTGGCAACTCAGTTGGCTTCCCAAGCTCAAACGATTCATATCCCTTCCATCTGCCTGCCTCTCCAGTACGCCCCCAGGTTTCAACAGGGCCCAGGGAGCCTTCACACCCCACACAGCCACAGGGAAACGCCCAAGGATCATGCGAATGCAACGATTCAGCGCACCAGTAAAATATCCTGGACCTGCGGCCCGGGCGGCCAGTTGCATTGCAGCACTGCGTCATCAGCCGCTTGCCAAGAGACTCCATAGCCTGGAAGAAGCTCTCGCCAAAGTTGCAAAACTCACAGATCCCATGGTAGATCACTTCAAGGGCGGACAGAGCTCTAGCACTCACCGCTTGATCATCAAAGTCAATGCACACGGTGTCTGTGCAATGGATGCGCAAATCGCGCAGCAGTGGCAGGGCAGGAATTGTGATCTCAAGGGTGTCAGTCTCGACACACAAGGAGGTCAGACTGCCTAGATTGGCGTTTGGCAGCTTATGCAAGAGCAGCTCAGTAGTATCGTCGTATAGATTGGCATGAGCAGGTTCAATAAAATGACTTAACTGCAGCACCTCTACCTTGTCCCACAGTTCTGAGCCATAGATATCCTCATCGTAGTCACCGAACTGAAACTTGCACACTCGAAGGCCCTTGATCTGCCCTCTTACATCAGAAGAGCGCTCCAAAAAACTCTTCAGACCATAGAGGCGGCCGCAGAGAGCGACTCGAGTGCTGCTGCTCCCAAGTGTCAAGAAGGCCGGGTACACATTCTCCAACTCCAGGTGCCGCACCCACGCAGGCACTACCAAGGCAGCATTTTCCATTTCAGGCTCTTGTGGACGCTTGCTGAGCTGCAGAGTCTCCAAAGAAGGCAGTCTCAACAACATCTCGCTGGCTTGCTTGGCAGGCAGCACAGTTTCCTCCACTGCAAGGGAGAGATGCTTGAGGTTGGACATTTTGGGGATCTCCGTGAGTGGGGCTAAGAAGCATACAATGTTCAGACGACTCAGATTGATCGCCTTTTGCAGGACCGGAAACATCGCAATGCCGTCGCACGGGGGAAGCGCATCCCTCACTTCGTGTGGGTAGCCAGTGTTCAAGCTGAGAACGCTCAACAGAGACAGTGGCTGCGCACTGGCTTCAATAGCTCGTTCCATGGCATGGCAAATGGCGTAGAAGTCTTCATTGGAAACAGCGCTCCGCACTGGCCACCCATTAGTAGCGATTGTTTTGGCACCACGCAGATGGCTGGCCACCCAGAGCAGCGCAGCTGCTGCCAATGAGGCATTCCAGGGTTCTGTTCTGATGCTGATGCTGATGCGTTCCACTTGCAGCTGCTGCAGCGCCTTGCAGGTGCCGCTCGCTCTCACCCACTCTTCTGTGGGCAGCAGGCTCGCTATGCGCAGCCACAGTTCCTCTGGAAGGTGTGGGTGAGCTGGTGGCAGGACCTGTGACAAAACCCCAAGACGTCATGAAGGGCCCTGCACTATGGAGAACGCAGGCTGATACATGCTCTTTTTCAATGTGTTCTTATTTATCCTTGAACACAGCACACATGCGCTGTCAAGTGCATCCATCAATGAGATAAAGAGTCGGCGTAGCAGCTACATTCAAAGGAAATGAGCGAGGCACCTTCTTAAGGGGCTCGGGCATCATATTGTGGCGGGTGGATGGGCGCGTGCTGTGTTGCAGTTCCAAAGCTGGTATCAGATCACATACTCTTGAGAACGAGATGCACTCTAATCGGCAATTTGACAGCAAGGTCGTTGATGAGACTTATCCTCAGGTGTGCGGGGGAGGGTACTTGTATTGCACTTTTGCTGCTGAGAGAAAACATTTCATTTTTAGTCATTGGGTCACGTGGATGGTAGGAATGTTAAATTTAATTACCCCCACGAATGTTTAGGGTAATGAATACGTATATAGCTATACATTACATAACCCCTCTGCATGCCTGGTCAAGTCTGAGCCATTCGACTAAAAACTACACGCACGTGCTTTACCCTTTGGCAGAATGACTGACATCCGCAAGTATGTGTATACACGTGGAACAGCCTCACAAGCAAAAGCTTTTATAAGAGAAAAAGTAAGCCCACCAGGTCCAGTTGATTGAGCACTTTTTTAGCCACATGTGCCCACCTTGTCAATCTGCAATCTCCTGAATAGAGGGTGGCAGCCTGACAAATAGCATGATTACCTGGTAACAGTCATAAAGTGCACAGGTGAAGTGTCAACAGAAACAGACTGGTGTGAAGTTGTGTTGGAGCAATAATCCCGCAATTCTGAATGTTCCGGAGAGTCCCTAAAAGAGCCCAGCAGTACAAAAAGGAATGGCATTGCTCTGCCACCCCACAAGGATCAACATTCTGTACAGAGGGCATGCACACTGCATGTGCACCAAGTGTTGGCGATGTTGCAGCCATGATGAAGAGATATTGTTCAAAATCGGAAAACATGCATTCGGCGAGTCTGCTGCATTGATTGCCGGGTGTAAGTGTTGTCGTCTCCTGAATCAGTTACTTGCTCCTGGGCCGTGAGTAACATCTTCGAACTATCAAATGCTGGTGCAAATATGCTCAGTTTGTCCCGAAACAAGCAGACCAGCAACACCCTGCAGTGAGGGCATCCTGCTGCAGTACCAGAACCGCGCTTGCCCGTTAGCGCAAGATCAGGCCAATCAGGCTGATCATGCATTGAGGTCGCCAGATCAGGCGCGCCATTAGCAAGACGGCGTTCCATGCCAATCCCCAAAAGAGGCGCGTGTGCCCGGTGGCGCCAAAGGCGCGATGATGTGATTTGCCAGATCAGGCGCGCCATTGGGGAGAGGGCGTTCCATGCCATCGCCCGGCGATGTCGCGAACGCCGTCAGGTGGGCTCGGCAGCGGCAGCGGCGCCTCGGGAGGGGGACTCAGGAACAGCGACCGCTGCGCCGCCACCACTTTGCTCCCCGCCTGCACAGGAAGAGATGGTATTATCATCATTAGTACCACACGTTTTCCACTCCGTATTGACTAGGTACGTCTGGCAGCACGTTTTTGGCAATACGAAGCTTACGTCTCCCAAACCATGAACCAGGGCAGAAGTGAATGCTATAGTTCTGTACAACCCTGCGCCAACATGATGTTCTGTATCGACTTCACACGTTTTCGGGCCTTGAAGGTCTAGGTCCACCTACAAGTCACCTCAACCGAGCATCACCTTATTTTGATGTCCCCCAAACCATGAACCAGGGCAGAGGTGACACAGACAGGTGTCCTTTGCCCTACAGGAGGAGAACTGAGGGGTTGGGCTGCATGCTGCTGACCCAGCCTTCACTAGGCTCCCCATTCACTCGCAACAGATACGATCATGACTGCTACCTGGCTCAATGTATCAAGAGTACACGGCCTCATCTGCATTCCAAACATCGTGGACACAGAAGGAGACAGAATCAGGGAAAGCAGACAAGAAGGTGACTCGCCTGCAGTGGGCCGCTCTTGCACCGCCGCGGCAGGTCTCGGGTCCGTAACGGGCTGGTGCCACCGCTGCCCTGGAACTCCTGTGCGTCCCGTAACGGACCCTCGCTGCTCTGCGGCATTTCGTTGCCGAACTCCCGCTCTTGCGCCTTGTCGCGTCTCTGCAGGGTCCGTAGCGGGCTGCCCTGGCTCGCCCGTAAGGACTTCCTGCCCCGCAACGGGCTGCTGCGGCCGCTGCGGTACGGGCTGCCGCCACTGCTGCGCATCGGATTGTCGCGGCTTCGCAGCGGCGTCGGCGTCTCAGCAACCTGTGCATGCACAAGCAGAAAGTCAATTGAAATCCAGACGCCCGGACAAATTATTGCTAGGTGTCGGTCATTGCGACGGCTGCCAAAGGCGTGAATACCTGAGCACTCACAACCCAACAATGATGCTTGTATCTTTGCAAAATTCATACTCTTTTCTTGCATGCAGCCCAGGTCAATTTCTGCTATTACTGATCATTGGTGTCTAGACTTTCCAAAACTGGAGGGCTTGGTGGCGCGAGGCACAAGAAACGCCCCCTGCTCAACATGCTGGGGACATGCACTGCTTGATCTCGCACCTGGTTCTGGCGCACGGTCCAGCAGAGCTCGGGGCTGCTGGGAGACCCTGCCTCGCCAAACAGCGCGTTGTTGTGCAGCGAGCCGAAGGGCGAATTCGGCGCAGGACTGGCATCTGCATGCGGGTCGGCCGAGCGCTTGGCCGGGGAGTCTTCGCCGAATGCTGCTGACTCTGCTGCGCTTCGCCGCTCCTGCAGCCGTTGCGCGGCGTTCCTGGACGCCCAGAATGAGCGAGTTTGAGGCAAACCATACCGTATAGCTTTCTGGAATTGTACACTAGTCGAAACCCATGCATCGAGAACTGCATGTCGAGAGCCTGAACACTGACGTCCAATGACGGCCCCCTTGACATTCAATCAGAAAGCAAGGTGCCACCCAATATCAAGCATGCTTTCAAAAAGGTTGTCAGAAGACTGATTGCAGCACACAGAAGCCACAAAGCAGTGCACCTGGTGGGAGGTGGCAGCAGGCTGTAGCACTCCTGGCCATTGCCATCATTCTCTTGGTCTGACTCCCAGCCAAATGCAGCTGCTTGTGTTGCGGCCCGCTCTCTGACAGGAGACGCTGCCAGAGATGGAGAGGACTGCATTGCATGCTCTGCATGCGCCCTGTTTCCATGTTCCTGCACCAGTACCAATTGAATTGCTCAACCATTCAGTTTTAAAATGTTAAAGAAGCTTTGAATGCCATACAGGCATAAACGAAATAGCATGCCTGAAAATTCAAAAGGATTATGTGAATTACATTTTGAGTGAGGAACTTTCTGAGATGTTTTGAACCGCCCCGTACCCTTGCATCAGACGCCCTTCGCTGTTCAGGTTCCTGGCTCGCCATGGCGGGAGGGTGGATGACATCATCGTTGCTGACATCAGCGGCGGCGGCTGTCCGGCTGTGCGTGATGACATCATCATTGCTGACATCAGCGGCAGCGGCCGCTGTGCGGCTGCGCGGCGCGGCCGGGGAGGCCGGTCGGGAGGGAACGCGCACGACCACGTCCCGGCTCGGCCCCTGCAGCGCCTTCACTATCGAGGCGGAGCCTGTCGCGCTCAATTCGCCGCCCTGTTACGCCACTTGAAAAATTAAGAGGTCAGCCGGAATGAGCAGAGAAGATGAGAGCGGTCCCTGTAGAAGCATGCCGGAATGCTCATGATGGTGTTGGTCTGCAAGTAACATGTATCGACTCTCGTTTTTCAAGTGCAACATGGCAGTGGTAGCATGCTGGGCGCTGGGAAATAGGTTTTCTGAAGAAGCTTTCCTGATCATGTGTTTTATGTGCTGGCACAACAGTTCCTGCTTGTGGTTCTTGTGCTCCCTTGATGCAGCTTCACACACTCGCAAACAAGCACATCACAAGGCTCGCCTGGGATGGGTTCTGCCAGATCATGCCTATAGATAATCTTTACAGGGTTCTAGAGTTTATATTTTGGGGTTTAGGGTTCACAAAACGGCTTGCCTGGGAGGGGTTTTGCCAAATCATGCCGACGGGCTTCGCGTTGTGTGCGGCGGCTAAATGCGCCGCGAGCTTCTCGACGCGGCCGCTGCTCTCCGCGGCAGCCGCCTCTGTCGCGCGCAGCCGGCCCCGGGTTTCGCTCACCTCCAGCTGCATTGTACACACATGCACTGAGCTAGATGCAAAACGCAATTAGCTATGTACCAAAGGGCTGTTTTCCTGCACCGGCAGCTAAGGTAGGTACGCTCAATTTTACATCTCCGTGGCACGTCGCGTCTGTCGCAGGCAGCCGGCCCCGAGTCTCGCTCAATTCCAGCTCATTTATATGCAAGCAATCAGTTACATGCAGAATGAATGTTGCTGCACCGGCAGGCAAAAGTGAGCATGCTTGGATTTGCAGTGAGGCACATCTTCGCGGTAGACATGAGTGACTGCGTGTTTGTGGAACACTTTTGTAGCTGGAAATTTGAACGCTCCCTGTGCACGACATAGAATGACAACGTGGGTATGCACCTGCAGGCGCTGGTTCTCCAGGGTGAGCTCCTGCAGCGTTCCCTCCCGCAGAGCCAGCGCTGACTGCGCCTCCTCCAGCCGCCGCGCAGCTTCCTCCGCGCGCTGCTGCTGACCGCGCAGCTGATCCTCGGCTTCCTGTGCTGCCGCCTGCGCTTGGCTCGCCTGGCCCTGAGCACCCTGCATTCCAGACAATTCCCTCTTGAGGGTTCAGGGTTCAGGGTAATAACTGAAATGATAGAAAGTTGAAATGTTGACCCTAAACCCCAGCGCTAGCACTATGCACTTTCTGTGTGGTCAGCCATAGGAAAGAAGCCAATTACACTCTCAGATGCAAGACAAGTGTCAACAGTCCATGCCTCCAAACTCCAGGCGGTGGCCAGATGCACAGTGATAAACTGAAAGCTAGGCTCAATTGCCACTCTATCTTCTTCAGGTGACTGGTACAGTACATAACTCTCAAGATCCTCAACAGACACCGACGCCTTTCTTAAGCCAACTCCAATACTTTTGAAGTAAGAGATATTGGGCCTGGCAGTGTCCTGGCAGAGAGTAAGAGAGAGAGGACACCTGGATATTTTGCTGCAGTGTGTGGAGGTGTGCCTGTTGCGCTTCGGAGAAGGACTGCAGCTCGGCCAGCATGTCCTGGCACTCCAACAGCGCCTCCTGCCGCCTCGCCAGCTCCTCTGCTGCGGCCTCCAGCTCTTCTTGCTGGCGCTCCAGCAGCTCCTCCTTTTGCTGCACAAATGTTTATTTTATTAGGGTTTTTAGGGGATAATGTTTAGGGTTAGGAAAACCATAAATATAAATCCCTAAAATACGAAGCCTCCTCTCACACAAGAGCTTTAGATGGCTCGGCACGAGAAAGGCTTCTTGCAGGGCTTCTTCAAGTGTGAAGATCGCCAAGGATTATTGGGGAATGGGTGCGGCTCACCTGCAGGTCGTCTTGGAGTGCTTGCATGCGCGCTGCGAACGCATCCTGCACGGACGCCAGCTCGGCAGCATGGGCCCCCCGCAGCGCCTGAAGGGGTACCCCCTCTTCAGCCGCCGGGTCCCCTCCCCCGCCACCAGCCAGTCCCCCGTCCGCAAGCACTGGGGATCCCCACTCGGCCGCCGGCGGGCCCCCACTCACCACCTCTGTGCCCCCCCCTCCGACCGCCGTGTCGGCCGCGCCGTCGGTCGCGCGGCTGGCTCCCTTGATATCAGGCGACTCCTTCTCTGGTGTTGAGTTGCGGGAGCTCAGCGCCTCGCCGCACCGGGAGCAAACACCTATGCTGTCCTGCTGCACCTAATATGGCACAGAAACTGTTATACTACTCTGTTAGGAGTCTCATCAGGTAGCCGTGCCTGGCAACAGAAGCATAGTGGGTGGTTGGGAGCACACCTGGAAGCGTCCGAACTCTATCTCAATGGGTCACAAGTGGACTGAGTCATGTTTAATGTGTACATGCTCTTGAGTCCAAGACTTGGGATGACCTCTCACTACTTACATAGGTTTGATGTGCATGATAGCAGCACCTGTTTGGCAGCAGCTGTGCGCAGCTCTGCTTCCAGGGACTCAATGCGGAGCTGGGCGGCGACAAGCTTGGCTGAATCGGAGGTGCTTGCCTCGGGGCTGCCGCGCGCCTGCCCCAGAGAGTGGAGGTCCGCAAGCCGAGCTCTTAGATCCTCCTCTATGGCATCACGTTCCTATCAAACAGTCAAGACACATCCGTGTCAAATGCAGCCATATGTGTAAGATGGGATTCTCCTGAAGCTGGTCTTCTGGTACCTTGACCTCAGAACTTCACCTGGATGCAGCAGCCGCAGATGGCTTCAGAATGTGCATTTGTCGCCTGTTTGGCAACAAACGTGCAACACAGTCCTGCCTTGTCAAACAGCCTTTTACGCGTGGACACTAAAACACCTGTGCATTTTGGGTGAGACTTGAATCGGCCATGTCGCCCCCATGTCATCGTCCACGATACTGGTAAAGGGTTTCCTCCCCTCTTCCCCTAAGGATGGACTTAGAATGGACTAGTTGACCACATACTTGCAGACCAGCAAAACATAGACAGCTCACCGCAAGAGTGTCGGCCATCTCCTGCAGCTGTGTGGCATCAACGCTCTGAACAGCGAGGGCCGATGAGAGATCCAGGTTCTCATCGCGCAGCCGCTCGCGCTCGGCCGCCAGCGTCGCCAGCTCAGCGTCCAGGTCAGCAAGCACGCGCCGCAGCGCGGCGTTCTCCTCCGCTATACCCGCGGCATCCCCGAGGACCTCCACCTGACAACGAATTGAGCAGCAATTGACCTGCGTCAGGGTAGATATACTTGACAGAAAATATACCTCAAACACTTTGGTTTGTGGAATTTGGGGATTAGGGATTATGGATTCACAGGTTAGGTAGCCCTTGTAATTATTTATTTTCCTGAAAGCAAAGGTGGGCATGGGTGCCATACGAAGAATCCCTTGTTAGGGGTTGTAGAGCAACGGGTTTGAGAAATAAACTGTCGACACATTGTCCATCACTCAGCAACCTTGGAAACGTTTCATGACCTCAAAACTATTCTGGTGTGCCAGTACCCTGAATCCCTCGTATGAACATGTGTGAAAGGTTCCTTTTGGACGTCTATGGTAGTGTGCCGCACCTTGGCTTCCAGCTCAGCGATGCCACGACGTAGAGCGGCGTTCTCCTCTGCCATAGCTGGTGTGTCTCCGGCGGCGTCCCCTCCTTGCAGCGCGGCCAGCTGGGCCGCCAGCTCCTGCACAGCAGCACACAAAGCAATTCTGCTCAACTCATCCCGGAAGCATGTTGTCACGAACTCAACTCGCCTGGTCAGCTTTGCGTTCATAAACGAGAAGCACTGGGATACGGCGCTGTCAGGCGTTCAAGAAGCAACCCTGTGGTTGCACCCCTCTCACAAGTGTATGCAGTTGTGGCTGGAAACGCGCGCGGCATCCATTCGGAAGGACAAGAACGGTGGCCCTAAAAAGGCAAGCCGATGTTTAGGGTTTAGGGTTTACCAACCCTGGTCGAGTTGGAGTCAGTGCGGACCTCGTTGCTGCGGCGCATCGAGCGGCAGGCCTCTTGCAGCTCTTGCAGCTCCTCTCCCAAAGCACCCCCGACCTGGAAAGGGCTTTATATTTAGGGTTTATGGTTAGGGTTTAGGGTTTATTTACCCTGAATATAACATATAAAAAATATTCTATAATCCCACAACTGATAAATGTAAGGATGCATGGCATCCAAGATGGAGACAGCTGTTGCCAAGGGATGAGATGACATAATCTGCAGCTTATCCTGACATGGAACCCAGCAGCGGTGTGAGCAACTACCTGGGCTTGCAGCCGTGCATTGTCGGCTTCCAGCGCATCGCAGCGTTCTGTCAGCGCTTGGACCACCTCTGCAAGTGCGTCCCTGTCATCCTCATCACTCCGAGATGCCTCGTCCACGGCGCTAGCTGCAGCTGCTGGAGAGGGAGCTTGCACCACAAGCTGCAGCGAGACGAGCTGGTCCCGGGCGTCGCGGGCCGCGTCGGCCGCGGCGTGGCGGACGGCGTCGGCCTCGGCGAGCTCGGAGGCGAGCTCAAGGTTCTTGGCGCGCAGCGCATCGGCCGCGGCCGACTCGGCGAGTGTATGATCGGCGTCGAGTGGAGGGGACTGCACCACAAGCTGCAGCGAGACGAGCTTGTCCAGGGCGTCGCGGGCCGCGTCGGCTGCGGCGTGGCGCGCCGCGTCGGCCTCGGCCAGCTCGGAGGCAAGCTGGAGGTTCTCGGCGCGCAGCGCGTCGGCGGCGGCCGACTCGGCGAGTGTATGATCGGCGTCGAGTGGAGGGGACTGCACTACGACGTGCAGCGAAACGAGCTTGTCTCGCGCCTCGCGGGCCGCGTCGGCCGCGGCGTGGCGCGCCGCGTCGGCCTCGGCCAGCTCGGAGGCGAGCTCGAGGTTCTCGGCGCGCAGCGCGTCGGCCGCGGCCGACTCGGCGGCGGCCGCGGCCTCGGCCGCGCGGCAGCGCGCGAGCAGATCGGCGTTGTCGGCCTCCAGCTGCGCCATCGCGTGGCGCAGGTTCGGCTTGCGCTCTGTCTGCCACGCCTGCGGCCATTTCTTAGGTTTAGGGTCGAAACAAAATAGATATAATCCTAAACCCTAAATGAAACCCCCAAAAGAACAACCTACTTGTTGTTCCAGCGCATGTATCCCACACAGTTTCTTTCTTGTTCGCTGACATGCTGCCATGCACCTTGCAGGTCGGATGGCTCTTCCTGAACCATGCTTAAAGGAGGCACCACTCTCTGCTACAAGATATTTCCTTGCAAGGGCTGCTGTTTGCTCACTGCGATTCAGTTCATGAAACCACCTCTTCTCACAGCACCGATGAAGATCAAGGCATCTTGGTTTTCACCGCTGCGCTTCCACGCAGTCCACCAAGATGTTGTGACCACTGTAAGATTATGTTCCTTGGGTCATAGCAGCACGAGCACTGGGTGGCTCTGTTGCATCACTCAGGCCTGCAATGCATCATGAAAACTATTGATCTCACCCTGTTCAGGGGCGTGCCAGCGCCGCGCAAGTTCCTCCTGTGGATGACAAACTCCTCCTCTGGCTCCTTCTGTGCCTCTTCCTGCTGCTGAGTCTGCTGCTGCTGCTGTGCTTGGTGCAGGGCCTCGTTGGCAGCCTTCAGCTTGTCTTTATACCCTGCCATATCACCAGATGATTTTAATCAGAGTCAAGCCGTTGGTGCTCGAGGCAAATTGTTGCTGAAGATGGATGAGTTGCTCACAGAATGTGCCTGAATCGTAGAATTTTTCAATGGTATGCTGATGATGGCTGCACCCTAATTCACAAATGCAATAACCCTGAACCTTAGCATGAGATATCTACAGAATATATCAGTGAGACGCTACAACACATGAGGGAAACAATAAAAGGATGAGGACAGCAGGAGACGCGCTGGTCGCAGTTGGAGCGCGCATTAGCGACCATCTCCTCCATGACAGCCACCTATTTCTTACCTTCATTTTATTTATTACAGGGGTTTTAGGGTTTTGTTGAGGGTTAGGGGAAACGCACGCTGAACGCGCTGGTCGCAGTTGGCGCGCGCGTTGGCAACCACCTCCTCCATGACTGCCACCTGCAGCTCTCACACTCTTAGATATTACCCCCAAACCTTAACATGAAAATGTATTGCACTCTTACACTGCCATTCCACACACACACTCTGTGACAAGGAATGATGCTGTGGGCAACGGCGTGCCCTCACGCACTCTGGAATCTAGGGGTAATTAATTACTAACTGTTAGTAATTCTAGTGGAATCGGGGGATTACTAGACATGCATAGGAGTGTGTGTGATCCAGACAGAAAAGCAGGGTGTGCAGTGAAGTGTGAGCGCCACCTGCAGCTCGCACTCACACCGCATCCGCTCCATCTCCTGGGAGTGCTCCTCTGTCAGGCGCTGCAGTTCCTCCCTGTGGCGCTGCTCCAAACCGGCAACATCAGGGGAGCCTCCCTGCCTCTGTTCGGAGTCCAGAGCTGCTGGTTCGGCCTCATGAGCAGCCGCAAACTCCTGCTGCTTCTGTGCGAGAGCCTCTGTTTGCTGGGCTCTCACAGCGGCCAGCTCAGCAGAGTGGGCATCTCTCACCTCTTCTTCCCTACGCGCAAGCGCCTCGCTGTGCAATTGCTCCAGAGCTGCTGGTTCGGCCTCATGAGCAGCCGCAAACTCCTGCTGCTTCTGTGCGAGAGCCTCTGTTTGCTGGGCTCTCACAGCGGCCAGCTCAGCAGAGTGGGCATCTCTCACCTCTTCTTCCCTACGCGCAAGCGCCTCGCTGTGCAATTGCTCCAGAGCCGCCAGGTCTGCCTCATGGGCAGCTGCAAACTCCTGCTGCTTCTGTGCGAGAGCCTCTGTTTGCTGGGCTCTCACAGCGGCCAGCTCGGCAGAGTGGGCATCTCTCAGCTCTTCTTCCCTGCGCGCAAGCGCCTCGCTGTGCAATTGCTCCAGAGCTGCTGGTTCGGCCTCGTGGGCGGCTGCAAACTCCTGCTGCTTCTGTGCGAGAGCCTCTGTTTGCTGGGCTCTCACAGCGGCCAGCTCGGCAGAGTGGGCATCTCTCAGCTCTTCTTCCCTGCACGCAAGCGCCTCGGGGTGCAATTGCTCCAGAGCCGCCAGGTCGGCCTCGTGGGCGGCTGCAAACTCCTGCTGCTTCTGTGCAACAGCAGCTTGATTAGTTTTTAGGATTTATATTTCGCTTATTTTAAAATTCAAAATTTAGGGTTTTAGGTATCTTATTTATTACTTTTCTTCATTTTTTATTTTCAGGGTTAAACCCTAAACCCTAACAATATATACATACAAACCCTAAACCCTCTAAATAATAGTGCAAGAATGTGCTGGGCCCTCACAGTTGCCAGCTCGGCCAAGTGGGCGGCTGTCAGCTCCTCTCGTGTCTGCGCCAGCACCTCCATCTGCTGCTCCTTCAGTGCCGCCAGCTCAGCTGCATAGCTGGCTCTCAGATCCTCACACGACTGCATTAACGCTTGCCTGTGCTGCTCCTTGAGAGCAGACACTTCGGACGCATGTGCACTCTCCAGCTCTTGCCGCAGCTGCAGAAGCGTCTCCCTGTGCTGCTCCTTGAGAGCGGACACTTCAGATGAGTGTGCAATCTCCAGCTCTTGCCGCAGCTGCGCAAGGGTCTCCATGTGCTGCCCCTCACTCAATTGCACCAATGCTTGCTTGTGCTGCTCCTTGAGAGCGGACACTTCGGATGCATGTGCACTCTCCAACTCTTGGCGCAGCTGCGCAAGGGCCTCCCTGTGCCGCTGCTCCACAGCGGCCAGCTCGGCCGAGTGGGCAGCTCTCAACTCCTCGCGTGTCTGCGCCAACGCTTGCTCGTGCTGCTCCTTGAGGGCAGACGTTTCGGATGCATGTGCAATCTCCAGCTCTTGGCGCAGCTGCGCAAGGGCCTCCCTGTGCTGCTGCTCCACAGCGGCCAGCGCGGCCGAGCGCCGGCCGAGCGCCTCGGCATCGGCCAACAACCCCGCCTCAAACTGCCGCGCCAGCATCACCAGCAGCTGCGCCTCGTGACGTTCCCTCTCCTCCTCCAAAGCCTGCTCCGCCGCCGCGCAGCGTTCCCTCTCCCTGGCCGCAACCTGCTCTGCTGCTGCAGTGCATGCCCTTGACTCGTCCCGCAGGGCCGCCATCTCTTCCATGCTTGGGCTCACTTGACTTGCATGCAGATCTGCCAAACGGTGATGCTCTTCTAAGTTCGCCTGCAGCTCTGCCAAAGCGCTTGCATGCTGTTCTGCCACTTTGTTCGCTTGCTCAACGCGCTGTTCATCGCTGTCATTCAGGACTGTGTTGTGCTGCTTTCTGAGCTCGCCCACTTCATTTGTGAGGCGTTCCTGAAGCGCTGCAAGCTCCGCTGAGTGCGCCTGTGTCATTTTCTCCTGCAGCTGAGAATGTGCCTCCCTGTGCTGCTTCTCCAATGCGGCAACCTCCGCTGCATGCTCATGACTCAAGCTGTCTCTCAGAGCGGCCAAGGCAGCTTCATGCTCTTGAGCCTGGACTGTCAACCGCTCATGCAGTGCCTCAAGCGCGGCCTCAAGCTCGGCTATATTGTCTGCTTCCTCAGGCCGCTCATCTTGTGTATAGCCGAGGCTCATCTGCGGCGAGTCTGGGTTAATTGCAGCGCTGTGGCTGACCTGTGTCTGCAGCTCGGCAAGTGCGAGGTCCTGTCGCCGCTGCAGCGCAGCGAGCTCGGCGGAGTGCTTCTGTTCGAGGCGTTCCTGCTGCTCTTGCACCGCGCTATCATGCAGCTCCTCCGCTGCGATGTGCTGCTGCAGAGCCGCCAGCTCAGCGGCGTGCCTGTTTTGGAGCTCAGCCAGTGCCGCGTCGCCGCGTTCCCTCTCGCGGGCCACCCGGGCGTCGCGCTCGGCCCGATCGCGCTCGGCCATTTCGGCTGGCGACAGCGTTTCCCGATCGCCGGCCGAATTCTCGCTGCCTACCGGCTCTGCTTCTTTGAGCTGATCAGGCAGCTGCAAACCTGGTAAGACGGCGTTGTCTCCCGCTGCCGCACATTCCTGGCCGGTGGCCGTGGCGGCATGGCCGAGCGTCACGTGGCAGACCGCGTCGGCCGAAGCCGGCGGCCGCGCTGACGTCAGCGCCATGGCCGCCAGCATGGCGAGCAACACTCGGCCCTGTGCAGCGCCACCCGCATGGCCTTGTCCATCGCCGGCCACATTTCGGTGCCCTGTAGCTTGTAGGACCATGCCGGCCGCGGTGAAATCCGGGACAGCCGCCGGAGCGGGCAGAAGCGCGCGCATCTGGCCGACCGATGCACCTTCCGCGCATTGTGCTTCGGACCCCCCGAGAGCAGCAGCGCTCAGTTCGGGGCTGCTGCGGTGGCTGGCGCAGCCGCGGAGGACCGAAGCCGGGGGAGAGGGCGAGGCAGGCTCTGAGCTCGGCTCTCCGCGCGAACGCAGCGCGGCCGCGACGGCCGCGCCGTGCTCGCGGTCGGCTTCGGCCGCCGCCGCCAGGGTGGCCAGCTCACGCGCATGTTCGGACTGCAGCCGCTCGAGCTCCCCACTATGAGCCGCCTGCACAGAATCTTTTTTTGATAAATAGATCCTGCCCACATCCTGATTAATATCAACCCAGAGGGGAGATGTATGCAGACAGGCATGCAGCTTGCAGTTATGGACGATGCTCTGAAACTGAACAAGCCCTTGTCACCGGTTGGTTCTGGAACACTTGAGATCGCGCGGTTGACACAGTATGTCGACATGCAGACATAGGAGACTGTCTTTCTATTTGTGTGGAAAAATGCCGATCAGCTCATGGAAAAGCAATGTGTCTTGAAGCACAGAAAGTGTCTTTGAGAGAGCCTGCAAGCAAGCAGTGCTCTTGTTGAGGTTTTGGGGGAACGAATTCACCTGCAGGTCGAGCATGGCCTCTCTATGTCGAGCCTGCCAGGTGGCATCTGCCGCCGCCAGGCGGGCGCTGAGGTCGGCGATGATGTCAGCATCCTTGACTGCAGCTGCACGCTCATCATCCACCTGGATTCCAAAATTTGATCTACTCATTACACGAGTTGCTGTGACAGGAAATTGAAGTGTTTGCATGTGATTGCATTGCAATTCACCACAATTGATGCCGTGTAATCATCATCACAGACATGCAGCAAGGCCATAATTAAATACAGCGGATGATAATAGGGGTAATAAGGGTGACTGAATTAAAATCAAACTCAGTGCCCACCTGGCACGCCAGCTCAGCGACCTGCTGCCCGAGCCGGCCGGCCTCGGCCGCGCGCGCCTCCTCGGCCCGAGCGCGGCGTTCCCTCTCCTCCTCCAGCCCCTGCTCCGCCGCCGTGCAGCGTTCCCTCTCTTTCTCCAGGGCCTGTTCAATTCTTGCAGAGCGTTCCCTCTGCGCTTCCAACTCGTCAGCCCATCTCCGGGCCGCCTCTTCCATGGACGCCTTTGCGGCAGCCAGCTCTTGCACCTCTGATTCCAGCGCGCCGACAACCCCCTCCAGCCGGCTCTTCTCCCCTTCCAAGCCGGCGCGGGCCGTCCGCTGCTTTAACAGAGTGGCCTCTGCCGCTTTGATGACTCCCTCAAACTGGCTGCGCTCTTCGGCAAGCTCCTGCTGTAGGCTAGCATGAGCAGACTGCTGCTGGGCCAGAGCGGCCTCCAGAGCTTTGATGGCCTCCTCGTTTTGGCTGCGCTCTTGGGCAAGCTCTTCCTGTAGGCTGGCATGAGCTGACTGCTGCTCCGCAACAGCGGCCTCGAAATGGCTGCGCTCTTCGGTAAGCTGCTGCTGAAGGTGCGCATGAGCAGAGTCTCGCTCGGCCAGAGCGGCCTGAAGCCCGGAGCAGTGGCTGCGCTCTTGGGCAAGCTCTTGCTGAACGCTGGCATGAGCAGAGTCTCGCTCGGCCAGAGCGGCCTCGAGCGCGGAGCAGTGGCGGCGCTCGAGGGAGAGCTCCTCGCGGAGGGAACGCGCCTCGGCCGCCGCGGCCGCGTCGGCCGCCATCTGCCTCATCAGCCCGTCATGCTGCGCTTTGGCCGCCTCCCGGAACGCCTGGAACTCCTGCAAAATCCACAATATTTGTCTTTCGAGGTTTAGGACTTGGGGTAGCGCAACCCCAAACCCCAGAGGAATATAAGTGTATAGAGGAATGAGTCTGAACTTAAGGTCGAATGCAGCGCCTCTCACCACAGCATGAAACTGCGAACACGGACACTTGCAAAAAGTCCAAAGAACGCACTTATCTTGGATTTCCTACGGCAGCATGGGCATTCCGACTGCATCAATGCTCTTCAAAATTTGCTCTTATAGCGAGGGAGAATGCCTCCAACGCTGCTGATGCACACAGACTGAGTACCGGACTCCCAGCTCTGTTTCTCGAAGTCATCAGAAACAATAGAAGGGGCCATGACTGATCACCTGTGCTAATGCCTCTTTCGCTGCCCTCTCAGTTACCAGGGCCTCGACCTGCTGGGCCTGCAGTGTCTCTCCTGTGCCCACAAGCACCTCCTGCTCGCTCTGTGCACTCGCCAGGGCCGCCTCTCGCTCCGCAGCTGCCTTCTGCAACCGTCCCTGGAAGGAAACCACAGCTTTTTCTCAGGGTTCATTACTTTTTCTTGTGTTATTTATTTTAGGGTTTACTTATATACCCCTGAAACATAAACCCTGAAACGTATGGTGCCACGGGTTTGAGAACACAACGCCCGCACTGTGAGTGTGAGAGAATTTGTGATATGCCACAGAGAGTTCATGCTCATGTCACACAGATGGAACACTTGGGTGCCCGCCAAGTGTCGGGTGGGTTCACGAGGCTGATGAGACAGACATAGAGCAGGTTCATGGAAACACGTCATCAGGTGAAACATGAGAAAGATACCTGCAGCTCCGCGACTTGCCGCTCCAGGGCGTGACGCTTTGCTGTGAGCTCACCAAGCGCGGCGTCCTGAGGCATTCCCTCCTGCAGCATCACACGACCTACAAGTGAGGGAGGGTCAGGCCTCCATGCAGTGTCAGTCCTTCCAGTTGGTTTCTGTTTTGTAATAAAATACATAGCCCACTACCAGTACATCCAGCACAGTAAATTCACTGACAAATTCACAATCACATTGTTTCTGTTTTTGTCACTAAAAAGATTGTTTGCATGTGAACAGCTTGATTACAGGTCAGGGTGTGAGGGGACGCCGTTCCCCACAGCATCCTTCCACGGCCATCACACGACCCAACACTCAGAGCTTCACAAATCAAGGAGCTACACGTGCAAAGGATGCTTGGCAAGACATGCTTCACCCACATATAGCCTCACAGTGCCTAAAAGCCCCCTGGGCCCCAATAAAAGGGGGGTTCTGGGACCCGGGTGTCCTGCAAGCTTTTTAGGGTTCAGTGGTTACACCGTATAATTAACCCTACAGAACATGCTTTCTGTAAGTTGGTACCTCAGCCGATGCGGCTCCTCCGCCTTTAGCGGCAGCGTGCAGCCGTGTGATCTCGGCTGCTTCTTTTTCTTTTCTAATTTTTTAGGGTTTGGGGTTTAGGGTCTAGGGTTTGCAAGAACCGCACCTCTGTTGAGGCTGCTCCAGCGGTTGTAATTGTGGCGCGCAGCCATGTAATCTCGGCGGCTTGGCGCCGGACGCAGTCCTGCAGCTGCCGCGTCTGATGCGCGGCCGCCACCGCTTCGGCCGCCAGCCGCGCCTTGTCCTGCGCCCCGGAAATCGACTTAACTATATTTCAGGGTTTAAGGGTTTTCTTTGGGGTTTAGGGTTTTTTTTAGGGTATGGGTGGTTTTATCAAGGTAACAGTTGTGCGCCCTTGGAGTCCTTCATGGGCCTTGTCATGCATTCTCATGGCCACCTCACTTTGCAGCCGCCACAGCAACTGCTGCCAATTTCCTTTTTCCATGCTTTCAAGTCAGCTTCCAGCAGATGAGCCATGTTCCAGCAGCGGAATAAACACAGTAAGACCCACTAGTGTTTCTTGATAGAGCATGAGTCTAGCATCACTTGAAAATGAAGGCAGTTGAAACACACACCAGTTGGAAGAGGGCCAGCAAGATCTGGTATTACCCACAAAGAGCACGCCGGCAAGTTCTGGCCAGTTTTCAGCATTATTCGCATTTTGGGGAACATAGTCAGGGTTTATATAGAGTTGAGGGTTGCAAATAAAGAATAACTCTTCAGCAAGTCACCTGCTCGCCGCGGCGCGCGGCTGCATCAGCAGAGGTGACCTGCTGCAGCTCTAGTTCCACGTCAATCAGCGCCCTCCGCAGCCGCTCGGCTTCCGCCCTGGCCGCCTGGGCCTCCGATGTCCGTGCTCGCAGCTGCTCTTCCAGGGCCCCACGCAGCCCTTCCTGTCCCTGCACAGTTGATGCTATTCAATATCAAGAAGAGACCTTGTTACCGCTGAGTTGAAGTTGGGATGAGATTTCTGTTGTCGAGTAGGGAGGCAATTTCTCTCAAACTCAGATGGACAGAACATCTTTACGAGCCTGGTGCACCTTGATGGTGACGCACGTGATGGATGATCTGAGTCTTCGGTTGAGAGGGAAGGCCGTTGACCATGTCACTCCTGTTGCCAATGCTAAGTGAAATTGACCGGCTCAGCTCTGCAGTCAGTTCGGCACCAGCTCTGGCCGCAAGAGATGGATCAGCAGGGCGGCTTGTTTGACTGACCTGATCAACTGTTGCAGCAGACTGCGCGGCGGCGGCCGTGTTTCCGGCGCGCGCAGCGGACAGGAGGTCATTTCGGAGGGAGGCCATCTGGGCGCGGAGCTGCGCCAGCTCAGCATGGTGCGCCGCGAGCGTGAGGTCCATGCCATCGGTTGCCTGATCTGGCCGCGCCACTTCTGGCAACCCCCTCCTCTGCTGCTGGCACACCGCACACAGACAGGTGTCAGGCCATTCCGTCATCAGAAACCCACGTGGCCGGAGGTGTCAATTATTTGAAATTGCTGGTGTATGATATGCTGGGGACTCAGTGAGAACAGCAAATGCATGCGAACATGGGAAGATGACGGCGCACATGTTGGGAGTGCTTGTGTGCACGCTGGGCATGCTGCGCGCGCTGCGCTTCGTGCAGCTTGGCCAGCTCAGCATGCTGCCGCTCCACCACCTCTTGCAATCCCAGCGCAACGCTCACCCTGACACCAACACATCATTACCTTTGGTCCAGAAGGCAGTTCCACATGTGACGGCAGGTGTATTTAGAGCCTCCTGACTGCAAAGCATTAGGGGTAATTAAACACTAACCCTAAACCCTAAATCCTAAACCCTACAAAGCATAGCTAAGTGCTACATTATTAAAAAAGCTTTGCCAAGATTACCCAAGAACTGGAGGACGCATCAGGAGAAGAAATGCCATGGGAGACAAGTAGCAGAGCTTGACTTCACGATCTTCGTTGCCTTGTGCAGGTCAGTAGCGTGTGCTTGATGGAGTGAAAGTACCGTATATCACTTTGGGAAGGCAAAGTCTCTCACCATTGGCTGAGTTTCAGCTGCACGCCGGCCCTTGCGCTGTGCAGGTCATGTAGGTGGGCCGCAATGCAGTCCTCCAGCTCAGCATCCCTCCGGGTCACTCCTAGCGGCAGACTGGCCAGGAACCCATTCACCTGGCAGTGAAACAGATACTGAAAGCCGATTCTCCCTTTCGACCTTCACCGTTTGATGCCCAACATCCTGTCGTCATGTCTCACTTTCAGCAGCAGCAGGCTCGCCATGAATGCTTTCATTGTGGCTGTCCCCGTTGCAGAGTTAGTGCGCTCGCCATCTCGCAGCAGCACCAACACAACACTTCCTTTGTTTTGTTAAGTGCCCGTCGTGGCAGCCACACACTGTGCTTGCGCAGATACAACATGGACCGGCAGATACACTGTATGCCTCTATCCTCTATCAAACAAGTCAGAGAGGCCCACATGTACGAGCCGGCCGACATTGCTCAGCAAACACATGCAATGCAAGTTTATCTGCCCAGATTGAAAAAGCCGCTCTTGGCTGTCTGCCAAGATCGAGGGTTTCCCTCTTGGCCGACTAGTTGCAAGTGGTAAGAGGACTCCCGGACCTGGTCACGGATCTCAAGGCCGGTGGGCACATGCACTGCATGTCCTGCATCGAGGGGGACCCGCCTGGGCAGCATCAGTGCCCCACTGCCCACACTGCTGTGCCCACTGCTCTGCCCACTGTTCTCCCCTGCCCATCTCCCATCAGCTGCATGCCAGAACATGGAGGTGTTTTTTTCACCTCATAAACAACATGCTCTTGCCTGGTTCTGTGTCTGATGAGGTGAAGGAAAAGCCAACAAGTGCATGAGTCTAGACACCTGAAGTGCAGATGCTTCATCATGCAGATCACCGAGGCAGAAGCAGGATCATCAGCTGAAGACAAGAAGACAGCTTTGCTCGAGGGCGCAGGCAACAAGTGAACCCAGATCAACCAACGAGGGCGGGTCTGCCGGTTTCTTTGCACGGATTCAGAATATTTTTTGGGTTTGGAACATGCATTTGGGTGGTGGGTAGGTGTGGGGAGCCTTACCATGTGCAGACCTTCGGTGAAGGCTGCCCATGACCCTAGGCTTGCTTCAAGGGGTGCCTTCGTACAGCATTGTCAGTGCCACCATCACCAAGAGCTTTTCTGCGTGAAACATGCGGTGCGATCAGAATAACGTGGGAGCACCAAGGCAATGTAAGGGAAAGGACACATAAGTCCGCCAAAACTTGTGCGATCTCGGACGCACGGCGCTCCACAACAAAGTAACATATAACCGGAAAGCTGCAGTCCTGAAAAGGAGGTGGATCTGGCTTCTTCAGGGCTGCACAACCCCCTCACATCACCATGTCACAAAGACAGCAGGGCGTACAAGGGGAGGCACACATGAATGCCCAGCCGTACCAGGTTTATGGCAGCAGATTTTTAGCATCTTTTCCGCTGAGTTGCCCGAAATGCACGTTTCAGCCTGAGGCGATCTCTGTCATAACTGACAGTCATCTTGCGGTATAGTTTGTCCAGAGCTTCCCTCCAGTCCTGGAAGATGGGTTTCTTGACGAGCTGACATCATTGCAATTTTCTCTATATATCTGCAAGATCGGTCTTTTCTCTGCTGCAAATCACTGCTTCGTGTTTACTCGCCCCAAACGGTGCTCATGTGTAGGGTCTGCTGGAAACCCTCTGCACTGATAAGCATAGAAGAGCGTTCTCCATTGCACCGAAAGGACAGAGGAAAGAAGTATTTAAAAGTCTCTACGTTCTGTAATGCACTACTGGCCTTCTAGTTAGATGCTGTGAGATAAAGGTATAAAGGTGTCAAACTCCCATCTTCACAATCCCCAGTCCCTCTTCGCTTGAGCCATAACCCATGATCGTTGCCAACCATTAGAGAGTTTCTAGAGATTCTTGTGTCCAATCTTGGCGGAGCTCCCTGCGGCCAGGGCCTAGAAGGCCGCAGAGCTCTTCTTGCATGGTTCACAAATGTTTGGGAAAAGAGCCGTAGATCTTGTCAAGGAGCTGTCTGCTGCAGGACCAGATGCCCTGCCACCTTATAATGTAAGTCGTCTCCCCATTGGTCATACTTCTGCTGATATTGTAGGGGCGAAAGCAGGGAAGATTGTTGCTGTTTTGTTTGCAAAGGAACATTAAGGCAACCTTCCGTCTGGTGCATCGATTATCAGCTGCATATGAGGGAGTCCACCTCGGGTTTAGAGTGCCAAGATTGTAGCGGTCCTGCTGAAGTCGGCATGTTCATATTGCAGGATGAACAGGTTCGCTTAGTGCTGGAAGAGATACAAGAGCATTCGGCCACGCTCAAAGAGCTCAGCGGGTGAGGCATCCTTAAACGATGTGCCCCAAGATATGATCTGTGACACAAACTCCTCAAACACCACTACATCAGCTTGCTGTGAACTCTTCTTGCTCAAAAAGCTGCAGCCCATCCGAGAAATCCATTCAAAGAGCTGCAAATATGCTTTTGCATGCAGGGTGCTGAATGAGAAGAAGAGGCAGAGGGAGGCAGAGCTGGAGGAAAGGGGGGAACCGAGCACATCTGTCAGCTTCGGGGAGTTCCCAGAGGAGACCTCAGCCTTCATCGTGCACCACACCAGCATCCTGCGCAACAAGCGCCTGCTGCTCACCTACATGTGACTTTCCTCCCTGCTCCATGTCATGAGTGCTGATCAGGCCTACCTGTATTTATGCAAAAGTACAGCTTCTCCTTGGCTTGCAACAACAACAAGATGATGCCTACTCCCCTTCGCTATGTGATCCCCTACCTGTCCCATGTCATGACTCAGTCAGGCAGTCGATCGCACCTTTTCCAGCCACCTAGGGCTGATCAGGTATCTGACTCTGATCGTCACAGTCAGCACCCAGCATGACGTCCATACATTCACAGAGACACTTGGAAACACTCACAAGATCATCCTGCCAAAGAAATTGAACCATAGAAATTGAAAATGACTGTTGACCAGGCATTTCCTGTATTGGTGCAACACTCCAGCTTGTCTTTGGCTTCCAACTCTAAAGCGAGGCCTTGCTTTGTGCAGGAAGGAGCGCATGGACAGGATTAAGCGGCTGAGGTGGCAGCAGCGCAGCCTGCCGGAGGACATAAAGCAGAACCTCAGCCAGTCCGAGATAGAGGTGGGGTTCTCAGTCGCCACGACGTGAAAATTTCAGACCGTTGGTCATTCTGGACGAAAGGGTTATGAGATGAAATCTGCTTGAGGGGTATATCACTAGATTTCAGACTTTAAACCAATTGAGACATTGATGAAGATTTGAAGAGTGATTCTTATGCTGCAGTGGTTCACCACATACAGCCAGCTGCTGAGTGGCTACATGCGGCGAGACACCGGCATTGGCATGGACCTAACACTGGTGCGCACTATGCTGCCAATGAAATTGATTGTGTTCTTTTGAAACACTGGCGACCTGATCATTGCAGAGTGAAGCCCCACATGCAGAAGGGATAACTATTTGGCAATGTGCAGAAAGCTCTGGATGAGGATGCTGCCGAGATCGGTGCTGATGTGGCGATTGTGACCTGCTTGCAGGATGAGTCACCGCCGAAGGATCCGGACATGTATGTGCGGGTGCTACGGGACTACGGGGAGGTGGCATTCAGCATGGGGTCCGTAGTGCTGAAGAAGGGGTCCACCCATTTTCTGCCGCGCGCCGAGGCCGACCCCCTAATAAGAGAGGGGGTCCTGTGCCCCAGCCAGTCAGGCCCCATAGAAGCTTTCAATTCCTCCAATGACTACGTCTGACACTAGTGCCATCCTGAGCTGGCGTTCTCAGAAAGATAGCACTTGGCTGAGAAAAGGATGGGAGATGACATGTGCCACGGTGGTGATTACAGTTTTGTGTTTACTGTGCAGCAGGTGATTGTAATATTATCCAGACTCTACGGCTAGTAGCAGGTTATTCACTCGTTTTCACAATACCTGTTTCACCCCGGTCGTCACTGTCAAAAGTGCCCTGCAGTCATGACACTGGTGCAGCAATGAAGACGGACATCATTGTGTATGTCGGCATTGCAGTACCTGTGCACACATGAGGCCTCCACATTTGTTCTGAACAACAGGCTACACATAGCTATGGCGGTGAAACAGCCCAACCTTAAGGCTCGATGCCTGTAACAAAGGAGGATCAGATGTCTGCCTGACAATTCTCCGTGCTCTTCACAGCTGCGTGCTGTGTCTGACAGTTGCACGTTGGTGATAGACAATGTAAGATAACAAGGAAAAGCACAGGCAGTCCATGGCGAAGGCATGCATGCATGAGTCTACTGCTTTTCTGTGGCATAAAAGTCCTGAAATGCGCCTGCCGGTGGCAGCTGAAGCCTTGCGCTAAGATCTGCCGTATCTGATATACCTGCTCATCTGAGATGGCATCAGACGTATCCCTCTCTGCGAAACCTCTCACACACGTTTGACTACAGTCGGCTTCAAGCCCTGAGGCGGAAGCTGGTCTATCTGATCTAAGAAGCTGGGGGAAGCGGGTAGATTGGAGTCCAAGAGACATACATAATTGTGCTGATCCTAGTCCAATTTCAAGTGGGAGTACGAAGGCTGCTCTCGATCTTGTTGTCAACCACATACTGCAGAATATCATATTGATCGAGACAGCGTCCACAATCGAACTCGCACTGCTTCCTACGTACAAGCAGATATACTGGAGATTGGCAGACCCATGTCGCAGCCAAAACCCAAGGTGTGTGCACCAGGACTCATGGAAACTGCAATACAATATAGTCTGAAGTTATAGATGTGCTAATGTCATGTATCTTGGCATCCGTGAGCTACCATGGCGGCCTCTGATCTCAGGAATGTTCCCCTTCCCTACAAAGAATTTGCGCAGGAATATATACCGTTATGTTTCCGATACTGCGTTATAAAATTGTTAGTAACAGATATAAATACTTTGGAGCACTTGCTGCAGGCTGGGCGGAGACCCCCAACAGCGTTCCCTCACTTGCCAGAGGAGATCTGGCTGCGCATAGCCAGCCTGCTGTCCACCAAGGAATGGGCGGGAGCCAGCGGCGCATGCAGGGCGCTGCAACAGCTGCAACTGGAGCACATTGATATGGCCGCCACCTCTGCACAGGACTACTCTTCTGCCCTGGACTGGCTGAAGAGGCGGATGGGGAGTGCAAAGTCAGCAGCATTAGATGGATGGCCTGTGTCTAATGATGCGCAGGCTGATTGTGGGCAGCAGATCAATCTGGCCGTCCAAGCGCAATTGAACCCAACGTTATTGCCGCGCTTGGCAGTTCTCAGGGCGAAAATTGAGCTTCCTCAGGGGGTGCCGAAGTATTCTGAGGAGTTCCGAAAGGAACCGAGAGAGTTCGCGTCAATCCTTAGGCAGGCTGTGAACCTCAGCATGGTAGAGCTTGTCTGCGGTAGCATTCCCTTCCTCCCTGAGATGGCCAGCTTGAAACACCTGGCTCTCTCGGTGGAGGACCCCAACATGGATAGCGAGCGCCTGTCGCCTATGCTGCAGGCCATGCCTTGCTTTAAAACGCTGCAATTGAGCCAGTCCTCATGGGACCAGTGCATGCACTCGCATTATTCACAGCCAGTTGGCACACTGGTTGTGCCAACCTCTGTGCAGCGGCTTGAGCTCACCAATATCTTTCCCAAGTCTTTGGAGCTCTGCAGTGGAAGCACCGTGGTGGTGATGGGTGGAAGTCTTTGTTGCATGCGTTATGCTCTTGTGCGGTGGCCGGGTGTGAGGGGCCAAATCAAGGGTGTGTGCTTGCATGATGAGTTGTCGGGGGAGATTGGGGGCTTTAATGAGACCCTACCTGGTTTGTGGCGCTCGGTAGAGGTGCTGCAGTTTGTGAGTGACATCCAGCGTAGTCTGCATGGCCTGACGAGTGTCAGCATAGCAAACCTTACAGCTCTGCACATTAAAGATGTCGGCCTGTCTGTCTGCATCCCGGCAAGATTGACTCTCAAAGACGTACGCATTGAGGTTCGATACAAGCTGTGCATCGAGTTCGAGGATGCTGCAGTTACCTCCAGGCATGTGGATCTTTTCGAAGCAACCTTCAAAGAAACATGCGATGTGGACTCCCTCATGGACTTCTGCAGAGCCATGCAAGACACTGGAAAGGCGATCATGGTGGAAGAATATGATGCTGCAAGAAATTATGAGCAGAGTGTGTATTTCCTTCACTGCGGTCAGCCAAAATACATGGAAGGCTGGGCAGGGCTGTTCAGTGGCTGTTGTTGTCAGGGGTGTGCGAGTGGTCAGGAATGCTTCCCAGAAGCACGTACTCTATTTGGCGGGGTTACTGAACTCCAGTGGGACCCTGGATATTGGGCATATGATTGGCCACATGATCGTTCTAAGAGTGTGGGGATGGAGTTGGGGCTCCTTGAGGAAGCGCTCAGAGCGCAAGAAACACAATGCTATTGCGGTAGACCAATGTTATTTGACATTATGTGAAGTAGGACTCTAGTTGCGGTTGTTGATAATTTTCCGGATATATACATTAGTAGGACTCTACTGGGCTGCAGACTAGATTAGAGGCCCCATGGTGTGGCTGCAGACACGCTGTGTGTATGCCTTATGGCCATTTGGCTTTGGGTTTGCCGACCTGTAATAATAATAATGTGAAGTAGGGACCTTGCAGGTAAGAATCAGAGCGTTACAGAGGTGAGGGTACGTGGAACTCCAGAGTGAGAAACCGCCCTCAGTTGAGATTTGCAGATTATGGCAGCCTGGCCTGATTAGGAGTGGCCTTGGGTGAAGTACCGTATGTTCAACTTGTGAATATGCAGACCTGGGACTCCATGTCTGCATCACAGTATTCGAAAGCATTTGTAGACGTTTGTACAGCCTGTCAATGTCGTGTTGCTCAAGACGTGCACGCGTGTTTATGACACAAAGTTTCATTTACAAATCATTCCAGCTCTCTAGCTAGGGCTCAGTAGCACCACCCACCACAATCCATGAACGCGACGAAACAAGCCTGCATCAGCTGACCCCAGTCAGTGTGTGCCATTTTGCCACAGCCTGAAGAAGACGAAAGAAGAAAGCGATACGACTCTCCTCACACGAGAAGCTGTGGGCGGAAGCTGCTGGGCCATTTCGGGAAGCTGGATCCTTGTGCTCAACCTAAGGTGATGAAGAATTTCCTGCGCACAATCAGACCGCCAAACAAAGCTTGCGCGACTACTAAATAAAGAAGAGAGTGTGGAAAGTCGAAGTCGCGGTGCCTCCCACACCAAATACACTGCACATTGGCGAAATGCTGCAGCAGCCAGGACCTAATGTATGTGCGCCAGCGCTCACGACTTTTTTATCATCACGTGTAGTCGATTGAAACTTCTTTGATAAATCTATTACCTTGGCTTCCCTGTGCGACGACCGTGACAGCTTGTGCAGGACAACTGAGAAGTGTCTTCTTTGCCTACACAGACAAGGCGCAGGAAAACTTCGTTGTCATTGCGTTTCCGATGTTGCATACTTGACACTCTCAAATAGAATATAATCACATGAGCTACTTGCTGCAGGCTGCGGAGAGACCCCCACCAGCCCTCCCACACCTGCCAGAGGACATCTGGCTGCACATAGCCAGCCTGCTCTCCGCCAAGGAGTGGGCGGGAGCCAGCGGAGGTTGCAAAGCACTGCAGCAGCTGCAGCTGACACATGTTGATATCCCCACCACTCATGCACGGGTCTACTGTTCTGCCATAGAATGGTTGATGAGGCGGGTGGGCAGCGCCAAGTCAGTGGCATTGCACAAATGGCATGTTTCTTTTCATGACACGCTTGCTGTTCGTATGCAGCACATTAATCTGACCCTTCAAGCGCCCCTTTACCCAGCTGTGCTGCCATTTTTGGCAGTCCTCAAAGCAAGAGCTGGGATGGTTACAAGCGTGCCGGTAGTTTCTGAGGGGTATCGAATGGCACCAAGGGACTTTATGTCAATTGTAAACCAGGCAGTGAACCTGAGCATGTTTGAACTTATTTGCGTCAGCTTCCCTCTGCTCCCTGCCATGGCTAGGCTGAAGCACTTGGCCCTCACGGTGGAGGAACCCGACATGCTTTGCGAGCGTCTGTCGCTTATGCTGCAGGCCATGCCTTGCTTAGAAACGCTGCAGTTGAGCCTGTGTGACTTTGTGGAGCAATGCTACTCCCATACAAGTCCGAGGGGTACTCTGGTTGTGCCAGCCTCTGTGCAGCGCCTTGAAATCAGCAATTTTTATCCCGAGTCCCTGCAGCTTTTGAGTGGAGGCACCGTGGTGTTGATGAGCGGCGCTGTTTGCTGCATGGGTTATGCACTCCTGCGTTGGGCAAGTGTGAGGTGCCAGATAAAGGGCTTGTGCTTGCATGATAGCCCAACTGAGGAGTTTTGGGGCTTCAGAGAGATCAAAGAAGGCTTGTGGGGCTCAGTAGAGGTGCTACAGTGCGCGAGTTGGATGTACCGAGATCTGCATGGGCTGACAAATGTCAGCACAATCAACCTCACAGCTCTGCAGATCAAGGGTCAAACGTTGTGCGTGCACATCCCGGCAAGGTCAACTCTCAAAGATGTACGCATCGAGTGTTGGCGCTCATTGTGCATCAGGTTTGAGGAAGCTTCTGTCACCGCCAGGCACTTGAATGTTTTTGAAGCAATCTTTAGAGAAACATGTGAAGTGGGCTCCCTTGTAGGCTTTTGCAGGACCATGCAGGACTCTGGGAAGGACGTTACAGTTGAGGTATATGATGCCGCAAGAAATCGCGGTCAGAGTGTTTATGTCCTTCACTATGAGCGACCAGAAGTCATAGAAGGCTGGGCAGCGCTGTTCAATGGCTGTTGTTGCGAGGGGTGTCTGAGTGGTACGGGACGCTTCAGAGAATCCTATACCATGTTTGGCGGAGCCATCAAAATTCCCTGTGGCCCTCCTTATGATCCATTTGGGAGTGCAGGGATGGACTTGGGGCTCCTTGAGGAATCGCTCAGTTTGCAAGGATTGCAATGCTTGTGCGGTTTGTATAGGTAATAGGGGTGGGTAGCCCGCATACAGGGACCAGAAATGTACAGTGATCAGGGTGCGTTGAAAGCGCCACTGAGGAAGCATCCTCAATTTGCCCGAGGCCAGCTCATGCCAGAGTTTGGCACCCTGGCATGATCATGAGCTCATGAGCTGGCCTCAGGCAAATTTGTCTAATATATGTAAATATTTTTCACCAGGGGCTATCATGTCTGCATGATCATGACAGTGCCTGCCATGAAAGCCTGTGACACGTCCATACAGCCCGTTGCTCAAGACACAATACTCAGCTTGAATGTGAGAAGAAAAAGACGCAGGACATTGCACGTCTTTCCAACCTGACTGGAACTACGTCTGAGCACCCACAACCACCTCAGAATCAGGCAACACGACGACACAAGCCTGCAATAGTAGTCGGTTTGTTGCAACTTTGTCGCAACTTGAGATGAATGTCCTGGCTTTCTTGATCTTACAAGCAACATTTTCCCTTCTCAATTTAAGGCGGAAGCTGCTGGGCCATTTCGGGAAGCTGGCATGGTGTGAGATGAATGAACAAACTTTTTGAAAATTATTTTTTTGCTCGATCTCACCGCCAGTCAAGAAGTGCTTGACTTTCTACCATAAGACAGAGTGTCCAGAGTGTACTCGCGCTGCCTCCGAATATAACAGGTTTACACTGGAGATTGGCGGAATGCTGCAGCAGCCAGCATTAAATGTGTGTGCGCAAGCCCTCATGATTATTAATCTAAGTTTTCGATGTTTCATGGCAGTATTGTCATACCGTGGCATCCCATTGCGGCGATTTTGGCAGCTTGTGAAAAATCCCAGAAGTGTTTTCTTTGCCTACACGGTATTGGCGCAAAATAATACACCAATGTCTTTTCCATGATTCTACATGAGAAACGACAGAATTCACAATGTTCACATGGAATACTTGCTGCAGGCTGGGCAGAAGCCCCCACCAGCCTTCCCACACCTGCCAGAGGAGATCTGGCTGCGCATAGCCAGCCTGCTGCCCACTAAGGAGTGGGCGAGAGCCAGCGGGGCATGCAGAGCGCTGCAGCAGCTGCAGCCGGAGCACATGGATATCGCCACCACTTCTACACGGGTCTCTTCTTGTGCCCTGAAGTGGCTGATGGGGCGGATGGGCAGCGCTAAGTCAGTGGCGTTAGATGGATGGCCTGTTACTGGTGATGGGCGGGTTGGTAGTATGCAGGAACATAATTTGGCCCTTCAAGCCCCTCTGAATTTGACAGTATTACCATGCTTGGTGGCCCTCAGGGCAAGAGCCGAGGGTTCTCAGGGGTTGCCGACGCAATTTGATGAGCGAAGGGAGCCAAGAGGGTTGCTGTCAATCCTAAAGCGGGCTGTGAACCTGAGCATGTTTGAGCTCGTCTGCATTAAGATGCCTTTGCTTACTGACATGGCCAGCTTAAAACATCTGGCCCTCTCAGTGAGAAGCTTTCATGTGGAAAGTGAGCGCATGTTGCCGATGCTACAGGCCATGCCTTGCTTGCAAACGCTGCGATTGAGCCAATCTTCATGGCACCAGTGCAGCTCGCATTTGTATCCGACTGGCACGCTGGTCGTGCCAGCCTCTGTGCAGCACCTTGAACTCAGCGACTTTTTTCCCAAGTCTTTGGAGGCTCTAAGTAAAGGCACCGTGGTGATGGTGAGCGGCAGTATTTGCTGCGCTTGTCATGCTATCGTGCGCTGGGCAAGTGTGAGGGGCCAAGTGAAAGTGGTGTGCTTGCATCAGGGCTCATACTTGATGCGTCCACGCTTCACTGAGCCCCTTCTTGGCATGTGGGGCTCGGTAGAGGTGCTACATTTCATAGGTAAGAGGCAGTTTGATCTGCATGGGCTGCCAAATGTGAGCACAGCCAACCTCACAGCGCTGCACATCCAAGATTACGACTTGTGTCTCCACATTCCGGCAAGATCAACTCTCAGAGATGTGCGCATTGAGTGTCGGCACACCCTGTGCATTGTGTTTGAGGATGCTGCAGTCACGGCCAGGCATGTCGATGTTTTCCAAGCGATTTTCAAAACAACATGTGCAGTGGACTCCCTGATAGGCTTTTGCAAGACCATGCTAGAGTCGGAGAAGGAAATTGTGGTGGAAGTATATGATGCCGCAAGGAATCGCAGTCAAAACGTGTATTTCCTTCACTATGAGCGGCCACAAGTCATGGAAGGCTGGGCAAGGCTGTTCAATGGCTGCTGTTGTGAGGGGTGTGTGAATGGCACAGGACGGTGTCCAGCGGCAATTCCTCCGTTTGCAGTTTCTCCATTTGGCGGGGTTACCACGATACAGTGGGCCCCTCCTGATCGTACTGATAGTGTGGGGATGGATTTGGGGCTCCTCGAGGAAACTCTTAGTGCGCAAAAGACGAGCTGCTTGTGCAGTCACTTGTACTGGTAGCCTACAGACAGGGTCACCCCTTCACAGTGGGGTTGAGAGCTGGAAACAATTACTACTAGTGAGTCACTAAGGACCTGTCCTCAATGAGATGGATGCTTTTTCTGGAACCCCTGCATGAGCTGCCTCAGTCAGACACTTTCATGTCTGCATCATAATGCGTGTCTTGGAAAGACGGTAAGGCGTCCATAAAGCCTGTAATTGTCGTGCTGCTGAAGACGTCTTCTTGACAATAAATCCACAGGGAGAATCCTCCTGTTGACTGGGGAAGCTGGTGGAAGCGAAGATTCTCCCCTGCCCGTCTATTTCGGTCAACGCTGCAGCAACTGACATTGTGTACCAGCAGAGGAGATGGGTTAAGACGATGTGAATTAAAATGAATCTGTAAGCATTATAATAAGCGCTTTTGACATGAGCGCAACGTTGGACACTGCGGAAAAGAAATCCAAGAAACCGAAATGTAGGTTCAAGGTCTATCTTTGCCACCCTTTCCGAACTTCTCTCATCACCATCGGACTGTAGTTGCGCCTTCATAACGTCAATCGATCTGATAACCTGTTCCGGTCTGAGTCCCTTAGTTTCGTTCTACTCGCCGAAAGTACTGTGCCAACAGATGTAGGATGGTTCTCGGCGCTGAACTTGATATTGATGTGAACAGATACAAGACTCACTCAACAAGAGCTCCCTGCTTACAAAGCGTCTTTGACACCAGTCTCGGTAAGTCATTTGTGCTATGGGTTCGTGAACTGACTGCATTCGCAGTCGCTAAGAACTGCATTCACAGTCGCTTAGAAACTCCAGCAAAAGCTGCGCTTCCAACTGTTTATCGTCATCAGGACATTTATAAACATTTTTGGATACAATTTCAACGCAGGTGATCTCCATATTCACTATCGTTGGTGCGGCCTTTATCCCCATTGGATACTTCTGCTTGAGAGCCTCACAGCAGGCACGCCCACAGACAGCCTGCTTCAACTCTATCTTGCTACACTTATGATTATTATTCTTACATTTTAGAGACCCCTTGGCAGCCACCTGAGGCTCATTGGTCTTTTGGCAGCCTTCTGCTGCCTTACATCGTCTCATCATTTTCTCATGTTCTTCATGTACACTGTGCCATCATGTGCACTTCTACTGGCAACATCTCAACCTAGCTTCCGTGCCTGCATGTCTATTTAAATTTTATATGTGACAGGTTGTGGAAGCCAGTCAGCGATATGATGACATCTGCCTGCCTGGAGCCACATCACTGGAACAGGAGCAGAAATTACTGCAGGTGCAGCACAACCCTTCCTGCACTCTTGTGCTCAATCGAAGCTCCTCACATGCTCAAAGCTGCTGCCTGCCTGCTGCGCAGCCTTGGCAGAGTTGCTCCAGGGTCACTGCAACATCGACTGACTATTTCTGGAACAGAATCTGGCCTGATGTTGACTGGAATGCCCTGTCATGTACTCATTCACCTTATGTACTCATTCACCTTAAGGTTTACTGATCAGCTCATGCTGTGCTAGGCTGTTTCTGTTGTAAATGTCTCCAGATTTTATTATAGATGTGAATCCAGCGGGATGCTGGGTGCTAACTCTGATGAACAGAATCAGACATCTGATCAGCCCTAGATCGCTACAAAAGATGTGATTTGACTGACTGACTGACTGATTGTGCAGACGAATGGGACCGGCAGCGCATGCACAGTGACCGTGACAGTGCCGCGCCACATGGTCGCTCCGGTGTTCCTGTACTACGAGCTGGACAACTTCTACCAGAACCACCGCAGGTCCATCACTGCTCTTGCAAGATTTGCAAGTGTCATCCTTGCACGGACACAGTCCTCACACAGCCTTGTTGCATGCAGTAGCTTTGCTACCTTGCCTGCACATCTTGTAGACGGCCACAGTTGATGCTACTTCTAGAATTTTTTTGGCAATAGCATCTGGCAATGGCAATTTTCTGACAGCTTTTAATGGGAGCAATTTCAGGCTTGCAGCTGCATGCACATGAAGGTGGTCTCTTTCTTCCCCGCAGGTATGTTAACAGCCGCAGTGATGCACAGCTGCGCGGCGCGAGTGTTTCATCGGCTTCGCTGCACAAGTCGTGCGACCCTCAGGCGACGCTGAACGGCTCTGCTGCGGCCATCATCGAGCCATGCGGACTGGTTGCATGGTCCTACTTCAATGACACCTTCCAGGTACATCGAACCGACTCATATAAAGGGGGCTAAGAGGTGGGCATGGAAACACAGGGTTACTGTGCAGAAGTTTGTAATGAGACCAGGAATCAGCAGTGCACCCCACCAGTTGTGATGGCATGTCCGTTGCCCCTTTCAGCGTTGTGGAGAGTAACTACGGTTCAGTGGCCGCTCATCCACCTTGAACGGAGATTCCAAGATCTGGATTGGTCCATGCAAACACTGCATCGGTGCAGGTGTCCCTGAATGGTTCTGCGCTGGTTGTGGACGATGCCCACATCGCATGGAAGACAGACATCGACAAGCGTTTTCCCAGCACGCCTGCCGTCAACTTCAACACAGTTCCTGACCTGCGCGGAGGCGGCACCATCAGCGGCCCTATCAAGGTGGGTACCTCTATATTTTTTATTTTTTATTTTGAGGGCTTAGGGTTTATATATTTTAGGGTTTTATATTTTAGAGCTTAGGGTTCAGAGATCCATGTGCTGGAAGCTGGTGGAAACCATGCATTGTCTCAGTCAATTGAAAAACACGTTCAAGTCTATTTTTAACAGTTCTTGGATTTGATGCCAGCCATTTTGGGTGAGTAGTCTGCTTTGAGGCATAAGGATGAGAGGTGAGTCCTTTCAGGTGCATGCACAACAACATGGATGGCTGAAGAACGAAGCAGAGAAGGGACCATGGGCTTTTGGCACATCCTTTTGCCCTTTCATATTGCAAGTGCTTATCTACCTTAGATGAACAAATCATGGCAGTGTTGTGGAGCAGTTCTGGTGCGGCACATCACGAGGAAGGAAGCGTTCCACAATATGCTGCTATTGATGGGCTGATAATGTTAGCGTCACTGACAAGGATGTGGCATGTCAGGCGGACGAGCACTTCATAGTGTGGATGCGCACCGCGGCACTGCGCAACTTCCGAAAGCTGTTGGGCCGCATCGATGCAGACATCCCAGCTGGCGCCAGCATCACCATTGATATCCAGAACAGGTGCTGGAAAACCAGCTTTGCTTCTTCAGAGCTTGCTTCTTCTACTGGAGATGCAGTGTGCACCATCTTCAGAAACAACTGTCAAAGAAGAAGAAGAAGAAGAAGGTTATAATAAGAAGGTTATAATAGAAGGTAATAACACATCATTCAATGAAGTTCCAGCCGTATAGGGCTGATTAGATGACCCACAATCATCCGCAGAATCAGTCAAAGGCCCTCTGCTAATGCCAGTCAACAGCAGATGCTGGTCTTGTCAATGCTGCAGGGATGAGACTATTTGGGGTACCAACATTTCTTGAATTTTCCGGATTTATGGATCAGGGTGATTCACAGAATACATCCAAGAGTCTTGCACAAGGTGATCATGCCAATGTCTGAGCGCATGGTGTGCCAGGTACAACACATACGCATTTGGGGGAAAGAAGAAGGTTGTGCTGAGCACCGCCAGCTGGCTGGGGGGCGCTAATCCATTCTTGGGCATCGCCTACTTTGGCGTGGGGGGTGCCAGCCTGGCGTGCGCGCTGGCGTTCTTGGTGCTGACGTGGCTGTCTCCGCGCCAGGCTGGCGACAACAGCCAGCTCTCATGGAACAAAAACAAATGACTGGAATGATCTATGTACATGTACAGGTACTTGTGCAAGGTAATTTGTTGCTGCACGGCTGCAGAAGTCTTGATGGCCAAAACTTATTTCATTCATCACAAGTTTATCATCAAAGTGATTCGCTGGATGTGCATATTGGCAAGGAAAGCCAAGGCTGATGAGTCCGGGCTTGCACTTTGCAGGGAGAAACATGCATTGGGAAGTAAATTTGTTATTGCAATTGCTGACTTGGGTGGCTGACATGGCACTGATGAATAGTGTGCACACGTGTGGCATATGCATCAGCCACAGCTGTGTCACAGCACTGCAATCTCCCCTTTGAACAAACTGGCACTTTGCATGCATACAATAGCATATTAAATCTTCCACGAAATAAAGTGTATATGCAGTGCATGCAACCTGATACTCATAAAAGTGTGCTAAGCGCTCTTACACAGAGAGACTTATGTGGAGCGAGTTTTGGAGCATCTCACCATGTTGCTAACGATGCATCATTTGCAGTGAGTTGCTGTCCTAGTGACACCATCCAAATCGACTAGACAGCTCTTAAACAAGTCTTACTCAAACAGTGGTCTCGAAAAACTTCATTATTGTAGGAAGTGTTGTGGAGTGCAGTGCCAGCACCAGCACCAGCACCCACTTGTAACCTCACATACAACCTACAATAAATTCATACACAAACAGACTCTCAACATTATACAGCCTCACCAGTCCCGCTGCCCGGCACAGAGTCTCCTGTCTTTGTGATCCACAAACACCCCTTTTGCATGCTATGGTGCAAATGTCAACACTCTAATACACCTACAGTAACCTGTAGCACCACATCTGAAACCGTAAGCCCATGATGCCTGTGCCTAACCTAAGTGAACCACACACAACCGGAACACATTCAGGACCCAACACAGCATAAGTGACGCTTATTTCAGCACCCAAACCCACTTCTTTCAGCACCCCAAACCCTCAAGAGTAATGGGACCGCTTTGGAGTCACACCACCATGCAGGTGCAAGCTTTCACGCAATGGTGCTCGACAGTTTAATCCTGGTCAGACACAGGGCAGGTTTTTATCAGCCCTTGCTGGTGTCGAATGTAAAGAGTGGCGCATTTTTTTTGCAGGGCCACAGTACCATCACACTATCCCCGCTGTCAGTCGTGCCCCTGCTGCATTGCTGCAGATGCAAAAGGTATACCGTACACATGACCACCAGTCACCCCTCCATAATTTACATCGCAAAAGTTTCTGGCCTTGTACACGAGTAATTTCTTATGCAGGACATAAGCCTACGAAGAGGGCAGGCGTACTGCAAGTCCGCCCCAAGCTGACCCTCAGCCACCACTCCTCGAGCGCCTTGTGCATGGTCAGAACTGAAGGCGCCTTGAAAACTTAGAAATTTTCGGAGTGCGGTGCGGCAGAGGGCGCAAGCATACTGCATGCTCATCCCCAGGTTGAGCCTCAGACACCACTCCTCGAGCGCCTTGTACATGACCAGCATTGAGAGCGCGGTGCAACAGAGGGGGCAAACATACTGCATGCTCATCCAAGTTTGTCCCTCAGCCGTTACTCCTCGAGTGCATTGTACATGCATCATACACCCGCAAGACACACCGATGGCAACCGGTCTCTTCTGGACTCCCAGATGAGTCGAGCTTGGTGACTCAGGATTGTGGATTTTGGATTTGAAATTCTCAGAGCGCGGTGCGGCAGAGCGGGCAAGCGGAGTGAGAGCGCAGCCAGCGGTCGACGCAGGCTTTGTGGAAGACATGCGAGCACGCCGGCAGCTCTCGCACCTTCTCGCCTCGCGCAAATCCCTCCAGGCAGATTGCGCATTCGCTCACCTGCGTTTCAGCGCAACAGGTCCTATGTTCAACCCCTGCTGCCTACATTTTTGGGATTTTTTCATTCTTCATTCTTCATTTTTATTTTAGGGTTTAAGATTAGGTAATCTAGATATAGAACCCTGTATTTTAGGATATGCACAGCGCCAAAGGTCCCATTCACCCTCTGTTGCCGCAGAAGCAGCCAGTATTGTGTTCTATATATGAAATGGAACTGCTTCTGTCTCAAGAGCCTGAATAAGAGATTCCTAATTCTAGCGAATGTGCAAAACGTCACTCGGGCAAAATATTAGCACCTATTATCCGTGCTCCCCGAAGGGGCAATGATCCGGTTCGAGCTCGTGGGCAACATCAACTATGTGAGCATCTTGCAGGCTCTGGCAAGCACCCTTGTGGACCAAAACCAACACCTGACACAACACACTAGGCAGAACGTGCACTTTCAGATTCAGATGCCAAAGGCAGAACTTCATGTTTGAAAGCTTTCAATTCAAAAAAGAAAAGAAAAAGAACCCCCTTGTTCTCTAAATATAGGTGAAAAATTGAAAAACAAAAGCCCCAAAACCCTGAACACTTATCTTAAAGCCCTAAACCCTGATAAGAAATAAAAAAAGGGTGCAATATACAGCTGGTACAGGGCTTGATGTGGGCGTGCCTGGCGCCCGGTGACAGTGGCTGCGCCGTCGCGCCAGCCGACCTTCGCAGTGGGTAATGCCTCCATGACCTCCTCTGAGAGTCCCTCCGGCATTGACGGTCCTGATCAGGCCACAACAAATATCAAGCTGTGAATTCCTACATCAGCTGGATTTAATATTACCTTTTCGCCAGCTCCCCTGACGTACCCAGCTGCAGCGGCTGCTAGGCAATTTACTTCAATTCAATTCACTTCACCGCTTGATATGGAATGAGCAAGCAGTGCCGAGACCACCACAGTTTTAAGAGGTAAAAGCATGGTGGAATCGGCTAAACCTGCACATTTCTAATCAACCAAGGATTACTGCAGACTTGTGGATGCATACAACACACGATGCCCCACTTGGGATGTACCATGCTTTTGATATTATAGCACATGCCGCTACTTGAGCCCATGTCACCAGGTCACTTGTCACTTTTGGGAGAAGGTATTGAGCTTTGGGGCGCACCGCCAAAGTATTCATACAGCTCCTCGTAGGTCATGACGTCCACCAGCTGGTTGAACTGCTGCTGCGCTATGGCCTGCCCGAGCGCATTCACTGGGTTGCCTGCAGCCACAGCAGCCGAGCCTCAACCAGAGCAGGTTGCTGCCAGTGACCTCACACATATGCCCCGATATCGGTGTGCTTCTTACTGCCCAGCAATGAACAAAGCATTAGAGGCAGTCGAGGATACCATGCAATGGGTGCCCAATACTATCAATGGACGCTGAGCATATGTCTCAGAGCAGACCCGCTCATCCCACAAACAGTAATGATAGGCACTGACACCAAGGTACGCACCATGGCTGCGAGAAGGAAAGCATATGCGCTGGGCCTCGATTAAAACAACTCTTTCAAGGATTACTGAGATTGCAGAGATGCAGGCTGCCCTCGCAGCAACTGCATCAATATAAACTGTTATTGTTGAGCTTTACTTCGGGCTTTTTCAGTGTTGGATTAAGGGGTAGGATTTAGGGCTGGATTGGGGTTTAGGGGTCAGTAAAGAAGGTGCCATGCACTGACCTGACCGGGCGTGGGCCTCACGGTGGAGGCGCATGAGGACGTGCAGCAGCGCAAGGCGCTCGACGCGGCGCTGCGGCAGGCCGCCCGACACAGCCGCTCGAAGCAGCGCCTCCGCATCCGCCGGCTCCCGGAACGCCCACGGCAGCTCCGACGCCCCGACATTGCGCTGTGCAGAACACATACATGCATCAGGTGTTGTAGGGCACCGATATCCTTTCTTGAAGACTGACAAGTAAGAGCCCAGATGCCCGGATATGGGACCCCCATTTCTCTCGGTTTTACCGGCTCCCGGACATGCCCATGTCAGCTCCGACGCCCCATCGCAAAAGGGGAAAAAAGTGCAATTGATAGGCTAGGACATCACTATGCATTGTTAGATGGGAACCCGCAGTGCCCTTGCATGAGCTGGCGCTCTCAAACACTCCAGTGTGACAGCAACGCAAGTATGTTGAGGCAGTACGTTAACTTAGTATTTTCCAGGCATGGACATGGCCATGGCGGCTACAAGCAGATGTCCCCGCGCTGTACAAAACTCAACCTGAGGCCAAAACCCAGAACAAGGGGTCTGGACTATAAAATAAACCAGCACGATACGATCCGAAGAGGACTGTTCCGATGGTGGCATGCTAGACTGACTGCAGCGCAGGCTCACCAAGTAGTCTGAGAAGGAAGCTGGGTCCCTGTTGGAGGGCCTTCTCCGCCGCTTCCTCGCTGTCAGCCGCCTCGCTGTGTGAAGTGCTGCACAAGCAAAACAGCACTCATTCCGGGTTGGAAATTAGAGGCATAGATATTTTGGAGCTATGCCCATGCTGTGCACTCTTGAAATTTGCTCCTCACACTTCACATGAGTGCCAGTAGAGGTAGCACAGCGGGTTAGTAGCACAGTGGATGCACGATTGGTGCCATACCCTGCAGGCTGAGTGCTGCACCAAAGGCGGCCCACACAGTCCTTTCCCCGAGGGACAGGCGTTTAGCATCTGTCAGGACCACACTTGCCACTGCTCCTGCTGCAGCCCCCAGAAGGCCCACTGCTCCAGTCACCAAGCCTGCAAGAATCATTTCTAGTTTTCTCACTCGGCTAGTTGCACTGATTGAGACCTGCAGAGGGGTGACAATGACCATATCGCATGACAGAGGCGAATTGAGATTGACAGAGTGTCCACGATCGAAGGACAGAGAACTCGTTTCAATCTGAAGCCTTCTTGCAAGGGGAAAACGTGTTCTCACAAGGGATTCTGCCCAGTTTCCAGGTCTAAAAATCGTTCCACAAAGTGAACATAAGCACGAAAAGAGCAGCAGTTCCTTGCCTTTCATGTTTACAAGCCGCATATGCTGCTGATGTTCTGGTGTATTCGCCAGGAACGAAACCGCTCGTACAGCTTTCAAGTCAAAGCAGCGACTCCTCGTACCGCTTCTAGTTATATCACTTATATTCCTGAGAATGTACTCGTGTTTACATACAATGTCCTTGCAATGCCCTTGGTTAAACGTTTCCTCTGTGGAGGGCTACCTCAGACTTCACTAAAGAAAAAGGGCGTCAGAGACCTTGGATAGATATTAAGCACTAACCAGATCTTGCGTCTATGTTTCCTGCCCGATGAAAGTGTGTCGGGAGCTGTCCTGCTTAGTACCGAACTCTGCCTAACACACAATAGGCACAACCAATTTTCAGGCGAGTTACCAGGCCATTTGCTATTGTTTTACACGGACCCAACCGCGTACCCTGGACACACCGGTGCCCCTGCACCGCTATGTCTTGCAAGCAGTGACACGATCAACACGAATGGCAATACTATCCTCTGGAGAGGGCAGGATTTGATGGGTTGGAAGCTGGGCTCCACCTTGCCACGTGCACGTTGGCAAAACATGACACATCATTATCTAAAGCTGACCGTGCAGAAGACTTGACTTTCCCATGCCCAGCTGCTCTGATGCGCTGAATATCCGAGCGACCAGATCAAGAACTGCATTTCATAGAGTATTCCTTGAAGAACAAAGGCCAGCCATGGCGAGGGCAGGTTCCTTGGCAAAGCTTGTACAGCAGGGCACGAACGTTTTCGCAAGGAGTGCAGCAGGCCCAGCAGCTCAGCTGGCATCCGAGGCCACCTCCAGCTGCAGCTCAAGAGCTTCTGCCGTGCTCATTAATGTGCAAAGACGAGAAGGATCATCCCTGACGACCACCAGCCATGATAGCGTGTCAGCTGTTACAAAGTCATTATTACTGGACACCCTTGGCTTGGTATGACTCAATACAGCACATCAAGAGATCCTTCATAAAAGTCATAACCTGGTGTGTGCATAGGAATGTTTGAATCATTCTAGCTTGATCTGACACCTTCCTGGCACCTGCTTGGCAGATGCGACGATTTGAAAAAATCGGATTAACGAGGGCACAATCAGAACAGATGACTGAGATGCTTACGGAGGTTGTCTGTACAAATAAGGAGAAGATCTCGCAGCAGTTCGTGACCAAACAGGCCCTAGAGAAGGTACCATCTCTCTTCTGTGCTGAAGCCCTTGTAGTCGTGTGCATGAGCTCATCAATCATGTCAGCATCTGGAGTCCTAGAGACATAACTGCATGGCAGAAGAAGAGAGCACGAGCTTGGCTTTCATGCACTTGATCCTGTGGCCTCCATCCCACACTGCTTAAATGCAGCATGCCTTACCTGGCAGGGATAAAGCAGTATGCAGAACGTAAATGCACAACTGTGCGGACTGTCTTGCAACATGCAGGCAATTTTGGAGCAGGAGTCGCGGATAGCGGGGTTCAAGGGAGAGGTGGCAAAGAGTCAGGAGCTGCACTTGGCGTCCCTATCACGAGACACAGAGCGCCTGACCAACAGCCTGGAGAAGATGCGCGCTGAGATCAAGTGAGCATCTGTTGACCCCATGCGTTTCCATATAGCAAAGCTGCATGCGCCTTATCGAGCCCATTGTGGTTGGGCAGTGAGCAAGTCAGCCTCTTGTTGCCCCTGGCATAAACCTGAACTTTGATTTTCAACAATGAGGCTGCCGTCACAGCTATTGCGCTTCCTTTCCCTGGTGCTGCATACCTCTCAATAAGTTGACCGCCTGATAACAGGAAAGTTTACTGTGGATGCCTGCCCTGCGCGCTATCCTTCTGTTGTTCTGCGCTTTTACGCTTGTACTATTAGAGGATTTGTGGATGCTTGGGCGTTCTGAGGACGGGGGTGTGCTGGATCAGGTATGAGGTGGACAAGCTCTCAGCCAGCCAGCGACTGGACCTGAATCTGGAGAAGGGCCGGATGCGCGACGAGCTACAGGTGCTTCCTTTCCAATGTTCACTCTCCTTCCGTTTGCTTGCAACCCTGCCTCCTGTCAATCAATCAAAAGGCTTCAGGAGGTCTCTACACATTGTGTCTTCCAATTGAGGACCCTGTGCAGACAGTAGCCGGAGTAATCCTCCGAGCATGCAGTATCAAACATCTTCAGACAGTGTTCTTTCTGAATCTACTTCGGCTGTTTGGCACCACATGTGTATTTTTCTTTCATGTGGTCACCTTATAAAGCCCCAACACTCTATTCTCAATGTTGTGTAAGACCTTTTGGCTTGCCCTTGGCAGGCGCTGCGGGACAAGTCCAACGAGATGGAGATCAAGATGGACCGGGAAACCAATGCGCTCAAGGCGGCAGTGGAGCAGAGCAAGAACGAGGTCTTGCGCTACAGCTTGTCGATGATCCTGGCGCTGATGGCCGCTGGCCTTACAGCCGCGCGAGTGCTGCAAAAGTGATGCCGAAAAAATCACTGCAAACACATTTTTGCAACACACGCCTCCTTCAATGGAGCTACTGCAGCGAGTGGTCCACCCAGGCAGGGGGCGAGTCTCAGCGTCGCGGAATTCCAGGGTGGCCTAGTAATGGAGAGCAGAGCAATTTTATCGGCTGTCAGTAGTGGCATTCAAGTTCTGATCGTGATCGGTGGCTCTGGAGGGCTCGGACAATGCGTCTTCGACAATTTTTCAATGCATCTGCGCTCCAACCCTTTGCAGAATTATTTCGTGCATGTTCATGCAAATATTTGTTGCTTTGCCGTCTTAAACTAGGACCATGCAGGTACCCTTGGTATGCAGAAAAGAGGGACGAATTTATCTAGTATGTGAGATTATGGATCCTAATGTTCGGCGTCGCAAGTGCTCTCCAGAGTCTCCAAAACCTGGGCACCCTTATTCTGCGGACTATTATAGTGGCTGTGCCTCCCCAAGTCCCTCACGCATGTCCGCTTGCTGTGCACTTGCAGTCCACTTGTAATTATCAAGAGCTACTGCCCGGTGATTCGGGGTCGTGCCACAACAGGGAGAGGAAATTTTAAAAGGGTGAATGTCGAACTCAAGCTTTGAGCTAGTTGCATGCACTATCCCTGGGAAGAAGAAGCGAAGAAGAAGCGATTACATCTAACCCAGCCAACCTGGGATATGTGCCAGGTGATGTTCTGTATCCTGCAACATTTTCTGTTCCATGGTAATAGCCTCGCTGGTTCCACCATGCGCTAATTATAATGTATTTCTTCTGGGGGTTGAAATGCTCCTCTAGACCGTTCCCAAGCTGTATCGGCGGCAAATAAATCAGGCGGCAGAAGTTGAGCTGCAAAGCTGCTGGTGCAAGTTGTGGATCACAGCTTCAGAGGTTCCACCAGGCACCGCTGTTCTTCTTCTGTGGCTGCTCCTGGAACAGCGGGGTGAGCAAGCTGCCATCTGGCTCTCTATCAAAGCTGCCCACAAACCGGTACTCCTCAGTGCGCTTCCCCAAGTCCACGCGCTTGAACACCTGCACAGCAGACACTCTCAAGTGATCTGCTCCTTTTTCTCTTCCTATATGCTACCCTCAAAATTGATAATGCATGCATTTTTGAGGGGTACCACCTCCCAGGGTCCTCCGTAAACATGGCGCAGCGCTCCTCGGATTGGGTACATCATTGCAGAGGAGGAGTAAAGCAGCCGGAAGTGATACGCTGGCACAAAGGAATCTGCAAACTCCATCCGCTCCTTCCGGCCCCTATTTTGTACCCATGCCAGAACATCAGTGCAACAGTTCACAGCATACCCAAGGGCACATTCACATAGGTGACACAGGACAGGGGGGCCTGTCCATGTAGGAACAAGCCGTGATATCTCAAAGCCAGAGAAATGCTTGATGCAGGCTTTTCTTTGAGTATGGTTCATTTTCTCTGGCAGGATGATCTTGTGAGTGTTTCCGAGTTTCTCTGTGAATGTATGGATGTCATGCTGGGTGCTGACTCTGGCGATCAGAGTCAGACATCTGATCAGCCCTAGGTGGCTGGAAGAGGTGTAACCGACTGACCGACCGACCGACTGACTGACTGACTGACTGACTGACTGACTGACTGACTGACTGACTGACTGACTGACGTCGATGTTGCAAACGAGCGCGACCTCTGTCACCGGCTCGAACTTGACCCTAGCCTGATGCCAAGTGTCATTCGAGCAGGTGAGCACAAAGGGACGTTCCAAGTAGGTCAGGACCTCGTGAGACTGGAAGGGCTGATTCAAGAGGCGGCCCTGACCCACCTCACACCCATAACGCCTGACGCGGAGGGCAGATCTTTCAGCAGCGGGTTGAAGAGAATCAGCGTCTTCCGCTGCTCAACTGCAGCATCTGCCTGCACACACATGCTCAATAGCTTCACAGCTGCCGAGGTAGTCAGTACTGGGGCAGACCGGTGAGAAGAATGGCACTTGATGGATGCATGACATGGCTACTTTGTAAGACAGTAGCATCTGGTGAGACTCTATGTGGGCCGTCTTCACAGGTCGACAAAGAGAGATGCTTGCGTCTCCAATAACACATCATTAAAGGGCGGTGCATGGGCACCACTAGCTTGAATGGCCATCATTGTGCAGAAATTTAAGAAGGTTTTTCAGTGTGCTGCCACATTGAATAGTGCTGGGAGCGCCCTTTGGATGTGAGGACGAGGAGATCTCATTCTTTATGAGACAAATTCATTATCAATAAAAACAAATTGTCTTGGAGTTGAGATCCGTGGGATATTTACTATAATAAGATTTAGGAGTTCAGAGCAAGAACGCACCATCTCCAGCAGTTTGGTCATGATGGTGGAGCCGACCACATTTTGGGGCGCCACGATTACGTAATAGGAGGAGTCATCCAGGTGATCGGACCCCACGTTGCCGAAACTGACAAAGTCGAACACATCTCCCCAGTCCATGTTCTCCATTATCCTCCTCACCCCCGACAGGCTCAGCGGCAAGCCCTGCAACAACACAACCATTCTGATGATCTCAAAAAGGACACCATTTCGCTTGGCAGCATGTACAGACTCGCAAGAGCCCCACATTGTGCACATGTCACTCAGCCCCTCACATAACCTCTGGACACAGGACAAGCACACCTACAATATTCTGATGCTCTTACTCAGCCAGGAGAGACACTCCGCGGTGAAACGCCATTGGCGGCTGGCGGCTCTAATGTACTGTTTGCGGTAAAATTGCCTCTGGCAGGCATCCTGGAAGTGTCGAAAGAAATACATATTGCGCACTACTTGAAGAAAATGATTGTGGTGTCGAAACCCACGAGTACAGCGTCTGGTAGAACTTCTGTCTGAGAAATCTGCTGATGTAATCGCTGCTTCTTTTTCCACGGTAATCTGTCCAGCAGAAGTGTTCTTGCAACCACTCTTGACTTTGCAGGACGTCAAATATGCACTGTGTCACTGCGTCTAAGCAGCACTGCTTCCCACCTTAGTGCTACACACTGTTGATGACCTCACGGACGTGAAAGAAATAATGGCGGAAAAGACTTGGAACATGCCTGGAAGACGCCTTGGCCGAGCGCTTGCTGCACGCAGACTTTGACCCGCTTGCCATCTGTTGCCAAGTCTGTCACCAGGTCCCTCACAAGCTCCAGGACTGTCCTGTGGTGCCACGTGATCAACCCATGTCATTGTGGCAATTTAAGATCTGTTGCAGCCATTTGAGATCAATAGAACTGCAGAATCGCTCACACTCTCCACTGACAAATCTGCAAGATCACTCTAGCCACATCTGGCTTGCCACAAGCCTCAGACCGCTCTTAAATTGACATGAAGGCAAACTAACTTGTATGCACACATTTCCCCATCAGTCAAGGACTGGGCTCCGGCAGAAAATATTTCCCAGTGCTCCCACAGCACTGAGCGAGTTACACTCCCACTACAAGTGCGCTCACCACAGGCGCTCTTGAAAGTCTTAATGACAGTGCATGTAGAAGAGTGCAAACAGTGGTCTCATTGGTGGCCACGTGCACAGTACAGGCTGTAGGGAACGCGGATGAAGACAGGGCAGCTCACCCGATGCGGTACACATCCATCTCAGGGTTGGTTTCCGGAATGGTCAACCTGTAACATATTATTATTTGTTAATTCATTTACTTTCAGGGTTTTTGAGTTTAGGTTACTCCATCTATTGAAAACCCGAAATGTAGGTGCGAAGAGCAGCAAGCAGCTGGAGATTTTAGTCAACATGTGCAACCCAACAAGCTCTCCTTCATGGACAACTGATGTCAAAGATTCTGCCTGCTGTGTTTTCAAGTCCGATCATGACATGCAACATGCATGTGATGATCACATGGGGACAGCTTGGCTAGCAGGAATGCTGCAGAAAACTCCCATCTTCTTCCCCAATCTCAGCTCTTCTCCCAACTCTTGTTGACATAGACGCACCTGACGCTCAAAAGACGCTCCTCTGCCGCGACTGCTGTCTTCACCGCACTGCAGACATCATCGTAGAAGAACTTTCTTGTCTCCCGAGAGGCTGGCACGTTGTTGAGCCTTTGGGGAATTGTGTACACTTCGGTGGCCTGCACAAAGAACTCAGGATTGCCTCTTATTCCTGCAGAATCTGACACAAGGCCCAGACGATGGTGAAGAACGATTATCTTGTCGAAGGGGCAAGTGTGGCATATAGTTTTGGAGTTCACCTGTGACTCTGAGCTGCATTTCAATGGGGCACGAGGCCTCAGAAACTTCCTCCGTGCTGGTGATGGCGCAAAGGGCCGGATCCAAGGACGGCAAGACTGCATCAGATGCACATCCAGCTGGCGATGGCAGGGACCCATGCCACCCTCCAATGCCAGTTGCCAACCGCAGTGGAAGTCAGGTTCTGCAAACTGCAGATCTGTACAGGATATCGGTTATTGCAGAAAAGGTATGAACGATCTCTTCAGGCTTATTGTTACGAAGTGCCAGCTGCCTTACATAAAAGTCGTCCTTGATCGTCACTACGGCAAGAAGCAGAGACCTATCAGACTCTCAAAACTCTATCTCGCAGGCGAGAAGTAAGCAACGAATCAATATCCCGGGATAAAGCACGCAAAAAGCGTCCAGGAGATTTGCCCCAAAGCACGCATGCAACACCTTTTTTCGCGGATCGCCTCAAAAGGCCACGTGGTGTCCACTTGGCAGGGTGACGAGAATAGATTACTAAGTGAGGCCTGTAGGGTTCGCCGGGAAAGCCCCAGAACAGCGAGGAGCAAGCACGCGGCAACAGAACTCCCTTTTCCAGACGAGTATCAGCTGGCTCAACAGTTCATTGCTGTGTTCTGTGATTTGGCAGCCGGTGAGTGAGAGGGCTGTTAAAGCTTCAGGCGGACACTGCCCACAACGAAAAGGAATTCTCCCGTCCGTGGCGGGAGAAGAAAGCGATGTCCGAAGGAGCGGACTGGAACACAGTAAGTAAGCACAGAAAAGAGAACGTTGGGCAAATGGCCAACGGAGGTGGCCGGGATCTTAGAAGGGACAAGGCGGCAGGGGCTCTCGGTCAAAGAACACAGAGAAAACAGGACACGAGAACGCCCAGGTCTCAATCCAGCGTAAGTTCACTTCACCTAGGCTTGGAGCTGCTCTGCTGCCACTTTCATTATTACTGGTGAAAAGGAAGTTCCTCTAGCAGAGGTCGGGGCCTGATTGATGTTGGAGACGGTCGTCTGGTCACCTTGAAAGAGCCTCATCGCGTTTCGTTCGCGATGACTGTGGTAAAGGTCAATGCAATGTCGGCTGTACCGTCCGAAACGGTGGACACTGGTTGATCCTCGAGTACTGGGCATGTACCTGGCCTCATATACTCGGGGAACCTTTATGGTATCTAGTGCTCCGTGACTTCGATTCTTTAGAAGCTTCTTCGCTGAAGGTCCTGTCGCTCCAGCGTCCCCTGATGGACGCTTACCAGTCTCCTCACTCGTATATAGACGTGGCTGTAGTGCCTGCCTGGCGCGCAGGCGTGCAATGCTGCTGTGTTGCACGTCGCGTTTTGTCACTATTGGAATTCCTGCCTAAATGTTGCTGCAACTTCGATCCAGCAACGGCTGCTCTGTTATGCTGATTGATGTTTGAGTACTGCTCGGTTTCGTCGAACTAGTGTGTTTATCTGTGAACCCAGTTCTGGCCTTGATGTCATCGTTACGTGGCAATCTTGCTGGTGGATGGCGAGCTATGGCTTCCCTGAAAGACTGGCCGTTGAAAGTGGGAGAATTTGTGAATGCCTGGTGCCCGTCGGGAGTCACAGGTGCCGTGCCAGGAACTTGTTTCTGGCGAGGCATCCCTGTTGGTGCACAATCACAGTCCTTCTCACCAAAACACCTGGAGCCTTCGGTCCCTTCGAGCCACCAGGGTTGAGTGGCCCCGTCCTTTTAGCAAAACTTGTTCTATCGAAACTGCAGGGTTCTGTGGCTGGGCCAGCGGTGGACATGGACGGTTTGAGGGAGGCAGTTGGCCAGGCATCTGCAGGCACTGGGGAAGTCAGGCGGGCGATCACCTCAGCCACTTTCCAGCCGCGCGCAGCCGCCTTCACATCTCTCATACAGCAGTGTGCGCGCGCCAAAAACTGGCAGAAGGCGCTGGAGGTGTTCGAGACCATGAAGGAGTACCCCGCAGTGAAGGTGGGTCCCCCTCATGACAGCTTTCCAGCTCAGCGCTCCAAAAACTGCCAGGATGCCTGCTCATGTGCAGCTGCAGAGTCGGGATACTTGCTTCCAAACGATCTCCAGTTGACGTGAACTGTAGGCGCCCTTGGTGTTGCAGCACAGCTGGGGCTGTGGGAGTATGGTGGTGGGTTTCTGTGATTGTTATGCCCCTGCCTTGGTGGAACCTGTCATGTGATCACAGAGCTGGCGCAAGCGTAGGTTACAGAATCTGGATCATGATATGTTTTTGTAGGCACGCTGAGCAGAGCGTGCAGTTCGTGAGAGTGGTCTAGTCGTTCTAGTGCACCGTACATCATAGTCTTGACTAGTACCCACCCGACGTGCAGGCGAACATGCAGCGCGCCGATAACGCATGCAGCTCGTGCGGGGTGGCAGGAGGTCTACTTAATCTAGTGCACCGTAACAAGACACGTTGTCATGCAGGCGAACTACATCACATACAGCGCTCTGATAAGCGCATGCAGCTCGTGCGGGCGGTGGCAGGAGGCGGAGGCGCAGTTCGAGGACATGCTGGCGGCGAGCCGCTCCGACCCGGACTGCGCGCCCAACACCATCACCTACTCCTCCCTCATCACCGCGTGCGTCCGCGGCGGCCACCTCGACCGCGCGGTCGTGTGGTACCGCAAGATGCAGGAGTCCGGCGTCGAAGCCGACTTCATCATCTACAGGTGGGACATGCAAGCTTGCGATTACATTTCAAGGGCTCAAGGGTGCGCGATCGAGGTCCTAGGATGTCAGGTTGTGTGGTGCCACAAGATGCATGAGTCCGGCGTCGAGGCCGACTTCATCATCTACAGGTGGGACGGGTGAAGGTTGAGGTTTGAGGTTCTAGGAAGTCAGGGGTTAGGAACTAGAAGCGGCCACCTCGATCGAGCGGTAGTGTGGTGCAGCAAGATGCAGGAGTCCGGCGTCGAAGCAGACTTCATCATTTACAGGTGTGGGATGTGCAAGCTTGCCTGCATGTTCCAAAGGCTGGAAATTGGGGATTGAGGTCCTAGGAAGTTGGGAATCAGGGGCAGCCATCTGAGTGCACGATTGTGTGCTTCCGCTGCTATTGGGTCCAGCATTGTGGTTGGAGTTTATCGTTTGCAGGTGCTTCTTCGCCGGCCATCTGTGTTCATTTTGATGCATGGGGTATGGCCCAAATCGTGGTTCATGAGTGTCTGTCACATTGTGCATGAGGGTTCGGGGGGTGAGGGTAGGGTGACTTTTTGGCTGGCTGTAAGCTCTTCTGTTTGGTGCCAACGTGGTGCATGTCATGGCTGTGTGCAGTGCGCTGCTGTCGGCATGTGAGCGCGACCTGGACCAGGCGCTGCGCTTTGTGGACGACATGCACTCCAGCGGCTGCAGCCACTTGCCTGACTTCTATGCCAAACTCTTGGAGCGGTGCGCCCTCCCTGCCCGGGATGCATGGTTGCTGTGGAAAGTATATCTGTACGGTGGTGCTGGCTCGGACAGGATCAGGAGCAGCTACCTTTCTGTTGTCTGATGGGTCAGAAAGGCTGCCCAGGCGGTTGGTGTTGTCCATTTCCAAGGTCTGCCTGTGTTGATCCTGACCTCTTGCTAGGCTTTGGAATATCCAAAAACGGGGCCACCGTCGCACCAGCCCACAAAATTGTGTGCTTGCCCTGCCGCCAAGGATCCAACCCAAAACCCTGATATAAAAACCCTAAATATAAATAGAGAAACCCTAAAAATACACCGCCAACGATCCCACTGGCATGCACTGCAATGCAATCACATATGTGTCCGGTGCAGACAGGTTTTGTGCCGAGTTTGAAGCATGTGGTGTTGTCATGGCGCAGGTGTGGGAAGGCGGGGAGATGGGAGGATGCTGTGCAGCTGTTTCTAGAGCTGCAGGTGGCCGGCACGGAGGCCACCAAGGCCGTCTGCCTCGCGCTGCTGGCCGCCCTCGAGGCCTGCGGCCAGGCGCGGCCCGCCCTGCAGGTGCGAGCACCTGACGCGTTTGTTAGTAACCTCTAATTATGGGCTAAGCATTTACCTTTGCTTATTGGTCATCTTGCGGTCATGTCACATAGTTCTGGCCCTGTGGGGTCTTGGTGGGAGTGTAGACTGGCTTTGCATCCGCATCTGGCAAGATGCATTGCTTGCGCAGTCGCTGACTGGGATTTGGTCTTTTGGTATTCCTGTATGACGCTCCTGTTGGCCGTCGGACTGGCAAACACATAGCTGTGCTCACCTGCACTTTAGCTTTGGGACCTCAGAACCATCAACGGAGTCATGGTGTTCGCACTGAGCGCCCTGTCAGTCATGGCAAGTGCACTGAGCGCCTTGTCAGGTCGGTGCCTTAGACAGATTTGTGGCTGCAGCTGCTGGATGCGCTGAGTCAGGCCGGCAATGGGCCGGACAGGGAGACGCAGGTGGCCGCGCTGCGAGTGTGCGCCAAGGCTGGCGTGTGGAACGCCGCTCTACGGATCTGGGAGAAGTTGCAGGCACGGCCCACTTGTCTGCTTGTTCTTTTCTCCCACATTTTGATTAGTTCCACTTGAGGATTCTCATTGGACATGTATTGCCTGTGTTGTGTTTTGACACAGTTGGGCATGGATTTGTAGTGTACCTTCATTGGCACCTGAATTTCACTGTCTTATGCAGAGATTTTCAGACCTGTAAGTGGCATTGGAAAGGGTCTGTGTATAATACAGTTACTGAATGGGGGCTTCTGATACATATCACTCTTAGTTTCATGGGGATACAGCTGATTGAGGGGGCAATTGGCTGCAGGGGCGGGGGAACCCAGGGGTGACGCCGTCGGACGGCACGGCCGCAGAGCTGGTGGTAGAGGCCTGCCGGGCAGGCGACAATGCGCAGAAGGCCTCGGAGCTGATCGCGCAGTTCACGCGCGCCGGCCTGCTGGGCGGCCGCGCCGGCGGCTCCCGGCCGGGCTCTGCGGCCGCGTCGCGCTCGGCCTCCATGGCATCCAGCTCGCGATGAGCTGGCAGTGATGGCAGCGATGAGCTGGCGGTGATGTCAGCGCTGCGCCGGCCGATTGAGTGACCGCAGCAGAAGGTCCCGGCCGATGGCCGCAGCCGCGCTCTGCCGCGGATGACGCCACATTGGCATTGAGCTGGTGCTGATGTCAGCACGCCACGTTTCTTTCATGCAATTCATGTGAAACGAGCGACACAGATGCATGCGCACACTGCCCTGTGAAGCGGCAGAGCAGTTGCCGACTGCTGGTAGGTTGCGCTGTAGCTCACATAGGTGATATTGTGGCATGCATGCCTGCTTTCTTTTGCTAATCCCTTGCTAGCGCGAGGGCAAGTGGCTGTCCATGGGCACAGCCACGGCAATATAGGCCACCCTCAGGCCATCTGGGCATAGGGGCATCTAATGGAGGATTGGATGGGTGGGGACCATGAGCGAACAGATTTGGAGAGTGCTTTCCAAGGCCAGGATAGTAAGAGAGCAGGGAACGACTGCCCCAACTGCAAAGCTGAGGAGTGAACCCCCCCACATGCGAGCTAGTGGGGTTGCCTGGAAGTTGAATGAGAGCTTGTGTGTGCCATGAGGCTCTTCATTGCAGATGTGGGCACTTGTGGATGGTCCTCCAGCGCGATTGTGGGGGCCCTGAGATGGATGTGAATGGCGTCCATCATGGGGACCCATGGAACAGATTTCAAACGGTTGCATGTAGGAAATATGCTGGAGGGTGGGAGTCTGGGGTGGATGATGTAGGTGGCCAGAACGCATGACCGCCCTGGATGATTGACCCCAGTTCTGGGGGGTGTCAAAAGCATGCCAGAATGGGGCCAATCATTATGAAGCAAAAACCTCACAGCACATAGAGCGGTGCAAGGAACCCAAGCCAGCCGGCCAGAACCAACCAAACTCAGTTCTGAGGTTGCAATTATCGGAAGGTGTGTGTGCGGTGGTGTCTTGGGGCGCTGATTCATGACACCAAAACTTGCACTTTTGTCTCTGACAGCTGTAGGCAATGATTGATTATAGGCTGCAGACCTGCCGCCTGATAGCACATTCACTTGTGATATTTGTGCTGCAGCCTTGTGCTGGGTGCAGCTTTGAGAGTGCAGTTCTTTGCAGAGCTTTGTGGGAAAGAGGCCCTGGCATTTGCTCTCATGAGCCACGGGCTGAAGAGCATAAGGAACGAACAAATAGTGCACAATGCAGCAGGTTTTGAAGAAGCATTCAATGCTTGGGCCACCATACATGTACACCAATTGGCATGAGGAATTATCTTGCAACAGAATATACGTCGGATGTGCTGCCATGGATGTGGGTGGCTGCACGCTGGCAGAACTTTTATTGTCAAAAGGTTGCTGCGAACTTCATCTGCCTTCAAGAGATCTGCTTTGTGTTTTAAATTTTAGAAGGTCCTCTGGAATGGAGGTGTGCCTGCATAATAGTGTGTGTGTGTGTGTGTGTGTGTGTGTGTGTGTGTGTGTGTGTGTGTGTGTGTGCATGTGTGTTGGTGGGTTATTGAGGTGCCCAGGAGTCGGCTGCATAGTGAAATAAGGCATTTATCCTGTTCTGTGTGAGGTGTATGCAGAGTTGCAATTAGCTTCAAGTGGATAAGCTCTGCTTGAGGTAGTGCTGCTGTGACAAACAACATCATGTATAAAATTCCTAGTTGATTACACTTCAATGTGCGGGTCATGGCCTGCTTCAAAAGCCACTCCAGCCAGGCATGCTTCCCCTCTTCAGAGTTCCTGAGGCAGAGCTCGTGCTTGACTTTCAGTTGTATCGGCTGATCAGGGCCCAGTACATTCTATAGTCCGCCAGTCCGGGGACTATACCACGTAGTGGGGTACTACAGTGCCACAAAAGGAGGATTGGTGGAATCCTACCGCACGTCATCCCTGTTTACTAATTTACCACTCTCAGAGTAGTTGGACTGATTGAGGGCACAACAACGAACTCCAATCTGCTCCATGCCGGGCCAGTAGCCTCCATCGATGTACAATTGTATCCATAGCGAAGTGTGCTGGATACATAAGGCTTTCATGGACATTTCTGGACCTGTTGTGGACAGTGTTAGATGGCTCAATCGGTGAGTCAGTCAATGCTCTTGATCTTGTGGCGTTGGCAAGCCTGAGCCTTCAGGGGCTTGGTGATCACTCGCTGATTACAGCCCATCCACCCTCACTCTTTGGCAAATAGCCCAAAGAACGTGATTAAACATTTGCCAAAGATTTGCCAAATGGCTTTGGTGGTTTGCCAAATGACTTTGGGAAAGTCACCAAACAGGTTGAGCGCTTACAAGTATGCTTAAACCCACCTGGAGGACGGGCACCAGTCGAGCTTGTGCATGACCCCCACGACCGCCTCAGCCGGTTGAAGGGTGGGGAGCAGGTGATATGTCAAAGCAACAAGAGCGCATTGGGTTGGTCGCTAAGGTCGATTATATCTTCGGAAGTCAATTATCTGTAGCGATCCTCCCTCACGATCATTTTTTATCAATATCAACTATTGATAAGATGCTAGCGCCAGCATAGGGGGGCTCTCTTGCGTAGATATTTCCGACATGGGAGCAGATGTCTGTGAGGAACCCGGTCTCTGCGAGGGGCCCGCGCTAGGCATTAGTTTGCGTATGTTTAGGATTCTAGGTTGCACAGGCACTAAATATTGGAGGAGCAGGGTCTAGTCACAGCATACGTAAAGGTGGGCTTCTTGTTCGGGTTGCTCTGAATGCTGCAGTCGAGCTCTTTGGTTACAAAGTGCCTTGGACTTTCAGCACATTGGTGAGATAGTTTTCATCTGTCATTGAAGCTTTACTAGTACCTATGTGCGCTGAGTGTCCACTGCAGGTGGGGTCTGGCGTTGGCCATGGGCCACGCACCACATGGAGGCAACTTGAAGCTGGTAGGAGTGGATCGAGCCTGATATTATTAGGATTGCAATCCAACAGCATTTAGATTGCTCAGAGGTCCATTAACAGTGGTAGCGGCTCCTGTGCTTGGGAGGAGGGGCCAAAACGACCTGCACAAAATGAGTCTATGGGGATGCTTGTCAAGTCTGGCAATGATGGATTAGCGAACATGCAGGGATATTGGCCATCACTCATAGAGTGGGGGAACCTTGTCATTTCTACAGCAGCCAGTACATGCAGCCAGTGCTGCAGTCCCTGGCCGGATGCTGAATCATTCCCGACACAGGGCATTAGTTAGTGCCTCCATCATCTTCTTCTGGTACTGAATGTTGCATTCATACACACCGAGCTGTCCACTCTCATGGTCCAATAATCCGTTTGGTAAACCACTCGCAAGTAAGCAGCACCACTCACCTGCCCGCCATTGCCACCTGGCGCAGCAAATGCAATGGACATGCAGTGTGACTGTTAATCAGCTGATTGAAGAACATCTGGTATATCTGGAGGGTCTTTCTGTATTGCTGTCAATAGACACCGCGCAATCGTATCAGTTGGTCTGAGCTCCCAGGTTCCTGCATGCAATGGATCAGGAAAGAGCACGTTCAACATGGATGCTATCACTTGATGGCATGCCTTCAATGTTGGATGCCTTCTATGTGCAAGCACAATGAGTTCCATCTTTATTCAGTCCATGAATGGCCTTGCCAGCAACTGTCAGGCCATCATAACATCTGATCATCATCATCATGCATGTTGGAGCAAGTGGCTTGGTTACCAAAAGAAGGTGCACTGTATGTGAGCAATGGCTGACTTATGAGAACTCTTTATCAGTTCTTCTGGGAGAGACACAGGTGCATGCGGAAGCATTGGTCTCCTAGAGATATAAGACATTGAGACTGTGGAGGATAATATGCATAAAGTACCACAGCGGTCCGCGTACGCATGACATGGTCTCATGAATTAGGCAACACCCCATGACTTGATCTGTGCATGCAGGATGGGCATCACAGTGATCGCCAAGCCACCGTCACTGGGAGGGCAGCAAGTTCTAGCACCTACTCTTTTGAGTCAAGCATCATCTGCCCGCATCTCAAATAGTCTGCAATCCAATATGGGGCAACTGATCCAAGGTTCACATTGATTTCTGATATCTGCAGCTCCAATGGCCAAGCCGCCTGTTCCACTTTCTTGCACATGAAGCAGTGGAATTGCATGGCGCAAGTTTAGAGCCAGGAAACCCGATCAACCTGTAGAAAAATTGACAATGCATTGATATACAACACATCAGTGTGACATCAGATAGAGCGGTTCAAAGTGCCCGAATATGAAGAGTACTGAATGGAGATATCCGTTTGCAGGATGATCCTGATCACGGCCACTGATGAAGTAGCAGGATTTTCCACAGTTGCGCTGGCCACATGGTTGCGTATGGCTTTAGGATTCATTCTGCATTGCAAACAAGACCGGCTGGCGTATGAAGTGATCAGCACATATGAGACACTAATCCATGTGCCCGATTAAGCCAGAGTGCAACTCACAGCTATGAGTGCGCCATTATAAAAATGCAGAGGAATATTATGGTTAATGCGCATGCAGGCATCCCTGGCTACTATGGAGCAAAAATATGAATTTTGTTTGGAAGAAATCACATGCATGCATGCGTTATACATGCAGATTTCGGATCCATACCTAGAGCTGATCTGTGACCAAATAGTCAATGGGGAATTTAATAAGATGTTGACCCGGTGGTGACAAGGCAGTCCGCCTTGATTCCCCCAAGCTCAGCAGCGGCTGCCGCTCCTGCATGAACGGCAAACAGTGCTCATCCAAGAACACACATGCGTGTCTTGAGAGGTGCCATCAGAGAAAGTTTGATGACCAAGAATGTCCCTGCAGCCCGTCCACTTTTCTAATATAAAGGCGACTATATTAGAAAGCTCATGCCATATATGTTGTAGACCAAGCTCATTGCAGATGCATGGGACTATGACACACTTGTAGAAAAGGTGATGTTGATGCCACCTGTTGCTAGGCATGATGATATGCATGTATGCCGATGACACCATTGCTGAGCCATATGCTGGCCCAACAGCAGTGTGCAAAAATGATAGCCGATGCACTGTGATTGTTGGCATGCGCTTGCTGGGTGAACCATTCTGGGCCAATGGAGTACCATCAAGCATCCGCATGCAGCTTCAGATGACAGACGCAACATGCAGTGCTAATGCAGAACTCGAGGCACCAAAGTACAAGCGTGCAGGCGAACGGTATGACTTCCCAGACAACGTGGACAGTGTTGACAACTTGCCTTTGCAATGCGGCTGCCATAAGCTTCAGCGGAGTAGACATTTGGCGTCCGGGTTGCTTGAATCCGGGCCATAAGTTGGAAGCTGATGCCCTCTAGCATGCGCAGCACAGAGACCCTCAGCTTCCTCCGAAGTTTTCAGCTGCAGCAGTACAATAATGCTGATGTCTGCATGTGCTTGATGTGTGAGCTTCAATTGTGATGTGAGATTGACCCGAAGCACTGGGTGAGTTTCTTTTACAACAGCAATAAACCCAGTGGCCATATACCAGGACGATGGGGAGTCCCATCGTTGAGGTCTTTTCAAGCAATCCTATGCAATCCTATGAGTTGCCAAAACTTTCATCTTGTCATGACTTCGATGCACAGGCACCATGGAGTTGCTGGTAGTTGATTTTGTGCTGGGAATAAGAATCTTTGCAGTAAGAAGGCAGGCTGCTTACCAACTTCCACTTAATCAAGCTGTAGGTGTTGTCATTCAACAGCTGGCAATGATCTGCAGCTTGTACTCCACCGCCGTCACCACTTCCTGTTTGTGCACAAAATGCGCTTCACATGCACTGCCAATTTGTCTGTTGACTGGAACCTTGATCAAGGCACAAATGCTTTTTGGCGCTGCTGCGGTATTATGCACTCCATGGAAAGGGTGTTTGGCAGGATTCAAAAATGCTGATAGAGCTGGCAGCAGGAGCAGCAGCAGCAGCTCAGGTCCATAGCAACAAATGATATTGCAGGCAAGACCATGTCTGGTCATGCATAGTGGCAGGTGTTTGCGCTGCACATCTTGTAATCCTGAGTGTGCCGTCAGGCCCACCTGGGAGTTCATCATGAAGGCGCCCGTCCCCCATGAGAGCTACAACCCTCTGATCAGGACGTACCATCTAGGCGCCAATGGCGGGGGAGCCCTGCTCAGCAGCTGCGACAGACAAATATTTATCAGCGCAAATTTCAGATGCGTGTGCATAGTAAGAGTGTGCACAGCCCTTCTGCGCATGCATTCTGTAGCCTGATGGGCAGCCAATCTGCGGCTACCCCACACTCATGCACAAGTCTGGCCAAGCTTCAGACATGCATGGCGCTGGTTTGCCAGGCTGCACAATCCTATTATCGACATCAGCACAGGAGGAATGGACACTCACCAGCTGTCATGGTGGCGAGTGCATTGACCAGCAAAGTCTGTTGGGCTTGTGGGCAGAGTACTGTCGTGCCAAGCACATCTTTCGCACCAAAGCAATCACACGTGACCGTTCTGCTCAGACTGTGCTGCTGTACTAATGTGGCCTGATTCCTGTGCTGCTGTCTAGTAGGCAACCCGGGCTAGCCGACCTGGAAGTCGGTTGCTGGCCAAGGAAGAGCTCATGCATCGGATTGTCTCGTGCACCAATGACAGGCGGCTTTGCTACGACTTCTAAAGCTACCTGTGTTTGTTGCAAGGCTTACTCCCATTGATCATTTGATCATAAGCCAAGAATGATATGTCGGCCACAATGGGTTGTGTGTACTAGGTTCACCAGACTCTGGTCATAAAGCACAGATTAGCCCCGTGATCACTGTGAAACTACGACATTTGATGGTGGGATAATTATACCTGAGTCCCACGACATAGTAGATCATGCCCAAACGGTGGAGCGCCACAACAGTCTCAAGCCCATCAAAACTTCCCTGGCCCTTCCTTCAGTCAAGCCCGGCATTAGATGGATCCAAACAAAGGCTGGCTTCAATAGTACTGCTGCTACAGGCAGCAAAGCTCCAGATCCTAACGTTCTCATCAAGCATTTCTGTCCAATGTAGACATGCCAGAGGCATTCACTTCCACCCGCAATTCGTTTACCTTGGCCAAGAAGCTACAGGAGCGCTTGAGTATGGTGTATCTCGTTGAAGGAAAATGATAATGGGCTGCAGTGCTGATGAAGTGCATTCATTCGGGCAACCTCTCCGGATGGTTCTGCCGGCTCTCCGCGATACAAGGACCTGGAAGGTGCGGATTGCCTCAAAGCTCTGGCTCCAGAGAGACACATCTAATGATATAGAACCATAGCTGCATGTATTGCTCGTGTAGAGCGCTTCTGGTCTATATAGTCGCTCTTGGGCAATCACGCCATCGACACTTCAAAGGCCCAAAGACAAGCGTACAGCCACAGACACCTAGGATAACTTCGCCAGACTGCTAGGAAGGTATAGAAACAATCTTCGAAGCGCTGTAGCGTCCTAACATGTAGTTTCGTGTGCCTTCTGTTCTAAGAATGTCTTTGGAGGAAAGCCCAAAGCATTTTGGCAAGTTGCCAAATGGCTTTGGGCGGATTTTGGCAAAACGTCCCGGCGAAAGTTTGGGAAATTTCCCAAAAACTGAGGGTGGATGTGTTGCTGATGACGACATGGGCACGTGCGATCGGGATCTCGCGATGCCAGCTCATGATCCATCGATGCCCAAAAGAAGGACAACTGTATCTCGGGTTCCATAATCTTGCAGTCGATGGCGCACATGAACTGCGATTGAGCGTACGGACGTGTCACTTGGGGCGCCGGGCTCGTGATACGGCAAGTAAGTTCCTGGGTCTGAAAGGGCTTTGATTGCTTGTTCACAGGCTCACTTTCGTCCGAATCCCAATGCTATAGCGCCACACCGTAATCCTGTGGATTATTGTATGGTTGGTAATGCGACGGGGTGCGGCATGCTGCGGCCTCGAAGGGGCTGGGCTAGTGCGCTGTGGCAGACTACTAGTTATGTGTCAGTGGTCCCTCAGTGGTGGTCAGATCCATGATGCACAACAATCAACATAGATCGATGTGCATTGTGCAAGCCGGGGCTAGCCCCATCCATTGATTCTGCAGGACCCTAATGGGCTAGGCAGCCTGTGCTGGCAGTGTTGTGTGCCCAATGCCCAGTCACAAGCGTGCTACCACAACGTTGAGCGCGCTAACGGTCTTTGGAAGGCTTAACAGGGTCGCTGGTGGTTCTCATATCGGCGTGCTTAGAGTAATCGGCTTGGGTTTCGTCTTGGGATACTGGCCGTCCTAGCTATCGTGGAGTCGGGGTCTACTCCGATGCTCGGGTCACGAGCGGCTGTAATTTGGAGAAGAAGTATGCCATCGGTGTTTGTGTCGTATCATACGTCTTTGGCACCTCTCACAGGATTCCATATCGCAGAGGCCGGTCGTCCAGCTACCCTGTACTAGGGCTTCGATGGGGCTTTCAGGTTGTATGCCTGAAGATTCCGTGTTCTGTGTGGCAGGCACATTGAAACCATCGTCTGACAAAGCGAATCTGTCTCTGCATCGATTCTAAGCGGAGCTGTCCGGATGAGGGAGCACTGGAAGGCGTGTGGCATCCTGCTGCTTGTAGCCTTATCTCTGGCATCTGCCCGTGTTGCGCCACAACCTGGCCTGCTATCGGAGCAGAGGCGAGATGATTGCACGCTGGAGTCACAAAGGCTGTTCCACTGCGCATCCTACAATGCGCCGAACAGCATGCTGACAGACAAGCAGAAGGAGATGTGCTGTGAAGCCGTGCAGAGCATCAACCTGAACGGCTGCTTCTGGTGAGCATCAGGGCCACTCTTCACCTTTCTGCATTGTAGCCAAAAGCGTTTCTCAGCTGTTGACAGCCTTCAAAGTCCATGTCAATCCACTGCACTGAGTGGGGAAAGATTCCTTTTCCGCGCCATACTTTCTGCTCTTCGAAAAGAAGCCAACAGGGGGTCACTTGCCAAGTTGCTCACCAAATTTCTCTATGCCTTGCTCAGAAGTTTCGATTTCCTCTATTGTTGTTTACCTTCTGTTCACCAAGTGAGAATGCCTCTTGTCGTTTATGTGGCCTGGGGGGCCTGGGGGGCCTGGGGGGCCGGGGGGGAGCCTGGCCTTGTTTGGCGTTTCAAATTAGGCAAGCTGTTCGCATGGAGCACTCACTGTCGGCTGGTGTGCTGCAGCGGATGGGGCAAAGCCGCAGACATGAACCCCTGGACGCGCGATGTGCTGACCGACCTGGCGAGCGCGCTGCACAGCTGCAATGTCGGTGTCATCCCTTGCATTGCTGGTGCGCATGCTTTCCTAGCGGCTGCAGTTGCCGCGAGACTGGTTGTTGAGATTGAGAGAACTCCAGACTGCAAGACCGATAATTTGATGCTTGGGGCAACGATGGGACATTCCCGTTTGGTGTTTGGCTTTGGCACATTGGGCTTTTGCCGGAGTGGTGGCACCTTAAGAGCAAGGGGGCCTGCACAATTGATTGTTCTTATGCAGACAATGTCCAGGTTCTGCCATATCTGGGGAGTCCAGAAGGACGTGCGCTCTGTTGGAAGACCTTCAAGTCAACCAAAATGACAGCACAGCATTTCTTGACATTCGTATAGAGCTGTCAGTTCCCTGTCATAATCTGTCATGCAAGGACGTTCTCTCAGCTAGATAGGCCATTTGTGAAGCCCAAGCAGCCGCAGCGACGGCCGCAGAACAAACATCATGCGTGAGGGCTTTCCAAGGGGTGGTAAGAACTGGCGGTGAAGTTTGGGATACTGCTTGCAGGCGAGGAGTATCTGCAGGACGCTGATGTGGCAGGCGCCTATTCTGGCAATGACATGCTGGCGCTCCAAGCCGCCGACACTGCCGTCACCCGCATGGTCGCCCAAGACGTGAGTCATCTTATTACCGTAGTAATCACGATAAACCCCGCGGAGAATAATTACTTTTCCGCTTGCGCGGAGCTTTAATAATACGATTTTCGGAAAAATCCGCAATTCCCTAGTGAAAAAAAAACAAAAAAAGCGTCGCTGCGCGGCCGGAAAAAGTGATTTTGACGGCTGCGCGGACGTCCTGCGCGAACCCGTTTAATAATCCATTTTTTGATTGCTGCGGGGTTTATGTGATTACTACGGTACTCATTTTATTTTGAAGCTGAAGGGTTTTGATGGTAGTGTCGGGGGATTTGAGTTAGGGACAGTGCAGTGTAGGAGTCCTAATCAAGGGAGATGGTTCTGCTGCGCCGGTGAAGGAATTGTCTGGAAAGCCTGTGAGAGAGGCTGTAGTGGGCTAACGGTTGCCTTCTCTGGCATTGTTGTCAATCTCTAAGATGTTGTTTTGCTCAGTTGCGATTTGTTCCGTGCTTCAGTCTGCATCTGTCACATGCCACCAATGGATGAGTCACTAATACTCGAAGTGTTCTGAATCTCGAGGTCCCAGAGCTGGTGATGGTGGTGATTTCTGGACGTGAGATTGTAGTATATCCCCGGAGGATTGCTTCCCACAGATCAATTAGCTGCAGGGGGCTCCTAATGGGTCTCTAGTTGGTAAAGATGAGAAGTACAAGAGCTACAAGCATGTGATGATCAAGAAGTATGTGATACTTGGGCTGCTGCAGGGGTGGGGTGTGTCACACCCAAGGCTGCCAGAGCGGCTGGCGTCATCGCTGCAGCCGCTGTTTGACCTGGTTCCTATCTACTCCCAAGGTGCGCATGCATTTTACCCCTTTTGCTGCCCCATTTTGTCTGCCAGTTAACTACTGGCGATGCCATCAAGGCTCAAATCCCATGACCGTTGCAGTCTACAACCAAATGTTTGGTTGTGATTACTTGTTCATAAAGTAATGCAGCAAGAGAGCGTCAGGGCTGAGCGGAAGGAAGGATTTGATTGTAAATTCCAATGATCTGCATGTGGTTTCTGGCAGAGCACGATTGCACAAATTCAAATTGTCTTGGATCATGCAGAGCATGCAGTGATGGGAATTCTTTTCTGCAGGGGTGTTTGATGAGGATGACCTGGCACCAGGGGGCTTTGACATCGAAGTGGAGGTGGAGCAGGAGGGTGGAGGTGAGACACTGCAAATATCGTTTTGCCACTTTGATGCAATTCTTGTCCCCCGACACTGCTTTTGTCACATCTTGTGCACCTGTGTCTTTATTGAAGACAGCTCCTACCCGTCTTGCAAAGTTGCATCACATGAATTCGCCAGCTCATTCTTAGACGCCATCTTTTCACGTTCATGCCTTCTGATCATCTCTTGATGAGAACAAGATACACAGCTCTGCAATGCAAATGCGGTAATGTTATAAAAATGAGGTAAATGCCGGAGGATGAACTTTCCCAATGTTGCAATATGCAATGCACACGAGGGAAGGTACATCCTGTCATGACATGGAGATTAGGGCAGGTCAGTAGCGGCACTAGTGGTAACCCCCCTTTGGGAGTTTGCCTGTTACACAGGCAGGTCTTGGCAACATCTTCAGAGCACAGTGGATTTCGTCGAAGTGTCCCGCTGTTGATCCTTCATGTCTTTGTTTCATAGCTGGGCGCACATTTACTGTGCAAGGCACTGGGATGCACCATACTTATCAACTTTTATGATTATTTGGCGCAGACTCGGAGCAGCTGTCAGCCACCATGGCGCAGCTGAGCAGGTGGATGGGCGCGCTGCTGGGGGGAGATGAACCGATGCCGGGGGGCGCTGAATCGCTGGACACCTCTGCTGACTCAGCGTACAGCAACAGCCCCATCCACGCCGACACTCTGGGCGGAGTCGTTACTCAGATCATGCAGCTGGTTAACACCCTTCTTAACGGCACCGATGCCCAGGTAAACCCGCATTAAAACCCCCCCCAACTTGTTAGGCCCCTAGATTTTGCAGCGCGGCCGACCCTTGCCCTTTCCCCTGCTTAGCGCTCGTGAAAAGCTCGTTCGTTCCGAGGTCGTTTCAGAGATCTTCTTCACTGAAAGGCAGCCCATCATCTTCCAGGACATCACTTACAGACATGCTTGCTGCTGCGAGCGCACTGCAGCCGACAAATCGTCTTTCCATGTGTTGCCGCGGGAAAGACAAGCACATCGAAATACTCGCCATCGAAATACATGCCATCGAAATGCGCGCCCACCTAGAATCCAGGCTGCTCCCGCATGCTGCAAGACATCAACGCCATGACTTTAGCAGTCTCTGACCTGCTCGGTTCTAAACAGCTGACAACCTTACAGTCAGGACACATCCGGCAACGTCTCATTTCTTGAAAGTCAACACCCCAACACTTCCCCGTCTAAGGTCCTCTCTTTGCTCCCACAGGTGGAGGTGGCGGTGGAGATAACTGTTGAGACAACCACGACAACTTCCTCTGCCACGCGTTTCTCCTCCAGGAAGGACATCTCTGAGGCGCGCTTGCCCATCGGCCGCGTCAACACCGCGCCGGCCGCATTTGAAGCTGACGCCGCCACCGGTCGCGCGGAGCGCATGGTCACAGGTTCGTATCCTGCAAACCGATTTCTTTTTGGTTATTTGTTTTTACGCCGGAGGTTGGGGAAAGTGGAGGTTAGAGAAAGTCTTTGGATGTGGTGTATGATCTATGACATCTTGGAAAGTGGGGATTGCTCGTTGGCCACTTCCGCCACCGGCCGGCGGCTGCACCAAGCACATGGTCACAGAGGTTTTTGTACCCCCTTCTTCAGGGATTTTGATTTCATGTATTCTGTAGGAACTCATGTCTTCTGGCAAATTGGCCCATGCACAGCTACGCTGGCTTTCGGCGGCACAGTAGCTGCTGGTCAGGCCGAGGCTAGGTGGCTGCTTGACTATTCAAGGGGGAATATTGCTAACAACTATCCTTCGATGTGAAACGCTTTCTGCTCGGCTGCTTCGGCGGTCTTTGCTTCCACAGTGCATTTCTTCCATGCATCCTCATGGCTGTAATACTGGTGCAGAGACCGTGCAGCAGACAGTGCACGGCGCGCAGCCGCACTGCTGGATGCAGCGGCTGGCTTACAGAATATCCGACAACCCGGCGCGCTTCTTCGCGATTCTGGCCGGCGTCTCTTTTGTTGTCCTGCTGGCCACGCTCATTGCGCAGGTCACCATGGCCCTTGTCTGTGAGGTCTGCCTTCCCCTCCATATTTGCACCTTTCATAAGTGCATCCTTCTTCAGGTTTTCTTCTTACTGACTTCACAGCCTATTTCAACATGTCAAAGCACACATACCTTGTGGAATGAGAAGCGAGAAAGATTTGAAATTGATATCACGCAGGTCACAATGGTGTTGTGCTGTGAAAATGTTGTTTGTATGGGTTGTTTGGAAGTTGCTCACAGAAGAGAAACAAGGAAGTGTTGTCGAAGGGAAAATCTTTTGTTGGTGCATCAAAGATGACGTGCTCAGCCATTTAACACAGCAGACTTATAGTGCATGCACATCTGAATCAGGTGAATCTATCTGAGCGTTGCCTGATGAGGCGCGCATGTGCTGGCATGCAGGTGCAGCGACAGATGGCGCCGGAGGAGGAGGCAGAGCCTGTGACTAACCCACTGCTGTTGCAAGAGCTGACAACGCCCCTGCTGAACGCGCGGGGAGAGCTGTACGAGTCATCCCTTTAGTCATTGCTCCAAGCACTTACTAACTCCACGCTGGCGCTGCAGCTGACGAACACCCCCTGCTCGATGCCAGCGGAGAGCCGCAGGAGCCATGCTGTATAGCCCTTAACGAGTCAGCTGCCAGTGCAAAGCGGTTGCCGATCGGGCCTGCATGTGGCATTCCTGTACTAAGCCTTGGTGGCCAAGTTTTGAAGGGCAGCTGTCGCGTGAAGAGGCAACGCCCTGGAAAACTCCCATCCTGTAGTCACAAGGGCACAGTTTGGTCACAGAGCAAGCCTTTGGCACCCCATCTGGCGCAGCTGTCCTGGGCTTGTGAATGCATGGTGGGACCTGCTTGGAAGAGCCGCTGAGCGCATGCCGATGAAGCAGTTGTCCAGCATTTAGTTGATCACCCTGTTGCGCCGATGGAACTGCCCTATGTTTGGGTGATTGCAGGATGATGCTATATTGGATGTGTTGAATTCTTCTCTTCTCCCCCAGGGTGAAGGGTCGGAGAAGTAAACCATTTTGATGTGCACGCACAGCAGACTTTCCTTGGCACAGTTGAATTGAGTCCGTGCATTTTTCACTGCAAAGCGCCTATCAAAATCTGTGAAGCATTTGTCTGCTGTGAGGGTGCATCTGTACAGCATGTTGTTGAGCGCCTTATATTTATTCCTACATGAGTTTCATGCAGTACACAAATATTTCTCTTCAAACACATGGTGCCCAGCTGTAATTGAGTGGCTGCAACAAATGAGCCTTGTTAGCAACCTGAACACAGTGGCGGCCAGCAAGAGCCGTTGGAGTAGTCGCCAACCTTTCAGTCTCTATACTGGAACACTGTGTTGAGGACGTCCACAATGGTTTCATCGTGCCATGTTTGCCTTCTGAAAAGAAGGCTCCGGAGATGGGGCTGTGAAACATTGTTCCTTTTTGTGACAGTAGCTGTGCAGAATATATGAAAGCTTGAGTAGATATAATGCCAATAAGCTTTTGGGCAAGAAATTGTAAACAGCGTCACCGAGACAGCAAAGTAATGCACGAACTCAGATGACCAGGGCTTCCCTTAATATATATTTACAGGAGATTTCATCTGCATTGATGATCACTGCTATTGAACTCATTCAACAGCAGACAGAGCACACCGGCAAGCATCCAGTACAATACTGTACAGTTGCTGTCTTACACAAGCAGCACGTTGCATAATATATACAATTACGGCACAGCCGCTTGCAAGTAGAAGGATAGCATGCAGCACAACAGCACCGCCTAAATGCAGAGCAGCTGGTGAGGTTGTAGCTGCAGATACAGCACTTCTCTTCAGAACAGTTGAAGGCACATGCCGCTGCTGGCCCATAGCTAATGAACAGGGCAGCTTGACTGCATGACCAGACACTCCAAATTTGGCTTTTCAAAAGGAGATAGCCAGCTGCAGGACTACTTAGTCACTGCAACAGCAGGACACCATGTGAAGGCTGCAAGCTTGACTGTTCAGCTATAGCTAGAATAATTAAGGGTGCCTCATTGCAAAACACGCCAGTCATGCCCTTTTGCGGAACAAGGGCCGACACAGGCCGGGAGATCAAAGTCTCTGCAAAGGCAGGAAAGCCCTGCATTTGACAGTAGTGCCTACTCAGGGCACAACTCCAAGACTTCCGGGGAATTCCAAAACACTACAAAGAACAACCTGGAGGGCAGTGTAACAGGCTGGCTTGGTGCACTTCATCAGGCTTGGGGCATTCCAAGATATAAAAGGTTGAGGCCGCAAAATGCTGCGGCATCCAGATCGGCGGATGTGTGCGGGCCTAACCCTGGACTGGTTTTCTCACACGGAGGGTCAGCTAGGTGACACCTCAAGAGGGAGGCTGGTGCGTTTCAGGCAAGTTTTCAGGGCTTGCTCGGGCCGCTGGCGCTCTATGAGGAGGTGGATGGACCGTTGGACTGCTGCGGCATCCAGGAGGGCAGCTTCATGCCGGTCTGGGACTGGACTGCGTCCAGCATGGGGGGCAGGCTGGTGAACAGGTTCTTGAGGGGCGCCATGGCATCGGCCGCGCCCTCCGCACCGCCGCTGGTTGTCCAGATGTTGATCTTGGGGTTCAGACCGTGGACGGTCTTAGCCATCTCGCCTGCGCCACATACAGGTCCATAAACAGGAGAAAGACTGAGGTCGTGTGTCCTTAAACAGAAGATCAATTTCTTTGATTCTGTGATGAAAGGGCCAGCAGAGATCTTGCACATCATAGACCACAACAAAGCCTCCTGTTCCTGTGACCTGCTCATTGCGCTTTCATTCGTGCATGCAAAATCCCGATGGATCTGGAACTTATCCACCATGAGGGGCCTTGCATGTGCCATCCTATCATGGTGCTTGCATTGAACAGGTGCTCAGTCAACACCTATGTCAGTGTGTCGAGAAAACTGAATACAAAGGGATGGTTACGCACCTGCGATGGTGGGGAAGAGGTTGTGCTCCAGGGCCAGGTAGAACTTGATGAGGTCTGGGTCGGCCGCAGTCATGAAGTCCTTCAGACCCTCTGCCTGCATGCGCAGCAAAAAAACAAATCAACACCACATTCCACCTCCACCCGGTGACACTGTGCAAGTTGGCAGGCTTAAGAAGTGAATCAGTTTGTGTGCACACCATAAAGAGCTTGACATCGTTCCTGCTCATGTTGCACAGACCTTGCCCATATCAGGCACTTACAGGACCTGGGAGGTCCCTCATGTTTGTTAACTCCACTTCTTCATGTGTGTGGCTCCAGCAGAGGCATGCCCAAACTTCTCTAAGGTTAAACCCATGCCTCTGCTGGAGCATCACACATGAGGGATTAGCAGAGGGAGCGCACCTGTGCCCTCAGTTTGGCCTTGACGGCGTCGGCCTGCTTTTCCTGGGCGTACAGCTCGGCGTCTGCAAGAGCGCGCCTCGCTTGAGCCTGGCCCTCCGCCTTCACCCTGGCAATGTCGGCCTGCGCAAGTGAACATGAGGCTGAGCTGGTGCCAGGTCAGACTCATGCATGCTGTCGTGGTTTCTGCATGGAAGGATTGCTGAACAACGTTGAACTGTAATGTCCTTTGGCAGAAACAGCTGGCATGATTCCTCTTACAATGAGCGTTGAATATGTAACCTTGCCAGATCAGCACCACTTGTTTTCTTGCTGGTAGCAAGCTGACATTGGGGACAGAAAATGAGCGGGTTGATATAAAAAGATGCTTCTATACAAATCAGACTGCCTCCCACCTCTAGAGGAATTGACAGAGCATGGGTGGATGAAGGGGTAACCTACCTGCACGGTGGCCTCGGTGAACTGGGTGGACCTCAGGTACTCTAAGTGCTGTTCGGCCGCCATCTTGTTGAGGTCGGTCTGCAGCTGGGCAGTCCTGGCCTTGGGCGCGATGCTTGCCTCCTGCTCACGCACCTCCTGCTTCTGTTGCATGTCCAGCCTGCGCACGAGTCACAGTTGCAGGTTGTCAGGGAGCTCTGCAGCATGCACAAGGCTGCAGCTTGGTGCACCTAACATAGAATGATCTGAAGCTGACCGCAGAAGTCATGAATGCCATTTTCATGCCTCCCTATTCCTGATATAGGCGGGAATAACGAACAAGACAGGTGCATTATTAGCCGGCACGAGCATCAGAACTTTTGCACAACAGGATGCGTTCCCTCTGAGGATTTATGGATGTGAGATAACATATGAAGCCAATGTCATGCCAGTGTGCTGTGTGGCTCTCTGTCATGCCATGGAATTAGAAAGAGGCGCATATGGTCAGGCGCAGCCCTGTGTTGGACTGCTCAATCTCCTGCTGGTGCAAGTTCTGCGCGGCAAACACAACAACATGATCACAGGCTGAAAGTGCCCCGCAATGGACCCTGTGTTCAAGAAGCTAGAAATTTGCTATGAAAACGGCCGAAACCAAATTTCCGGGTGCAAGGCAACGGAATGAGACAAGAACTTGGGAAGAAAAATACACCTGTTCCTTGACATTCTCAGCGGTAATCCGTGCGGTTTCCTGGATGGCTTCTCCCTCCAGCTCCTTTGTGCCGACATCACCCTTCTTCCTGTTAGCCGCCACCTCAATCCTGGACAAGGGGGTTCAGCTTCAAGTCAAGGCATTGCTGTGGATGCAACCCATGCTAGCCAGTCCAGGAAAAAATTCAGTGTTTCTTGGCTACATGATGGCCATTGTCAGAAGTTTGTCAGCTGTGAAAGTGGCGTCAAAATGCAGAAAGAGCAATCCACAATACATGCATGCACCGCTGCATGCGTTTTCCTTCAGCTCAATTGTCTGATCAGCACATGCATGCAATGCCAATCATTTGTCCAGAACTTGACCGCCATGGCAAGTCACCTGGCATTGTTTGTGGCGCCGGAGATGGCCTTCTGTTTGAGGCTCTCAAACTACTTGTTGTCCTCTCCGGGCATGTCGCGCAGCTCAGAGATGTTGGCATTGGTCACGCTCATGCCATAGGGGATCAGCTCCTTCTCCACCTTCTCCTGCAGAGCAGATGGCCCTAGCTTAGTTTTGCACCTTCAAGCTCAAATTAGCAGCTGCAGCATGTGTGTAGAAATGCATTTGCCCTCAGTGCCTAGAAATGTGCGTCATGAGAAGAAGCAGCAGTCTATGATATGCATCTCCAAGGCATCCCAGTGCATATCTGCATGCTTCAACCCTGAGCTTCCATTCAGCATCGATGACAGCAGCTCATGACATTGAGGCATGAAAGCGAATTGCTCTCAGCACAAGGGACTGCTAACCTGGACATGTATCTTGAAGTTGTCACGGTTGTTGAAGATCTCCAGGACAGTGAGCGTGCCTGCCAGGATACGCGTCTGGCCATGGATGACACCTGCGGCAATTGTCAACAGTGTCAGAATGAAAGCATTTCTGCTCTCAACATCAATGAAAGCACACGCAGACAGGAGCGCGCAAGAGTGTACCACATGCTCCTTCAGTCCTTTGGCTTCAATATCAATCATTGGAGGCACTTTCAACGAGAAAAGCAAGCATGATGCTGCATGACGGGGGCTGCATGTTTGCCGACTGGTGCAAAAGATAGCAGGATGACAGCAGCTCAATCATGGAAGCCTGCAAGATGATGCATCTTGCCAGTATCTGGAGAGCCTACCAGTGAGGATGGTGTAGAACTCGCCCTCGTTGAGGCCATTCATGCGGCTGGCGTAGCGCTTGAAGCCTTCCAGGTCAGTCTCAGGGTCATGTGGCTGGATGGTGAAGGTAACAGGGATGTCGAAGGGAACCATGTCCTTCGAGATACTGCGCAGTAACATGACAATGATCATACACCATGCATGGCAGGGTGACTTATGGCCTCTTTTGCCACCAAACAAGCAAAGATTGTTCCACTCAGCTGAAGAAGCTTCAAACTCTCAAGTTGGCAAGGCATATCAGGAACATTGCAGGAACAACCAGTTATTATAGCGTACATGTCAGTAATGAAAAAAGTGACAATTTGGAGAGAAGGTCTTGCCTGTGAAGGTTGAACGATATATTTCGAGGCTTCATGTTGACAGCGGACACCTTCTGACCAGGCCTTAGGAAGAAGGTGCGCCCAACGCGCATGCCCGTCACTCCAACACCCGTCTTGACCAGCACCACCCATGATTCCGCAGTCTTCAACCCGCTGTTGTGGAAATTCTTGCCGATCTTCTCACGACTGTTTGCATTGACGTGAGCGATGGAGTGATGCGACATGTTTCCCTGACCGCCACCATGAGCACAAAATCCGTCAGATAAAATGATGAAACGATAGAAGATATGTCTCTTACAACAGCAGTACCAAAGTCACTTCCAAGTAGAAGAAGGGGCCATCGAGAGATCAGCATATTACTCAAAGCCATAGCTTGAAAGGACTCTGCACTTGCAGCATCCTGAAGAAGGGTTTGGAGATTATATTATTTTGGCAATCAAGGCATTTGACAGCAATGACAATGCGGAATATCAGGATCCTACCTGCTTCAGGCAGATGGTCGAGCTTTGGTAAATAGTTTCTCAAGCGGCCGCGGCGATGGCCAACGTCCCGCTTCACCAAACCGCAGAAGAGTTTCTCCTTGAGGTGAGAAGCTTTCAAGATAGATGTTCTGATGGATGCTCTCGAATCTGCTGGACAAAACTCGAACGAGGTGACCTGAGAGAGCAGGAAGCTTCCAGAGATTCCCCCGAATATTCCTGGGACCAGCCGCAGAGGTCGACGTGGAAATGAGTCACCAGGCAGCTTCCTGTTCAAGTCATGATATAATTTGCTTCATTGCAGAGATGCACGGTTTCCTCTGATAGGCATGAAGGCATAGCGATGTGCCTGTGATGGCAACTCCTGTATGCTTCTGTTGCAACTGCAGTGGGAAGGCGTGGGCATCATTAATAGTGTTTCAAAATGTGTGCAGCGCGGCTCAAATGCCAGGAAAACTCCCTGCTTGTCAAACCAGAACCCCCATAAATTATTGGAGTGCGTGATTTGCTTCATACCTGTTGATCTGTCATCCTGCAATCAAGCCACACTCCATTTTCCTTATGTGCGATCCCTTTTTGAGGCATAGTGTTGCCCCAGTTTATATCAGTGAGGCTCTTGGTGCTACTTTTGAACCAGATATGGCACACTCAGAGTGCTGTCCTTCATGCCTTCACAGCAGTGTTCATAGAAGGTCAGGTCAGTACAGCGGGGCATGCTAGTGGCTCCGCAGAGAGACTCCCCTCACTGTGGTTTTCAGCAGCTGCAGTGCCACATGCTCAGGCTGTTTGGAGTACAAGCGCTCCTTAGACACATACTGGGACTTGCCAGCTAGCCGCCATCCTGTCTGGAAGTGATCGAGTGTACTGGCATCACATGTGGCCTTCAGGCCAGAATGAAAATCTAGCACAATCCCAGGGGTCACATCTGCATCCTAGAAAGCAACGCAGAGGTCATTCAAGCACCCAATGTACACATCTCATAAGCTCTCCATGGCAGGCACTGTGACGCACACATGCAAGCTCCTGGTGTGCAGAGTTATAAACATGAACAGATTTGCCCAAGGCAGCTCATGCCAGGGCTCAACAACCCGTCCAATCCCGATCAAGATGATTCCTCACTGAGGCTTTCCGCGCCATACCCCAATGCAAAGTGTCATCCCTGTGTGCGGGCTACCTACCACATTTGTGTATTGCACAAGCAACATGTTTCTTGCACACTTAGAGTATCCTCGAGGAGCCCCAAATCCATCCCCACACTATCTGAAGAGCCAATCACATTACCGCTGGTGCCCATGATTCCTGGGAAGCGTCCCGTACCATTGACACATCCCTCACAGCCACAGCCACTGACCAGCCTTGCCCAGCCATCTATGACTTCTGGCTGCTCATAGTGAAGGAAATACACATTCTGACCACCAGCCCTTGAGGCATTATAACATCTTACCACCACCTCTTTCCCAGATTCTCGCATGGTGCTGCAAAAGCTTATGAGAGAGCCCGCTTCGCCGGTTGTTCTGAAGGTCGCTTCAAAATGAGCCACATGCCTGGCAGTGAGTGCAGCATCCTCGAACTGGACACACAGCGTGTCTACACACTCCATGCGCACATCACTGAGAGTAGAACTTGCCGGAATCTGGACACACAAATTGTGACCTGTGATGTGCAGAGCTGAGAGATTGGCTAGGGTGACATCTGCCAGGCCATGCAAATCACAGCCCTCCCAACTCACAAACTGTAACACCTCTACCAAGCCCCACAGATCAAGATTGATCTCGGTGAAGCCCCAATCCCTTCCCGATGGGCTTTCAAACAAGCGCACGCCCTTAATCTGACCCCTCACATCTGGCCAACGAAGGAAAGCCTGGCGCATGCAGCAGAGCACGCCGCTCATCCTCACCATGGTGCCTCCACTGAGAAGCTCCAGAGACTCGGGGAAAAAGTGGCTGAGTTCAAGGCGCTGCACCGAGGCTGGCACAACCAGGGTACCATCCCCCCAAGTATGCGAGTGGCACTGCTCTAGCTCAGACTGTCTCAACAGCAGCGTTTCTAAACAAGGCATGGCCTGCAGCATAGGCGACAGGCGCTCGCTATCCATGTGAAAGCTTGTCACCGAGAGGGCCAGATGTTTCAAGCTGGCCATGTCAGGGAGCAGAGGGAGCTTAGTACCGACGAGCTCAAACATGCTCAGCTTCACAGCCTGCTTCAAGATTGACCTCAACTCTCTTGGGTCCCTGTAATACTCCTCAGAATATTTCGGCATGCTACGGTCGACTTTTGCCCTGAGGACTGCCAAGCATGGCAGCACTGTAGGGTTCAGGTGCGCCTGGAAGGCACGAGCAATCAGCTGCATACAGTCAACCCGGGCACCACCATCAATAGGCCAAGGATCAAGCGCTACTGACCTTGCGCTGCCCATCCGCCTCATCAGCCACTTCAAGGCAGAATAGTCGAGCTCTGTACAGCTGGTAACAATATCAATGCCCTCCAGCTGCATCTGCTGCAGGGCTCTGCATGTGCCGCTGGCCCCCGCCCACTCCCTGGTGGACAGCATGCTGGATATGCGCAGCCAGATCTCCTCTGGCAGGTGTGGGAAGGCTGGTGGGGATCTCTGCCCAGCCTGCAGCAAGTACTGTTTGTAATTACAGTACTTTTTGTCTTTCTTGTACGAAGCATCGTGTTTTTTCCTCCGTCATTTTCGTGTAGGCAAGGAGGACATATCTAAGATCAGGCATCAAGCTGCCACGGTGACACAGGGGTGCACAAGGTACTAAATATTTGGTATAAAATCATATTTTTCTACTAACCGATATGACAATAATAATTTTTGGAGCACACACGTTATGTCCTGGCTGCACCATCACTCCGTGAAAATGCCTTACGTAGGTACGAGGCAGTGCGAATTACGCCCTTGAAACTCTCTCTGTTTAAAAGGATATTGTGCATTCAATGGTTGGCGGTGAAATTGAACCCAGGATTTGTCCTTCTACCTGGCATGGGACCAGAATCAGCATAAGAAGCCCAGCTTCTGGATCAGGCCGACCAGCTTCCACTCAGGGTGTCATTCTTGTGGTCAAGCGTATGTGGAGCACAGGAACAGGAAAGTATGTTTGTTGCCACTCAAGATTAGCTGATGTCTCAAATTGGAGCGCAAAGCTTGAGCTGGCACCGACAGGCATATTCAGGCTGTGCCTCCCTTAGCAGTGATGAAATGTGAATTGCATGCATGCATGGAAGGCATGTTAGAGCAGTAAGTAATGCCTTCGGCATGGACTGCCTGTGCGTTTGCCTATTTAAAATAGCTTGTCAATCAACACACAATCTGCAACCTTGAGAACCGTTAGTCACCTTAAGAAGATTTGACCCAGATGATGTTGGCAACATATGTGCATCCATGTTGGGCACCTCTCGGCCGAGGAGTAGACACAGCCCCTCAATACCGTACTTGAAAATTATTATCATACTGTCACGCACAGCTCTCCCTTCTCCTGGGTGCAGACATCAAGGATTGTTGAAGTGTTCTTACTGTAGTAATAATAATAATAATAATAATAATAATAATAATAATAATAATAATAATAATAATAATAATAATAATAATAATAATAATAATAATAATAATAATAATAATAACAACAACAACAACAACAACAACAACAACAATAATAATTATAATATATTTATAATTATAATATATAATAACAAATATATAATAACAAATATATAATAACAAATATATTATAATTATTATTGTTGTTGTTGTTGTTGTTATTATTATTATTATTATTATTATTATTATTATTATTATTATTATTATTATTATTATTATTATTATTACTATTATTATTATTATTATTATTATTATTATTATTATTATTATTATTATTATTATTATTATTATTACATTTTAGAGACCCACGGGAGCCACCTGAGGCTCATTGGTCTTTTGGCAGCCTTTTGCTGCCCTATCTCAGTGTTTTCTCATATTCTTGCATTCAGTCAAAAACTTTGCAATCCTAATATCATTCTGTTGGATAAACGCATGCACATGCTGCACTGGTAAATCAAATAAGTCAGCATATTTTGTCCTCATGGGGTCATAGTGAGGGCAATCAAACAGGAAGTGATCCTCATCTTCGACAGCACCTCGATTGCATTGTTCACATATCCTATCTGTATACTGTTCTCTCTTATGCCTGCCAGTCTGGACTCTCAGCCAGTGGCTACCTGTTCTAAATAAACTCAAGATTCTGCGTTGTTGTAGATTTGCAAAGGAAGACAAATATGGCTGCATTCCATACTTCCTACTGTTTCCGCAAAGACGTGCATAAGTTGCTATCTTTCTTGACTGCTCTGAACCTGTCAAGCCCTCAATATATAACTCTCTGTGACATTTCATAGTATCTCCAATATTCACTGACTGCATTACAAACAGTGGGCCATCTCTATGGTTACTGCGGATAAAATTGCTGACAGCTGTACACCATGCCAAGTTTGGCGCATGTGTGTTCTGAACAAACGTGTCATGGAGGAGTCCACCCTGAGATAGTCCATGCAATCTGTTCCAATAGCGCAGTACTTGTTTCCACCATTGGAATCGCAGTGGGTACCGGCCAAACTCTGCTAACACAATGGTATCTGGCGTGTTGATGGGAACTCCTATCAGGTATTTCAGAAATTGAGTGTGAACCCTTTCAAGAAGAGCCAAGTTGCTCTCGCTTGCACAAGGCGCCCAGATCTCACAACCGTAACTCAGGACAGGTGCAACTAGTGTGTCAAAAAGCCTACAAACCAGCTTGGTGTCTTTTATGTCCAACTCTGCACATCTTCTTTGGAGGGCAAAGACAGCCCTCTTCCCAGCTGATTGCAACTCTGTAACAGCTTGGGAGAAGCCCTTGGTTTCATGAAATGTTATCCCCAGGTACTTGAATGAGTCCACCTGGGCGAGGGGCTGCTCTGCATAATTAACTGGTGGCGATAGTATTGTTTTCCTTTTTGCAAAGACCAGCACTTTCGTTTTCTCGACACTGACAGTCAGCCCTCTGTCATGGCTGAAAGTTCCAAGCATGTCCAGTGATTTCTGCAACCCTTCTCTACTGTGGGAGAGAAGCGCCAAGTCATCAGCATAAAGCATCACTGGCACAGGTTTGCCATTTAGGCATGGTGCATCAGTAGATTCAGTGGCCTCCAAGATTTTCTGCAAGCCGTCAAGGTAGATGCCGAACAGCAGCGGACTCAGCGGGCATCCTTGCTTCACTCCCATGGTGCATGGGAAGGTGTCGGTGAGGCCGGCGGTGGTGAAGACGCGAGCGCTGTCGGCAGCATACATGGATTGTAGGCAGTGCAGCATCTTCGGTGACACGCCTGTCTCCTGTAGCACCTGCCACAGACGGTCCCGTGGTATTGTGTCAAAAGCTTTTCTGAAGTCAACAAAGCATGCGAAGACTTTTTGAGATTGTCTTTTGCTGATGTCAATAATACTGTGCAAAGTGAAGATGTGGTCAGCTGTTCTACGGTGTTGCCTAAAGCCTGCCTGCGACTCAGCGCGCAACCCATTGCTTTCTGCCCAAAACTGCAACCTATTGTCAAGGACAGAGGCAAAAAGTTTCCCTAATACTGGGCCCACTGTGATGCCACGATAATTTCCAGGGTCAGCCTTATCTCCCTTCTTATAGATAGGGTGAATAATCCCAGTGGACCATGCATTAGGAATACCTTCAACAAATGCCTTATTGAACAGTGCAGTGATCTGAGGTATCAACAATTCAGTGGCATCTTTCAAAAAGTCCGCACGAATGCCATCAATGCCAGCAGCTTTGTTTCGTTTCAACTTCCCTACTGCAACTATGACCTCATCTGCTGTGATATCTACATCGAGAGGGTGGGGCGTAGCTGGTTCATTGGCAGAGGCCGCCGCTGTGTGGACATCACCGCTGTTATAACCGCGGTGATGAGGCTGCAGCGTTTCCGCGGCCGCTTCTGGCTCGCCCGGTGGACAGGAGAGGAGGTCAGAGAAGAAGTCATGCCATTGCTCTACACTGATGTTGCCCTCTGTCCGATCCTGCCGCTTGAAGCGTTGCCAGAAGCTCCTCGGGTCGGCTTCTGCCATACCACACAACACTTCAGCTCTGCTAGACTTGTGCCTTGCCTTTTTGCGATTAATTAGTTTCCTGTATTTCTTACGGAGCAAGACTGCATGTTGTCTGTCACCGCGGGTAAATGCGTCATGCACCTTTCGTTTCATGTCTTTGCATTCGCAATCAAACCATGCATTACTTGGAAAGTGCTGTTTTTGGACAGGGACCTCCCTCACGCCGTAAGTGGTTTGTGCTGCCGCTGTGATGCAGCCTTGCAGGGCAGATGCCATTTCTTCAATATTCAAGCATCCTTGTGTGCAAGCAGGAAGTGACTCCTGCACATGCTCACAGAAAGTATCAGCCATGTGCCTCTTGTACTTGAACGAAAGAGGGAACTCTGTTCTAGGTTTGCAAGGCTTTGCAACAGGGCAATGCATGTGCAGCATGAGCTGAACGGGGACATGATCGGACAGTGGCAAGTTGTGTAGCACTTGCAATGTGCAGGCTGCATGTAGAATTTCTGGTGAAGCAACAAAGTAATCAACAGTGCTGGAACCATTGGCAGTATGGCAGGTGAACTCCCCTGTCATGTCACCAACGACCCTGCCGTTGAGAATGAGCAGTCCAGTTGCCTTGCACAGGTCCAGCAGGGAGCGCCCAAAGGCATTGGTGGTTTCATCTCGATTGCTCCTGTGCGGTACATTAGCTGGCAAGGACTGTGGCTCCAGGAGGACCGGTATCCCCCTACAGCCACATGATTCTTCGGTATCATGATCTAAAAGTGCTGCAGTCCTAGCATTGAGATCCCCTGCCAAGAGTATCAAACCATCTGCAGCTTGCACTTCTGCTATTGTGCTAGACAGGCAGTCGAACAAGTCTACGCTGTCCGGGTGGCGATGAATTGTTGCCTCTTTCGGGGCAATGTATGCCAGGCAGATATACAGATCTTTCTGCGGCGCACAACCCTTAAGCTTCAGCCAGACAATACCGTTGTGGGCATCTATACTGTGGACTGCAAAATGGTGGGCAATGGTGCTACGGATATAAACAAGTAGGCCACCAGATCCTCTACGGGCCCTGGTGTGTCTGTGCGAGCGTGGATAAGAAAGGCAGTCATATTCAGGCAGCACTGGTGGAGCACTGTCTGTTTGAAGCCAAGACTCTGTGATTAAAATAACCTCTGGTGGATCCTGTCTGCCATGTTCAAGTAGCAATGCTGCTTTACTTTCTGTGAATCCCTGAGCATTCCAAAGAAAGAAAGTCAACTGGCAGATGTGAGAGGTTTCAGGTGACTCCCCGTGTCCCTAGATGATGTGTTCCTGGCCATCGATGAAGAGTTTCTCAGCCTTCCAGAAGCAGCGCTTGTGGGCCCCCTTAGCCTCCAGGAATGCCGGCCAAGCCTTCTGCCGCAGCTCTTCCTGGGACTTGGTCAGGTCCTCCGAAACGCCCACCGTCTGGTAGCGGGTCCCTTGGAGTGACTTGCGGCCACGCAGTACTTTGTTGCGCTCCTGCACATTGGTAAGCTGCACAAGTACCTTGCGGGCTTTTGGAGTGCCAGAGGAGGATGGAGAGGTGCTGGGCTTGCCCACACGTTTTACTGACAGGACTTGCACATCACTGTGAGTGATCTGCAGGCACTCCAAGACAGTGTCATGCAGGCGAAGCTCAGTTTCTCCATCACTCTCAGACAGCCGTGTGATCACAAGGTTCCCTGAACGCCTTTGCTGGTCGGCAAGCTCTGAGAAGCGAGCATCGATGGCAGGTGAGGGGACGTTGCCTGGTGATGTCTTTGAGGCCTCGAACTTCTCCCTCATCTGCTGTATTTCCACCTTCAGTGGAGCAACAGCAGCTGAGACAGTGTCCTCGAGCCTCTCCTTCACTTGCTTGTCCACCTCCTTAGCCACCTCCTTGGACACCATCGGCATCACCTGTCGCAGCACAAGTTCTGCCAGCTTGGTGACCAAACCCTCCTCCATGGCTCTGACAGATGTATGCACGGCCTCTCTCACTTGAGCATCGAGATCAGCAATGCCGGATATGTATGGCGCGTCTGGTGTCCTTTCAGCCATTGGGGATGTAGGCTGAAAGGTCGCTGACTTTGCCGTAGCTGGCTGATTTCCCTGAACGTCCTCTACCAGCATATTTTGAATCGATAGGTGTCTTAAAATCAAAGATTGTAGACCAGTCTTCTCAGCACCGTGGCCGGACGCCTTGTTGACTTTGTCCATCTTGACTCCGTCACCAGCGAAAAGTTTCTTCCCGAGGGCTTTAAGCTCGGGGAGAGGCATAAACAGGATTGCATCGTAGTCATACATCTTCTCAGTTGCTATCTGGCACGGGATTAGGCTGGGACGGAAAGAAACCACCTGACCGTAGTATACAAGATGCACACTCAAGCGCCTTCCAGCAGAAGGCTCCTACTCGATTAAACTGCTGTTCTCGTTCCAATTTGGCTCTACAAGTTAAAATCTCAAGAAATACAACGTGCTCCCCAGCCCCACTTACTGATCAGTGAGTGATTACTGTCAACACATAATAATAATAATACTGGCAAAGTCAAGATATGCCAATGGCTGACTCACAGTCGCCATGCCGCAGTGTGCATTGCCCTCATGGTTGTCGTCTTCCATGTCATCAGTTTCTATGAATATGCTGTGGAGGTCACAGGGACACCTTGTCCCAATGAGACAATCCATAGGCTCACCAGGGCGGGGAAAAGGAGTCTCCTCAGAGTAACCAGTCCTGCTGTAAACCATGTGTCCTTGGAATGTTCACTCCAACCCAAGGCCCAGCCCAGCCAAACACCCTTCGCACCCACATGCAGTGAACAGATCCTCCCGAGGATCGCTTGATGCCACAACCCTGTAGCTCCCATACTGCATACGGAGATACTCTGTTGTCTCCACTCCTCGTCGATACTTCCATCATGACGTCTGAGCTGCTTTCGCATCTTGCTGTACTGCTGCAAGGCACATCCGTTGCCAGCCGCTGCCAAGGCGCCCAAGAACGCTGTGAAGGTGTTGTCTGCACGTACATTGGCAAACACCAATTCGAAGCCAAGCAAGTTCTCCGCACCCACTCTCGCATCCTCGAATGCTATGCACAGGGTCCGTGAGCAGTCAAGGCGTAGATCTTTCAGACCTGGCAATGCAGGAATTCACCATCCTAACATGCAAGCTGGTGAGGTTGCCTAGACTGACGCGGGGCAGCCCATGCAGATTCACATCGACAGGTGACACGGGCGTGCGCATAAACTGCAATACCTCAACACAATCCCACAAATGTGACTCGTCCATTGGGTCAGTTGAATATGGAATCTCATCGCCCCTCTGGTACAAGCACAGGCCCTTGAGCTGGCTGCGCACATCTGCCCAATTCACATAACCTCTTGAAGACAGCACACCGCTCCTATGAGCCGCACAACAGTTCTGCCGCTGTCTAGAACCAAGGACTCTGGAAATATGTTGATCAGCTCAACGCGCTGCACAGAAGCTGGAACCATCAGCGTGGCATCCCCATAATTACCATAACAGTCTTGACTGGCAGAAGGATGGCTCAGCTGCAGCGTCTCCAAGCATGGCAAGTTTTGTAGCAATTTGGAGATGCGGTCACTCATCGGGAACCTAAACAGACGCAGCGCCAGGTGTTTGAGGTTGGCCAAGGAAGGTAGTCCAGCTGCTGACATGCAGGCGAGCTCCAGCTTACTAAGTCTGGTGGCCTTCGCAAGAATGGGTGTGAGGCAAATGCCCATATGTGGATGGTCTCCAACACTTCTCAGCTGCTCGGCTTTTCATCCTCGCTGGGACCAAGCCCCACGCTTAGAACAGTCAGCTTCGACATGGAATCGGGCAGGGTGAGAGCAGGCTGCATCGTGCTGCGAATGTTGTCGGCCGCAGGCTGCATCGTGCTGCGAATGTTGTCGGCCGCTTCCTGTTGCAAAGCGCTCTTCACAGGCCAGCCCTGCAGGACAAGAGATCTTGCACCGGGCAGCTGCTTGGCCAGCCACAGCAGCGCGGAGATGGACCCATCTGCGCTCGTTGCTGTGATGTTGAGATGCTCCAGCTGCACTTGCTGCAGCTGTCTGCATGTGCCACTTGCTCCCACCCAGTCCTTGGTTGACAGTTGACCGGCAAAATGATGCCACAGCTCGTCTGGCAGGTGTGGGAAGGCTGGTGGGGGTCTCTGCCCAGCATGCAGCAAGTATCCTACGTGATTATGTTGGTTCTCATCAATTCTTGTATGCAAATTCTTGTATGCAACGTCTGTGTAGGCAAGACGGATAAATGAACATGTTTTGGCTTTGTGGCACTTGTCTGGCATGGGAAGGCCCTTGTTTTGCTTGACCTCTTGGCAGTGCTGCTTCTGCCTCTGCGGTGTTGTTACAGGGCGTCTCTTGCGCCTGAACAAGGTCCTTCAAGACTCCTCATTCAGAGGTGCTCCTCGTCGGTCTCCTTCCCCGTGCAGCCCTCCTCATCTATGTCCTCGTGGACGGCCAGTGCTCCTGCAAGCAAAGGTTTCACATCATTGATGCCCCTGTGTTCTGTGGTGCAGGCTAGCATTACTTTGTTGACCTGAAAGCGTGACAGCTGCTGCACATCACGTTTTCTGTCCTACATCATTTAAGGCAGGCCTGGGCTGACATGTCGCCCGTCTAGAAGTGCGCGCTTCTATCCTACGCTGTCTGGTCCAGGGCTGACACTGAGCCCGCTCAGAGGTGTGACAAGACACAGACACCACTCTGCAGAGTCCATTTTGGCATGTTCACCGAAGTGTGTTGGGTCATGCGACACTGTAGGCAGGCAGGCAGGGCAAGGAATGTTACCTTCCAGCTCGGCCGCCACATCATCTCCGGCAGACGGCCCAGCCGTCTGGGACTCCTGCGCGATGATGTCGTCAAAGTCCGGTGACTTTGTCAGGACGATGTCCATCTTGGGTTTTTGTCTTGTCCTGGACCACAGACAGATGCCGCACCATGTCAGAACACCCACTGCTGCAACCACACTCCATCTGGTTCTGCTCATTCTACTCCACACGGGCACACCTAGCCACAGCACAGAGCAGCACCAACAAAGATTTACATCTGTCAGGAGCATATCAGGGCTTGTGTGCCACATCTGACCCGGGCCAGCACCAGTGAGCCCAATAACAACCTGGGAAGAACCCAGCAGAGAGAGAAATGCTGCATGATTGGGAAACATGGATCCAGTCGATTCACAACGCTAGGTAATACATCATGCACGTTGGAAGCTGACATCAAGCCAGCGACTCAGACAAAGAGCATACTCTCCCATACATACTGTTGTCAGAAGACTGACTGCAATGCTGTTAGGTGCGCGGGACGGCTGAAGGGTCAAAGAGATGCACCTGTAGTCATCTGAGAGACACTCCAGTGAGGTGCACAGCTTCTTCTCCACTGCCAAGCCCCGCTTCTTCAGTATCTCAGCCACAGTGACCATCGGCGCCACAGCTATCCCCAGCGCTGACAATTGGACCTCGCCATGCTCCTGTTGCAAGGCACCAGTTGAAACTCACAACAATGCCAGTGCAGGCGCGGACAGCAGCCTTGCAATATTGGGCCAGTAGTGAAACGGCCCATAGGAAAGGCTAGGTGGCTTAACTTCATGGCAAGTACACAGCCTTCGATTGCCACCGCAAATGTTCCAGCCAGCACATGTTTTCTGCAAAGCTGCTCGGTGCAAGCACTAGCAGGCGGACAAAAGTGCAAGAGGATGCTTTGGGCAGGCGTCCTGGCAGGAGCAAAAGCACGTTCTCACCTGCAAGAAGCGCTTGGCAAGGTTGATGTAGCTGATGGGCTTGCGCGTGCTGGAGACCAGTATCCTGCACAGCACATGCAGCATAGACATTAGCATCGCAGCCACATTCAGCCGGACACAGCTGCAATTCCCGGCAGCACATACGAGGTGCAGAAGCTCAGACCAGAGCTGTCGTGCCACCCTGTTCACAACATGAGACGCTAGTGCAGCTCTTGGATTCAGCTTCAGTGGGGCAGCCGCTAGAGGTGCAGTGAGGGGTGGCACCCAACTCATCATCCGTTGTGGGACCCAAGGCCTCGACTGAGGGCACCAGAATGCTGCAAAATAGGTTGTTCGGGCTGTAAAGGAGCACTTCCACACGAGCAGTGAGAAGCAGCCGACGAGTGGCAGGTGCTTAGCCACTTTCTGTGTTGCACAATCCGAGGCCTAAATGACCCTTCTATGCAATTGCCAAGGCCTACCTCTTCCTAAATGAGCGCACAGCGGCGGCTGACAACGATCAGGTCGACAACGTGACGAAAGAAAACTGCATCTCGCTTAACTCACGTGCTGGGCTTTTGTTGAAAATAAAAGGACAAATGTCCCAGCAAATCGCCGGACAGGTGGACATGATGTGTAAGGTAATCACGTTGATTCCATTTACTGCAAAAATTTTGTTATCAAAACCAGATCGAGTCCGAGGAAAGCTCAGTCAGCAATCCTACAATCCTACCAAAACCCTTCACCACAACAATTAGCGCCCCATGCTTGTCAGAACTGATGGTCAAACCTGCAGAACAACCATCAGGAAGAACGGCGCGACAACCTGCGCAGCAGTAGCGAAGCAACAGAGATCCAGTCCGCCGGAAACACGGCAAGCAGACAGTAAGCAGGCAGAAGACCTAAGGGTGCTGCTAAACGACTCATTCTTAGCGGCATACCTCCCCAGATTCGTAGGAACAGTGGCAGGGCCATGACTCATTTTCGGCAACAGGCACTGCGGCACGTCCATGAAATCGAGCTGCACCCTGTCCTGTCAGCCTGCTTGCGTTGCTGTTTATTATCCTCATTTTTACATTGCAGTCAAAGCTCTGATGGTTTGAGAGTTATCGAAATTGCCAAAGCCAGACCGCAGGTCTGACAAGGAGGGAGGTTTTGTCACAGAAGGTTGAGGCTGTTGAAAGGGAACCCCTGAGAGAAAAGAGAAAGGGATCGTGCACTACCTGGCTGGATGAGGTTGCGGGTCCGCCATTCCCACCCTAGCCGCTCCTCGCAAGCTTTCCCGTTCAACTGGCTGCGGCCCCGTGCTCGGAAACTCCTCGGTAGGCAGAGACACCTCCGGCATATCCCTCCTTCATGGCCACGTTTTGCCCATGCACCGTCCAGTTTACACCCAAACAGCTTCAATATCAAAGGTAGGACGTGCCCGTGGTCGGATCGGGACTGCTCTCTGCCTGGCGGGGCTTTTGGTTGGTGAGCGCCTCCTGGTTCCGGTGACTACCCGGTGACAGATGCCACATGGCAGCCGGAGAGCCTCACAGAAGTCCCTTTTAAATATTTTTCTATCCACTCTGCATAGCTCTCAACCCACACAAGGCGAGCGCTCCGCCGGTGAGCTTTTTGCCACCAGGCAGCACCATAGCCCCAAGTATGAAGGTCGACAACCTGAATCTAATCGATATATCCTTCCCATGCTGAGGAGGCTGGGATCCCCTCCGGAGGGGAAACATTCAGCAATATTTGCATTATCAGATTTAATCCTGCTTGGAAGCTGTTGTTGAGGCTATGAAACAATTGCGGCGTGCTGCCTGCTGCTGCTGCTGCTGCTGCCAGTGACTGTGTGCCATAGCCACGGCATCATGCATATGATGTGATGCAACGGTGGAGACCTACATAGTGAATGGACATGGCACCGACTGCAATTTGCACGCTGTTGTGGCACAGATGATGTCATCTGATGCATCACTAACCCTTTAGTCCACTGAACCGAGCTGTGTGTGGATGTTTATGCCTCAAGCTTAGACCACCTAACGACTACCAGTGGTACATGGCATGCAAATTCAACATTTGACAAAGAGCTAGTCATTGTTCTTGCCAACTCCTCTTCAGGCTTCCATACACTCGAGATTGCATATCTAACCAAGTGACATGCTCAAACTTCTGAAGGGCAACTCTGTGCCTCTTCCATAAGACAGTCTAAAACAGTACTGCTACTTTACATCCACTTGAAAACACTGACCTCATGGACGGTGCTTGCAGCCTACTGTACATCTGCAGAATGCAGCTATGCAGGACGTCAAAAGCCAAGCACCACTCAAGGACACCCATGTCACCACTCAAGGACACCGATGCCACGAGGTTACTTGGGAATGCACTGACACATGCCGCCCACACCACACCAGCCTTTCAAGTTTTCTAAACCACCCGCACTGCAGTTCGGACACAGACAATCGAAAGATTAGAAGCAGTTTGAGCGCAACATGCCTCACAGGTTCAAAAAATTAAGGACCGACAAGTCTCTGCACCCAGGACCAATCCCCATTACCTATAGTTGAAGTCCTCTACGCCACCCCTGGTCGGTGCTGTGTCAGGACCATCATAGCAACCCTTCATCAGACTAGAAATGGCAGCTTTGCGCACATGACCTTGCGAGCATCTCCCACACTTGCAACCAGGGCCATCCAAAGTTTGGATCCTGCTGGGAACGTGCCTTGCAGCCAGTCCACTGACCTGCACACGTCATTGACAACTTTAGCAAAGATTCAGATGTGACATTATCATATCCGTCCTAATAAACATGGTAAGTCTGCAGCACCAGAACGCCTTGCAGCGGATCTGTGCAATGTCTGGCTTGTCATGGTAAACACTCCTGTTACAATGAAGCGCCCGTCTTTCCACTTCCAACCCAATAAGAACTGATGCCAAGGACAACTTGTGCATCTGCCTTCCTCTACTCTGGACCACCTCTCTCATGGAGATCGGCAATACTGAGCTCACATATGTACACCAATCCTCATGCTGCTTCATGAGCGACTGTGAGATTGGCAGATCCAAGGCATCAACTGCACCGAATCAGGGAGAACATGCCAGATTAGGAGCGTACCTGCCCAGCGCAGTGGGGTACAATGATTCAAGGTGCAGCTGCCCAGTGAGGAGCAGCACCAGGTAGACTGCGGCGGAAGCACCACACAGGAGAAGGCCAATAACGAGAAATGCCTCCTGGGCGCGCCACCGCTGGATATCCTGGTAACTGGCGCTGGTGCCGAGGGACTTCAGCTGCGATTCACCAGAAAATCGTCAGACACTGCACCAGTCCACATACGAGTACAGCTTGCGCGCACACGCCCAGTGCCAAGCATAACAAAGAGAGCGAGGCTCGATGTCAGCGCACTGACTTGCTCTGAGTTTCCACATCAAGAGTCTTGGAACACTGGTCGAACAGGCTGCAAAGTGTTGCTGCAGGTAGATGCACTGGAGAGGACACATGATAGTCTGGGCACATGCTGAAGAGGTCCAAGCTGCCTGTGAGGTTGTGGCACTCGCATCGCCGGGAGTTGTCTCCTGTCACAACTTACAAGGAGCTTGACAAGGTCAAGAGCGGCCCAATCAATGCACTTAGCGGTCAATGCAATTCCGCCTCCTTCAAACTGGTTGTCAAGGACAAAAAAAGGGTTGTCACCTCCCAAGGCAGCAGCACCAGAGAGCGCAGGCCGCTGCTGCAGCGTATGAGCATGTGCCACCGCAGCCGCGCGAGCGCCGCCGCCGGCCCGGGGCCCGACCGCGGCGCGGCCGCGCGCGCAAGCCGGGCCGCCGCTGCGGCGGCCGGCAGCCGCTCTGTCGACAGCGCGCGCAGCGCTCCGCGCAGCCGCCCTGTGCTCTGCGCCCCGCCGCTCTCCCTCAAGCTCTCAGCAAGGCAAACGCAGTCCTGCAAAACAAGCCGGCGCCCCTTGAGATTTCAACGGCTGCCGCACTCCATAATAGAACTGCACTTCGGGCAGGGTTCAGGACGTCCAGACTTGAAAATCAGGTTTGGGTCCTCAAGGGGTACGCGTAAGCCGACTACCCATTGATCTAATGGGCACATTCCCAGAAACATCCAAAAAGAAGAAGAGCGGTTGTGACATTTAGGCATGGTTTTCGCCTGGTACAAGCGATCCAAACTGCACGAACTCCCTAGAGATCCACTCCCTGAACCCATTGCTGCAATCACATCCACGAAAATGGTGAACAACGTTGCCTTGGCTTGTGAGCCCATCCAAACACATACTCCGGCTCTGTTACCCAAGGTAAGCTGGACGCTGCAATAGGATTAATAAGCAAGGGGGGCACTTTTGTGCCCCGCATTTTGGTGCCCCCCTGAAGCTCTTATCATGTCATGCACTGGGTGGAAGTTCCTCTGCATGACAGCATGAGCTGTGCAGTGCACATCCTCCATCCAGGAAGCGTTGCAGATTCTGACTTCAAGAAATTCACCTCTACTCCGGCGTCTGTGCTGATGTGCATGTCCGGGAACATGGCATGCGCGGCAGCACCCACGAGGACAGCGCCGTTGTGGTGCATCCGAGAGCAGGACACCACAGGGAAGGTCAGCAGGGAGGCCGTCGCGAGTGCGCCATACGCGGAGTCAGGTAGCAGCAGTGCCACCTATTATGGCAGGCCACACCACATCTCAGGAAAGGTCGATAGGGACTTTTTCCTGAGTGCCTCATACGCGGAGTCCGGTAGCAGCAGTGCCTCTTGTTTGGCAGCACATGAATCCCTGATGCCAGGTTCTCAAGCAGCGACTTGATATGTGCCATTTTTTCATTGCAGAAGACCTCCCAGTCCAGCATCTATTCGCATCAGAAGGCACACGTGTGAATTTAGGGTTGTTGCACAGGGGACACCGAGGGTCCAGGCATTCCCCTCTGCAACTTGCCATAGCCAGATGCTGGACTGGGAGGTGTTCTATTATGGAAACATGGCACATACTCTGAGCTACATGTCGCAAGTCAGTTGTGATGGTCACCTCTGGGAATGCTGCATGGAACAGTTGCCTGATCTGGTCCGCCTCCAGGCACTGCAGCAGAGCACGACCGCCCCACACCAGTGAGTAGCTGCGGTCCAGATTTGGCAGCAGCTGGCACACCACAGGCTGACCCCTGCACATCCGTCATGCTCAGCTCAAATACTGAGGATGGGTGCGGACCAGATCATGCCAGAGGCCTGCATCTCCACAGGGACTGCTGTACGTATTCCAGCAGGCTTTCCACTTGCAGATCACATGAACAGTGGTGAAAGGTTACAAAGCCGAGCTGATCAAGACAAGGCGTTCACTTGCCAAACGACCTTACGGGTACCATCTTGCAAAGGCCTTTACGGGCATCATTTGAATGTTCCAGGGGGAAACGGTATGATGACAGGACTAACGGGGGACTGACAAGGGCGCACTCGTGGGTGCGGCGGAGGGTGTAGACCGCGTCGCAGAGCTCCAGCAGCGGCCGTCGCCTGCGGCGCATCGGCCGCGGCCGCACGGCGCGGCGGTCGGGGCCGAGCGCCCCGGGACGCAGCACCACGCTCACGGCCTTAAAAAGCTGATCTGGGTGGAATACCTGGGGCCACACACATCCACTTCAGCTCTATATCTCCACACCTGTGTGTAACATGCTGGATTATGGCGGATTTTTGTTGAATTGGAGAGAGTCAGGAACAGATTCATAAACTTGTTCAAGCAGGGGTTCAGAAACGTCCAGCCTTTCAAGCACACTGCACCAGCGTCGAAAGCCGACGCACACTACTGAGCAGGCAACTTTCATGAGGATATGAAATTGGGGGATGACTGCGAAAGTTAGTATATGACTCCAGGGGCAGGAACAGGAAGTGTTGCAGCAGGATGCACACCTGGGAGAAGCCAAACATTGGTGCATTAGACATCATGCCCATGCGTACTGTGGAATTGGCGCCATCAGCCCCTGCATGCAGGCAAGACACATTTTGGATCACCCCACCGCGTGATGCATGCCTATGCCCTGCGCACATGAGTGTGGTGCGCAGTGAAACATTGCCGACCTGCTCCGCTTACTTGTGACACCCACATGCCCTTGGACATTTCCAGCTATGCCAAGAGGTCCTCAACATGAAGCTGCTCGTTCACAGCAGCAGCCCTGACTAATACTGGAAAAAGATGACTGAGCCCCGCAAGGGACCCTTGCATGTCAGACAGACAGACAGGCGGGCAGAATGAGGGGTGCAACAGCAGCATTGCAGCATGAAAAGCTGGTTGGCCTCACCGATGAGTAGGTCTGCAGGCGGGGACTTTTTGATGACCACAGCTGAGGATGCCATGCGCTCTGCATCGCTGTTGGCCTCACTGACAAAGAGAGCGCCATTTGTGTTGAAGTCCACACCTGTGCATCTGTGGCCGAAGTGATACCTGATCTGTACATGCACAGGCGCACTATTTAGACTCGTGACAGTATTGCAGACTCACAAGCCAACTGAGGCGAATTGGTCCCTCAGGATCCTCTCAATATTGACTATGGAAGTTTAACACTGGGAGCACTGCCTGCTGAAGACTGACGTGCAAGCAATGCTTTGTGTATGTAAAGGTTTGACAGCCCTCCTCGGCCAACTTAAATGACATGCATCAGATTGTTGTTGCAGCATGTTGCCCCATTTAGTGAAGCTCACTGAATTGCGAAAGAAAATCTCATGTGCTGCAGACTGTGTTGATATGGAATGCTTTTGCAGTGCAAAGCAGTAAGGCTCACCTGTCGCGGATATCTCTGCATTGCAGCGCTGACAAGAGTCTCTGCCAGGAAAGCCTCCGAGATGCAGATCGCCTGGAAGGGATAAGTGGTGAATTCATCTTCACTGTCGCTCCTTACTGTCATTTCTCCAAGAAGCCTCACACTCCTCTCCAGCACCTGGTGTGCAGAGAGCCTTACACCACTCAATCATAACCTCTAGTTCACCAGCTCGATTGTCCAGTCAAACAATGTGTGATGCCACTCGTGGTCAGTTGTGGACAGAGGTACTTTGTAGAATGCACATGAAGCATTTCACGGTCCCACAAGATGAATCCCATCATGCATTGCAGGCTATTCTGGCGCAATGGCCTGTACCAGAAAGAGCAGACCAATTTACAGGAGGCCTGCGTAGTGAACATAATGGGCTGACCAACCTGTCGCAACACGCCTGCCTTTTCAAGGGCTGACAGAGATCGCCGTCCCAGCACCACATTCCATGCACCCTCTGACGGAACACTGGTCATCCTGGTAACAGCAGGAAAGCTTCCCGCTGCACCACATCCCACTGACACCATCTGTGTGCTGCCAAAGTTCCTGCCAGAAATACCTAAAATCAGTCACCAGACATGAGCATGTACTTCATGGGTGCATCTTCAATTCTCTGCTGAATCAGACCCGTTGAACTCACCTCGGCCGCTTCTCATACACATTCACCAGCCAGCCTTGTTCACAGAGGAGCAGTGCCTGCCACAAGCAGCAGGAAGAGTGTCATAATGAGTTCCAAAGTGCTATAGGGGCTCTTCATTATCGACCTCAAGCATGGGATAAATGAACGTGCGAGTGGGTGAGGCCACCCTCACCAGCAGAGCTCCGCAGGTGCCTCCACCAACAATGACTGCCAGTGGCTCTGATGGGGGCAATATAAACCCATAAGAGCCGTCCTCGGAGAGGGCAGATTGTTGGGTAGATTCTGCCTCGGCCTCCTGCACTGCAGAAGCGCAGGTTCGGTGCCTGTTTTTCTGCTGCGCACTTCGTCGCCATCCTGCACCAAAGTCTGAGCTCCTGCCTTTCCTGCAAGCTAAGGTCTGTCTGTGCCGAGCCCTTTCTTCCGGCAGTGTGTGCCTGCGCATACAGTGCATCTTCAATGTTCCCCAAGGCGCTTGGAAAAACCTTGACATGTATCCCCAAAGTGCAGGTGGCAAGGAAGTCAGACGTGGTCAAACTTTGTAACCCTTGCCTTCAAAGATACAGGTTGGCTGTTATTCCCCTAGATGCATACCAGGAGGGTAAATGACCAGGTACAGGGCGCCCGCTGCATGATGGTGTTGTTGTGACAAAGTCGCCACAACGGAAGGTAGCCATGTAGCCCTCTCTTACTAGTACATCATTCTGTTGCACGCAGCAGCACATATATGGTATTGGTGCGATTAAGGTGTATCCATCGATATTAATGTTGATATTTTCCCCAATTGACGGGAAGCAGTATTCGTTTGACCAGTCTTTGGGGCACTAAGGACAATTTGAAAGCACCTCTTGCGATCTGCTCGCATAGTATGTGCATTGTCTCGCTCATCAATGAAGTCAAAAGTCGCTCGCTTTCAATGAACGGTTTCTCTCTTTTCTCAGTTGGTGGACGGCGACTTCCTGTCCACAGCTTGCATCGTGAGCATACTGGCAATTAGGAGAGGCCTTCAAGAGGCAGTGAATTCGAAGTCGATGCAGCAATAGCATACGCCGTGTTTGGGATCACAAGAGGCTGAACAACTGTGCTGGCGCTTCAAAGCCAAAATATATTTGCATTATCAGCCAACATGTGATCCGACGTGGCAATGTCCGTCATCAGACGTCAGCATCTGCTCAGAATTTTATCTCCACCTATTGCTCTGTCGTCGTCGGATCTGTCGATCCCATCTATATTCCACGGCCGTGTTTTGCTTTATGCTGCTCTCGGGGCTGCGCCAATCGTCAGTTATCGATCCAAATTTCCAGCCATGCGCATGCACTGTGCAGAGTTCACTTACCCCACCAATTGGTGAAGTACTGAATACATTTTAAGAGTGGAAATAATGCTGGAATCTTGTCGTTGCAAGCAATCCATACACGCAGCAGTCATCTGCATACAAGATACCACCATACCTGCAACATTCTGGGCAGTATGTACAAATTATCAACAGGATTGAAGCATACTTTTCTGACACCAGAACTTGCATTTAAACAATAGAAGTCCCGCTTAATTCATGGACTGTCAGCACGCACTGTATCCTTGAGCAAAGCATCCCTGCCTGGCGTGCCTGACTCAAGCATTTTTACCTTTTCCATCAGACACTGCCAGAGCCTTTCCTTGTCAGGAAGAAAACTTGCTCATGTGAGGCAGTCACAAAGTTTCTAAGATGTGATACTACCCACATTTGGGGTGCCCAAAATGATGCAAGCGCACACCTGTAGAATGAGCAGCATTTGCTACACACACCCGCCTGTTGGCCTGCTTCTGGCCAGGAAACAACACCAGCACGTGGCTTAAAAATGCCTTTCCAACAAAGTCTTTCAAGTTGAGTTGCACTCGATAAATTTCTGCTTGAAAACCATCCCTCTACACACCTGCTCCTTTCAGAACCTCCTACTTCTGAAGCACACCCGCCTTTGCTTCACATACTTGCAATGGACAGATTGCAGTGACATATCTCCCTCCTAATGGAGCTTGTGACAAAGCATCTTGGGACCATGGGCTCTTGCTGAAAGAATCTGATAATGTGTTGGGTATGTCTTCCAGCCCACACGAAGCGAGGGTACCTTCCTTGTCAGGCTTTCCAGATCCAGTCCCAACACCCAGAACATCTGCCTCCCACTCAGTACACTCCTTGGCAGCTCCAATTCCAGGACTACCTCTGTGAGCTTTGCACAGACTTACAGCAAACGTCCAACAGGGCATGCCCAACATGCCCCAAAGCACCTCTGAAACTGCTGCTGGGATGCCTTGATACGCCAACTACCCAGATCTCATATGCTGTTACAGCCCAAGATTTCAGGCTTGAATCTTCAAACCTTCCAAGACATACCTGGCATGGTACTGTCTGAATTGGGCCATTCCCAGTGGCCAGCGTGTTGACTCGCAACACCGGCAAGACACATTAGAAAGAATTCTGCCCAATGCCGTGCATCCTAAGAATTGCATTCCTCAAACTGAGCCAATTGTTCCACGACATGAAGATAATGTCAAAGGGCTCCGATCCCTGGCACCACGACCCTTGACCTTCGCGCTGGCTGCATTGCAACGCCAAGGCATCCAATGAAGCGCCGCGGGTATTTGGCGGAGTGAGAGTGCTCAGTTGTCGGCAAGCCAGCTGCCAGCAGCCTTCCAGGCCGATCCCTTCTTCCTCTGTGTGCGACTCGCACTGGGCAGCGCCTCACCTACCGCACATGACAGCAGGCACAGTCAGCACTCAGCATACAAACTAGAGAAGGCTGTCATCATTCAGATAACTTTGTTTTCTGCCGCAGCTAAAGCATCGGTCCAACCATGCAAGCAACTTTCCATGATGATCTGCCTTGCTGGCTGTGCAAAGCAGCACAACGCAGACGCCAGTACCCAGCCCACGCTGTGAACAGCACCAGCTTCACCGTTCATGAATAGCCACCACGCTCCCCCCTTGGAAACTCACATACAATTGCCATCCACCAGCGTTCCAAGGGAGGAGGTGAAGACCGTACATGACGAGCAAATTCTTGGTCAGAGAAGAGCCGATAAGCACAGGTGCACACCTGAGGTGGCGAAGCTGCCGTCGGGGCGCGCAGGGGCGTTCCCTCCGGAGTACCTGGCGCGCTCCTCCTCGGTGGCGGTCATCTCATTCTCGGTGCTCTGCCCGCCGCTGCTGCTGGGCACGCCCGACGCCTGGCCCCCCGCCGCCGAAGGGGGAAGGCCCCCCGCGCCCTCCTGAGGCTCCACCAGCCGCCGTGCAGCTGCCGCCGCCGGCGCAGGCCGCTGCGGCATGCAAGGGAGAGACTCAGTCACCACATCATACTACAAAAACTCTCCATGAACCCCCAAACGTATTTGAGATATGTCCATCCAAAGAATGCCACGCTCGTGCCACTTTCGCGGTCGCTTGCGGCCGGTGTTAGATGTTCATTGCAGTCTTTGCGCAGGAGATCCAGCAAGAACAAAAGCTGCTCACAGAGGCTGACACCATGCGCCTCGCTGCTAGGAAACACACCATGGAATTCAAAACCAAGTCGACGAGAAGTTCCAAGCACAGAAGGTGACAATTAGTCAAGAGCCCCTACCTCAGCAGCAACGGGCTCGCCGGTTGGCACAGCTGCAACAGGGGTCGGGCGCGGCACAGGGACAACCAGGGAGGGAGAGATGGTGCCATTGGAGACAGCAGCCGCCAGACTAGGCGCTGCCATGTCCAGCTGGCCGGCTTGAAGGCAGGCGCCCTGCACACGCGCACAAAGATTGCCTGTCATGTCAGGTGACATGCAAACGCAGTACACGCCAATAGCTGAACATCTCGCACTATTCCTGGCATTTACAAACCCAAGGATCAAAATAAGGAGGTGCATGTGTGCATGTGTGCCAGACGTTCCACACTTCCCGACGGCATGTGCCTTTGGCATTGAAGGCCGAAGAAACATCCGATAGGGAGGGGGGACTACTGTCACACTGTGTGGTGTCTGCACTGCGCAGGGGTATCTGGGACCACTCCCATGCTGGTAGGCAGGGCTTCACAACCCTGCTCCCGGAGATATGAGCTGCTATCAGTGCCGTTAGCTGCTTAGCCATTCGGCAGCCTGACAGTATTATAAGAGGTGAGCTATCAGGTCTCAGGTGGTCGAATGGCTTAGCAGCTGACGACACCGACAGTGGCTCATATCTCATGTTGGATTGCATTGGTGGGGACGGCAACAAGAGGGAACACCCACAAAGGAGGCGTGCACATCATGAGGTCGGCGCGGATGGGCTAGCATGTCAGCATCATCACTTGCTCAAAAGCCCACAGTCGGCATTATTCACCACTGGAGTGGACAGAGAGGCAAGACTCACCACAGAGGCGCGAAGGGTCATGAGGTCGGCGCGCAGCTGGGCGTTTTCGGCATCCACAGCCTGGTGGGATGCCACGAGCTGGGACATGCGGTGCAGCAGCAGGCTGTTCTCCTGGCTCAGCCGCTCCACCTCCTCCTCAACGGCCGCCATGTGAGTTGCGCGCCGCCGCCGCATGCGCCGAGCCGCCTCCCGATTCGCCAGCCGCCTGGTAAATTACGAGAGGATTACACATGTCTCCTACTGTCTAAGGTTCATTAGAAGAAGAAGAGAAGGATTACATAACTTCCAGCTGTCAATGGCTGATTCTATGATCCTCACCCACCCGCAGACTTGTTCAATACAGTCAAACAAGCCTTCATGATACGAGCAACCTCAACAATGTTTTCCTGGTCAAGTCACTCCCCACACTACTTTGATTGCACATCAGGAGGTGCATGTTCACATGGCGCATTCACGCCCTGAGAGGAAGATCTTGAGGGTCTGCCAGTGTCAATGTCATGCAATCCAGCTGGCCTGGCAGGACGGCGACTCTGGGAGTGTTATCTGAGACGATGGAAGCAGGTGTTGGAATGGCTGTGAGCCCACCTCTTCTCCTTCTTTTCCTCCTCGCTCTCGGCTGTGCCAGCGCCGCCGCCGCCGCTGCTGCGGGGCGCCGACCGCTGCTGCTGTTGCTGCTGCAGCTGCTGCTTCTCCATCTGGTACTGCTCCTCGCTGTAGTCATTGTCAGAACTCACCGACTCCTGCCGAGCAGCCTGCGACAACCCACAGGTGAGATATCACGCACCGATCCAATGGTGAGATATAACTTTGTTGTCCAGGGAAGATGAGTATTGCCAGCACAAAGCCTTGGAAGAGAGATGAAACCCAGCAATGGAAGCCTTGGATGGAAATTTACCTCTTCAACATAAGGCTGCAGTGAATGAACTCGGTGCAGTTTGAGCTGGAGGGGAGCCTTACCGGCTCCAAATAGTTCTCAGCTGGCTGCGGCAGCCGTGGTGGCGCCTCTTGACCAGCAGCATGTTGAGTGGCCGCCGCCAATGCCATAAGCGCATGCGCATCATGCCTGCACAGGTCAGCAAACAACAGACTGTAAGCGAAGGTGGTGCATAAGGATGCTTGCTACCAGCTGGGCGCATCGCCATGCCGTGTAGGAATTTACAGCATACCCTGCTGGCCATTACTCATCAAGCAATGCTACAGTACACTGGCATTGCTATTGGCTGAACTTGCTTTCTGCTGGATGTCGTCTACTTTCGCTTGTGGTACAGGTGCCATTACCATACTCTCCCAAGACAGCAAACTCCTCCAAAATAAAGCTTAGCACAACCCAATCCTGGGCACCCTAAAATTATGCCGACACTTTCTGTGACAATTCCACGTGAACAGTGCTGCAAACATATCAAGCAAAGAGCCATCTTTGATACCCGACACAAATTCCAGGGGACCAGACGCCAAAAACTCTGCCTACTCGTCGCCATGAGTCAGCAAGATCAGTCAGGACTCGCAAACCCCTGCAATCAATTCATCAGTCTCCAGCGCATTGCAACTGATAGAGGAATGTAGGGTTGGACGGGGCTGGCTCTAGCAGAACTCAGGGACCGCCAACCGCAAAAAGTAAGGATAACAGATCGCAGTGAGGTCAACGCTACTTTCCTAAAAGCAACAGCTGTCCTCCCAGGTTTCCTGCCCAGCAGCCTTTAAATCTCATCCGACAACATCCCACGCTCACCTCAGTCCGTTGGCCGGCGCCATGGTGCGCTTCTTCACGCCTGCGGCGTCAATAGGAGAGCCTCCTCGGGCGACCTGCAAGTCCAGACAGTCACAGGTCTTCAGCCTGCCTCGGATCCATTCTGAACGGGGCGCCACTCCCATTCTACGCAAAACTTCGGGCAACGGCCACATCAAAGGCGGCTGCCGCCCAATGCAAGAATGCCTAATCCCTCCACCTAGTAACTGCGAATCTGATTAGTCGGCCGTCAACCTGGGCGCCGGCTGGCCAGATCCAAGTATCAGGACCTGCATGCTGCCGGAAACATCATCGGTGCAGCGCGACACCGTCGAGGCTGCCTACAGACTTGTCTGCCCCGCCATGGACTCTGCTGACGATTACACGAGTAAGCCCCGTCGCGGGCTGGTCAACGCCAACAGCAACGGCTGCGCTGCCTCACGAGCTCGGGTGCAATCAAAAACCACACACCAGATCTATCAAGAGTCGTAGACGAGGCGTGACGCGCGGAGAGCCAAGCACCGGGAGTGCACCAGAGATCGGCGATATTGACTCACTCCCTCCTTCCCCTACTGGCTGCGTCGTGCACAGTCGCACGCCTATTTCCTGCACTCCCTCTCTCTGATTGCTCCTGATATACGGCATTGCAAAGAGGTGGTGGAAGCTGCTAAGACGATGGCGATCAAGGTTGGCCGGACTTAGAGAGCGCACCTTTGCCCCTGGTCCACGGCTTCTTGCACCCATCGGATCTTTGTTGCCAAAACCTTGCACCCGCGCCGCTGCGCAGCCTCAAGGCGCTGGTCAAACAATCCTTTGTCGCTGATCGCACTTTCCCCGCGCAGATTTGAGCAGATAGTGGATTCCAGTCTCCAAGCACACACTTTGGAGCTCTCATGCTTCGTCACCGCGAATCCTCATGCAGAGGCGTTGCCTCCACGCATTTGGAATTTCTTGGCCTGAGCCGGTGTGATTGGGTCCGGATATTTTGCAATTTTGGACGCAATTCCACGGCCAATGGCACTAGTGGAGGCAAGCAAAATTGGAAAATGAGCACATCATGACTCTTACCAAAAAAAGGGTTTTCATGGAAAAAAATTGCGAGGGCTGCTCCGAGCAGCCCTGAGTCAGAGCCTCACTGAGCCTGGCTGGCTGGCCGGTCTCTAGGCCGAGGAAATACCATGCATGCTCTCATGGGCTGCTTCGTGCTTCGCAATGTACATGCAGCATATGCGTCTCCCTCCAGAAGGAGGAGCGTTGCAAAGAAGGAATCAGATGATGCTGCTTGGAATGTGGGTGACGTCATCAGCGATGGACCTGATCGGTGTCCATTGATCGACATTCGTTGCATTGTCCTGGGCCATTGCTCTTAATCTTATTCTCAAAAATAGAAGTAAACACCTGGATTTACACTCAAAGTGTCATGTGAGCCCTGCTCCAAAAAGAAATCAATTCCAGGAAGTGATGGTCAGCGATCTTCTCCTTAGAAGGGCTCCCTGTGCCCAAGTGTGCCTGCAGCCTCATCTATACCTGGATGTGCATCATTTAACTTTGCGGTAAGCGATATCTTGGACCTGATCAGTGGAATGAAAGGCTCCAGATCTTGCACGTTCCTGTTTGTTGAACGACTTTGTGCAACATCTCAATTCAGATGCATTCCCTTGCAGACCAAGAATCAACAGCAGCAGAAGAAAACAAAAACGATCAACCAGCAAACGATGCACAAGTGCACAAGCCAGGGCGTCTGCACCCAGCGCCCTCTATGAAGCTGAGGTGGGCCTCCAGCACTGGTCTCTGTTACTTCCCGTGGCTTGGATCACAGGATTGCTGCGCTGTGCCTGTGATTAAATCATGTGGGAAAAGCTCTGCCCCCCTGCTGATGACTTGATGCACCTGCCACAATCTGTGGAAGAAAGCGGGTCAGACACTTCCTCCAGAATGAACATTGCTTTCGGCAATGTCACAGATTGTGAATGAGTGATCCAGCAAGAAAAATCTCGGCCGCTTTTCACTCAGGCTGCTTTGCTATGTGGGCAAAGGTAGGAGGCTGTTGGGTGACGGGGCCATCAGTCAGTCGTCCCAAGGCAACAGTGCACTTTCTAGGAGGCGCCTTTGCTGGAGCATCTCCACAGCTCATTTACCCACTGCTGCTGCAGACGCTCGCCAGGGCAGGCTACACCGTCATATCCACCCCCTACGCTGTCACTTTCAAGCACTTGGACTGCGCACGAAGCGTCCATGATGTGCGCTTTGCTGCCCCACCTTATATGACACCTCCGCAAAATGTGTGTCTTGGGATGACGGGAGACTGAGCTCATTCCGGGCATGCACTGGCGCTCTGCTTGCACTAGCCGTTTGGCAGGCTCATGTCTTATCTGGTATCTACTTTGTATCAATCTGTGCTTAGGACAGGGATTCCTGGATTGAGAGGAGCGCACGCAGTGTATTGGCATCGGCCACAGCAATAGCCCCTGCTATCTTTCATTGTTGCTGGAACCAGTGGTGCATCTGGTACCAAGCATCCATGTGCATTAGATATTCAAAGATGCATGGAGGCATTGGCGGCCTCAGGGACAGGGTACAGGGGTTCCTGATGCTGCTGGAGCGGTCTTTGTGACATTGATTCATGCAGATTTTTCGGGCAGTCTGCAGCGAACTATGCCGCTGCATCTATCGAACAAGCTTCTATGTGTACGCAGAAGTTTAATGGGTGCGTGGAGGCGCTGAGGGGCTTGGGGCAGGGGTTCTTGGTGCCGGAGGAGCGCGCGGTGCACGGCATCGGCCACAGCAACGGAGCACTGTTGCATGCACTCATAGGTGCCATGTTTGCGCCGCCCAATGCCAGCAACGCCCTCATTTCCTATAACAACAAGTGCGTCCCCAGGTCCCCTTCTAATCTCTCAACCTAAATCAGCCACTTTAGGCATCGGAATGGTTTGTCCTAGGCACATCAGAGTGCACAGCAAACCAAAGATAACAACCTGGCCTGCTGCACACCTTGGCAGACTGCCATTCGCACCTTCCAGCTTTGGCACTGTCCCCCAACCATCTTCTGCACACAGCGAGACCATGCATTTCCAGGAATGCGCAATCCACAGGTTGCGTTCGCCCATGCCTGTCTGACGAAAAATTATTGGTTGGCAGGCAAGTGAAGGATGCAATCCCGCTGTCACTGGGGCCGTTACAGGCGGCGGTGGCAAATGTGCGGTCGCAGCCCTGGGCGGCAGGCGTTCCCTCCGCTGACAGTCTCATCACAAGGTGTGTCCTCAGACTGAGCCCTCCATGCCTGGACTGAATATGCAGCCAAGCATCTTCTTATATGTCGCCCCTTCGTTTTAGCAAGCTGTTGGGAGGGGTACGCCAGCCTTGGAAAGTCACACAAGTTGTGTGACATGTCCGGTGAAGGACTGGTGAAGCACCTCATGTATTATGCAGTATTGTTGCTAGGATCCTCCGGAGTCACTGGAGTGGTTTCTAGGACTGAGGGCGTTAGGGAGAAGGTTTTACATGGAGTCGCCGAAAAGATAGTTGAGGGCAGGAAGACATTGTTGTGCCTTATCTGCAGCGCTGTGGGAGCTTTGTCACAAAGCGGACTGATGCTTGATGAGAGGGCCCTGCGCTCCATTGCTCCAGCCATTGACCAACTCAATTCTGTCTTCAACGAGGTGGGGCTGCTTGTGTCTGTTAATGATTGCTAATGCCTGTCAAGAGTGGCTACATCAGAAGGATCCGATATGCTGCAGACAGCAAAGACCACCTTTTTTGGTTTCTTTATTTAATACGCCACAATTCTGGCGGGGAATCATTCCTGTGCCAGCTGGCAATTTCCAGGCGACAATGCAGCTTGTGCCCTTAGCCGACACTACTCCACTATATGCTGGAATTTGGAGTCAGGGATGATGACCAGTTCGGCAGTGCCTTCGCACTCTCAGTGAAATCCAATAAACGCCACGAGACATGAGGCTCTCATGTGGGCATAATGCAACAGGTGGGAGACGGCACCCTGGAGTTCATTCCCACACCAGCAGAGAGCAGGGCGCTGGTCCAATCAGCCTACCGGGTCCCCTACACATTGCTGATACAGTTCGAGAACGATGCCATCGATGAGACTCCAGAGATGACCCGCGTCTTCAGAAGCTCCAACCCTGCAGGTATGCACCTCTGCCAATCTGGTTTCGATGTTTGTCTCCTTGCACAGTCCCACACGATCCTGTGGGTTATCACTGTTGCATGCAGCTCATCAAGTGCTGCACCTCGTGAAAGTATTCTCACCCAAAATGCTGCGCGCTTGACCATGCAAGCACTGGAACAATTGCTCTCTTTTGTGCAGGGTTTTTCAAATCAATTGGCATCCCTGTTAGTCCTCCAGCTTCATAACGTATTGCAGAGTGTCCCTCCCCATCCTTGTATTTTTCATAGAAGCATACCTCAGCCGCCATCTCTCAAGCTGTTCTTTCCTCGGACACTAATGACCAGACTGTATCTGCGCATAGGCACAAGCAGCTTGGTCCTTCCTGGGACGCACATAACACCATGTGGGGGCGATGTCGACTGGCAGGTCGGCCGCAGCTTTTCTCCGGTGGACGCAGTGGCCTTGGGAGTTAAAGCTGTGGTGCAAGCGGACATTAGACGGCTAGGAGACAAGCTTATAGGCTGGCTGGAGAGCCATTCGTAGCACAGGACTGTGTCTAATAGCATGTGGCCGTTTTGGGCATTTCAGGCCACTCACTGTCTAGAACTTCCAGATCCGCTCCAGGCCAACGTTGGGCACCGTCACGGCTAACGGGAGGCACCTCTAAGTTGGGGACGAGCTCCAGTTTGACTTGGATCATGCAGCTTGCTTCGCAAGGTATGATCAGTAGAACTTCAGGACTATTCAAAACGTAAGTTATACTACATGCTGCTGTAAGAACCAGGGGCTTTGACCTACAGTGCTTTGACCTTCGGCGTTACGGAATACTTGGCGGCGTGTTCTATGATCCGTATACCGTGAACCGTGCCTGAGAACAATTCTACTAGCATCTACTTCGCAAAATCCACAATGAAAAGGTAAAACTTGAACGCCAGCTGTCGGCGTGCAGCACTTTGTTCCTCCAAGTTTTATTAGAAGGTCCTGTAAGATCAGTGCTCGGAGAAATGAGCGCAAACATGACAGATCCTAGTCGAGCAACAGCGCAATTGATCCACTTTATCGCAACCGAGGTCCAAGGATGCGCCAAGTACATCAGCATGGCCATGGCAGAGTATGCTGCCACGGGAAACCTGCCCCCTTCCATGTTCGAGGATGCAGCTCCTGCCTCCAAGCGGCAGAAGAGGAAGGACAAGGGACAAAAGCGCAAGCCAAGCGCTTTCAACATGTTTGTCAGCGAAAAGATGGCAGAAATCCGCAATGGCGCGAGTGACGAAGACGAAGTTGTTGCCACAGGTGCAAAACCTGCCCCATAGGGATGTCGGTTAATATGCATTCTCACAGCACTATCTGCTGTGCATAGCTTGCGATCTACTATGCTGTCACAGGATCATCTCTCGAAAGTGTGTTGTATTCACAGAGTCATGCAAGCGGCTGTGTCTGACAAGCTCATGGATGCAGGCACGAGCATCTTCTCCAGGGCAGTTAGCGAGTGGAAGAAACTCTCTGATGATGAGAAGAAGGCATACTCTGAGAAATTCAAGGTGATGCTTTAATTTTCATCGTAGCACATGAATCGTTACTCTACTCGGTCCCTCTCCTAGCCTGCCTAAACTTAGCAAAGCACCCCACTTGTCAAGTCAGCTGAAACATTGAGGAATCCGCGGGCAAAAGCCCGATATGTGCATGTGACTGGTATAGCTCAGAAAAACAGTCGTGTGACATCACATGCCGTGTGTGCAGGCTGAGGTTGGCGAGGAAGAGGCTGCTGCAGACATGAATGGCGATGCGGAGACGGAAGAAAACGTGGGCGAGGAGGAGGAAGAGGGAGAAGAAGAGGAGGAGCCTGAAGTGGCGCCAGAGGAAGAGGCACCGGCTGCCAAGGAGGAGGAGCCTGAAGAGGAGGAGGAGGAGGAGCCCCAGAAACAGCCTGCCCTGCCGGTTGTATCCCCTCAGCCAGTTGTTGCCACAAAGAAGGTAAGTTTGATTCGTTCTGGTCTCTATGAATCAGCTTGATGGCTGGCATCGGCATGCTTCCTGGATTGCAGAGAGGCAGTCCCTATTGTGATCATGAAGCCAGCGCTGGCTCCCCAGCAAGTTGATGCAGCTTTTCCTCCAGGGCTAGAGTACAGTGGCTCTTTGTGACTTCTTGTGGTTGTTGTTGCAATGCAGAGTGTGTCATTGTAGGCTGCCACATATGTGCATGACTGTGAGACTAGACCAAGCCATGCCTGAGACCTGACCAAGTGAATCAATGCCAAAGCCTGTCCACTTCCACTGACCCAAGCAATTTTTGCTCAGATTATGTGTTTGGTGGGGTCACAGGAGAAGAAGCGCAAGAATGCAGATGCAGAAGAGCCCAAGTCCAAGAAGGAAAAGGCCGTGGCGCCTGCAGACGAGCCAAAATCAGAGAAAAAGAAGAAGAAGAAGGACAAGAATGCCAGCAAGAAGAAGGACAAGCAGGAGTCCTAAGCATGTTTTCTGATTTCCTTGATGCCTTTCTTTGAGTGTGGAGCAGATAGTTGGTTGAGGATGCTCAAGCTAGCAGCTGAGGGGTGTTTGTCTGGAAGTGGCACCTGGTAGATGGGTTGCTACCAACCTTATGTATTTGCTGGTGCAGTGGTGTCAAAGAGGGGTTGTAGATGGTAAATTCGCTGTGGGCATTCTGAGATTGCTGAACCAGCACAATGGAGTCCTGGAGAAGGCTTGCTCTCTGCATGAAGGTGTATGAATGATCATGTTGGCCGATGGGGATTTTGAAGTGTCAGGGAAGGGGGGCAATATTGGGAGCATGCAGCAGATGATCACTCCCTATTCTAGCTGTTTCACGCAAAAAACAACTGCAGTCAAAGGGCTATGCATTTACAAATATCTTCTGACTTTGTATAAATAGAGTTGAAAGGCACAAGTGCCTGAGGCAGCCAGAATTGGCCATGGCATTACCTGACCCACAGTGTCGGGGTAAATGGTTGGGGGGTACCCCGGTGCTAATATACCTATAAATGTGCCTGAGCATGCACAAACTTGTCCAATGCAAGAGATCTGACATCCTGCATTTGCTATGCACATACATGCAAAGTGCTGCGAGTTACATGGTAAGTCCCTTTCGACAAAAGAACATGTGCTCTCAGTTCCTGAGCAGACCATACACATCAATGCAGTACAGAGAGCATTTGAAGCGCTGTGCCACAATCACACCTGCTAATGTTGTAATATGATTAGGACTTCATCGTAGGACATGTCAAAGTGATGGGAGACATCTAGGTGTCTATGTGGCAAACACCACAGCGGGCTTTCACACCTCTTGATACATCTAACTCTGTCACGACAAGGAGCACCCGAAAAGGCAAACAGACAGGTACAAACCCACTCAGCAAGGGGTTGCTAGAACATCATTCGGAGTGTTCTGTTGGTACAGATGACCTGATCAGGCGCCTGTAACATGGACTCTTCCTCCCCAGAGTTTGGACTGCCAGTGCAGTTGAAAACGCAAAGCCAAAATCCCAGAAGTCCGCGGCTTCCCAGGAGCATACTCCCAGCTGCTGCCTTGACAACCAGACCTCCTGCCAATGGGCGCCATTTGGGCACCATTTGCGCGCCCACAAACACTTTTGTGTGGCTTCCTTGACTGAGAGAGCAACATGCTGCTTTTCTACAAGGCACCGTTTCACGGCCTTGGGACCTCCAAGGTTGCTGCACGCCACAAAAAGCTGTGCTGCAGCTCTTCAGACGCTGCAGAATGTCCAAGCACACATGGGCTGTCCAGCAGTCTTCCCCTACATGGCTTCTGGTATTCTTCAGCGCTCAGTAGGAGCCCTGGATGTACTCATGCAGGCGTCCCACTTCTTCCCTGTGCTCATCCACCATCACGCCGACCTAGTGACAACCAAACAAGAGGACTAAACGTGGGCATATGAGCATTGCTGGAAGTCAGCAAACGGCACCAGAATAAGGGGCAGAGAGCAGCGCACAAGTTATTTGCGGCATTGGAATTCAGGTTGCTTATGAAAATGCCTGTCAGATCTGATTCTGACGAGAACTATGGACCAGTCAAAGCAAACTTCAGAACATTTAGGGGTGCCTGCATATGGTTCTTTCCCTTTCAATGGTACTCCACAAGGTGCATACTACCAATACCAAGCACAGTTATGAGTGGCCAGAGCGTGCTGAGACCCACCACATCTCGTATGCTGATCATGCCCAGATATTTGCCCTCATGCACCTGCCGGACAAGGTTAGAAGTCAGGGCTCTGTATGCAGCTGTTATGCAATCAGAACAGTCAAAGCACCACAAAATTGTGCTGTGATGTGAACAGTAGTACCTATATATTCTTTGAGGTGACAAGGCAGAGGTGCAAGTGAAGGGAGAGAGAACACAGAGTTTATGTACTTTTAGCCCTAGTGAGCCTCGAGATGTCTGCTTGGCAGCTCTCACCACTGGAACGTGACGGAATGTGTTGTCAATCATGAGTTTCATGACATCCACGACACTCTGCTGGGGGGAAACAGTCATCAGCTTGCTCTGCGGCGTCATGATCTGGCTGACTGGCAGCTCTGATGAGCTCTTGCCGACCACCACCACCTTTGTCAAATAGTCTGTAGGTGGTCACAAAAGAGTCAGAATGCTCTTTTCATGTGTGGGGACCCTGTTCTGAAAGGTACAGAGGTGTGTATTGAAAACCCACCTCTCTCGGTGACAATACCAACGACTGCATCTCCAGAGGCCTCCTTGATAGGCTGATCAATGGTGATCTTCTCGGGGTCAAACACCAGAAGCGATCCCACGTTTCCCTTGGTCATCTGACAAAACCACCGAAACCGTGTGGGATAGAGGGCATCAAACAAAACCAGTGAACCCACAAAACGCTCTTTGAGAGTCCAACATTCTCACCTTCTTCACTGCGTCGATCACCAAGTCATCCTTAGAACACCACAACCATGCTCCAGCGTCGTGCTGCACCCCCAACATCCCCCTTCAGACGTTCTTTCTTAAGGAGGCCTGTGAGTGCCCCACCTGCAAGCATTGACTTCTGCCCGCCGTCTCACGTCACACGTAGGCGGTCCTATCAGATGCCCAGTGTCATCCGCATGCATTAAGAGAGACAACAGTGTACCTTGGACTGCAGAACCTGGCCGATCTTTGTCTGCCCCCAACCCTGCTTCCCAAGTTTCGACCCGTCCACCGCAAGATCGTCTGCCACCGCTTGCTGGAAGCTGCAGGATGTGGCGACCTGCACTGAAGCAGATCGCTACAAGATGCCATTACTATATAAAGACGGGGTGCACAGAATACACAGCTAGCCGAGACTTACCGCCCTGCACAGATGAGGAGGATAGGGCTTGGGAATCGAGGTAGTTGTTGCTTCGGTCAGGAGCCGCTCTGCGCTGGGCAGCGCGCACCTTAGAGTGCCAATGACCTGCTTGAATGCCATGGTCACCCAACCGGAGTTATCTCAGATTGAGTCTGCAGCAGGAAATGTTGGAAATGTTGAAGGTAAACGCTGAGTCAGACACTGAGTAAATTTTGTGAGATTGACCAGCCACCTCGGCAATTGACCCTTTCTGTGCTCGGCATGCGCACATGCCCACTCCTCAGAATTCTGCGAATTTCAGGTTCAATACGTCACTATCTAGTTGTATGATCGTGTTCTACTACATATCTTACTGGCACCATTTTTAGTGATATCTACAAGAGCACTTCCCACCCCAATCCAACCCATCGATACAGGACCATCAAATGGACGATCAAATAGGCGAGGAAAGTCACACTGGAAGTTCTGGAAAGTCAGAAATTGAAGAGTGCACAATTTCCGGCAGGGAGCATCAAACGCCGTGGGAGAGGGTCTCCCAGGCCTTCCAATTTGCTACAAGTCGTGTAGAACCAGGAGATCCGGTGTGATCTTATCATTGTCAAGCATATATGACCTCTGATTTCAATTGTAGGCAAATGATGATTTGTTGAAACTACTTCTTGGACACACAGTAGCGCCATTATTGGTGTGTTTGTGTTTTCCAGGTGCCAGAAGTGCCGGCTGAGCTCAAAGAATGGGCAGAGAATACAGCTATGGGCACTTTAGCAGGCATGCTATACTGTGGAGGACGCCAGTTCGTCCAGAATAGAAGAGAAGGTGCTGACACCATGCTGCATGCACCGGCCACCTGGTATAGTGCAATGTGTCATCATCATGCAACTAGATGACAGGGACGCACATACTTCTTGCATCAGCAACATGAAGTCCTTGCCATGCTGTTGGCGACTGCACAGAAAGCCCGAACATCAATCCTGTGCATGTCAAGGGATTGGCATGCATGGCAAAGGTGCACTTTAAGTCAGCTGCAGACATCGACAAGCACAGAGCATTTCCTGTTTTCGAGTCATCTGCTGATGTGTGCCTGTGCAAGTCAGGTTCCTACAAGCCGCCGCAAGGTGGGCTGTCCTCAGCGCAAGTGGCGCGCTTGATAGCGGAGGAGAATACCCGACGGTTGATCAGGCTGGGGAATGAGACCCTCAGGCACAGTCCTCCTCTCTATGTAGTCCGCTTCCTTGTGCCCCTCACTCAGGTCATGCATGGATATCACTGCTAGAGTGGCAGGTGCCTACTGCTGCAGCCCTGCACAGATGGCTGCATGAGCAAGAAATTTGCGGTTCTGAATCCTGATATTGCTGTATATTGTTCACTGTGTAGTCCTTTTCTCGCCCTTTCGCTCTCTGTGTTCCCTGCTACTGTGAGAGCTTGTCTCAATTTGCCGCCCAACATGGCTAGCCAACATTCCCACTTATGTTGTTAAGAGTGTGTGTCCCTGCTCTGGAAATCTGCTGCACTGATGTTTTCTGGTGGCCAAAGCAGGAAGAATTTAATATGCCAACAGTTGCACCAGCTGTAGATGCAGGCTGAAGGGTGAACTCTGTATGACTGTGGCAGGGGAGGACTGCGGTTTGGGACGCTGACTGGACTCTTCTTTGGTGTGCAACTCCTGAGCAGCATCGCTCGCAACAAGCGCGACATGCAGGATACTGTCAATGCAGCACTGGTGACTGGAGGCCTTTTTGGCGGTCTCTGTGAGTTAACTCTCCCAAATGCTTACCCAAGAGTTAGCTAATGCAATGTGAATGATCGGAAGTCTTCACCTGTCACACCCTTGGTACTCCCTCTCTGAGGTTTTGACCACCTAGTCCGTCCCAAGTAGCTGCTGGAGAGTCATCTCATGCTGGACTTAAAAGGAGCTATTGCTGCATCTTTTTTTATTGTTTTGTGAGTTATGTGTGGGATAGCCCCTGGATGCTTTGGAAACAGTTGCTTTAAGAGGTCTCAGGTCAAGAATGAACCTCCCCAGTGGCCCTGCCAAGTTGATAGCCGCTGACAAGGACTGGGGCTGTTGCAGTGCCAGGCTCGCCTGCTTTCCGGCTGCGCAGTGCAATTCTGGGCGCAGCTCTGGGAGGGGTGGTGCGATTCCTTTCATCTTGCTCCTTTGCTGCACATGTTGCTCTGTAGAGATACATCCAAAATCATGAGAGTAACCCTACATGAAGGGTGTAGCTTCACCATGAGCCCGGTGAAAGAAGAAAATGGTATATACCATGCTGCATCCATCTGGGCATCGTCTTCATGCTCTTGTTAGAGCTCCAATGGGTACTGAGTTACTGATATATTTTTTATGATTTGAGAATGAATGAGACACGTGTGTCCAGTTTGTCCAGTCACTCAGGCTAGGTGCGTTGGAAAGGTGCACCCCCCACTGAATGGCCTACTATACTTCTGTCATCTAACTCCAAAAAAAGACAATAACTACCACTTATACATATTGTGCGAGCCATTGCTGTGCAGGTGGCGGTGCCAGCCAGCATGCTGCAAGAGCAGGTGGCAAAGCTGGCGCCGGAGGGAACGCGCGGCGCGGTCAGGCACACAGGGCTGTCGGGGGGACCGGTTCCCTCCACCCAAGACTACCGTCCAGAGCGGTGGGTGGCCGCATGCCTGCTTCAATATTTTCCTCCAGAGAAGTGCAAAGAGGTTAAGCCTGTGACATGTTTGTGTGCTCGGGTAGGTTACTGGGAATGCTGTCGGGTCATACGTGTCTTTTGGTGGACACAGAAATTTTGGCAGATAATCGGTAAAAGTCCTTGGTGCACCCTGCAGGTACAGCTTACGTGAGCGCGACTCAGCAGCTGATGTCATTGCACGGCTGGAGCATGGCTTGTATGACCGCCAAAGCAATGAGTCATCAGACACAGGAGAGACGATGTAACACCTACCTTTTTGTTCGTGATGCAAGTCTGGCAAGAGTGGCGGGACTTGAGCGTTAGTTTAGCTGACTGTCTGCATCACACAGTAAGAGCAGGTATGTGATAGCGGCCCGTCATTAGAGCCTTCAGAGCATTTAATGGCTTTAGGAAAGGACCTTTTCTCCCCTACACCATTTTCTGGCCAGCTGGTCATGACACATGCAAACGCCTGCAGCATCGTCACTAAATTGCAGAAGGACTGATAGCTGTCTGACATGCGTACATATCACTGTCCGAAAGTGATCCTGGTGATGGTGAGAGAAATTATGTCACGCCATCCACCTTACACTGGCGTTGTCTTGCATGGATTTCACAGCAGTGAGATAGCATTCCTTATGAAGGACTTGAAAACAAACATGAACAAAAGTTTATGAACAAAAGGTTCAGACAACTCAGAGAAATCAAGGGTCACAGTTGCCTTCCCACCTTGAGGGCTCACAGGTAACAGATACCTAAAGGTACACAAAAACAAAAGCTGTATATATAGCAATGTAAAATACAACATTAAAATACAACCCACTTCAAACACTTCGCATACTGCATTTCTGCATTCTCTTTGTGTCTAGGTTCTGTAAAATCTCCAAGTCCTTCGCCGATATAACGACCACTGCAACAATCAACTCGTGTCCACTCGCAAGCCTCGACTCAGAAATATAATAAAAACACATGCACACACCGGGCCGCATGTTAATTTGGTGTTCATGGCATGATTGCCAGCATTCATGCATGTCGTTCCGCCACAAGCAGAACCTCTCTTTCATTTGCTGGCATGACGCAGCCTGTGATTGACCAGTACTTGAGCTCTCTGCAGATAATTGAGTGATCATATTTAGCACCCAGTCACCCTTGGGTCTGCAAATCCAATAAAGTATTATGAACGCAATGTTTCAGCAAGCTTCAGGCCGGCAGCACACTTTATCTGCAACCTTCCAGGGTGGGAACCTCCCAGAGTGCTGCGCTTTCAAACACCCTTCCTTAGAGCCTCCAATTTCAGGAGGACGGTGTGCAGATGAAGTACTCCACCACAATGGAGTCTGTCACTGTCTGCTGTCCGATGCTGACCGGTGTCGGTGATGCGCTTTCGGCAGATGCGCTCAGTGAAACTGCAACATTCCACAACAGTGTTTAAGATCCATGCACACTTACCAAGGCAAAGCCTCCAAAGGTGCCTGAGGTCATTGTAAGTGCTGCCGGCAATGAAAACCTTATGAGAACACGTACCAATGTGCGCATGCCTGTTTGTCCATTGGCTATTGCACAGCAATGAGTGGGCTGCACACTTCATTTCTGAGCTATCAGACATTGCAACTTGTGTTTGTGGCCTACATCTGGCTTTGTCAACCTCGATACAATAGTGTGTTCCTCTCTTCCCATCCAAGCAGCACTTGCCCATGTGGCCCACCTGAACGCAGAGTGTTGCTGCCATAAGCGCTGCTGCTGCTCTGTGGCGCCATGCTGGCGGAGCTGGACACCACCGAGCTGATTCCCCCAACTGTCACACCCAGTTCCTGCATTGACACATGTATTTTGTTTACACTTAACCATGGACACATCTGTTTCAGGAGCTCTTGGGATCCCCCTTGCAAACATAGTTCAGCACAGAAGGAAGTGGATTGATGTCAGTCTACGCACCGAGGCATAGATTTCTGCTGCTGCTTTGGCGCTGGCCACGGACAGCCTGCGGGCCGCCACCATGACCTCTGCAGTTGCTGCGTCCGACAGCGAAAACTACATCGCACACGCATGTTGGGATAGTCAGACGCAATGCAAATCTTAACGGAACGAGTTGAACAGCATGCCTCATACTGGCATTCTCATGAACTCTTTCAACGCCCACCAAACAGCTCTGACAGTGCATATTTCCCTTCATCATGAACATAAAACACCTCAGCCAACATGCAGCAGACTATGTCAGACGGATCTGTGCCGCAAAATAATAGCATTATAAGTTGCAAATTTGTCTTGCGTTGATGGGTAGCAGAGGGGCGCACGCCACCACGTCACAGAGCAAATGAATAACGGGGCACTAGGCATATCAGCCGAGCGCATGGCATTTAAGCAGGGATACCCTGACCAGTGACAAAGTACCACACTAGAAAATATTGCCAGCTCAGATGGATGGAGCAGGGAACGCTCACCGAGACGCGCTGTATCTGCAGCTGGTTGCCGCCGGAAGCCACAGCGGTGTCCAGGACCTCAGACAGGAGGTCAGAGGTCAAGTTCTTCACGTCCACACTAATTTGGTAGCTGTATGTGTACCCCACAATCCTGTTGTAGTCTGATCCACTGCTGTACTTTGGGTTGACCGAAACCGAGGACGTCTTCGCATTCTGGCTGCCAATGCCATTGATCTGCGCCACATAAGGAGGGTCTCCTTGGGAGGCTGGGTCACATGAGTCAGAAGCTTGTAACGGTGTGCTGTGACCACGAAACTTCTCGAAGGGCCTAGTGCGATGAACACGGGCACATACCGCACTGAGGTTCCCGAGGACGCTGCTTGCCAGGGTGCTTGCCTGGTCCCTGGCTGCAATTGCTGTGACAGCTGTCACCTCCAAAGTCATTGACACCTGCATGAGACCAGCCATTTCGATGGTGAACTATGCTCACATCGGCTTCCACACACCTTTAGTTGAGACTGAGTTGGATCTTGCGCATCGAACGAAACGTAGCACGTGTGAGCAAGAGCACAGGCATGCCAGGTGGCTCTCCGCATATGCTTGAGGTGCCATTACTGTCATAAAAGCAAGGTGCGATTAGAACAGGTACATTAAGTTTAATGCTAAATCATGAGCGATGAGGGGGGGTTCACGCCTTTGCTTGATCGCTCTTGGCTTCCTCGATGCCTTCGCCACTCACGCGAAGGGTTCCCTTCGTCCCATTCGGACAGAAGCCCTTGGCATATCTGGATTGAGAAATGATAGCGCTTTGGCCATCAGGTTGCGAGGATGAGCCTGAACAACCCACATCTTGCCCGCTGACGCTGTTCCAAGACGACGTTACAGCGAGCAACGCCAGTAGTGCTGCACAGGCAGCACAAATAGAGCTCCGAGCCATTGCGCAGGTCACTGGCTATTTACACCTGTTGGATGTGCGTCGTGAAGTTCTTGAAAGTGGAGTTTGCTCGAGGGTGACATTGTCGGAAGCGACGTGAAACGCCGTGTAAGACATGTCTACAAGGCGTGGCCAAGATGTGCGAATCTTTTGAGCAGTCCAAGAATCCGCTAAGCCCGTCATCACAAGGATCAGGTTGCGACTACACGTTTCCGCATTTCCGCATACCCTTCCGAGAGCTCTAGGAAACATCAAAGAAAGCTTGCGAGAGGCATCAGGACAGAGGTAAGTGCCCCGGTGAGGAAATTGATGAGAACAGCACTGTGACGGGAGCTGTCGGATGTCCTACTTCTAGACACGTCCTAGGACTGTGTAGTCCGCTGCGTCATCCCGCAGTTCTAGCAAACATTGTCTCGTAGCGTGCATTATGTGTCAACATCAACTGCCGTGCCGCCGAGGGCGCAACATAAGTGGGATAGACTTAACAGTCGAGCCAACTATGACGTAACACCACTTTCCCTTGTCGTACCAGAAGCGATTGGACTGCATTTGTGCTTCTATCTCACGATAATGGAGGAAAAGACCATCTATACTGACCGTTGCATGAATCGCGTCGGTTTTGAAAGGAATGATGGCTGACCTCCACATGACCCAAACTGCACTTGCCTGCGGCTGTTCACAGCAAAAGTTGCAGTAAATTCTTACAATATTGGCATGTCTTGCTTGATTACTTGGGCAAAGCAGTTCACTCGAGTCACTTAAAGGTGTTTTTGGGTGCAAATGAGCCATCAGGAGAGTACCGCGATGATCTATCCACTGTGGCTGTGCTACCAATGTTCATCTGAGCATGTCATCATGGGTATTACTTGACAGACAGGAACTTACCATACTTTCTTGTCTGCTTGCCCAGCTTGCAGGAGAAGTCAAGTGCAAGGTTCTGGCAACGAGGCTTCCACAGCACCCATGAATATCTCCGGCAAGCCGCAGCAGCAGCAGCAACCGACAACAGGTGAGGCCAGCTACAATTTTGTAAATGCCCGCGTTTTGACAGACACTGCTGCCCTTGCACGGTTCCTGTGCAGCCAAGCTGTTTTGTTATTGCGATGACGCTTCAACTCTCCCAGAAACATTGGCGGCTCCATGCAGCTGAAAATCCTTAGGCCAGCCCAGCTCGAAGCAATTTCAGCATGATATGATGCATGCCAGCAAGCATCATGATGCCATCATTGTGTTTGCGATTACTTCAATATCACAGCCTGAAATCAGTGAAAGTCTCCTAACAAGAAGCGCCTTTAGCAAATGTTCACGCCATCACATTCTCGGGAGGACACTGTCAATGTGATTTGTTCTGTTAGGCGCTTTTACTCACCTGCGAGGACTGCTTGATGTTGCAGGGACCATCACTGGCCAGCTGGGCGGTGCGGTGAATTATGCCATCTTCTCCTTCTGGCTCTTCATCTCCTTTGCTGGCTGGATCATCGCCCTGTCATGCCTGTCGGCCCTGCAGCACTACGAGAACAACAGCGGCCTTTCTGTGGATGGTGAGGCAGTGCTTCTGCCCCTGTGCTCCGTGTTGATTTTCTGCTGTGGTGTTGCACAGTAGATGGAAGTCGTTATCAAGGCTAAGCCTATTTTGGATGCCCCTGCGAGGCCACGGCTCAACACATTGTTGGAGGGAGTGAACATTTGCATGTCTGCGCCAAATGGGGGAGAGGTGTTGGCTTGCACCTGCCTAGTAACTGCAAGAAAGGTCGAGCATTGAATACGGTGATTTCAGTGTATCCAGGTCCAATGGTCCTGGATACACTTGGTCCATGGTGTCATGGTCATTCATGACATGACACATAATGATCATGTCATGGATGGTCATGGCGTGTGTGTTGTAAAAGGTCTCGCCTACCGCAAGGCATGTCTCAGCCCATGCCAGCTGAAGGACTGCTTTGGGGGGTCTTTTAACCCGGCTCCATTGTGTTTGCACAGGCGGCAGTGGCTGGGCCATCAAGAGCAACTACCCGCAACTGAACTCGGGCCGCGTGTTCCGCTTTGATTGGTGGGTCGTGTTCTACCAACTGGTCCTCTCCTTCCTTGTCGTCATCGCCACAGTCTCCCGCGTGTTGTCACAGGTGCCCCTCTCCCTTCTCTTCCACTACCAGACTCTAACACTTCAATCCCAAAGTCGGCTGGTTGTGTCCAGGGTTGTTCAGTTCCCAGGGCCTGTTCGAGTGTTTATCTTTCATGGGTTATTGCATTCTTGCGGCTTTTGGCGAGGTGAAACTGCTGATGCGCCCTTGATAGATGGATAGTATGGCGTTGATTCAGAGGGTGCTGAAGCTTACCTTCCCTACTTAGTCTCTTTGGCCGGGAAAATCCTGCCGTGCTCCACACACATGGGAGGCACTAACAAAACAAAGCGAGTGTGGGAGGGATGCAAACATGAGAGACATGTAAGAGCAGGCCGATTGGGCTGCCTGATTGACCATCCTTGTAAATGTGGGGTGCGTGTGTCCAGCCTGTAGGTTGGCTCATTGTCAAGGTTTTATGACTGCTGACAGTTGACGATTAATAATAATTTCTTGCAGGCGCGCATTTCGGTCTGCGGCTATCTGGCGATAGGCGCGGTGCTCACCACCATCTCTGCAGACCGCCTGTACAACCTGTCACACTTCCACGTCAGCAAGGCCTACTACTCGTCTTCGCGCGGCGCCTTTGCCGGCTACCTCCTGTCCGCAACCGCTGACTTTGCAATGCTGTACATGGCCGGCCTCTCGCCCCCGGCGCCTTAGCTCCAGAAGCTTGAAACTGTACATACTGGTGCGGCCTGACCCGATCCCAGTATGTTAGTTTGTCTCTTCTCTTTTCAAGGTGCTTCTAACAAGAAAACCCGATTCTCAAAAATGCTGCAGCTCTTCAGGGATGATAGCTACCTCTGCTAGCTTTGGCATGTTCAGAATTTCTCGATCCTGGCACCAAAGGGCAGCCACTTAGGTGCCTGGATTGATTGACGCTGAACGCGCCACAACTTCATGCAGAAATTCGTGGAATAGACATGTGCTCCTTATTGAGGACATGCCAATTGGCTCTGAATGGATCACAAAAAGTGCTACAGCCCTGATTGTGAGCTTGGGTGGTCATGTCGCCTGCAGGTTGCTAGATGGAGACTCGACGCGCACCTGGCACACCTGAAAATAACTGGCAGTCACAGAACCACTAAAGCAAGAGGCGTTGAAACCTTGTACAGATTGGAGGCTGGTGTGAACTATCTTTATGAACCTCCGCCTTTACAGAAGCACGAGTATCTATCACAGACTGCGTATCATAGTAGTACTTCTAAATGTGTATGATCTCACCCCTCCAAAAGAATAAACAGAAGCCTCAGCTGCCCATTCTGTTCATGGCAACAGTTTAGAAATACAGCAGATTTTAACTGCACCGGTGTGACACCTGTGTGTTGGGATCATCCTCAGTACAGAGCCCAGAATAAGTATGCGGTGTACTATGGTAGATTGCTGGAGCTTAGGAATCTCCAGTCCTGAGACAAGATCATGCAGAACCTGCACTAGCTGTGCTTTGCTCATGTGCATGACGGTAGGTTTGCAACGCTCAATGCCTGCATCTTTTTGGCAAGTATTAGCAACGTGAATCTGGTCCAAGCCTATCAATCGTGGCTCTCAACTTACTGTCAGGCACCCAGAAAGCTGGAGAGTGCTGACAATCACATGCAAGAGAGGCTGTCATCTTATTGCCGCAGGTGCTGCACAGTTGACATTTGCCACTGACTCGAAGAACTTTCAATTTACCCGTTCAAACGTACTTATATAGGTGTATCCTGGTAGCACCGATGGCCGATAAGTGGCCACAGCCTGGTACAAAAACCCTGTATGCATGACAAATTTGGCAATACAGGCAGAGGTGCAGAAGTGTTGAGGTGATGTGTGCATCATGTAAGAAGTGCAATAGAAATCTTAAAAAGCACGTTTGTATAGTAGCGAGAGCAACCTCAACAATCCCGTCCTGCCATCTTTACAGTAGAATGGACACTTACATAGTCTGCCTGACATTGAAGACATAGGAGCGTCTGTTGGTGAGATGGCCTTCCCTTTCAAACTTCCAGCAATGTGTGAACTCTCAGGAACAAAGCTGCACACCAACTGCAAAATTAATGATTCTCATAGCCCTAGTCAAAATTAACACAGCCAAGAAATTTAGCATTCTGATGCAAACCTCAAGAACACACAAAAAATGCCATGGCAACACAAATGTACTTATGTTCCAAAGGCCTCTCAATTTGGCGCGGCATCCACAGTGCCAAAATGTGTTACAGACACTCCGTGCATACTTGCTTGAAACCTTTTATGCAAACACGAATCACTTCAGTATGGTTCAGTCCGCAGACCAGCATTGTCTCCATTGCTACTTTTCTTTGCTTTTGTTTGCCTCGGTGCATTCAAGACATTTTGTCCGGTCTGCATTCAAGATGACTGCTAGAGCACAATTTTTAAAAGTGAGCAAGAGCCTCCTCTCCCGGCTGCTGCTCACTCTTCCCACCTTCAGGCGGAGGGACTGCAAATGAAGTACTCCACTGTAATGGAGTCCGTCACAGTCTGCTGTCCAATGCTGATGGGCGTGGATGGTGTTGCGGCAGCAGCAGGGCCCAGTCCAGCTGCAAAGGACCACAACGCTGTCAGTAGGCACTGCTCAAACGCTGTCACAGGCGCTGCTCAAGCACTTTCAAAGTATCTTTCATTGCACGGCTCTCCTGCCATACAGAGGTATCAAGCTGTGCATGTGCCGTGCTAGCTGCATGCAAATTTGCTTCACCTTGGATGACAAAACTGATGTGAAAGCAGGGTTGGACTTGTCATTAGAGCACTCTGGGATTGTGCGCGCTTGAGCAGTGATTGTGCAGTTGCCCACCTACAAGAAGGGCGTTGCTGCTGGAGGACTTCTGGGAGTTGCTGCTCTGTGGCGCCGAACTCGCAGAGTTTGACACCACCGAGCTAATGCCTCCCAGTCTTACCTTCAGCTCCTGCACTCAAAAACACGACCTTTATTCTCTCACTCTAAGAAAATCACTAATCATTTATGGGTCACTCCTCGTTTGTTGAAAAAGTTTGCTGCATCTGCCGCTGATCATAATGTTGGATTACAGGGCGGGTGCATAATGGTGCATGTGGCACCCGGCAGGCACCACCGGCAGAAACTTTGTCTGGGACAAACAATACCTGCTCTGGAGTACTTCTCATCATGAACTGGATCTGACTCCCTAAGGTAAACATGTGATGAAGGCAGCAGTGTCCCTTGTGCTGGGCCATGCATATCAGTGCATGGTTTGAGATACTAATAAAGGTGCGCACCGAGGCGTAGATGTCTGCTGCAGCCTTGGCGCTGGCCACTGACAGCTTGCGCGCTGCCACCATGACTTGCGCGGTGGCTGCATCCGACAGGGAGAACTGCGTGGCACATGCACAGCATAAACGCTGCGATGCCCTGGGATGCCCAGCATAGACTCTATGTCCAGCATAGAGAGAAACAACATGGGATGTCATGCATGCTCGGAAACGATTGAGATGGCTGACATTCCATGGGTGTGTACTGCATGCTGGATGGTGTCACAAAACTTGGAAACGTGAGAGATCCCTGCCACAGAGAAGAGAAATGGAGAAAGGCAAGTGAGTGCATGGAGGCTAGAGGAGAGCTCACCGAGACTTGCTGGATTTGCAGCTGGTTGCCGCCCGCAGCCACAGCAGTATCCAGCACCTCAGAGAGCAGGTCGGAGGTCAGGTTCTTGACAGTCACATCCAGGCCATAGGTGTACATGTAGCCGATGATGTTGTTGCTGGAGTCACTGCTGTTGTACTGGGGGCTGATTGAGATGGAGGTTGTCTGCGCATTGTCACTGCCGATGCCATTGATCTGCAGGGCAAATAGGGAGGAGTCAACAGGTCACTGTGGGCTGAGTCCTTGGCACCTCCCTGGAAGTGTGCTGCTTTGGACATTTGAAGACATGAACACAATTATGGCTGAACCCGAGGTTGCCGCATCGCACTCAGGTTGCCAAGGACGCTGTTTGCTAGGGTGCTGGCCTGGTCCCTTGCTGCCATGGCTGTGTCAGCTGTCACCTGCACACTCATGGACACCTGCGCACACATAATTTTGTCGGCATTCATGACGTGAGCTTCTCTGTACGCAGCATCTTGACCTGCCTTTTTTTCGTGCCAATGGGTGAGGCGGTCTTGCCAGGTGTTGTCAACCCAACGATTGATTGTACACCATCGGAGAGAGGTTTTCTGACATTTTTTACACATGAACTGACAACTGACGCGCAGGAAGCCATGACGAGGTGTACACCTCCTTGATGCCTTGGCCTGGCACGCGCAGTGTTCCCTTCGATCCGTTGGTGCAAAAGCCCTTAGCGGACCTGAAAGGTAGTAATATGGCATAATCGCTGTCGCTTGGGCTGGGAAAAACGAGAGGCGAAGCCACATCCTGCCCAAGAACAGTTTGCACTGCCGACGTTACAGCCAAAAGGGCGAGGATTGCAGCTGCGGCTGCACGATTGCGAGTAGAGCCCATGATGAAACCAACATAAATATATCTCAGGACAAGTCTAGCGCGGAGGCACAGTTTTCTCCACAACGAGAGTCATGCGAAGTTGACGAGGAAGCAACTGCCCACCCGGGCCCCTGCCCGCCTGCCCAACCGAGGAAACCCTTCTCAAAATTGCTGCAAAATTCGGACAGGGTGCAGATCTGAGGCTGCAGGTACCGTCTAGAGTGAAAATGACGCTCATCTGCAACCTGCAGGACTGCAGCAAGCGAGCATTATGCACCCCACACAAGTATATCATGATCATGGGATGCACGGTCAACATTATCTGGAATAATGTTACAAAATTTACAGCGCTTGTTCCATTGGGGTGACCCTGCCACATCACTATCATTCCTATCCCTCATCATCCACAAAGGAATTCAACTGTATAAAACCGCACAAACGGTGCGGACAATTTTTAAGACAAGTTCAAAGGACAGCAGTCCCAGCAGTCAGTGCATGTCTTGAAAGTACAGCTAAGTGTCTTGAATACAGCTCTAAAGGCGCCCATTTTTGTCAAACTTCAAACTGACAATGGCTCCAGCACCACAGGTCCATTGGTGTCAAAAATTGATGATCTTTGTAGCGACATGCGTTTCTAAACTTCATCAAGAGTTCCCTGATCTGTCCTGTTCTACGTAGTTCTGAGGCAGCACCCTTTGTCAATCATATCTCCAGGAGAGTGCAGTGCACAATGCGTTTGCTAATATGGTGTCAAGCCTGTGCCTCATTTGTCCTGTACTGACTGAGTCACTGCTTCTCAAAAGCAACCTTTGTGGTGAGAGTCCAGAGAGGGGACGCCTTGCCAGCCCCGTCCTCTGCATAGTCCGCTGCATGCTCTATGAGGGGCACCGTCAGGCTCTCCTGCACAGCAGTCAGAAAACTGTTTACGAAAACTGATATTGGGATGAAAGTGTTTTGCATTCTGACCGGTGCCGATCGAGTCAACAAGACCGTATTCTCTATCAAGTTTTCACAGTTACTGCAGTAAAACTGACTGACCTATCAGAAGTCCCCAGGTTCGTGGACATTATATCTGTGACAGTACCTTTGTGAGGGCACAGAGCAGCTGGCAAAACAACTCACAAAAAAGTACTAAAGAGGTCCTGCTGCGCCGGAGAGGACAATGCACGCAAGGTTTGCCCTTGATGCCACAACAGGTAGGCACGGCAAGACCCCGCTTGGAACATTTACAACCCAAAGAACAATTCGGCGGTCACCTCATCACATTCAAGCCCCTGCTGTGCTGCTTGGCGGGTGATGCGTGCATAGAAGGCAAACAGGGCCACCAGCAGCACTGTCTCCACTCCCAGAGCATACTGCAGGATGCGCCTGCACAGATGCACAGCACAAGTCCCACAAACTTGAGGAACAGATTGAAAAACCTTATCGTTGATGATGCATTGTTGCTAATTACTTGCACCAGGCACCCCGCCCAGTGGAAGAGTGTTGGATCTTCTCAACTACTGGAATAATTCTATCTCGATGTCTGGGCAGAAAAAAGTTTACAAAAAATAAAATGAGTAAAAACCCATAATGCCTTCCTTCCACAAGGTCAAATGAGGCAGCAGGAGGAGGCTATAACGCCACTCACTGGCTGTGAAGGGGGGGTCCTGACAAGGGACAGCACCTGTGCTTGCACAGGAATGCGCAGAAGCCAGTGTTGAAGCAGTTGCTGAGGGTGGGGGCCTGCTTGGGCAGCTCCTCTGCAACCTGCAGGAAGTCCAGGTCACTCACGCGCACCGGGCTCGCCCTTGCCGGCCTGCGCACACATCACAACATGGTTGACATCTCAACCCCGGGGCCGCCTTTGGGCGATCGCTGTGTTCATAGCACTGGTTACCATAATGGTGCAGCTAAAACACCCCTAAGCGCAATAAAAGATGTGGGGTCATTGCAAGACCCAACAAGAGCACATAGCTGACATACATGAACCAGGCGCCATGTGAGCAACTCATCAAGCTGCAGATATGAAGGGGATGGAGATGTAAATGGCAGGGTTAAGGCCCCTTCTATCAGTGAAAGTTGGAGGACGGTGCAAAAACCTGTTGAGGCGTTCGCTCAGCGCTCTCAAGCGCTCATCCAGGAATTGGGGTGTCAGCGCCGGCACCAGCTCCGGATCGATCTCAATGTCAATCTCGGTCTCACCCTTGGGCAGCTTGTCCTGGGAGAAGGGAACAGCAACTCTCGCAATTTACCCTGCTACATACAAACTATAAAACAGAATGTCTGGCGTGCTGTTTGATCACACTCTGCAAGTTGCAGGTAGTCCTGCCAATTGCTTGAATATACCAAGAACAGGCATATGGATCTGGGTTGGTTCATCTTGGGAAAGAGCTCAGGGCCTTGGATTTCAGGCGGAATGTGCATGGAAAGGAATGACAGCTGAGGAGGCCTCACATCATCATCCATCTCATAGCTGATCTCCACATCAAGGGGAGCACCGCCATATGCGGTCTCCAGCTTGGCCAGGATCTCAGCCAAGAAGCGGGAGAGGCCGCCCACGAGTGATTGGTTGTCACCGATGACTGATGCTGAGTCATCCTGGTCCCCTCGGTCCATTCTGTCCTCACTGGCGTCCCCCAACACTCCCCCCATCCACTGCCCAATAAGCTGCTTCATGCCGCCCACATCTGCACAAGGATCAAATCAGCACTGTTTGTCAACTTTTGCACATGTCACATGCGGCAGAAAAAACAAGCAGCCACGAAGAGAAGGGAGTGATAAGTACCGGGGACATATCACATGAATATTGACCTCTATGAGCAGTTGACCAATAAATAAAACGTGAAAATCACAGAAGACAAGCCAAGGACATCCACAGACGACTCTTTTTGTGCCTTACAGAAGCCTGATATGCTATGTGAAGCCATGATATGTGAAGCCATGCTCCGTGAAGCCATGCTCCGTGGTCACTAGGGAGAGGCAAATGCACACCGGCAAAGTCAGCGTTGAAAACAGCTGCATCAGCAGAGTTGTCGCTGGCAAGGACCAGCTCTGGCTCTGGCTGCTGCTCCTCTGCCGCTCCCACCACAAAGTCGACAGCCACATCATCTGGAACGCTGACTGTCACCTGCACAACCCGAGCAGTGACTTCAGCACCTGACTCGGTGTGCAAAGACCCCAACGTGTACAGCGCTGGCTGAAAGTGGTGAGAGAAATATGGGGCTGAATCCACTGACTTGACCGTTATGTTCACTACTGTTATGATGTAGTTGGCAGTCAACATGCTGCTGCACAATTTGATATCTACACAATCAAACACGTAAGTTCTTTTCATGGAGAAGCTTTGACAAACAGGCACCAGAAGGTGCAACAACAGTGAACAGGGAGCAGAGATCTGGGTAAAACACCTGAGACACGCCGTCGTAGATGAGTGTGTCGGTCTCATCTGAGATGGAGAGAACGCCATCGTACAGCGCCACATCCAGGGATGTGTCACTGCTGACAGTGAAAGTGTCGCGGCCGCCGTCCAGTGCAATGTCAACGCTGACTCCCTGCATTTGTCAGTAATGACATCAATTCAAATTTCAAACCATACTCTGAAATGTCCATTTTCTTTCATGTTGCTCTGTAATACTTCTGATTCTTCAAAGCTTCCGCGTCTGATTTGGTGATGTGTCACTGTCTTTTGGTACAATTTACACAAATGCAGTCTCTCAGTACTGCAGGTCATGACTGCCATCTGAACAAAGGCTCTTGACAAATTCAACGTAGCCAAAGTGCCTGAACAGTCTCATCATCGTGGGCACCCACAAGTTTACTTCGAAGAACCAAGCAGCGCACCTCATCTTCAGGGATCTCCACTGCGTCTTCGATGGGGCCAGCCATGAGGAGGTCCCACAATCGGTCAATGTTCAAGTCATCGGACACCTCATAGTAGGGTGAGGTGGCGTCGCTGATGTCATCGGCGGGCAGCTCGATGATGTCATCGGCCACTGCCATGTGGATTGCGCCCTGATCCAGCCCAGAGGTGATCTGTGGCGCCATCATCCAGTTGTCCTCCTCATCCTCAGGCAGTAGGAAAATGTCCTCCTCGTCTGCGGCAGCACAACACATACAAAACAGCTCAATTCATGATAATACTTCTTCGTTGCAACCATGCTTTGTGAGGCATCGGCTGCATACTGACGTCAGATACAAACAAATCGAGGGAGTGTGCAGCACCGTGCTTTCATGATGTGCCGCAATAGGTGCGCCTTGAAACACTGGACTCAGATTTAGATATGAAGTAGGCAGGACAGCAGTGGGAAACGCAGTGTGCAATTTGCATTGCGACCTCTATGCCCTCCACTACATGCTTTTGTGTGCATGGGGAAAGGGATCCTAATCTTCTCCAGAATTCTGCCTCCCAAACTGCTTTATAGTGTGTACAAATTTGTGAAGTGACCCAGTAGCTCACCGACTGCTGGCATGGCCACCTGTGGCACGCGCTTTGTGCAGGCATCCTGCTTGTGGTACATGCGAATGAAGGGGCTCTCCACTCCGCAGGCCGCTAGCCCATCAATCACTGCTGGCATCAGTGTGTCGATGGCCGCCCCCATAAATCCCTCGCCGCCCTCTCCGCTGCAAGGGCACAAGAAGCTGTATCAGCATCTACAGCAACCATTTTGCAAACCTGACATGGTGGCCATCGTCAAGTGCCCTGTGTTTGATGTATGTGCCCCCTTCGCCACTTACAGTCCCTCATGGAGAGCAAATGAGTAGTTGGAAGTTGCTTATTATAGAGGACTATATGTGCCTGCATAAGGGCTGCAACAATATGGGCTGGTTTGGGAAATTGTATTGAAGGATGTGCAACAGACTACTGCTGCGGAGTGGGGACATCCTCACAACACTCAGTCCATGCCTTGGAGCATGCAAAAGCACTTGCAGCACCCCTACTACCAAACATGTAGAGCATAGAAAAGAGAATTCCATGGGGGTCGCACCAAAGGCAGTCCATGCCCTCCAGTGCGCGAAAGGGGATGCAGCAGTGCTGCTGCAGATCATGATATACCATGCCAGCGCTGCAGCCCTGTAGCACATCCAGCGCACCCCAGCATGTCTCCCTCTCATCCACGCTCATTAATTCCTGCACATATAAGAACCAGATCCTTATTATTACAAGGGATTGCCTGTGACCCACGCGAAAGCAAGTTCCACCCACTTCATTAAACGCTTCCACATTGTAACAGTCCTGTGCCCAGCTAACACGGATTAGGCCCGGTGGCGTCTACAAAAATCTATCGCAGTTATTGTGGCTTCTCATACAATATTACACATGCATGTTCCTCGAAGAGGCAGCAAGCCATGATCCCTTAGTTCACAAATGCATGCTCTGCACTCAATCGTGTGCCACTGGTCCAGGGTTGTCTGAACTGGCATAGAGGCCTACCTGCGCTGCGCTGAGGTTTGGCACGGCTGCTGCCAGCATGCAGGCAGCTGCCAAGGCCGCTGTGGCCCAGCGCCTTGTGCACATGGCTATTAGCTCAAGCACCCGATGCGCTCGTGGCAGACTGCTCTGTACTGGCCTGCATAGGCGAAGGAAGCGTTAACGACGCTTGGTCTCAGCAAGCCTGACGGAACCTGCCTGTTCGCAAAACTATCAGCCGTCCTTCGAACAAACCCTTGTTGCACTTTGCTTCAACATAAAATACAGAACAGCAAAGCAGGGTCAGCCTTGTAAAATTACTCCGGCACTTCGCAGCAACTGCAGTCACTTAGTGGACAGAAGAATTGTGCTCCACGTTGCCGTGCCATGTGAAGCAAAACGACAGTGATAAACGCTCGGGGACTTGTTCGGCCTTTGCCCGTCATGTATCGATTGAAGATGACAAAATTGTCAGTGCAGACAGCCAGCAATGACATCTTGAAGGACAGTCGCCCCAGTTTCGCTACTCAGTAGTAAGCCCTTTGGGACAGCCTGCGTTTCCCATTCTGCCGGCACGAACAAACGCCGTACAGAGCGTGTGCAACCATAGAACACCGCCAATATGTTCTTCACCATGCTAAGTGCGCTCATATGTCCGACCGGGCAATGCTAGCTCGACTAGATCCAAAGGGAGACCGGAACGCAGATATCCGAAAGCTAGCTACTGCCCCATCGATGCACAAGTGTACAGCTCTGTGCGCAGATATGCTTGGATTTCGCAGCTTAGCACCTGATCGGAGTCTTCTGTGCTGACGTGACTGACAGCAATTTCGAGGCTGTCGAGTGGGGGCAACACCTCTGGTCACGGGCTTCCCTTCGCTGCCTCAGATGCTGCACCTTTCATACACCTTTCAACATTCGATGGCAATCACGGTGGACTACCAGTGCTGCAAGATGGTGGTTGCCAAGACACAGCAGGACTCGGGAAAGCACGAAGGCCTTTGGAATCGGTGGCGCGACGTTCCTTCCATCCACGTGAGCTCAATGACTACCATGACTAAAGTTGGGCACACTACGATAGAGCAAAACAAAGATACTGTTTCAGCAGCAAAAGTGCGACACATATACCAACACTCGCGAATGTGAGAGATCTTCTCATCAGAATTTACGACCTTACTGTTAAGAAGCCGTTTAGTGTGCTACTTGTCATCAAGGAGAATTTGACTGGATATCCACTTTGATACTGCATTGGAGCACACGCCCATCAGCCCATTTCTTCAAGATGCCCAAGAAACTAGAGAAGGTAGCTCGATCACCTTGTTCGAAAGTAGTGGCTAGTTCAATATTTCCTCTCTCATCATCTTGTCGACCACCTTGTCGAGGGATGCCTGTGATGGCACCTGACAGTACTTGCATATTGTGGTCGATCTCACTAGAAACTATTTTTCTTAAAACAGGCGTTTTCCTTATCTTTGGAGCCCTCACAACGACTTGTTCTACTCTTACAGGTGCCACCAGCGTATCCACACCTGCCAGAGGAATTATGGCTGCGCATAGCGAGCCTTTTGTTCACGAAAGAGTGGGTGAGAGCAAGTGGCACTTGCAAGGCGCTGCAACAGCTGCAAGTGGAACGCATCAACATCAGATGGACCCTTGGGGAGGCCTCGTCAGCGACATCTGGCCTGCTCTGGTTGGCCAGCCACCTGCAAGGTGCAAAAATCATTGTTGTAAGTGGGTGGCCAGTGCGCAGCGCTGTGTCCAAAGTAGACTTCAGTGCAATTTGCGATGCCATGCAACCAGCTGTTGAACCCAGTGCTCAGCCACTGCCCTTGTTGTGCGTTCTCAGCTTGAGAAGTCGCTGCTCACAGCAAGTGAGGGATGTGGACGCCTCAAATGATGGCACTTACTTCTTTGAGATTCTGCGAAAGGCGATCAACTTGAGTCGCTTGAATATTATGTGCACGGGCGTCCCTGAGCTGCCCCAAATGGCCAGCCTCAAGCATCTCTCACTTAGAGTGGAGGACACTGTGCTTTCCACCAAGCAAATCAGCGAGATGATGTTGGGCATGCCTTCCTTGGAGACTCTGCAGCTAGGCAGGGATCCACGGGAGCCGGAAAGGGAAGAGTCTGCCTTGGTAGTGCCTGCGTGGGTGCAGCATTTGGAGTTAGAAAATGTGTATCCAGAAACCTTGACACTTGGGAGCGGCAGCACCCGAGTCGCGCTTTGCAGTGGTGCCCTTGGTGCTTTGATGTCTGCTTTGGAGCGTTGGTCTGATGTGAGAGGGCAAGTAAAGGGCCTTCGAGTACGCACCATTGACATTGACGGTATTGACATTGATGAAGTCATCCATTGCTCAGAGCTGTGTGACAACATTGAGGTGCTGCAGTTCATTGAAACCGAAGATTCCAATTGCTTTGATTCCTGTGACTTGTTCTTGAATAGGCTGCCAAATACCAACCTAGGCAGTCTGACCTCCTTGTGTATCAAGAGTGAAGCCCTTGAGATTAGGATTCCTGCCCTGCCACTGCTGCGTGATATTCGCATCCTGTGCATGGAAACCTTGTGCATCGACTTTGATAGTCCAACAGTAAGTGCTAAGGCTCTGTGTGCGTTGGAAGTAACCTCTCTTGGAATCTGTGAGCGCTGCAGTTTCAGAGAAAGCTTCCATCAGGCGATGGAGTCTCTTGGCAAGCAATTGATGAAGCAACGCTGCACTGAAACAAGCCGCCAGAGCCGCATGTCTAGGATAATTTACTGGTGCGCTGAATCGTTGCAGTTGCATGATCCTTGGGCGTTTCCCTGTGGCTGTGTGGGGTGTGAAGGCATTCTGGGCCCTGTTGTGACCTGGGGATCCAATGGAGAGACTCGCACCTGGAAGTATGATGCCGTATATAAGTTTTCGAAGCCGACAAAGTTTGCAGGACTGTTCTTCGATGATTATTGCGTTTGCACCCAGCATAATACTGACAGTGTGGATGAAAATGATGGTTACAACCACAGCAAGCTACTCTGGTTTCTGGACAGCTTCTGTCATCGCTGTGATTAGTAATTATATGAAGGTGACAGCATGATATATGGCTGAAGAGTCTGTGGACTGATTCTGACACCTTGGAACTTTACTTTCAAGCTATTGGTGCTGGCCACCATGGTTTACTTCACAAATGCGAAGCATAAATTGAAGCTTTCAGAATAATGTACAGATCTACTTAAAGTCTAGGGCATGGCTTCTCACACCAGCACTGTTTTTCCTCCCAACAAGAGCTTCCTGTGAGTGCTGAAATCCTTACTGCTAGCCAAAGAAAGGCACAAAAGTAAATGCCACAACACTGATACATGTTTTTAAGAAGTGTGCAAAAGTTCTGAAAAGCTCAATCAGAAATGCTTTTCGCATAGCATATCAACGTAGTACTGGATGATCTCATGCCAGATGCCTGGCAATCTTTCGCTTGTGCGTGATATGCTGTATGCCAGCTTCCAACGTCTCATAGAACAGAGTTTCATCAGCACTGCGGCCTCCCTGCGCAGTATTGCACAAAATTTCAATCATTGTGGCAAAGGCCGCACTTGTGGAGTGCACTTCAAGCTCAGGCACCCTTTGTGAGTGAGTGAGCTTCAACTAACACACAACCTCAATGCTACATAATGCTAGGGAGGTTTGTAGATTGTATCATGCAGATTTAAGAATTGAGTCAGATGTGTGCCAGCAACATAACAGTCTGCAGGTAGGTAAGTATGCAGGGACAGACCTGCAGGTTCTCCCGCTCGGAGATTGCTGCGCGCCGCTGCTCCTCAGCTGCATCGTCACATGCATTGCCAAGCGCGTTCTCGATGAATACAACCGCCATAGCATTGGCCCACTCAAACCAGGGCCGTGTGCACACCTTTAGAGCACACAGTGCTTGTCAGTAGAAGCATGTCCTGCAATGTCCAACATTTCTCTTCAAGCAGGCAGCTAATGCAATTGTCCATGGTGAAGTCCTAATTGCCTTTCAAGGCCCTTGACAATCAATGTGGAGCTGTTGCAAAGGGAGGTTTCATGTGGTGGCAGGTGACTAAATTCAAGTACAAACCATACTATGCAAAACCAGTGCAATGGGGACGTTGAAGTGTTCTAAGTCTTCCCAGAATCATGTATATACACACCTCCGGGCTGCTGACATGCACGCTCTCATGCATGAGCCCCGTGCCGCACTGTGTGGCCAGGAGCTGCCGCAGCAGCAACGCCTGCTCCTCTGCATCCTCTGTTGTCAGCCCCTGCGCCAGGACGAACTCTCTCACAGACCCGAGTGACCAAAGCAGCCAACACTGTGAGAGCAAGACCCGTCTGATCCCCAATGTTTTAGAGAAATTGATACCTAGGTCTGTTTGCTCTCAAACTTCTGTCCAGTATGTGCAGAAAAGAGTTGGCTTGGCAAGAGATCCAACCTGCACGGACATGGCGAGTGGCCACACATGGCTGTGGGGCGTGTGAGGAGAGCCGAGGCCGCGGAGAGCGCTGCCCTCAAAGTACCAGGCGTTGGCAGGGCTGAGGATGCGGGCACGTGTGGCCGCATATATCTCTGGGTCATAGTGCGCGTAGCCCAGCAGAGGAATGCTCAGCAGGGAAGGCACGTTTGGATCGTCAAAGTTGAGCAGGCTGTTCCCCATGCCATCCACCTGAGCAACAATGCATGTATCAAGCAGCCACCATCCATGCGCATGTGGTCTCTTGGTGTAGTGCTGGGCCCAGAACTTTGCACATTGATTGCTATGGTCGTGCCCACTCATGCATGTCTTGATATCCAAAAATGTGAGTCCTTCTCATCATCTGACCTGCCATGCAACTCTGAATCAAACAGCTTTGAATCATGCAGCTGAGTGCGATGGCTCCTAGATGTACCTCATATGCATACACCCTTGTGCCATCCTTCATCGTGACAACTCCCCACTTCTCAATTCCCTGCCGGATGTCGTCTGCCAGACGTGCGGCATGCGCCCCAAGGCCGGCCGAGCGCCAGACGCGCTCGTTCAGCGCGACAGCACGCTCCAATGCCCCTGCCGCATACATGTTCACGGGCACGTTGTAGCCGTACACCTGCGGGTCGTCGCTGGGCCGGTACCCGCTCCATGACATGCCTACAGGCCATGTGATCATTTCTGTAGAGAAAGCTTGCTATCTTGGGGAGCTGCACTGCAAACCTGTGCTTCCTGGACATGAGTCCCCAGCAATGATGTGATTTTCAAGAAATTCAAGGACTGCACCATGATTGGGCACCCGTTCCCGGCCAACACAGGCTCGTGGGCCATACACATGTTGTAGCTACAATGCCAAGCACTTTGGTGTGAAGGCATTGGAGGGATGCTCCCCGTCCTGCTGATAGTGTGACTCGATTGGATAAAGACGCACCTGTGTAGTTGCTTTTTGGTCCCTTGCCATCGCGCAGCAGCTCCGAGTATCGGTAGTCCGAGTCCCTCTCGTGGTGCTGTTCTGTTTGCCAGGTGCGCACCATGAGTGCCACAGCGTCCACTATCATTGTCTCGTTCAAAAACCTGGTGTGACAAAATCACCAACTTCAAACCATAGCTCTGAACATGCCTTCACGCCCTGCAAGTGCACATATTTTGTTCTGTTTCCTCCCCCCCATCAGTGCAGCAGGCCATAATTTATTCATCGGCATACGAGCCTCAGTTTAAGGAGGGATGGAACTGCCACCACAATAATACAACCTGCGGCAGCTTTTTGGAACATGCGAGTTGCACCTGAGTCACAGGCCGTCTGCGCTAAAAATTTCAGACTGTTCAAGGTCAAAGGGGCGCACCGCTCAGCTGCAAACAGGCCTGGAGTGGTGTAATAGTTCCAGAGCATGTTGATAAAATAAGCGCCGCTGTCCAGCTCGTAGTTGCGTGTGGCCACCCAGCCGCCGCGGCCGATGCGCCGGTGCGAGGGGCTCCATGCATTGCGCTCCCTCCAGGTGTGTGTGTATGCATTTGCATAAGGGTCCTGCATCACCATTGCATGCAGCTGGGAAGAATTAGACAGACTCTGAGGGCCAGTGCAAAGGGCTGGCAAAATTCTGCTTGAACAGCGGGTACGCTTGACATGGTGATGGCTTTGACCTTGAAATGGGTGGCTGGTTGCTTCAATTGCACCAGAGGTGTATGAGTCAAGTCATAGGTCTGGCATTAATTTAGGCTATTTTGGGGGATTAAGATATTCTTTGAGCAACTGGGCAAGTGGTGATGCAAGTGTGCTATTGAAGCTTGCCTGGAGGATGTAGAAAGCCTGCGCACGGATGCCCCCCTCGATGACTCGCCGCAGCGCGGGTCGTCCAGTAATGCGAGGAAAGTAGATGGACAGCTGCACTGCTGAGTCACGAATCCACATGTCATCAATGTCCCCAGTCGCCACAAAGACCATGTCTCCAGAACCCTTTACCTGTAGATAGGAACACAGAGGATTCCGACGAATCCTCCCTCTTGTATTTGTGGTTTTTATTTTTTGTTTGGAATTTGAGGTGGAGCTTGAGGATTCAAGGTACCTTGATTGCCCTTGTCAATGAATTGTACAGACAGCGTCCACAGAGAGCGATTAGCTCTTCCTGCTCTTCAGCTGTCAGCAGCCTGGAGGTAAAATTTATTTCAGTGAGGTTACATGTTACTGTCATGGTGAGCAGAAATGATTTCGTGAGGCATCAGCGCATGGGCTGAAAAGTCTGTGCATGCACACAGAATGAATTTGTGAGACAACTCACGCTGTGAGATTTCCTGAGGCAGTACCATTCCTGACTCCTCTTGCCCACAGTTCCGGGTGCTGTATAATTGAGGTGCTGCTGTCTACGCCGTAGCGCACTCTCACCTGCGCCAGAATCTCAATCACAATGTGCTCCTTCATTCTGAGTCTCACAACTGCCATGTACACTGACACAGGACCATGGGTGGACCAAACCTGCCATGGGGCACATCACCTTAATGAATGCGTATGGGTTGTGCAAGTCTGTCCAGTCTCGAAGCCAATGAAGGCTGGGACCTGCTAATTGTGCTGTCAGTAGAACAAGGATTCCACTTATGTTGAGGGCAATGATGCAGAGCACAGCTCTGCGGCCCCAGCTCAGACCCTCTGCTGAAAAAGCCATTGTGCTGCTAGTACACTATCACATCAAATTCAATCACTCAGATCGTATAAGGTGTGCCATCACAGTCCTCAACTGGCGCGGACTCTAGCTCGATTTAGAGGAACTGAACAGTTAACGTCCTGTGGGACGCGGCCTACTAAAATCCAGTTCTTGATTATAATGTTCTTATTTTAGAGTTATAGTATACCACTTCCAAAGCTTGCGAGTCAACAATGGATCAGTAATCTCCACAAGAACGAGAATCCCAATCTTGATTTGTTGCTGTTGCATCGGTCAGGATTCGATTGACGAACTCATGCAAGCTCTTCTCGCCTAATTATCAAAAATACAGTGTACATTGTTCCTTCTAATCCTCTAAAGCTGTTATTAAAAGCAATAAATAAACGCTCTGTGACTGATCTTATTATATAGAACTTCAGGAAATTACTGTGTCCGCGCTTATGAGCGCCATGTGCAGCTTATACCTCAACATCGTGCGAATCCCCGGTCTGCAGCACCATCCAATACCCTTTCTTTGCGAGGGACCTGTACAGCTGACATGAATGTGACGTCAGCATCACATGACAATGGGCAGTGCCATTGGGCACTGTAACAAGTTGAGAACTTCAAATGCCTGATGACATGCACCTCACTGAGAGCAGTCCAAAACTGCCTTCATTTTTTTGCATGTTCGTTTAGAGCTTCTGCCAGGCCAAAACCCAGTTGGCGGAACTATTCTGCCATTCTGCCAGGACCCTCCAGAGTTCTGCCGCGCACCCTGATGGGCATCACCTGCTATCTTGGAGTTTTGGAGGGAAAAAACACCAGAAGATTGTACAGCAGGCAGGAACATCAATAATGAAATTTATTTCTGCAATTGATCTGACTGACTGACTGATCTGAGAAATTCATATGAGGCTCTGCAGATAATTATCATGCTTGAAGGAAAGGTGTACGTACATGGTGCAACTGTTCCAATTGGCTAATGTGGCCTTAACCTTACTACACCACCTTGTCAAGCCAGCACACCTTCAATACTGTTTGAGGGAACATTCCTGCCAAACAGTTCAAGACATATTCCAAAGGGTAAGCAGTCCAAGCTCCTGAAAAAGAAGGTCACTGGCTACACATGTGTACACACATCTTGCATGCATTTACAGGGTTCTCCCCTCGATCCTGCCGAAAACTCCCCTCAGGAAATGTACATATGGCAGTGTCTGGCCGGACTACTGTACAGCAGAGCATGCATGCGGCAAGTGCAGCACATTGAACATCCTGTAATGACATTCTAATTGTGAAGCTTCCAATTGGATCTATAGGGGTGCCCCAAACGCGCACTCCTGCCAATAATGCTGGTAACGTGGCAGTGCTGAAATTCACTCATCGTGTGCTCAGCCAACTTCAAACAAGAAACAGTCCAAAGAGAATGAAATCAAGCAAGCTTGCAAACATAGCAAACAATGCAGCTTTGCTTGCTGAAACTGTTGATACAGCACAAACGAAAGGATCTATCGGGGGAAAGACCCCACTGATGAGACCTGGCACAAAAGGAAGGACGGACAGCAGTCTCCATGACTAGAAAATTAGGGAATGGCAGATAGCTCATGCATTTCAGATGCTGCACTAGGCATCAGACAGCAGGAAGCCAGGCGCAGCGCATGGAGACATGGCCACAGGGCCTCACTTGGCCCAGCTTGTCCGGCCGCATCAGCTTCCATGTACCGCTCGCTTTCCCTGCTCAACAAAGTGAGGTAATGAGTACTCTGAAAATTGCAGTGTATTTACCCAAACCCAGTGACATCGTCTCCAACCCTCTTGCAAGTATTGAGCAGAAATGGTGTAAGTATTGATTGCCTGGCAATGAATGAGTGCAATGATTTGAATCGCGTTCTTTGCCTATTGGAAGGTGGATATGCGATGCATGCCTGCAGTGAAGATGTCAGCAAGGGGCACGCGTGCATTCGCCACAACCACTATCTCAGTCTCCGCCGTCTCGCTGCCAAAGGGAATCCAGTTCTCCCAGATGCGAGATGCCAGAGTCTTTGTGGCATCCCCAATAGACACCTGCGCATCACCAGAGTGAATGAAGTGCCCAGAAAGATCCTTCGATTCCAGGAATGAATGCCATGATCATGCTACTGCACTTAGACCCAGAAAGAGGAAACAGAATAATGCAATTAGGAGCGCACCTTGACATCATCGTAGAGCGTGGGCAGCTCAAGCGCGAAGCAGCAGCGGAAATTCCACTCGCAGCGGCCGCTGGGCGTTCCCGTTGCTAGTTGCATGCGGTGCGTCTGCACAGTATACCAAGGAATGAACCACCCAGATGTGGCATTTTCCACCATGCTCAGAGATGCAATCCATGCAGTCACGTCACAGCTTATTCCTGGTGGTGATGCAAAGGAATTGACCATGTCCAAACGGGCATCTGGGTAAAGCTTGGTGCCACATGTATCTCATCATTGACTGCATCACAAGAATTAGAAGCATCATGCAATGAACACCACATCAGTCCTGCAGAAGTCAGCAAAAATTGTGCAAGCATACCTGCAGGCCCAGGCGTATGCTGACAGCAGGCACGCCCAGTTTGACCTCGGCAATGCTGCTGGCCAGCAGCATGACGGCCAGGCAGCCCAGCACGCGGGGCTGCCGCACCGGGGGTGGCGGCGCATCCTCACTCCCCTCTGGCACCCTCCTTGGTGGGATCTTCTCTGGATGCCTACTCCCGCACACAGCACGCTGAGCACAGTGCTGTTGGCCACGTCATCCTGTAGGATTCATCAGGGAATCCCGATGCGCAAGGAACGGACAGTGGGCCTTATAATGCAGGACACCCAGCCCAAAGCCCACAGCTCCCTCCTTGCCAGCAAATTGTGCAAGCAGAAACGCCACAAAAAAATAGATGACCTGAAAATCAACAACCGGAAACACAGCAAGCCAAGTGATGAATGGACACATGGTTTGTGAGGACACCACAACACATGTGCAGAGTTTGGTAAGATGCAAACGTCAGAAAGAGCCCACAAAAAGTGGTAGTGTAAGGGAGTGCGCTGCCCACCTGTAAGGCAGGGGCTTGTCAGAGACGGGGTGGTAGCTTAGTTGGAGGCGGATGGCGCCCGCGACGCCCAGCTTGCTGCGGCGCACCCGCGCGCTGCGACCCCCGGAGCCGCGCTTGCTCAGCCGGGTCGTCAATCGGCTGCTTGCTACTTGCCGCGCTTTGGCCGCAGGTGCTTCGTTGACAGCTGCTGCCTTGCCCGAGCCTGTTGCAGCGGCCATGCACATTTTTGGATCAGCAGGAATGGCATGCAGGCCCTCTAGAAAGAACTCTCTGCTGTAAATATCCTCTCTTGTAGCGTCTCATGGCGCCAGACGTTCTGATATGCATGCTCAGGAAGCTTCCAGCAACACTGCAATTGTATGCTGCTGGGGTCTGTCTCACCGGTGGACGAGGTACTGTCTCTCCAGAGCGAAAATCTGCGCCTGAACCTTCCTTTCGGTTTTTCAGTGTCTGTGGATCCATGCCAATCGAAGAGCGAAAGTGTAGAGTGGTCGTGCTTGGTGCCCTGCAATGTGCAGCAAGTGAATAAGTGAATAATCCTTCAGCAGCATGAATGAGTCAATGGACTCGGCCTCATAACATGTACTTGATATGTGGAAACCAACAGCTGGTACATGGCCATGCCTGTGAAGTAGAAGGCAGCTCTGATTCGCTCGCGTAGTCCTCACCACCTGAGTCACCAGGGCTGGCCACCTGCTGCCTTGGGGACGAACCTGCAATCCAACACAGAATGCTTCCTCACTGATATCAGAGTAAGCTGCAAGTACTACATCCAAAAGCATCATCTTATCCATGAAACAAGGACAGTGGGGCTGTCATCTGAGGAGGCATGCCTGCTGGCCCATCCTCTGTTTCATCAGAAGAGCGGCGTTCGGAGGGAGTGCGGATAAATAAGTTGCTGAATCCCTCTGCTGCGTCCTCCACGAGTGATGAGAGGCTTGGAAGGGTGGGAAAAAAGCTTTCTGGCGCAGCGTGAATGCCACCTGTCATGCAGCAACACCCACTCTGACCCAGACCCTTCAATGTGCGGACAATCAATCCCATCGAAAGCTCACGCTCAAGTCAAGTCTGGCAAGCCACTGAAAGATCAGGGCCAAACGGTGAACATTACCATGCGCATTGACAGGCAAGAGCGGCAGCCACGCTCCTTCCTCTGCACAAGCTGCCAGCGCCGCCTCATGAGCTGCACAGGGCACAGTCTTACCACACCAGGCGAGAGATACTGCAAATTTGATCTGGCAAACAAGGAGCTAGGTGGCCATTAGATGGAGGCAAATTCCACCTGTCCGGTTGGGCGTGTGTGTGGGGAGGGAGGGCAACATTTTGGCGGGGCTGGGATTGATCATGTCCTCAGGATGGCGCATGTCTGCATTCACAGTCGTAGCCTCCAAGGCCCATCCCATGGCGCTGCTGGAACAGCGCTCCATGGGTGAGTCCAGAGCTTTGGCAAGCCCCTCATGACGGCTCTGCCCGCTGGTAGATACGCCTCCTGGGCAGAACAACATGTGAGCAAGCACAATTTGATAGGGCGAGAGAACGCAAAGAAGTGTTGCATCATACAATATGTTATCATCGTTATTGAGGTGCATCCCCACTGATTGTCCCTCCTTCCATGTCATTCTTGCTTCTTGGGAAGCACGTTTCTTGTCATAAAGTCAACGGAACATTAAATGGCACATGAATGACTGCCAGGATACTAGCTCGTGCAGCAAAGCACACCTGCAGATGTCCCTGCAGCAGCAATAGGAGCACTCGCCAGATGTCCGGCATGATGGCCTTCCTCCTCGTCCTCAGTCACTGTTCGCACCTGCACCAGGCCAAAGAGGTGTGATAAAGTGCGACATGACAATGACAATTAAGGCACAGAAGAACCAACGGAATTAATGAATGTCACTGAGACAAAAAGGTTAGCACAGGCATGTGGGGGACATGAAACACATGGTGAGAGCCTCACCGGGGACATCAGGTGCTCATCGGAGAGGGACCGCTTGTAGGGCCTGCCTCCTTTGCTGGTTGATTGCGCAGTGTCGCTGTTGGATCGCCAGCTACCAGGTGGGCATTTTGGCGGTTTGCCTGCGCCGCTCGATGATGCGCCGTCTGAGAAGGGGGCCGATGTGGCGGGGGCTGAGTCACTGCGCAGATCCGGCTGAAGCTCCTCCAAATCTCCATCCTCTCTCACCCCCGCTGGCTCGCTCTCTCGCCTGTTGTACACTCAAACCTTAGAATTAAATCCTGGGCCACAGCGTAATTCAAACCTGTCATGAAACGGGCTGTCAGCTCCCAGCCCTCCACAACGCCTCCAATGTTACACACAACTCTCTGGCATCTAGCATGCCCGATGCCAGTCTGCATGAAAGGCCGCTTGTTGTAGCAACTGTCAGAGGTCAGTCTGACAGCCTGCAAATTTTTATGCACCAAAATTTGGCACCTGTACAATCGCAACAACTGCTCATGCATGCTGCACCTGAGGTGCGTCTCTGCAACATGCTTCTCGGCCACGCGCTCTCGCGCGCGCTGTGACGCCTGCCGCAGCTTGTAGGCGATCTTGGCGGCGGATGCCAGCCGCATGCCCCGCGGCCGCGCCGCCTCGCGCATAATTTCCTTTATGGGGATGTCAACTCTGCCCAACGGCACGTCCGCCGCATGGTCACCTATGCCCAGCAACAACTGACGCGATCACCCGAGATTGTCACAGTCATTGCCAGCCCTGGTCCTTTCCTGGCGACCGGGTGTGCAAAAATAGGTGTGCATCCCTCCAATGAGCCAGTCTGCCACAATGTCCTCCTCAGGAACGGGCAGGTCATGCACATCTTTTCCAATCAAGTGAGGAAAACATCTGCGCCTGCAGTCAATGATGTAGGAGAACAGCGGAGACTTACTGTTGCTGCCGGATGCATGAACGACGACAACCTCGAGGGTCTGCTCGGTGCTGGCCACGCACAGGTGGAAGGCCTCGCGCCAGTGCGGGTGCGTCGTGCCCTGCTTCCCACTCGTGCTGGCTGATTGTGTGCCCGTCTCCACAGGCCCCCTGCAGCAGTTCCAGGCAAACCCCGTTAGAAAAAGGGCAAGCTAATATTGCCACCAAGAAGCCTGTCTCAGAACAGAACAAACCCACGACCTCGCAGCAAGCAAGTCAGGTCGAGGAAAAGACAAGATGTGAGACCCAGCTCTCGCCTCCGTAAAGGGGCTTTGTTGTATGGCTTTTCAGGCTGCGTCACCTGTGGGGTCTGACTGCCAGGCATGTGTAGGGGTCCAGGGGCTTCTCCACGCGCCGCAGCCTGGACAAGCGCTGTGGCAGCTTTGCTTCGATGACCTGTAGCAGGCACATGCGCTTCTCGCACCACTCCATACTGTTCTTTGTTGCACATTCATCTGCTGCTTCATGACTTTCACTTGGAGGTTTACTTGAGACGAAGCTGAAGCACACCTGGACTGTCAAGATGCCTTGCGGAGCTGCAATCTCATGCTCATCAGAGCTGGGCATCATGAAGGGTATTTGCGCCACTCGCGGCCTGCACACAAACAGAAGTCTCAAGAGCATGGTTACAGAGCAGTAGATGATGCAGGCTATAATTATTCTAATTAGTTTGAAGATACAGAGCAGGGCACTCGGTGCATGATTTCAGCTCACCAGATCATTTGGTCAATAAAGACCTCCATCAAGCTGGCCTGTAGATAAGATGACAGTGCTGGCACTGACATTATATCCGGACCAGCCACCAACCTGCACACACGCACACACAAAGTCTTGAGAGAGAACAAAAGCATTCTTGAAGAAAGAACAAAAAAAACATGTAAGAGGCACATCAAGCTTGTGGATGTAGACGTCAAGGCAGCTAGGCTTCTTCAGCAATATCATTTTATGCAATGGAGCTGCACCTGAGGTCGAAATCGATGTAGGGCTGGGCCATGAGGGACAGGGAGATGCCGCCAATGAAGGGGAGGTCATCCAGGACTGGCGACAGGCTGACGCGCATGATGGCGCTGATTTGCACTTGCCGCATTCGCACCGCCATGACTGGCGTCATATTCACCGCCGGCAGCACCTTCAGCTTGCCTGCGCAGTGCACAGCGGAAATCTTGTCTCAACAAAGCCTCACTGACTTAAATGCTTTCCTGTTATGCCGCTGATGAATAACTCCACATGACAGTCTGCATGCTGTCTCATGCATGCACAGAAGCGGTAAGACAGTGGAATTTTGGAAAACTGCATGCAGAGGTTGGCGCACCAATTTTCACAGCATTGGTGATCCACTTTGTGGACGGTTCCAGCTTCAGCAGGACGTCTGGCTCGCCGGCCCATCTCACGTCCACATCCAATTCTGCGACCCAAAAGAAGTGACACTCATTTCGTTGCCTCCTGCAGCACTGCTGTGCCTTGCCAGGGGATCGTGGCGGCTCTAAAGCGAATGGTGTCTACCTAAATATTCAAGCATCGGACTTTCCTTCAAATGCATGCAGTCTGAAGCAGAAGACACATGATGAGGTTGCACACACCAATACAACTCACAGATAGGTTGAAAGATGCGCACCTATTGAGACATGTTGGTTGGCATGGAAGGATGGCACGATGCGCACGCCCAGGATGGACATTGGCACCAGGCCAAAGGACAAACGCTCAAAGTACATGCCACTGACTACCGCTGGGGAAAAGTCTCGCATGTAGGGCTCGAGCTCGTCCTTGATAAGACTGCAATTGAGTACATCACAACTCTTAGCATGATTAAAGGCATCCTGGTATCTGTGCATGTGCCCACCAGCATAAACACATGTGCAGAAACAAATGCAGCACACTTCAAGCAGGCATGGCAATCTTATGCAGAATGGTGTCATTGCATGTGTGCCAATGCAAAGACTCAGACCATGGGGTGTCAGGTCAATCAGTCGATTGGAACTCACTTGCAAAGCGCTGTGTCAAATGCAGGCCAGAGCATTTGGAGGGCGTCATTCAGGAACCTGCAACCATTAAACCTGGGGTCAAGTCATGTACATTCCACAGACCGCATGAAGAATGCTTTGGATTCGGCGAATTGAGAAGTGGGAGGGAAGTGGAGGTGCACGCACTTTGCTCTCTCGTAGTCACTGAACTGCGGCCACAAAACAACAGAGGTAAGTTCACCTCCGTCTCTTCAAGAATATACATCAACATGGCTTAATAATTGGGTAGACACTCAGTATGCATATCCCGCACCTTGACCCAAGAAGGGAGGTTCTTCATGACATATTTGAGGCCATCCTCATCCAGGTCTGTCAACATCCGCACAGTGGCAGCAAAGCGTGACCGCCTCCATGCCTTGATGCCTGCCACGCAGGAGCCCATCCAACCCCTCACTATGACTCCCAGCAACGTCAAATATAAGTGAAGAGGCAAGATATAGCGGAATGGAGAAAGGTGTGCTGGTGAAGAAGTGGTGCTGAGGCTTTCCTCACGTCTAGCTTGTCTATGTACATGCAACTTGTGGACTTCAAGCACATACAACACCCTCAAAAGAACAACTTAAAAGATTGTCTCGTAACACTTGCCACAGAGGATGTGGCATGATACAAAGTCCGTGGGTCCTTCCAAGACTGGGATGTGCTGGTGGAGGTGGGGGAAGGTGGCTTACCAGCATACAGAAAACAGGCGTTAGAGGCAAGAAGGAGTGACTGGATTGTCACCGAACCACCAGCTCCAATGACCTTGCTGATTATGAAGTGACTCACAGCCGCTGCTGTCTTGGTGCATGCCCCTAGAACTCTGAGTCCAATACCCAGCGCCTTGCTGAAACCTTTCATTCCAGCCAGGCACCCAATTGCTGTTCAAGTTGAATTTGTAACTAACGAGGACATAAACTTGACTTACGCCTTGTCCCTCGACACAATCAGAAGAGTAAGTCCTACAATGTCATGTCGCGCTGTCTGCAATAAAAGCTGCTCTGATTACAACGCGCATTCTGCTACTGCTGCAATATCCCGCACTACACTACAAACATTGTCAGAGCTCTGATAAGGCCGCTGTCTTTGTGTCTTGCGTCGGAAGCCCTAATTTAGGGCCCCTAAGGCCGATGCAATGCAAACCCTCCGCATACGTGGCAACGCTTACGCTTACGTCACCACTACTTCCAGTGGCCAGCTTCTTCCAACTAGAACACACAGTTTCCAAATTGAACCACGCATTCACATAATACAAACCAGTCGTCACAGCATCAGATTTGAAGGACAGTACTTTGTCCAGCCTTCAAAGGCGAAATCAGTTGTATTACTAGATGTCCTTTCACTAGAATTTTAGCTTCCCGATGCGACACTTTTCACTCGTAGGAAAAAGATCAATTGATCTCTATCTTGGCCCTAACAGATCACACGCTTCATCTGTGACCAGATTTCCTTTTCGCAATTTCTCTGACAGCCCAGGAGAAGGCGATGGAACCTTCAAACGCGTCCAGCAGTTGTACGTTTCTGAGATTGTTATCACATAATTACTGTGCAGCATCTTGTAAATTTATGTCACCACGCCGCATGTTTGGCTGTGCACCTCGTCGACGACTGCATTTCACGTCAGTTTGTTGCTTGCGGTTGCTCTCTGGGAAAGGATTTGCCCTCCCATGAGAGTGGACATGATACAGAAGCTGTTTGACGGGCTCGTTGTGCCCACCTATGTTCTGTCTTTGTTTGAGCCACTTCTGTAAACCTTGCAGCATTTCTGGGCTGTCGGGAGGGAAGGAAGGACAGGAAGGCAAGGAGGATGCAGCAGCCGGCGTGCTGGTGCCGTCAAGTCCAGAGCTGCGACACAGAGAGGTAGATTGAGTTGCTGCCCTGCCCAACAAGTCACATGCATGTGCACCACGAGCAATGCATTGTTCTCTTCATATCATGTTCCTGTTCGTGTGTGAGCAGCTACAATGTTTCACACTGCGAGCCATGGGCAGGTGTTGGCAATCCCATTGCCGAGGCGTCCGCTGTTCCCGGGCAACATCATGCCAGTGTCCGTGCAGAACCCAAAGCTTGTGAAGGAGCTGTTGGAGCTGAAAAGAAGCAGGTGGCTCTGCCTTCTTGCTGTGTGTCATGCAGTTAGCTTACTGTTGATGATTGTATGCCTGTCAATTGCACATTGTATCACCCGAGCTATAGGATAGGTGACATTTGCATACGTTACTGACGGCTCGGTGCCACTGTTAGCGCCACTTCATGCACCCGGATCTGGCACTGGCTCAAACTGTACCTGCTGATCACTACCAACTGCTGAGGCATTCTTTGTGCTGGTCATTCAGCGGGCAGGCATATGTGGGGGCCTTCCTGCGCATGTCAGCAGTCTCACCGCAGGGTGTAGAGGGGGTCCTTCAGTCGGAGACAAGTCCCAGCGAATCGTCAGCGGCGTCAGTAGATGCAAATGATGCAGAGCTGCAGAGTGTGGGCACCTTCTGCCAGGTGCACCACATCTCTGAGATGGAGTCAGGCAATGCCCAGATGCTGCTGCTTGGCCATCGTCGCCTTAAACGCCTCCACAAGGTAAGCAGCTTTCCACGTCTTGCCTACTACTGACCTGCAGGAAGTAACCATTGTAGCTCTCACTGATTGCCTCCATACTCTGGAGTAGCAGGCTTGCAAAAGTACTCTTCTTGGCAACACTACTGAAGTTTTGGTGGAATGACGCCTCGATGTTGGAATGGAAAGTGCCCAGTCTGGAATGATGCATGCTTTCCAGGTGAGTGATGATCCACTGAAAGTGGCGGTTGAGCATCTGAGGGACCAGCCATACAACCCCAACGATGACCACCTGAAGGCGACCACGCTGGAGATCGTGTCCACGCTCAAAGAGCTGCTGCACCTGCACCCGCTCTACAATGAGCAGCTGCGCAGCTTTGCGGCCTTTGGTGGTGACTTCCATGACCTGTCGCGCCTGGCCGACATGGGCGCCAGCCTTACTTCAGCTGATGAGGCCGCCTTGCAAGGCGTTCTTGAGGAGCTGTCTGTGCCCGCCCGGTGTGCTATTCTGTTACCAACCTACTACTATGAATGGCCAGTTAGGATACTTGCTGGTGAGAATAACATTTTTGTAAGGCAGGAGCTGTTGCTGTCTTCTCACCTGCTTGAAATGTAACAATGGCATGAGCTTCAAACCTCTCATATGCAAGTATGCAAGTCAACACTCTATCTCTACATACGTCAGTCTGTGATGAACGGCTTAGGATTGTAGTTCATGCTGCTGCTGTTGTGCTGTGTAACACAATGTGCTGATAGCTGACAAAAATTGCATGAATGCAGGGCAGACACAGTGCTGCTGCTGCTGAAGAAGGAGGTGGAGCTGTGCAAGCTGCAGGGCGAGATTGGGAAGCGCGTGGAGGAGAAAATAAGCAAGGACCAGCGGCGTTACTTTCTCATGGAGCAACTGCGCTCCATCAAGAAGGAGCTGGGCCTTGAAAAGGACGACAAGTCCGCCCTCATTCAGCGGTGCATGCCCTTCCTTGAACCTCATGCGTATGGCGGATGCAGACTATGATGTGGCTGCCTAAACACCTCTGCACATGCCTGCTGTGTGTCCTGATTGCAGTGTCTTACTGGCATTACAGTGTCTGGCTATTTCATGTATTGCTTTTGCGAGTGTCACAGAGTGAAGGAGAGAGTTCTGTGCTAGGCACACATGCCATAGAATAGAGTTAAAATTATTTCATATTGTTTGACAGATTTGAGGAGCGGATGCAGCCGTTCAAGGACAAGGTGCCGGAGGATGTGCGGCGGGTGATAGAGGAGGAGATGGCCAAGCTGTCAGGGCTGGAGCAGGCGTCCTCTGAGTTCAACGTCACGCGGAACTACCTGGACTGGCTCACCTCCCTGCCCTGGGGCCAGTACAGCGAAGAGCTTCTGGACATTGAGCATGCCAAGAAGGTCAGTTTTTAGCCCTCCTGCATTGCAGCCCTCTCCCCGCCGAAGCGATATGTGCCTGCAGTCATTGCCTAATGGATGGGAAGCAAGGCATGGGCTTTGGCAAAATAATTTCAGACTATGCAAATTCACATGACCTGTGGGGATCTAGATCTGTCCTTTTTGGGTGGCCAGGTGCTGGATGAAGATCACTATGGACTGGAAGATGTGAAGGAGCGGGTGCTGGAATTTATAGCGGTGGGGCGGTTGCGCGGCAGCACACAGGGCAACATCCTGTGCCTGGTGGGCCCCCCTGGTGTGGGCAAGACCTCTGTTGGCCGCTCCATAGCATGCGCCCTCAACCGAAAGTACTACCGCTTCTCGGTCGGGGGACTTAGCGATGTTGCAGAGATCAAAGGTAGGTTTATTCTGAGCCTGTGACAAGGAATGTAGAGTGTTTGGACAACCTGAGCAGGCTTGCCCATGGTGAGATGAGCCTCCTGCTGTTTAGGCGCAATTTCTTTAGGGAAAGTCTTTCTTTGCCGCGTGCTGAAAGTTAATTTAATGTTGAGAAATAACTGCATTGCAATGTCAAGGTCACCGGAGGACATATGTGGGGGCCATGCCTGGCAAGATGGTGCAATGCCTGAAGTCTACAGGTACCAGCAATCCTCTTGTCCTCATCGACGAGATCGACAAACTAGGCCGAGGTGCGAGCCACAATCTGATGTTCTCTGGTACTCCAGTTGATCCTGATTGGCTTCTCTAAAGAGTGAAAGAGAACAGGAATAGCAACCAGCATACCCACTGATAAGGGGTCTTGATTAGGAACAACTTTGCGCCATGCATCGCTGAAGCATGGTATGACTTTGACAGGGTACCAGGGAGACCCAGCGAGTGCGCTGTTAGAACTGTTGGACCCAGAGCAAAACTCCAGCTTCTTAGACCACTACCTGGATGTGCCCATCGACCTGTCCAAGGTCCTCTTCATGTGCACAGCCAATGTGCTCGACACCATACCACCGCCCCTTCTCGATCGCATGGAGGTGGCCGACCTCACCAGCGTTGTTGCTGACCTTCCTCATGTTGATGCCAAGGGTTGATATTCAATCTTCAGACCCGGCCTGGCATCGTCCCCTTCAGGCCTGCACCGTGCCTATTTATGGCTGGGCATTCCAGATGTTGACATGCAGTGCTGTCCCTTCTGTCAGAGAAATGTGGTTAGATACTATGGGTGTACTTTCTGCAAGCACAGGTCATCAGAATACCAGGCTATATAGCGGACGAGAAGGTGCATATAGCGCGGCAGTATTTGGAGCCACAGAGCATGCGTGAGTCGGGCATTCCAGACGGTGCTGCTTTTATCAGCAATGATGCCATGCACACCCTCATACATGAGTACGCCAGGTGCAGACATCTCACATTCTTGTTCAGTCATGGACATTAGCAGGCCCTGTCATACAAAATAAAATTTTTCAAAGGCTGCTGTAGAATGCAGCAAATGCTTTTTCATGCTGCTAGATTACTTGGACTGCCCTGTTTGATTTGTAGGCTTGCCTGCTATATGTAAGGCTGGGGACATGTTCCTGATTGAATAATGTGGCTGTGGCAGGGAGTCCGGGGTGCGGAACCTGAAGAAGTTGCTCGAGAAGATTTACAGGAAGGTGGCGTTCAAGCTGGTCAAGCGCCAGGGTGAAGATGGACATTGCAGTGCCACCCAGACTCCCCCCGCAGAGAGCTCGGCGTCTTCCAGCATTGTGCCACCATCTGGTGGGTTCTTGTTATATTCACTGTCTTTTGAAATTTGACGTGGATTCGAACAAACTGAGTCCGTGCAAGAGTCTTGCATACCCTATAGCTCGCCAGTATGACATCTCTTTAAACTTGTGGGTATCACCCCATGCAGCACTTCAAGGGACCCTCTGCATATTGTCCTATGATGTCTTACGACATCCATCATTGTGTGAGGTTGTCAACTGTGTGTGCAGCGGATCCAGGGGAGGGTGCTGAGCCAGCGACCCTACTCGCTGGAGTGGCAGCGCCAGAGGAGGCACTAAACGTGCCTATGCCACCTTCTACTACAGCCCCAGAAGCCCTGCATGACAGCGCGCCTGACTCGTCGCATGGAGACAAATCGCTAGAAGCAGAGCCGGTGGCGGTGGGGGTGGACGATCTGAAGGACTATGTGGGACAACCACCATTCACAAGTGACCGCATCTATGATGTCACCCCTCCCGGCGTGGTCATGGGCCTGGCGTGGTATGCTACCTCTCAAAACAGACAATATGGCACCTGTCAAGCTACTGGCCGTTCAAGCGCCTCAAGAGTCTAAAGGCATCAATGTGATGCATGCTTGATGGTGTCTTGCAATGCTGATTTTTACAAGTCATATGGTGCACTTCGGTTATGTGCATAAAGTTTGACAAATTTAAAAAGTCTTAGCTGACCATGCGTTTCGTTTGGTGCAGGACGGCGATGGGCGGCAGCACGTTGTATGTAGAAGCGGCCTGTGTCGAGACCCGAGAGGGCAAGGGCAGCCTCAGGACTACAGGTCACCATCATGCAAGGCTCTTTCCTAAAAAGCTATGTGGTTCCATATGTTGGTTTAGCTGGAACCTTCTTGCAGCTGATTTGTTGCTACCACACCATCTTACAAGTTAACTCAGAACGTTCTGGCTGTGCTTGACACATTGCAAGTCTGCACCTGCAGGCCAGCTAGGGGATGTCATGAAGGAGAGCGCAAATATTGCGCACACCTTTGCACGCAGCTACGCTGCAAAGATTGGTGTGCCTGTTAGATTTTTCAGCGACTCGTCCATCCATGTCCATGTGCCGGCCGGGGCCACGCCAAAGGATGGGCCCAGTGCTGGCTGCACCATCATCACGGCGCTCCTATCGCTTGCACAAAACAAACCTGTCAGACCCGATTTGGCCATGACAGGTGTAGATCTCGTGTGTTGACATTTGAAAAACAAAAGAAAGACTTATTGTTTGGTTTGTTGTGAGGCAAACAGATGAATGGATGCACACGAATCTGTTGGGAGAACAGCATCAAATTACTGTTCTGATTTAAAAGTGTCATCCAGGCGAGGTCACTTTGACGGGGCGAGTGCTACCCATTGGAGGGGTCAAAGAGAAGACCCTTGCGGCCAGGCGAAGTGGGGTGAAGACTCTGATATTCCCTAAGGCGAATAAGTATGATTATGATGAGCTGACAGGTAGTCCGGCCCCAATCGGAGCAAAGATCCATGAAACTGTTTCATCTTTGTAATTAAGCGCACCAGCCACGTCTTTGGTGATACTAATAACTCTAGTTTTTGCACGCAGATGAGGTGAAAGCTGGCTTTGAGGCGCACTTTGTTGAGACATTCAATGAAGTGTACGATATTGCCTTTGGGGCGGCAAAGGAGAGTGCACATGTGGCAGTTGCCGCGTGACAATTTTCAATGCTCATGTTGATCTTTGTCACCTTAGCATGCAAGGTATTGCCGATTATCAAATAGAGTTCACAAGGAAACAAGTATGCCATTGCACAGGCAATGCTTTCACTTTGTAAATGCTATAAGGTCGTTGTTAGAAGGAAAGATGCCTGTCATGCTGCCTTCCATGTTGAAAGAAGCTTTCGCGAACATCATCCCTTCGTACCCTAAAGTGAGAGCCTGCATGCACCAAGATGAATCAACCCTAGCTAAGAAAGCAACGCCTAATGCACAAATGCATAAATGCCTTTTGGGTTCTATATCGCAGCGTGCCACTCTTGGTCATAGCACCTATTAACATAAGAGCTACATTTGAAAAACTATGTGCCCTTGCTTTCTTACGGGAAAGTAGGTTGGCTCCATGCAAGGTTGTCATTCACACATGTACATGATCTGAGCACATGGAGCCTTGCCGATGTTTCCCTATGTTTTGATTCCTTTCGCATATGCTATTGGACATTAATGAAGAGCTAAGGAACAGACTTACACCTAGAAGGTGTTTGACACCCCCCATATGATATTGTCAATCGTCTTGTCGACCATCGATCACCAAAGCATCATAAGATGGAAGCCATGCAGCGGTAAATCAACGTTTGGTGGGGCGTGTAGATGGTACACGCGGTGAGTAACGCGATATTGTGATGCATGCGAAATATGAGGTGTAACTTGTTCCTAATTTGGCTGTCATGTGCATGACCGAGTGGCAGCAGCGCAGAAGGGCTGTTGTGTTCAGATTTGAGCGGTGAAGTCGTCGGATTATAGAGCGTTCTCTCGTATTGAAATGCAGAACTCAGGTGTGAATAAGGTGGGGGCATCCATGGGCAATGGCACGCATTTTGTGGGGGTCGGTGGGATGCCGATACTTGGTGGCACACGTATGGGCCGGTGAGTTCACTGGGGCTGCGGTTTCAAGATGGGCGTGGATTTTTAAAAATATTTGAAGCGGTCTAAGGCGTTTGGCAGCCGCAAGGTTGAGATTTGCGCTGAGGTGTGGAAGCAGGCCGTGCCCACTAAGTGATCCGGTTTCTTAACAACGTTGCCACGATGGGGGACAGATTCGTGATGTGTTTGTTATCGTTGCCTGAAAAATTTATGAAAGAAGGACGATCGTGCTATGAGAATACTTGACCTAATTATGTTGTGCGCACTAGGGCTTTGAGGAGAGCTAGCGTTGGGAGAGCCTGGTGAGTAAGGCTATTGGATCACATTTAGGGTTTAGGGTTTAGGGTTTAGGGTTAGGGTCAGGGTTTGGATTAGGGTTTAAATCTTATTTATATATTTTTTATTTTTATTTTTTAGGGTTTAGGGTTTAGGGTTTAGGGTTAGGGTTTAGGGTTAGGGGTTAGGGGTTAGGGTTTAGGGTTTAGGGTTTAGGGTTTAGCGTTTAGCGTTTAGGGTTTAGGGTTTAGGGTTTAGGGTTTAGGGTTTAGGGTTTAGGGTTTAGGGTTTAGGGTTTAGGGTTTAGGGTTTAGGGTTTAGGGTTTAGGGTTTAGGGTTTAGGGTTTAGGGTTTAGGGTTTAGGGTTT